>JAXFYN010000045.1:0-1389000 GCA_036172215.1 Camellia granthamiana
ATAGCGAGAGTGTAAACAGCACAAAACAGTGCGATACGTAAAATAGCGCGAGTGTAAACTGCACAAAACAGTGCCCTGCGCAAAATAGCGCGAGTGTAAACAGCACAAAACAGTGCGCTGCGCAAAAATAGCGCGAGTGTAAACTGCACAAAATAGTGCGCTGCGCAAAATAGCGCGAGTGTAAACTGCACAAAACAGTGCAATACGCAAAATAGCGCGTTTGATAAACTGCACAAAACAGTGCGATGCCCAAAATAGCGAGAGTGTAAACAGCACAAAACAGTGCGATGCGCAAAATAGCATCAGTGCAAACTGCACAAAATAGTGCGCTGGGCTGAATAGCACGAGTGTAAACTGCACAAAGCAGTACGATGCGCAAAATAGCGCGAGTGTAAACTGCACAAAACAGTGCGATGCGCAAAATAGCGCGTTTGGTAAACTGCGCAAAACAGTGCGATGCGCAAAATAGCAAGGGTGTAAACAGCACAAAACAGTGCGATGCGCAAAATAGCGCGAGTGCAAACTGCACAAAACAGTGCGCTGGGCAAAATAGCACGAGTGTAAACTGCGCAAAGCAGTGCGATGCGCAAAATAGCGCGAGTGTAAACTGCACAAAACGGTGCGATGCGCAAAATAGCGCGTTTGCTAAACAGCACAAAACAGGGCGATGCGCAAAATAGAGAGAGTGTAAACAGCACAGGACAGTCCAATGCTCAAAATAGCACGAGTGTAAACTGCAAAAAACGGTGCGATGCGCAAAATAGCGCGTTTGATAAATTGCACAAAACATTGCAATGCGCAAAATACCGCGTTTGATAAACTGCACAAAACAGTGCGATGCGCAAAATATCGAGACTGTAAACTGCACAAAACAGTGCGATGCGCAAAATAGGGCGAGTGTAAACAGCACAAAACAGTGCGATGCGCAAAATAGCGCGAGTGTAAAATTTACAAACCAGTGCGATGCGCAAAATAGCCCATTTGATAAACTGCACAAAACAGTGCGATGCGTAAAATAGCGCGAATGTGAACTGCACAAAACAGTGCGCTGCGCTAAATAGCGCGAGTGTTATCTGCACAAAACAGTGCGATGCGCAAAATAGCGCGTTTGATAAGCTACACAAAACAGTGCGATGCGCAAAATAGCGAGAGTGTAAACAGCACAAAACAGTGCGATGCGCAAAATAGCGCGAGTGTAAACTGCACAAAATAGTGCGCTGGGCAAAATAGCACGAGTGTAAACTGCACAAAACAGTGCGATGCTCAAAATAGCGCGAGTGTAAACTGCACAAAACAGTGCGATGCGCAAAATAGCACGAGTGTACACTGCAAAAAATGGTGCGATGCGCAAAATAGCGCGTCTGATAAACTGCACAAAACAGTGCGATGCGCAAAATAACGCGTTTGGTAAACTGCACAAAACAGTGCGATGCGCAAAATAGCGAGAGTGTAAACTGCGCAAAACAGTGCGATGCGCAAAATAGCGCGAGTGTAAACTGCGCAAAACAGTGCGATGCGCAAAATAGCTCCTTTGGTAAATAGCACAAAACTGTGCGCTGCGCAAAATAGCGTGAGTGTAAATTGCACAAAATAGTGCGATGCGTAAAATAGCGCGATTGTAAACTGCACAAAACAGTGCGATGCGCAAAATAGCACGTTGGATAAACTGCACAAAACAGTGCGATGCGCACTATAGAGCGAGTGTAAAATGCACAAAACAGAGCGCTGCGCAAAATAACGCGAGTGTAAACTGCGCAAAATAGTGCGATGCGCAAAATAACGCGAGTGTAAACAGCACAAAACAGTGCGATGTGCAAAATAGCGCGAGTGTAAACTGCACAAAGCAGTGCGCTGCGCAAAATAGCGCGAGTGTGAACTGCACAAAACAGTGCGCTGGGCAAAATAGCGCGAGTGTAATCTGCACAAAACAGTGCAATGCGCAAAATAGCGCGTTTAATAAACAGCACAAAACAGCGTAATGCGCAAAATAGCGAGAGTGTAAACAGCACAAAACAGTGCGATGCCCAAAATAGCACGAGTGTAAACTGCAGAAAACGGTGCGATGCGCAAAATAGCGCGTTTGATAAACTGCACAAAACATTGCAATGCGCAAAATACCGCGTTTGATAAACTGCACAAAACAGTGCGATGCGCAAAATATCGAGACTGTAAACTGCACAAAACAGTGCGATGCGCAAAATAGCGCGAGTGTAAACGGCACAAAACAGTGCGATGCGCAAAATAGCGAGAGTGTAAACAGCACAAAACAGTGCGATACGTAAAATAGCGCGAGTGTAAACTGCACAAAACAGTGCCCTGCGCAAAATAGCGCCAGTGTAAACAGCACAAAACAGTGCGCTGCGCAAAAATAGCGCGAGTGTAAACTGCACAAAATAGTGCGCTGCGCAAAATAGCAAGAGTGTAAACTGCACAAAACAGTGCGCTGCGCAAAATAGCGCGAGTGTAAACTGCACAAAACAGTGCGCTGCGCAAAATAGCGCGAGTGTAAACTGCACAAAACAGTGCGCTGCGCAAAATAGCAAGAGTGTAAACAGCACAAAACAGTGCGATGTGCAAAATAGCACGATTGTAAACTGTACAAAACAGTGCGATGCGTAAAATAGCGCATTTGATAAACTACACAAAACAGTGCGATGCGCAAAATAGCGCGAGTGTGAACTGCACAAAACAGTGCGCTGCGCAAAATAGCGCAAGTGTAAACTGCACAAAACAGTGCGATGCGCAAAATAGCTCGTTTGGTAAACAGCACAAAACAGTCCGAGGCGCAAAATAGCGAGAGTGTAAACAGCACAAAACAGTGCGATGCGCAAAATAGTACGAGTGTAAACTGCTCAAAACAGTGCGACGCGGAAAATAGCGAGAGTGTAAACCGCACAAAACAGTGCGATGCGCAAAATAGCGCGAGTGTAAACTGCACAAAATAGTGCGCTGCGCAAAATAGCGCGAGTGCAAACTGCACAAAATAGTGCGATGCGCAAAATAGCGCGAGTGCAAACTGCACAGAAGACAGCGCGAGTGTAAACAGCACAAAACAGTGCGATGCGCAACATAGCGAGAGTGTAAACAGCACAAAACAGTGCGATGCGCAAAATAGCGCGAGTGTAAATTGCACAAAACAGTGTGCTGGGCAAAATAGCACGAGTGTAAACTGCACAAAACAGTGCGATGCTCGAAATAGCGCGAGTGTAAACTGCACAAAACAGTGCGATGCGCCAAATAGCACGAGTGTAAACTGCAAAAAATGGTGCGATGCGCAAAATAGCGCGTTTGATAAACTGCACAAGACATTGCAATGCGCAAAATACCGCGTTTGATAAACTGCACAAAACAGTGCGATGCGCAAAATATCGAGAGTGTAAACTGCACAAAACAGTGCGATGCGCAAAATAGCGCGAGTGTAAACTGCACAAAACAGTGCGATGCGCAAAATAGCGAGAGTGTAAACAGCACAAAACAGTGCGATGCGCAAAATAGTTCGAGTGTAAACTGCACAAATGAGTGCGATGCGCAAAATAGCAAGAGTGTAAACTGCACAAAACAGTGCGCTGCGCAAAATAGCGCGAGTGTAAACTGCACAAAACAGTGCGCTGCGCAAAATAGCAAGAGTGTAAACAGCACAAAACAGTGCGATGTGCAAAATAGCACGATTGTAAACTGTACAAAACAGTGCGATGCGTAAAATAGCGGGAGTGTAAACTGCACAAAACAGTGCGATGCGCAAAATAGCGCGAGTGTAAACTGCACAAAACAGTGCGATGCGCAAAATAGCGAGAGTGTAAACAGCACAAAACAGTGCGATACGTAAAATAGCGCGAGTGTAAACTGCACAAAACAGTGCCCTGCGCAAAATAGCGCGAGTGTGAACAGCACAAAACAGTGCGCTGCGCAAAAATAGCGCGAGTGTAAACTGCACAAAATAGTGCGCTGCGCAAAATAGCGCGAGTGTAAACTGCACAAAACAGTGCGATACGCAAAATAGCGCGTTTGATAAACTGCACAAAACAGTGCGATGCCCAAAATAGCGAGAGTGTAAACAGCACAAAACAGTGCGATGCGCAAAATAGCATGAGTGCAAACTGCACAAAATAGTGCGCTGGGCTAAATAGCACGAGTGTAAACTGCACAAAGCAGTACGATGCGCAAAATAGCGCGAGTGTAAACTGCACAAAACAGTGCGATGCGCAAAATAGCGCGTTTGGTAAACTACGCAAAACAGTGCGATGCGCAAAATAGCGAGGGTGTAAACAGCACAAAACAGTGAGATGCGCAAAATAGCGCGAGTGCAAACTGCACAAAACAGTGCGCTGGGCAAAATAGCACGAGTGTAAACTGCGCAAAGCAGTGCGATGCGCAAAATAGCGCGAGTGTAAACTGCACAAAACGGTGCGATGCGCAAAATAGCGCGTTTGCTAAACAGCACAAAACAGGGCGATGCGCAAAATAGAGAGAGTGTAAACAGCACAGGACAGTCCAATGCTCAAAATAGCACGAGTGTAAACTGCACAAAACGGTGCGATGCGCAAAATAGTGCGTTTGATAAACTGCACAAAAGAGTGCGATACGCAAAATACCGTGTTTAATAAACTGCACAAAACAGTGCGATGCGCAAAATAGCGAGAGTGTAAACTGCACAAAACAGTGCGATGCGCAAAATAGCGCGAGTGTAAACTGCATAAAACAGTGCGATGCGCAAAATAGCATGTTTGGTAAACAACACAAAACAGTGCGATGCGCAAAATAGCGAGAGTGTAAACAGCACAAAACAGTGCGATGCGCAAAATAGCGCGAGTGTAAACTGCACAAAACAGTGCGATGCGCAAAATAGCGAGAGTGTAAACAGCACAACACAGTGCGATCCGTAAAATAGCGCGAGTGTAAACAGCACAAAACAGTGCCTTGCGCAAAATAGCGCGAGTGTAAACAGCACAAAACAGTGCGCTGCGCAAAAATAGCGCGAGTGTAAACGGCACAAAATAGTGCGATGCGCAAAATAGCGCGAGTGCAAACTGCACAGAAGACAGCGCGAGTGTAAACAGCACAAAACAGTGCGATGCGCAACATAGCGAGAGTGTAAACAGCACAAAACAGTGCGATGCGCAAAATAGCGCGAGTGTAAATTGCACAAAACAGTGTGCTGGGCAAAATAGCACGAGTGTAAACTGCACAAAACAGTGCGATGCTCGAAATAGCGCGAGTGTAAACTGCACAAAACAGTGCGATGCGCCAAATAGCACGAGTGTAAACTGCAAAAAATGGTGCGATGCGCAAAATAGCGCGTTTGATAAACTGCACAAGACATTGCAATGCGCAAAATACCGCGTTTGATAAACTGCACAAAACAGTGCGATGCGCAAAATATCGAGAGTGTAAACTGCACAAAACAGTGCGATGCGCAAAATAGCGCGAGTGTAAACTGCACAAAACAGTGCGATGCGCAAAATAGCGAGAGTGTAAACAGCACAAAACAGTGCGATGCGCAAAATAGTTCGAGTGTAAACTGCACAAATGAGTGCGATGCGCAAAATAGCAAGAGTGTAAACTGCACAAAACAGTGCGCTGCGCAAAATAGCGCGAGTGTAAACTGCACAAAACAGTGCGCTGCGCAAAATAGCAAGAGTGTAAACAGCACAAAACAGTGCGATGTGCAAAATAGCACGATTGTAAACTGTACAAAACAGTGCGATGCGTAAAATAGCGGGAGTGTAAACTGCACAAAACAGTGCGATGCGCAAAATAGCGCGAGTGTAAACTGCACAAAACAGTGCGATGCGCAAAATAGCGAGAGTGTAAACAGCACAAAACAGTGCGATACGTAAAATAGCGCGAGTGTAAACTGCACAAAACAGTGCCCTGCGCAAAATAGCGCGAGTGTGAACAGCACAAAACAGTGCGCTGCGCAAAAATAGCGCGAGTGTAAACTGCACAAAATAGTGCGCTGCGCAAAATAGCGCGAGTGTAAACTGCACAAAACAGTGCGATACGCAAAATAGCGCGTTTGATAAACTGCACAAAACAGTGCGATGCCCAAAATAGCGAGAGTGTAAACAGCACAAAACAGTGCGATGCGCAAAATAGCATGAGTGCAAACTGCACAAAATAGTGCGCTGGGCTAAATAGCACGAGTGTAAACTGCACAAAGCAGTACGATGCGCAAAATAGCGCGAGTGTAAACTGCACAAAACAGTGCGATGCGCAAAATAGCGCGTTTGGTAAACTACGCAAAACAGTGCGATGCGCAAAATAGCGAGGGTGTAAACAGCACAAAACAGTGAGATGCGCAAAATAGCGCGAGTGCAAACTGCACAAAACAGTGCGCTGGGCAAAATAGCACGAGTGTAAACTGCGCAAAGCAGTGCGATGCGCAAAATAGCGCGAGTGTAAACTGCACAAAACGGTGCGATGCGCAAAATAGCGCGTTTGCTAAACAGCACAAAACAGGGCGATGCGCAAAATAGAGAGAGTGTAAACAGCACAGGACAGTCCAATGCTCAAAATAGCACGAGTGTAAACTGCACAAAACGGTGCGATGCGCAAAATAGTGCGTTTGATAAACTGCACAAAAGAGTGCGATACGCAAAATACCGTGTTTAATAAACTGCACAAAACAGTGCGATGCGCAAAATAGCGAGAGTGTAAACTGCACAAAACAGTGCGATGCGCAAAATAGCGCGAGTGTAAACTGCATAAAACAGTGCGATGCGCAAAATAGCATGTTTGGTAAACAACACAAAACAGTGCGATGCGCAAAATAGCGAGAGTGTAAACAGCACAAAACAGTGCGATGCGCAAAATAGCGCGAGTGTAAACTGCACAAAACAGTGCGATGCGCAAAATAGCGAGAGTGTAAACAGCACAACACAGTGCGATCCGTAAAATAGCGCGAGTGTAAACAGCACAAAACAGTGCCTTGCGCAAAATAGCGCGAGTGTAAACAGCACAAAACAGTGCGCTGCGCAAAAATAGCGCGAGTGTAAACGGCACAAAATAGTGCGCTGCGCAAAATAGCAAGAGTGTAAACTGCACAAAACAGTGCGCTGCGCAAAATAGCGCAAGTGTAAACTGCACAAAACAGTGCGATGCGCAAAATAGCTCGTTTGGTAAACAGCACAAAACAGTCCGATGCGCAAAATAGCGAGAGTGTAAACAGCACAAAACAGTGCGATGCGCAAAATAGTACGAGTGTAAACTGCTCAAAACAGTGCGATGCGGAAAATAGCGAGAGTGTAAACCGCACAAAAACAGTGCGATGCGCAAAATAGCGCCAGTGTAAACTGCACAAAACAGTGCGCTGCGCAAAATAGCGCGAGTGCAAACTGCACAAAATAGAGCGAGTGCAAACTGCACAAAAGAGTGCGATGCGCAAAATAGCGCGAGTGTAAACAGCACAAAACAGTGCGATGCGCAACATAGCGAGAGTGTAAACAGCACAAAACAGTGCGATGCGCAAAATAGCGCGAGTGTAAATTGCACAAAACAGTGCGCTGGGCAAAATAGCACGAGTGTCAACTGCACAAAACAGTGCGATGCTCGAAATAGCGCGAGTGTAAACTGCACAAAACAGTGCGATGCGCAAAATAGCACGAGTGTAAACTGCAAAAAATGGTGCGATGCGCAAAATAGCGCGTTTGATAAAATGCACAAAGCATTGCAATGCGCAAAATACCGCGTTTGATAAACTGCACAAAACAGTGCGATGCGCAAAATATCGAGAGTGTAAACTGCACAAAACAGTGCGATGCGCAAAATAGCACGAGTGTAAACTGCAAAAAACGGTGCGATGCGCAAAATAGCGCGTTTGATAAACTGCACAAAACATTGTAATGCGCAAAATACCGCGTTTGATAAACTGCACAAAACAGTGCGATGCGCAAAATATCGAGAGTGTAAACTGCACAAAACAGTGCGATGCACAAAATAGCGCGAGTGTAAACTGCTCAAAACAGTGCGATACGGAAAATAGCGAGAGTGTAAACAGCACAAAACAGTGCGATACGTAAAATAGCGCGAGTGTAAACTGCACAAAACAGTGCCCTGCGCAAAATAGCGCAAGTGTAAACAGCACAAAACAGTGCGCTGCGCAAAAATATCGCGAGTGTAAACTGCACAAAATAGTGCGCTGCGCAAAATAGCGCGAGTGTAAACTGCACAAAGCAGTGCGATACGCAAAATAGCGCGTTTGATAAACTGCACAAAACAGTGCGATGCCCAAAATAGCGAGAGTGTAAACAGCACAAAACAGTGCGATGCGCAAAATAGCATGAGTGCAAACTGCACAAAATAGTGCGCTGGGGTAAATAGCACGAGTGTAAACTGCACAAAGCAGTACGATGCGCAAAATAGCGCGAGTGTAAACTGCACAAAACAGCGCGATGCGCAAAATAGCGCGTTTGGTAAACTACGCAAAACAGTGCGATGCGCAAAATAGCGAGGGTGTAAACAGCACAAAACAGTGCGATGCGCAAAATAGCGCGAGTGCAAACTGCACAAAACAGTGCGCTGGGCAAAATAGCACGAGTGTAAACTGCGCAAAGCAGTGCGATGCGTAAAATAGCGCGAGTGTAAACTGCACAAAACGGTGCGATGCGCCAAATAGCGCGTTTGCCAAACAGCACAAAACAGGGCGATGCGCAAAATAGAGAGAGTGTAAACAGCACAGGACAGTCCAATGCTCAAAATAGCACGAGTGTAAACTGCACAAAACGGTGCGATGCGCAACATAGTGCGTTTGATAAACTGCACAAAAGAGTGCGATCCGCAAAATAGCGTGTTTAATAAACTGCACAAAACAGTGCAATGCGCAAAATAGCACGAGTGTAAACTGCAAAAAACGGTGCGATGCGCAAAATAGCGCGTTTGATAAACTGCACAAAACATTGCAATGCGCAAAATACCGCGTTTGATAAACTGCACAAAACAGTGCGATGCGCAAAATATCGAGACTGTAAACTGCACAAAACAGTGCGATGCGCAAAATAGCGCGAGTGTAAACGGCACAAAACAGTGCGATGCGCAAAATAGCGAGAGTGTAAACAGCACAAAACAGTGCGATACGTAAAATAGCGCGAGTGTAAACTGCACAAAACAGTGCCCTGCGCAAAATAGCGCGAGTGTAAACAGCACAAAACAGTGCGCTGCGCAAAAATAGCGCGAGTGTAAACTGCACAAAATAGTGCGCTGCGCAAAATAGCAAGAGTGTAAACTGCACAAAACAGTGCGCTGCGCAAAATAGCGCGAGTGTAAACTGCACAAAACAGTGCGCTGCGCAAAATAGCAAGAGTGTAAACTGCACAAAACAGTGCGATACGCAAAATAGCGCGTTTGATAAACTACACAAAACAGTGCGATGCCCAAAATGGCGAGAGTGTAAACAGCACAAAACAGTGCGATGCGCAAAATAGCATGAGTGCAAACTGCACAAAATAGTGCGCTGGGCTAAATAGCACGAGTGTAAACTGCAAAAAGCAGTATGATGCGCAAAATAGCGCGAGTGTAAACTGCACAAAACAGTGCGATGCGCAAAATAGCGCGTTTGGTAAACTACGCAAAACAGTGCGATGCGCAAAATAGCGAGGGTGTAAACAGCACAAAACAGTGCGATGCGCAAATTAGCGCGAGTGCAAACTGCACAAAACAGTGCGCTGGGCAAAATAGCACGAGTGTAAACTGCGCAAAGCAGTGCGATGCGCAAAATAGCGCGAGTGTAAACTGCACAAAACGGTGCGATGCGCAAAATAGCGCGTTTGCTAAACAGCACAAAACAGGGCGATGCGCAAAATAGAGAGAGTGTAAACAGCACAGGACAGTCCAATGCTCAAAATAGCACGAGTGTAAACTGCACAAAACGGTGCGATGCGCAAAATAGTGCGTTTGATAAACTGCACAAAAGAATGCGATACGCAAAATTGCTTGTTTAATAAACTGCACAAAACAGTGCGATGCGCAAAATAGCGAGAGTGTAAACTGCACAAAACAGTGCGATGCGCAAATTAGCGCGAGTGTAAACTGCATAAAACAGTGCGATGCGCAAAATAGCTCGTTTGGTAAACAACACAAAACAGTGCGATGCGCAAAATAGCGAGAGTGTTAACAGCACAAAACAGTGCGATGCGCAAAATAGCGCGAGTGTAAACTGCACAAAACAGTGCGATGCGCAAAATAGCGAGAGTGTAAACAGCACAAAACAGTGCCTTGCGCAAAATAGCGCGAGTGTACACAGCACAAAACAGTGCGCTGCGCAAAAATAGCGCGAGTGTAAACGGCACAAAATAGTGCGCTGCGCAAAATAGCAAGAGTGTAAACTGCACAAAACAGTGCGCTGCGCAAAATAGCGCGATTTTAAACTGCACAAAACAGTGCGCTGCGCAAAATAGCAAGAGTGTAAACAGCACAAAACAGTGCGATGTGCAAAATAGCACGATTGTAAACTGTACAAAACAGTGCGATGCGTAAAATAGCGCATTTGATAAACTGCACAAAACAGTGCGATGCGCAAAATAGCGCGAGTGTGAACTGCACAAAACAGTGCGCTGCGCAAAATAGCGCAAGTGTAAACTGCACAAAACAGTGCGATGCGCAAAATAGCTCGTTTGGTAAACAGCACAAAACAGTCCGATGCGCAAAATAGCGAGAGTGTAAACAGCACAAAACAGTGCGATGCGCAAAATAGTACGAGTGTAAACTGCTCAAAACAGTGCGATGCGGAAAATAGCGAGAGTGTAAACAGTACAAAACAGTGCGATGCGCAAAATAGCGCGAGTGTAAACTGCACAAAACAGTGCGCTGCGCAAAATAGCGGGAGTGCAAACTGCACAAAATAGGGCGATGCGCAAAATAGCGCGAGTGCAAACTGCACAAAATAGCGCGATGCGCAAAATAGCGCGAGTGTAAACTACACAAAACAGTGCGATGCGCAAAATAGCGCTAGTGTGAACTGCACAAAACAGTGCGCTGCGCAAAATAGCGCAAGTGTAAACTGCACAAAACAGTGCGATGCGCAAAATAGCTCGTTTGGTAAACAGCACAAAACAGTCCGATGCGCAAAATAGCGAGAGTGTAAACAGCACAAAACAGTGCGATGCGCAAAATAGTACGAGTGTAAACTGCTCAAAACAGTGCGATGCGGAAAATAGCGAGAGTGTAAACCGCACAAAACAGTGCGATGCGCAAAATAGCGCGAGTGTAAACTGCACAAAACAGTGCGCTGCGCAAAATAGCGCGAGTGCAAACTGCACAAAATAGTGCGATGCGCAAAATAGCGAGATTGCAAACTGCACAAAAGAGTGCGATGCGCAAAATAGCGCGAGTGTAAACAGCACAAAACAGTGCGATGCGCAACATAGCGAGAGTGTAAACAGCACAAAACAGTGCGATGCGCAAAATAGCGCGAGTGTAAATTGCACAAAACAGTGCGCTGGGCAAAATAGCATGAGTGTAAACTGCACAAAACAGTGCGATGCTCGAAATAGCGCGAGTGTAAACTGCACAAAACAGTGCGATGCGCAAAATAGCACGAGTGTAAACTGCAAAAAATGGTGCGATGCGCAAAATAGCGCGTTTGATAAACTGCACAAAACATTGCAATGCGCAAAATACCGCGTTTGATAAACTGCACAAAACAGTGCGATGCGCAAAATATCGAGAGTGTAAACTGCACAAAACAGTGCGATGCGCAAAATAGCACGAGTGTAAACTGCAAAAAACGGTGCGATGCGCAAAATAGCGCGTTTGATAAACTGCACAAAACATTGTAATGCGCAAAATACCGCGTTTGATAAACTGCACAAAACAGTGCGATGCGCAAAATATCGAGAGTGTAAACTGCACAAAACAGTGCGATGCGCAAAATAGCGCGAGTGTAAACTGCACAAAACAGTGCGATGCGCAAAATAGCGCGAGTGTAAACTGCACAAAACAGTGCCCTGCGCAAAATAGCGCGAGTGTAAACAGCACAAAACAGTGCGCTGCGCAAAAATAGCGCGAGTGTAAACTGCACAAAATAGTGCGCTGCGCAAAATAGCGCGAGTGTAAACTGCACAAAACAGTGCGATACGCAAAATAGCGTGTTTGATAAACTGCACAAAACAGTGCGATGCCCAAAATGGCGAGAGTGTAAACAGCACAAAACAGTGCGATGCGCAAAATAGCATGAGTGCAAACTGCACAAAATAGTGCGCTGGGCTAAATAGCACGAGTGTAAACTGCAAAAAGCAGTACGATGCGCAAAATAGCGCGAGTGTAAACTGCACAAAACAGTGCGATGCGCAAAATAGCGCGTTTGGTAAACTACGCAAAACAGTGCGATGCGCAAAATAGCGAGGGTGTAAACAGCACAAAACAGTGCGATGCGCAAATTAGCGCGAGTGCAAACTGCACAAAACAGTGCGCTGGGCAAAATAGCACGAGTGTAATCTGCGCAAAGCAGTGCGATGCGCAAAATAGCGCGAGTGTAAACTGCACAAAACGGTGCGATGCGCAAAATAGCGCGTTTGCTAAACAGCACAAAACAAGGTGATGCGCAAAATAGAGAGAGTGTAAACAGCACAGGACAGTCCAATGCTCAAAATAGCACGAGTGTAAACTGCCCAAAACGGTGCGATGCGCAAAATAGTGCGTTTGATAAACTGCACAAAAGAGTGCGATACGCAAAATAGCGTGTTTAATAAACGGCACAAAACAGTGCGATGCGCAAAATAGCGAGAGTGTAAACTGCACAAAACAGTGCGATGCGCAAAATAGCGCGAGTGTAAACTGCAGAAAACAGTGCGATGCGCAAAATAGCTCGTTTGGTAAACAACACAAAACAGTGCGATGCGCAAAATAGCGAGAGTGTAACCAGCACAAAACAGTGCGATGCGCAAAATAGCGCGAGTGTAAACTGCACAAAACAGTGCGATGCGCAAAATAGCGAGAGTGTAAACAGCACAAAACAGTGCCTTGCGCAAAATAGCGCGAGTGTAAACAGCACAAAACAGTGCGCTGCGCAAAAATAGCGCGAGTGTAAACGGCACAAAATAGTGCGCTGCGCAAAATAGCAAGAGTGTAAACTGCACAAAACAGTGCGCTGCGCAAAATAGCGCGAGTTTAAACTGCACAAAACAGTGCGCTGCGCAAAATAGCAAGAGTGTAAACAGCACAAAACAGTGCGATGTGCAAAATAGCACGATTGTAAACTGTACAAAACAGTGCGATGCGTAAAATAGCGCATTTGATGAACTGCACAAAACAGTGCGATGCGCAAAATAGCGCGAGTGTGAACTGCACAAAACAGTGCGCTGCGCAGAATAGCGCAAGTCTAAACTGCACAAAACAGTGCGATGCGCAAAATAGCTCGTTTGGTAAACAGCACAAAACAGTCTGATGCGCAAAATAGCGAGAGTGTAAACAGCACAAAACAGTGCGATGCGCAAAATAGCGCTAGTGTAAACTGCACAAAACAGTGCGCTGCGCAAAATAGCGGGAGTGCAAACTGCACAAAATAGGGCGATGCGCAAAATAGCGCGAGTGCAAACTGCACAAAATAGCGCGAGTGTAAACTCCACAAAACAGTGCGATGCGCAAAATAGCGCTAGTGTGAACTGCACAAAACAGTGCGCTGCGCAAAATAGCGCAAGTGTAAACTGCACAAAACAGTGCGATGCGCAAAATAGCTCGTTTGGTAAACAGCACAAAACAGTCCGATGCGCAAAATAGCGAGAGTGTAAACAGCACAAAACAGTGCGATGCGCAAAATAGTACGAGTGTAAACTGCTCAAAACAGTGCGATGCGGAAAATAGCGAGAGTGTAAACCGCACAAAACAGTGCGATGCGCAAAATAGCGCGAGTGTAAACTGCACAAAACAGTGCGCTGCGCAAAATAGCGCGAGTGCAAACTGCACAAAATAGTGCGATGCGCAAAATAGCGAGATTGCAAACTGCACAAAAGAGTGCGATGCGCAAAATAGCGCGAGTGTAAACAGCACAAAACAGTGCGATGCGCAACATAGCGAGAGTGTAAACAGCACAAAACAGTGCGATGCGCAAAATAGCGCGAGTGTAAATTGCACAAAACAGTGCGCTGGGCAAAATAGCACGAGTGTAAACTGCACAAAACAGTGCGATGCTCGAAATAGCGCGAGTGTAAACTGCACAAAACAGTGCGATGCGCAAAATAGCACGAGTGTAAACTGCAAAAAATGGTGCGATGCGCAAAATAGCGCGTTTGATAAACTGCACAAAACATTGCAATGCGCAAAATACCGCGTTTGATAAACTGCACAAAACAGTGCGATGCGCAAAATATCGAGAGTGTAAACTGCACAAAACAGTGCGATGCGCAAAATAGCACGAGTGTAAACTGCAAAAAATGGTGCGATGCGCAAAATAGCGTGTTTGATAAACTGCACAAAACATTGTAATGCGCAAAATACCGCGTTTGATAAACTGCACAAAACAGTGCGATGCGCAAAATAGCGAGAGTGTAAACTGCACAAAACAGTGCGATGCGCAAAATAGCGCGAGTGTAAACTGCAGAAAACAGTGCGATGCGCAAAATAGCTCGTTTGGTAAACAACACAAAACAGTGCGATGCGCAAAATAGCGAGAGTGTAAACAGCACAAAACAGTGCGATGCGCAAAATAGCGCGAGTGTAAACAGCACAAAACAGTGCGATGCGCAAAATAGCTCGTTTGGTAAACAGCACAAAACAGTCTGATGCGCAAAATAGCGAGAGTGTAAACAGCACAAAACAGTGCGATGCGCAAAATAGCGCTAGTGTAAACTGCACAAAACAGTGCGCTGCGCAAAATAGCGGGAGTGCAAACTGCACAAAATAGGGCGATGCGCAAAATAGCGCGAGTGCAAACTGCACAAAATAGCGCGAGTGTAAACTCCACAAAACAGTGCGATGCGCAAAATAGCGCTAGTGTGAACTGCACAAAACAGTGCGCTGCGCAAAATAGCGCAAGTGTAAACTGCACAAAACAGTGCGATGCGCAAAATAGCTCGTTTGGTAAACAGCACAAAACAGTCCGATGCGCAAAATAGCGAGAGTGTAAACAGCACAAAACAGTGCGATGCGCAAAATAGTACGAGTGTAAACTGCTCAAAACAGTGCGATGCGGAAAATAGCGAGAGTGTAAACCGCACAAAACAGTGCGATGCGCAAAATAGCGCGAGTGTAAACTGCACAAAACAGTGCGCTGCGCAAAATAGCGCGAGTGCAAACTGCACAAAATAGTGCGATGCGCAAAATAGCGAGATTGCAAACTGCACAAAAGAGTGCGATGCGCAAAATAGCGCGAGTGTAAACAGCACAAAACAGTGCGATGCGCAACATAGCGAGAGTGTAAACAGCACAAAACAGTGCGATGCGCAAAATAGCGCGAGTGTAAATTGCACAAAACAGTGCGCTGGGCAAAATAGCACGAGTGTAAACTGCACAAAACAGTGCGATGCTCGAAATAGCGCGAGTGTAAACTGCACAAAACAGTGCGATGCGCAAAATAGCACGAGTGTAAACTGCAAAAAATGGTGCGATGCGCAAAATAGCGCGTTTGATAAACTGCACAAAACATTGCAATGCGCAAAATACCGCGTTTGATAAACTGCACAAAACAGTGCGATGCGCAAAATATCGAGAGTGTAAACTGCACAAAACAGTGCGATGCGCAAAATAGCACGAGTGTAAACTGCAAAAAATGGTGCGATGCGCAAAATAGCGTGTTTGATAAACTGCACAAAACATTGTAATGCGCAAAATACCGCGTTTGATAAACTGCACAAAACAGTGCGATGCGCAAAATAGCGAGAGTGTAAACTGCACAAAACAGTGCGATGCGCAAAATAGCGCGAGTGTAAACTGCAGAAAACAGTGCGATGCGCAAAATAGCTCGTTTGGTAAACAACACAAAACAGTGCGATGCGCAAAATAGCGAGAGTGTAAACAGCACAAAACAGTGCGATGCGCAAAATAGCGCGAGTGTAAACAGCACAAAACAGTGCGCTGCGCAAAAATAGCGCGAGTGTAAACGGCACAAAATAGTGCGCTGCGCAAAATAGCAAGAGTGTAAACTGCACAAAATAGTGCGCTGCGCCAAATAGCGCGAGTGTAAACTGCACAAAACAGTGCGCTGCGCAAAATAGCAAGAGTGTAAACAGGACAAAACAGTGCGATGTGCAAAATAGCACGATTGTAAACTGTACAAAACAGTGCGATGCGTAAAATAGCGCATTTGATAAACTGCACAAAACAGTGCGATGCGCAAAATAGCGCGAGTGTGAACTGCACAAAACAGTGCGCTGCGCAAAATAGCGCAAGTGTAAACTGCACAAAACAGTGCGATGCGCAAAATAGCTCGTTTGGTAAACAGCACAAAACAGTCCGATGCGCAAAATAGCGAGAGTGTAAACAGCACAAAACAGTGCGATGCGCAAAATAGTACGAGTGTAAACTGCTCAAAACAGTGCGATGCGGAAAATAGCGAGAGTGTAAACAGCACAAAACAGTGCGACGCGCAAAATAGCGCAAGTGGAAACTGCACAAAACAGTGCGCTGCGCAAAATAGCGGGAGTGCAAACTGCACAAAATAGTGCGATGCGCAAAATAGCGCGAGTGCAAACTGCACAAAATAGCGCGATGCGTAAAATAGCGCGAATGTGAACTGCACAAAACAGTGCGCTGCGCTAAATAGCGCGAGTGTTATCTACACAAAATAGTGCGATGCGCAAAATAGCGCGTTTGATAAACTACACAAAACAGTGCGATGCGCAAAATAGCGAGAGTGTAAACTGCACAAAACTGTGCGATGCGCAAAATAGCGCGAGTGTAAACTGCACAAAACAGTGCGATGCGCAAAATAGCGAGAGTGTAAACAGCACAAAACAGTGCGATACGTAAAATAGCGCGAGTGTAAACAGCACAAAACAGTGCCTTGAGCAAAATAGCGAGAGTGTAAACAGCACAAAACAGTGCGATGCGCAAAATAGCGCGAGTGTAAACTGCACAAAACAGTGCGATGCGCAAAATAGCGAGAGTGTAAACAGCACAACACAGTGCGATCCGTAAAATAGCGCGAGTGTAAACAGCACAAAACAGTGCCTTGCGCAAAATAGCGCGAGTGTAAACAGCACAAAACAGTGCGCTGCGCAAAAATAGCGCGAGTGTAAACGGCACAAAATAGTGCGCTGCGCAAAATAGCAAGAGTGTAAACTGCACAAAACAGTGCGCTGCGCAAAATAGCGCAAGTGTAAACTGCACAAAACAGTGCGATGCGCAAAATAGCTCGTTTGGTAAACAGCACAAAACAGTCCGATGCGCAAAATAGCGAGAGTGTAAACAGCACAAAACAGTGCGATGCGCAAAATAGTACGAGTGTAAACTGCTCAAAACAGTGCGATGCGGAAAATAGCGAGAGTGTAAACCGCACAAAACAGTGCGATGCGCAAAATAGCGCCAGTGTAAACTGCACAAAACAGTGCGCTGCGCAAAATAGCGCGAGTGCAAACTGCACAAAATAGAGCGAGTGCAAACTGCACAAAAGAGTGCGATGCGCAAAATAGCGCGAGTGTAAACAGCACAAAACAGTGCGATGCGCAACATAGCGAGAGTGTAAACAGCACAAAACAGTGCGATGCGCAAAATAGCGCGAGTGTAAATTGCACAAAACAGTGCGCTGGGCAAAATAGCACGAGTGTAAACTGCACAAAACAGTGCGATGCTCGAAATAGCGCGAGTGTAAACTGCACAAAACAGTGCGATGCGCAAAATAGCACGAGTGTAAACTGCAAAAAATGGTGCGATGCGCAAAATAGCGCGTTTGATAAAATGCACAAAGCATTGCAATGCGCAAAATACCGCGTTTGATAAACTGCACAAAACAGTGCGATGCGCAAAATATCGAGAGTGTAAACTGCACAAAACAGTGCGATGCGCAAAATAGCACGAGTGTAAACTGCAAAAAACGGTGCGATGCGCAAAATAGCGCGTTTGATAAACTGCACAAAACATTGTAATGCGCAAAATACCGCGTTTGATAAACTGCACAAAACAGTGCGATGCGCAAAATATCGAGAGTGTAAACTGCACAAAACAGTGCGATGCACAAAATAGCGCGAGTGTAAACTGCTCAAAACAGTGCGATACGGAAAATAGCGAGAGTGTAAACAGCACAAAACAGTGCGATACGTAAAATAGCGCGAGTGTAAACTGCACAAAACAGTGCCCTGCGCAAAATAGCGCAAGTGTAAACAGCACAAAACAGTGCGCTGCGCAAAAATATCGCGAGTGTAAACTGCACAAAATAGTGCGCTGCGCAAAATAGCGCGAGTGTAAACTGCACAAAACAGTGCGATACGCAAAATAGCGCGTTTGATAAACTGCACAAAACAGTGCGATGCCCAAAATAGCGAGAGTGTAAACAGCACAAAACAGTGCGATGCGCAAAATAGCATGAGTGCAAACTGCACAAAATAGTGCGCTGGGGTAAATAGCACGAGTGTAAACTGCACAAAGCAGTACGATGCGCAAAATAGCGCGAGTGTAAACTGCACAAAACAGCGCGATGCGCAAAATAGCGCGTTTGGTAAACTACGCAAAACAGTGCGATGCGCAAAATAGCGAGGGTGTAAACAGCACAAAACAGTGCGATGCGCAAAATAGCGCGAGTGCAAACTGCACAAAACAGTGCGCTGGGCAAAATAGCACGAGTGTAAACTGCGCAAAGCAGTGCGATGCGTAAAATAGCGCGAGTGTAAACTGCACAAAACGGTGCGATGCGCCAAATAGCGCGTTTGCCAAACAGCACAAAACAGGGCGATGCGCAAAATAGAGAGAGTGTAAACAGCACAGGACAGTCCAATGCTCAAAATAGCACGAGTGTAAACTGCACAAAACGGTGCGATGCGCAACATAGTGCGTTTGATAAACTGCACAAAAGAGTGCGATCCGCAAAATAGCGTGTTTAATAAACTGCACAAAACAGTGCAATGCGCAAAATAGCACGAGTGTAAACTGCAAAAAACGGTGCGATGCGCAAAATAGCGCGTTTGATAAACTGCACAAAACATTGCAATGCGCAAAATACCGCGTTTGATAAACTGCACAAAACAGTGCGATGCGCAAAATATCGAGACTGTAAACTGCACAAAACAGTGCGATGCGCAAAATAGCGCGAGTGTAAACGGCACAAAACAGTGCGATGCGCAAAATAGCGAGAGTGTAAACAGCACAAAACAGTGCGATACGTAAAATAGCGCGAGTGTAAACTGCACAAAACAGTGCCCTGCGCAAAATAGCGCGAGTGTAAACAGCACAAAACAGTGCGCTGCGCAAAAATAGCGCGAGTGTAAACTGCACAAAATAGTGCACTGCGCAAAATAGCAAGAGTGTAAACTGCACAAAACAGTGCGCTGCGCAAAATAGCGCGAGTGTAAACTGCACAAAACAGTGCGCTGCGCAAAATAGCAAGAGTGTAAACTGCACAAAACAGTGCGATACGCAAAATAGCGCGTTTGATAAACTGCACAAAACAGTGCGATGCCCAAAATGGGGAGAGTGTAAACAGCACAAAACAGTGCGATGCGCAAAATAGCATGAGTGCAAACTGCACAAAATAGTGCGCTGGGCTAAATAGCACGAGTGTAAACTGCAAAAAGCAGTATGATGCGCAAAATAGCGCGAGTGTAAACTGCACAAAACAGTGCGATGCGCAAAATAGCGCGTTTGGTAAACTACGCAAAACAGTGCGATGCGCAAAATAGCGAGGGTGTAAACAGCACAAAACAGTGCGATGCGCAAATTAGCGCGAGTGCAAACTGCACAAAACAGTGCGCTGGGCAAAATAGCACGAGTGTAAACTGCGCAAAGCAGTGCGATGCGCAAAATAGCGCGAGTGTAAACTGCACAAAACGGTGCGATGCGCAAAATAGCGCGTTTGCTAAACAGCACAAAACAGGGCGATGCGCAAAATAGAGAGAGTGTAAACAGCACAGGACAGTCCAATGCTCAAAATAGCACGAGTGTAAACTGCACAAAACGGTGCGATGCGCAAAATAGTGCGTTTGATAAACTGCAAAAAAGAATGCGATACGCAAAATTGCGTGTTTAATAAACTGCACAAAACAGTGCGATGCGCAAAATAGCGAGAGTGTAAACTGCACAAAACAGTGCGATGCGCAAATTAGCGCGAGTGTAAACTGCATAAAACAGTGCGATGCGCAAAATAGCTCGTTTGGTAAACAACACAAAACAGTGCGATGCGCAAAATAGCGAGAGTGTTAACAGCACAAAACAGTGCGATGCGCAAAATAGCGCGAGTGTAAACTGCACAAAACAGTGCGATGCGCAAAATAGCGAGAGTGTAAACAGCACAAAACAGTGCCTTGCGCAAAATAGCGCGAGTGTACACAGCACAAAACAGTGCGCTGCGCAAAAATAGCGCGAGTGTAAACGGCACAAAATAGTGCGCTGCGCAAAATAGCAAGAGTGTAAACTGCACAAAACAGTGCGCTGCGCAAAATAGCGCGATTTTAAACTGCACAAAACAGTGCGCTGCGCAAAATAGCAAGAGTGTAAACAGCACAAAACAGTGCGATGTGCAAAATAGCACGATTGTAAACTGTACAAAACAGTGCGATGCGTAAAATAGCGCATTTGATAAACTGCACAAAACAGTGCGATGCGCAAAATAGCGCGAGTGTGAACTGCACAAAACAGAGCGCTGCGCAAAATAGCGCAAGTGTAAACTGCACAAAACAGTGCGATGCGCAAAATAGCTCGTTTGGTAAACAGCACAAAACAGTCCGATGCGCAAAATAGCGAGAGTGTAAACAGCACAAAACAGTGCGATGCGCAAAATAGTACGAGTGTAAACTGCTCAAAACAGTGCGATGCGGAAAATAGCGAGAGTGTAAACAGTACAAAACAGTGCGATGCGCAAAATAGCGCGAGTGTAAACTGCACAAAACAGTGCGCTGCGCAAAATAGCGGGAGTGCAAACTGCACAAAATAGGGCGATGCGCAAAATAGCGCGAGTGCAAACTGCACAAAATAGCGCGATGCGCAAAATAGCGCGAGTGTAAACTACACAAAACAGTGCGATGCGCAAAATAGCGCTAGTGTGAACTGCACAAAACAGTGCGCTGCGCAAAATAGCGCAAGTGTAAACTGCACAAAACAGTGCGATGCGCAAAATAGCTCGTTTGGTAAACAGCACAAAACAGTCCGATGCGCAAAATAGCGAGAGTGTAAACAGCACAAAACAGTGCGATGCGCAAAATAGTACGAGTGTAAACTGCTCAAAACAGTGCGATGCGGAAAATAGCGAGAGTGTAAACCGCACAAAACAGTGCGATGCGCAAAATAGCGCGAGTGTAAACTGCACAAAACAGTGCGCTGCGCAAAATAGCGCGAGTGCAAACTGCACAAAATAGTGCGATGCGCAAAATAGCGAGATTGCAAACTGAACAAAAGAGTGCGATGCGCAAAATAGCGCGAGTGTAAACAGCACAAAACAGTGCGATGCGCAACATAGCGAGAGTGTAAACAGCACAAAACAGTGCGATGCGCAAAATAGCGCGAGTGTAAATTGCACAAAACAGTGCGCTGGGCAAAATAGCATGAGTGTAAACTGCACAAAACAGTGCGATGCTCGAAATAGCGCGAGTGTAAACTGCACAAAACAGTGCGATGCGCAAAATAGCACGAGTGTAAACTGCAAAAAATGGTGCGATGCGCAAAATAGCGCGTTTGATAAACTGCACAAAACATTGCAATGCGCAAAATACCGCGTTTGATAAACTGCACAAAACAGTGCGATGCGCAAAATATCGAGAGTGTAAACTGCACAAAACAGTGCGATGCGCAAAATAGCACGAGTGTAAACTGCAAAAAACGGTGCGATGCGCAAAATAGCGCGTTTGATAAACTGCACAAAACATTGTAATGCGCAAAATACCGCGTTTGATAAACTGCACAAAACAGTGCGATGCGCAAAATATCGAGAGTGTAAACTGCACAAAACAGTGCGATGCGCAAAATAGCGCGAGTGTAAACTGCACAAAACAGTGCGATGCGCAAAATAGCGAGAGTGTAAACAGCACAAAACAGTGCGATACGTAAAATAGCGCGAGTGTAAACTGCACAAAACAGTGCCCTGCGCAAAATAGCGCGAGTGTAAACAGCACAAAACAGTGCGCTGCGCAAAAATAGCGCGAGTGTAAACTGCACAAAATAGTGCGCTGCGCAAAATAGCGCGAGTGTAAACTGCACAAAACAGTGCGATACGCAAAATAGCGTGTTTGATAAACTGCACAAAACAGTGCGATGCCCAAAATGGCGAGAGTGTAAACAGCACAAAACAGTGCGATGCGCAAAATAGCATGAGTGCAAACTGCACAAAATTGTGCGCTGGGCTAAATAGCACGAGTGTAAACTGCAAAAAGCAGTACGATGCGCAAAATAGCGCGAGTGTAAACTGCACAAAACAGTGCGATGCGCAAAATAGCGCGTTTGGTAAACTACGCAAAACAGTGCGATGCGCAAAATAGCGAGGGTGTAAACAGCACAAAACAGTGCGATGCGCAAATTAGCGCGAGTGCAAACTGCACAAAACAGTGCGCTGGGCAAAATAGCACGAGTGTAATCTGCGCAAAGCAGTGCGATGCGCAAAATAGCGCGAGTGTAAACTGCACAAAACGGTGCGATGCGCAAAATAGCGCGTTTGCTAAACAGCACAAAACAAGGTGATGCGCAAAATAGAGAGAGTGTAAACAGCACAGGACAGTCCAATGCTCAAAATAGCACGAGTGTAAACTGCCCAAAACGGTGCGATGCGCAAAATAGTGCGTTTGATAAACTGCACAAAAGAGTGCGATACGCAAAATAGCGTGTTTAATAAACGGCACAAAACAGTGCGATGCGCAAAATAGCGAGAGTGTAAACTGCACAAAACAGTGCGATGCGCAAAATAGCGCGAGTGTAAACTGCAGAAAACAGTGCGATGCGCAAAATAGCTCGTTTGGTAAACAACACAAAACAGTGCGATGCGCAAAATAGCGAGAGTGTAACCAGCACAAAACAGTGCGATGCGCAAAATAGCGCGAGTGTAAACTGCACAAAACAGTGCGATGCGCAAAATAGCGAGAGTGTAAACAGCACAAAACAGTGCCTTGCGCAAAATAGCGCGAGTGTAAACAGCACAAAACAGTGCGCTGCGCAAAAATAGCGCGAGTGTAAACGGCACAAAATAGTGCGCTGCGCAAAATAGCAAGAGTGTAAACTGCACAAAACAGTGCGCTGCGCAAAATAGCGCGAGTTTAAACTGCACAAAACAGTGCGCTGCGCAAAATAGCAAGAGTGTAAACAGCACAAAACAGTGCGATGTGCAAAATAGCACGATTGTAAACTGTACAAAACAGTGCGATGCGTAAAATAGCGCATTTGATGAACTGCACAAAACAGTGCGATGCGCAAAATAGCGCGAGTGTGAACTGCACAAAACAGTGCGCTGCGCAGAATAGCGCAAGTGTAAACTGCACAAAACAGTGCGATGCGCAAAATAGCTCGTTTGGTAAACAGCACAAAACAGTCTGATGCGCAAAATAGCGAGAGTGTAAACAGCACAAAACAGTGCGATGCGCAAAATAGTACGAGTGTAAACTGCTCAAAACAGTGCGATGCGGAAAATAGCGAGAGTGTAAACAGCACAAAACAGTGCGATGCGCAAAATAGCGCTAGTGTAAACTGCACAAAACAGTGCGCTGCGCAAAATAGCGGGAGTGCAAACTGCACAAAATAGGGCGATGCGCAAAATAGCGCGAGTGCAAACTGCACAAAATAGCGCGATGCGCAAAATAGCGCGAGTGTAAACTCCACAAAACAGTGCGATGCGCAAAATAGCGCTAGTGTGAACTGCACAAAACAGTGCGCTGCGCAAAATAGCGCAAGTGTAAACTGCACAAAACAGTGCGATGCGCAAAATAGCTCGTTTGGTAAACAGCACAAAACAGTCCGATGCGCAAAATAGCGAGAGTGTAAACAGCACAAAACAGTGCGATGCGCAAAATAGTACGAGTGTAAACTGCTCAAAACAGTGCGATGCGGAAAATAGCGAGAGTGTAAACCGCACAAAACAGTGCGATGCGCAAAATAGCGCGAGTGTAAACTGCACAAAACAGTGCGCTGCGCAAAATAGCGCGAGTGCAAACTGCACAAAATAGTGCGATGCGCAAAATAGCGAGATTGCAAACTGCACAAAAGAGTGCGATGCGCAAAATAGCGCGAGTGTAAACAGCACAAAACAGTGCGATGCGCAACATAGCGAGAGTGTAAACAGCACAAAACAGTGCGATGCGCAAAATAGCGCGAGTGTAAATTGCACAAAACAGTGCGCTGGGCAAAATAGCACGAGTGTAAACTGCACAAAACAGTGCGATGCTCGAAATAGCGCGAGTGTAAACTGCACAAAACAGTGCGATGCGCAAAATAGCACGAGTGTAAACTGCAAAAAATGATGCGATGCGCAAAATAGCGCGTTTGATAAACTGCACAAAACATTGCAATGCGCAAAATACCGCGTTTGATAAACTGCACAAAACAGTGCGATGCGCAAAATATCGAGAGTGTAAACTGCACAAAACAGTGCGATGCGCAAAATAGCACGAGTGTAAACTGCAAAAAATGGTGCGATGCGCAAAATAGCGCGTTTGATAAACTGCACAAAACATTGTAATGCGCAAAATACCGCGTTTGATAAACTGCACAAAACAGTGCGATGCGCAAAATATCGAGAGTGTAAACTGCACAAAACAGTGCGATGCGCAAAATAGGGCGAGTGTAAACTGCACAAAACAGTGCGATGCGTAAAATAGCGAGAGTGTAAACAGCACAAAACAGTGCGATACGTAAAATAGCGCGAGTGTAAACTGCACAAAACAGTGCCCTGCGCAAAATAGCGCGAGTGTAAACAGCACAAAACAGTGCGCTGCGCAAAAATAGCGCGAGTGTAAACTGCACAAAATAGTGCGCTGCGCAAAATAGCGCGAGTGTAAACTGCACAAAACAGTGCGATACGCAAAATAGCGCGTTTGATAAACTGCACAAAACAGTGCGATGCCCAAAATGGCGAGAGTGTAAACAGCACAAAACAGTGCGATGCGCAAAATAGCATGAGTGCAAACTGCACAAAATAGTGCGCTGGGCTAAATAGCACGAGTGTAAACTGCAAAAAGCAGTACGATGCGCAAAATAGCGCGAGTGTAAACTGCACAAAACAGTGCGATGCGCAAAATAGCGCGTTTGGTAAACTACGCAAAACAGTGCGATGCGCAAAATAGCGAGGGTGTAAACAGCACAAAACAGTGTGATGCGCAAATTAGCGCGAGTGCAAACTGCACAAAACAGTGCGCTGGGCAAAATAGCACGAGTGTAAACTGCGCAAAGCAGTGCGATGCGCAAAATAGCGCGAGTGTAAACTGTACAAAACGGTGCGATGGGCAAAATAGCGCGTTTGCTAAACAGCACAAAACAGGGCGATGCGCAAAATAGAGAGAGTGTAAACAGCACAGGACAGTCCAATGCTCAAAATAGCACGAGTGTAAACTGCACAAAACGGTGCGATGCGCAAAATAGTGCGTTTGATAAACTGCACAAAAGAGTGCGATACGCAAAATAGCGTGTTTAATAAACGGCACAAAACAGTGCGATGCGCAAAATAGCGAGAGTGTAAACTGCACAAAACAGTGCGATGCGCAAAATAGCGCGAGTGTAAACTGCAGAAAACAGTGCGATGCGCAAAATAGCTCGTTTGGTAAACAACACAAAACAGTGCGATGCGCAAAATAGCGAGAGTGTAAACAGCACAAAACAGTGCGATGCGCAAAATAGCGCGAGTGTAAACAGCACAAAACAGTGCGCTGCGCAAAAATAGCGCGAGTGTAAACGGCACAAAATAGTGCGCTGCGCAAAATAGCAAGAGTGTAAACTGCACAAAATAGTGCGCTGCGCCAAATAGCGCGAGTGTAAACTGCACAAAACAGTGCGCTGCGCAAAATAGCAAGAGTGTAAACAGCACAAAACAGTGCGATGTGCAAAATAGCACGATTGTAAACTGTACAAAACAGTGCGATGCGTAAAATAGCGCATTTGATAAACTGCACAAAACAGTGCGATGCGCAAAATAGCGCGAGTGTGAACTGCACAAAACAGTGCGCTGCGCAAAATAGCGCAAGTGTAAACTGCACAAAACAGTGCGATGCGCAAAATAGCTCGTTTGGTAAACAGCACAAAACAGTCCGATGCGCAAAATAGCGAGAGTGTAAACAGCACAAAACAGTGCGATGCGCAAAATAGTACGAGTGTAAACTGCTCAAAACAGTGCGATGCGGAAAATAGCGAGAGTGTAAACAGCACAAAACAGTGCGACGCGCAAAATAGCGCAAGTGGAAACTGCACAAAACAGTGCGCTGCGCAAAATAGCGGGAGTGCAAACTGCACAAAATAGTGCGATGCGCAAAATAGCGCGAGTGCAAACTGCACAAAATAGCGCGATGCGCAAAATAGCGCGAGTGTAAACAGCACAAAACAGTGCGATGCGCAAAATAGCGAGAGTGTAAACAGCACAAAACAGTGCGATGCGCAAAATAGCGCGAGTGTAAAATTTACAAACCAGTGCGATGCGCAAAATAGCGTATTTGATAAACTGCACAAAACAGTGCGATGCGTAAAATAGCGCGAATGTGAACTGCACAAAACAGTGCGCTGCGCTAAATAGCGCGAGTGTTATCTACACAAAATAGTGCGATGCGCAAAATAGCGCGTTTGATAAACTACACAAAACAGTGCGATGCGCAAAATAGCGAGAGTGTAAACTGCACAAAACTGTGCGATGCGCAAAATAGCGCGAGTGTAAACTGCACAAAACAGTGCGATGCGCAAAATAGCGAGAGTGTAAACAGCACAAAACAGTGCGATACGTAAAATAGCGCGAGTGTAAACAGCACAAAACAGTGCCTTGAGCAAAATAGCGCGAGTGTAAACTGCACAAAACAGTGCGCTGCGCAAAAATAGCACGAGTGTAAACGACACAAAATAGTGCGCTGCGCAAAATAGCAAGAGTGTAAACTGCACAAAACAGTGCGCTGCGCAAAATGGCAAGAGTGTAAACTGCACAAAACAGTGCGCTGCGCAAAATAGCAAGAGTGTAAACAGCAGAAAATAGTGCGATGTGCAAAATAGCACGATTGTAAACTGTACAAAACAGTGCGATGCGTAAAATAGCGCATTTGATAAACTGCACAAAACAGTGCGATGCGCAAAATAGCGCGAGTGTGAACTGCACAAAACAGTGCGCTGCGCAAAATAGCGCAAGTGTAAACTGCACAAAAAAGTGCGATGCGCAAAATAGCTCGTTTGGTAAATAGCACAAAACAGTCCGATGCGCAAAATAGCGAGAGTGTAAACAGCACAAAAAAGTGCGATGCGCAAAATAGTACGAGTGTAAACTGCTCAAAACAGTGCGATGCGGAAAATAGCGAGAGTGTAAACCGCACAAAACAGTGCGATGCGCAAAATAGCGCGAGTGTAAACTGCACAAAACAGTGCGCTGCGCAACATAGCGAGAGTGTAAACAGCACAAAACAGTGCGATGCGCAAAATAGCGCGAGCGTAAAATTTACAAACCAGTGCGATGCGCAAAATAGCGCATTTGATAAACTGCACAAAATAGTGCGATGCGCAAAATAGCGCGTTTGATAAACTACACAAAACAGTGCGATGCGCAAAATAGCGAGAGTGTAAACAGCACAAAACAGTGCGATGCGCAAAATAGCGCGAGTGTAAACTGCACAAAACAGTGCGCTGGGCAAAATAGCACGAGTGTAAACTGCACAAAACAGTGCGATGCTCGAAATAGCGTGAGTGTAAACTGCACAAAACAGTGCGATGCGCAAAATAGCACGAGTGTAAACTGCAAAAAATGGTGCGATGCGCAAAATAGCGCGTTTGATAAACTGCACAAAACATTGCAATGCGCAAAATACCGCGTTTGATAAACTGCACAAAACAGTGCGATGCGCAAAATATCGAGACTGTAAACTGCACAAAACAGTGCGATGCGCAAAATAGCGCGAGTGTAAACGGCACAAAACAGTGCGATGCGCAAAATAGCGAGAGTGTAAACAGCACAAAACAGTGCGATACGTAAAATAGCGCGAGTGTAAACTGCACAAAACAGTGCCCTGCGCAAAATAGCGCGAGTGTAAACAGCACAAAACAGTGCGCTGCGCAAAAATAGCGCGAGTGTAAACTGCACAAAATAGTGCGCTACGCAAAATAGCGCGAGTGTAAACTGCACAAAACAGTGCGATACGCAAAATAGCGCGTTTGATAAACTGCACAAAACAGTGCGATGCCCAAAATGGCGAGAGTGTAAACAGCACAAAACAGTGCGATGCGCAAAATAGCATGAGTGCAAACTGCACAAAATAGTGCGCTGGGCTAAATAGCACGAGTGTAAACTGCAAAAAGCAGTACGATGCGCAAAATAGCGCGAGTGTAAACTGCACAAAACAGTGCGATGCGCAAAATAGCGCGTTTGGTAAACTACGCAAAACAGTGCGATGCACAAAATAGCGAGGGTGTAAACAGCACAAAACAGTGTGATGCGCAAATTAGCGCGAGTGCAAACTGCACAAAACAGTGCGCTGGGCAAAATAGCACGAGTGTAAACTGCGCAAAGCAGTGCGATGCGCAAAATAGCGCGAGTGTAAACTGCAGAAAACGGTGCGATGGGCAAAATTGCGCGTTTGCTAAACAGCACAAAACAGGGCGATGCGCAAAATAGAGAGAGTGTAAACAGCACAGGACAGTCCAATGCTCAAAATAGCACGAGTGTAAACTGCACAAAACGGTGCGATGCGCAAAATAGTGCGTTTGATAAACTGCACAAAAGAGTGCGATACGCAAAATAGCGTGTTTAATAAACGGCACAAAACTGTGCGATGCGCAAAATAGCGCGAGTGTAAACTGCACAAAACAGTGCGATGCGCAAAATAGCGCGAGTGTAAACTGCAGAAAACAGTGCGATGTGCAAAATAGCTCGTTTGGTGAACAACACAAAACAGTGCGATGCGCAAAATAGCGAGAGTGTAAACAGCACAAAACAGTGCGATGCGCAAAATAGCGCGAGTGTAAACTGCACAAAACAGTGCGATGCGCAAAATAGCGAGAGTGTAAACAGCACAAAACAGTGCCTTGCGCAAAATAGCGCGAGTGTAAACAGCACAAAACAGTGCGCTGCGCAAAAATAGCGCGAGTGTAAACGGCACAAAATAGTGCGCTGCGCAAAATAGCAAGAGTGTAAACTGCACAAAACAGTGCGCTGCGCAAAATAGCGCGAGTGTAAACTGCACAAAACAGTGCGCTGCGCAAAATAGCAAGAGTGTAAACAGCACAAAACAGTGCGATGTGCAAAATAGCACGATTGTAAACTGTACAAAACAGTGCGATGCGTAAAATAGCGCATTTGATAAACTGCACAAAACAGTGCGATGCGCAAAATAGCGCGAGTGTGAACTGCACAAAACAGTGCGCTGCGCAAAATAGCGCAAGTGTAAACTGCACAAAACAGTGCGATGCGCAAAATAGCTCGTTTGGTAAACAGCACAAAACAGTCCGATGCGCAAAATAGCGAGAGTGTAAACAGCACAAAACAGTGCGATGCGCAAAATAGCGCGAGCGTAAAATTTACAAACCAGTGCGATGCGCAAAATAGCGCATTTGATAAACTGCACAAAACAGTGCGATGCGCAAAATAGCGCGTTTGATAAACTACACAAAACAGTGCGATGCGCAAAATAGCGAGAGTGTAAACAGCACAAAACAGTGCGATGCGCAAAATAGCGCGAGTGTAAACTGCACAAAACAGTGCGCTGGGCAAAATAGCACGAGTGTAAACTGCACAAAACAGTGCGATGCTCGAAATAGCGTGAGTGTAAACTGCACAAAACAGTGCGATGCGCAAAATAGCACGAGTGTAAACTGCAAAAAATGGTGCGATGCGCAAAATAGCGCGTTTGATAAACTGCACAAAACATTGCAATGCGCAAAATACCGCGTTTGATAAACTGCACAAAACAGTGCGATGCGCAAAATATCGAGAGTGTAAACTGCACAAAACAGTGCGATGCGCAAAATAGCGCGAGTGTAAACGGCACAAAACAGTGCGATGCGCAAAATAGCGAGAGTGTAAACAGCACAAAACAGTGCGATACGTAAAATAGCGCGAGTGTAAACTGCACAAAACAGTGCCCTGCGCAAAATAGCGCGAGTGTAAACAGCACAAAACAGTGCGCTGCGCAAAAATAGCGCGAGTGTAAACTGCACAAAATAGTGCGCTACGCAAAATAGCGCGAGTGTAAACTGCACAAAACAGTGCGATACGCAAAATAGTGCGTTTGATAAACTGCACAAAACAGTGCGATGCCCAAAATGGCGAGAGTGTAAACAGCACAAAACAGTGCGATGCGCAAAATAGCATGAGTGCAAACTGCACAAAATAGTGCGCTGGGCTAAATAGCACGAGTGTAAACTGCAAAAAGCAGTACGATGCGCAAAATAGCGCGAGTGTAAACTGCACAAAACAGTGCGATGCGCAAAATAGCGCGTTTGGTAAACTACGCAAAACAGTGCGATGCGCAAAATAGCGAGGGTGTAAACAGCACAAAACAGTGTGATGCGCAAATTAGCGCGAGTGCAAACTGCACAAAACAGTGCGCTGGGCAAAATAGCACGAGTGTAAACTGCGCAAAGCAGTGCGATGCGCAAAATAGCGCGAGTGTAAACTGCAGAAAACGGTGCGATGGGCAAAATTGCGCGTTTGCTAAACAGCACAAAACAGGGCGATGCGCAAAATAGAGAGAGTGTAAACAGCACAGGACAGTCCAATGCTCAAAATAGCACGAGTGTAAACTGCACAAAACGGTGCGATGCGCAAAATAGTGCGTTTGATAAACTGCACAAAAGCGTGCGATACGCAAAATAGCGTGTTTAATAAACGGCACAAAACAGTGCGATGCGCAAAATAGCGCGAGTGTAAACTGCACAAAACAGTGCGATGCGCAAAATAGCGCGAGTGTAAACTGCAGAAAACAGTGCGATGTGCAAAATAGCTCGTTTGGTGAACAACACAAAACAGTGCGATGCGCAAAATAGCGAGAGTGTAAACAGCACAAAACAGTGCGATGCGCAAAATAGCGCGAGTGTAAACTGCACAAAACAGTGCGATGCGCAAAATAGCGAGAGTGTAAACAGCACAAAACAGTGCCTTGCGCAAAATAGCGCGAGTGTAAACAGCACAAAACAGTGCGCTGCGCAAAAATAGCGCGAGTGTAAACGGCACAAAATAGTGCGCTGCGCAAAATAGCAAGAGTGTAAACTGCACAAAACAGTGCGCTGCGCAAAATAGCGCGAGTGTAAACTGCACAAAACAGTGCGCTGCGCAAAATAGCAAGAGTGTAAACAGGACAAAACAGTGCGATGTGCAAAATAGCACGATTGTAAACTGTACAAAACAGTGCGATGCGTAAAATAGCGCATTTGATAAACTGCACAAAACAGTGCGATGCGCAAAATAGCGCGAGTGTGAACTGCACAAAACAGTGCGCTGCGCAAAATAGCGCAAGTGTAAACTGCACAAAACAGTGCGATGCGCAAAATAGCTCGTTTGGTAAACAGCACAAAACAGTCCGATGCGCAAAATAGCGAGAGTGTAAACAGCACAAAACAGTGCGATGCGCAAAATAGCGCGAGCGTAAAATTTACAAACCAGTGCGATGCGCAAAATAGCGCATTTGATAAACTGCACAAAACAGTGCGATGCGCAAAATAGCGCGTTTGATAAACTACACAAAACAGTGCGATGCGCAAAATAGCGAGAGTGTAAACAGCACAAAACAGTGCGATGCGCAAAATAGCGCGAGTGTAAACTGCACAAAACAGTGCGCTGGGCAAAATAGCACGAGTGTAAACTGCACAAAACAGTGCGATGCTCGAAATAGCGTGAGTGTAAACTGCACAAAACAGTGCGATGCGCAAAATAGCACGAGTGTAAACTGCAAAAAATGGTGCGATGCGCAAAATAGCGCGTTTGATAAACTGCACAAAACATTGCAATGCGCAAAATACCGCGTTTGATAAACTGCACAAAACAGTGCGATGCGCAAAATATCGAGACTGTAAACTGCACAAAACAGTGCGATGCGCAAAATAGCGCGAGTGTAAACGGCACAAAACAGTGCGATGCGCAAAATAGCGAGAGTGTAAACAGCACAAAACAGTGCGATACGTAAAATAGCGCGAGTGTAAACTGCACAAAACAGTGCCCTGCGCAAAATAGCGCGAGTGTAAACAGCACAAAACAGTGCGCTGCGCAAAAATAGCGCGAGTGTAAACTGCACAAAATAGTGCGCTACGCAAAATAGCGCGAGTGTAAACTGCACAAAACAGTGCGATACGCAAAATAGCGCGTTTGATAAACTGCACAAAACAGTGCGATGCCCAAAATGGCGAGAGTGTAAACAGCACAAAACAGTGCGATGCGCAAAATAGCATGAGTGCAAACTGCACAAAATAGTGCGCTGGGCTAAATAGCACGAGTGTAAACTGCAAAAAGCAGTACGATGCGCAAAATAGCGCGAGTGTAAACTGCACAAAACAGTGCGATGCGCAAAATAGCGCGTTTGGTAAACTACGCAAAACAGTGCGATGCGCAAAATAGCGAGGGTGTAAACAGCACAAAACAGTGTGATGCGCAAATTAGCGCGAGTGCAAACTGCACAAAACAATGCGCTGGGCAAAATAGCACGAGTGTAAACTGCGCAAAGCAGTGCGATGCGCAAAATAGCGCGAGTGTAAACTGCAGAAAACGGTGCGATGGGCAAAATTGCGCGTTTGCTAAACAGCACAAAACAGGGCGATGCGCAAAATAGAGAGAGTGTAAACAGCACAGGACAGTCCAATGCTCAAAATAGCACGAGTGTAAACTGCACAAAACGGTGCGATGCGCAAAATAGTGCGTTTGATAAACTGCACAAAAGAGTGCGATACGCAAAATAGCGTGTTTAATAAACGGCACAAAACAGTGCGATGCGCAAAATAGCGCGAGTGTAAACTGCACAAAACAGTGCGATGCGCAAAATAGCGCGAGTGTAAACTGCAGAAAACAGTGCGATGTGCAAAATAGCTCGTTTGGTGAACAACACAAAACAGTGCGATGCGCAAAATAGCGAGAGTGTAAACAGCACAAAACAGTGCGATGCGCAAAATAGCGCGAGTGTAAACTGCACAAAACAGTGCGATGCGCAAAATAGCGAGAGTGTAAACAGCACAAAACAGTGCCTTGCGCAAAATAGCGCGAGTGTAAACAGCACAAAAAAGTGCGCTGCGCAAAAATAGCGCGAGTGTAAACGGCACAAAATAGTGCGCTGCGCAAAATAGCAAGAGTGTAAACTGCACAAAACAGTGCGCTGCGCAAAATAGCGCGAGTGTAAACTGCACAAAACAGTGCGCTGCGCAAAATAGCAAGAGTGTAAACAGGACAAAACAGTGCGATGTGCAAAATAGCACGATTGTAAACTGTACAAAACAGTGCGATGCGTAAAATAGCGCATTTGATAAACTGCACAAAACAGTGCGATGCGCAAAATAGCGCGAGTGTGAACTGCACAAAACAGTGCGCTGCGCAAAATAGCGCAAGTGTAAACTGCACAAAACAGTGCGATGCGCAAAATAGCTCGTTTGGTAAACAGCACAAAACAGTCCGATGCGCAAAATAGCGAGAGTGTAAACAGCACAAAACAGTGCGATGCGCAAAATAGCGCGAGCGTAAAATTTACAAACCAGTGCGATGCGCAAAATAGCGCATTTGATAAACTGCACAAAACAGTGCGATGCGCAAAATAGCGCGTTTGATAAACTACACAAAACAGTGCGATGCGCAAAATAGCGAGAGTGTAAACAGCACAAAACAGTGCGATGCGCAAAATAGCGCGAGTGTAAACTGCACAAAACAGTGCGCTGGGCAAAATAGCACGAGTGTAAACTGCACAAAACAGTGCGATGCTCGAAATAGCGTGAGTGTAAACTGCACAAAACAGTGCGATGCGCAAAATAGCACGAGTGTAAACTGCAAAAAATGGTGCGATGCGCAAAATAGCGCGTTTGATAAACTGCACAAAACATTGCAATGCGCAAAATACCGCGTTTGATAAACTGCACAAAACAGTGCGATGCGCAAAATATCGAGACTGTAAACTGCACAAAACAGTGCGATGCGCAAAATAGCGCGAGTGTAAACGGCACAAAACAGTGCGATGCGCAAAATAGCGAGAGTGTAAACAGCACAAAACAGTGCGATACGTAAAATAGCGCGAGTGTAAACTGCACAAAACAGTACCCTGCGCAAAATAGCGCGAGTGTAAACAGCACAAAACAGTGCGCTGCGCAAAAATAGCGCGAGTGTAAACTGCACAAAATAGTGCGCTACGCAAAATAGCGCGAGTGTAAACTGCACAAAACAGTGCGATACGCAAAATAGCGCGTTTGATAAACTGCACAAAACAGTGCGATGCCCAAAATGGCGAGAGTGTAAGCAGCACAAAACAGTGCGATGCGCAAAATAGCATGAGTGCAAACTGCACAAAATAGTGCGCTGGGCTAAATAGCACGAGTGTAAACTGCAAAAAGCAGTACGATGCGCAAAATAGCGCGAGTGTAAACTGCACAAAACAGTGCGATGCGCAAAATAGCGCGTTTGGTAAACTACGCAAAACAGTGCGATGCGCAAAATAGCGAGGGTGTAAACAGCACAAAACAGTGTGATGCGCAAATTAGCGCGAGTGCAAACTGCACAAAACAATGCGCTGGGCAAAATAGCACGAGTGTAAACGGCGCAAAGCAGTGCGATGCGCAAAATAGCGCGAGTGTAAACTGCAGAAAACGGTGCGATGGGCAAAATTGCGCGTTTGCTAAACAGCACAAAACAGGGCGATGCGCAAAATAGAGAGAGTGTAAACAGCACAGGACAGTCCAATGCTCAAAATAGCACGAGTGTAAACTGCACAAAACGGTGCGATGCGCAAAATAGTGCGTTTGATAAACTGCACAAAAGAGTGCGATACGCAAAATAGCGTGTTTAATAAACGGCACAAAACAGTGCGATGCGCAAAATAGCGCGAGTGTAAACTGCACAAAACAGTGCGATGCGCAAAATAGCGCGAGTGTAAACTGCAGAAAACAGTGCGATCCGCAAAATAGCTCGTTTGGTGAACAACACAAAACAGTGCGATGCGCAAAATAGCGAGAGTGTAAACAGCACAAAACAGTGCGATGCGCAAAATAGCGCGAGTGTAAACTGCACAAAACAGTGCGATGCGCAAAATAGCGAGAGTGTAAACAGCACAAAACAGTGCCTTGCGCAAAATAGCGCGAGTGTAAACAGAACAAAACAGTGCGCTGCGCAAAAATAGCGCGAGTGTAAACGGCACAAAATGGTGCGCTGCGCAAAATAGCAAGAGTGTAAACTGCACAAAACAGTGCGCTGCGCAAAATAGCGCGAGTGTAAACTGCACAAAACAGTGCGCTGCGCAAAATAGCAAGAGTGTAAACAGCACAAAACAGTGCGATGTGCAAAATAGCACGATTGTAAACTGTACAAAACAGTGCGATGCGTAAAATAGCGCATTTGATAAACTGCACAAAACAGTGCGATGCGCAAAATAGCGCGAGTGTGAACTGCACAAAACAGTGCGCTGCGCAAAATAGCGCAAGTGTAAACTGCACAAAACAGTGCGATGCGCAAAATAGCTCGTTTGGTAAACAGCACAAAACAGTCCGATGCGCAAAATAGCGAGAGTGTAAACAGCACAAAACAGTGCGATGCGCAAAATAGTACGAGTGTAAACTGCTCAAAACAGTGCGATGCGGAAAATAGCGAGAGTGTAAACAGCACAAAACAGTGCGACGCGCAAAATAGCGCGAGTGGAAACTGCACAAAACAGTGCGCTGCGCAAAATAGCGGGAGTGCAAACTGCACAAAATAGTGCGATGCGCAAAATAGCGCGAGTGCAAACTGCACAAAATAGCGCGATGCGCAAAATAGCGCGAGTGTAAACAGCACAAAACAGTGCGATGCGCAAAATAGCGAGAGTGTAAACAGCACAAAACAGTGCGATGCGCAAAATAGCGCGAGTGTAAAATTTACAAACCAGTGCGATGCGCAAAATAGCGCATTTGATAAACTGCACAAAACAGTGCGATGCGTAAAATAGCGCGAATGTGAACTGCACAAAACAGTGCGCTGCGCTAAATAGCGCGAGTGTTATCTGCACAAAACAGTGCGATGCGCAAAATAGCGCGTTTGATAAACTACACAAAACTGTGCGATGCGCAAAATAGCGAGAGTGTAAACTGCACAAAACTGTGCGATGCGCAAAATAGCGCGAGTGTAAACTGCACAAAACAGTGCGATGCGCAAAATAGCGAGAGTGTAAACAGCACAAAACAGTGCGATACGTAAAATAGCGCGAGTGTAAACAGCACAAAACAGTGCCTTGAGCAAAATAGCGCGAGTGTAAACTGCACAAAACAGTGCGCTGCGCAAAAATAGCGCGAGTGTAAACGACACAAAATAGTGCGCTGCGCAAAATAGCAAGAGTGTAAACTGCACAAAACAGTGCGCTGCGCAAAATAGCAAGAGTGTAAACTGCACAAAACAGTGCGCTGCGCAAAATAGCAAGAGTGTAAACAGCAGAAAACAGTGCGATGTGCAAAATAGCACGATTGTAAACTGTACAAAACAGTGCGATGCGTAAAATAACGCATTTGATAAACTGCACAAAACAGTGCGATGCGCAAAATAGCGCGAGTGTGAACTGCACAAAACAGTGCGCTGCGCAAAATAGCGCAAGTGTAAACTGCACAAAACAGTGCGATGCGCAAAATAGCTCGTTTGGTAAATAGCACAAAACAGTCCGATGCGCAAAATAGCGAGAGTGTAAACAGCACAAAAAAGTGCGATGCGCAAAATAGTACGAGTGTAAACTGCTCAAAACAGTGCGATGCGGAAAATAGCGAGAGTTTAAACCGCACAAAACAGTGCGATGCGCAAAATAGCGCGAGTGTAAACTGCACAAAACAGTGCGCTGCGCAACATAGCGAGAGTGTAAACAGCACAAAACAGTGCGATGCGCAAAATAGCGAGAGTGTAAACAGCACAAAACAGTGCGATGCGCAAAATAGCGCGAGTGTAAACTGCACAAAACAGTGCGATGCGCAAAATAGCGCGTTTGATAAACTACACAAAACAGTGCGATGCGCAAAATAGCGAGAGTGTAAACAGCACAAAACAGTGCGATGCGCAAAATAGCGCGAGTGTAAACTACACAAAACAGTGCGCTGGGCAAAATAGCACGAGTGTAAACTGCACAAAACAGTGCGATGCTCAAAATAGCGTGAGTGTAAACTGCACAAAACAGTGCGATGCGCAAAATAGCACGAGTGTAAACTGCAAAAAATGGTGCGATGCGCAAAATAGCGCGTTTGATAAACTGCACAAAACATTGCAATGCGCAAAATACCGCGTTTGATAAACTGCACAAAACAGTGCGATGCGCAAAATATCGAGAGTGTAAACTGCACAAAACAGTGCGATGCGCAAAATAGCGCGAGTGTAAACTGCACAAAACAGTGCGATGCGCAAAATAACGAGAGTGTAAACAGCACAAAACAGTGCGATGCGCAAAATAGTACGAGTGTAAACTGCACAAAACGGTGCGATGCGCAAAATAGCAAGAGTGTAAACTGCACAAAACAGTGCGCTGCGCAAAATAGCGCCAGTGTAAACTGCACAAAACAGTGCACTGCACAAAACAGCAAGAGTGTAAACAGCACAAAATAGTGCGATGTGCAAAATGGCACGACTGTAAACTGTACAAAACAGTGCGATGCGTAAAATAGCGCATTTGATAAACTGTACAAAACAGTGCGATGCGCAAAATAGCGCGAGTGTGAACTGCACAAAACAGTGCGCTGCGCAAAATAGCGCCAGTGTAAACTGCACAAAACAGTGCGATGCGCAAAATAGCTCGTTTGGTAAACAGCACAAAACAGTCCGATGCGCAAAATAGCGAGAGTGTAAACAGCACAAAACAGTGCGATGCGCAAAGCAGTACGAGTGCAAACTGCTCAAAACAGTGCGATGCGGAAAATAGCGAGAGTGTAAACAGCACAAAACAGTGCGATGCGCAAAATAGCGCGAGTGTAAACTGCACAAAACAGTGCGCTGCGCAAAATAGCGCGAGTGCAAACTGCACAAAATAGCGCGATGCGCAAAATAGCGCGAGTGTAAACAGCACAAAACAGTGCGATGCGCAAAATAGCGAGAGTGTAAACAGCACAAAACAGTGCGATGCGCAAAATAGCGCGAGTGTAAAATTTACAAACCAGTGCAATGCGCAAAATAGCGCATTTGATAAACTGCACAAAACAGTGCGATGCGCGAAATAGCGCGTTTGATAAACTACACAAAACAGTGCGATGCGCAAAATAGCGAGAGTGTAAACAGCACAAAACAGTGCGATGCGCAAAATAGCGCGAGTGTAAACTGCACAAAACAGTGCGCTGGGCAAAATAGCACGAGTGTAAACTGCACAAAACAGTGCGATGCTCGAAATAGCGTGAGTGTAAACTGCACAAAACAGTGCGATGCGCAAAATAGCACGAGTGTAAACTGCAAAAAATGGTGCGATGCGCAAAATAGCGCGTTTGATAAACTGCACAAAACATTGCAATGCGCAAAATACCGCGTTTGATAAACTGCACAAAACAGTGCGATGCGCAAAATATCGAGAGTGTAAACTGCACAAAACAGTGCGATGCGCAAAATAGCGCGAGTGTAAACTGCACAAAACAGTGCGATGCGCAAAATAACGAGAGTGTAAACAGCACAAAACAGTGCGATGCGCAAAATAGTACGAGTGTAAACTGCACAAAATAGTACGATGCGCAAAATAGCAAGAGTGTAAACTGCACAAAACAGTGCGCTGCGCAAAATAGCGCGAGTGTAAACAGCACAAAATAGTGCGATGTGCAAAATGGCACGATTGTAAACTGTACAAAACAGTGCGATGCGTAAAATAGCGCATTTGATAAACTGTACAAAACAGTGCGATGCGCAAAATAGCGCGAGTGTGAACTGCACAAAACAGTGCGCTGCGCAAAATAGCGCCAGTGTAAACTGCACAAAACAGTGCGATGCGCAAAATAGCTCGTTTGGTAAACAGCACAAAACAGTCCGATGCACAAAATAGCGAGAGTGTAAACAGCACAAAACAGTGCGATGCGCAAAGCAGTACGAGTGCAAACTGCTCAAAACAGTGCGATGCGGAAAATAGCGAGAGTGTAAACAGCAAAAAACAGTGCGATGCGCAAAATAGCGCGAGTGTAAACTGCACAAAACAGTGCGCTGCGCAAAATAGCGCGAGTGCAAACTGCACAAAACAGTGCGCTGCGCAAAATAGCGCGAGTGCAAACTGCACAAAATAGCGCGATGCGCAAAATAGCGCGAGTGTAAACAGCACAAAACAGTGCGATGCGCAAAATAGCGAGAGTGTAAACAGCACAAAACAGTGCGATGCGCAAAATAGCGCGAGTGTAAAATTTACAAACCAGTGCAATGCGCAAAATAGCGCATTTGATAAACTGCACAAAACAGTGCGATGCGCGAAATAGCGCGTTTGATAAACTACACAAAACAGTGCGATGCGCAAAATAGCGAGAGTGTAAACAGCACAAAACAGTGCGATGCGCAAAATAGCGCGAGTGTAAACTGCACAAAACAGTGCGCTGGGCAAAATAGCACGAGTGTAAACTGCACAAAACAGTGCGATGCTCGAAATAGCGTGAGTGTAAACTGCACAAAACAGTGCGATGCGCAAAATAGCACGAGTGTAAACTGCAAAAAATGGTGCGATGCGCAAAATAGCGCGTTTGATAAACTGCACAAAACATTGCAATGCGCAAAATACCGCGTTTGATAAACTGCACAAAACAGTGCGATGCGCAAAATATCGAGAGTGTAAACTGCACAAAACAGTGCGATGCGCAAAATAGCGCGAGTGTAAACTGCACAAAACAGTGCGATGCGCAAAATAACGAGAGTGTAAACAGCACAAAACAGTGCGATGCGCAAAATAGTACGAGTGTAAACTGCACAAAATAGTACGATGCGCAAAATAGCAAGAGTGTAAACTGCACAAAACAGTGCGCTGCGCAAAATAGCGCGAGTGTAAACAGCACAAAATAGTGCGATGTGCAAAATGGCACGATTGTAAACTGTACAAAACAGTGCGATGCGTAAAATAGCGCATTTGATAAACTGTACAAAACAGTGCGATGCGCAAAATAGCGCGAGTGTGAACTGCACAAAACAGTGCGCTGCGCAAAATAGCGCCAGTGTAAACTGCACAAAACAGTGCGATGCGCAAAATAGCTCGTTTGGTAAACAGCACAAAACAGTCCGATGCACAAAATAGCGAGAGTGTAAACAGCACAAAACAGTGCGATGCGCAAAGCAGTACGAGTGCAAACTGCTCAAAACAGTGCGATGCGGAAAATAGCGAGAGTGTAAACAGCACAAAACAGTGCGATGCGCAAAATAGCGCGAGTGTAAACTGCACAAAACAGTGCGCTGCGCAAAATAGCGCGAGTGCAAACTGCACAAAATAGTGCGATGCGCAAAATAGCGCGAGTGTAAACAGCACAAAACAGTGCGATGCGCAAAATAGCGAGAGTGTAAACAGCACAAAACAGTGCGATGCGCAAAATAGCGCGAGTGTAAAATTTACAAACCAGTGCGATGCGCAAAATAGCGCATTTGATAAACTGCACAAAACAGTGCGATGCGTAAAATAGCGCGAATGTGATCTGCACAAAACAGTGCGCTGCGCTAAATAGCGCGAGTGTTATCTGCACAAAACAGTGCGATGCGCAAAATAGCGCGTTTGATAAACTACACAAAACAGTGCGATGCGCAAAATAGCGAGAGTGTAAACAGCACAAAACAGTGCGATGCGCAAAATAGCGCGAGTGTAAACTGCACAAAACAGTGCGCTGGGCAAAATAGCACGAGTGTAAACTGCACAAAACAGTGCGATGCTCGAAATAGCGTGAGTGTAAACTGCACAAAACAGTGCGATGCGCAAAATAGCACGAGTGTAAACTGCAAAAAATGGTGCGATGCGCAAAATAGCGCGTTTGATAAACTGCACAAAACATTGCAATGCGCAAAATACCGCGTTTGATAAACTGCACAAAACAGTGCGATGCGCAAAATATCGAGAGTGTAAACTGCACAAAACAGTGCGATGCGCAAAATAGCGCGAGTGTAAACTGCACAAAACAGTGCGATGCGCAAAATAACGAGAGTGTAAACAGCACAAAACAGTGCGATGCGCAAAATAGTACGAGTGTAAACTGCACAAAATAGTACGATGCGCAAAATAGCAAGAGTGTAAACTGCACAAAACAGTGCGCTGCGCAAAATAGCGCGAGTGTAAACAGCACAAAATAGTGCGATGTGCAAAATGGCACGATTGTAAACTGTACAAAACAGTGCGATGCGTAAAATAGCGCATTTGATAAACTGTACAAAACAGTGCGATGCGCAAAATAGCGCGAGTGTGAACTGCACAAAACAGTGCGCTGCGCAAAATAGCGCCAGTGTAAACTGCACAAAACAGTGCGATGCGCAAAATAGCTCGTTTGGTAAACAGCACAAAACAGTCCGATGCACAAAATAGCGAGAGTGTAAACAGCACAAAACAGTGCGATGCGCAAAGCAGTACGAGTGCAAACTGCTCAAAACAGTGCGATGCGGAAAATAGCGAGAGTGTAAACAGCACAAAACAGTGCGATGCGCAAAATAGCGCGAGTGTAAACTGCACAAAACAGTGCGCTGCGCAAAATAGCGCGAGTGCAAACTGCACAAAATAGTGCGATGCGCAAAATAGCGCGAGTGTAAACAGCACAAAACAGTGCGATGCGCAAAATAGCGAGAGTGTAAACAGCACAAAACAGTGCGATGCGCAAAATAGCGCGAGTGTAAACTGCACAAAACAGTGCGCTGCGCAAAATAGCGCGAGTGCAAACTGCACAAAATAGTGCGATGCGCAAAATAGCGCGAGTGTAAACAGCACAAAACAGTGCGATGCGCAAAATAGCGAGAGTGTAAACAGCACAAAACAGTGCGATGCGCAAAATAGCGCGAGTGTAAAATTTACAAACCAGTGCGATGCGCAAAATAGCGCATTTGATAAACTGCACAAAACAGTGCGATGCGTAAAATAGCGCGAATGTGATCTGCACAAAACAGTGCGCTGCGCTAAATAGCGCGAGTGTTATCTGCACAAAACAGTGCGATGCGCAAAATAGCGCGTTTGATAAACTACACAAAACAGTGCGATGCGCAAAATAGCGAGAGTGTAAACAGCACAAAACAGTGCGATGCGCAAAATAGCGCGAGTGTAAACTGCACAAAACAGTGCGCTGGGCAAAATAGCACGAGTGTAAACTGCACAAAACAGTGCGATGCTCGAAATAGCGTGAGTGTAAACTGCACAAAACAGTGCGATGCGCAAAATAGCACGAGTGTAAACTGCAAAAAATGGTGCGATGCGCAAAATAGCGCGTTTGATAAACTGCACAAAACATTGCAATGCGCAAAATACCGCGTTTGATAAACTGCACAAAACAGTGCGATGCGCAAAATATCGAGAGTGTAAACTGCACAAAACAGTGCGATGCGCAAAATAGCGCGAGTGTAAACTGCACAAAACAGTGCGATGCGCAAAATAACGAGAGTGTAAACAGCACAAAACAGTGCGATGCGCAAAATAGTACGAGTGTAAACTGCACAAAATAGTACGATGCGCAAAATAGCAAGAGTGTAAACTGCACAAAACAGTGCGCTGCGCAAAATAGCGCGAGTGTAAACAGCACAAAATAGTACGATGTGCAAAATGGCACGATTGTAAACTGTACAAAACAGTGCGATGCGTAAAATAGCGCATTTGATAAACTGTACAAAACAGTGCGATGCGCAAAATAGCGCGAGTGTGAACTGCACAAAACAGTGCGCTGCGCAAAATAGCGCCAGTGTAAACTGCACAAAACAGTGCGATGCGCAAAATAGCTCGTTTGGTAAACAGCACAAAACAGTCCGATGCACAAAATAGCGAGAGTGTAAACAGCACAAAACAGTGCGATGCGCAAAGCAGTACGAGTGCAAACTGCTCAAAACAGTGCGATGCGGAAAATAGCGAGAGTGTAAACAGCACAAAACAGTGCGATGCGCAAAATAGCGCGAGTGTAAACTGCACAAAACAGTGCGCTGCGCAAAATAGCGCGAGTGCAAACTGCACAAAATAGTGCGATGCGCAAAATAGCGCGAGTGTAAACAGCACAAAACAGTGCGATGCGCAAAATAGCGAGAGTGTAAACAGCACAAAACAGTGCGATGCGCAAAATAGCGCGAGTGTAAAATTTACAAACCAGTGCGATGCGCAAAATAGCGCATTTGATAAACTGCACAAAACAGTGCGATGCGTAAAATAGCGCGAATGTGATCTGCACAAAACAGTGCGCTGCGCTAAATAGCGCGAGTGTTATCTGCACAAAACAGTGCGATGCGCAAAATAGCGCGTTTGATAAACTACACAAAACAGTGCGATGCGCAAAATAGCGAGAGTGTAAACAGCACAAAACAGTGCGATGCGCAAAATAGCGCGAGTGTAAACTGCACAAAACAGTGCGCTGGGCAAAATAGCACGAGTGTAAACTGCACAAAACAGTGCGATGCTCGAAATAGCGTGAGTGTAAACTGCACAAAACAGTGCGATGCGCAAAATAGCACGAGTGTAAACTGCAAAAAATGGTGCGATGCGCAAAATAGCGCGTTTGATAAACTGCACAAAACATTGCAATGCGCAAAATACCGCGTTTGATAAACTGCACAAAACAGTGCGATGCGCAAAATATCGAGAGTGTAAACTGCACAAAACAGTGCGATGCGCAAAATAGCGCGAGTGTAAACTGCACAAAACAGTGCGATGCGCAAAATAACGAGAGTGTAAACAGCACAAAACAGTGCGATGCGCAAAATAGTACGAGTGTAAACTGCACAAAATAGTACGATGCGCAAAATAGCAAGAGTGTAAACTGCACAAAACAGTGCGCTGCGCAAAATAGCGCGAGTGTAAACAGCACAAAATAGTGCGATGTGCAAAATGGCACGATTGTAAACTGTACAAAACAGTGCGATGCGTAAAATAGCGCATTTGATAAACTGTACAAAATAGTGCGATGCGCAAAATAGCGCGAGTGTGAACTGCACAAAACAGTGCGCTGCGCAAAATAGCGCCAGTGTAAACTGCACAAAACAGTGCGATGCGCAAAATAGCTCGTTTGGTAAACAGCACAAAACAGTCCGATGCACAAAATAGCGAGAGTGTAAACAGCACAAAACAGTGCGATGCGCAAAGCAGTACGAGTGCAAACTGCTCAAAACAGTGCGATGCGGAAAATAGCGAGAGTGTAAACAGCACAAAACAGTGCGATGCGCAAAATAGCGCGAGTGTAAACTGCACAAAACAGTGCGCTGCGCAAAATAGCGCGAGTGCAAACTGCACAACATAGTGCGATGCGCAAAATAGCGCGAGTGTAAACAGCACAAAACAGTGCGATGCGCAAAATAGCGAGAGTGTAAACAGCACAAAACAGTGCGATGCGCAAAATAGCGCGAGTGTAAAATTTACAAACCAGTGCGATGCGCAAAATAGCGCATTTGATAAACTGCACAAAACAGTGCGATGCGTAAAATAGCGCGAATGTGATCTGCACAAAACAGTGCGCTGCGCTAAATAGCGCGAGTGTTATCTGCACAAAACAGTGCGATGCGCAAAATAGCGCGTTTGATAAACTACACAAAACAGTGCGATGCGCAAAATAGCGAGAGTGTAAACAGCACAAAACAGTGCGATGCGCAAAATAGCGCGAGTGTAAACTGCACAAAACAGTGCGCTGGGCAAAATAGCACGAGTGTAAACTGCACAAAACAGTGCGATGCTCAAAATAGCGCGAGTGTAAACTGCACAAATCAGTGCGATGCGCAAAATAGCACGAGTGTACACTGCAAAAAATGGTGCGATGCGCAAAATAGCGCGTCTGATAAACTGCACAAAACAGTGCGATGCGCAAAATAACGCGTTTGGTAAACTGCACAAAACAGTGCGATGCGCAAAATAGCGAGAGTGTAAACTGCGCAAAACAGTGCGATGCGCAAAATAGCGCGAGTGTAAACTGTGCAAAACAGTGCGATGCGCAAAATAGCTCCTTTGGTAAATAGCACAAAACTGTGCGCTGCGCAAAATAGCGTGAGTGTAAATTGCACAAAATAGTGCGATGCGTAAAATAGCGCGATTGTAAACAGCACAAAACAGTGCGATGCGCAAAATAGCGCGAGTGTAAACTGCACAAAGCAGTGCGCTGCGCAAAATAGCGCGAGTGTGAACTGCACAAAACAATGCGCTGGGCTAAATAGCGCGAGTGTAATCTGCACAAAACAGTGCAATGCGCAAAATAGCGCGTTTAATAAACAGCACAAAACAGCGTAATGCGCAAAATAGCGAGAGTGTAAACAGCACAAAGCAGTGCGATGCGCAAAATAGCACGAGTGTAAACTGCAAAAAACGGTGCGATGCGCAAAATAGCGCGTTTGATAAACTGCACAAAACATTGCAATGCGCAAAATACCGCGTCTGATAAACTGCACAAAACAGTGCGACGCGCAAAATATCGAGACTGTAAACTGCACAAAACAGTGCGATGCGCAAAATAGCGCGAGTGTAAACGGCACAAAACAGTGCGATGCGCAAAATAGCGAGAGTGTAAACAGCACAAAACAGTGCGATACGTAAAATAGCGCGAGTGTAAACTGCACAAAACAGTGCCCTGCACAAAATAGCGCGAGTGTAAACAGCACAAAACAGTGCGCTGCGCAAAAATAGCGCGAGTGTAAACTGCACAAAATAGTGCGATGCGCAAAATAGCAAGAGTGTAAACTGCACAAAACAGTGCGCTGCGCAAAATAGCGCGAGTGTAAACTGCACAAAACAGTGCGCTGCGCAAAATAGCAAGAGTGTAAACAGAACAAAACAGTGCGATGTGCAAAATAGCACGATTGTAAACTGTACAAAACTGTGCGATGCGTAGAATAGAGCATTTGATAAACTACACAAAACAGTGCGATGCGCAAAATAGCGCCAGTGTGAACTGCACAAAACAGTGCGCTGCGCAAAATAGCGCAAGCGTAAACTACACAAAACAGTGCGATGCGCAAAATAGCTCGTTTGGTAAATAGCACAAAACAGTCCGATGCGCAAAATAGCGAGAGTGTAAACAGCAAAAAAAAGTGCGATGCGCAAAATAGTACGAGTGTAAACTGCTCAAAACAGTGCGATGCGGAAAATAGCGAGAGTGTAAACCGCACAAAACAGTGCGATGCGCAAAATAGCGCGAGTGTAAACTGCACAAAACAGTGCGCTGCGCAAAATAGCGCGAGTGCAAACTGCACAAAATAGTGCGATGCGCAAAATAGCGCGAGTGCAAACTGCACAAAAGAGTGCGATGCGCAAAATAGCGCGAGTGTAAACAGCACAAAACAGTGCGATGCGCAACATAGCGAGAGTGTAAACAGCACAAAACAGTGCGATGCGCAAAATAGCGCGAGTGTAAATTGCACAAAACAGTGCGCTGGGCAAAATAGCACGAGTGTAAACTGCAAAAAATGGTGCGATGCGCAAAATAGCACGTTTGATAAACTGCACAAAACATTGCAATGCGCAAAATACCGCGTTTGATAAACTGCACAAAACAGTGCGATGCGCAAAATATCGAGAGTGTAAACTGCACAAAACAGTGCGATGCGCAAAATAGCACGAGGGTAAACTGCAAAAAACGGTGCGATGCGCAAAATAGCGCGTTTGATAAACTGCACAAAACATTGTAAGGCGCAAAATACCGCGTTTGATAAACTGCACAAAACAGCGCGATGCGCAAAATATCGAGAGTGTAAACTGCACAAAACAGTGCGATGCGCAAAATAGTGCGTTTGATAAACTGCACAAAAGAGTGCGATACGCAAAATAGCGTGTTTAATAAACTGCACAAAACTGTGCGATGCGCAAAATAGCACGAGTGTAAACTGCAAAAAACGGTGCGATGCGCAAAATAGCGCGTTTGATAAACTGCACAAAACATTGCAATGCGCAAAATACCGCGTTTGATAAACTGCACAAAACAGTGCGATGCGCAAAATATCGAGACTGTAAACTGCACAAAACAGTGCGATGCGCAAAATAGCGCGAGTGTAAACGGCACAAAACAGTGCGATGCGCAAAATAGCGAGAGTGTAAACAGCACAAAACAGTGCGATACGTAAAATAGCGCGAGTGTAAACTGCACAAAACAGTGCCCTGCGCAAAATAGCGCGAGTGTAAACAGCACAAAACAGTGCGCTGCGCAAAAATAGCGCGAGTGTAAACTGCACAAAATAGTGCGATGCGCAAAATAGCAAGAGTGTAAACTGCACAAAACAGTGCGCTGCGCAAAATAGCGCGAGTGTAAACTGCACAAAACAGTGCGCTGCGCAAAATAGCAAGAGTGTAAACAGCACAAAACAGTGCGATGTGCAAAATAGCACGATTGTAAACTGTACAAAACTGTGCGATGCGTAGAATAGAGCATTTGATAAACTACACAAAACAGTGCGATGCGCAAAATAGCGCCAGTGTGAACTGCACAAAACAGTGCGCTGCGCAAAATAGCGCAAGCGTAAACTACACAAAACAGTGCGATGCGCAAAATAGCTCGTTTGGTAAATAGCACAAAACAGTCCGATGCGCAAAATAGCGAGAGTGTAAACAGCAAAAAAAAGTGCGATGCGCAAAATAGTACGAGTGTAAACTGCTCAAAACAGTGCGATGCGGAAAATAGCGAGAGTGTAAACCGCACAAAACAGTGCGATGCGCAAAATAGCGCGAGTGCAAACTGCACAAAATAGTGCGATGCGCAAAATAGCGCGAGTGCAAACTGCACAAAAGAGTGCGATGCGCAAAATAGCGCGAGTGTAAACAGCACAAAACAGTGCGATGCGCAACATAGCGAGAGTGTAAACAGCACAAAACAGTGCGATGCGCAAAATAGCGCGAGTGTAAATTGCACAAAACAGTGCGCTGGGCAAAATAGCACGAGTGTAAACTGCAAAAAATGGTGCGATGCGCAAAATAGCACGTTTGATAAACTGCACAAAACATTGCAATGCGCAAAATACCGCGTTTGATAAACTGCACAAAACAGTGCGATGCGCAAAATATCGAGAGTGTAAACTGCACAAAACAGTGCGATGCGCAAAATAGCACGAGGGTAAACTGCAAAAAACGGTGCGATGCGCAAAATAGCGCGTTTGATAAACTGCACAAAACATTGTAAGGCGCAAAATACCGCGTTTGATAAACTGCACAAAACAGCGCGATGCGCAAAATATCGAGAGTGTAAACTGCACAAAATAGTGCGATGCGCAAAATAGTGCGTTTGATAAACTGCACAAAAGAGTGCGATACGCAAAATAGCGTGTTTAATAAACTGCACAAAACTGTGCGATGCGCAAAATAGCACGAGTGTAAACTGCAAAAAACGGTGCGATGCGCAAAATAGCGCGTTTGATAAACTGCACAAAACATTGCAATGCGCAAAATACCGCGTTTGATAAACTGCACAAAACAGTGCGATGCGCAAAATATCGAGACTGTAAACTGCACAAAACAGTGCGATGCGCAAAATAGCGCGAGTGTAAACGGCACAAAACAGTGCGATGCGCAAAATAGCGAGAGTGTAAACAGCACAAAACAGTGCGATACGTAAAATAGCGCGAGTGTAAACTGCACAAAACAGTGCCCTGCGCAAAATAGCGCGAGTGTAAACAGCACAAAACAGTGCGCTGCGCAAAAATAGCGCGAGTGTAAACTGCACAAAATAGTGCGATGCGCAAAATAGCAAGAGTGTAAACTGCACAAAACAGTGCGCTGCGCAAAATAGCGCGAGTGTAAACTGCACAAAACAGTGCGCTGCGCAAAATAGCAAGAGTGTAAACAGCACAAAACAGTGCGATGTGCAAAATAGCACGATTGTAAACTGTACAAAACTGTGCGATGCGTAGAATAGAGCATTTGATAAACTACACAAAACAGTGCGATGCGCAAAATAGCGCCAGTGTGAACTGCACAAAACAGTGCGCTGCGCAAAATAGCGCAAGCGTAAACTACACAAAACAGTGCGATGCGCAAAATAGCTCGTTTGGTAAATAGCACAAAACAGTCCGATGCGCAAAATAGCGAGAGTGTAAACAGCAAAAAAAAGTGCGATGCGCAAAATAGTACGAGTGTAAACTGCTCAAAACAGTGCGATGCGGAAAATAGCGAGAGTGTAAACCGCACAAAACAGTGCGATGCGCAAAATAGCGCGAGTGCAAACTGCACAAAATAGTGCGATGCGCAAAATAGCGCGAGTGCAAACTGCACAAAAGAGTGCGATGCGCAAAATAGCGCGAGTGTAAACAGCACAAAACAGTGCGATGCGCAACATAGCGAGAGTGTAAACAGCACAAAACAGTGCGATGCGCAAAATAGCGCGAGTGTAAATTGCACAAAACAGTGCGCTGGGCAAAATAGCACGAGTGTAAACTGCAAAAAATGGTGCGATGCGCAAAATAGCACGTTTGATAAACTGCACAAAACATTGCAATGCGCAAAATACCGCGTTTGATAAACTGCACAAAACAGTGCGATGCGCAAAATATCGAGAGTGTAAACTGCACAAAACAGTGCGATGCGCAAAATAGCACGAGGGTAAACTGCAAAAAACGGTGCGATGCGCAAAATAGCGCGTTTGATAAACTGCACAAAACATTGTAAGGCGCAAAATACCGCGTTTGATAAACTGCACAAAACAGCGCGATGCGCAAAATATCGAGAGTGTAAACTGCACAAAATAGTGCGATGCGCAAAATAGTGCGTTTGATAAACTGCACAAAAGAGTGCGATACGCAAAATAACGTGTTTAATAAACTGCACAAAACTGTGCGATGCGCAAAATAGCACGAGTGTAAACTGCAAAAAACGGTGCGATGCGCAAAATAGCGCGTTTGATAAACTGCACAAAACATTGCAATGCGCAAAATACCGCGTTTGATAAACTGCACAAAACAGTGCGATGCGCAAAATATCGAGACTGTAAACTGCACAAAACAGTGCGATGCGCAAAATAGCGCGAGTGTAAACGGCACAAAACAGTGCGATGCGCAAAATAGCGAGAGTGTAAACAGCACAAAACAGTGCGATACGTAAAATAGCGCGAGTGTAAACTGCACAAAACAGTGCCCTGCGCAAAATAGCGCGAGTGTAAACAGCACAAAACAGTGCGCTGCGCAAAAATAGCGCGAGTGTAAACTGCACAAAATAGTGCGATGCGCAAAATAGCAAGAGTGTAAACTGCACAAAACAGTGCGCTGCGCAAAATAGCGCGAGTGTAAACTGCACAAAACAGTGCGCTGCGCAAAATAGCAAGAGTGTAAACAGCACAAAACAGTGCGATGTGCAAAATAGCACGATTGTAAACTGTACAAAACTGTGCGATGCGTAGAATAGAGCATTTGATAAACTACACAAAACAGTGCGATGCGCAAAATAGCGCCAGTGTGAACTGCACAAAACAGTGCGCTGCGCAAAATAGCGCAAGCGTAAACTACACAAAACAGTGCGATGCGCAAAATAGCTCGTTTGGTAAATAGCACAAAACAGTCCGATGCGCAAAATAGCGAGAGTGTAAACAGCAAAAAAAAGTGCGATGCGCAAAATAGTACGAGTGTAAACTGCTCAAAACAGTGCGATGCGGAAAATAGCGAGAGTGTAAACCGCACAAAACAGTGCGATGCGCAAAATAGCGCGAGTGTAAACTGCACAAAACAGTGCGCTGCGCAAAATAGCGCGAGTGCAAACTGCACAAAATAGTGCGATGCGCAAAATAGCGCGAGTGCAAACTGCACAAAAGAGTGCGATGCGCAAAATAGCGCGAGTGTAAACAGCACAAAACAGTGCGATGCGCAACATAGCGAGAGTGTAAACAGCACAAAACAGTGCGATGCGCAAAATAGCGCGAGTGTAAATTGCACAAAACAGTGCGCTGGGCAAAATAGCACGAGTGTAAACTGCAAAAAATGGTGCGATGCGCAAAATAGCACGTTTGATAAACTGCACAAAACATTGCAATGCGCAAAATACCGCGTTTGATAAACTGCACAAAACAGTGCGATGCGCAAAATATCGAGAGTGTAAACTGCACAAAACAGTGCGATGCGCAAAATAGCACGAGGGTAAACTGCAAAAAACGGTGCGATGCGCAAAATAGCGCGTTTGATAAACTGCACAAAACATTGTAAGGCGCAAAATACCGCGTTTGATAAACTGCACAAAACAGCGCGATGCGCAAAATATCGAGAGTGTAAACTGCACAAAACAGTGCGATGCGCAAAATAGTGCGTTTGATAAACTGCACAAAAGAGTGCGATACGCAAAATAGCGTGTTTAATAAACTGCACAAAACTGTGCGATGCGCAAAATAGCACGAGTGTAAACTGCAAAAAACGGTGCGATGCGCAAAATAGCGCGTTTGATAAACTGCACAAAACATTGCAATGCGCAAAATACCGCGTTTGATAAACTGCACAAAACAGTGCGATGCGCAAAATATCGAGACTGTAAACTGCACAAAACAGTGCGATGCGCAAAATAGCGCGAGTGTAAACGGCACAAAACAGTGCGATGCGCAAAATAGCGAGAGTGTAAACCGCACAAAACAGTGCGATACGTAAAATAGCGCGAGTGTAAACTGCACAAAACAGTGCCCTGCGCAAAATAGCGCGAGTGTAAACAGCACAAAACAGTGCGCTGCGCAAAAATAGCGCGAGTGTAAACTGCACAAAATAGTGCGATGCGCAAAATAGCAAGAGTGTAAACTGCACAAAACAGTGCGCTGCGCAAAATAGCGCGAGTGTAAACTGCACAAAACAGTGCGCTGCGCAAAATAGCAAGAGTGTAAACAGCACAAAACAGTGCGATGTGCAAAATAGCACGATTGTAAACTGTACAAAACTGTGCGATGCGTAGAATAGAGCATTTGATAAACTACACAAAACAGTGCGATGCGCAAAATAGCGCCAGTGTGAACTGCACAAAACAGTGCGCTGCGCAAAATAGCGCAAGCGTAAGCTACACAAAACAGTGCGATGCGCAAAATAGCTCGTTTGGTAAATAGCACAAAACAGTCCGATGCGCAAAATAGCGAGAGTGTAAACAGCAAAAAAAAGTGCGATGCGCAAAATAGTACGAGTGTAAACTGCTCAAAACAGTGCGATGCGGAAAATAGCGAGAGTGTAAACCGCACAAAACAGTGCGATGCGCAAAATAGCGCGAGTGTAAACTGCACAAAACAGTGCGCTGCGCAAAATAGCGCGAGTGCAAACTGCACAAAATAGTGCGATGCGCAAAATAGCGCGAGTGCAAACTGCACAAAAGAGTGCGATGCGCAAAATAGCGCGAGTGTAAACAGCACAAAACAGTGCGATGCGCAACATAGCGAGAGTGTAAACAGCACAAAACAGTGCGATGCGCAAAATAGCGCGAGTGTAAATTGCACAAAACAGTGCGCTGGGCAAAATAGCACGAGTGTAAACTGCAAAAAATGGTGCGATGCGCAAAATAGCGCGTTTGATAAACTGCACAAAACATTGCAATGCGCAAAATACCGCGTTTGATAAACTGCACAAAACAGTGCGATGCGCAAAATATCGAGAGTGTAAACTGCACAAAACAGTGCGATGCGCAAAATAGCACGAGGGTAAACTGCAAAAAACGGTGCGATGCGCAAAATAGCGCGTTTGATAAACTGCACAAAACATTGTAAGGCGCAAAATACCGCGTTTGATAAACTGCACAAAACAGTGCGATGCGCAAAATATCGAGAGTGTAAACTGCACAAAACAGTGCGATGCGCAAAATAGTGCGTTTGATAAACTGCACAAAAGAGTGCGATACGCAAAATAGCGTGTTTAATAAACTGCACAAAACTGTGCGATGCGCAAAATAGCACGAGTGTAAACTGCAAAAAACGGTGCGATGCGCAAAATAGCGCGTTTGATAAACTGCACAAAACATTGCAATGCGCAAAATACCGCGTTTGATAAACTGCACAAAACAGTGCGATGCGCAAAATATCGAGACTGTAAACTGCACAAAACAGTGCGATGCGCAAAATAGCGCGAGTGTAAACGGCACAAAACAGTGCGATGCGCAAAATAGCGAGAGTGTAAACAGCACAAAACAGTGCGATACGTAAAATAGCGCGAGTGTAAACTGCACAAAACAGTGCCCTGCGCAAAATAGCGCGAGTGTAAACAGCACAAAACAGTGCGCTGGGCAAAATAGCACGTGTGTAAACTGCACAAAACAGTGCGATGCTCAAAATAGCGCGAGTGTAAACTGCACAAAACAGTGCGATGCGCAAAATAGCACGAGTGTACACTGCAAAAAATGGTGCGATGCGCAAAATAGCGCGTCTGATAAACTGCACAAAACAGTGCGATGCGCAAAATAACGCGTTTGGTAAACTGCACAAAACAGTGCGATGCGCAAAATAGCGAGAGTGTAAACTGCGCAAAACAGTGCGATGCGCAAAATAGCGCGATTGTAAACTGCGCAAAACAGTGCGATGCGCAAAATGGCTCCTTTGGTAAATAGCACAAAACTGTGCGCTGCGCAAAATAGCGTGAGTGTAAATTGCACAAAATAGTGCGATGCGTAAAATAGCGCGATTGTAAACAGCACAAAACAGTGCGATGCGCAAAATAGCGCGAGTGTAAACTGCACAAAGCAGTGCGCTGCGCAAAATAGCGCGAGTGTGAACTGCACAAAACAATGCGCTGGGCTAAATAGCGCGAGTGTAATCTGCACAAAACAGTGCAATGCGCAAAATAGCGCGTTTAATAAACAGCACAAAACAGCGTAATGCGCAAAATAGCGAGAGTGTAAACAGCACAAAACAGTGCGATGCGCAAAATAGCACGAGTGTAAACTGCAAAAAATGGTGCGATGCGCAAAATAGCGCGTTTGATAAACTGCACAAAACATTGCAATGCGCAAAATACCGCGTTTGATAAAGTGCACAAAACAGTGCGATGCGCAAAATATCGAGACTGTAAACTGCACAAAACAGTGCGATGCGCAAAATAGCGCGAGTGTAAACGGCACAAAACAGTGCGATGCGCAAAATAGCGAGAGTGTAAACAGCACAAAACAGTGCGATACGTAAAATAGCGCGAGTGTAAACTGCACAAAACAGTGCCCTGCGCAAAATAGCGCGAGTGTAAACAGCACAAAACAGTGCGCTGCGCAAAAATAGCGCGAGTGTAAACTGCACAAAATAGTGCGATGCGCAAAATAGCAAGAGTGTAAACTGCACAAAACAGTGCGCTGCGCAAAATAGCGCGAGTGTAAACTGCACAAAACAGTGCGCTGCGCAAAATAGCAAGAGTGTAAACAGCACAAAACATTGCGATGTGCAAAATAGCACGATTGTAAACTGTACAAAACTGTGCGATGCGTAGAATAGAGCATTTGATAAACTACACAAAACAGTGCGATACGCAAAATAGCGCCAGTGTGAACTGCACAAAACAGTGCGCTGCGCAAAATAGCGCAAGCGTAAACTACACAAAACAGTGCGATGCGCAAAATAGCTCGTTTGGTAAATAGCACAAAACAGTCCGATGCGCAAAATAGCGAGAGTGTAAACAGCAAAAAAAAGTGCGATGCGCAAAATAGTACGAGTGTAAACTGCTCAAAACAGTGCGATGCGGAAAATAGCGAGAGTGTAAACCGCACAAAACAGTGCGATGCGCAAAATAGCGCGAGTGTAAACTGCACAAAACAGTGCGCTGCGCAAAATAGCGCGAGTGCAAACTGCACAAAATAGTGCGATGCGCAAAATAGCGCGAGTGCAAACTGCACAAAAGAGTGCGATGCGCAAAATAGCGCGAGTGTAAACAGCACAAAACAGTGCGATGCGCAACATAGCGAGAGTGTAAACAGCACAAAACAGTGCGATGCGCAAAATAGCGCGAGTGTAAATTGCACAAAACAGTGCGCTGGGCAAAATAGCACGAGTGTAAACTGCAAAAAATGGTGCGATGCGCAAAATAGCGCGTTTGATAAACTGCACAAAACATTGCAATGCGCAAAATACCGCGTTTGATAAACTGCACAAAACAGTGCGATGCGCAAAATATCGAGAGTGTAAACTGCACAAAACAGTGCGATGCGCAAAATAGCACGAGGGTAAACTGCAAAAAACGGTGCGATGCGCAAAATAGCGCGTTTGATAAACTGCACAAAACATTGTAAGGCGCAAAATACCGCGTTTGATAAACTGCACAAAACAGTGCGATGCGCAAAATATCGAGAGTGTAAACTGCACAAAACAGTGCGATGCGCAAAATAGTGCGTTTGATAAACTGCACAAAAGAGTGCGATACGCAAAATAGCGTGTTTAATAAACTGCACAAAACTGTGCGATGCGCAAAATAGCACGAGTGTAAACTGCAAAAAACGGTGCGATGCGCAAAATAGCGCGTTTGATAAACTGCACAAAACATTGCAATGCGCAAAATACCGCGTTTGATAAACTGCACAAAACAGTGCGATGCGCAAAATATCGAGACTGTAAACTGCACAAAACAGTGCGATGCGCAAAATAGCGCGAGTGTAAACGGCACAAAACAGTGCGATGCGCAAAATAGCGAGAGTGTAAACAGCACAAAACAGTGCGATACGTAAAATAGCGCGAGTGTAAACTGCACAAAACAGTGCCCTGCGCAAAATAGCGCGAGTGTAAACAGCACAAAACAGTGCGCTGGGCAAAATAGCACGAGTGTAAACTGCACAAAACAGTGCGATGCTCAAAATAGCGCGAGTGTAAACTGCACAAAACAGTGCGATGCGCAAAATAGCACGAGTGTACACTGCAAAAAATGGTGCGATGCGCAAAATAGCGCGTCTGATAAACTGCACAAAACAGTGCGATGCGCAAAATAACGCGTTTGGTAAACTGCACAAAACAGTGCGATGCGCAAAATAGCGAGAGTGTAAACTGCGCAAAACAGTGCGATGCGCAAAATAGCGCGATTGTAAACTGCGCAAAACAGTGCGATGCGCAAAATGGCTCCTTTGGTAAATAGCACAAAACTGTGCGCTGCGCAAAATAGCGTGAGTGTAAATTGCACAAAATAGTGCGATGCGTAAAATAGCGCGATTGTAAACAGCACAAAACAGTGCGATGCGCAAAATAGCGCGAGTGTAAACTGCACAAAGCAGTGCGCTGCGCAAAATAGCGCGAGTGTGAACTGCACAAAACAATGCGCTGGGCTAAATAGCGCGAGTGTAATCTGCACAAAACAGTGCAATGCGCAAAATAGCGCGTTTAATAAACAGCACAAAACAGCGTAATGCGCAAAATAGCGAGAGTGTAAACAGCACAAAACAGTGCGATGCGCAAAATAGCACGAGTGTAAACTGCAAAAAATGGTGCGATGCGCAAAATAGCGCGTTTGATAAACTGCACAAAACATTGCAATGCGCAAAATACCGCGTTTGATAAAGTGCACAAAACAGTGCGATGCGCAAAATATCGAGACTGTAAACTGCACAAAACAGTGCGATGCGCAAAATAGCGCGAGTGTAAACGGCACAAAACAGTGCGATGCGCAAAATAGCGAGAGTGTAAACAGCACAAAACAGTGCGATACGTAAAATAGCGCGAGTGTAAACTGCACAAAACAGTGCCCTGCGCAAAATAGCGCGAGTGTAAACAGCACAAAACAGTGCGCTGCGCAAAAATAGCGCGAGTGTAAACTGCACAAAATAGTGCGATGCGCAAAATAGCAAGAGTGTAAACTGCACAAAACAGTGCGCTGCGCAAAATAGCGCGAGTGTAAACTGCACAAAACAGTGCAATGCGCAAAATAGCAAGAGTGTAAACAGCACAAAACATTGCGATGTGCAAAATAGCACGATTGTAAACTGTACAAAACTGTGCGATGCGTAGAATAGAGCATTTGATAAACTACACAAAACAGTGCGATACGCAAAATAGCGCCAGTGTGAACTGCACAAAACAGTGCGCTGCGCAAAATAGCGCAAGCGTAAACTACACAAAACAGTGCGATGCGCAAAATAGCTCGTTTGGTAAATAGCACAAAACAGTCCGATGCGCAAAATAGCGAGAGTGTAAACAGCAAAAAAAAGTGCGATGCGCAAAATAGTACGAGTGTAAACTGCTCAAAACAGTGCGATGCGGAAAATAGCGAGAGTGTAAACCGCACAAAACAGTGCGATGCGCAAAATAGCGCGAGTGTAAACTGCACAAAACAGTGCGCTGCGCAAAATAGCGCGAGTGCAAACTGCACAAAATAGTGCGATGCGCAAAATAGCGCGAGTGCAAACTGCACAAAAGAGTGCGATGCGCAAAATAGCGCGAGTGTAAACAGCACAAAACAGTGCGATGCGCAACATAGCGAGAGTGTAAACAGCACAAAACAGTGCGATGCGCAAAATAGCGCGAGTGTAAATTGCACAAAACAGTGCGCTGGGCAAAATAGCACGAGTGTAAACTGCAAAAAATGGTGCGATGCGCAAAATAGCGCGTTTGATAAACTGCACAAAACATTGCAATGCGCAAAATACCGCGTTTGATAAACTGCACAAAACAGTGCGATGCGCAAAATATCGAGAGTGTAAACTGCACAAAACAGTGCGATGCGCAAAATAGCACGAGGGTAAACTGCAAAAAACGGTGCGATGCGCAAAATAGCGCGTTTGATAAACTGCACAAAACATTGTAAGGCGCAAAATACCGCGTTTGATAAACTGCACAAAACAGTGCGATGCGCAAAATATCGAGGGTGTAAACTGCACAAAACAGTGCGATGCGCAAAATAGTGCGTTTGATAAACTGCACAAAAGAGTGCGATACGCAAAATAGCGTGTTTAATAAACTGCACAAAACTGTGCGATGCGCAAAATAGCACGAGTGTAAACTGCAAAAAACGGTGCGATGCGCAAAATAGCGCGTTTGATAAACTGCACAAAACATTGCAATGCGCAAAATACCGCGTTTGATAAACTGCACAAAACAGTGCGATGCGCAAAATATCGAGACTGTAAACTGCACAAAACAGTGCGATGCGCAAAATAGCGCGAGTGTAAACGGCACAAAACAGTGCGATGCGCAAAATAGCGAGAGTGTAAACAGCACAAAACAGTGCGATACGCAAAATAGCGCGAGTGTAAACTGCACAAAACAGTGCCCTGCGCAAAATAGCGCGAGTGTAAACAGCACAAAACAGTGCGCTGGGCAAAATAGCACGAGTGTAAACTGCACAAAACAGTGCGATGCTCAAAATAGCGCGAGTGTAAACTGCACAAAACAGTGCGATGCGCAAAATAGCACGAGTGTACACTGCAAAAAATGGTGCGATGCGCAAAATAGCGCGTCTGATAAACTGCACAAAACAGTGCGATGCGCAAAATAACGCGTTTGGTAAACTGCACAAAACAGTGCGATGCGCAAAATAGCGAGAGTGTAAACTGCGCAAAACAGTGCGATGCGCAAAATAGCGCGATTGTAAACTGCGCAAAACAGTGCGATGCGCAAAATAGCTCCTTTGGTAAATAGCACAAAACTGTGCGCTGCGCAAAATAGCGTGAGTGTAAATTGCACAAAATAGTGCGATGCGTAAAATAGCGCGATTGTAAACAGCACAAAACAGTGCGATGCGCAAAATAGCGCGAGTGTAAACTGCACAAAGCAGTGCGCTGCGCAAAATAGCGCGAGTGTGAACTGCACAAAACAATGCGCTGGGCTAAATAGCGCGAGTGTAATCTGCACAAAACAGTGCAATGCGCAAAATAGCGCGTTTAATAAACAGCACAAAACAGCGTAATGCGCAAAATAGCGAGAGTGTAAACAGCACAAAACAGTGCGATGCGCAAAATAGCACGAGTGTAAACTGCAAAAAACGGTGCGATGCGCAAAATAGCGCGTTTGATAAACTGCACAAAACATTGCAATGCGCAAAATACCGCGTTTGATAAAGTGCACAAAACAGTGCGATGCGCAAAATATCGAGACTGTAAACTGCACAAAACAGTGCGATGCGCAAAATAGCGCGAGTGTAAACGGCACAAAACAGTGCGATGCGCAAAATAGCGAGAGTGTAAACCGGACAAAACAGTGCGATACGTAAAATAGCGCGAGTGTAAACTGCACAAAACAGTGCCCTGCGCAAAATAGCGCGAGTGTAAACAGCACAAAACAGTGCGCGGCGCAAAAATAGCGCGTGTGTAAACTGCACAAAATAGTGCGCTGCGCAAAATAGCAAGAGTGTAAACTGCACAAAATAGTGCGCTGCGCAAAATAGCAAGAGTGTAAACTGCACAAAACAGTGCGTTGCGCAAAATAGCGCGAGTGTAAACTGCACAAAACAGTGCGCTGCGCAAAATAGCAAGAGTGTAAACAGCACAAAACAGTGCGATGTGCAAAATAGCACGATTGTAAACTGTACAAAACAGTGCGATGCGTAGAATAGCGCATTTGATAAACTACACAAAACAGTGCGATGCGCAAAATAGCGCCAGTGTGAACTGCACAAAACAGTGCGCTGCGCAAAATAGCGCAAGCGTAAACTGCACAAAACAGTGCGATGCACAAAATAGCTCGTTTGGTAAACAGCACAAAACAGTCCGATGCGCAAAATAGCGAGAGTGTAAACAGCACAAAACAGTGCGATGCGCAAAATAGTACGAGTGTAAACTGCTCAAAACAGTGCGATGCGGAAAATAGCGAGAGTGTAAACCGCACAAAACAGTGCGATGCGCAAAATAGCGCGAGTGTAAACTGCACAAAACAGTGCGCTGCGCAAAATAGCGCGAGTGCAAACTGCACAAAATAGTGCGATGCGCAAAATAGCGCGAGTGCAAACTGCACAAAAGAGTGCGATGCGCAAAATAGCGCGAGTGTAAACAGCACAAAACAGTGCGATGCGCAACATAGCGAGAGTGTAAACAGCACAAAACAGTGCGATGCGCAAAATAGCGCGAGTGTAAATTGCACAAAACAGTGCGCTGGGCAAAATAGCACGAGTGTAAACTACACAAAACAGTGCGATGCTCGAAATAGCGCGAGTGTAAACTGCACAAAACAGTGCGATGCGCAAAATAGCACGAGTGTAAACTGCAAAAAATGGTGCGATGCGCAAAATAGCGCGTTTGATAAACTGCACAAAACATTGCAATGCGCAAAATACCGCGTTTGATAAACTGCACAAAACAGTGCGATGCGCAAAATATCGAGAGTGTAAACTGCACAAAACAGTGCGATGCGCAAAATAGTGCGTTTGATAAACTGCACAAAAGAGTGCGATACGCAAAATAGCGTGTTTAATAAACTGCACAAAACTGTGCGATGCGCAAAATAGCACGAGTGTAAACTGCAAAAAACGGTGAGATGCGCAAAATAGCGCGTTTGATAAATTGCACAAAACATTGCAATGCGCAAAATACCGCGTTTGATAAACTGCACAAAACAGTGCGATGCGCAAAATATCGAGACTGTAAACTGCACAAAACAGTGCGATGCGCAAAATAGCGCGAGTGTAAACGGCACAAAACAGTGCGATGCGCAAAATAGCGAGATTGTAAACAGCACAAAACAGTGCGATACGTAAAATAGCGCGAGTGTAAACTGCACAAAACAGTGCCCTGCGCAAAATAGCGCGAGTGTAAACAGCACAAAACAGTGCGCTGGGCAAAATAGCACGAGTGTAAGCTGCACAAAACAGTGCGATGCTCAAAATAGCGCGAGTGTAAACTGCACAAAACAGTGCGATGCGCAAAATAGCACGAGTGTACACTGCAAAAAATGGTGCGATGCGCAAAATAGCGCGTCTGATAAACTGCACAAAACAGTGCGATGCGCAAAATAACGCGTTTGGTAAACTGCACAAAACAGTGCGATGCGCAAAATAGCGCGATTGTAAACTGCGCAAAACAGTGCGATGCGCAAAATAGCTCCTTTGGTAAATAGCACAAAACTGTGCGCTGCGCAAAATAGCGTGAGTGTAAATTGCACAAAATAGTGCGATGCGTAAAATAGCGCGATTGTAAACAGCACAAAACAGTGCGATGCGCAAAATAGCGCGAGTGTAAACTGCACAAAGCAGTGCGCTGCGCAAAATAGCGCGAGTGTGAACTGCACAAAACAATGCGCTGGGCTAAATAGCGCGAGTGTAATCTGCACAAAACAGTGCAATGCGCAAAATAGCGCGTTTAATAAATAGCACAAAACAGCGTAATGCGCAAAATAGCGAGAGTGTAAACAGCACAAAACAGTGCGATGCGCAAAATAGCACGAGTGTAAACTGCAAAAAACGGTGCGATGCGCAAAATAGCGCGTTTGATAAACTGCACAAAACATTGCAATGCGCAAAATACCGCGTTTGATAAAGTGCACAAAACAGTGCGATGCGCAAAATATCGAGACTGTAAACTGCACAAAACAGTGCGATGCGCAAAATAGCGCGAGTGTAAACGGCACAAAACAGTGCGATGCGCAAAATAGCAAGAGTGTAAACGGCACAAAACAGTGCGATACGTAAAATAGCGCGAGTGTAAACTGCACAAAACAGTGCCCTGCGCAAAATAGCGCGAGTGTAAACAGCACAAAACAGTGCGCTGCGCAAAAATAGCGCGAGTGTAAACTGCACAAAATAGTGCGCTGCGCAAAATAGCAAGAGTGTAAACTGCACAAAATAGTGCGCTGCGCAAAATAGCAAGAGTGTAAACTGCACAAAACAGTGCGCTGCGCAAAATAGCGCGAGTGTAAACTGCACAAAACAGTGCGCTGCGCAAAATAGCAAGAGTGTAAACAGCACAAAACAGTGCGATGTGCAAAATAGCACGATTGTAAACCGTACAAAACAGTGCGATGCGTAGAATAGCGCATTTGATAAACTACACAAAACAGTGCGATGCGCAAAATAGCGCCAGTGTGAACTGCACAAAACAGTGCGCTGCGCAAAATAGCGCAAGCGTAAACTGCACAAAACAGTGCGATGCACAAAATAGCTCGTTTGGTAAACAGCACAAAACAGTCCGATGCGCAAAATAGCGAGAGTGTAAACAGCACAAAACAGTGCGATGCGCAAAATAGTACGAGTGTAAACTGCTCAAAACAGTGCGATGCGGAAAATAGCGAGAGTGTAAACCGCACAAAACAGTGCGATGCGCAAAATAGCGCGAGTGTAAACTGCACAAAACAGTGCGCTGCGCAAAATAGCGCGAGTGCAAACTGCACAAAATAGTGCGATGCGCAAAATAGCGCGAGTGCAAACTGCACAAAAGAGTGCGATGCGCAAAATAGCGCGAGTGTAAACAGCACAAAACAGTGCGATGCGCAACATAGCGAGAGTGTAAACAGCACAAAACAGTGCGATGCGCAAAATAGCGCGAGTGTAAATTGCACAAAACAGTGCGCTGGGCAAAATAGCACGAGTGTAAACTGCACAAAACAGTGCGATGCTCGAAATAGCGCGAGTGTAAACTGCACAAAACAGTGCGATGCGCAAAATAGCACGAGTGTAAACTGCAAAAAATGGTGCGATGCGCAAAATAGCGCGTTTGATAAACTGCACAAAACATTGCAATGCGCAAAATACCGCGTTTGATAAACTGCACAAAACAGTGCGATGCGCAAAATATCGAGAGTGTAAACTGCACAAAACAGTGCGATGCGCAAAATAGCACGAGTGTAAACTGCAAAAAACGGTGCGATGCGCAAAATAGCGCGTTTGATAAACTGCACAAAACATTGTAATGCGCAAAATACCGCGTTTGATAAAATGCACAAAACAGTGCGATGCGCAAAATATCGAGAGTGTAAACTGCACAAAACACTGCGATGCGCAAAATAGCGCGAGTGTAAACTGCACAAAACAGTGCGATGCGCAAAATAGCGAGAGTGTAAACAGCACAAAACAGTGCGATACGTAAAATAGCGCGAGTGTAAACTGCACAAAACAGTGCCCTGAGCAAAATAGCGCGAGTGTAAACGGCACAAAACAGTGCGCTGCGCAAAAATAGCGCGAGTGTAAACTGCACAAAATAGTGCGCTGCGCAAAATAGCGCGAGTGTAAACTGCACAAAACAGTGCGATACGCAAAACAGCGCGTTTGATAAACTGCACAAAACAGTGCGATGCCCAAAATAGCGAGAGTGTAAAAAGCACAAAACAGTGCGATGCGCAAAATAGCATGAGTGCAAACTGCACAAAATAGTGCGCTGGGCCAAATAGCACGAGTGTAAACTGCACAAAGCAGTACGATGCGCAAAATAGCGCGAGTGGAAACTGCACAAAACAGTGCGATGCGCAAAATAGCGCGTTTGGTAAACTACGCAAAACAGTGCGATGCGCAAAATAGCGAGGGTGTAAACAGCACAAAACAGTGCGATGCGCAAAATAGCGCGAGTGCAAACTGCACAAAACAGTGCGCTGGGCAAAATAGCACGAGTGTGAACTGCGCAAAGCAGTGCGATGCGCAAAATAGCGCGAGTGTAAACTGCACAAAACGGTGCGATGCGCAAAATAGAGCGTTTGCTAAACACCACAAAACAGGGCGATGCGCAAAATAGAGAGAGTGTAAATAGCACAGGACAGTCCAATGCTCAAAATAGCACGAGTGTAAACTGCACAAAACGGTGCGATGCGCAAAATAGTGCGTTTGATAAACTGCACAAAAGAGTGCGATACGCAAAATAGCGTGTTCAATAAACTGCACAAAACAGTGCGATGCGCAAAATAGCGAGAGTGTAAACTGCACAAAACAGTGCGATGCGCAAAATAGTACGAGTGTAAACTGCTCAAAACAGTGCGATGCGCAAAATAGCGCGAGTGTAAACTGCACAAAACAGTGCGCTGCGCAAAATAGCGCGAGTGCAAACTGCACAAAATAGTGCGATGCGCAAAATAGCGCGAGTGCAAACTGCACAAAAGAGTGCGATGCGCAAAATAGCGCGAGTGTAAACAGCACAAAACAGTGCGATGCGCAACATAGCGAGAGTGTAAACAGCACAAAACAGTGCGATGCGCAAAATAGCGCGAGTGTAAATTGCACAAAACAGTGCGCTGGGCAAAATAGCACGAGTGTAAACTGCACAAAACAGTGCGATGCTCGAAATAGCGCGAGTGTAAACTGCACAAAACAGTGCGATGCGCAAAATGGCACGAGTGTAAACTGCAAAAAATGGTGCGATGCGCAAAATAGCGCGTTTGATAAACTGCACAAAACATTGCAATGCGCAAAATACTGCGTTTGATAAACTGCACAAAACAGTGCGATGCGCAAAATATCGAGAGTGTAAACTGCACAAAACAGTGCGATGCGCAAAATAGCACGAGTGTAAACTGCAAAAAACGGTGCGATACGCAAAATAGCGCGTTTGATAAACTGCACAAAACATTGTAATGCGCAAAATACCGCGTTTGATAAACTGCACAAAACAGTGCGATGCGCAAAATATCGAGAGTGTAAACTGCACAAAACAGTGCGATGCGCAAAATAGCGCGAGTGTAAACTGCACAAAACAGTGCGATGTGCAAAATAGCGAGAGTGTAAACAGCACAAAACAGTGCGATACGTAAAATAGCGCGAGTGTAAACTGCACAAAACAGTGCCCTGCGCAAAATAGCGCGAGTGTAAACAGCACAAAACAGTGCGCTGCGCAAAAATAGCGCGAGTGTAAACGGCACAAAATAGTGCGCTGCGCAAAATAGCGCGAGTGTAAACAGCACAAAACAGTGCGCTGCGCAAAAATAGCGCGAGTGTAAACTGCACAAAAAGTGCGCTGCGCAAAATAGCGCGAGTGTAAACTGCACAAAACAGTGCGATACGCAAAATAGCGCGTTTGATAAACTGCACAAAACAGTGCGATGCCCAAAATAGCGAGAGTGTAAAAAGCACAAAACAGTGCGATGCGCAAAATAGCATGAGTGCAAACTGCACAAAATAGTGCGCTGGGCTAAATAGCACGAGTGTAAACTGCACAAAGCAGTACGATGCGCAAAATAGCGCGAGTGTAAACTGCACAAAACAGTGCGATGCGCAAAATAGCGCGTTTGGTAAACTACGCAAAACAGTGCGATGCGCAAAATAGCGAGGGTGTAAACAGCACAAAACAGTGCGATGCGCAAAATAGCGCGAGTGCAAACTGCACAAAACAGTGCGCTGGGCAAAATTGCACGAGTGTAAACTGCGCAAAGCAGTGCGATGCGCAAAATAGCGCGAGTGTAAACTGCACAAAACGGTGCGATGCGCAAAATAGCGCGTTTGCTAAACAGCACAAAACAGGGCGATGCGCAAAATAGAGAGAGTGTAAATAGCACAGGACAGTCCAATGCTCAAAATAGCACGAGTGTAAACTGCACAAAACGGTGCGATGCGCAAAATAGTGCGTTTGATAAACTGCACAAAAGAGTGCGATACGCAAAATAGCGTGTTTAATAAACTGCACAAAACAGTGCGATGCGCAAAATAGCGAGAGTGTAAACTGCACAAAACAGTGCGATGCGCAAAATAGCGCGAGTGTAAACTGCATAAAACAGTGCGATGCGCAAAATAGCTCGTTTGGTAAACAACACAAAACAGTGCGATGCGCAAAATAGCGAGAGTGTAAACAGCACAAAACAGTGCGATGCGCAAAATAGCGCGAGTGTAAACTGCACAAAACAGTGCGATGCGCAAAATAGCGAGAGTGTAAACAGCACAAAACAGTGCGATACGTAAAATAGCGCGAGTGTAAACAGCACAAAACAGTGCCCTGCGCAAAATAGCGCGAGTGTAAACAGCACAAAACAGTGCGCTGCGCAAAAATAGCACGAGTGTAAACTGCACAAAATAGTGCGCTGCGCAAAATAGCAAGAGTGTAAACAGCACAAAACAGTGCGCTGCGCAAAATAGCGCGAGTGTAAACTGCACAAAACAGTGCGCTGCGCAAAATAGCAAGAGTGTAAACAGCACAAAACAGTGCGATGTGCAAAATAGCACGATTGTAAACTGTACAAAACAGTGCGATGCGTAAAATAGCGCATTTGATAAACTGCACAAAACAGTGCGATGCGCAAAATAGCGCGAGTGTGAACTGCACAAAACAGTGCGCTGCGCAAAATAGCGCAAGTGTAAACTGCACAAAACAGTGCGATGCGGAAAATATCGAGAGTGTAAACTGCACAAAACAGTGCGATGCGCAAAATAGCGCGAGTGTAAACAGCACAAAACAGTGCGATACGTAAAATAGCGCGAGTGTAAACTGCACAAAACAGTGCCCTGAGCAAAATAGCGCGAGTGTAAACGGCACAAAACAGTGCGCTGCGCAAAAATAGCGCGAGTGTAAACTGCACAAAATAGTGCGCTGCGCAAAATAGCGCGAGTGTAAACTGCACAAAACAGTGCGATACGCAAAACAGCGCGTTTGATAAACTGCACAAAACAGTGCGATGCCCAAAATAGCGAGAGTGTAAAAAGCACAAAACAGTGCGATGCGCAAAATAGCATGAGTGCAAACTGCACAAAATAGTGCGCTGGGCTAAATAGCACGAGTGTAAACTGCACAAAGCGGTACGATGCGCAAAATAGCGCGAGTGTAAACTGCACAAAACAGTGCGATGCGCAAAATAGCGCGTTTGGTAAACTACGCAAAACAGTGCGATGCGCAAAATAGCGAGGGTGTAAACAGCACAAAACAGTGCGATGCGCAAAATAGCGCGAGTGCAAACTGCACAAAACAGTGCGCTGGGCAAAATAGCACGAGTGTAAACTGCGCAAAGCAGTGCGATGCGCAAAATAGCGCGAGTGTAAACTGCACAAAACGGTGCGATGCGCAAAATAGCGCGTTTGCTAAACAGCACAAAACAGGGCGATGCGCAAAATAGAGAGAGTGTAAATAGCACAGGACAGTCCAATGCTCAAAATAGCACGAGTGTAAACTGCACAAAACGGTGCGATGCGCAAAATAGTGCGTTTGATAAACTGCACAAAAGAGTGCGATACACAAAATAGCGTGTTTAATAAACAGCACAAAACAGTGCGATGCGCAAAATAGCGAGAGTGTAAACTGCACAAAACAGTGCGATGCGCAAAATAGTACGAGTGTAAACTGCTCAAAACAGTGCGATGCGGAAAATAGCGCGAGTGTAAACTGCACAAAACAGTGCGCTGCGCAAAATAGCGCGAGTGCAAACTGCACAAAATAGTGCGATGCGCAAAATAGCGCGAGTGCAAACTGCACAAAAGAGTGCGATGCGCAAAATAGCGCGAGTGTAAACAGCACAAAACAGTGCGATGCGCAACATAGCGAGAGTGTAAACAGCACAAAACAGTGCGATGCGCAAAATAGCGCGAGTGTAAATTGCACAAAACAGTGCGCTGGGCAAAATAGCACGAGTGTAAACTGCACAAAACAGTGCGATGCTCGAAATAGCGCGAGTGTAAACTGCACAAAACAGTGCGATGCGCAAAATGGCACGAGTGTAAACTGCAAAAAATGGTGCGATGCGCAAAATAGCGCGTTTGATAAACTGCACAAAACATTGCAATGCGCAAAATACTGCGTTTGATAAACTGCACAAAACAGTGCGATGCGCAAAATATCGAGAGTGTAAACTGCACAAAACAGTGCGATGCGCAAAATAGCACGAGTGTAAACTGCAAAAAACGGTGCGATACGCAAAATATCGCGTTTGATAAACTGCACAAAACATTGTAATGCGCAAAATACCGCGTTTGATAAACTGCACAAAACAGTGCGATGCGCAAAATATCGAGAGTGTAAACTGCACAAAACAGTGCGATGCGCAAAATAGCGCGAGTGTAAACTGCACAAAACAGTGCGATGTGCAAAATAGCGAGAGTGTAAACAGCACAAAACAGTGCGATACGTAAAATAGCGCGAGTGTAAACTGCACAAAACAGTGCCCTGCGCAAAATAGCGCGAGTGTAAACAGCACAAAACAGTGCGCTGCGCAAAAATAGCGCGAGTGTAAACTGCACAAAATAGTGCGCTGCGCAAAATAGCGCGAGTGTAAACAGCACAAAACAGTGCGCTGCGCAAAAATAGCGCGAGTGTAAACTGCACAAAAAGTGCGCTGCGCAAAATAGCGCGAGTGTAAACTGCACAAAACAGTGCGATACGTAAAATAGCGCGTTTGATAAACTGCACAAAACAGTGCGATGCACAAAATAGCGAGAGTGTAAAAAGCACAAAACAGTGCGATGCGCAAAATAGCATGAGTGCAAACTGCACAAAATAGTGCGCTGGGCTAAATAGCACGAGTGTAAACTGCACAAAGCAGTACGATGCGCAAAATAGCGCGAGTGTAAACTGCACAAAACAGTGCGATGCGCAAAATAGCGCGTTTGGTAAACTACGCAAAACAGTGCGATGCGCAAAATAGCGAGGGTGTAAACAGCACAAAACAGTGCGATGCGCAAAATAGCGCGAGTGCAAACTGCACAAAACAGTGCGCTGGGCAAAATTGCACGAGTGTAAACTGCGCAAAGCAGTGCGATGCGCAAAATAGCGCGAGTGTAAACTGCACAAAACGGTGCGATGCGCAAAATAGCGCGTTTGCTAAACAGCACAAAACAGGGCGATGCGCAAAATAGAGAGAGTGTAAATAGCACAGGACAGTCCAATGCTCAAAATAGCACGAGTGTAAACTGCACAAAACGGTGCGATGCGCAAAATAGTGCGTTTGATAAACTGCACAAAAGAGTGCGATACGCAAAATAGCGTGTTTAATAAACTACAAAAAACAGTGCGATGCGCAATATAGCGAGAGTGTAAACTGCACAAAACAGTGCGATGCGCAAAATAGCGCGAGTGTAAACTGCATAAAACAGTGCGATGCGCAAAATAGCTCGTTTGGTAAACAACACAAAACAGTGCGATGCGCAAAATAGCGAGAGTGTAAACAGCACAAAACAGTGCGATGCGCAAAATAGCGCGAGTGTAAACTGCACAAAACAGTGCGATGCGCAAAATAGCGAGAGTGTAAACAGCACAAAACAGTGCGATACGTAAAATAGCGCGAGTGTAAACAGCACAAAACAGTGCCCTGCGCAAAATAGCGCGAGTGTAAACAGCACAAAACAGTGCGCTGCGCAAAAATAGCACGAGTGTAAACTGCACAAAATAGTGCGCTGCGCAAAATAGCAAGAGTGTAAACAGCACAAAACAGTGCGCTGCGCAAAATAGCGCGAGTGTAAACTGCACAAAACAGTGCGCTGCGCAAAATAGCAAGAGTGTAAACAGCACAAAACAGTGCGATGTGCAAAATAGCACGATTGTAAACTGTACAAAACAGTGCGATGCGTAAAATAGCGCATTTGATAAACTGCACAAAACAGTGCGATGCGCAAAATAGCGCGAGTGTGAACTGCACAAAACAGTGCGCTGCGCAAAATAGCGCAAGTGTAAACTGCACAAAACAGTGCGATGCGCAAAATATCGAGAGTGTAAACTGCACAAAACAGTGCGATGCGCAAAATAGCGCGAGTGTAAACAGCACAAAACAGTGCGATACGTAAAATAGCGCGAGTGTAAACTGCACAAAACAGTGCCCTGAGCAAAATAGCGCGAGTGTAAACGGCACAAAACAGTGCGCTGCGCAAAAATAGCGCGAGTGTAAACTGCACAAAATAGTGCGCTGCGCAAAATAGCGCGAGTGTAAACTGCACAAAACAGTGCGATACGCAAAACAGCGCGTTTGATAAACTGCACAAAACAGTGCGATGCCCAAAATAGCGAGAGTGTAAAAAGCACAAAACAGTGCGATGCGCAAAATAGCATGAGTGCAAACTGCACAAAATAGTGCGCTGGGCTAAATAGCACGAGTGTAAACTGCACAAAGCGGTACGATGCGCAAAATAGCGCGAGTGTAAACTGCACAAAACAGTGCGATGCGCAAAATAGCGCGTTTGGTAAACTACGCAAAACAGTGCGATGCGCAAAATAGCGAGGGTGTAAACAGCACAAAACAGTGCGATGCGCAAAATAGCGCGAGTGCAAACTGCACAAAACAGTGCGCTGGGCAAAATAGCACGAGTGTAAACTGCGCAAAGCAGTGCGATGCGCAAAATAGCGCGAGTGTAAACTGCACAAAACGGTGCGATGCGCAAAATAGCGCGTTTGCTAAACAGCACAAAACAGGGCGATGCGCAAAATAGAGAGAGTGTAAATAGCACAGGACAGTCCAATGCTCAAAATAGCACGAGTGTAAACTGCACAAAACGGTGCGATGCGCAAAATAGTGCGTTTGATAAACTGCACAAAAGAGTGCGATACGCAAAATAGCGTGTTTAATAAACAGCACAAAACAGTGCGATGCGCAAAATAGCGAGAGTGTAAACTGCACAAAACAGTGCGATGCGCAAAATAGTACGAGTGTAAACTGCTCAAAACAGTGCGATGCGGAAAATAGCGCGAGTGTAAACTGCACAAAACAGTGCGCTGCGCAAAATAGCGCGAGTGCAAACTGCACAAAATAGTGCGATGCGCAAAATAGCGCGAGTGCAAACTGCACAAAAGAGTGCGATGCGCAAAATAGCGCGAGTGTAAACAGCACAAAACAGTGCGATGCGCAACATAGCGAGAGTGTAAACAGCACAAAACAGTGCGATGCGCAAAATAGCGCGAGTGTAAATTGCACAAAACAGTGCGCTGGGCAAAATAGCACGAGTGTAAACTGCACAAAACAGTGCGATGCTCGAAATAGCGCGAGTGTAAACTGCACAAAACAGTGCGATGCGCAAAATGGCACGAGTGTAAACTGCAAAAAATGGTGCGATGCGCAAAATAGCGCGTTTGATAAACTGCACAAAACATTGCAATGCGCAAAATACTGCGTTTGATAAACTGCACAAAACAGTGCGATGCGCAAAATATCGAGAGTGTAAACTGCACAAAACAGTGCGATGCGCACAATAGCACGAGTGTAAACTGCAAAAAACGGTGCGATACGCAAAATATCGCGTTTCATAAACTGCACAAAACATTGTAATGCGCAAAATACCGCGTTTGATAAACTGCACAAAACAGTGCGATGCGCAAAATATCGAGAGTGTAAACTGCACAAAACAGTGCGATGCGCAAAATAGCGCGAGTGTAAACTGCACAAAACAGTGCGATGTGCAAAATAGCGAGAGTGTAAACAGCACAAAACAGTGCGATACGTAAAATAGCGCGAGTGTAAACTGCACAAAACAGTGCCCTGCGCAAAATAGCGCGAGTGTAAACAGCACAAAACAGTGCGCTGCGCAAAAATAGCGCGAGTGTAAACTGCACAAAATAGTGCGCTGCGCAAAATAGCGCGAGTGTAAACAGCACAAAACAGTGCGCTGCGCAAAAATAGCGCGAGTGTAAACTGCACAAAAAGTGCGCTGCGCAAAATAGCGCGAGTGTAAACTGCACAAAACAGTGCGATACGCAAAATAGCGCGTTTGATAAACTGCACAAAACAGTGCGATGCCCAAAATAGCGAGAGTGTAAAAAGCACAAAACAGTGCGATGCGCAAAATAGCATGAGTGCAAACTGCACAAAATAGTGCGCTGGGCTAAATAGCACGAGTGTAAACTGCACAAAGCAGTACGATGCGCAAAATAGCGCGAGTGTAAACTGCACAAAATAGTGCGATGCGCAAAATAGCGCGTTTGGTAAACTACGCAAAACAGTGCGATGCGCAAAATAGCGAGGGTGTAAACAGCACAAAACAGTGCGATGCGCAAAATAGCGCGAGTGCAAACTGCACAAAATAGTGCGCTGGGCAAAATAGCACGAGTGTAAACTGCGCAAAGCAGTGCGATGCGCAAAATAGCGCGAGTGTAAACTGCACAAAACGGTGCGATGCGCAAAATAGCGCGTTTGCTAAACAGCACAAAACAGGGCGATGCGCAAAATAGAGAGAGGGTAAATAGCACAGGACAGTCCAATGCTCAAAATAGCACGAGTGTAAACTGCACAAAACGGTGCGATGCGCAAAATAGTGCGTTTGATAAACTGCACAAAAGAGTGCGATACGCAAAATAGCGTGTTTAATAAACTGCACAAAACAGTGCGATGCGCAAAATAGCGAGAGTGTAAACTGCACAAAACAGTGCGATGCGCAAAATAGTACGAGTGTAAACTGCTCAAAACAGTGCGATGCGGAAAATAGCGCGAGTGTAAACTGCACAAAACAGTGCGCTGCGCAAAATAGCGCGAGTGCAAACTGCACAAAATAGTGCGATGCGCAAAATAGCGCGAGTGCAAACTGCACAAAAGAGTGCGATGCGCAAAATAGCGCGAGTGTAAACAGTACAAAACAGTGCGATGCGCAACATAGCGAGAGTGTAAACAGCACAAAATAGTGCGATGCGCAAAATAGCGCGAGTGTAAATTGCACAAAACAGTGCGCTGGGCAAAATAGCACGAGTGTAAACTGCACAAAACAGTGCGATGCTCGAAATAGCGCGAGTGTAAACTGCACAAAACAGTGCGATGCGCAAAATGGCACGAGTGTAAACTGCAAAAAATGGTGCGATGCGCAAAATAGCGCGTTTGATAAACTGCACAAAACATTGCAATGCGCAAAATACTGCGTTTGATAAACTGCACAAAACAGTGCGATGCGCAAAATATCGAGAGTGTAAACTGCACAAAACAGTGCGATGCGCAAAATAGCACGAGTGTAAACTGCAAAAAACGGTGCGATACGCAAAATATCGCGTTTGATAAACTGCACAAAACATTGTAATGCGCAAAATACCGCGTTTGATAAACTGCACAAAACAGTGCGATGCGCAAAATATCGAGAGTGTAAACTGCACAAAACAGTGCGATGCGCAAAATAGCGCGAGTGTAAACTGCACAAAACAGTGCGATGTGCAAAATAGCGGGAGTGTAAACAGCACAAAACAGTGCGATACGTAAAATAGCGCGAGTGTAAACTGCACAAAACAGTGCCCTGCGCAAAATAGCGCGAGTGTAAACAGCACAAAACAGTGCGCTGCGCAAAAATAGCGCGAGTGTAAACTGCACAAAATAGTGCGCTGCGCAAAATAGCGCGAGTGTAAACAGCACAAAACAGTGCGCTGCGCAAAAATAGCGCGAGTGTAAACTGCACAAAAAGTGCGCTGCGCAAAATAGCGCGAGTGTAAACTGCACAAAACAGTGCGATACGCAAAATAGCGCGTTTGATAAACTGCACAAAACAGTGCGATGCCCAAAATAGCGAGAGTGTAAAAAGCACAAAACAGTGCGATGCGCAAAATAGCATGAGTGCAAACTGCACAAAATAGTGCGCTGGGCTAAATAGCACGAGTGTAAACTGCACAAAGCAGTACGATGCGCAAAATAGCGCGAGTGTAAACTGCACAAAACAGTGCGATGCGCAAAATAGCGCGTTTGGTAAACTACGCAAAACAGTGCGATGCGCAAAATAGCGAGGGTGTAAACAGCACAAAACAGTGCGATGCGCAAAATAGCGCGAGTGCAAACTGCACAAAACAGTGCGCTGGGCAAAATAGCACGAGTGTAAACTGCGCAAAGCAGTGCGATGCGCAAAATAGCGCGAGTGTAAACTGCACAAAACGGTGCGATGCGCAAAATAGCGCGTTTGCTAAACAGCACAAAACAGGGCGATGCGCAAAATAGAGAGAGTGTAAATAGCACAGGACAGTCCAATGCTCAAAATAGCACGAGTGTAAACTGCACAAAACGGTGCGATGCGCAAAATAGTGCGTTTGATAAACTGCACAAAAGAGTGCGATACGCAAAATAGCGTGTTTAATAAACTGCACAAAACAGTGCGATGCGCAAAATAGCGAGAGTGTAAACTGCACAAAACAGTGCGATGCGCAAAATAGCGCGAGTGTAAACTGCATAAAACAGTGCGATGCGCAAAATAGCTCGTTTGGTAAACAACACAAAACAGTGCGATGCGCAAAATAGCGAGAGTGTAAACAGCACAAAACAGTGCGATGCGCAAAATAGCGCGAGTGTAAACTGCACAAAACAGTGCGACGCGCAAAATAGCGAGAGTGTAAACAGCACAAAACAGTGCGATACGTAAAATAGCGCGAGTGTAAACAGCACAAAACAGTGCCCTGCACAAAATAGCGCGAGTGTAAACAGCACAAAACAGTGCGCTGCGCAAAAATAGCACGAGTGTAAACTGCACAAAATAGTGCGCTGCGCAAAATAGCAAGAGTGTAAACAGCACAAAACAGTGCGCTGCGCAAAATAGCGCGAGTGTAAACTGCACAAAATAGTGCGCTGCGCAAAATAGCAAGAGTGTAAACAGCACAAAACAGTGCGATGTGCAAAATAGCACGATTGTAAACTGTACAAAACAGTGCGATGCGTAAAATAGCGCATTTGATAAACTGCACAAAACAGTGCGATGCGCAAAATAGCGCGAGTGTGAACTGCACAAAACAGTGCGCTGCGCAAAATAACGCAAGTGTAAACTGCACAAAACAGTGCGATGCGCAAAATAGCTTGTTTGGTAAACAGCACAAAACAGTCCGATGTGCAAAATAGCGAGAGTGTAAACAGCACAAAACAGTGCGATGCGCAAAATAGTACGAGTGTAAACTGCTCAAAACAGTGCGATGCGGAAAATAGCGAGAGTGTAAACCGCACAAAACAGTGCGATGCGCAAAATAGCGCGAGTGTAAACTGCACAAAGCAGTGCGCTGCGCAAAATAGCGCGAGTGTGAACTGCACAAAACAGTGCGCTGGGCTAAATAGCGCGAGTGTAATCTGCACAAAACAGTGCAATGCGCAAAATAACGCGTTTAATAAACAGCACAAAACAGTGTAATGCGCAAAATAGCGAGAGTGTAAACAGCACAAAACAGTGCGATGCGCAAAATAGCACGAGTGTAAACTGCAAAAAACGGTGCGATGCGCAAAATAGCGCGTTTGATAAACTGCACAAAACATTGCAATGCGCAAAATACCGCGTTTGATAAACTGCACAAAACAGTGCGATGCGCAAAATATCGAGAGTGTAAACTGCACAAAACAGTGCGATGCGCAAAATAGGGCGAGTGTAAACTGCACAAAACAGTGCGATGCGCAAAATAGCGAGAGTGTAAACAGCACAAAACAGTGCGATACGTAAAATAGCGCGAGTGTAAACTGCACAAAACAATGCCCTGCGCAAAATAGCGCGAGTGTAAACAGCACAAAACAGTGCGCTGCGCAAAATAGCAAGAGTGTAAACTGCACAAAATAGTGCGCTGCGCAAAATAGCGCGAGTGTAAACTGCACAAAACAGTGCGATACGCAAAATAGCGCGTTTGATAAACTGCACAAAACAGTGCGATGCCCAAAATAGCGAGAGTGTAAAAAGCACAAAACAGTGCGATGCGCAAAATAGCATGAGTGCAAACTGCACAAAATAGTGCGCTGGGCTAAATAGCACGAGTGTAAACTGCACAAAGCAGTACGATGCGCAAAATAGCGCGAGTGTAAACTGCACAAAACAGTGCGATGCGCAAAATAGCGCGTTTGGTAAACTACGCAAAACAGTGCGATGCGCAAAATAGCGAGGGTGTAAACAGCACAAAACAGTGCGATGCGCAAAATAGCGCGAGTGCAAACTGCACAAAACAGTGCGCTGGGCAAAATAGCACGAGTGTAAACTGCGCAAAGCAGTGCGATGCGCAAAATAGCGCGAGTGTAAACTGCACAAAACAGTGCGATGCGCAAAAATAGCGCGTTTGCTAAACAGCACAAAACAGGGCGATGCGCAAAATAGAGAGAGTGTAAATAGCTCAGGACAGTACAATGCTCAAAATAGCACGAGTGTAAACTGCACAAAACGGTGCGATGCGCAAAATAGTGCGTTTGATAAACTGCACAAAAGAGTGCGATACGCAAAATAGCGTGTTTAATAAACTGCACAAAACAGTGCGATGCGCAAAAGAGCAAGAGTGTAAACTGCACAAAACAGTGCGATGCGCAAAATAGCGCGAGTGTAAACTGCATAAAACAGTGCGATGCGCAAAATAGCTCGTTTGGTAAACAACACAAAACAGTGCGATGCGCAAAATAGCGAGAGTGTAAACAGCACAAAACAGTGCGATGCGCAAAATAGCGCGAGTGTAAACTGCACAAAACAGTGCGATGCGCAAAATAGCGAGAGTGTAAACAGCACAAAACAGTGTGATACGTAAAATAGCGCGAGTGTAAACAGCACAAAACAGTGCCCTGCGCAAAATAGCGCGAGTGTAAACAGCACAAAACAGTGCGCTGCGCAAAAATACCACGAGTGTAAACTGCACAAAATAGTGCGCTGCGCAAAATAGCAAGAGTGTAAACAGCACAAAACAGTGCGCTGCGCAAAATAGCGCGAGTGTAAACTGCACAAAACAGTGCGCTGCGCAAAATAGCAAGAGTGTAAACAGCACAAAACGGTGCGATGTGCAAAATAGCACGATTGTAAACTGTACAAAATAGTGCGATGCGTAAAATAGCGCATTTGATAAACTACACAAAACAGTGCGATGCGCAAAATAGCGCGAGTGTGAACTGCACAAAACAGTGCGCTGCGCAAAATAGCGCAAGTGTAAACTGCACAAAACAGTGCGATGCGCAAAATAGCTCGTTTGGTAAACAGCACAAAACAGTGAGATGCGCAAAATAGTACGAGTGTAAACTGCTCAAAACAGTGCGATGCGGAAAATAGCGAGAGTGTAAACCGCACAAAACAGTGCGATGCGCAAAATAGCGCGAGTGTAAACTGCACAAAGCAGTGCGCTGCGCAAAATAGCGCGAGTGTGAACTGCACAAAACAGTGCGCTGGGCTAAATAGCGCGAGTGTAATCTGCACAAAACGGTGCAATGCGCAAAATAGCGCGTTTAATAAACAGCACAAAACAGTGTAATGCGCAAAATAGCGAGAGTGTAAACAGCACAAAACAGTGCGATGCGCAAAATAGCACGAGTGTAAACTGCAAAAAACGGTGCGATGCGCAAAATAGCGCGTTTGATAAACTGCACAAAACATTGCAATGCGCAAAATACCGCGTTTGATAAAGTGCACAAAACAGTGCGATGCGCAAAATGTCGAGAGTGTAAACTGCACAAAACAGTGCGATGCGCAAAATAGCGCGAGTGTAAACTGCACAAAACAGTGCGATGCGCAAAATAGCGAGAGTGTAAACAGCACAAAACAGTGCGATACGTAAAATAGCGCGAGTGTAAACTGCACAAAACAATGCCCTGCGCAAAATAGCGCGAGTGTAAACAGCACAAAACAGTGCGCTGCGCAAAATAGCAAGAGTGTAAACTGCACAAAAGAGTGCGCTGCGCAAAATAGCAAGAGTGTAAACTGCACAAAACAGTGCGCTGCGCAAAATAGCAAGAGTGTAAACTGCACAAAACAGTGCGCTGCGCAAAATAGCGCGAGTGTAAACTGCACAAAACAGTGCGCTGCGCAAAATAGCAAGAGTGTAAACAGCACAAAACAGTGCGATGTGCAAAATAGCACGATTGTAAACTGTACAAAACAGTGCGATGCGTAAAATAGCGCATTTCATAAACTGCACAAAACAGTGCGATGCGCAAAATAGCGCGAGTGTGTACTGCACAAAACAGTGCGCTGCGCAAAATAGAGCATTTGATAAGCTGCACAAAACAGTGCGCTGCGCAAAAATAGCGCGAGTGTAAACTGCACAAAATAGTGCGCTGCGCAAAATAGCAAGAGTGTAAACTGCACAAAACAGTGCACTGCGCAAAATAGCGCGAGTGTAAACTGCACAAAACAGTGCGCTGCGCAAAATAGCAAGAGTGTAAACAGCACAAAACAGTGCGATGTGCAAAATAGCACGATTGTAAACTGTACAAAACAGTGCGATGCGTAAAATAGCGCATTTGATAAACTGCACAAAACAGTGCGATGCGTAAAATAGCGCGAATGTGAACTGCACAAAACAGTGCGCTGCGCTAAATAGCGCGAGTGTTATCTGCACAAAACAATGCGATGCGCAAAATAGCGCGTTTGATAAACTACACAAAACAGTGCGATGCGCAAAATAGCGAGAGTGTAAACTGCACAAAACAGTGCGATGCGCAAAATAGCGCGAGTGTAAACTGCATAAAACAGTGCGATGCGCAAAATAGCTCGTTTGGTAAACAACACAAAACAGTGCGATGCGCAAAATAGCGAGAGTGTAAACAGCACAAAACAGTGCGATGCGCAAAATAGCGCGAGTGTAAACTGCACAAAACAGTGCGATGCGCAAAATAGCGAGAGTGTAAACAGTACAAAACAGTGCGATACGTAAAATAGCGCGAGTGTAAACAGCACAAAACAGTGCCTTGCGCAAAATAGCGCGAGTGTAAACAGCACAAAACAGTGCGCTGCGCAAAAATAGCGCGAGTGTAAACGGCACAAAATAGTGCGCTGCGCAAAATAGCAAGAGTGTAAACTGCACAAAACAGTGCGCTGCGCAAAATAGCGCGAGTGTAAACTGCACAAAACAGTGCGCTGCGCAAAATAGCAAGAGTGTAAACAGCACAAAACAGTGCGCTGCGCAAAATAGCACGAGTGTAAACTGCACAAAACAGTGCGATGCTCGAAATAGCGCGAGTGTAAAGTGCACGAAACAGTGCGATGCGCAAAATAGCACGAGTGTAAACTGCAAAAAATGGTGCGATGCGCAAAATAGCGCGTTTGATAAACTGCACAAAACATTGCAATGCGCAAAATACCGCGTTTGATAAACTGCACAAAACAGTGCGATGCGCAAAATAGCGCGAGTGTAAACTGCACAAAATAGTGCGATGCGCAAAATAGCGAGAGTGTAAACAGCACAAAACAGTGCGATGTGCAAAATAGTACGAGTGTAAACTGCACAAAATAGTACGATGCGAAAAATAGCAAGAGTGTCAACTGCACAAAACAGTGCGCTGCGCAAAATAGCGCGATTGTAAACTGCACAAAACAGTGCGCTGCGCAAAATAGCAAGAGTGTAAACAGCACAAAACAGTGCGATGTGCAAAATAGCACGATTGTAAACTGTACAAAATAGTGCGATGCGTAAAATAGCGCATTTGATAAACTGCACAAAACAGTGCGATGCGCAAAATAGCGCGAGTGTGAACTGCACAAAACAGTGCGCTGCGCAAAATAGCGCAAGTGTAAACTGCACAAAACAGTGCGATGCTCAAAATAGCTCGTTTGGTAAACAGCGGAAAACAGTCCGATGCGCAAAATAGCGAGAGTGTAAACAGCACAAAACAGTGCGATGTGCAAAATAGTACGAGTGTAAAATGCTCAAAACAGTGCGATGCGGAAAATAGCGAGAGTGTAAACCGCACAAAACAGTGCGATGCGCAAAATAGCGCGAGTGGAAACTGCACAAAACAGTGCGCTGCGCAAAATAGCGCGAGTGCAAACTGCACAAAATAGTGCGATGCGCAAAATAGCGCGAGTGCAAACTGCACAAAATAGTGCGATGCGCAAAATAGCGCGAGTGTAAACAGCACAAAACAGTGCGATGCGCAACATAGCGAGAGTGTAAACAGCACAAAACAGTGCGATGCGCAAAATAGCGCGAGTGTAAACTACACAAACAGTGCGCTGGGCAAAATAGCACGAGTGTAAACTGCACAAAACAGTGCGATGCTCGAAATAGCGCGAGTGTAAACTGCACAAAACAGTGCGATGCGCAAAATAGCACGAGTGTAAACTGCAAAAAATGGTGCGATGCGCAAAATAGCGCGTTTGATAAACTGCACAAAACATTGCAATGCGCAAAATACCGCGTTTGATAAACTGCACAAAATAGTGCGATGCGCAAAATATCGAGAGCGTAAACTGCACAAAACAGTGCGATGCGCAAAATAGCGCGAGTGTAAACTGCACAAAATAGTGCGATGCGCAAAATAGCGAGAGTGTAAACAGCACAAAACAGTGCGATGTGCAAAATAGTACGAGTGTAAACTGCACAAAATAGTACGATGCGCAAAATAGCAAGAGTGTCAACTGCACAAAACAGTGCGCTGCGCAAAATAGCGCGAGTGTAAACTGCACAAAACAGTGCGCTGCGCAAAATAGCAAGAGTGTAAACAGTACAAAACAGTGCGATGTGCAAAATAGCACGATTGTAAACTGTACAAAACAGTGCGATGCGTAAAATAGCGCATTTGATAAACTGCACAAAACAGTGCGATGCGCAAAATAGCGCGAGTGTGAACTGCACAAAACAGTGCGCTGCGCAAAATAGCGCAAGTGTAAACTGCACAAAACAGTGCGATGCGCAAAATAGCTCGTTTGGTAAACAGCACAAAACAGTCCGATGCGCAAAATAGCGAGAGTGTAAACAGCACAAAACAGTGCGATGCGCAAAATAGTACGAGTGTAAACTGCTCAAAACAGTGCGATGCGGAAAATAGCGAGAGTGTAAACAGCACAAAACAGTGCGATGCGCAAAATAGCGCGAGTGTAAACTGCACAAAACAGTGCGCTGCGCAAAATAGCGGGAGTGCAAACTGCACAAAATAGTGCGATGCGCAAAATAGCGCGAGTGCAAACTGCACAAAATAGCGCGATGCGCAAAATAGCGCGAGTGTAAACAGCGCAAAACAGTGCGTTGCGCAAAATAGCGAGAGTGTAAACAGCACAAAACAGTGCGATGCGCAAAATAGCGCGAGTGTAAAATTTACAAACCAGTGCGATGCGCAAAATAGCGCATTTGATAAACTGCACAAAACAGTGCGATGCGTAAAATAGCGCGAATGTGAACTGCACAAAACAGTGCGCTGCGCTAAATAGCGCGAGTGTTATCTGCACAAAACAATGCGATGCGCAAAATAGCGCGTTTGATAAACTACACAAAACAGTGCGATGCGCAAAATAGCGAGAGTGTAAACTGCACAAAACAGTGCGATGCGCAAAATAGCGCGAGTGTAAACTGCATAAAACAGTGCGATGCGCAAAATAGCTCGTTTGGTAAACAACACAAAACAGTGCGATGCGCAAAATAGCGAGAGTGTAAACAGCACAAAACAGTGCGATGCGCAAAATAGCGCGAGTGTAAACTGCACAAAACAGTGCGATGCGCAAAATAGCGAGAGTGTAAACAGTACAAAACAGTGCGATACGTAAAATAGCGCGAGTGTAAACAGCACAAAACAGTGCCTTGCGCAAAATAGCGCGAGTGTAAACAGCACAAAACAGTGCGCTGCGCAACAATAGCGCGATTGTAAACGGCACAAAATAGTGCGCTGCGCAAAATAGCAAGAGTGTAAACTGCACAAAACAGTGCGCTGCGCAAAATAGCAAGAGTGTAAACTGCACAAAACAGTGCGCTGCGCAAAATAGCACGAGTGTAAACTGCACAAAACAGTGCGATGCTCGAAATAGCGCGAGTGTAAACTGCACGAAACAGTGCGATGCGCAAAATAGCACGAGTGTAAACTGCAAAAAATGGTGCGATGCGCAAAATAGCGCGTTTGATAAACTGCACAAAACATTGCAATGCGCAAAATACCGCGTTTGATAAACTGCACAAAACAGTGCGATGCGCAAAATATCGAGAGCGTAAACTGCACAAAACAGTGCGATGCGCAAAATAGCGCGAGTGTAAACTGCACAAAATAGTGCGATGCGCAAAATAGCGAGAGTGTAAACAGCACAAAACAGTGCGATGTGCAAAATAGTACGAGTGTAAACTGCACAAAATAGTACGATGCGAAAAATAGCAAGAGTGTCAACTGCACAAAACTGTGCGCTGCGCAAAATAGCGCGAGTGTAAACTGCACAAAACAGTGCGCTGCGCAAAATAGCAAGAGTGTAAACAGCACAAAACAGTGCGATGTGCAAAATAGCACGATTGTAAACTGTACAAAACAGTGCGATGCGTAAAATAGCGCATTTGATAAACTGCACAAAACAGTGCGATGCGCAAAATAGCGCGAGTGTGAACTGCACAAAACAGTGCGCTGCGCAAAATAGCGCAAGTGTAAACTGCACAAAACAGTGCGATGCGCAAAATAGCTCGTTTGGTAAACAGCACAAAACAGTCCGATGCGCAAAATAGCGAGAGTGTAAACAGCACAAAACAGTGCGATGCGCAAAATAGCGCGAGTGTAAACTGCACAAAACAGTGCGATGCGCAAAATAGCGAGAGTGTAAACAGTACAAAACAGTGCGATACGTAAAATAGCGCGAGTGTAAACAGCACAAAACAGTGCCTTGCGCAAAATAGCGCGAGTGTAAACAGCACAAAACAGTGCGCTGCGCAACAATAGCGCGAGTGTAAACGACACAAAATAGTGCGCTGCGCAAAATAGCAAGAGTGTAAACTGCACAAAACAGTGCGCTGCGCAAAATAGCAAGAGTGTAAACTGCACAAAACAGTGCGCTGCGCAAAATAGCACGAGTGTAAACTGCACAAAACAGTGCGATGCTCGAAATAGCGCGAGTGTAAACTGCACGAAACAGTGCGATGCGCAAAATAGCACGAGTGTAAACTGCAAAAAATGGTGCGATGCGCAAAATAGCGCGTTTGATAAACTGCACAAAACATTGCAATGCGCAAAATACCGCGTTTGATAAACTGCACAAAACAGTGCGATGCGCAAAATATAGAGAGCGTAAACTGCACAAAACAGTGCGATGCGCAAAATAGCGCGAGTGTAAACTGCACAAAATAGTGCGATGCGCAAAATAGCGAGAGTGTAAACAGCACAAAACAGTGCGATGTGCAAAATAGTACGAGTGTAAACTGCACAAAATAGTACGATGCGAAAAATAGCAAGAGTGTCAACTGCACAAAACAGTGCGCTGCGCAAAATAGCGCGAGTGTAAACTGCACAAAACAGTGCGCTGCGCAAAATAGCAAGAGTGTAAACAGCACAAAACAGTGCGATGTGCAAAATAGCACGATTGTAAACTGTACAAAACAGTGCGATGCGTAAAATAGCGCATTTGATAAACTGCACAAAACAGTGCGATGCGCAAAATAGCGCGAGTGTGAACTGCACAAAACAGTGCGCTGCGCAAAATAGCGCAAGTGTAAACTGCACAAAACAGTGCGATGCGCAAAATAGCTCGTTTGGTAAACAGCACAAAACAGTCCGATGCGCAAAATAGCGAGAGTGTAAACAGCACAAAACAGTGCGATGCGCAAAATAGTACGAGTGTAAACTGCTCAAAACAGTGCGATGCGGAAAATAGCGAGAGTGTAAACAGCACAAAACAGTGCGATGCGCAAAATAGCGCGAGTGTAAACTGCACAAAACAGTGCGCTGCGCAAAATAGCGGGAGTGCAAACTGCACAAAATAGGGCGATGCGCAAAATAGCGCGAGTGCAAACTGCACAAAATAGCGCGATGCGCAAAATAGCGCGAGTGTAAACAGCGCAAAACAGTGCGTTGCGCAAAATAGCGAGAGTGTAAACAGCACAAAACAGTGCGATGCGCAAAATAGCGCGAGTGTAAAATTTACAAACCAGTGCGATGCGCAAAATAGCGCATTTGATAAACTGCACAAAACAGTGCGATGCGTAAAATAGCGCGAATGTGAACTGCACAAAACAGTGCGCTGCGCTAAATAGCGCGAGTGTTATCTGCACAAAACAATGCGATGCGCAAAATAGCGCGTTTGATAAACTACACAAAACAGTGCGATGCGCAAAATAGCGAGAGTGTAAACTGCACAAAACAGTGCGATGCGCAAAATAGCGCGAGTGTAAACTGCATAAAACAGTGCGATGCGCAAAATAGCTCGTTTGGTAAACAGCACAAAACAGTCCGATGCGCAAAATAGCGAGGGTGTAAACAGCACAAAACAGTGCGATGCGCAAAATAGCGCGAGTGTAAACTGCACAAAACAGTGCGATGCGCAAAATAGCGAGAGTGTAAACAGTACAAAACAGTGCGATACGTAAAATAGCGCGAGTGTAAACAGCACAAAACAGTGCCTTGCGCAAAATAGCGCGAGTGTAAACAGCACAAAACAGTGCGCTGCGCAAAAATAGCGCGAGTGTAAACGGCACAAAATAGTGCGCTGCGCAAAATAGCAAGAGTGTAAACTGCACAAAACAGTGCGCTGCGCAAAATAGCAAGAGTGTAAACTGCACAAAACAGTGCGCTGCGCAAAATAGCACGAGTGTAAACTGCACAAAACAGTGCGATGCTCGAAATAGCGCGAGTGTAAACTGCACGAAACAGTGCGATGCGCAAAATAGCACGAGTGTAAACTGCAAAAAATGGTGCGATGCGCAAAATAGCGCGTTTGATAAACTGCACAAAACATTGCAATGCGCAAAATACCGCGTTTGATAAACTGCACAAAACAGTGCGATGCGCAAAATATCGAGAGCGTAAACTGCACAAAACAGTGCGATGCGCAAAATAGCGCGAGTGTAAACTGCACAAAATAGTGCGATGCGCAAAATAGCGAGAGTGTAAACAGCACAAAACAGTGCGATGTGCAAAATAGTACGAGTGTAAACTGCACAAAATAGTACGATGCGAAAAATAGCAAGAGTGTCAACTGCACAAAATAGTGCGCTGCGCAAAATAGCGCGAGTGTAAACTGCACAAAACAGTGCGCTGCGCAAAATAGCAAGAGTGTAAACAGCACAAAACAGTGCGATGTGCAAAATAGCACGATTGTAAACTGTACAAAACAGTGCGATGCGTAAAATAGCGCATTTGATAAACTACACAAAACAGTGCGATGCGCAAAATAGCGAGAGTGTAAACTGCACAAAACAGTGCGCTGCCCAAAATAGCGCGAGTGTAAACTGCATAAAACAGTGCGATGCGCAAAATAGCTCGTTTGGTAAACAGCACAAAACAGTCCGATGCGCAAAATAGCGAGAGTGTAAACAGCACAAAACAGTGCGATGCGCAAAATAGCGCGAGTGTAAACTGCACAAAACAGTGCGATGCGCAAAATAGCGAGAGTGTAAACAGTACAAAACAGTGCGATACGTAAAATAGCGCGAGTGTAAACAGCACAAAACAGTGCCTTGCGCAAAATAGCGCGAGTGTAAACAGCACAAAACAGTGCGCTGCGCAACAATAGCGCGAGTGTAAACGGCACAAAATAGTGCGCTGCGCAAAATAGCAAGAGTGTAAACTGCACAAAACAGTGCGCTGCGCAAAATAGCAAGAGTGTAAACTGCACAAAACAGTGCGCTGCGCAAAATAGCACGAGTGTAAACTGCACAAAACAGTGCGATGCTCGAAATAGCGCGAGTGTAAACTGCACGAAACAGTGCGATGCGCAAAATAGCACGAGTGTAAACTGCAAAAAATGGTGCGATGCGCAAAATAGCGCGTTTGATAAACTGCACAAAACATTGCAATGCGCAAAATACCGCGTTTGATAAACTGCACAAAACAGTGCGATGCGCAAAATATCGAGAGCGTAAACTGCACAAAACAGTGCGATGCGCAAAATAGCGCGAGTGTAAACTGCACAAAATAGTGCGATGCGCAAAATAGCGAGAGTGTAAACTGCACAAAACAGTGTGATGTGCAAAATAGTACGAGTGTAAACTGCACAAAATAGTACGATGCGAAAAATAGCAAGAGTGTCAACTGCACAAAACAGTGCGCTGCGCAAAATAGCGCGAGTGTAAACTGCACAAAACAGTGCGCTGCGCAAAATAGCAAGAGTGTAAACAGCACAAAACAGTGCGATGTGCAAAACAGCACGATTGTAAACTGTACAAAACAGTGCGATGCGTAAAATAGCGCATTTGATAAACTGCACAAAACAGTGCGATGCGCAAAATAGCGCGAGTGTGAACTGCACAAAACAGTGCGCTGCGCAAAATAGCGCAAGTGTAAACTGCACAAAACAGTGCGATGCGCAAAATAGCTCGTTTGGTAAACAGCACAAAACAGTCCGATGCGCAAAATAGCGAGAGTGTAAACAGCACAAAACAGTGCGATGCGCAAAATAGTACGAGTGTAAACTGCTCAAAACAGTGCGATGCGGAAAATAGCGAGAGTGTAAACAGCACAAAACAGTGCGATGCGCAAAATAGCGCGAGTGTAAACTGCACAAAACAGTGCGCTGCGCAAAATAGCGGGAGTGCAAACTGCACAAAATAGGGCGATGCGCAAAATAGCGCGAGTGCAAACTGCACAAAATAGCGCGATGCGCAAAATAGCGCGAGTGTAAACAGCACAAAACAGTGCGTTGCGCAAAATAGCGAGAGTGTAAACAGCACAAAACAGTGCGATGCGCAAAATAGCGCGAGTGTAAAATTTACAAACCAGTGCGATGCGCAAAATAGCGCATTTGATAAACTGCACAAAACAGTGCGATGCGTAAAATAGCGCGAATGTGAACTACACAAAACAGTGCGCTGCGCTAAATAGCGCGAGTGTTATCTGCACAAAACAATGCGATGCGCAAAATAGCGCGTTTGATAAACTACACAAAACAGTGCGATGCGCAAAATAGCGAGAGTGTAAACTGCACAAAACAGTGCGATGCGCAAAATAGCGCGAGTGTAAACTGCATAAAACAGTGCGATGCGCAAAATAGCTCGTTTGGTAAACAACACAAAATAGTGCGATGCGCAAAATAGCGAGAGTGTAAACAGCACAAAACAGTGCGAAGCGCAAAATAGCGCGAGTGTAAACTGCACAAAACAGTGCGATGCGCAAAATAGCGAGAGTGTAAACAGTACAAAACAGTGCGATACGTAAAATAGCGCGAGTGTAAACAGCACAAAACAGTGCCTTGCGCAAAATAGCGCGAGTGTAAACAGCACAAAACAGTGCGCTGCGCAAAAATAGCGTGAGTGTAAACGGCACAAAATAGTGCGCTGCGCAAAATAGCAAGAGTGTAAACTGCACAAAACAGTGCGCTGCGCATAATAGCGCGAGTGTAAACTGCACAAAACAGTGCGCTGCGCAAAATAGCAAGAGTGTAAACAGCACAAAACAGTGCGATGTGCAAAATAGCACGATTGTAAACTGTACAAAACAGTGCGATGCGTAAAATAGCGCATTTGATAAACTGCACAAAACAGTGCGATGCGCAAAATAGCGCGAGTGTGAACTGCACAAAACAGTGCGCTGCGCAAAATAGCGCAAGTGTAAACTGCACAAAACAGTGCGATGCGCAAAATAGCTCGTTTGGTAAACAGCACAAAACAGTCCGATGCGCAAAATAGCGAGAGTGTAAACAACACAAAACAGTGCGATGCGCAAAATAGTACGAGTGTAAACTGCTCAAAACAGTGCGATGCGGAAAATAGCGAGAGTGTAAACAGCACAAAACAGTGCGATGCGCAAAATAGCGCGAGTGTAAACTGCACAAAACAGTGCGCTGCGCAAAATAGCGGGAGTGCAAACTGCACAAAATAGGGCGATGCCCAAAATAGCGCGAGTGCAAACTGCACAAAATAGCGCGATGCGCAAAATAGCGCGAGTGTAAACAGCACAAATCAGTGCGATGCGCAAAATAGCGCATTTGATAAACTGCACAAAACAGTGCGATGCGTAAAATAGCGCGAATGTGAACTGCACAAAACAGTGCGCTGCGCAAAATAGCGCGAGTGTTATCTGCACAAAACAGTGCGATGCGCAAAATAGCGCGTTTGATAAACTACACAAAACAGTGCGATGCGCAAAATAGCGAGAGTGTAAACAGCACAAAACAGTGCGATGCGCAAAATAGCACGAGTGTAAACTGTACAAAACAGTGCGATGATCAAAATAGCGCGAGTGTAAACTGCGCAAAACAGTGCGATGCGCAAAATAGCAGGAGTGTACACTGCAAAAAATGGTGCGATGCGCAAAATAGCGCGTCTGATAAACTGCACAAAACAGTGCGATGCGCAAAATAACGCGTTTGGTAAACTGCACAAAACAGTGCGATGCGCAAAATAGAGCGAGTGTAAAATGCACAAAACAGAGCGCTGCGCAAAATAACGCGAGTGTAAACTGCGCAAAATAGTGCGATGCGCAAAATAACGCGAGTGTAAACAGCACAAAACAGTGCGATGCGCAAAATAGCGTGAGTGTAAACTGCACAAAGCAGTGCGCTGCGCAAAATAGGGCGAGTGTGAACTGCACAAAACAGTGCGCTGGGCTAAATAGCGCGAGTGTAATCTGCACAAAACAGTGCAATGCGTAAAATAGCGCGTTTAATAAACAGCACAAAACAGTGTAATGCGCAAAATAGCGAGAGTGTAAACAGCACAAAACAGTGCGATGCGCAAAATAGCACGAGTGTAAACTGCAAAAAACGGTGCGATGTGCAAAATAGCGCGTTTGATAAACTGCACAAAACATTGTAATGCGCAAAATACCGCGTTTGATAAACTGCACAAAACAGTGCGATGCGCAAAATATCGAGAGTGTAAACTGCACAAAACAGTGCGATGCGCAAAATAGCGCGAGTGTAAACTGCACAAAACAGTGCGATGCGCAAAATAGCGAGAGTGTAAACAGCATGAAACAATGCGATACATAAAATAGCGCGAGTGTAAACTGCACAAAACAGTGCCCTGCGCAAAATAGCGCGAGTGTAAACAGCACAAAACAGTGCGCTGCGCAAAAATAGCGCGAGTGTAAACTGCACAAAATAGTGCGCTGCGCAAAATAGCGCGAGAGTAAACTGCACAAAACAGTGCGATACGCAAAATAGCGCGTTTGATAAACTGCACAAAACAGTGCGATGCCCAAAATAGCGAGAGTGTAAACAGCACAAAACAGTGCGATGCGCAAAATAGCATGAGTGCAAACTGCACAAAATAGTGCGCTGGGCTAAATAGCACGAGTGTAAACTGCACAAAGCAGTACGATGCGCAAAATAGCGCGAGTGTAAACTGCACAAAACAGTGCAATGCGCAAAATAGCGCGTTTGGTAAACTACGCAAAACAGTGCGATGCGCAAAATAGCGAGAATGTAAACAGCACAAAACAGTGCGATGCGCAAAATAGCGCGAGTGCAAACTGCACAAAACAGTGCGCTGGGCAAAATAGCACGAGTGTAAACTGCGCAAAGCAGTGCGATGCGCAAAATAGCGCCAGTGTAAACTGCACAAAACGGTGCGATGCGCAAAATAGCGCGTTTGCTAAACAGCACAAAACAGGGCGATGCGCAAAATAGAGAGAGTGTAAACAGCACAGGACAGTCCAATGCTCAAAATAGCACGAGTGTAAACTGCACAAAACGGTGCGATGCGCAAACTAGTGCGTTTGATAAACTGCACAAAAGAGTGCGATACGCAAAATAGCGTGTTTGATAAACTGCACAAAACAGTGCGATGCGCAAAATAGCGAGAGTGTAAACTGCACAAAACAGTGCGATGCGCAAAATAGCGCGAGTGTAAACTGCATAAAACAGTGCGATGCGCAAAATAGCTCGTTTGGTAAACAACACAAAACAGTGCGATGCGCAAAATAACGAGAGTGTAAACAGCACAAAACAGTGCGATGCGCAAAATAGCGCGAGTGTAAACTGCACAAAACAGTGCGATGCGCAAAATAGCGAGAGTGTAAACAGCACAAAACAGTGCGGTATGTAAAATAGCGCGAGTGTAAACTGCACAAAACAGTGCCCTGCGCAAAATAGCGCGAGTGTAAACAGCACAAAACAGTGCGCTGCGCAAAAATAGCGCGAGTGTAAACTGCACAAAAGAGTGCGCTGCGCAAAATAGCAAGAGTGTAAACTGCACAAAACAGTGCGCTGCGCAAAATAGCGCGAGTGTAAACTGCACAAAACAGTGCGCTGCGCAAAATAGCGCGAGTGTAAACTGCACAAAACAGTGCGCTGCGCAAAATAGCAAGAGTGCAAACAACACAAAACAGTGCGATGTGCAAAATAGCACGATTGTAAACTGCACAAAACAGTGCGGTGCGCAAAATAGCGCGAGTGTGAACTGCACAAAACAGTGCGCTGCGCAAAATAGCGCCAGCGTAAACTGCACAAAACAGTGCGATGCGCAAAATAGCTCGTTTGGTAAACAGCACAAAACAGTCCGATGCGCAAAATAGCGAGAATGTAAACAGCACAAAACAGTGCGATGCGCAAAATAGTACGAGTGTAAACTGCTCAAAATAGTGCGATGCGGAAAATAGCGAGGGTGTAAACCGCACAAAACAGTGCGATGCGCAAAATAGCGCGAGTGTAAACTGCACAAAACAGTGCGCTGCGCAAAATAGCGCGAGTGCAAACTGCACAAAATCGTGCGATGCGCAAAATAGCGCGAGTGCATACTGCACAAAATAGTGCGATGCGCAAAATAGCGTGAGTGTAAACAGCACAAAACAGTGCGATGCGCAACATAGCGAGAGTGTAAACAGCACAAAACAGTGCGATGCGCAAAATAGCGCGAGTGGAAAATTTACAAACCAGTGCGATGCGCAAAATAGCGCATTTGATAAACTGCACAAAACAGTGCGCTGCGCAAAAATAGCGCGAGTGTAAACTGCACAAAATAGTGCCTGCGCAAAATAGCAAGAGTGTAAACTGCACAAAACAGTGCACTGCGCAAAATAGCGCGAGTGTAAACTGCACAAAACAGTGCGCTGCGCAAAATAGCAAGAGTGTAAACAGCACAAAACAGTGCGATGTGCAAGATAGCACGATTGTAAACTGTACAAAACAGTGCGATGCGTAAAATAGCGCATTTGATAAACTGCACAAAACAGTGCGATGCGCAAAATAGCGCGAGTGTGAACTGCACAAAACAGTGCGCTGCGCAAAATAGCGCAAGTGTAAACTGCACAAAATAGTGCGATGCGCAAAATAGCTCGTTTGGTAAACAGCAGAAAACAGTCCGATGCGCAAAATAGCGAGAGTGTAAACAGCACAAAACAGTGCGATGCGCAAAATAGTACGAGTGTAAACTGCTCAAAACAGTGCGATGCGGAAAATAGCGAGAGTGTAAACCGCACAAAACAGTGCGATGCGCAAAATAGCGCGAGCGTAAACTGCACAAAACAGTGCGCTGCGCAAAATAGCGCGAGTGCAAACTCCACAAAATAGTGCGATGCACAAAATAGCGCGAGTGCAAACTGCACAAAATAGTGCGATGCGCAAAACAGCGCGAGTGTAAACAGCACAAAACAGTGCGATGCGCAACATAGGGAGAGTGTAAACAGCACAAAACAGTGCGATGCGCAAAATAGCGAGAGTGTAAACTGCACAAAACAGTGCGCTGGGCAAAATAGCACGAGTGTAAACTGCGCAAAGCCGTGCGATGCGCAAAATAGCGCGAGTGTAAACTGCACAAAACGGTGCGATGCGCAAAATAGCGCGTTTGCTAAACAGCACAAAACAGGGCGATGCGCAAAATAGAGAGAGTGTAAACAGCACAGGACAGTCCAATGCTCAAAATGGCACGAGTGTAAACTGCACAAAACGGTGCGATGCGCAAAATAGTGCGTTTGATATACTGCACAAAAGAGTGCGATACGCAAAATAGCGTGTTTGATAAACTGCACAAAACAGTGCGATGCGCAAAATAGCGAGAGTGTAAACTGCACAAAACAGTGCGATGCGCAAAATAGCGCGAGTGTAAACTGCAGAAAACAGTGCGATGCGCAAAATAGCTCGTTTGGTAAACAACACAAAACAGTGCGATGCGCAAAATAGCGAGAGTGTAAACAGCACAAAACAGTGCGATGCGCAAAATAGCGCGAGTGTAAACTGCACAAAACAGTGCGATGCGCAAAATAGCGAGAGTGTAAACAGCACAAAACAGTGCGATACGTAAAATAGCGCGACTGTAAACTGCACAAAACAGTGCCCTGCGCAAAATAGCGCGAGTGTAAACAGCACAAAACAGTGCGCTGCGCAAAAATAGCGCGAGTGTAAACTGCACAAAATAGTGCGCTGCGCAAAATAGCAAGAGTGTAAACTGCACAAAACAGTGCGCTGCGCAAAATAGCGCGAGTGTAAACTGCACAAAACAGTGCGCTGCGCAAAATAGCAAAAGTGTAAACAGCACAAAACAGTGCGATGTGCAAAATAGCGCGATTGTAAACTGCACAAAACAGTGCGATGCGTAAAATAGCAAGAGTGTAAACAGCACAAAACAGTGCGATGTGCAAAATAGCACGATTGTAAACTGTACAAAACAGTGCGATGCGTAGAATAGCGCATTTGATAAACTGCACAAAACAGTGCGATGCGCAAAATAGCGCGAGTGTGAACTGCACAAAATAGTGCGCTGCGCAAAATAGCGCAAGTGTAAACTGCACAAAACAGTGCGATGCGCAAAATAGCTCGTTTGGTAAACAGCACAAAACAGTCCGATGCGCAAAATAGCGAGAGTGTAAACAGCACAAAACAGTGCGATGCGCAAAATAGTACGAGTGTAAACTGCTCAAAACAGTGCGATGCAGAAAATAGCGAGAGAATAAACCGCACAAAACAGTGCGATGTGCAAAATAGCGCGAGTGTAAACTGCACAAAACAGTGCGCTGCGCAAAATAGCGCGAGTGCAAACTGCACAAAATAGTGCGATGCGCCAAATAGCGCGAGTGCAAACTGCACAAAATAGTGCGATGCGCAAAATAGCGCGAGTGTAAACAGCACAAAACAGTGCGATGCGCAACATAGCGAGAGTGTAAACAGCACAAAACAGTGCGATGCGTAAAATAGCGCGAGTGTATAATTTACAAACCAGTGCGATGCGCAAAATAGCGCATTTGATAAACTGCACAAAACAGTGCGATGCGCAAAATAGCGCGAGTGCAAACTGCACAAAACAGTGCGCTGGGCAAAATAGCACGAGTGTAAACTGCGCAAAGCAGTGCGATGCGCAAAATAGCGCGAGTGTAAACTGCACAAAACGGTGCGATGCGCAAAATAGCGCGTTTGCTAAACAGCACAAAACAGGGCGATGCGCAAAATAGAGAGAGTGTAAACAGCACAGGACAGTCCAATGCTCAAAATAGCACGAGTGTAAACTGCACAAAAAGGTGCGATGCGCAAAATAGTGCGTTTGATAAACTGCACAAAAGAGTGCGATACGCAAAATAGCGTGTTTGATAAACTGCACAAAACAATGCGATGCGCAAAATAGCGAGAGTGTAAACTGCACAAAACAGTGCGATGCGCAAAATAGCGCGTGTGTAAACTGCATAAAACAGTGCGATGCGCAAAATAGCTCGTTTGGTAAACAACACAAAACAGTGCGATGCGCAAAATAGTACGAGTGTAAACTGCACAAAACAGTGCGATGCGCAAAATAGCGAGAGTGTAAACAACACAAAACAGTGCGAGGCGCAAAATAGCGCGACTGTAAACTGTACAAAACAGTGCGATGCGCAAAATAGCGCATTTGATAAACTGCACAAAACAGTGCGATGCGCAAAATAGCGCGAGTGTGAACTGCACAAAACAGTGCGATGCGCAAAATAGTACGAGTGTAAACTGCACAAAACAGTGCGCTGGGCAAAATAGCGCAAGTGTAAACTGCACAAAACAGTGCGATGCGCAAAATAGCTCGTTTGGTAAACAGCACAAAACAGTCCGATGCGCAAAATAGCGAGAGTGTAAACAGCGCAAAACAATGCGATGCGCAAAATAGTACGAGTGTAAACTGCTCAAAACAGTGCGATGCGGAAAATAGCGAGAGTGTAAACCGCACAAAACAGTGCGATGCGCAAAATGGCGCGAGTGTAAACTGCACAAAACAGTGCGCTGCGCAAAATAGCGCGAGTGCAAACTGCCCAAAATAGTGCGATGCGCAAAATAGAGCGAGTGCAAACTGCACAAAATAGTGCGATGCGCAAAATAGCGCGAGTGTAAACAGCACAAAACAGTGCGATGCGCAAAATAGCGAGAAGTTAAACAGCACAAAACAGTGCGAGGCGCAAAATAGCGCGAGTGTAAAATTACAAACCAGTGCGATGCGCAAAATAGCGCATTTGATAAACTGCACAAAACAGTGCGATGCGTAAAATAGCGCGAATGTGAACTGCACAAAACAGTGCGCTGCGCTAAATAGCGCGAGTGTTATCTGCACAAAACAGTGCGATGCGCAAAATAGTGCGTTTGATAAACTACACAAAACAGTGCGATGCGCAAAATAGCGAGAGTGTAAACAGCACAAAACAGTGCGATGCGCAAAATAGCGCGAGTGTAAACTGCACAAAACAGTGCGCTGGGCAAAATAGCACGAGTGTAAACTGCACGAAACAGTGCGATGCTCGAAATAGCGCGCGTGTAAACTGCACAAAACAGTGCGATGCGCAAAATAGCACGAGTGTAAACTGCAAAAAACGGTGCGATGCGCAAAATAGCACGTTTGATAAACTGCACAAAACATTGCAATGCGCAAAATACCGCGTTTGATAAACTGCACAAAACAGTGCGATGCGGAAAATATCGAGAGTGTAAACTGCACAAAACAGTGCGATGCGCAAAATAGCGAGAGTGTAAACAGCACAAAACAGTGCGATGCGCAAAATAGTACGAGTGTAAACTGTACAAAATAGTACGATGCGCAAAATAGCAAGAGTGTAAACTGCACAAAACAGTGCGTTGCGCAAAATAGCAAGAGTGTAAACAGCACAAAACAGTGCGATGTGCAAAATAGCACGATTGTAAACTGTACAAAACAGTGCGATGCGTAAAATAGCGCATTTGATAAACTGCACAAAACAGTGCGATGCGCAAAACAGCGCGAGTGTGAACTGCACAAAACAGTGCGCTGCGCAAAATAGCGCCAGTGTAAACTGCACAAAACAGTGCGATGCGCAAAATAGTACGAGTGTAAACTGCTCAAAACAGTGCGATGCGGAAAATAGCGAGAGTGTAAACAGCAGAAAACAGTGCAATGCGCAAAATAGCGCGAGTGTAAACTGCACAAAACAGTCCGATGCGCAAAATAGCTCGTTTGGTAAACAGCACAAAACAGTCCGATGCGCAAAATAGCGAGAGTGTAAACAGCACAAAACAGTGCGATGCGCAAAATAGTACGAGTGTAAACTGCTAAAAATAGTGCGATGCGGAAAATAGCGAGAGTGTAAACCGCCCAAAACAGTGCGATGCGCAAAATAGCGCGAGTGTAAACTGCACAAAACAGTGCGAGGCGCAAAATAGTGCGACTGTAAACTGTACAAAACAGTGCGATGCGCAAAATAGCGCATTTGATAAACTGCACAAAACAGTGCGATGCGCAAAATAGCGCGAGTGTGAACTGCACAAAACAGTGCGATGCGCAAAATAGTACGAGTGTAAACTGCACAAAACAGTGCGCTGGGCAAAATAGCGCAAATGTAAACTGCACAAAACAGTGCGATGCGCAAAATAGCTCGTTTGGTAAACAGCACAAAACAGTCCGATGCGCAAAATAGCGAGAGTGTAAACAGCACAAAACAGTGCGATGCGCAAAATAGTACGAGTGTAAACTGCTCAAAACAGCGCGATGCGGAAAATAGCGAGAGTGTAAACCACACAAAACAGTGCGATGCGCAAAATAGCGCGAGTGTAAACTGCACAAAACAGTGCGCTGCGCAAAATAGCGCGAGTGCAAACTGCACAAAATAGTGCGATGCGCAAAATAGAGCGAGTGCAAACTGCACAAAATAGTGCGATGCGCAAAATAGCGCGAGTGTAAACAGCACAAAACAGTGCGATGCGCAAAATAGCGAGAAGTTAAACAGCACAAAACAGTGCGAGGCGCAAAATAGCGCGAGTGTAAAATTACAAACCAGTGCGATGCGCAAAATAGCGCATTTGATAAACTGCACAAAACAGTGCGATGCGTAAAATAGCGCGAATGTGAACTGCACAAAACAGTGCGCTGCGCTAAATAGCGCGAGTGTTATCTGCACAAAACAGTGCGATGCGCAAAATAGCGCGTTTGATAAACTACACAAAACAGTGCGATGCGCAAAATAGCGAGAGTGTAAACAGCACAAAACAGTGCGATGCGCAAAATAGCGCGAGTGTAAACTGCACAAAACAGTGCGCTGGGCAAAATAGCACGAGTGTAAACTGCACAAAACAGTGCGATGCTCGAAATAGCGCGAGTGTAAACTGCACAAAACAGTGCGATGCGCAAAATAGCACGAGTGTAAACTGCAAAAAACGGTGCGATGCGCAAAACAGCACGTTTGATAAACTGCACAAAACATTGCAATGCGCAAAATACCGCGTTTGATAAACTGCACAAAACAGTGCGATGCGGAAAATATCGAGAGTGTAAACTGCACAAAACAGAGCGATGCGCAAAATAGCGCGGGTGTAAACTGCACAAAACAGTGCGATGCGCAAAATAGCGAGAGTGTAAACAGCACAAAACAGTGCGATGTGCAAAATAGCACGATTGTAAACTGTACAAAATAGTGCGATGCGTAAAATAGCGCATTTGATAAACTGCACAAAACAGTGCGATGCGCAAAATAGCGCGAGTGTGAACTGCACAAAACAGTGCGCTGCGCAAAATAGCGCCAGTGTAAACTGCACAAAACAGTGCGATGCGCAAAATAGTACGAGTGTAAACTGCTCAAAACAGTGCGATGCGGAAAATAGCGAGAGTGTAAACAGCAGAAAACAGTGCAATGCGCAAAATAGCGCGAGTGTAAACTGCACAAAACAGTGCGATGCGTAAAATAGCTCGTTTGGTAAAAAGCACAAAACAGTCCGATGCGCAAAATAGCGAGAGTGTAAACAGCACAAAACAGTGCGATGCGCAAAATAGTACGAGTGTAAACTGCTAAAAACAGTGCGATGCGGAAAATAGCGAGAGTGTAAACCGCACAAAACAGTGCGATGCGCAAAATAGCGCGAGTGTAAACTGCACAAAACAGTGCGCTGCGCAAAATAGCGCGAGTGCAAACTGCACAAAATAGTGCGATGCGCAAAATAGAGCGAGTGCAAACTGCACAAAATAGTGCGATGCGCAAAATTGCGATGCACAAAATAGAGCGAGTGTAAAATGCACAAAACAGAGCGCTGCGCAAAATAGCGCGAGTGTAAACTGCACAAAATAGTGCGATGCGCAAAATAACGCGGGTGTAAACAGCACAAAACAGTGCGATGCGCAAAATAGCGCGAGTGTAAATTGCACAAAGCAGTGCACTGCACAAAATAGCGCGAGTGTGAACTGCAAAAAACAGTGCGCTGGGCTAAATAGCGCGAGTGTAGTCTGCACAAAACAGTGCAATGCGCAAAATAGCGCGTTTAATAAACAGCACAAAATAGTGTAATGCGCAAAATAGCGAGAGTGTAAACAGCACAAAACAGTGCGATGCGCAAAATAGCACGAGTGTAAACTGCAAAAAACGGTGCGATGCGCAAAATAGCGCGTTTGATAAACTGCACAAAACATTGCAATGCGCCAAAATACCGCGTTTGATAAACTGCACAAAACAGTGCGATGCGCAAAATATCGAGAGTGTAAACTGCACAAAACAGTGCGATGCGCAAAACAGCGCGAGTGTAAACTGCACAAAACAGTGCGATGCGCAAAATAGCGAGAGTGTAAACAGCACAAAACAGTGCGATACGCAAAATAGCGCGAATGTAAACTGCACAAAACAGTGCACTGCGCAAAATAGCTTGAGTGTAAACTGCACAAAACAGTGCGATGCGCAAAATAATGCGAGTGTAAACTGCACAAAACAGTGCGCTGCGCAAAATAGCAAGAGTGTAAACAGCACAAAATAGTGCGATGTGCAAAATAACGCGATTGTAAACTGTACAAAACAGTGCGATGCATAAAATAGCGCATTTGATAAACTGCACAAAACAGTGCGATGCGCAAAATAGCGCGAGTGTGAACTGCACAAAACAGTGCGCTGCGCAAAGTAGCGCAAGTGTAAACTGCACAAAACAGTGCGATGCGCAAAGTAGCGCAAGTGTAAACTGCACAAAACAGTGCGATGCGCAAAATAGCTCGTTTGGTAAACAGCACAAAACAGTCCGATGCGCAAAATAGCGAGAGTGTAAACAGTACAAAACAGTGCGATGCGCAAAATAGTACGAGTGTAAACTGCTCAAAACAGTGCGATGCGGAAAATACCGAGAGTGTAAACAGCACAAAACAGTGCGATGCGCAAAATAGCGCGAGTGTAAATTGCACAAAACAGTGCGATGCGCAAAATAGTACGTTTGATAAACTGCACAAAACATTGCAATGCGCAAAATACCGCGTTTGATAAACTGCAAAAAACAGTGCGATGCGCAAAATATCGAGAGTGTAAACTGCACAAAACAGTGCGATGCGGAAAACAGCGCAAGTGTAAACTGCACAAAACAGTGCGATGCGCAAAATAGCACGAGTGTAAATAGCACAAAACAGTGCGATACGCAAAATAGCGCGAGTGTAAACTGCACAAAACAGTGCACCGCGCAAAATAGCGCGAGTGTAAACTGCACAAAACAGTACGATGCGCAAAATAATGCCAGTGTAAACTGCACAAAACAGTGCGCTGCGCAAAATTGCAAGAGTGTAAACAGCACAAAACAGTGCGATGTGCAAAATAGCGCGATTGTAAACTGTACAAAACAGTGCGATGCGTAAAATAACGCATTTGATAAACTGCAGAAAACAGTGCGATGCGCAAAATAGCGCGAGTGTGAACTGCAAAAAACGGTGCGATGCGGAAAATACCGAGAGTGTAAACAGCGCAAAACAGTGCGATGCGCAAAATAGCACGAGTGTAAACTGCAAAAAACGGTGCGATGCGCAAAATAGCGCATTTGATAAACTGCACAAAACATTGCAATGCGCAAAATACCGCGGTTGATAAACTGCACAAAACAGTTCGTTGCGCAAAATATCGAGAGTGTAAACTGCACAAAACAGTGCGATGCGCAAAATAGCGCGAGTGTAAACTGCACAAAATGGTGCGATGTGAAAAATAGCGCGTCTAATAAACAACACAAAACAGTGCGATGCGCAAAATAACGCGTTTGGTAAACTGCACAAAACAGTGCGATGCGCAAAATAGCGAGAGTGTAAACTGCGCAAAACAGTGCGATGGGCAAAATAGCGCGAGTGTAAACTGCGCAAAACAGTGCGATGCGCAAAATAGCTCCTTTGGTAAATAGAACAAAATAGTGCGCTGCGCAAAATAGCGTGAGTGTAAATTGCACAAAATAGTGCGATGCGTAAAATAGCGCGAGTGTAAACTGCAGAAAACAGTGCGATGCGCAAAATAGCGAGAGTGTAAACAGCACAAAACAGTGCGATCCGCAAAATAGCGCGAGTGTAAACTGCACAAAACAGTGCACAGCGCAAAATAGCGCGAGTGTAAACTGCACAAAACAGTACGATGCGCAAAATAATGCGAGTGTAAACTGCACCAAACAGTGCGCTGCGCAAAATAGCAAGTGTGTAAACAGCACAAAACAATGCGATGTGCAAAATAGCGCGATTGTAAACTGTACAAAACAGTGCGATGCGTAAAATAGCGCATTTGATAAACTGCACAAAACAGTGCGATGCGCAAAATAGCGCGAGTGTGAACTGCACAAAACAGTGCGCTGCGCAAAATAGCGCAAGTGTAAACTGCACAAAACAGAGCGATGCGCAAAATAGCTCGTTTGGTAAACAGCACAAAACAGTCCGATGCGCAAAATAGCGAGAGTGTAAACAGCACAAAACAGTGCGATGCGCAAAATAGTACGAGTGTAAACTGCTCAAAACAGTGCGATGCGGAAAATACCGAGAGTGTAAACAGCACAAAACAGTGCGATGCGCAAAATAGCACGAGTGTAAACTGCAAAAAAACGGTGCGACGCGTAAAATAGCGCGTTTGATAAACTGCACAAAACATTGCAATGCGCAAAATACCGCGTTTGATAAACTGCATAAAACAGTGCGTTGCGCAAAATATCGAGAGTGTAAACTGCACAAAACAGTGCGATGCGCAAAATAGCGCGAGTGTAAACTGCACAAAACAGTGCGATGCGCAAAATAGCGAGAGTGTAAACAGCACAAAACAGTGCGATACGCAAAATAGCGCGAGTGTAAACTGCACAAAACAGTGCACTGTGCAAAATAGCGCCAGTGTAAACTGCACAAAATGGTGCGATGCGCAAAATAGCGCGTCTGATAAACAGCACAAAACAGTGCGATGCGCAAAATAGCGAAAGTGTAAACTGCGCAAAACAGTGCGATGGGCAAAATAGCGCGAGTGTAAACTGCGCAAAACAGTGCGATGCGCAAAATAGCTCCTTTGGTAAATAGCACAAAATAGTGCGCTGCGCAAAATAGCGCGAGTGTAAACTGCGCAAAACAGTGCGATGCGCAAAATAGCTCCTTTGGTAAACTGCACAAAACAGAGCGCTGCGCAAAATAGCGCGAGTGTAAACTGCACAAAATTGTGCGATGCGCAAAATAACGCGAGTGTAAACAGCACAAAACAGTGCGATGCGCAAAATAGCGCGAGTGTAAACTGCACAAAGCAGTGCGCTGCACAAAATAGCGCGAGTGTGAACTGCACAAAACAGTGCGCTGGGCTAAATAGCGCGAGTGTAATCTGCACAAAACAGTGCAATGCGCAAAATAGCGCGTTTAATAACCAGCACAAAATAGTGTAATGCGCAAAATAGCGAGAGTGTAAACAGCACAAAACAGTGCGATGTGCAAAATAGCACGAGTGTAAACTGCAAAAAACGGTGCGATGCGCAAAATAGCGCGTTTGATAAACTGCACAAAACATTGGAATGCGCAAAATACCGCGTTTGATAAACTGCACAAAACAGTGCGATGCGCAAAATATCGAGAGTGTAAACTGCACAAAACAGTGCGATGCGCAAAACAGCGCGAGTGTAAACTGCGCAAAACAGTGCGATGCGCAAAAAGCTCCTTTGGTAAATAGCACAAAATAGTGCGCTGCGCAAAATAGCGTGAGTGTAAATTGCATAAAATAGTGCGATGCGTAAAATAGCGCGAGTGTAAACTGCACAAAACAGTGCGATGCGCAAAATAGCGAGAGTGTAAACAGCACAAAACAGTGCGATACGCAAAATAGCGCGAGTGTAAACTGCACAAAACAGTGCACTGCGCAAAATAGCGCGAGTGTAAACTGCACAAAACAGTACGATGCGCAAAATAATGCGAGTGTACACTGCACAAAACAGTGCGCTGCGCAAAATAGCAAGAGTGTAAAACAGCACAAAACAGTGCGATGTGCAAAATAGCGCGATTGTAAACTGTACAAAACAGTGCGATGCGTAAAATAGCGCATTTGATAAACTGCACAAAACAGTGCGATGCGCAAAATAGCGAGAGTGTGAACTGCACAAAACAGTGCGCTGCGCAAAATAGCGCCAGTGTAAACTGCACAAAACAGTGCGATGCGCAAAATAGCTCGTTTGGTAAACAGCACAAAACAGTCCGATGCGCAAAATAGCGAGAGTGTAAACAGCACAAAACAGTGCGATGCGCAGAATAGTACGAGTGTAAACTGCTCAAAACAGTGCGATGCGGAAAATACCGAGAGTGTAAACAGCACAAAACAGTGCGATGCGCAAAATAGCACAAGTGTAAACTGCAAAAAACGGTGCGACGCGTAAAATACCGCGTTTGATAAACTGCACAAAACATTGCAATGCGCAAAATACCGCGTTTGATAAACTGCACAAAACAGTGCGTTGCGCAAAATATCGAGAGTGTAAACTGCACAAAACAGTGCGATGCGCAAAATAGCGCGAGTGTAAACTGCACAAAACAGTGCGATGTGCAAAATAGCCAGAGTGTAAACAGCACAAAACAGTGCGATACGCAAAATAGCGCGAGTGTAAACTGCACAAAACAGTGCACTGCGCAAAATAGCGCGTGTGTAAACTACACAAAATGGTGCGATGCGCAAAATAGCGCGTCTGATAAACAGCACAAAACAGTGCGATGCTCAAAATAACGCGTTTGATAAACTGCACAAAACAGTGCGATGCGCAAAATAGCGAGAGTGTAAACTGCGCAAAACAGTGCGATGGGCAAAATAGCGCGAGTGTAAACTGCGCAAAACAGTGCGATGCGCAAAATAGCTCCTCTGGTAAGTAGCACAAAATAGTGCGCTGCGCAAAATAGCGTGAGTGTAAATTGCACAAAATAGTACGATGCGTAAAATAGCGCGATTGTAAACTGCACAAAACAGTGCGATGCGCAAAATAGCGCGTTTGATAAACTGCACAAAACATTGGAATGCGCAAAATACCGCGTTTGATAAACTGCACAAAACAGTGCGATGTGCAAAATATCGAGAGTGTAAACTGCACAAAACAGTGCGATGCGCAAAACAGCGCGAGTGTAAACAGCGCAAAACAGTGCGATGCGCAAAATAGCTCCTTTGGTAAATAGCACAAAATAGTGCGCTGCGCAAAATAGCGTGAGTGTAAATTGCACAAAATAGTGCGATGCGTAAAATAGCGCGAGTGTAAACTGCACAAAACCGTGCGATGTGCAAAATAGCGAGAGTGTAAACAGCAGAAAACAGTGCGATACGCAAAATAGCGCGAGTGTAAACTGCACAAAACAGTGCACTGCGCAAAATAGCGCGAGTGTAAACTGCACAAAACAGTACGATGCGCAAAATAATGCGAGTGTAAACTGCACAAAACAGTGCGCTGCGCAAAATAGCAAGAGTGTAAACAGCACAAAACAGTGCGATGTGTAAAATAGCGCGATTGTAAACTGTACAAAACAGTGCGATGCGTAAAATAGCGCATTTGATAAACTGCACAAAACAGTGCGATGCGCAAAATAGCGCGAGTGTGAACTGCACAGAACAGTGCGCTGCGCAAAATAGCGCAAGTGTAAACTGCACAAAACAGTGCGATGCGCAAAATAGCTCGTTTGGTAAACAGCACAAAACAGTCCGATGCGCAAAATAGCGAGAGTGTAAACAGCACAAAACAGTGCGATGCGCAAAATAGTACGAGTGTAAACTGCTCAAAACAGTGCGATGTGCAAAATAGCGAGAGTGTAAACAGCACAAAACAGTGCGATACGCAAAATAGCGCGAGTGTAAACTGCACAAAATAGTGCACTGCGCAAAATAGCGCGATGGTGCGATGCGCAAAATAGCGCGTCTGATAAACAGCACAAAACAGTGCGATGCGCAAAATAACGCGTTTGATAAACTGCACAAAACAGTGCGATGTGCAAAATAGCGAGAGTGTAAACTGCGCAAAACAGTGCGATGGGCAAAATAGCGCGAGTGTAAACTGCGCAAAACAGTGCGATGCGCAAAATAGCTCCTTTGGTAAATAGCACAAAATAGTGCGCTGCGCAAAATAGCGTGAGTGTAAATTGCACAAAATAGTGCGATGCGTAAAATAGCGCGATTGTAAACTGCACAAAACAGTGCGATGAGCAAAATAGCACGTTTGATAAACTGCACAAAACAGTGCGATGCGCAAAATAGAGCGAGTGTAAAATGCACAAAACAGAGTGCTGCGCAAAATAGCGCGAGTGTAAACTGCACAAAATAGTGCGATGCGCAAAATAACGCGAGTGTAAATAGCACAAAACAGTGCGATGCGCAAAATAGCGCGAGTGTAAACTGCACAAAGCAGTACGCTGCACAAAATAGCGCGAGTGTGAACTGCACAAAACAGTGCGCTGGGCTAAATAGCGTGAGTGTAATCTGCACAAAACAGTGCAATGCGCAAAATAGCGCGTTTAATAAACAGCACAAAATAGTGTAATGCGCAAAATAGCGAGAGTGTAAATAGCACAAAACAGTGCGATGCGCAAAATAGCACGAGTGTAAACTGCAAAAAACGGTGCGATGCGCAAAATAGCGCGTTTGATAAACTGCACAAAACAATGCAATGCGCCAAAATACCGCGTTTGATAAACTGCACAACACAGTGCGATGCACAAAATATCGAGAGTGTAAACTGCACAAAACAGTGCGATGCACAAAACAGCGCGAGTGTAAACTGCACAAAACAGTGCGATGCGCAAAATAGCGAGAGTGTAAACAGCACAAAACAGTGCGATACGCAAAATAGCGCGAATGTAAACTGCACAAAACAGTGCACTGCGCAAAATAGCGCGAGTGTAAACTTCACAAAACAGTGCGATGCGCAAAAGAATGCGAGTGTAAACTGCACAAAACAGTGCGCTGCGCAAAATAGCAAGAGTGTAAACAGCACAAAACAGTGCGATGTCCAAAATAGCGCGATTGTAAACTGTACAAAACAGTGCGATGCGTAAAATAGCGCATTTGATAAACTGCACAAAACAGTGCGATGCGCAAAATAGCGCGAGTGTGAACTGCACAAAACAGTGCGCTGCGCAAAATAGCGCAAGTGTAAACTGCGCAAAATAGCTCGTTTGGTAAACAGCACAAAACAGTCCGATGCGCAAAATAGCGAGAGTGTAAACAGCACAAAACAGTGCGATGCGCAAAATAGTACGAGTGTAAACTGCTCAAAACAGTGCGATGCGGAAAATACCGAGAGTGTAAACAGCACAAAACAGTGCGATGCGCAAAATAGCGCGAGTGTAAACTGCACAAAACAGTGCGATGCGCAAAATAGTACGTTTGATAAACTGCACAAAACATTGCAATGCGCAAAATACCGCGTTTGATAAACTGCAAAAAACAGTGCGATGCGCAAACCATCGAGAGTGTAAACTGCACAAAACAGTGCGATGCGGAAAACAGCGCGAGTGTAAACTGCACAAAACAGTGCGATGCGCAAAATAGCGAGAGTGTAAACAGCGCAAAACAGTGCGATACGCAAAATAGCGTGAGTGTAAACTGCACAAAACAGTGCACTGCGCAAAATAGCGCGAGTGTAAAATGCACAAAACAGTACGATGCGCAAAATAATGCGAGTGTAAACTGCACAAAACAGTGCGCTGCGCAAAATAGCAAGAGTGTAAACAGCACAAAACAGTGCGATGTGCAAAATAGCGCGATTGTAAACTGTACAAAACAGTGCGATGCGTAAAATAGCGCATTTGATAAACTGCACAAAACAGTGCGATGCGCAAAATAGCGCGAGTGTGAACTGCACAAAACAGTGCGCGGCGCAAAATAGCGCAAGTGTAAACTGCACAAAACAGTGCGATGCGCAAAATAGCTCGTTTGGTAAACAGCACAAAACAGTCCGATGCGCAAAATAGGGAGAGTGTAAACAGCACAAAACAGTGCGATGCGCAAAATAGTACGAGTGTAAACTTCTCAAAACAGTGCGATGCGGAAAATACCAAGAGTGTAAACAGCGCAAAACAGTGCGATGCGCAAAATAGCACGAGTGTAAACTGCAAAAAACGGTGCGATGCGCAAAATAGCGCATTTGATAAACTGCACAAAACATTGCAATGCGCAAAATACCGCGTTTGATAAACTGCACAAAACAGTTCGTTGCGCAAAATATCGAGAGTGTAAACTGCACAAAACAGTACGATGCGCAAAATAGCGCGAGTGTAAACTGCACAAAACAGTGCGATGCGCAAAATAGCGAGAGTGTAAACAGCACAAAACAGTGCGATACGCAAAATAGCGCGAGTGTAAACTGCACAAAACAGTGCACTGCGCAAAATAGCGCGAGTGTAAGCTGCACAAAATGGTGCGATGTGCAAAATAGCGCGTCTGATAAACAGCACAAAACAGTGCGATGCGCAAAATAACGCGTTTGGTAAACTGCACAAAACAGTGCGATGCGCAAAATAGCGAGAGCGTAAACTGCGCAAAACAGTGCGATGGGCAAAATAGCGCGAGTGTAAACTGCGCAAAAAAGTGCGATGCGCAAAATAGCTCCTTTGGTAAATAGCACAAAATAGTGCGCTGCGCAAAATAGCGTGAGTGTAAATTGCACAAAATAGTGCGATGCGTAAAATAGCGCGAGTGTAAACTGCACAAAACAGTGCGATGCGCAAAATAGCGAGAGTGTAAACAGCGCAAAATAGTGCGATACGCAAAATAGCGCGAGTGTAAACTGCACAAAACAGTGCACTGCGCAAAATAGCGCGAGTGTAAACAGCACAAAACAGTACGATGCGCAAAATAATGCGAGTGTAAACTGCACAAAACAGTGCGCTGCGCAAAATAGCAAGAGTGTAAACAGCACAAAACAGTGCGATGTGCAAAATAGCGCGATTGTAAACTGTACAAAACAGTGCGATGCGTAAAATAGCGCATTTGATAAACTGCACAAAACAGTGCGATGCGCAAAATAGCGCGAGTGTGAACTGCACAAAACAGTGCGCTGCGCAAAATAGCGCAAGTGTAAACTGCACAAAATAGTGCGATGCGCAAAATAGCTCGTTTCGTAAACAGCACAAAACAGTCCGATGCGCAAAATAGCGAGAGTGTAAACAGCACAAAACAGTGCGATGCGCAGAATAGTACGAGCGTAAACTGCTCAAAACAGTGCGATGCGGAAAATACCGAGAGTGTAAACAGCACAAAACAGTGCGATGCGCAAAATAGCACGAGTGTAAACTGCAAAAAAAACGGTGCGACGCGTAAAATAGCGCGTTTGGTAAACTGCACAAAACATTGCAATGCGCAAAATACCGCGTTTGATAAACTGCACAAAACAGTGCGTTGCGCAAAATATCGAGAGTGTAAACTGCACAAAACAGTGCGATGCGCAAAATAGCGAGAGTGTGAACAGCACAAAACAGTGCGATGCGTAAAATAGTACGAGTGTAAACTGCTCAAAACAGTGCGATGCGGAAAATACCGAGAGTGTAAACAGCACAAAACAGTGCGATGCGCAAAATAGCGCGAGTGTAAACTGCACAAAACAGTGCGATGCGCAAAATAGTACGTTTGATAAACTGCATAAAACATTGCAATGCGCAAAATACCGCGTTTGATAAACTGCAAAAAACAGTGCGATGCGCAAAATATTGAGAGTGTAAACTGCACAAAACAGTGCGATGCGGAAAACAGCGCGAGTGTAAACTGCACAAAACAGTGCGATGCGCAAAATAGCGAGAGTGTAAACAGCACAAAACAGTGCGATACGCAAAATAGCGCGAGTATAAACTGCACAAAACAGTGCACTGCGCAAAATAGCGCGAGTGTAAACTGCACAAAACAGTACGATGCGCAAAATAATGCGAGTGTAAACTGCACAAAACAGTGCGCTGCGCAAAATAGCAAGAGTGTAAACAGCACAAAACCGTGCGATGTGCAAAATAGCGCGATTGTAAACTGTACAAAACAGTGCGATGCGTAAAATAGCGCATTTGATAAACTGCACAAAACAGTGCGATGCGCAAAATAGCGCGAGTGTGAACTGCACAAAACAGTGCGCTGCGCAAAATAGCGCAAGTGTCAACTGCACAAAACAGTGCGATGCGAAAAATAGCTCGTTTGGTAAACAGCACAAAACAGTCCGATGCGCAAAATAGCGAGAGTGTAAACAGCAAAAAACAGTGCGATGCGCAAAATAGTACGAGTGTAAACTGCTCAAAACAGTGCGATGCGGAAAATACCGAGAGTGTAAACAGCGCAAAACAGTGCGATGCGCAAAATAGCACGAGTGTAAACTGCAAAAAACGGTGCGATGCGCAAAATAGCGCATTTGATAAACTGCACAAAACATTGCAATGCGCAAAATACCGCGTTTGATAAACTGCACAAAACAGTTCGTTGCGCAAAATATCGAGAGTGTAAACTGCACAAAACAGTACGATGCGCAAAATAGCGCGAGTGTAAACTGCACAAAACAGTGCGATGCGCAAAATAGCGAGAGTGTAAACAGCACAAAACAGTGCGATACGCAAAATAGCGCGAGTGTAAACTGCACAAAACAGTGCACTGCGCAAAATAGCGCGAGTGTAAACTGCACAAAATGGTGCGATGTGCAAAATAGCGCGTCTGATAAACAGCACAAAACAGTGCGATGCGCAAAATAACGCGTTTGGTAAACTGCACAAAACAGTGCGATGCGCAAAATAGCGAGAGCGTAAACTGCGCAAAACAGTGCGATGGGCAAAATAGCGCAAGTGTAAACTGCACAAAACAGTGCGATGCGCAAAATAGCTCCTTTGGTAAATAGCACAGAATAGTGCGCTGCGCAAAATAGCGTGAGTGTAAATTGCACAAAATAGTGCGATGCGTAAAATAGCGCGAGTGTAAACTGCACAAAATAGTGCGATGCGCAAAATAGCGAGAGTGTAAACAGCACAAAACAGTGCGATACGCAAAATAGCGCGAGTGTAAACTGCACAAAACATTGCACTGCGCAAAATAGCGCGAGTGTAAACTGCACAAAACAGTACGATGCGCAAAATAATGCGAGTGTAAACTGCACAAAACAGTGCGCTGCGCAAAATAGCAAGAATGTAAACAGCAAAAAACAGTGCGATGTGCAAAATAGCGTTATTGTAAACTGTACAAAACAGTGCGATGCGTAAAATAGCGCATTTGATAAACTGCACAAAACAGTGCGATGCGCAAAATAGCGCGAGTGTGAACTGCACAAAACAGTGCGCAGCGCAAAATAGCGCAAGTGTAAACTGCACAAAACAGTGCGATGCGCAAAATAGCTCGTTTGGTAAACAGCACAAAACACTCCGATGCGCAAAATAGCGAGAGTGTAAACAGCACAAAACAGTGCGATGCGCAAAATAGTACGAGTGTAAACTGCTCAAAACAGTGCGATGCGGAAAATACCGAGAGTGTAAACAGCACAAAACAGTGCGATGCGCAAAATAGCACGAGTGTAAACTGCAAAAAAATGGTGCGACGCGTAAAATAGCGCGTTTGATAAACTGCACAAAACATTGCAATGCGCAAAATACCGCGTTTGATAAACTGCACAAAACAGTGCGTTGCGCAAAATATCGAGAGTATAAACTGCACAAAACAGTGCGATGCGCAAAATAGTACGAGTGTAAACTGCTCAAAACAGTGCGATGCGGAAAATACCGAGAGTGTAAACAGCACAAAACAGTGCGATGCGCAAAATAGCGCGAGTGTAAACTGCACAAAACAGTGCGATGCGCAAAATAGTACGTTTGATAAACTGCATAAAACATTGCAATGCGCAAAATACCGCGTTTGATGAACTGCAAAAAACAGTGCGATGCGCAAAATATCGAGAGTGTAAACTGCACAAAACAGTGCGATGCGGAAAACAGCGCGAGTGTAAACTGCACAAAACAGTGCGATGCGCAAAATAGCGAGAGTGTAAACAGCACAAAACAGTGCGATACGCAAAATACCGCGAGTGTAAACTGCACAAAACAGTGCACTGTGCAAAATAGCGCGAGTGTAAACTGCACAAAACAGTACGATGCGCAAAATAATGCGAGTGTAAACGGCACAAAACAGTGCGCTGCGCAAAATAGCAAGAGTGTAAACAGCACAAAACAGTGCGATGTGCAAAATAGCGCGATTGTAAACTGTACAAAACAGTGCGATGCGTAAAATAGCGCATTTGATAAACTGCACAAAACAGTGCGATGCGCAAAATAGCGCGAGTGTGAACTGCACAAAACAGTGCGCTGCGCAAAATAGCGCAAGTGTAAACTGCACAAAACAGTGCGATGCGCAAAATAGCTCGTTTGATAAACAGCACAAAACAGTCCGATGCGCAAAATAGCGAGAGTGTAAACAGCACAAAACAGTGCGATGCGCAAAATAGTACGAGTGTAAACTGCTCAAAACAGTGCGATGCGGAAAATACCGAGAGTGTAAACAGCGCAAAACAGTGCGATGCGCAAAATAGCACGAGTGTAAACTGCAAAAAACGGTGCGATGCGCAAAATAGCGCATTTGATAAACGGCACAAAACATTGCAATGCGCAAAATACCGCGTTTGATAAACTGCACAAAACAGTTCGTTGCGCAAAATATCGAGAGTGTAAACAGCACAAAACAGTGCGATACGCAAAATAGCGCGAGTGTAAACTGCACAAAACAGTGCGATGCGCAAAATAGCGAGAGTGTAAACAGCACAAAACAGTGCGATACGCAAAATAGCGCGAGTGTAAACTGCACAAAACAGTGCACTGCGCAAAATAGCGCGAGTGTAAACTGCACAAAATGGTGCGATGTGCAAAATAGCGCGTCTGATAAACAGCACAAAACAGTGCGATGCGCAAAATAACGCGTTTGGTAAACTGCACAAAACAGTGCGATGCGCAAAATAGCGAGAGTGTAAACTGCGCAAAACAGTGCGATGGGCAAAATAGCGCGAGTGTAAACTGCGCAAAACAGTGCGATGCGCAAAATAGCTCCTTTGGTAAATAGCACAAAATAGTGCGCTGCGCAAAATAGCGTGAGTGTAAATTGCACAAAATAGTGCGATGCGTAAAATAGCGCGAGTGTAAACTGCACAAAACAGTGCGATGCGCAAAATAGCGAGAGTGTAAACAGCACAAAACAGTGCGATACGCAAAATAGCGCGAGTGTAAACTGCACAAAACAGTGCACTGCGCAAAATAGCGCGAGTGTAAACTGCACAAAACAGTACGATGCGCAAAATAATGCGAGTGTAAACTGCACAAAACAGTGCGCTGCGCAAAATAGCAAGAGTGTAAACAGCACAAAACAGTGCGATGTGCAAAATAGCGCGATTGTAAACTGTACAAGACAGTGCGATGCGTAAAATAGCGCATTTGATAAACTGCACAAAACAGTGCGATGCGCAAAATAGCGCGAGTGTGAACAGCACAAAACAGTGCGATGCGCAAAATAGTACGAGTGTAAACTGCTCAAAACAGTGCGATGCGGAAAATACCGAGAGTGTAAACAGCACAAAACAGTGCGATGCGCAAAATAGCGCGAGTGTAAACTGCACAAAACAGTGCGATGCGCAAAATAGTACGCTTGATAAACTGCACAAAACATTGCAATGCGCAAAATACCGCGTTTGATAAACTGCAAAAAACAGTGCGATGCGCAAACCATCGAGAGTGTAAACTGCACAAAACAGTGCGATGCGGAAAACAGCGCGAGTGTAAACTGCACAAAACAGTGCGATGCGCAAAATAGCTAGAGTGTAAACAGCGCAAAACAGTGCGATACGCAAAATAGCGTGAGTGTAAACTGCACAAAACAGTGCACTGCGCAAAATAGCGCGAGTGTAAACTGCACAAAACAGTACGATGCGCAAAATAATGCGAGTGTAAACTGCACAAAACAGTGCGCTGCGCAAAATAGCAAGAGTGTAAACAGCACAAAACAGTGCGATGTGCAAAATAGCGCGATTGTAAACTGTACAAAACAGTGCGTTGCGTAAAATAGCGCATTTGATAAACTGCACAAAACAGTGCGATGCGCAAAATAGCGCGAGTGTCAACTGGACAAAACAGTGCGCTGCGCAAAATAGCGCAAGTGTAAACTGCACAAAACAGTGCGATGCGCAAAATAGCTCGTTTGGTAAACAGCACAAAACAGTCCGATGCGCAAAATAGCGAGAGTGTAAACAGCACAAAACAGTGCGATGCGCAAAATAGTACGAGTGTAAACTTCTCAAAACAGTGCGATGCGGAAAATACCGAGAGTGTAAACAGCGCAAAACAGTGCGATGCGCAAAATAGCACGAGTGTAAACTGCAAAAAACGGTGCGATGCGCAAAATAGCGCATTTGATAAACCGCACAAAACATTGCAGTGCGCAAAATACCGCGTTTGATAAACTGCACAAAACAGTTCGTTGCGCAAAATATCGAGAGTGTAAACTGCACAAAACAGTACGATGCACAAAATAGCGCGAGTGTAAACTGCACAAAACAGTGCGATGCGCAAAATAGCGAGAGTGTAAACAGCACAAAACAGTGCGATACGCAAAATAGCGCGAGTGTAAACTGCACAAAACAGTGCACTGCGCAAAATAGCGCGAGTGTAAACTGCACAAAATGGTGCGATGTGCAAAATAGCACGTCTGATAAACAGCACAAAACAGTGCGATGCGCAAAATAACGCGTTTGGTAAACTGCACAAAACAGTGCGATGCGCAAAATAGCGAGAGCGTAAACTGCGCAAAACAGTGCGATGGGCAAAATAGCGCGAGTGTAAACTGCGCAAAAAAGTGCGATGCGCAAAATAGCTCCTTTGGTAAATAGCACAAAATAGTGCGCTGCGCAAAATAGCGTGAGTGTAAATTGCACAAAATAGTGCGATGCGTAAAATAGCGCGAGTGTAAACTGCACAAAACAGTGCGATGCGCAAAATAGCGAGAGTGTAAACAGCACAAAATAGTGCGATACGCAAAATAGCGCGAGTGTAAACTGCACAAAACAGTGCACTGCGCAAAATAGCGCGAGTGTAAACTGCACAAAACAGTACGATGCGCAAAATAATGCGAGTGTAAACTGCACAAAACAGTGCGCTGCGCAAAATAGCAAGAGTGTAAACAGCACAAAACAGTGCGATGTGCAAAATAGCGAGATTGTAAACTGTACAAAACAGTGCGATGCGTAAAATAGCGCATTTGATAAACTGCACAAAACAGTGCGATGCGCAAAATAGCGCGAGTGTGAACTGCACAAAACAGTGCGCTGCGCAAAATAAAGCAAGTGTAAGCTGCACAAAACAGTGCGATGCGCAAAATAGCTCGTTTGGTAAACAGCACAAAACAGTCCGATGCGCAAAATAGCGAGAGTGTAAACAGCACAAAACAGTGCGATGCACAGAATAGTACGAGTGTAAACTGCTCAAAACAGTGCGATGCGGAAAATACCGAGAGTGTAAACAGCACAAAACAGTGCGATGCGCAAAATAGCACGAGTGTAAACTGCAAAAAAACGGTGCGACGCGTAAAATAGCGCGTTTGATAAACTGCACAAAACATTGCAATGCGCAAAATACCGCGTTTGATAAACTGCACAAAACAGTGCGTTGCGCAAAATATCGAGAGTGTAAACTGCACAAAACAGTGCGATGCGCAAAATAGCGAGAGTGTGAACAGCACAAAACAGTGCGATGCGCAAAATAGTACGAGTGTAAACTGCTCAAAACAGTGCGATGCGGAAAATACCGAGAGTGTAAACAGCACAAAACAGTGCGATGCGCAAAATAGCGCGAGTGTAAACTGCACAAAACAGTGCGATGCGCAAAATAGTACGTTTGATAAACTGCATAAAACATTGCAATGCGCAAAATACCGCGTTTGATAAACTGCAAAAAACAGTGCGATGCGCAAAATATCGAGAGTGTAAACTGCACAAAACAGTGCGATGCGGAAAACAGCGCGAGTGTAAACTGCACAAAACAGTGCGATGCGCAAAATAGCGAGAGTGTAAACAGCACAAAACAGTGCGATACGCAAAATACCGCGAGTGTAAACTGCACAAAACAGTGCACTGTGCAAAATAGCGCGAGTGTAAACTGCACAAAACAGTACGATGCGCAAAATAATGCGAGTGTAAACGGCACAAAACAGTGCGCTGCGCAAAATAGCAAGAGTGTAAACAGCACAAAACAGTGCGATGTGCAAAATAGCGCGATTGTAAACTGTACAAAACAGTGCGATGCGTAAAATAGCGCATTTGATAAACTGCACAAAACAGTGCGATGCGCAAAATAGCGCGAGTGTGAACTGCACAAAACAGTGCGCTGCGCAAAATAGCGCAAGTGTAAACTGCACAAAACAGTGCGATGCGCAAAATAGCTCGTTTGATAAACAGCACAAAACAGTCCGATGCGCAAAATAGCGAGAGTGTAAACAGCACAAAACAGTGCGATGCGCAAAATAGTACGAGTGTAAACTGCTCAAAACAGTGCGATGCGGAAAATACCGAGAGTGTAAACAGCGCAAAACAGTGCGATGCGCAAAATAGCACGAGTGTAAACTGCAAAAAACGGTGCGATGCGCAAAATAGCGCATTTGATAAACGGCACAAAACATTGCAATGCGCAAAATACCGCGTTTGATAAACTGCACAAAACAGTTCGTTGCGCAAAATATCGAGAGTGTAAACAGCACAAAACAGTGCGATACGCAAAATAGCGCGAGTGTAAACTGCACAAAACAGTGCGATGCGCAAAATAGCGAGAGTGTAAACAGCACAAAACAGTGCGATACGCAAAATAGCGCGAGTGTAAACTGCACAAAACAGTGCACTGCGCAAAATAGCGCGAGTGTAAACTGCACAAAATGGTGCGATGTGCAAAATAGCGCGTCTGATAAACAGCACAAAACAGTGCGATGCGCAAAATAACGCGTTTGGTAAACTGCACAAAACAGTGCGATGCGCAAAATAGCGAGAGTGTAAACTGCGCAAAACAGTGCGATGGGCAAAATAGCGCGAGTGTAAACTGCGCAAAACAGTGCGATGCGCAAAATAGCTCCTTTGGTAAATAGCACAAAATAGTGCGCTGCGCAAAATAGCGTGAGTGTAAATTGCACAAAATAGTGCGATGCGTAAAATAGCGCGAGTGTAAACTGCACAAAACAGTGCGATGCGCAAAATAGCGAGAGTGTAAACAGCACAAAACAGTGCGATACGCAAAATAGCGCGAGTGTAAACTGCACAAAACAGTGCACTGCGCAAAATAGCGCGAGTGTAAACTGCACAAAACAGTACGATGCGCAAAATAATGCGAGTGTAAACTGCACAAAACAGTGCGCTGCGCAAAATAGCAAGAGTGTAAACAGCACAAAACAGTGCGATGTGCAAAATAGCGCGATTGTAAACTGTACAAGACAGTGCGATGCGTAAAATAGCGCATTTGATAAACTGCACAAAACAGTGCGATGCGCAAAATAGCGCGAGTGTGAACTGCACAAAACAGTGCGCTGCGCAAAATAGTGCAAGTGTAAACTGCGCAAAATAGCTCGTTTGGTAAACAGCACAAAACAGTCCGATGCGCAAAATAGCGAGAGCGTAAACAGCACAAAACAGTGCGATGCGCAAAATAGTACGAGTGTAAACTGCTCAAAACAGTGCGATGCGGAAAATACCGAGAGTGTAAACAGCACAAAACAGTGCGATGCGCAAAATAGCGCGAGTGTAAACTGCACAAAACAGTGCGATGCGCAAAATAGTACGCTTGATAAACTGCGCAAAACATTGCAATGCGCAAAATACCGCGTTTGATAAACTGCAAAAAACAGTGCGATGCGCAAACCATCGAGAGTGTAAACTGCACAAAACAGTGCGATGCGGAAAACAGCGCGAGTGTAAACTGCACAAAACAGTGCGATGCGCAAAATAGCGAGAGTGTAAACAGCGCAAAACAGTGCGATACGCAAAATAGCGTGAGTGTAAACTGCACAAAACAGTGCACTGCGCAAAATAGCGCGAGTGTAAACTGCACAAAACAGTACGATGCGCAAAATAATGCGAGTGTAAACTGCACAAAACAGTGCGCTGCGCAAAATAGCAAGAGTGTAAACAGCACAAAACAGTGCGATGTGCAAAATAGCGCGATTGTAAACTGTACAAAACAGTGCGTTGCGTAAAATAGCGCATTTGATAAACTGCACAAAACAGTGCGATGCGCAAAATAGCGCGAGTGTCAACTGGACAAAACAGTGCGCTGCGCAAAATAGCGCAAGTGTAAACTGCACAAAACAGTGCGATGCGCAAAATAGCTCGTTTGGTAAACAGCACAAAACAGTCCGATGCGCAAAATAGCGAGAGTGTAAACAGCACAAAACAGTGCGATGCGCAAAATAGTACGAGTGTAAACTTCTCAAAACAGTGCGATGCGGAAAATACCGAGAGTGTAAACAGCGCAAAACAGTGCGATGCGCAAAATAGCACGAGTGTAAACTGCAAAAAACGGTGCGATGCGCAAAATAGCGCATTTGATAAACCGCACAAAACATTGCAGTGCGCAAAATACCGCGTTTGATAAACTGCACAAAACAGTTCGTTGCGCAAAATATCGAGAGTGTAAACTGCACAAAACAGTACGATGCACAAAATAGCGCGAGTGTAAACTGCACAAAACAGTGCGATGCGCAAAATAGCGAGAGTGTAAACAGCACAAAACAGTGCGATACGCAAAATAGCGCGAGTGTAAACTGCACAAAACAGTGCACTGCGCAAAATAGCGCGAGTGTAAACTGCACAAAATGGTGCGATGTGCAAAATAGCACGTCTGATAAACAGCACAAAACAGTGCGATGCGCAAAATAACGCGTTTGGTAAACTGCACAAAACAGTGCGATGCGCAAAATAGCGAGAGCGTAAACTGCGCAAAACAGTGCGATGGGCAAAATAGCGCGAGTGTAAACTGCGCAAAAAAGTGCGATGCGCAAAATAGCTCCTTTGGTAAATAGCACAAAATAGTGCGCTGCGCAAAATAGCGTGAGTGTAAATTGCACAAAATAGTGCGATGCGTAAAATAGCGCGAGTGTAAACTGCACAAAACAGTGCGATGCGCAAAATAGCGAGAGTGTAAACAGCACAAAATAGTGCGATACGCAAAATAGCGCGAGTGTAAACTGCACAAAACAGTGCACTGCGCAAAATAGCGCGAGTGTAAACTGCACAAAACAGTACGATGCGCAAAATAATGCGAGTGTAAACTGCACAAAACAGTGCGCTGCGCAAAATAGCAAGAGTGTAAACAGCACAAAACAGTGCGATGTGCAAAATAGCGCGATTGTAAACTGTACAAAACAGTGCGATGCGTAAAATAGCGCATTTGATAAACTGCACAAAACAGTGCGATGCGCAAAATAGTACGAGTGTAAACTTCTCAAAACAGTGCGATGCGGAAAATACCGAGAGTGTAAACAGCGCAAAACAGTGCGATGCGCAAAATAGCACGAGTGTAAACTGCAAAAAACGGTGCGATGCGCAAAATAGCGCATTTGATAAACCGCACAAAACATTGCAGTGCGCAAAATACCGCGTTTGATAAACTGCACAAAACAGTTCGTTGCGCAAAATATCGAGAGTGTAAACTGCACAAAACAGTACGATGCACAAAATAGCGCGAGTGTAAACTGCACAAAACAGTGCGATGCGCAAAATAGCGAGAGTGTAAACAGCACAAAACAGTGCGATACGCAAAATAGCGCGAGTGTAAACTGCACAAAACAGTGCACTGCGCAAAATAGCGCGAGTGTAAACTGCACAAAATGGTGCGATGTGCAAAATAGCACGTCTGATAAACAGCACAAAACAGTGCGATGCGCAAAATAACGCGTTTGGTAAACTGCACAAAACAGTGCGATGCGCAAAATAGCGAGAGCGTAAACTGCGCAAAACAGTGCGATGGGCAAAATAGCGCGAGTGTAAACTGCGCAAAAAAGTGCGATGCGCAAAATAGCTCCTTTGGTAAATAGCACAAAATAGTGCGCTGCGCAAAATAGCGTGAGTGTAAATTGCACAAAATAGTGCGATGCGTAAAATAGCGCGAGTGTAAACTGCACAAAACAGTGCGATGCGCAAAATAGCGAGAGTGTAAACAGCACAAAATAGTGCGATACGCAAAATAGCGCGAGTGTAAACTGCACAAAACAGTGCACTGCGCAAAATAGCGCGAGTGTAAACTGCACAAAACAGTACGATGCGCAAAATAATGCGAGTGTAAACTGCACAAAACAGTGCGCTGCGCAAAATAGCAAGAGTGTAAACAGCACAAAACAGTGCGATGTGCAAAATAGCGCGATTGTAAACTGTACAAAACAGTGCGATGCGTAAAATAGCGCATTTGATAAACTGCACAAAACAGTGCGATGCGCAAAATAGCGCGAGTGTGAACTGCACAAAACAGTGCGCTGCGCAAAATAAAGCAAGTGTAAGCTGCACAAAACAGTGCGATGCGCAAAATAGCTCGTTTGGTAAACAGCACAAAACAGTCCGATGCGCAAAATAGCGAGAGTGTAAACAGCACAAAACAGTGCGATGCACAGAATAGTACGAGTGTAAACTGCTCAAAACAGTGCGATGCGGAAAATACCGAGAGTGTAAACAGCACAAAACAGTGCGATGCGCAAAATAGCACGAGTGTAAACTGCAAAAAAACGGTGCGACGCGTAAAATAGCGCGTTTGATAAACTGCACAAAACATTGCAATGCGCAAAATACCGCGTTTGATAAACTGCACAAAACAGTGCGTTGCGCAAAATATCGAGAGTGTAAACTGCACAAAACAGTGCGATGCGCAAAATAGCGAGAGTGTGAACAGCACAAAACAGTGCGATGCGCAAAATAGTACGAGTGTAAACTGCTCAAAACAGTGCGATGCGGAAAATACCGAGAGTGTAAACAGCACAAAACAGTGCGATGCGCAAAATAGCGCGAGTGTAAACTGCACAAAACAGTGCGATGCGCAAAATAGTACGTTTGATAAACTGCATAAAACATTGCAATGCGCAAAATACCGCGTTTGATAAACTGCAAAAAACAGTGCGATGCGCAAAATATCGAGAGTGTAAACTGCACAAAACAGTGCGATGCGGAAAACAGCGCGAGTGTAAACTGCACAAAACAGTGCGATGCGCAAAATAGCGAGAGTGTAAACAGCACAAAACAGTGCGATACGCAAAATACCGCGAGTATAAACTGCACAAAACAGTGCACTGCGCAAAATAGCGCGAGTGTAAACTGCACAAAACAGTACGATGCGCAAAATAATGCGAGTGTAAACTGCACAAAACAGTGCGCTGCGCAAAATAGCAAGAGTGTAAACAGCACAAAACCGTGCGATGTGCAAAATAGCGCGATTGTAAACTGTACAAAACAGTGCGATGTGTAAAATAGCGCATTTGATAAACTGCACAAAACAGTGCGATGCGCAAAATAGCGCGAGTGTGAACTGCACAAAACAGTGCGCTGCGCAAAATAGCGCAAGTGTAAACTGCACAAAACAGTGCGATGCGCAAAATAGCTCGTTTGGTAAACAGCACAAAACAGTCCGATGCGCAAAATAGCGAGAGTGTAAACAGCAAAAAACAGTGCGATGCGCAAAATAGTACGAGTGTAAACTGCTCAAAACAGTGCGATGCGGAAAATACCGAGAGTGTAAACAGCGCAAAACAGTGCGATGCGCAAAATAGCACGAGTGTAAACTGCAAAAAACGGCGCGATGCGCAAAATAGCGCATTTGATAAACTGCACAAAACATTGCAATGCGCAAAATACCGCGTTTGATAAACTGCACAAAACAGTTCGTTGCGCAAAATATCGAGAGTGTAAACTGCACAAAACAGTACGATGCGCAAAATAGCGCGAGTGTAAACTGCACAAAACAGTGCGATGCGCAAAATAGCGAGAGTGTAAACAGCACAAAACAGTGCGATACGCAAAATAGCGCGAGTGTAAACTGCACAAAACAGTGCACTGCGCAAAATAGCGCGAGTGTAAACTGCACAAAATGGTGCGATGTGCAAAATAGCGCGTCTGATAAACAGCACAAAACAGTGCGATGCGCAAAATAACGCGTTTGGTAAACTGCACAAAACAGTGCGATGCGCAAAATAGCGAGAGCGTAAACTGCGCAAAACAGTGCGATGGGCAAAATAGCGCGAGTGTAAACTGCGCAAAACAGTGCGATGCGCAAAATAGCTCCTTTGGTAAATAGCACAAAATAGTGCGCTGCGCCAAATAGCGTGAGTGTAAATTGCACAAAATAGTGCGATGCGTAAAATAGCGCGAGTGTAAACTGCACAAAACAGTGCGATGCGCAAAATAGCGCGAGTGTAAACTGCACAAAACAGTGCACTGCGCAAAATAGCGCGAGTGTAAACTGCACAAAACAGTGCGCTGCGCAAAATAGCAAGAGTGTAAACTGCACAAAACAGTGCGATGCGCAAAATAGCGCGAGTGTAAACTGCACAAAACAGTGCGATGCGCAAAATAGCGCGAGTGTAAACTGCACAAAACAGTGCACTGCGCAAAATAGCGCGAGTGTAAACTGCACAAAACAGTGCGATGCGCAAAATAGCGAGAGTGTAAACAGCACAAAACAGTGCGATACGCAAAATAGCGCGAGTGTAAACTGCACAAAACATTGCACTGCGCAAAATAGCGCGAGTGTAAACTGCACAAAACAGTACGATGCGCAAAATAATGCGAGTGTAAACTGCACAAAACAGTGCGCTGCGCAAAATAGCAAGAGTGTAAACAGCAAAAAACAGTGCGATGTGCAAAATAGCGCGATTGTAAACTGTACAAAACAGTGCGATGCGTAAAATAGCGCATTTGATAAACTGCACAAAACAGTGCGATGCGCAAAATAGCGCGAGTGTGAACTGCACAAAACAGTGCGCTGCGCAAAATAGCGCAAGTGTAAACTGCACAAAATAGTGCGATGCGCAAAATAGCTCGTTTGGTAAACAGCACAAAACAGTCCGATGCGCAAAATAGCGAGAGTGTAAACAGCACAAAACAGTGCGATGCGCAAAATAGTACGAGTGTAAACTGCTCAAAACAGTGCGATGCGGAAAATACCGAGAGTGTAAACTGCACAAAACAGTCCGATGCGCAAAATAGCACGAGTGTAAACTGCAAAAAAACGGTGCGACGCGTAAAATAGCGCGTTTGATAAACTGCACAAAACATTGCAATGCGCAAAATACCGCGTTTGATAAACTGCACAAAACAGTGCGTTGCGCAAAATATCGAGAGTGTAAACTGCACAAAACAGTGCGATGCGCAAAATAGTACGAGTGTAAACTCCTCAAAACAGTGCGATGCGGAAAATACCGAGAGTGTAAACAGCACAAAACAGTGCGATGCGCAAAATAGCGCGAGTGTAAACTGCACAAAACAGTGCGATGCGCAAAATAGTACGTTTGATAAACTGCATAAAACATTGCAATGCGCAAAATACCGCGTTTGATAAACTGCAAAAAACAGTGCGATGCGTAAAATATCGAGAGTGTAAACTGCACAAAACAGTGCGATGCGGAAAACAGCGCGAGTGTAAACTGCACAAAACAGTGCGATGCGCAAAATAGCGAGAGTGTAAACAGCACAAAACAGTGCGATACGCAAAATACCGCGAGTGTAAACTGCACAAAACAGTGCACTGCGCAAAATAGCGCGAGTGTAAACTGCACAAAACAGTACGATGCGCAAAATAATGCGAGTGTAAACGGCACAAAACAGTGCGCTGCGCAAAATAGCAAGAGTGTAAACAGCACAAAACAGTGCGATGTGCAAAATAGCGCGATTGTAAACTGTACAAAACAGTGCGATGCGTAAAATAGCGCATTTGATAAACTGCACAAAACAGTGCGATGCGCAAAATAGCGCGAGTGTGAACTGCACAAAACAGTGCGCTGCGCAAAATAGCGCAAGTGTAAACTGCACAAAACAGTGCGATGCGCAAAATAGCTCGTTTGATAAACAGCACAAAACAGTCCGATGCGCAAAATAGCGAGAGTGTAAACAGCACAAAACGGTGCGATGCGCAAAATAGTACGAGTGTAAACTGCTCAAAACAGTGCGATGCGGAAAATACCGAGAGTGTAAACAGCGCAAAACAGTGCGATGCGCAAAATAGCACGAGTGTAAACTGCAAAAAACGGTGCGATGCGCAAAATAGCGCATTTGATAAACGGCACAAAACATTGCAATGCGCAAAATACCGCGTTTGATAAACTGCACAAAACAGTTCGTTGCGCAAAATATCGAGAGTGTAAACTGCACAAAACAGTGCGATGCGCAAAATAGCGCGAGTGTAAACTGCACAAAACAGTGCGATGCGCAAAATAGCGAGAGTGTAAACAGCACAAAACAGTGCGATACGCAAAATAGCGCGAGTGTAAACTGCACAAAACAGTGCATTGCGCAAAATAGCGCGAGTGTAAACTGCACAAAATGGTGCGATGTGCAAAATAGCGCGTCTGATAAACAGCACGAAACAGTGCGATGCGCAAAATAACGCGTTTGGTAAACTGCACAAAACAGTGCGATGCGCAAAATAGCGAGAGTGTAAACTGCGCAAAACAGTGCGATGGGCAAAATAACGAGAGTGTAAACAGCACAAAACAGTGCGATACGCAAAATAGCGCGAGTGTAAACTGCACAAAACATTGCACTGCGCAAAATAGCGCGAGTGTAAACTGCACAAAACAGTACGATGCGCAAAATAATGCGAGTGTAAACTGCACAAAACAGTGCGCTGCGCAAAATAGCAAGAGTGTAAACAGCAAAAAACAGTGCGATGTGCAAAATAGCGCGATTGTAAACTGTACAAAACAGTGCGATGCGTAAAATAGCGCATTTGATAAACTGCACAAAACAGTGCGATGCGCAAAATAGCGCGAGTGTGAACTGCACAAAACAGTGCGCTGCGCAAAATAGCGCAAGTGTAAACTGCACAAAATAGTGCGATGCGCAAAATAGCTCGTTTGGTAAACAGCACAAAACAGTCCGATGCGCAAAATAGCGAGAGTGTAAACAGCACAAAACAGTGCGATGCGCAAAATAGTACGAGTGTAAACTGCTCAAAACAGTGCGATGCGGAAAATACCGAGAGTGTAAACAGCACAAAACAGTGCGATGCGCAAAATAGCACGAGTGTAAACTGCAAAAAAACGGTGCGACGCGTAAAATAGTGCGTTTGATAAACTGCACAAAACATTGCAATGCGCAAAATACCGCGTTTGATAAACTGCACAAAACAGTGCGTTGCGCAAAATATCGAGAGTGTAAACTGCACAAAACAGTGCGATGCGCAAAATAGTACGAGTGTAAACTCCTCAAAACAGTGCGATGCGGAAAATACCGAGAGTGTAAACAGCACAAAACAGTGCGATGCGCAAAATAGCGCGAGTGTAAACTGCACAAAACAGTGCGATGCGCAAAATAGTACGTTTGATAAACTGCATAAAACATTGCAATGCGCAAAATACCGCGTTTGATAAACTGCAAAAAACAGTGCGATGCGCAAAATATCGAGAGTGTAAACTGCACAAAACAGTGCGATGCGGAAAACAGCGCGAGTGTAAACTGCACAAAACAGTGCGATGCGCAAAATAGCGAGAGTGTAAACAGCACAAAACAGTGCGATACGCAAAATACCGCGAGTGTAAACTGCACAAAACAGTGCACTGCGCAAAATAGCGCGAGTGTAAACTGCACAAAACAGTACGATGCGCAAAATAATGCGAGTGTAAACGGCACAAAACAGTGCGCTGCGCAAAATAGCAAGAGTGTAAACAGCACAAAACAGTGTGATGTGCAAAATAGCGCGATTGTAAACTGTACAAAACAGTGCGATGCGTAAAATAGCGCATTTGATAAACTGCACAAAACAGTGCGATGCGCAAAATAGCGCGAGTGTGAACTGCACAAAACAGTGCGCTGCGCAAAATAGCGCAAGTTTAAACTGCACAAAACAGTGCGATGCGCAAAATAGCTCGTTTGATAAACAGCACAAAACAGTCCGATGCGCAAAATAGCGAGAGTGTAAACAGCACAAAACGGTGCGATGCGCAAAATAGTACGAGTGTAAACTGCTCAAAACAGTGCGATGCGGAAAATACCGAGAGTGTAAACAGCGCAAAACAGTGCGATGCGCAAAATAGCACGAGTGTAAACTGCAAAAAACGGTGCGATGCGGAAAATAGCGCATTTGATAAACGGCACAAAACATTGCAATGCGCAAAATACCGCGTTTGATAAACTGCACAAAACAGTTCGTTGCGCAAAATATCGAGAGTGTAAACTGCACAAAACAGTGCGATGCGCAAAATAGCGCGAGTGTAAACTGCACAAAACAGTGCGATGCGCAAAATAGCGAGAGTGTAAACAGCACAAAACAGTGCGATACGCAAAATAGCGCGAGTGTAAACTGCACAAAACAGTGCATTGCGCAAAATAGCGCGAGTGTAAACTGCACAAAATGGTGCGATGTGCAAAATAGCGCGTCTGATAAACAGCACGAAACAGTGCGATGCGCAAAATAACGCGTTTGGTAAACTGCACAAAACAGTGCGATGCGCAAAATAGCGAGAGTGTAAACTGCGCAAAACAGTGCGATGGGCAAAATAGCGCGAGTGTAAACTGCGCAAAACAGTGCGATGCGCAAAATAGCTCCTTTGGTAAATAGCACAAAATAGTGCGCTGCGCAAAATAGCGTGAGTGTAAATTGCACAAAATAGTGCGATGCGTAAAATAGCGCGAGTGTAAACTGCACAAAACAGTGCGATGCGCAAAATAGCGAGAGTGTAAACAGCAGAAAACAGTGCGATACGCAAAATAGCGCGAGTGTAAACTGCACAAAACAGTGCGATGCGCAAAATAGCGAGAGTGTAAACAGCACAAAACAGTGCGATACGCAAAATAGCGCGAGTGTAAACTGCCCAAAACATTGCACTGCGCAAAATAGCGCGAGTGTAAACTGCACAAAACAGTACGATGCGCAAAATAGCGAGAGTATAAACAGCGCAAAACAGTGCGATGGGCAAAATAGCGCGAGTGTAAACTGCGCAAAACAGTGCGATGCGCAAAATAGCTCCTTTGGTAAATAGCACAAAATAGTGCGCTGCGCAAAATAGCGTGAGTGTAAATTGCACAAAATAGTGCGTTGCGTAAAATAGCGCGAGTGTAAACTGCACAAAACAGTGCGATGCGCAAAATAGCGAGAGTGTAAACAGCACAAAACAGTGCGATACGCAAAATAGCGCGAGTGTAAACTGCCCAAAACATTGCACTGCGCAAAATAGCGCGAGTGTAAACTGCACAAAACAGTGCGCTGCGCAAAATAGCAAGAGTGTAAACAGCACAAAACAGTGCGATGTGCAAAATAGCGCGATTGTAAACTGTACAAAACAGTGCGATGCGTAAAATAGCGCATTTGATAAATTGCACAAAATAGTGCGTTGCGTAAAATAGCGCGAGTGTAAACTGCACAAAACAGTGCGATGCGCAAAATAGCGAGAGTGTAAACAGCACAAAACAGTGCGATACGCAAAATAGCGCGAGTGTAAACTGCCCAAAACATTGCACTGCGCAAAATAGCGCGAGTGTAAACTGCACAAAACAGTGCGCTGCGCAAAATAGCAAGAGTGTGAACAGCATAAAACAGTGCGATGTGCAAAATAGCGCGATTGTAAACTGTACAAAACAGTGCGATGCGTAAAAGAGCGCATTTGATAAACTGCACAAAACAGTGCGATGCGCAAAATAGCGCGAGTGTGAACTGCACAAAACAGTGCGCTGCGCAAAATAGCGCCAGTGTAAACTGCACAAAACAGTGCGATGCGCAAAATAGCTCATTTGGTATACAGCACAAAACAGTCCGATGCGCAAAATAGCGAGAGTGTAAACAGCACAAAACAGTGCGATGCGCAAAATAGTACGAGTGTAAACTGCTCAAAACAGAGCGATGCGGAAAATACCGAGAGTGTAAACAGCACAAAACAGTGCGATGCGCAAAATAGCACGAGTGTAAACTGCAAAAAAACGGTGCGACGCGTAAAATAGCGCGTTTGATAAACTGCACAAAACATTGCAATGCGCAAAATACCGCGTTTGATAAACTGCACAAAACAGTGCGTTGCGCAAAATATCGAGAGTGTAAACTGCACAAAACAGTGCGATGCGCAAAATAGCGCGAGTGTAAACTGCATAAAACAGTGCGATGCGCAAAATAGCGAGAGTGTAAACAGCACAAAACAGTGCGATACGCAAAATAGCGCGAGTGTAAACTGCACAAAACAGTGCACTGCGCAAAATAGCGCGAGTGTAAACTGCACAAAATGGTGCGATGTGCAAAATAGCGCGTCTGATAAACAGCACAAAACAGTGCGATGCGCAAAATAACGCGTTTGGTAAACTGCACAAAACAGTGCGATGCGCAAAATAGCGAGAGTATAAACTGCGCAAAACAGTGCGATGGGCAAAATAGCGCGAGTGTAAACTGCGCAAAACAGTGCGATGCGCAAAATAGCTCCTTTGGTAAATAGCACAAAATAGTGCGCTGCGCAAAATAGCGTGAGTGTAAATTGCACAAAAGAGTGCGTTGCGTAAAATAGCGCGAGTGTAAACTGCACAAAACAGTGCGATGCGCAAAATAGCGAGAGTGTAAACAGCACAAAACAGTGCGATACGCAAAATAGCGCGAGTGTAAACTGCCCAAAACATTGCACTGCGCAAAATAGCGCGAGTGTAAACTGCACAAAACAGTGCGATGCGCAAAATAGCTCGTTTGGTAAACAGCACAAAACAGTCCGATGCGCAAAATAGCGAGAGTGTAAACAGCACAAAACAGTGCGATGCGCAAAATAGTACGAGTGTAAACTGCTCAAAACAGTGCGATGCGGAAAATACCGAGAGTGTAAACAGCGCAAAACAGTGCGATGCGCAAAATAGCACGAGTGTAAACTGCAAAAAACGGTGCGATGCGCAAAATAGCGCATTTGATAAACTGCACAAAACATTGCAATGCGCAAAATACCGCGTTTGATAAACTGCACAAAACAGTTCGTTGCGCAAAATATCGAGAGTGTAAACTGCACAAAACAGTGCGATGCGCAAAATAGCGCGAGTGTAAACTGCACAAAACAGTGCGATGCGCAAAATAGCGAGAGTGTAAACAGCACAAAACAGTGCGATCCGCAAAATAGCGCGAGTGTAAACTGCACAAAACAGTGCACTGCGCAAAATAGCGCGAGTGTAAACTGCACAAAATGGTGCGATGTGCAAAATAGCGCGTCTGATAAACAGCACAAAACAGTGCGATGCGCAAAATAACGCGTTTGGTAAACTGCACAAAACAGTGCGATGCGCAAAATAGCGAGAGTGTAAACTGTGCAAAACGGTGCGATGGGCAAAATAGCGCGAGTGTAAACTGCGCAAAATAGTGCGCTGCGCAAAATAGTGCGCTGCGCAAAATAGCGTGAGTGTAAACTGCACAAAACAGTGCGATGCGCAAAATAGCGAGAGTGTAAACAGCACAAAAGAGTGCGATACGCAAAATAGCGCGAGTGTAAACTGCACAAAACAGTGCACTGCGCAAAATAGCGCGAGTGTAAACTGCACAAAACAGTGCGCTGCGCAAAATAGCAAGGGTGTAAACAACACAAACCAGTGCGATGTGCAAAATAGCGCGATTGTAAACTGTACAAAACAGTGCGATGCGTAAAATAGCGCATTTGATAAACTGCACAAAACAGTGCGATGCGCAAAATAGCGCGAGTGTGAACTGCACAAAACAGTGCGCTGCGCAAAATAGCGCAAGTGTAAACTGCACAAAACAGTGCGATGCGCAAAATAGCTCCTTTGGTAAATAGCACAAAATAGTGCGCTGCGCAAAATAGCGTGAGTGTAAATTGCACAAAATAGTGCGATGCGTAAAATAGCGCGAGTGTAAACTGCACAAAACAGTGCACTGCGCAAAATAGCGCGAGTGTAAACTGCACAAAATGGTGCGATGTGCAAAATAGCGCGTCTGATAAACAGCACAAAACAGTGCGATGCGCAAAATAACGCGTTTGGTAAACTGCACAAAACAGTGCGATGCGCAAAATAGCGAGAGTGTAAACTGCGCAAAACAGTGCGATGGGCAAAATAGCGAGAGTGTAAACAGCACAAAACAGTGCGATACGCAAAATAGCGCGAGTGTAAACTGCACAAAACATTGCACTGCGCAAAATAGCGCGAGTGTAAACTGCACAAAACAGTACGATGCGCAAAATAATGCGAGTGTAAACTGCACAAAACAGTGCGCTGCGCAAAATAGCAAGAGTGTAAACAGCAAAAAACAGTGCGATGTGCAAAATAGCGCGATTCTAAACTGTACAAAACAGTGCGATGCGTAAAATAGCGCATTTGATAAACTGCACAAAACAGTGCGATGCGCAAAATAGCGCGAGTGTGAACTGCACAAAACAGTGCGCTGCGCAAAATAGCGCAAGTGTAAACTGCACAAAATAGTGCGATGCGCAAAATAGCTCGTTTGGTAAACAGCACAAAACAGTCCGATGCGCAAAATAGCGAGAGTGTAAACAGCACAAAACAGTGCGATGCGCAAAATAGTACGAGTGTAAACTGCTCAAAACAGTGCGATGCGGAAAATACCGAGAGTGTAAACAGCACAAAACAGTGCGATGCGCAAAATAGCACGAGTGTAAACTGCAAAAAAACGGTGCGACGCGTAAAATAGTGTGTTTGATAAACTGCACAAAACATTGCAATGCGCAAAATACCGCGTTTGATAAACTGCACAAAACAGTGCGTTGCGCAAAATATCGAGAGTGTAAACTGCACAAAACAGTGCGATGCGCAAAATAGTACGAGTGTAAACTCCTCAAAACAGTGCGATGCGGAAAATACCGAGAGTGTAAACAGCACAAAACAGTGCGATGCGCAAAATAGCGCGAGTGTAAACTGCACAAAACAGTGCGATGCGCAAAATAGTACGTTTGATAAACTGCATAAAACATTGCAATGCGCAAAATACCGCGTTTGATAAACTGCAAAAAACAGTGCGATGCGCAAAATATCGAGAGTGTAAACTGCACAAAACAGTGCGATGCGGAAAACAGCGCGAGTGTAAACTGCACAAAACAGTGCGATGCGCAAAATAGCGAGAGTGTAAACAGCACAAAACAGTGCGATACGCAAAATACCGCGAGTGTAAACTGCACAAAACAGTGCACTGCGCAAAATAGCGCGAGTGTAAACTGCACAAAACAGTACGATGCGCAAAATAATGCGAGTGTAAACGGCACAAAACAGTGCGCTGCGCAAAATAGCAAGAGTGTAAACAGCACAAAACAGTGTGATGTGCAAAATAGCGCGATTGTAAACTGTACAAAACAGTGCGATGCGTAAAATAGCGCATTTGATAAACTGCACAAAACAGTGCGATGCGCAAAATAGCGCGAGTGTGAACTGCACAAAACAGTGCGCTGCGCAAAATAGCGCAAGTTTAAACTGCACAAAACAGTGCGATGCGCAAAATAGCTCGTTTGATAAACAGCACAAAACAGTCCGATGCGCAAAATAGCGAGAGTGTAAACAGCACAAAACGGTGCGATGCGCAAAATAGTACGAGTGTAAACTGCTCAAAACAGTGCGATGCGGAAAATACCGAGAGTGTAAACAGCGCAAAACAGTGCGATGCGCAAAATAGCACGAGTGTAAACTGCAAAAAACGGTGCGATGCGGAAAATAGCGCATTTGATAAACGGCACAAAACATTGCAATGCGCAAAATACCGCGTTTGATAAACTGCACAAAACAGTTCGTTGCGCAAAATATCGAGAGTGTAAACTGCACAAAAAAGTGCGATGCGCAAAATAGCGCGAGTGTAAACTGCACAAAACAGTGCGATGCGCAAAATAGCGAGAGTGTAAACAGCACAAAACAGTGCGATACGCAAAATAGCGCGAGTGTAAACTGCACAAAACAGTGCGATGCGCAAAATAGCGAGAGTGTAAACAGCACAAAACAGTGCGATACGCAAAATAGCGCGAGTGTAAACTGCACAAAACAGTGCGATGCGGAAAACAGCGCGAGTGTAAACTGCACAAAACAGCGCGATGCGCAAAATAGCGAGAGTGTAAACAGCACAAAACAGTGCGATACGCAAAATACCGCGAGTGTAAACTGCACAAAACAGTGCACTGCGCAAAATAGCGCGAGTGTAAACTGCACAAAACAGTACGATGCGCAAAATAATGCTAATGTAAACGGCACAAAACAGTGCGCTGCGCAAAATAGCAAGAGTGTAAACAGCACAAAACAGTGCGATGTGCAAAATAGCGCGATTGTAAACTGTACAAAACAGTGCGATGCGTAAAATAGCGCATTTGATAAACTGCACAAAACAGTGCGATGCGCAAAATAGCGCGAGTGTGAACTGCACAAAACAGTGCGATGCGCAAAATAGCTCGTTTGGTAAACAGCACAAAACAGTCCGATGCGCAAAATAGCGAGAGTGTAAACAGCACAAAACAGTGCGATGCGCAAAATAGTACGAGTGTAAACTGCTCAAAACAGTGCGATGCGGAAAATACCGAGAGTGTAAACAGCGCAAAACAGTGCGATGCGCAAAATAGCACAAGTGTAAACTGCAAAAAACGGTGCGATGCGCAAAATAGCGCATTTGATAAACTGCACAAAACATTGCAATGCGCAAAATACCGCGTTTGATAAACTGCACAAAACAGTTCGTTGCGCAAAATATCGAGAGTGTAAACTGCACAAAACAGTGCGATGCGCAAAATAGCGCGAGTGTAAACTGCACAAAACAGTGCGATGCGCAAAATAGCGAGAGTGTAAACAGCACAAAACAGTGCGATACGCAAAATAGCGCGAGTGTAAACTGCACAAAACAGTGCACTGCGCAAAATAGCGCGAGTGTAAACTGCACAAAATGGTGCGATGTGGAAAATAGCGCGTCTGATAAACAGCACGAAACAGTGCGATGCGCAAAATAACGCGTTTGGTAAACTGCACAAAACAGTGCGATGCGCAAAATAGCGAGAGTGTAAACTGCGCAAAACAGTGCGATGGGCAAAATAGCGCGAGTGTAAACTGCGCAAAACAGTGCGATGCGCAAAATAGCTCCTTTGGTAAATAGCACAAAATAGTGCGGTGCGCAAAATAGCGTGAGTGTAAATTGCACAAAATAGTGCGATGCGTAAAATAGCGCGAGTGTAAACTGCACAAAACAGTGCGATGCGCAAAATAGCGAGAGTGTAAACAGCAGAAAACAGTGCGATACGCAAAATAGCGCGAGTGTAAACTGCACAAAATAGTGCACTGCGCAAAATAGCGCGAGTGTAAACTGCACAAAACAGTACGATGCGCAAAATAATGCGAGTGTAAACTGCACAAAACAGTGCGCTGCGCAAAATAGCAAGAGTGTAAACAGCACAAAACAGTGCGATGTGCAAAATAGCGCGATTGTAAACTGTACAAAACAGTGCGATGCGTAAAATAGCGCATTTGATAAACTGCACAAAACAGTGCGATGCGCAAAATAGCGCGAGTGTGAACTGCACAAAACGGTGCGCTGCGCAAAATAGCGCCAGTGTAAACTGCACAAAACAGTGCGATGCGCAAAATAGCTCGTTTGGTAAACAGCACAAAACAGTCCGATGCGCAAAATAGCGAGAGTGTAAACAGCAGAAAACAGTGCGATGCGCAAAATAGTACGAGTGTAAACTGCTCAAAACAGTGCGATGCGGAAAATACCGAGAGTGTAAACAGCACAAAACAGTGCGATGCGCAAAATAGCACGAGTGTAAACTGCAAAAAAACGGTGCGACGCGTAAAATAGCGCGTTTGATAAACTGCACAAAACATTGCAATGCGCAAAATACCGCGTTTGATAAACTGCACAAAACAGTGCGATGCGCAAAATAGCGAGAGTGTAAACTGCGCAAAACAGTGCGATGGGCAAAATAGCGCGAGTGTAAACTGCGCAAAACAGTGCGATGCGCAAAATAGCTCCTTTGGTAAATAGCACAAAATAGTGCGCTGCGCAAAATAGCGTGAGTGTAAATTGCACAAAATAGTGCGATGCGTAAAATAGCGCGAGTGTAAACTGCACAAAACAGTGCGATGCGCAAAATAGAGAGAGTGTAAACAGCACAAAACAGTGCGATCCGCAAAATAGCGCGAGTGTAAACTGCACAAAACAGTGCACTGCGCAAAATAGCGCGAGTGTAAACTGCACAAAACAGTACGATGCGCAAAATAATGCGAGTGTAAACTGCACAAAACAGTGCGCTGCGCAAAATAGCAAGAGTGTAAACAGCACAAAACAGTACGATGTGCAAAATAGCGCGATTGTAAACTGTACAAAACAGTGCGATGCGTAAAATAGTGCATTTGATAAACTGCACAAAACAGTGCGATGCGCAAAATAGCGCGAGTGTGAACTGCACAAAACAGTGCGCTGCGCAAAATAGCGCCAGTGTAAACTGCACAAAACAGTGCGATGCGCAAAATAGCTCGTTTGGTAAACAGCACAAAACAGTCCGATGCGCAAAATAGCGAGAGTGTAAACAGCACAAAACAGTGCGATGCGCGAAATAGTACGAGTGTAAACTGCTCAAAACAGTGCGATGCGGAAAATACCGAGAGTGTAAACAGCGCAAAACAGTGCGATGCGCAAAATAGCACGAGTGTAAACTGCAAAAAACGGTGCGATGCGCAAAATAGCGCATTTGATAAACTGCACAAAACATTGCAATGCGCAAAATACCGCGTTTGATAAACTGCACAAAACAGTTCGTTGCGCAAAATATCGAGAGTGTAAACTGCACAAAACCGTGCGATGCGCAAAATAGCGCGAGTGTAAACTGCACAAAACAGTGCGATGCGCAAAATAGCGAGAGTGTAAACAGCACAAAACAGTGCGATCCGCAAAATAGCGCGAGTGTAAACTGCACAAAACAGTGCACTGCGCAAAATAGCGCGAGTGTAAACTGCACAAAATGGTGCGATGCGTAAAATAGCGCGTCTGATAAACAGCACAAAACAGTGCGATGCGCAAAATAACGCGTTTGATAAACTGCACAAAACAGTGCGATGCACAAAATAGCGAGAGTGTAAACTGCGCAAAACAGTGCGATGGGCAAAATAGCGCGACTTTAAACTGCGCAAAACAGTGCGATGCGCAAAATAGCTCCTTTGGTAAATAGCACAAAATAGTGCGCTGCGCAAAATAGCGTGAGTGTAAATTGCACAAAATAGTGCGATGCGTAAAATAGCGCGATTGTAAACTGCACAAAACAGTGCGATGAGCAAAATAGCACGTTTGATAAACTGCACAAAACAATGCGATGCGCAAAATAGAGCGAGTGTAAAATGCACAAAACAGAGCGCTGCGCAAAATAGCGCGATTGTAAACTGCACAAAATAGTGCGATGCGCAAAATAACGCAAGTGTAAACAGCACAAAACAGTGCGATGCGCAAAATAGCGCGAGTGTAAACTGCACAAAGCAGTGCGCTGCACAAAATAGCGCGAGTGTGAACTGCACAAAACAGTGCGCTGGGCTAAATAGCGCGAGTGTAATCTGCACAAAACAGTGCAATGCGCAAAATAGCGCGTTTAATAAACAGCACAAAACAGGGTAATGCGCAAAATAGCGAGAGTGTAAACAGCACAAAACAGTGCGATGCGCAAAATAGCACGAGTGTAAACTGCAAAAAACGGTGGGATGCGCAAAATAGCGCGTTTGATAAACTGCACAAAACATTGCAATGCGCAAAATACCGCGTTTGATAAACTGCACAAAACAGTGCGATGCGCAAAATAGCGAGAGTGTAAACAGCACAAAACAGTGCGATGCGCAAAATAGTACGAGTGTAAACTGCTCAAAACAGTGCGATGCGGAAAATACCGAGAGTGTAAACAGCGCAAAACAGTGCGATGCGCAAAATAGCACGAGTGTAAACTGCAAAAAACGGTGCGATGCGCAAAATAGCGCACTTGATAAACTGCACAAAACATTACAATGCGCAAAATACCGCGTTTGATAAACTGCACAAAACAGTTCGTTGCGCAAAATATAGAGAGTGTAAACTGCACAAAACAGTGCGATGCGCAAAATAGCGCGAGTGTAAACTGCACAAAACAGTGCGATGCGCAAAATAGCGAGAGTGTAAACAGCACAAAACAGTGCGATCCGCAAAATAGCGCGAGTGTAAACTGCACAAAACAGTGCACTGCGCAAAATAGCGCGAGTGTAAACTGCACAAAATGGTGCGATGTGCAAAATAGCGCGTCTGATAAACAGCACAAAACAGTGCGATGCGCAAAATAACGCATTTGGTAAACTGCACAAAATAGTGCGATGCGCAAAATAGCGAGAGTGTAAACTGTGCAAAACAGTGCGATGGGCAAAATAGCGCGAGTGTAAACTGCGCAAAATAGTGCGCTGCGCAAAATAGCGTGAGTGTAAATTGCACAAAATAGTGCGATGCGTAAAATAGCGCGAGTGTAAACTGCACAAAACAGTGCGATGCGCAAAATAGCGAGAGTGTAAACAGCACAAAACAGTGCGATACGCAAAATAGCGCGAGTGTAAACTGCACAAAACAGTGCACTGCGCAAAATAGCGCGAGTGTAAACTGCAAAAAACAGTGCGCTGCGCAAAATAGCAAGAGTGTAAACAGCACAAAACAGTGCGATGTGCAAAATAGCGCGATTGTAAACTGTACAAAACAGTGCGATGCGTAAAATAGCGCATTTGATAAACTGCACAAAATAGTGCGATGCGCAAAATAGCGCGAGTGTGAACTGCACAAAACAGAGCGCTGCGCAAAATAGCGCAAGTGTAAACTGCACAAAACAGTGCGATGCGCAAAATAGCTCGTTTGGTAAACAGCACAAAACAGTCCGATGCGCAAAATAGCGAGAGTGTAAACAGCACAAAACAGTGCGATGCGCAAAGTAGTACGAGTGTAAACTGCTCAAAACAGTGCGATGCGGAAAATACCGAGAGTGTAAACAGCACAAAACAGTGCGATGCGCAAAATAGCACGAGTGTAAACTGCAAAAAAACGGTGCGACGCGTAAAATAGCGCGTTTGATAAACTGCACAAAACATTGCAATGCGCAAAATACCGCGTTTGATAAACTGCACAAAATAGTGCGTTGCGCAAAATATCGAGAGTGTAAACTGCACAAAACAGTGCGATGCGCAAAATAGCGCGAGTGTAAACTGCACAAAACAGTGCGATGCGCAAAATAGCGAGAGTGTAAACAGCGCAAAACAGTGCGATACGCAAAATAGCGCGAGTGTAAACTGCACAAAACAGTGCACTGCGCAAAATAGCGCGAGTGTAAACTGCACAAAATGGTGCGATGCGCAAAATAGCGCGTCTGATAAACAGCACAAAACAGTGCGATGCGCAAAATAACGCGTTTGATAAACTGCACAAAACAGTGCGATGCGCAAAATAGCGAGAGTGTAAACTGCGCAAAACAGTGCGATGGGCAAAATAGCGCGACTGTAAACTGCGCAAAATAGTGCGATGCGCAAAATAGCTCCTTTGGTAAATAGCACAAAATAGTGCGTTGCGCAAAATAGCGTGAGTGTAAATTGCACAAAATAGTGCGATGCGTAAAATAGCGCGATTGTAAACTGCACAAAACAGTGCGATGAGCAAAATAGCACGTTTGATAAACTGCACAAAACAGTGCGATGCGCAAAATAGAGCGAGTGTAAAATGCACAAAACAGAGCGCTGCGCAAAATAGCGCGATTGTAAACTGCACAAAATAGTGCGATGCGCAAAATAACGCAAGTGTAAACAGCACAAAACAGTGCGATGCGCAAAATAGCGCGAGTGTAAACTGCACAAAGCAGTGCGCTGCACAAAATAGCGCCAGTGTGAACTGCACAAAACAGTGCGCTGGGCTAAATAGCGCGAGTGTAATCTGCACAAAACAGTGCAATGCGCAAAATAGCGCGTTTAATAAACAGCACAAAACAGGGTAATGCGCAAAATAGCGAGAGTGTAAACAGCACAAAACAGTGCGATGCGCAAAATAGCACGAGTGTAAACTGCAAAAAACGGTGCGATGCGCAAAATAGCGCGTTTGATAAACTGCACAAAACATTGCAATGCGCAGAATACCGCGTTTGATAAACTGCACAAAACAGTGCGATGCGCAAAATATCGAGAGTGTAAACTGCACAAAACAGTGCGATGCGCAAAACAGCGCGACTGTAAACTGCACAAAACAGTGCGATGCGCAAAATAGCGGGAGTGTAAACAGCACAAAACAGTGCGATACGCAAAATAGCGCGAGTGTAAACTGCACAAAACAGTGCACTGCGCAAAATAGCGCGAGTGTAAACTGCACAAAACAGTGCGATGCGCAAAATAATGCGAGTGTAAACTGCACAAAACAGTGCGCTGCGCAAAATAGCAAGACTGTAAATAGCACAAAACAGTGCGATGTGCAAAATAGCGCGATTGTAAACTGTACAAAACAGTGCGATGCGTAAAATAGCGCATTTGATAAACTGCACAAAACAGTGCGATGCGCAAAATAGCGCAAGTGTAAACTGCACAAAACAGTGCGATGCGCAAAATAGCTCGTTTGGTAAACAGCACAAAACAGTCCGATGCGCAAAATAGCGAGAGTGTAAACAGCACAAAACAGTGCGATACGCAAAATAGCGCGAGTGTAAACTGCACAAAACAGTGCACTGCGCAAAATAGCGCGAGTGTAAACTGCACAAAACAGTGCGCTGCGCAAAATAGCAAGAGTGTAAACAGCACAAAACAGTGCGATGTGCAAAATAGCGCGATTGTAAACTGTACAAAACAGTGCGATGCGTAAAATAGCGCATTTGATAAACTGCACAAAACAGTGCGATGCGCAAAATAGCGCGAGTGTGAACTGCACAAAACAGTGCGCTGCGCAAAATAGCGCAAGTGTAAACTGCACAAAACAGTGCGATGCGCAAAATAGCTCGTTTGGTAAACAGCACAAAAGAGTCCGATGCGCAAAATAGCGAGAGTGTAAACAGCACAAAACAGTGCGATGCGCAAAGTAGTACGAGTCTAAACTGCTCAAAACAGTGCGATGCGGAAAATACCGAGAGTGTAAACAGCACAAAACAGTGCGATGCGCAAAATAGCACGAGTGTAAACTGCAAAAAAACGGTGCGACGCGTAAAATAGCGCGTTTGATAAACTGCACAAAACATTGCAATGCGCAAAATACCGCGTTTGATAAACTGCACAAAATAGTGCGTTGCGCAAAATATCGAGAGTGTAAACTGCACAAAACAGTGCGATGCGCAAAACAGCGCGAGTGTAAACTGCACAAAACAGTGCGATGCGCAAAATAGCGAGAGTGTAAACAGCACAAAACAGTGCGATACGCAAAATAGCGCGAGTGTAAACTGCACAAAACAGTGCACTGCGCAAAATAGCGCGAGTGTAAACTGCACAAAATGGTGCGATGCGCAAAATAGCGCGTCTGATAAACAGCACAAAACAGTGCGATGCGCAAAATAACGCGTTTGATAAACTGCACAAAACAGTGCGATGCGCAAAATAGCGAGAGTGTAAACTGCGCAAAACAGTGCGATGGGCAAAATAGCGCGACTGTAAACTGCGCAAAACAGTGCGATGCGCAAAATAGCTCCTTTGGTAAATAGCACAAAATAGTGCGCTGCGCAAAATAGCGTGAGTGTAAATTGCACAAAATAGTGCGATGCGTAAAATAGCGCGATTGTAAACTGCACAAAACAGTGCGATGAGCAAAATAGCACGTTTGATAAACTGCACAAAACAGTGCGATGCGCAAAATAGAGCGAGTGTAAAATGCACAAAACAGAGCGCTGCGCAAAATAGCGCGATTGTAAACTGCACAAAATAGTGCGATGCGCAAAATAACGCAAGTGTAAACAGCACAAAACAGTGCGATGCGCAAAATAACGCGAGTGTAAACTGCACAAAGCAGTGCGCTGCACAAAATAGCGCGAGTGTGAACTGCACAAAACAGTGCGCTGGGCTAAATAGCGCGAGTGTAATCTGCGCAAAACAGTGCAATGCGCAAAATAGCGCGTTTAACAAACAGCACAAAACAGGGTAATGCGCAAAATAGCGAGAGTGTAAACAGCACAAAACAGTGCGATGCGCAAAATAGCACGAGTGTAAACTGCAAAAAACGGTGCGATGCGCAAAATAGCGCGTTTGATAAACTGCACAAAACATTGCAATGCGCAAAATACCGCGTTTGATAAACTGCACAAAACAGTGCGATGCGCAAAATATCGAGAGTGTAAACTGCACAAAACAGTGCGATGCGCAAAACAGCGCGACTGTAAACTGCACAAAACAGTGCGATGCGCAAAATAGCGGGAGTGTAAACAGCACAAAACAGTGCGATACGCAAAATAGCGCGAGTGTAAACTGCACAAAACAGTGCACTGCGCAAAATAGCGCGAGTGTAAACTGCACAAAACAGTGCGATGCGCAAAATAATGCGAGTGTAAACTGCACAAAACAGTGCGCTGCGCAAAATAGCAATAGGGTAAATAGCACAAAACAGTGCAATGCGTAAAATAGCGCATTTGATAAACTGCACAAAACAGTGCGATGCGTAAAATAGCGCGAGTGTGAACTGCACAAAACAGTGCGCTGCGCAAAATAGCGCAAGGGTAAACTGCACAAAACAGTGCGATGCGCAAAATAGCTCGTTTGGTAAACAGCACAAAACAGTCCGATGCGCAAAATAGCGAGAGTGTAAACAGCACAAAACAGTGCGATGCGCAAAATAGTACGAGTGTAAACTGCTCAAAACAGTGCGATGCGGAAAATACCGAGAGTGTAAACAGCAGAAAACAGTGCGTTGCGCAAAATAGCGCGAGTGTAAACAGCACAAAACAGTGCAATGCGCAAAATAGCACGAGTGTAAACTGCAAAAAAACGGAGCGACGCGTAAAATAGCGCGTTTGATAAACTGCACAAAACATTGCAATGCGCAAAATACCGCGTTTGATAAACTGCACAAAACAGTGCGTTGCGCAAAATATCGAGAGTGTAAACTGCACAAAACAGTGCGATGCGCAAAATAGCGCGAGTGTAAACTGCACAAAACAGTGCGATGCGCAAAATAGCGAGAGTGTAAACAGCACAAAACAGTGCGATACGCAAAATAGCGCGAGTGTAAACTGCACAAAACAGTGCACTGCGCAAAATAGCGCGAGTGTAAACTGCACAAAATGGTGCGATGCGCAAAATAGCGCGTCAGATAAACAGCACAAAACAGTGCGATGCGCAAAATAACGCGTTTGATAAACTGCACAAAACAGTGCGATGCGCAAAATAGCGAGAGTGTAAACTGCGCAAAACAGTGCGATGGGCAAAATAGCGCGACTGTAAACTGCGCAAAACAGTGCGATGCGCAAAATAGCTCCTTTGGTTAATAGCACAAAATAGTGCGCTGCGCAAAATAGCGTGAGTGTAAATTGCACAAAATAGTGCGATGCGTAAAATAGCGCGATTGTAAACTGCACAAAACAGTGCGATGAGCAAAATAGCACGTTTGATAAACTGCACAAAACAGTGCGATGCGCAAAATAGAGCGAGTGTAAAATGCACAAAACAGAGCGCTGCGCAAAATAGCGCGATTGTAAACTGCACAAAATAGTGCGATGCGCAAAATAACGCAAGTGTAAACAGCACAAAACAGTGCGATGCGCAAAATAGCGCGAGTGTAAACTGCACAAAGCAGTGCGCTGCACAAAATAGCGCGAGTGTGAACTGCACAAAACAGTGCGCTGGGCTAAATAGCGCGAGTGTAATCTGCACAAAACAGTGCAATGCGCAAAATAGCGCGTTTAATAAACAGCACAAAACAGTGTAATGCGCAAAATAGCGAGAGTGTAAACAGCACAAAACAGTGCGATGCGCAAAATAGCACGAGTGTAAACTGCAAAAAAACGGTGCAATGCGCAAAATAGCGCGTTTGATAAACTGCACAAAACATTGCAATGCGCAAAATACCGCGTTTGATAAACTGCACAAAACAGTGCGATGCGCAAAATATCGAGAGTGTAAGCTGCACAAAACAGTGCGATGCGCAAAACAGCGCGACTGTAAACTGCACAAAACAGTGCGATGCGCAAAATAGCGGGAGTGTAAACAGCACAAAACAGTGCGATACGCAAAATAGCGCGAGTGTAAACTGCACAAAACAGTGCACTGCGCAAAATAGCGCGAGTGTAAACTGCACAAAACAGTGCGATGCGCAAAATAATGCGAGTGTAAACTGCACAAAACAGTGCGCTGCGCAAAATAGCAATAGTGTAAATAGCACAAAACAGTGCGATGTGCAAAATAGCGCGATTGTAAACTGTACAAAACAGTGCGATGCGTAAAATAGCGCATTTGATAAACTGCACAAAACAGTGCGATGCGTAAAATAGCGCGAGTGTGAACTGCACAAAACAGTGCGCTGCGCAAAATAGCGCAAGGGTAAACTGCACAAAACAGTGCGATGCGCAAAATAGCTCGTTTGGTAAACAGCACAAAACAGTCCGATGCGCAAAATAGCGAGAGTGTAAACAGCACAAAACAGTGCGATGCGCAAAATAGTACGAGTGTAAACTGCTCAAAACAGTGCGATGCGGAAAATACCGAGAGTGTAAACAGCACAAAACAGTGCGATGCGCAAAATAGCGCGAGTGTAAACTGCACAAAACAGTGCAATGCGCAAAATAGCACGAGTGTAAACTGCAAAAAAACGGTGCGACGCGTAAAATAGCGCGTTTGATAAACTGCACAAAACATTGCAATGCGCAAAATACCGCGTTTGATAAACTGCACAAAACAGTGGGTTGCGCAAAATATCGAGAGTGTAAACTGCACAAAACAATGCGATGCGCAAAATAGCGCGAGTGTAAACTGCACAAAACAGTGCGATGCGCAAAATAGCGAGAGTGTAAACAGCACAAAACAGTGCGATACGCAAAATAGCGCGAGTGTAAACTGCACAAAACAGTGCACTGCGCAAAATAGCGCGAGTGTAAACTGCACAAAATGGTGCGATGCGCAAAATAGCGCGTCAGATAAACAGCACAAAACAGTGCGATGCGCAAAATAACGCGTTTGATAAACTGCACAAAACAGTGCGATGCGCAAAATAGCGAGAGTGTAAACTGCGCAAAACAGTGCGATGGGCAAAATAGCGCGACTGTAAACTGCGCAAAACAGTGCGATGCGCAAAATAGCTCCTTTGGTAAATAGCACAAAATAGTGCGCTGCGCAAAATAGCGTGAGTGTAAATTGCACAAAATAGTGCGATGCGTAAAATAGCGCGATTGTAAACTGCACAAAACAGTGCGATGAGCAAAATAGCACGTTTGATAAACTGCACAAAACAGTGCGATGCGCAAAATAGAGCGAGTGTAAAATGCACAAAACAGAGCGCTGCGCAAAATAGCGCGATTGTAAACTGCACAAAATAGTGCGATGCGCAAAATAACGCAAGTGTAAACAGCACAAAACAGTGCGATGCGCAAAATAGCGCGAGTGTAAACTGCACAAAGCAGTGCGCTGCACAAAATAGCGCGAGTGTGAACTGCACAAAACAGTGCGCTGGGCTAAATAGCGCGAGTGTAATCTGCGCAAAACAGTGCAATGCGCAAAATAGCGCGTTTAATAAACAGCACAAAACAGTGTAATGCGCAAAATAGCGAGAGTGTAAACAGCACAAAACAGTGCGATGCGCAAAATAGCACGAGTGTAAACTGCAAAAAAACGGTGCGATGCGCAAAATAGCGCGTTTGATAAACTGCACAAAACATTGCAATGCGCAAAATACCGCGTTTGATAAACTGCACAAAACAGTGCGATGCGCAAAATATCGAGAGTGTAAGCTGCACAAAACAGTGCGATGCGCAAAACAGCGCGACTGTAAACTGCACAAAACAGTGCGATGCGCAAAATAGCGGGAGTGTAAACAGCACAAAACAGTGCGATACGCAAAATAGCGCGAGTGTAAACTGCACAAAACAGTGCACTGCGCAAAATAGCGCGAGTGTAAACTGCACAAAACAGTGCGATGCGCAAAATAATGCGAGTGTAAACTGCACAAAACAGTGCGCTGCGCAAAATAGCAATAGTGTAAATAGCACAAAACAGTGCGATGTGCAAAATAGCGCGATTGTAAACTGTACAAAACAGTGCGATGCGTAAAATAGCGCATTTGATAAACTGCACAAAACAGTGCGATGCGTAAAATAGCGCGAGTGTGAACTGCACAAAACAGTGCGCTGCGCAAAATAGCGCAAGGGTAAACTGCACAAAACAGTGCGATGCGCAAAATAGCTCGTTTGGTAAACAGCACAAAACAGTCCGATGCGCAAAATAGCGAGAGTGTAAACAGCACAAAACAGTGCGATGCGCAAAATAGTACGAGTGTAAACTGCTCAAAACAGTGCGATGCGGAAAATACCGAGAGTGTAAACAGCACAAAACAGTGCGATGCGCAAAATAGCGCGAGTGTAAACTGCACAAAACAGTGCAATGCGCAAAATAGCACGAGTGTAAACTGCAAAAAAACGGTGCGACGCGTAAAATAGCGCGTTTGATAAACTGCACAAAACATTGCAATGCGCAAAATACCGCGTTTGATAAACTGCACAAAACAGTGGGTTGCGCAAAATATCGAGAGTGTAAACTGCACAAAACAATGCGATGCGCAAAATAGCGCGAGTGTAAACTGCACAAAACAGTGCGATGCGCAAAATAGCGAGAGTGTAAACAGCACAAAACAGTGCGATACGCAAAATAGCGCGAGTGTAAACTGCACAAAACAGTGCACTGCGCAAAATAGCGCGAGTGTAAACTGCACAAAATGGTGTGATGCGCAAAATAGCGCGTCAGATAAACAGCACAAAACAGTGCGATGCGCAAAATAACGCGTTTGATAAACTGCACAAAACAGTGCGATGCGCAAAATAGCGAGAGTGTAAACTGCGCAAAACAGTGCGATGGGCAAAATAGCGCGACTGTAAACTGCGCAAAACAGTGCGATGCGCAAAATAGCTCCTTTGGTAAATAGCACAAAATAGTGCGCTGCGCAAAATAGCGTGAGTGTAAATTGCACAAAATAGTGCGATGCGTAAAATAGCGCGATTGTAAACTGCACAAAACAGTGCGATGAGCAAAATAGCACGTTTGATAAACTGCACAAAACAGTGCGATGCGCAAAATAGAGCGAGTGTAAAATGCACAAAACAGAGCGCTGCGCAAAATAGCGCGATTGTAAACTGCACAAAATAGTGCGATGCGCAAAATAACGCAAGTGTAAACAGCACAAAACAGTGCGATGCGCAAAATAGCGCGAGTGTAAACTGCACAAAGCAGTGCGCTGCACAAAATAGCGCGAGTGTGAACTGCACAAAACAGTGCGCTGGGCTAAATAGCGCGAGTGTAATCTGCGCAAAACAGTGCAATGCGCAAAATAGCGCGTTTAATAAACAGCACAAAACAGTGTAATGCGCAAAATAGCGAGAGTGTAAACAGCACAAAACAGTGCGATGCGCAAAATAGCACGAGTGTAAACTGCAAAAAAACGGTGCGATGCGCAAAATAGCGCGTTTGATAAACTGCACAAAACATTGCAATGCGCAAAATACCGCGTTTGATAAACTGCACAAAACAGTGCGATGCGCAAAATATCGAGAGTGTAAGCTGCACAAAACAGTGCGATGCGCAAAACAGCGCGACTGTAAACTGCACAAAACAGTGCGATGCGCAAAATAGCGGGAGTGTAAACAGCACAAAACAGTGCGATACGCAAAATAGCGCGAGTGTAAACTGCACAAAACAGTGCACTGCGCAAAATAGCGCGAGTGTAAACTGCACAAAACAGTGCGATGCGCAAAATAATGCGAGTGTAAACTGCACAAAACAGTGCGCTGCGCAAAATAGCAATAGTGTAAATAGCACAAAACAGTGCGATGTGCAAAATAGCGCGATTGTAAACTGTACAAAACAGTGCGATGCGTAAAATAGCGCATTTGATAAACTGCACAAAACAGTGCGATGCGTAAAATAGCGCGAGTGTGAACTGCACAAAACAGTGCGCTGCGCAAAATAGCGCAAGGGTAAACTGCACAAAACAGTGCGATGCGCAAAATAGCTCGTTTGGTAAACAGCACAAAACAGTCCGATGCGCAAAATAGCGAGAGTGTAAACAGCACAAAACAGTGCGATGCGCAAAATAGTACGAGTGTAAACTGCTCAAAACAGTGCGATGCGGAAAATACCGAGAGTGTAAACAGCACAAAACAGTGCGTTGCGCAAAATAGCGCGAGTGTAAACAGCACAAAACAGTGCAATGCGCAAAATAGCACGAGTATAAACTGCAAAAAAACGGAGCGACGCGTAAAATAGCGCGTTTGATAAACTGCACAAAACATTGCAATGCGCAAAATACCGCGTTTGATAAACTGCACAAAACAGTGGGTTGCGCAAAATATCGAGAGTGTAAACTGCACAAAACAATGCGATGCGCAAAATAGCGCGAGTGTAAACTGCACAAAACAGTGCGATGCGCAAAATAGCGAGAGTGTAAACAGCACAAAACAGTGCGATACGCAAAATAGCGCGAGTGTAAACTGCACAAAACAGTGCACTGCGCAAAATAGCGCGAGTGTAAACTGCACAAAATGGTGCGATGCGCAAAATAGCGCGTCAGATAAACAGCACAAAACAGTGCGATGCGCAAAATAACGCGTTTGATAAACTGCACAAAACAGTGCGATGCGCAAAATAGCGAGAGTGTAAACTGCGCAAAACAGTGCGATGGGCAAAATAGCGCGACTGTAAACTGCGCAAAACAGTGCGATGCGCAAAATAGCTCCTTTGGTAAATAGCACAAAATAGTGCGCTGCGCAAAATAGCGTGAGTGTAAATTGCACAAAATAGTGCGATGCGTAAAATAGCGCGATTGTAAACTGCACAAAACAGTGCGATGAGCAAAATAGCACGTTTGATAAACTGCACAAAACAGTGCGATGCGCAAAATAGAGCGAGTGTAAAATGCACAAAACAGAGCGCTGCGCAAAATAGCGCGATTGTAAACTGCACAAAATAGTGCGATGCGCAAAATAACGCAAGTGTAAACAGCACAAAACAGTGCGATGCGCAAAATAGCACGAGTGTAAACTGCAAAAAAACGGTGCGATGCGCAAAATAGCGCGTTTGATAAACTGCACAAAACATTGCAATGCGCAAAATACCGCGTTTGATAAACTGCACAAAACAGTGCGATGCGCAAAATATCGAGAGTGTAAGCTGCACAAAACAGTGCGATGCGCAAAACAGCGCGACTGTAAACTGCACAAAACAGTGCGATGCGCAAAATAGCGGGAGTGTAAACAGCACAAAACAGTGCGATACGCAAAATAGCGCGAGTGTAAACTGCACAAAACAGTGCACTGCGCAAAATAGCGCGAGTGTAAACTGCACAAAACAGTGCGATGCGCAAAATAATGCGAGTGTAAACTGCACAAAACAGTGCGCTGCGCAAAATAGCAATAGTGTAAATAGCACAAAACAGTGCGATGTGCAAAATAGCGCGATTGTAAACTGTACAAAACAGTGCGATGCGTAAAATAGCGCATTTGATAAACTGCACAAAACAGTGCGATGCGTAAAATAGCGCGAGTGTGAACTGCACAAAACAGTGCGCTGCGCAAAATAGCGCAAGGGTAAACTGCACAAAACAGTGCGATGCGCAAAATAGCGAGAGTGTAAACTGCGCAAAACAGTGCGATGGGCAAAATAGCGCGACTGTAAACTGCGCAAAACAGTGCGATGCGCAAAATAGCTCCTTTGGTAAATAGCACAAAATAGTGCGCTGCGCAAAATAGCGTGAGTGTAAATTGCACAAAATAGTGCGATGCGTAAAATAGCGCGATTGTAAACTGCACAAAACAGTGCGATGAGCAAAATAGCACGTTTGATAAACTGCACAAAACAGTGCGATGCGCAAAATAGAGCGAGTGTAAAATGCACAAAACAGAGCGCTGCGCAAAATAGCGCGATTGTAAACTGCACAAAATAGTGCGATGCGCAAAATAACGCAAGTGTAAACAGCACAAAACAATGCGATGCGCAAAATAGCGCGAGTGTAAACTGCACAAAGCAGTGCGCTGCACAAAATAGCGCGAGTGTGAACTGCACAAAACAGTGCGCTGGGCTAAATAGCGCGAGTGTAATCTTCGCAAAACAGTGCAATGCGCAAAATAGCGCGTTTAATAAACAGCACAAAACAGTGTAATGCGCAAAATAGCGAGAGTGTAAACAGCACAAAACAGTGCGATGCGCAAAATAGCACGAGTGTAAACTGCAAAAAAACGGTGCGATGCGCAAAATAGCGCGTTTGATAAACTGCACAAAACATTGCAATGCGCAAAATACCGCGTTTGATAAACTGCACAAAACAGTGCGATGCGCAAAATATCGAGAGTGTAAGCTGCACAAAACAGTGCGATGCGCAAAACAGCGCGACTGTAAACTGCACAAAACAGTGCGATGCGCAAAATAGCGGGAGTGTAAACAGCACAAAACAGTGCGATACGCAAAATAGCGCGAGTGTAAACTGCACAAAACAGTGCACTGCGCAAAATAGCGCGAGTGTAAACTGCACAAAACAGTGCGATGCGCAAAATAATGCGAGTGTAAACTGCACAAAACAGTGCGCTGCGCAAAATAGCAATAGTGTAAATAGCACAAAACAGTGCGATGTGCAAAATAGCGCGATTGTAAACTGTACAAAACAGTGCGATGCGTAAAATAGCGCATTTGATAAACTGCAAAAAACAGTGCGATGCGTAAAATAGCGCGAGTGTGAACTGCACAAAACAGTGCGCTGCGCAAAATAGCGCAAGGGTAAACTGCACAAAACAGTGCGATGCGCAAAATAGCTCGTTTGGTAAACAGCACAAAACAGTCCGATGCGCAAAATAGCGAGAGTGTAAACAGCACAAAACAGTGCGATGCGCAAAATAGTACGAGTGTAAACTGCTCAAAACAGTGCGATGCGGAAAATACCGAGAGTGTAAACAGCACAAAACAGTGCGATGCGCAAAATAGCGCGAGTGTAAACTGCACAAAACAGTGCAATGCGCAAAATAGCACGAGTGTAAACTGCAAAAAAACGGTGCGACGCGTAAAATAGCGCGTTTGATAAACTGCACAAAACATTGCAATGCGCAAAATACCGCGTTTGATAAACTGCACAAAACAGTGCGTTGCGCAAAATATCGAGAGTGTAAACTGCACAAAACAGTGCGATGCGCAAAATAGCGCGAGTGTAAACTGCACAAAACAGTGCGATGCGCAAAATAGCGAGAGTGTAAACAGCACAAAACAGTGCGATACGCAAAATAGCGCGAGTGTAAACCGCACAAAACAGTGCACTGCGCAAAATAGCGCGAGTGTAAACTGCACAAAATGGTGCGATGCGCAAAATAGCGCGTCAGATAAACAGCACAAAACAGTGCGATGCGCAAAATAACGCGTTTGATAAACTGCACAAAACAGTGCGATGCGCAAAATAGCGAGAGTGTAAACTGCGCAAAACAGTGCGATGGGCAAAATAGCGCGACTGTAAACTGCGCAAAACAGTGCGATGCGCAAAATAGCTCCTTTGGTAAATAGCACAAAATAGTGCGCTGCGCAAAATAGCGTGAGTGTAAATTGCACAAAATAGTGCGATGCGTAAAATAGCGCGATTGTAAACTGCACAAAACAGTGCGATGAGCAAAATAGCACTTTTGATAAACTGCACAAAACAGTGCGATGCGCAAAATAGAGCGAGTGTAAAATGCACAAAACAGAGCGCTGCGCAAAATAGCGCGATTGTAAACTGCACAAAATAGTGCGATGCGCAAAATAACGCAAGTGTAAACAGCACAAAACAGTGCGATGCGCAAAATAGCGCGAGTGTAAACTGCACAAAGCAGTGCGCTGCACAAAATAGCGCGAGTGTGAACTGCACAAAACAGTGCGCTGGGCTAAATAGCGCGAGTGTAATCTGCGCAAAACAGTGCAATGCGCAAAATAGCGCGTTTAATAAACAGCACAAAACAGTGTAATGCGCAAAATAGCGAGAGTGTAAACAGCACAAAACAGTGCGTTGCGCAAAATAGCACGAGTGTAAACTGCAAAAAAACGGTGCGATGCGCAAAATAGCGCGTTTGATAAACTGCACAAAACATTGCAATGCGCAAAATACCGCGTTTGATAAACTGCACAAAACAGTGCGATGCGCAAAATATCGAGAGTGTAAGCTGCACAAAACAGTGCGATGCGCAAAACAGCGCGACTGTAAACTGCACAAAACAGTGCGATGCGCAAAATAGCGGGAGTGTAAACAGCACAAAACAGTGCGATACGCAAAATAGCGCGAGTGTAAACTGCACAAAACAGTGCACTGCGCAAAATAGCGCGAGTGTAAACTGCACAAAACAGTGCGATGCGCAAAATAATGCGAGTGTAAACTGCACAAAACAGTGCGCTGCGCAAAATAGCAATAGTGTAAATAGCACAAAACAGTGCGATGTGCAAAATAGCGCGATTGTAAACTGTACAAAACAGTGCGATGCGTAAAATAGCGCATTTGATAAACTGCACAAAACAGTGCGATGCGTAAAATAGCGCGAGTGTGAACTGCACAAAACAGTGCGCTGCGCAAAATAGCGCAAGGGTAAACTGCACAAAACAGTGCGATGCGCAAAATAGCTCGTTTGGTAAACAGCACAAAACAGTCCGATGCGCAAAATAGCGAGAGTGTAAACAGCACAAAACAGTGCGATGCGCAAAATAGTACGAGTGTAAACTGCTCAAAACAGTGCGATGCGGAAAATACCGAGAGTGTAAACAGCACAAAACAGTGCGATGCGCAAAATAGCGCGAGTGTAAACTGCACAAAATAGTGCAATGCGCAAAATAGCACGAGTGTAAACTGCAAAAAAACGGTGCGACGTGTAAAATAGCGCGTTTGATAAACTGCACAAAACATTGCAATGCGCAAAATACCGCGTTTGATAAACTGCACAAAACAGTGCGTTGCGCAAAATATCGAGAGTGTAAACTGCACAAAACAGTGCGATGCGCAAAATAGCGCGAGTGTAAACTGCACAAAACAGTGCGATGCGCAAAATAGCGAGAGTGTAAACAGCACAAAACAGTGCGATACGCAAAATAGCGCGAGTGTAAACTGCACAAAACAGTGCGATGCGCAAAATAGCGCGAGTGTAAACTGCACAAAACAGTGCAATGCGCAAAATAGCACGAGTGTAAACTGCAAAAAAACGGTGCGACGCCTAAAATAGCGCGTTTGATAAACTGCACAAAACATTGCAATGCGCAAAATACCGCGTTTGATAAACTGCACAAAACAGTGCGTTGCGCAAAATATGGAGAGTGTAAACTGCACAAAACAGTGCGATGCGCAAAATAGCGCGAGTGTAAACTGCACAAAACAGTGCGATGCGCAAAATAGCGAGAGTGTAAACAGCACAAAACAGTGCGATACGCAAAATAGCGCGAGTGTAAACTGCACAAAACAGTGCACTGCGCAAAATAGCGCGAGTGTAAGCTGCACAAAATGGTGCGATGCGCAAAATAGCGCGTCAGATAAACAGCACAAAACAGTGCGATGCGCAAAATAACGCGTTTGATAAACTGCACAAAACAGTGCGATGCGCAAAATAGCGAGAGTGTAAACTGCGCAAAACAGTGCGATGGGCAAAATAGCGCGACTGTAAACTGCGCAAAACAGTGCGATGCGCAAAATAGCTCCTTTGGTAAATAGCACAAAATAGTGCGCTGCGCAAAATAGCGTGAGTGTAAATTGCACAAAATAGTGCGATGCGTAAAATAGCGCGATTGTAAACTGCACAAAACAGTGCGATGAGCAAAATAACACGTTTGATAAACTGCACAAAACAGTGCGATGCGCAAAATAGAGCGAGTGTAAAATGCACAAAACAGAGCGCTGCGCAAAATAGCGCGATTGTAAACTGCACAAAATAGTGCGATGCGCAAAATAACGCAAGTGTAAACAGCACAAAACAGTGCGATGCGCAAAATAGCGCGAGTGTAAACTGCACAAAGCAGTGCGCTGCACAAAATAGCGCGAGTGTGAACTGCACAAAACAGTGCGCTGGGCTAAATAGCGCGAGTGTAATCTGCGCAAAACAGTGCAATGCGCAAAATAGCGCGTTTAATAAACAGCACAAAACAGTGTAATGCGCAAAATAGCGAGAGTGTAAACAGCACAAAACAGTGCGATGCGCAAAATAGCACGAGTGTAAACTGCAAAAAAACGGTGCGATGCGCAAAATAGCGCGTTTGATAAACTGCACAAAACATTGCAATGCGCAAAATACCGCGTTTGATAAACTGCACAAAACAGTGCGATGCGCAAAATATCGAGAGTGTAAGCTGCACAAAACAGTGCGATGCGCAAAACAGCGCGACTGTAAACTGCACAAAACAGTGCGATGCGCAAAATAGCGGGAGTGTAAACAGCACAAAACAGTGCGATACGCAAAATAGCGCGAGTGTAAACTGCACAAAACAGTGCACTGCGCAAAATAGCGCGAGTGTAAACTGCACAAAACAGTGCGATGCGCAAAATAATGCGAGTGTAAACTGCACAAAACAGTGCGCTGCGCAAAATAGCAATAGTGTAAATAGCACAAAACAGTGCGATGTGCAAAATAGCGCGATTGTAAACTGTACAAAACAGTGCGATGCGTAAAATAGCGCATTTGATAAACTGCACAAAACAGTGCGATGCGTAAAATAGCGCGAGTGTGAACTGCACAAAACAGTGCGCTGCGCAAAATAGCGCAAGGGTAAACTGCACAAAACAGTGCGATGCGCAAAATAGCTCGTTTGGTAAACAGCACAAAACAGTCCGATGCGCAAAATAGCGAGAGTGTAAACAGCACAAAACAGTGCGATGCGCAAAATAGTACGAGTGTAAACTGCTCAAAACAGTGCGATGCGGAAAATACCGAGAGTGTAAACAGCACAAAACAGTGCGATGCGTAAAATAGCGCGAGTGTAAACTGCACAAAACAGTGCAATGCGCAAAATAGCACGAGTGTAAACTGCAAAAAAACGGTGCGACGTGTAAAATAGCGCGTTTGATAAACTGCACAAAACATTGCAATGCGCAAAATACCGCGTTTGATAAACTGCACAAAACAGTGCGTTGCGCAAAATATCGAGAGTGTAAACTGCACAAAACAGTGCGATGCGCAAAATAGCGCGAGTGTAAACTGCACAAAACAGTGCGATGCGCAAAATAGCGAGAGTGTAAACAGCACAAAACAGTGCGATACGCAAAATAGCGCGAGTGTAAACTGCACAAAACAGTGCGATGCGCAAAATAGCGCGAGTGTAAACTGCACAAAACAGTGCAATGCGCAAAATAGCACGAGTGTAAACTGCAAAAAAACGGTGCGACGCCTAAAATAGCGCGTTTGATAAACTGCACAAAACATTGCAATGCGCAAAATACCGCGTTTGATAAACTGCACAAAACAGTGCGTTGCGCAAAATATCGAGAGTGTAAACTGCACAAAACAGTGCGATGCGCAAAATAGCGCGAGTGTAAACTGCACAAAACAGTGCGATGCGCAAAATAGCGAGAGTGTAAACAGCACAAAACAGTGCGATACGCAAAATAGCGCGAGTGTAAACTGCACAAAACAGTGCACTGCGCAAAATAGCGCGAGTGTAAGCTGCACAAAATGGTGCGATGCGCAAAATAGCGCGTCAGATAAACAGCACAAAACAGTGCGATGCGCAAAATAACGCGTTTGATAAACTGCACAAAACAGTGCGATGCGCAAAATAGCGAGAGTGTAAACTGCGCAAAACAGTGCGATGGGCAAAATAGCGCGACTGTAAACTGCGCAAAACAGTGCGATGCGCAAAATAGCTCCTTTGGTAAATAGCACAAAATAGTGCGCTGCGCAAAATAGCGTGAGTGTAAATTGCACAAAATAGTGCGATGCGTAAAATAGCGCGATTGTAAACTGCACAAAACAGTGCGATGAGCAAAATAACACGTTTGATAAACTGCACAAAACAGTGCGATGCGCAAAATAGAGCGAGTGTAAAATGCACAAAACAGAGCGCTGCGCAAAATAGCGCGATTGTAAACTGCACAAAATAGTGCGATGCGCAAAATAACGCAAGTGTAAACAGCACAAAACAGTGCGATGCGCAAAATAGCGCGAGTGTAAACTGCACAAAGCAGTGCGCTGCACAAAATAGCGCGAGTGTGAACTGCACAAAACAGTGCGCTGGGCTAAATAGCGCGAGTGTAATCTGCGCAAAACAGTGCAATGCGCAAAATAGCGCGTTTAATAAACAGCACAAAACAGTGTAATGCGCAAAATAGCGAGAGTGTAAACAGCACAAAACAGTGCGATGCGCAAAATAGCACGAGTGTAAACTGCAAAAAAACGGTGCGATGCGCAAAATAGCGCGTTTGATAAACTGCACAAAACATTGCAATGCGCAAAATACCGCGTTTGATAAACTGCACAAAACAGTGCGATGCGCAAAATATCGAGAGTGTAAGCTGCACAAAACAGTGCGATGCGCAAAACAGCGCGACTGTAAACTGCACAAAACAGTGCGATGCGCAAAATAGCGGGAGTGTAAACAGCACAAAACAGTGCGATACGCAAAATAGCGCGAGTGTAAACTGCACAAAACAGTGCACTGCACAAAACAGTGCACTGCGCAAAATAGCGCGAGTGTAAACTGCACAAAACAGTGCGATGCGCAAAATAATGCGAGTGTAAACTGCACAAAACAGTGCGCTGCGCAAAATAGCAATAGTGTAAATAGCACCAAACAGTGCGATGTGCAAAATAGCGCGATTGTAAACTGTACAAAACAGTGCGATGCGTAAAATAGCGCATTTGATAAACTGCACAAAACAGTGCGATGCGCAAAATAGTGCGAGTGTGAACTGCACAAAACAGTGCGCTGCGCAAAATAGCGCAAGTGTAAACTGCACAAAACAGTGCGATGCGCAAAATAGCTCGTTTGGTAAACAGCACAAAACAGTCCGATGCGCAAAATAGCGAGAGTGTAAACAGCACAAAACAGTGCGATGCGCAAAATAGTACGAGTGTAAACTGCTTAAAACAGTGCGATGCGAAAAATACCGAGAGTGTAAACAGCACAAAACAGTGCGATGCGCAAAATAGTACGAGTGTAAACTGCTCAAAACAGTGCGATGCGGAAAATACCGAGAGTGTAAACAGCACAAAACAGTGCGATGCGTAAAATAGCGCGAGTGTAAACTGCACAAAACAGTGCAATGCGCAAAATAGCACGAGTGTAAACTGCAAAAAAACGGTGCGACGTGTAAAATAGCGCGTTTGATAAACTGCACAAAACATTGCAATGCGCAAAATACCGCGTTTGATAAACTGCACAAAACAGTGCGTTGCGCAAAATATCGAGAGTGTAAACTGCACAAAACAGTGCGATGCGCAAAATAGCGCGAGTGTAAACTGCACAAAACAGTGCGATGCGCAAAATAGCGAGAGTGTAAACAGCACAAAACAGTGCGATACGCAAAATAGCGCGAGTGTAAACTGCACAAAACAGTGCGATGCGCAAAATAGCGCGAGTGTAAACTGCACAAAACAGTGCCATGCGCAAAATAGCACGAGTGTAAACTGCAAAAAAACGGTGCGACGCGTAAAATAGCGCGTTCGATAAACTGCACAAAACATTGCAATGCGCAAAATACCGCGTTTGATAAACTGCACAAAACAGTGCGTTGCGCAAAATATCGAGAGTGTAAACTGCACAAAACAGTGCGATGCGCAAAATAGCGCGAGTGTAAACTGCACAAAACAGTGCGATGCGCAAAATAGCGAGAGTGTAAACAGCACAAAACAGTGCGATACGCAAAATAGCGCGAGTGTAAACTGCACAAAACAGTGCACTGCGCAAAATAGCGCGAGTGTAAGCTGCACAAAATGGTGCGATGCGCAAAATAGCGCGTCAGATAAACAGCACAAAACAGTGCGATGCGCAAAATAACGCGTTTGATAAACTGCACAAAACAGTGCGATGCGCAAAATAGCGAGAGTGTAAACTGCGCAAAACAGTGCGATGGGCAAAATAGCGCGACTGTAAACTGCGCAAAACAGTGCGATGCGCAAAATAGCTCCTTTGGTAAATAGCACAAAATAGTGCGCTGCGCAAAATAGCGTGAGTGTAAATTGCACAAAATAGTGCGATGCGTAAAATAGCGCGATTGTAAACTGCACATAACAGTGCGATGAGCAAAATAACACGTTTGATAAACTGCACAAAACAGTGCGATGCGCAAAATAGAGCGAGTGTAAAATGCACAAAACAGAGCGCTGCGCAAAATAGCGCGATTGTAAACTGCACAAAATAGTGCGATGCGCAAAATAACGCAAGTGTAAACAGCACAAAACAGTGCGATGCGCAAAATAGCGCGAGTGTAAACTGCACAAAGCAGTGCGCTGCACAAAATAGCGCGAGTGTGAACTGCACAAAACAGTGCGCTGGGCTAAATAGCGCGAGTGTAATCTGCACAAAACAGTGCAATGCGCAAAATAGCGCGTTTAATAAACAGCACAAAACAGTGTAATGCGCAAAATAGCGAGAGTGTAAACAGCACAAAACAGTGCGATGCGCAAAATAGCACGAGTGTAAACTGCAAAAAAACGGTGCGATGCGCAAAATAGCGCGTTTGATAAACTGCACAAAACATTGCAATGCGCAAAATACCGCGTTTGATAAACTGCACAAAACAGTGCGATGCGCAAAATATCGAGAGTGTAAGCTGCACAAAACAGTGCGATGCGCAAAACAGCGCGACTGTAAACTGCACAAAACAGTGCGATGCGCAAAATAGCGGGAGTGTAAACAGCACAAAACAGTGCGATACGCAAAATAGCGCGAGTGTAAACTGCACAAAACAGTGCACTGCACAAAATAGCGCGAGTGTAAACTGCACAAAACAGTGCGATGCGCAAAATAATGCGAGTGTAAACTGCACAAAACAGTGCGCTGCGCAAAATAGCAATAGTGTAAATAGCACCAAACAGTGCGATGTGCAAAATAGCGCGATTGTAAACTGTACAAAACAGTGCGATGCGTAAAATAGCGCATTTGATAAACTGCACAAAACAGTGCGATGCGCAAAATAGTGCGAGTGTGAACTGCACAAAACAGTGCGCTGCGCAAAATAGCGCAAGTGTAAACTGCACAAAACAGTGCGATGCGCAAAATAGCTCGTTTGGTAAACAGCACAAAACAGTCCGATGCGCAAAATAGCGAGAGTGTAAACAGCACAAAACAGTGCGATGCGCAAAATAGTACGAGTGTAAACTGCTTAAAACAGTGCGATGCGAAAAATACCGAGAGTGTAAACAGCACAAAACAGTGCGATGCGCAAAATAGCGCGAGTGTAAACTACACAAAACAGTGCAATGCGCAAAATAGCACGAGTGTGAACTGCAAAAAAACGGTGCGACGCGTAAAATAGCGCGTTTGATAAACTGCACAAAACATTGCAATGCGCAAAATACCGCGTTTGATAAACTGCACAAAACAGTGCGTTGCGCAAAATATCGAGAGTGTAAACTGCACAAAACAGTGCGATGCGCAAAATAGCGCGAGTGTAAACTGCACAAAACAGTGCGATGCGCAAAATAGCGAGAGTGTAAACAGCACAAAACAGTGCGATACGCAAAATAGCGCGAGTGTAAACTGCACAAAACAGTGCGCTGCGCAAAATAGCGCGAGTGTAAACTGCCCAAAATGGTGCGATGCGCAAAATAGCGCGTCAGATAAACAGCACAAAATAGTGCGATGCGCAAAATAACGCGTTTGATAAACTGCACAAAACAGTGCGATGCGCAAAATAGCGAGAGTGTAAACTGCGCAAAACAGTGCGATGGGCAAAATAGCGCGACTGTAAACTGCGCAAAACAGTGCGATGCGCAAAATAGCTCCTTTGGTAAATAGCACAAAATAGTGCGCTGCGCAAAATAGCGTGAGTGTAAATTGCACAAAATAGTGCGATGCGTAAAATAGCGCGATTGTAAACTGCACAAAGCAGTGCGCTGCGCAAAATAGCGCGAGTGTGAACTGCACAAAACAGTGCGCTGGGCTAAATAGCGCGAGTGTAATCTGCACAAAACAGTGCAATGCGCAAAATAGCGCGTTTAATAAACAGCACAAAACAGTGTAATGCGCAAAATAGCGAGAGTGTAAACAGCACAAAACAGTGCGATGCGCAAAATAGCACGAGTGTAAACTGCAAAAAACGGTGCGATGCGCAAAATAGCGCGTTTGATAAACTGCACAAAACATTGCAATGCGCAAAATACCGCGTTTGATAAACTGCACAAAACAGTGCGATGCGCAAAATATCGAGAGTGTAAACTGCACAAAACAGTGCGATGCGCAAAACAGCGCGAGTGTAAACTGCACAAAACAGTGCGATGCGTAAAATAGCGAGAGTGTAAATAGCACAAAACAGTGCGATACGCAAAATAGCGCGAGTGTAAACTGCACAAAACAGTGCACTGCGCAAAATAGCGCGAGTGTAAACTGCAAAAAATGGTGCGATGCGCAAAATAGCGCGTCTGATAAACTGCACAAAACAGTGCGATGCGCAAAATAACGCGTTTGGTAAACTGCACAAAACAGTGCGATGCGCAAAATAGCGAGAGTGTAAACTGCGCAAAACAGTGCGATGCGCAAAATAGCGCGAGTGTAAACTGCGTTAAACAGTGCGATGCGCTAAATAGCTCCTTTGGTAAATAGCACAAAATAGTGCGCTGTGCAAAATAGTGTGAGTGTAAATTGCACAAAATAGTGCGATGCGTAAAATAGCGCGATTGTAAACTGCACAAAACAGTGCGATGCGCAAAATAGCACGTTTGATAAACTGCACAAAACAGTGCGATGCGCAAAATAGAGCGAGTGTAAAATGCACAAAACAGAGCGCTGCACAAAATAGCGCGAGTGTAAACTGCACAAAAGAGTGCTATGCGCAAAATAACGCGAGTGTAAACAGCACAACACAGTGCGATGCGCAAAATAGCGCGAGTGTAAACTGCACAAAGCAGTGCGCTGCGCAAAATAGCGCGAGTGTGAACTGCACAAAACAGTACGCTGGGCTAAATAGCGCGAGTGTAATCTGCACAAAACAGTGCAATGCGCAAAATAGCGCGTTTAACAAACAGCACAAAACAGTGTAATGCGCAAAATAGCGAGAGTGTAAATAGCACAAAACAGTGCGATGCGCAAAATAGCACGAGTGTAAACTGTAAAAAACGGTGCGATGCGCAAAATAGCGCGTTTGATAAACTGCACAAAACATTGCGATGCGCAAAATACCGCGTTTGATAAACTCCACAAAAGAGTGCGATGCGCAAAATATCGAGAGTGTAAACTGCACAAAACAGTGCGATGCGCAAAACAGCGCGAGTGTAAACTGCACAAAACAGTGCGATGCGCAAAATAGCGAGAGTGTAAACAGCACAAAACAGTGCGATACGCAAAATAGCGCGAGTGTAAACTGCACAAAACAGTGCACTGCGCAAAATAGCGCGAGTGTAAACTGCAAAAAATGGTGCGATGCGCAAAATAGCGCGTCTGATAAACTGCACAAAACAGTGCGATGCGCAAAATAACGCGTTTGGTAAACTGCACAAAACAGTGCGATGCGCAAAATAGCGAGAGTGTAAACTGCGCAAAACAGTGCGATGCGCAAAATAGCGCGAGTGTAAACTGCGTTAAACAGTGCGATGCGCAAAATAGCTCCTTTGGTAAATAGCACAAAATAGTGCGCTGCGCAAAATAGCGTGTGTGTAAATTGCACAAAATAGTGCGATGCGTAAAATAGCGAGAGTGTAAACAGCACAAAACAGTGCGATGCGCAAAATAGCACGAGTGTAAACTGTAAAAAACGGTGCGATGCGCAAAATAGCGCGTTTGATAAACTGCACAAAACATTGCGATGCGCAAAATACCGCGTTTGATAAACTGCACAAAATAGTGCGATGCGCAAAATATCGAGAGTGTAAACTGCACAAAACAGTGCGATGCGCAAAACAGCGCGAGTGTAAACTGCACAAAACAGTGCGATGCGCAAAATAGCGCGAGTGTAAACTGCACAAAACAGTGCGATCCGCAATATAGCGCGAGTGTAAACTGCACAAAACAGTGCACTGCGCAAAATAGCGCGAGTGTAAACTGCAAAAAATGGTGCGATGCGCAAAATAGCGCGTCTGATAAACTGCACAAAACAGTGCGATGCGCAAAATAACGCGTTTGGTAAACTGCACAAAACAGTGCGATGCGCAAAATAGCGCGAGTGTAAACTGCGTTAAACAGTACGATGCACAAAATAGCTCCTTTGGTAAATAGCACAAATAGTGCGCTGCGCAAAATAGCGTGAGTGTAAATTGCCCAAAATAGTGCGATGCGTAAAATAGCGCGATTGTAAACTGCACAAAACAGTGCGATGCGCAAAATAGCACGTTTGATAAACTGCACAAAACAGTGCGATGCGCAAAATAGAGCGAGTGTAAAATGCACAAAACAGAGCGCTGCGCAAAATAGCGCGAGTGTAAACTGCACAAAAGAGTGCGATGCGCAAAATAACGCGAGTGTAAACAGCACAACACAGTGCGATGCGCAAAATAGCGCGAGTGTAAACTGCACAAAGCAGTGCGCTGCGCAAAATTGCGCGAGTGTAAACTGCACAAAGCAGTGCGCTGCGCAAAATAGCGCGAGTGTGAACTGCACAAAACAGTGCGCTGGGCTAAATAGCGCGAGTGTAATCTGCACAAAACAGTGCAATGCGCAAAATAGCGCGTTTAGTAAACAGCACAAAACAGTGTAATGCGCAAAATAGCGAGAGTGTAAACAGCACAAAACAGTGCGATGCGCAAAATAGCACGAGTGTAAACTGCAAAAAACGGTGCAATGCGCAAAATAGCGCGTTTGATAAACTGCACAAAACATTGCAAAGCGCAAAATACCGCGTTTGATAAACTGCACAAAACAGTGCGATGTGCAAAATATCGAGAGTGTAAACTGCACAAAACAGTGCGATGCGCAAAACAGCGCGAGTGTAAACTGCACAAAACAGTGCGATGCGCAAAATAGCGAGAGTGTAAACAGCACAAAACAGTGCAATACGCAAAATAGCGCGAGTGTAAACTGCAAAAAATGGTGCGATGCGCAAAATAGCGCGTCTGATAAACTGCACAAAACAGTGTGACGCGCAAAATAACGCGTTTGGTAAACTGCACAAAACAGTGCGATGCGCAAAATAGCGAGAGTGTAAACTGCGCAAAATAGTGCGATGCGCAAAATAGCGCGAGTGTAAACTGCGTTAAACAGTGCGATGCGCAAAATAGCTCCTTTGGTAAATAGCACAAAATAGTGCGCTGCGCAAAATAGCGTGAGTGTAAATTGCACAAAATAGTGCGATGCGTAAAATAGCGCGATTGTAAACTGCACAAAACAGTGCGATGCGCAAAATAGCACGTTTGATAAACTGCACAAAACAGTGCGATGCGCAAAATAGAGCGAGTGTAAAATGCACAAAACAGAGCGCTGCGCAAAATAGCGCGAGTGTAAACTGCACAAAATAGTGCGATGCGCAAAATAACGCGAGTGTAAACAGCACAAAACAGTGCGATGCGCAAAATAGCGCGAGTGTAAACTGCACAAAGCAGTGCGCTGCGCAAAATAGCGCGAGTGTGAACTGCACAAAACAGTGCGCTGGGCTAAATAGCGCGAGTGTAATCTGCACAAAACAGTGCAATGCGCAAAATAGCGCGTTTAATAAACAGCACAAAACAGTGTAATGGGCAAAATAGCGAGAGTGTAAACAGCACAAAACAGTGCGATGCGCAAAATAGCACGAGTGTAAACTGCAAAAAACGGTGCGATGCGCAAAATAGCGCGTTTGATAAACTGCACAAAACATTGCAATGCGCAAAATACCGCGTTTGATAAACTGCACAAAACAGTGCGATGCGCAAAATAGCGAGAGTGTAAACAGCACAAAACAGTGCGATACGCAAAATAGCGCGAGTGTAAACTGCACAAAACAGTGCACTGCGCAAAATAGCGCGAGTGTAAACTGCAAAAAATGGTGCGATGTGCAAAATAGCGCGTCTGATAAACTGCACAAAACAGTGCGATGCGCAAAATAACGCGTTTGGTAAACTGCACAAAACAGTGCGATGCGCAAAATAGCGAGAGTGTAAACTGCGCAAAACAGTGCGATGCGCAAAATAGCGCGAGTGTAAACTGCGTTAAACAGTGCGATGCGCAAAATAGCTCCTTTGGTAAATAGCACAAAATAGTGCGCTGCGCAAAATAGCGTGAGTGTAAATTGCACAAAATAGTGCGATGCGTAAAATAGCGCGATCGTAAACTGCACAAAACAGTGCGATGCGCACAATAGCACGTTTGATAAACTGCACAAAACAGTGCGATGCGCAAAATAGAGCGAGTGTAAAATGCACAAAACAGAGCGCTGCGGAAAATAGCGCGAGTGTAAACTGCACAAAATAGTGCGATGCGCAAAATAACGCGAGTGTAAACAGCACAAAACAGTGCGATGCGCAAAATAGCGCGAGTGTAAACTGCACAAAGCAGTGCGCTGCGCAAAATAGCGCGAGTGTGAACTGCACAAAATAGTGCGCTGGGCTAAATAGCGCGAGTGTAATTTGCACAAAACAGTGCAATGCGCAAAATAGCGCATTTAATAAACAGCACAAAACAGTGTAATGCGCAAAATAACGAGAGTGTAAACAGCACAAAACAGTGCGATGCGCAAAATAAGACGAGTGTAAACTGCAAAAAACGGTGCGATGCGCAAAATAGCGCGTTTGATAAACTGCACAAAACATTGCAATGCGCAAAATACCGCGTTTGATAAACTACACAAAACAGTGCGATGCGCAAAATAGCGAGAGTGTAAACAGCACAAAACAGTGCGATCCGCAATATAGCGCGAGTGTAAACTGCACAAAACAGTGCACTGCGCAAAATAGCGCGAGTGTAAACTGCAGAAAATGGTGCGATGCGCAAAATAGCGCGTCTGATAAACTGCACAAAACAGTGCGATGCGCAAAATAACGCGTTTGGTAAACTGCACAAAACAGTGCGATGCGCAAAATAGCGAGAGTGTAAACTGCGCAAAACAGTGCGATGCGCAAAATAGCGCGAGTGTAAACTCCGTTAAACAGTGCGATGCGCAAAATAGCTCCTTTGGTAAATAGCACAAAATAGTGTGTTGCGCAAAATAGTGTGAGTGTAAATTGCACAAAATAGTGCGATGCGTAAAATAGCGCGATTGTAAACTGCACAAAACAGTGCGATGCGCAAAATAGCACGTTTGATAAACTGCACAAAACAGTGCGATGCGCAAAATAGAGCGAGTGTAAAATGCGCAAAACAGAGCGCTGCGCAAAATAGCGCGAGTGTAAACTGCACAAAATAGTGCGATGCGCAAAATAACGCGAGTGTAAACAGCACAACACAGTGCGATGCGCAAAATAGCGCGAGTGTAAACTGCACAAAGCAGTGCGCTGCGCAAAATAGCGCGAGTGTGAACTGCACAAAACAGTACGCTGGGCTAAATAGCGCGAGTGTAATCTGCACAAAACAGTGCAATGCGCAAAATAGCGCGTTTAACAAACAGCACAAAACAGTGTAATGCGCAAAATAGCGAGAATGTAAATAGCACAAAACAGTGCGATGCGCAAAATAGCACGAGTGTAAACTGCAAAAAACGGTGCGATGCGCAAAATAGCGCGTTTGATAAACTGCACAAGACATTGCGATGCGCAAAATACCGCGTTTGATAAACTGCACAAAACAGTGCGATGCGCAAAATATCGATAGTGTAAACTGCACAAAACAGTGCGATGCGCAAAACAGCGCGAGTGTAAACTGCACAAAACAGTGCGATGCGCAAAATAGCGAGAGTGTAAACAGCACAAAACAGTGCGATACGCAAAATAGCGCGAGTGTAAACTGCACAAAACAGTGCACTGCGCAAAATAGCGCGAGTGTAAACTGCAAAAAATGGTGCGATGCGCAAAATAGCGCGTCTGATAAACTGCACAAAACAGTGCGATGCGCAAAATAACACGTTTGGTAAACTGCACAAAACAGTGCGATGTGCAAAATCGCGAGAGTGTAAACTGCGCAAAACAGTGCGATGCGCAAAATAGCGCGAGCGTAAACTGCGTTAAACAGTGCGATGCGCAAAATAGCTCCTTTGGTAAATAGCACAAAATAGTGCGCTGCGCAAAATAGCGTGAGTGTAAATTGCACAAAATAGTGCGATGCGTAAAATAGCGCGATTGTAAACTGCACAAAACAGTGCGATGCGCAAAATAGCACGTTTGATAAACTGCACAAAACAGTGCGATGCGCAAAATAGAGCGAGTGTAAAATGCACAAAACAGAGCGCTGCGCAAAATAGCGCGAGTGTAAACTGCACAAAATAGTGCGATGCACAAAATAACGCGAGTGTAAACAGCACAAAACAGTGCGATGCGCAAAATAGCGCGAGTGTAAACTGCACAAAGCAGTGCGCTGCGCAAAATAGCGCGAGTGTGAACTGCACAAAACAGTGCGCTGGGCTAAATAGCGCGAGTGTAATCTGCACAAAACAGTGCAATGCGCAAAATAGCGCGTTTAATAAACAGCACAAACAGTGTAATGCGCAAAATAGCGAGAGTGTAAACAACACAAAACAGTGCGATGCGCAAAATAGCACGAGTGTAAACTGCAAAAAACGGTGCGATGCGGAAAATAGCGCGTTTGATAAACTGCACAAAACATTGCAATGCGCAAAATACCGCGTTTGATAAACTGCACAAAACAGTGCGATGCGCAAAAGAGCGAGAGTGTAAACTGCACAAAACAGTGCGATGCGCAAAATAGCGAGAGTGTAAACAGCACAAAACAGTGCGATACGCAAAATAGCGCGAGTGTAAACTGCACAAAACAGTGCACTGCGCAAAATAGCGCGAGTGTAAACTGCAAAAAATGGTGCGATGCGCAAAATAGCGCGTCTGATAAACTGCACAAAACAGTGCGATGCGCAAAATAACGCGTTTGGTAAACTGTACAAAACAGTGCGATGCGCAAAATAGCGAGAGTGTAAACTGCGCAAAACAGTGCGATGCGCAAAATAGCGCGAGTGTAAACTGCGTTAAACAGTGCGATGCGCAAAATAGCTCCTTTGGTAAATAGCACAAAATAGTGCGCTGCGCAAAATAGCGTGAGTGTAAATTGCCCAAAATAGTGCGATGCGTAAAATAGCGCGATTGTAAACTGCACAAAACAGTGCGATGCGCAAAATAGCACGTTTGATAAACTGCACAAAACAGTGCGATGCGCAAAATAGAGCGAGTGTAAAATGCACAAAACAGAGCGCTGCGGAAAATAGCGCGAGTGTAAACTGCACAAAATAGTGCGATGCGCAAAATAACGCGAGTGTAAACAGCACAACACAGTGCGATGCGCAAAATAGCGCGAGTGTAAACTGCACAAAGCAGTGCGCTGCGCAAAATAGCGCGAGTGTGAACTGCACAAAACAGTGCGCTGGGCTAAATAGCGCGAGTGTAATCTGCACAAAACAGTGCAATGCGCAAAATAGCGCGTTTAATAAACAGCACAAAACAGTGTAATGCGCAAAATAGCGAGAGTGTAAACAGCACAAAACAGTGCGATGCGCAAAATAGCACGAGTGTAAACTGCAAAAAACGGTGCAATGCGCAAAATAGCGCGTTTGATAAACTGCACAAAACATTGCAATGCGCAAAATACCGCGTTTGATAAACTGCACAAAACAGTGCGATGCGCAAAATATCGAGAGTGTAAACTGCACAAAACAGTGCGATGCGCAAAACAGCGCGAGTGTAAACTGCACAAAACAGTGCGATGCGCAAAATAGCGAGAGTGTAAACAGCACAAAACAGTGCGATACGCAAAATAGCGCGAGTGTAAACTGCACAAAACAGTGCACTGCGCAAAATAGCGCGAGTGTAAACTGCAAAAAATGGTGCGATGCGCAAAATAGCGCGTCTGATAAACTGCACAAAATAGTGTGATGCGCAAAATAACGCGTTTGGTAAACTGCACAAAACAGTGCGATGCGCAAAATAGCGAGAGTGTAAAGTGCGTAAAACAGTGCGATGCGCAAAATAGCTCCTTTGGTAAATAGCACAAAATAGTGCGCTCCGCAAAATAGCGTGAGTGTAAAATGCACAAAATAGTGCGATGCGTAAAATAGCGCGATTGTAAACTGCACAAAACAGTGCGATGCGCAAAATAGCACGTTTGATAAACTGCACAAAACAGTGCGATGCGCAAAATAGAGCGAGTGTAAAATGCACAAAATAGTGCGATGCGCAAAATAACGCGAGTGTAAACAGCACAAAACAGTGCGATGCGCAAAATAGCGCGAGTGTAAACTGCACAAAGCAGTGCGCTGCGCAAAATAGCGCGAGTGTGAACTGCACAAAACAGTGCGCTGGGCTAAATAGCGCGAGTGTAATCTGCACAAAACAGTGCCATGCGCAAAATAGCGCGTTTAATAAACAGCACAAAACAGTGTAATGCGCAAAATAGCGAGAGTGTAAACAGCACAAAACAGTGCGATGCGCAAAATAGCACGAGTGTAAACTGCAAAAAACGGTGCGATGCGCAAAATAGCGCGTTTGATAAACTGCACAAAACATTGCAATGCGCAAAATACCGCGTTTGGTAAACTGCACAAAACAGTGCGATGCGCAAAATATCGAGAGTGTAAACTGCACAAAACAGTGCGATGCGCAAAACAACGCGAGTGTAAACTGCACAAAACAGTGCGATGCGCAAAATAGCGAGAGTGTAAACAGCACAAAACAGTGCGATACGCAAAATAGCGCGAGTGTAAACTGCACAAAACAGTGCACTGCGCAAAATAGCGCGAGTGTAAACTGCAAAAAATGGTGCGATGCGCAAAATAGCGCGTCTGATAAACTACACAAAATAGTGCGATGCGCAAAATAACGCGTTTGGTAAACTGCACAAAACAGTGCGATGCGCAAAAAAGCGAGAGTGTAAACTGCGCAAAACAGTGCGATGCGCAAAATAGCGCGAGTGTAAACTGCGCAAAACAGTGCGATGCGCAAAATAGCTCCTTTGGTAAATAGCACAAAATAGTGCGCTGCGCAAAATAGCGTGAGTGTAAATTGCACAAAATAGTGCGATGCGTAAAATAGCGCGATTGTAAACTGCACAAAACAGTGCGATGCGCAAAATAGCACGTTTGATAAATTGCACAAAATAGTGCGATGCGCAAAATAGAGCGAGTGTAAAATGCACAAAACAGAGCGCTGCGCAAAATAGCGCGAGTGTAAACTGTACAAAATAGTGCGATGCGCAAAATAACGCGAGTGTAAACAGCACAAAATAGTGCGATGCGGAAAATAGCGCGAGTGTAAACTGCACAAAGCAGTGCGCTGCGCAAAATAGCGCGAGTGTGAACTGCACAAAATAGTGCGCTGGGCTAAATAGCGCGAGTGTAATTTGCACAAAACAGTGCAATGCGCAAAATAGCGCATTTAATAAACAGCACAAACAGTGTAATGCGCAAAATAGCGAGAGTGTAAATAGCACAAAACAGTACGATGCGCAAAATAGCACGAGTGTAAACTGCAAAAAACGGTGCGATGCGCAAAATAGCGCGTTTGATAAACTGCACAAAACATTGCAATGCGCAAAATACCGCGTTTCATAAACCGCACAAAAAAGTGCGTTGCGCAAAATATCGAGAGTGTAAACTGCACAAAACAGTGCGATGCGCAAAATAGCGAGAGTGTAAACAGCACAAAACAGTGCGATACGCAAAATAGCGCGAGTGTAAACTGCACAAAACAGTGCACTGCGCAAAATAGCGCGAGTGTAAACTGCAAAAAATTGTGCGATGCGCAAAATAACGCGTTTGGTAAACTGCACAAAACAGTGCGATGCGCAAAATAGCGAGAGTGTAAACTGCGCAAAACAGTGCGATTCGCAAAATAGCGCGAGTGTAAACTGCGCAAAACAGTGCGATGCGCAAAATAGCTCCTTTGGTAAATAGCACAACATAGTGCGCTGCGCAAAATAGCGTGATTGTAAATTGCACAAAATAGTGCGATGCGTAAAATAGCGCGATTGTAAACTGCACAAAACAGTGCGATGCGCAAAATAGCACGTTTGATAAACTGCACAAAACAGTGCGATGCGCAAAATAGAGCGAGTGTAAAATGCACAAAACAGAGCGCTGCGAAAAATAGCGCGAGTGTAAACTGCACAAAATAGTGCGATGCGCAAAATAACGCGAGTGTAAACAGCACAAAACAGTGCGATGCGCAAAATAGCTCGATTGTAAACTGCACAAAGCAGTGCGCTGCGCAAAATAGCGCGAGTGTGAACTGCACAAAACCGTGCGCTGGGCTAAATAGCGCGCGTGTAATCTGCACAAAACAGTGCAATACGTAAAATAGCGCGTTTAATAAACAGCACAAAACAGTGTAATGCGCAAAATAGCGAGAGTGTAAACAGCACAAAACAGTGCGATGCGCAAAATAGCACGAGTGTAAACTGCAAAAAATGGTGCGTTGCGCAAAATAGCGCATTTGACAAACTGCACAAAACAGTGCGACGCGCAAAATATCGAGAGTGTAAACTGCACAAAACAGTGCGATGCGCCAAATAGCGCGAGTGTAAACTGCACAAAACAGTGCGATGCGCAAAATAGCGAGAGTGTAAACAGCACAAAACAGTGTGATACGCAAAATAGCGCGAGTGTAAACTGCACAAAACAGTGCACTGCGCAAAATAGTGCGAGTGTAAACTGCACAAAACAGTGCCATGCGCAAAATAGTGCGAGTGTAAACTGCACAAAACAGTGCGCTGCGCAAAATAGCAAGAGTGTAAACAGCACAAAACAGTGCGATGTGCAAAATAGCGCGATTGTAAACTGTACAAAACAGTGCGATGCGTAAAATAGCGCATTTGATAAACTGCACAAAACAGTGCGATGCGCAAAATAGCGCGAGTGTGAACTGCACGAAACAGTGCGCTGCGCAAAATAGCGCAAGTGTAAACTGCACAAAACAGTGCGATGCGCAAAATAGCTCGTTTGGTAAACAGCACAAAACAGTCCGATGCGCAAAATAGCGAGAGTGTAAACAGCACAAAACAGTGCGATGCGCAAAATAGTACGAGTGTAAACTGCTCAAAACAGTGCGATGCGGAAAATAGCGAGAGTGTAAACAGCACAAAACAGTGCGATGCGCAAAATAGCGCGAGTGTAAACTGCACTATAGAGTGCGCTGCGCAAAATAGCGCGAGTGCAAACTGCACAAAATAGTGCGATGCGCAAAATAGCCCGAGTGTAAACAGCACAAAACAGTGCGATGCGCAACATAGCGAGAGTGTAAACAGCACAAAACAGTGCGATGCGCAAAATAGCGCGAGTGTAAACTGCACAAAACAGTGCGATGCGCAAAATAGCGAGAGTGTAAACAGCACAAAACAGTGCGATACGCAAAATAGCGCGAGTGTAAACTGCAGAAAACAGTGCACTGCGCAAAATAGCGCGAGTGTAAACTGCACAAAACAGTGCGATGCGCAAAATAGTGCGAGTGTAAACTGCACAAAACAGTGCGATGCGCAAAATAGTACGAGAGTGTAAACAGCACAAAACAGTGCGATGCGCAAAATAGTGCGAGTGTAAACTGCACAAAACAGTGCGATGCGCAAAATAGTACGAGAGTGTAAACAGCACAAAACAGTGCGATGCGCAAAATAGCACGAGTGTAAACTGCAAAAAACGATGCGTTGCGCAAAATAGCGCGTTTGATAAACTGCACAAAACATTGCAATGCGCAAAATACCGCGTTTGATAAACTGCACAAAACAGTGCGATGCGCAAAATATCGAGAGTGTAAACTGCACAAAATAGTGGGATGCGCAAAATAGCGCGAGTGTAAACTGCACAAAACAGTGCGATGCGCAAAATAGCGAGAGTGTAAACAGCACAAAACAGTGCGATACGCAAAATAGCGCGAGTGTAAACTGCACAAAACAGTGCACTGCGCAAAATAGCGCGAGTATAAACTGCACAAAACAGTGCGATGCGCAAAATAGTGCGAGTGTAAACTGCACAAAACAGTGCGCTGCGCGAAATAGCAAGAGTGTAAACAGCACAAAACAGTGCGATGTGCAAAATAGCGTGATTGTAAACTGTACAAAACAGTGCGATGCGCGAAATAGCAAGAGTGTAAACAGCACAAAACAGTGCGATGTGCAAAATAGCGTGATTGTAAACTGTACAAAACAGTGCGATGCGTAAAATAGCGCATTTGATAAACTGCACAAAACAGTGCGATGCGCAAAATAGCGCGAGTGTGAACTGCACAAAACAGTGCGCTGCGCAAAATAGCGCAAGTGTAAACTGCGCAAAACAGTGCGATGCGCAAAATAGCGAGAGTGTAAACAGCACAAAACAGTGCGATGCGCAAAATAGCCCGAGTGTAAACTGCAAAAAACGGTGCGTTGCGCAAAATAGCGCGTTTGATAAACTGCACAAAACATTGCATTGCGCAAAATACCGCGTTTGATAAACTGCGCAAAATACCGCGTTTGGTAAACTGCACAAAACAGTGCGATGCGCAAAATATCGAGAGTGTAAACTGCACAAAACAGTGGGATGCGCAAAATAGCGCGAGTGTAAACAGCACAAAACAGTGCGATGCGCAAAATAGCACGAGTGTAAACTGCAAAAAACGGTGCGTTGCGCAAAATAGCGCGTTTGATAAACAGCACAAAACATTGCAATGCGCAAAATAGCGCGTTTGATAAACTGCACAAAACAGTGCGATGCACAAAATATCGAGAGTGTAAACTGCACAAAACAGTGGGATGCGCAAAATAGCGCGAGTGTAAACTGCACAAAACAGTGCGATGCGCAAAATATCGAGAGTGTAAACTGCACAAAACGGTGGGATGCGCAAAATAGCGCGAGTGTAAACTGCGCAAAACAGTGCGATGCGCAAAATAGCTCCTTTGGTAAATAGCACAAAATAGTGCGCTGCGCAAAATAGCGTGAGTGTAAATTGCACAAAATAGTGCGATGCGTAAAATAGCGCGATTGTAAACTGCACAAAATAGTGCGATGCGCAAAATAGCACGTTTGATAAACTGCACAAAACAGTGCGATGCGCAAAATAGAGCGAGTGTAAAATGCACAAAACAGAGTGCTGCGCAAAATAGCGTGAGTGTAAACTGCACAAAATAGTGCGATGCGCAAAATAACGCGAGTGTAAACAGCACAACACAGTGCGATGCGCAAAATAGCGCGAGTGTAAACTGCACAAAGCAGTGCGCTGCGCAAAATAGCGCGAGTGTGAACTGCACAAAACAGTGCGCTGGGCTAAATAGCGCGAGTGTAATCTGCACAAAACAGTGCAATGCGCAAAATAGCGCGTTTAATAAACAGCACAAAATAGTGTAATGCACAAAATAGCGAGAGTGTAAACAGCACAAAACAGTGCGATGCGCAAAATAGCACGAGTGTAAACTGCAAAAAACGGTGCGATGCGCAAAATAGCGCGTTTGATAAACTGCACAAAACGTTGCAATGCGCAAAATACCGCGTTTGATAAACTGCACAAAATAGTGCGATGCGCAAAATATCGAGAGTGTAAACTGCACAAAACAGTGCGATGCGCAAAATAGCGAGAGTGTAAACAGCACAAAACAGTGCGATACGCAAAATAGCGCGAGTGTAAACTGCACAAAACAGTGCACTGCGCAAAATAGCGCGAGTGTAAACTGCAAAAAATGGTGCGATGCGCAAAATAGCGCGTCTGATAAACTGCACAAAACAGTGCGATGCGCAAAATAACGCGTTTGGTAAACTGCACAAAATAGTGCGCTGCGCAAAATAGCGTGAGTGTAAATTGCACAAAATAGTGCGATGCATAAAATACCGCGATTGTAAACTGCACAAAATAGTGCGATGCGCAAAATAGCACGTTTGATAAACTGCGCAAAACAGTGCGATGCGCAAAATAGCGCGAGTGTAAATTGCACAAAATAGTGCGATGCGTAAAATAGCGCGATTGTAAACTGCACAAAACAGTGCGATGCGCAAAATAACACGTTTGGTAAACTGCAAAAAACAGTGCGATGCGCAAAATAGAGCGAGTGTAAAATGCACAAAACAGAGCACTGCGCAAAATACCGCGTTTGATAAACTGCACAAAACAGTGCGATGCGCAAAATATCGAGAGTGTAAACTGCACAAAACAGTGCGATGCGCAAAACAGCGCGAGTGTAAACTGCACAAAACAGTGCGATGCGCAAAATAGCGAGAGTGTAAACAGCACAAAACAGTGCGATACGCAAAATAGCGCGAGTGTAAACTGCACAAAACAGTGCACTGCGCAAAATAGCGCGAGTGTAAACTGCAAAAAATGGTGTGATGCGCAAAATAGCGCGTCTAATAAACTGCACAAAACAGTGCGATGCGCAAAATAACGCGTTTGATAAACTGCACAAAACAGTGCGATGCGCAAAATAGCACGTTTGATAAACTGCACAAAACAGTGCGATGCGCAAAATAGAGCGAGTGTAAAATGCACAAAACAGAGCGCTGCGCAAAATAGCGCGAGTGTAAACTGCACAAAATAGTGCGATGCGCAAAATAACGCGAGTGTAAACAGCACAACACAGTGCGATGCGCAAAATAGCGCGAGTGTAAACTGCACAAAGCAGTGCGCTGCGCAAAATAGCGCAAGTGTGAACTGCACAAAACAGTGCGTTGGGCTAAATAGCGCGAGTGTAATCTGCACAAAACAGTGCAATGCGCAAAATAGCGCGTTTAATAAACAGCACAAAACAGTGTAATGCGCAAAGTAGCGAGAGTGTAAACTGCACAAAACAGTGCGATGCGCAAAATAGCACGAGTGTAAACTGCAAAAAACGGTGCGATGCGCAAAATAGCGCGTTTGCAAAAAACGGTGCGATGCGCAAAATAGCGCGTTTGATAAACTGCACAAAACATTGCAATGCGCAAAATACCGCGTTTGATAAACTGCACAAAACAGTGCGATGCGCAAAATATCGAGATTGTAAACTGCACAAAACAGTGCGATGCGCAAAACAGCGCGAGTGTAAACTGCACAAAACAGTGCGATGCGCAAAATAGCGAGAGTGTAAACAGCACAAAACAGTGCGATACGCAAAATAGCGCGAGTGTAAACTGCACAAAACAGTGCACTGCGCAAAATAGCGCGAGTGTAAACTGCAAAAAATGGTGTGATGCGCAAAATAGCGCGTCTAATAAACTGCACAAAACAGTGCGATGCGCAAAATAACGCGTTTGGTAAACTGCATAAAACAGTGCGATGCGCAAAATAGCAAGAGTGTAAACTGCGCAAAACAGTGCGATGCGCAAAATAGCGCGAGTGTAAACTGCGTTAAACAGTGCGATGCGCAAAATAGCTCCTTTGGTAAATAGCACAAAATAGTGCGCTGCGCAAAATAGCATGAGTGTAAATTGCACAAAATAGTGCGATGCGTAAAATAGCGCGATTGTAAACTGCACAAAACAGTGCGATGCGCAAAATAGCACCTTTGATAAACTGCACAAAACAGTGCGATGCGCAAAATATAGCGAGTGTAAAATGCACAAAACAGAGCACTGCGCAAAATAGCGCGAGTGTAAACTGCACAAAATAGTGCGATGCGCAAAATAACGCGAGTGTAAACAGCACAAAACAGTGCGATGCGCAAAATAGCGCGAGTGTAAACTGCACAAAGCAGTGCGCTGCGCAAAATAGCGCGAGTGTGAACTGCACAAAACAGTGCGCTGGGCTAAATAGCGCGAGTGTAATCTGCACAAAACAGTGCAATGCGCAAAATGCGCGTTAATAAACAGCCAACAGGATGGAAGGAGTGTAAACTGCACAAAACAGTGCGATGCGAAAGCAGCAAACTGCCCAACGAGTGTAAACTGCAAAAAACGGTGAGATGCGCAAAAAGTGCGCGTTTGAGAATCAATGCTACAATGCACAATACACTTGCAATGCGCAAAATACCGTGCGTGATAAACTGCACAAAACAGTAGTGCGATGCGCAAAACAGCGCGAGTGTAAACTGCACAAAACAGTGCGATGCGCAAAATAGCGAGAGTGTAAACAGCACAAAACAGTGCGATACGCAAAATAGCGCGAGTGTAAACTACACAAAACAGTGCACTGCGCAAAATAGCGCGAGTGTAGACTGCAAAAAATGGTGCGATGCGCAAAATAGCGCGTCTGATAAACTGCACAAAACAGTGCGATGCGCAAAATAACGCGTGTGGTAAACTGCACAAAACAGTGCGATGCGCAAAATAGCGAGAGTGTAAACTGCGCAAAACAGTGCGATGCGCAAAATAGCGCGATTGTAAACTGCGTTAAACAGTGCGATGCGCAAAATAGCTCCTTTGGTAAATAGCACAAAATAGTGCGCTGCGCAAAATAGCGTGAGTGTAAATTGCACAAAATAGTGCGATGCGTAAAACAGCGCGATTGTAAACTGCACAAAACAGTGCGATGCGCAAAATAGCACGTTTGATAAACTGCACAAAACAGTGCGATGCGCAAAATAGCACGTTTGATAAACTGCACAAAACAGTGCGATGCGCAAAATAGAGCGAGTGTAAAATGCACAAAACAGAGCGCTGCGCAAAATAGCGCGAGTGTAAACTGCACAAAATAGTGCGATGCGCAAAATAACGCCATTGTAAACAGCACAACACAGTGCGATGCGCAAAATAGCGCGAGTGTAAACTGCACAAAGCAGTGCGCTGCGCAAAATAGCGCGAGTGTGAACTGCACAAAACAGTGCGTTGGGCTAAATAGCGCGAGTGTAATCTGCACAAAACAGTGCAATGCGCAAAATAGCGCGTTTAATAAACAGCACAAAACAGTGTAATGCGCAAAATAGCAGAGTGTAAACAGCACAAAACAGTGCGATGCGCAAAATAGCACGAGTGTAAACTGCAAAAAACGGTGCGATGCGCAAAATAGCGCGTTTGATAAACTGCATAAAACATTGCAATGCGCAAAATACCGCGTTTGATAAACTGCACAAAACATTGCGATGCGCAAAATATCGAGAGTGTAAACTGCACAAAACAGTGCGATGCGCAAAACAGCGCGAGTGTAAACTGCACAAAACAGTGCGATGTGCAAAATAGCGAGAGTGTAAACAGCACAAAACAGTGCGATACGCAAAATAGCGCGAGTGTAAACTGCACAAAACAGTGCACTGCGCAAAATAGCGCGAGTGTAAACTGCAAAAAATGGTGCGATGCGCAAAATAGCGCCTGATAAACTGCACAAAACAGTGCGATGTGCAAAATAACGCGTTTGGTAAACTGCACAAAACAGTGCGATGCGCAAAATAGCGAGAGTGTAAACTGCACAAAACAGTGCGATGCGCAAAATAGCGCGAGTGTAAACTGCGTTAAACAGTGCGATGCGCTAAATAGCTCCTTTGGTAAATAGCACAAAATAGTGCGCTGCGCAAAATAGCGTGAGTGTAAATTGCACAAAATAGTGCGATGCGTAAAACAGCGCGATTGTAAACTGCACAAAACAGTGCGATGCGCAAAATAGCACGTTTGATAAACTGCACAAAACAGTGCGATGCGCAAAATAGCACGTTTGATAAACTGCACAAAACAGTGCGATGCGCAAAATAGAGCGAGTGTAAAATGCACAAAACAGAGCGCTGCGCAAAATAGCGCGAGTGTAAACTGCACAAAATAGTGCGATGCGCAAAATAACGCGAGTGTAAACAGCACAAAACAGTGCGATGCGCAAAATAGCGCGAGTGTAAACTGCACAAAGCAGTGCGCTGCGCAAAATAGCGCGAGTGTGAACTGCACAAAACAGTGTGTTGGGCTAAATAGCGCGAGTGTAATCTGCACAAAACAGTGCAATGCGCAAAATAGCGCGTTTAATAAACAGCACAAAATAGTGTAATGCGCAAAATAGCCAGAGTGTAAACAGCACAAAACAGGGCGATGCGCAAAATAGCACGAGTGTAAACTGCAAAAAACGGTGCGATGCGCAAAATAGCGCGTTTGATAAACTGCACAAAACATTGCAATGCGCAAAATACCGCGTTTGATAAACTGCACAAAACAGTGCGATGCGCAAAATATCGAGAGTGTAAACTGCACAAAACAGTGCGATGCGCAAAATAGCACGTTTGATAAACTGCACAAAACAGTGCGATGCGCAAAATAGAGCGAGTGTAAAATGCGCAAAACAGAGCGCTGCGCAAAATAGCGCGAGTGTAAACTGCACAAAATAGTGCGATGTGCAAAATAACGCGAGTGTAAACAGCACAACACAGTGCGATGCGCAAAATAGCGCGAGTGTAAACTGCACAAAGCAGTGCGCTGCGCAAAATAGCGCGAGTGTGAACTGCACAAAACAGTGCGTTGGGCTAAATAGCGCGAGTGTAATCTGCACAAAACAGTGCAATGCGCAAAATATCGCGTTTAATAAACAGCACAAAACAGTGTAATGCGCAAAATAGCGAGAGTGTAAACAGCACAAAACAGTGCGATGCGCAAAATAGCGAGAGTGTAAACAGCACAAAACAGTGCGATACGCAAAATAGCGCGAGTGTGAACTGCACAAAACAGTGCACTGCGCAAAATAGCGCGAGTGTAAACTGCCAAAAATGGTGTGATGCGCAAAATAGCGCGTCTAATAAACTGCACAAAACAGTGCGATGCGCAAAATAACGCGTTTGGTAAACTGCACAAAACAGTGTGATGCGCAAAATAGCGAGAGTGTAAACTGCGCAAAACAGTGCGATGCGCAAAATAGCGCGAGTGTAAACTGCGTTAAACAGTGCGATGCGCAAAATAGCTCCTTTGGTAAATAGCACAAAATAGTGCGCTGCGCAAAATAGCACGAGTGTAAATTGCACAAAATAGTGCGATGCGTAAAATAGCGCGATTGTAAACTGCACAAAACAGTGCGATGCGCAAAATAGCACGTTTGATAAACTGCACAAAACAGTGCGATGCGCAAAATATAGCGAGTGTAAAATGCACAAAACAGAGCACTGCGCAAAATAGCGCGAGTGTAAACTGCACAAAATAGTGCGATGCGCAAAATAACGCGAGTGTAAACAGCACAAAACAGTGCGATGCGCAAAATAGCGCGAGTGGAAACTGCACAAAGCAGTGCGCTGCGCAAAATAGCGCGAGTGTGAACTGCACAAAACAGTGCGCTGGGCTAAATAGCGCGAGTGTAATCTGCACAAAACAGTGCAATGCGCAAAATAGCGCGTTTAATAAACAGCACAAAACAGTGTAATGCGCAAAATAGCGAGAGTGTAAACAGCACAAAACAGTGCGATGCGCAAAATAGCACGAGTGTAAACTGCAAAAAACGGTGCGATGCGCAAAATCGCGCGTTTGATAAACTGCACAAAACATTGCAATGCGCAAAATACCGCGTTTGATAAACTGCACAAAACAGTGCGATGCGCAAAATATCGAGAGTGTAAACTGCACAAAACAGTGCGATGCGCAAAACAGCGCGAGTGTAAACTGCACAAAACAGTGCGATGCGCAAAATAGCGAGAGTGTAAACAGCACAAAACAGTGCGATACGCAAAATAGCGCGAGTGTAAACTGCACAAAACAGTGCACTGCGCAAAATAGCGCGAGTGTAGACTGCAAAAAATGGTGCGATGCGCAAAATAGCGCGTCTGATAAACTGCACAAAACAGTGCGATGCGCAAAATAACGCGTTTGGTAAACTGCACAAAACAGTGCGATGCGCAAAATAGCGAGAGTGTAAACTGCGCAAAACAGTGCGATGCGCAAAATAGCGCGAGTGTAAACTGCGTTAAACAGTGCGATGCGCAAAATAGCTCCTTTGGTAAATAGCACAAAATAGTGCGCTGCGCAAAATAGCGTGAGTGTAAATTGCACAAAATAGTGCGATGCGTAAAACAGCGCGATTGTAAACTGCACAAAACAGTGCGATGCGCAAAATAGCACGTTTGATAAACTGCACAAAACAGTGCGATGCGCAAAATAGCACGTTTGATAAACTGCACAAAACAGTGCAATGCGCAAAATAGAGCGAGTGTAAAATGCACAAAACAGAGCGCTGCGCAAAATAGCGCGAGTGTAAACTGCACAAAATAGTGCGATGCGCAAAATAACGCGAGTGTAAACAGCACAACACAGTGCGATGCGCAAAATAGCGCGAGTGTAAACTGCACAAAGCAGTGCGCTGCGCAAAATAGCGCGAGTGTGAACTGCACAAAACAGTGCGTTGGGCTAAATAGCGCGAGTGTAATCTGCACAAAACAGTGCAATGCGCAAAATAGCGCGTTTAATAAACAGCACAAAACAGTGTAATGCGCAAAATAGCGAGAGTGTAAACAGCACAAAACAGTGCGATGCGCAAAATAGCACGAGTGTAAACTGCAAAAAACGGTGCGATGCGCAAAATAGCGCGTTTGATAAACTGCATAAAACATTGCAATGCGCAAAATACCGCGTTTGATAAACTGCACAAAACAGTGCGATGCGCAAAATATCGAGAGTGTAAACTGCACAAAACAGTGCGATGCGCAAAACAGCGCGAGTGTAAACTGCACAAAACAGTGCGATGTGCAAAATAGCGAGAGTGTAAACAGCACAAAACAGTGCGATACGCAAAATAGCGCGAGTGTAAACTGCACAAAACAGTGCACTGCGCAAAATAGCGCGAGTGTAAACTGCAAAAAATGGTGCAATGCGCAAAATAGCGCGTCTGATAAACTGCACAAAACAGTGCGATGCGCAAAATAACGCGTTTGGTAAACTGCACAAAACAGTGCGATGCGCAAAATAGCGAGAGTGTAAACTGCGCAAAACAGTGCGATGCGCAAAATAGCGCGAGTGTAAACTGCGTTAAACAGTGCGATGCGCTAAATAGCTCCTTTGGTAAATAGCACAAAATAGTGCGCTGCGCAAAATAGCGTGAGTGTAAATTGCACAAAATAGTGCGATGCGTAAAACAGCGCGATTGTAAACTGCACAAAACAGTGCGATGCGCAAAATAGCACGTTTGATAAACTGCACAAAACAGTGCGATGCGCAAAATAGCACGTTTGATAAACTGCACAAAACAGTGCGATGCGCAAAATAGAGCGAGTGTAAAATGCACAAAACAGAGCGCTGCGCAAAATAGCGCGAGTGTAAACTGCACAAAATAGTGCGATGCGCAAAATAACGCCAGTGTAAACAGCACAACACAGTGCGATGCGCAAAATAGCGCGAGTGTGAACTGCACAAAACAGTGCGCTGGGCTAAATAGCGCGAGTGTAATCTGCACAAAACAGTGCAATGCGCAAAATAGCGCGTTTAATAAACAGCACAAAACAGTGTAATGCGCAAAATAGCGAGATTGTAAACAGCACAAAATAGTGCGATGCGCAAAATAGCACGAGTGTAAACTGCAAAAAACGGTGCGATGCGCAAAATCGCGCGTTTGATAAACTGCACAAAACATTGCAATGCGCAAAATACCGCGTTTGATAAACTGCACAAAACAGTGCGATGCGCAAAATATCGAGAGTGTAAACTGCACAAAACAGTGCGATGCGCAAAACAGCGCGAGTGTAAACTGCACAAAACAGTGCGATGCGCAAAATAGCGAGAGTGTAAACAGCACAAAACAGTGCGATACGCAAAATAGCGCGAGTGTAAACTGCACAAAACAGTGCACTGCGCAAAATAGCGCGAGTGTAGACTGCAAAAAATGGTGCGATGCGCAAAATAGCGCGTCTGATAAACTGCACAAAACAGTGCGATGCGCAAAATAACACGTTTGGTAAACTGCACAAAACAGTGCGATGCGCAAAATAGCGAGAGTGTAAACTGCGCAAAACAGTGCGATGCGCAAAATAGCGCGAGTGTAAACTGCGTTAAACAGTGCGATGCGCAAAATAGCTCCTTTGGTAAATAGCACAAAATAGTGCGCTGCGCAAAATAGCGTGAGTGTAAATTGCACAAAATAGTGCGATGCGTAAAACAGCGCGATTGTAAACTGCACAAAACAGTGCGATGCGCAAAATAGCACGTTTGATAAACTGCACAAAACAGTGCGATGCGCAAAATAGCACGTTTGATAAACTGCACAAAACAGTGCGATGCGCAAAATAGAGCGAGTGTAAAATGCACAAAACAGAGCGCTGCCCAAAATAGCGCGAGTGTAAACTGCACAAAATAGTGCGATGCGCAAAATAACGCGAGTGTAAACAGCACAACACAGTGCGATGCGCAAAATAGCGCGAGTGTAAACTGCACAAAGCAGTGCGCTGAGCAAAATAGCGCGAGTGTGAACTGCACAAAACAGTGCGTTGGGCTAAATAGCGCGAGTGTAATCTGCACAAAACAGTGCAATGCGCAAAATAGCGCGTTTAATAAACAGCACAAAACAGTGTAATGCGCAAAATAGCGAGAGTGTAAACTGCACAAAACAGGGCGATGCGCAAAATAGCACGAGTGTAAACTGCAAAAAACGGTGCGATGCGCAAAATAGCGCGTTTGATAAACTGCACAAAACATTGCAATGCGTAAAATACCGCGTTTGATAAACTGCACAAAACAGTGCGATGCGCAAAATATCGAGATTGTAAACTGCACAAAATAGTGCGATGCGCAAAACAGCGCGAGTGTAAACTGCACAAAACAGTGCGATGCGCAAAATAGCGAGAGTGTAAACAGCACAAAACAGTGCGATACGCAAAATAGCGCGAGTGTAAACTGCACAAAACAGTGCACTGCGCAAAATAGCGCGAGTGTAAACTGCCAAAAATGGTGTGATGCGCAAAATAGCGCGTCTAATAAACTGCACAAAACAGTGCGATGCGCAAAATAACGCGTTTGGTAAACTGCACAAAACAGTGCGATGCGCAAAATAGTGAGAGTGTAAACTGCGCAAAACAGTGCGATGCGCAAAATAGCGCGAGTGTAAACTGCGTTAAACAGTGCGATGCGCAAAATAGCTCCTTTGGTAAATAGCACAAAATAGTGCGCTGCGCAAAATAGCACGAGTGTAAATTGCACAAAATAGTGCGACGCGTAAAATAGCGCGATTGTAAACTGCACAAAACAGTGCGATGCGCAAAATAGCACGTTTGATAAACTGCACAAAACAGTGCGATGCGCAAAATATAGCGAGTGTAAAATGCACAAAACAGAGCACTGCGCAAAATAGCGCGAGTGTAAACTGCACAAAATAGTGCGATGCGCAAAATAACGCGAGTGTAAACAGCACAAAACAGTGCAATGCGCAAAATAGCGCGAGTGTAAACTGCACAAAGCAGTGCGCTGCGCAAAATAGCGCGAGTGTGAACTGCACAAAACAGTGCGCTGGGCTAAATAGCGCGAGTGTAATCTGCACAAAACAGTGCAATGCGCAAAATAGCGCGTTTAATAAACAGCACAAAACAGTGTAATGCGCAAAATAGCGAGAGTGTAAACAGCACAAAACAGTGCGATGCGCAAAATAGCACGAGTGTAAACTGCAAAAAACGGTGCGATGCGCAAAATAGCGCGTTTGATAAACTGCACAAAACATTGCAATGCGCAAAATACCGCGTTTGATAAACTGCACAAAACAGTGCGATGCGCAAAATATCGAGAGTGTAAACTGCACAAAACAGTGCGATGCGCAAAACAGCGCGAGTGTAAACTGCACAAAACAGTGCGATGCGCAAAATAGCGAGAGTGTAAACAGCACAAAACAGTGCGATACGCAAAATAGCGCGAGTGTAAACTGCACAAAACAGTGCACTGCGCAAAATAGCGCGAGTGTAGACTGCAAAAAATGGTGCGATGCGCAAAATAGCGCGTCTGATAAACTGCACAAAACAGTGCGATGCGCAAAATAACGCGTTTGGTAAACTGCACAAAACAGTGCGATGCGCAAAATAGCGAGAGTGTAAACTGCGCAAAACAGTGCGATGCGCAAAATAGCGCGAGTGTAAACTGCGTTAAACAGTGCGATGCGCAAAATAGCTGCTTTGGTAAATAGCACAAAATAGTGCGCTGCGCAAAATAGCGTGAGTGTAAATTGCACAAAATAGTGCGATGCGTAAAACAGCGCGATTGTAAACTGCACAAAACAGTGCGATGCGCAAAATAGCACGTTTGATAAACTGCACAAAACAGTGCGATGCGCAAAATAGCACGTTTGATAAACTGCACAAAACAGTGCGATGCGCAAAATAGAGCGAGTGTAAAATGCACAAAACAGAGCGCTGCGCAAAATAGCGCGAGTGTAAACTGCACAAAATAGTGCGATGCGCAAAATAACGCCAGTGTAAACAGCACAACACAGTGCGATGCGCAAAATAGCGCGAGTGTAAACTGCACAAAGCAGTGCGCTGCGCAAAATAGCGCGAGTGTGAACTGCACAAAACAGTGCGTTGGGCTAAATAGCGCGAGTGTAATCTGCACAAAACAGTGCAATGCGCAAAATAGCGCGTTTAATAAACAGCACAAAACAGTGTAATGCGCAAAATAGCGAGAGTGTAAACAGCACAAAACAGTGCGATGCGCAAAATAGCACGAGTGTAAACTGCAAAAAACGGTGCGATGCGCAAAATAGCGCGTTTGATAAACTGCATAAAACATTGCAATGCGCAAAATACCGCGTTTGATAAACTGCACAAAACAGTGCGATGCGCAAAATATCGAGAGTGTAAACTGCACAAAACAGTGCGATGCGCAAAACAGCGCGAGTGTAAACTGCACAAAACAGTGCGATGTGCAAAATAGCGAGAGTGTAAACAGCACAAAACAGTGCGATACGCAAAATAGCGCGAGTGTAAACTGCACAAAACAGTGCACTGCGCAAAATAGCGCGAGTGTAAACTGCAAAAAATGGTGCAATGCGCAAAATAGCGCGTCTGATAAACTGCACAAAACAGTGCGATGCGCAAAATAACGCGTTTGGTAAACTGCACAAAACAGTGCGATGCGCAAAATAGCGAGAGTGTAAACTGCGCAAAACAGTGCGATGCGCAAAATAGCGCGAGTGTAAACTGCGTTAAACAGTGCGATGCGCTAAATAGCTCCTTTGGTAAATAGCACAAAATAGTGCGCTGCGCAAAATAGCGTGAGTGTAAATTGCACAAAATAGTGCGATGCGTAAAACAGCGCGATTGTAAACTGCACAAAACAGTGCGATGCGCAAAATAGCACCTTTGATAAACTGCACAAAACAGTGCGATGCGCAAAATAGCACGTTTGATAAACTGCACAAAACAGTGCGATGCGCAAAATAGAGCGAGTGTAAAATGCACAAAACAGAGCGCTGCGCAAAATAGCGCGAGTGTAAACTGCACAAAATAGTGCGATGCGCAAAATAACGCGAGTGTAAACAGCACAAAACAGTGCGATGCGCAAAATAGCGCGAGTGTAAACTGCACAAAGCAGTGCGCTGCGCAAAATAGCGCGAGTGTGAACTGCACAAAACAGTGCGCTGGGCTAAATAGCGCGAGTGTAATCTGCACAAAACAGTGCAATGCGCAAAATAGCGCGTTTAATAAACAGCAGAAAACAGTGTAATGCGCAAAATAGCGAGAGTGTAAACAGCACAAAACAGGGCGATGCGCAAAATAGCACGAGTGTAAACTGCAAAAAACGGTGCGATGCGCAAAATAGCGCGTTTGATAAACTGCACAAAACATTGCAATGCGCAAAATACCGCGTTTGATAAACTGCACAAAACAGTGCGATGCGCAAAATATCGAGAGTGTAAACTGCACAAAACAGTGCGATGCGCAAAACAGCGCGAGTGTAAACTGCACAAAACAGTGCGATGCGCAAAATAGCGAGAGTGTAAACTGCAAAAAACGGTGCGATGCGCAAAATCGCGCGTTTGATAAACTGCACAAAACATTGCAATGCGCAAAATACCGCGTTTGATAAACTGCACAAAACAGTGCGATGCGCAAAATATCGAGAGTGTAAACTGCACAAAACAGTGCGATGCGCAAAACAGCGCGAGTGTAAACTGCACAAAACAGTGCGATGCGCAAAATAGCGAGAGTGTAAACAGCACAAAACAGTGCGATACGCAAAATAGCGCGAGTGTAAACTGCACAAAACAGTGCACTGCGCAAAATAGCGCGAGTGTAGACTGCAAAAAATGGTGCGATGCGCAAAATAGCGCGTCTGATAAACTGCACAAAACAGTGCGATGCGCAAAATAACGCGTTTGGTAAACTGCACAAAACAGTGCGATGCGCAAAATAGCGAGAGTGTAAACTGCGCAAAACAGTGCGATGCGCAAAATAGCGCGAGTGTAAACTGCGTTAAACAGTGCGATGCGCAAAATAGCTCCTTTGGTAAATAGCACAAAATAGTGCGCTGCGCAAAATAGCGTGAGTGTAAATTGCACAAAATAGTGCGATGCGTAAAACAGCGCGATTGTAAACTGCACAAAACAGTGCGATGCGCAAAATAGCACGTTTGATAAACTGCACAAAACAGTGCGATGCGCAAAAAAGCACGTTTGATAAACTGCACAAAACAGTGCGATGCGCAAAATAGCACGAGTGTAAACTGCAAAAAACGGTGCGATGCGCAAAATAGCGCGTTTGATAAACTGCATAAAACATTGCAATGCGCAAAATACCGCGTTTGATAAACTGCACAAAACAGTGCGATGCGCAAAATAGCACGAGTGTAAACTGCACAAAACAGTGCGATGCGCAAAACAGCGCGAGTGTAAACTGCACAAAACAGTGCGATGTGCAAAATAGCGAGAGTGTAAACAGCACAAAACAGTGCGATACGCAAAATAGCGCGAGTGTAAACTGCACAAAACAGTGCACTGCGCAAAATAGCGCGAGTGTAAACTGCAAAAAATGGTGCAATGCGCAAAATAGCGCGTCTGATAAACTGCACAAAACAGTGCGATGCGCAAAATAACGCGTTTGGTAAACTGCACAAAACAGTGCGATGCGCAAAATAGCGAGAGTGTAAACTGCGCAAAACAGTGCGATGCGCAAAATAGCGCGAGTGTAAACTGCGTTAAACAGTGCGATGCGCTAAATAGCTCCTTTGGTAAATAGCACAAAATAGTGCGCTGCGCAAAATAGCGTGAGTGTAAATTGCACAAAATAGTGCGATGCGTAAAACAGCGCGATTGTAAACTGCACAAAACAGTGCGATGCGCAAAATAGCACCTTTGATAAACTGCACAAAACAGTGCGATGCGCAAAATAGCACGTTTGATAAACTGCACAAAACAGTGCGATGCGCAAAATAGAGCGAGTGTAAAATGCACAAAACAGAGCGCTGCGCAAAATAGCGCGAGTGTAAACTGCACAAAATAGTGCGATGCGCAAAATAACGCGAGTGTAAACAGCACAAAACAGTGCGATGCGCAAAATAGCGCGAGTGTAAACTGCACAAAGCAGTGCGCTGCGCAAAATAGCGCGAGTGTGAACTGCACAAAACAGTGCGCTGGGCTAAATAGCGCGAGTGTAATCTGCACAAAACAGTGCAATGCGCAAAATAGCGCGTTTAATAAACAGCAGAAAACAGTGTAATGCGCAAAATAGCGAGAGTGTAAACAGCACAAAACAGGGCGATGCGCAAAATAGCACGAGTGTAAACTGCAAAAAACGGTGCGATGCGCAAAATAGCGCGTTTGATAAACTGCACAAAACATTGCAATGCGCAAAATACCGCGTTTGATAAACTGCACAAAACAGTGCGATGCGCAAAATATCGAGAGTGTAAACTGCACAAAACAGTGCGATGCGCAAAACAGCGCGAGTGTAAACTGCACAAAACAGTGCGATGCGCAAAATAGCGAGAGTGTAAACTGCAAAAAACGGTGCGATGCGCAAAATCGCGCGTTTGATAAACTGCACAAAACATTGCAATGCGCAAAATACCGCGTTTGATAAACTGCACAAAACAGTGCGATGCGCAAAATATCGAGAGTGTAAACTGCACAAAACAGTGCGATGCGCAAAACAGCGCGAGTGTAAACTGCACAAAACAGTGCGATGCGCAAAATAGCGAGAGTGTAAACAGCACAAAACAGTGCGATACGCAAAATAGCGCGAGTGTAAACTGCACAAAACAGTGCACTGCGCAAAATAGCGCGAGTGTAGACTGCAAAAAATGGTGCGATGCGCAAAATAGCGCGTCTGATAAACTGCACAAAACAGTGCGATGCGCAAAATAACGCGTTTGGTAAACTGCACAAAACAGTGCGATGCGCAAAATAGCGAGAGTGTAAACTGCGCAAAACAGTGCGATGCGCAAAATAGCGCGAGTGTAAACTGCGTTAAACAGTGCGATGCGCAAAATAGCTCCTTTGGTAAATAGCACAAAATAGTGCGCTGCGCAAAATAGCGTGAGTGTAAATTGCACAAAATAGTGCGATGCGTAAAACAGCGCGATTGTAAACTGCACAAAACAGTGCGATGCGCAAAATAGCACGTTTGATAAACTGCACAAAACAGTGCGATGCGCAAAAAAGCACGTTTGATAAACTGCACAAAACAGTGCGATGCGCAAAATAGAGCGAGTGTAAAATGCACAAAACAGAGCGCTGCGCAAAATAGCGCGAGTGTAAACTGCACAAAATAGTGCGATGCGCAAAATAACGCGAGTGTAAACAGCACAAAACAGTGCGATGCGCAAAATAGCGCGAGTGTAAACTGCACAAAGCAGTGCGCTGCGCAAAATAGCGCGAGTGTGAACTGCACAAAACAGTGCGCTGGGCTAAATAGCGCGAGTGTAATCTGCACAAAACAGTGCAATGCGCAAAATAGCGCGTTTAATAAACAGCAGAAAACAGTGTAATGCGCAAAATAGCGAGAGTGTAAACAGCACAAAACAGGGCGATGCGCAAAATAGCACGAGTGTAAACTGCAAAAAACGGTGCGATGCGCAAAATAGCGCGTTTGATAAACTGCACAAAACATTGCAATGCGCAAAATACCGCGTTTGATAAACTGCACAAAACAGTGCGATGCGCAAAATATCGAGAGTGTAAACTGCACAAAACAGTGCGATGCGCAAAACAGCGCGAGTGTAAACTGCACAAAACAGTGCGATGCGCAAAATAGCGAGAGTGTAAACTGCAAAAAACGGTGCGATGCGCAAAATCGCGCGTTTGATAAACTGCACAAAACATTGCAATGCGCAAAATACCGCGTTTGATAAACTGCACAAAACAGTGCGATGCGCAAAATATCGAGAGTGTAAACTGCACAAAACAGTGCGATGCGCAAAACAGCGCGAGTGTAAACTGCACAAAACAGTGCGATGCGCAAAATAGCGAGAGTGTAAACTGCAAAAAACGGTGCGATGCGCAAAATCGCGCGTTTGATAAACTGCACAAAACATTGCAATGCGCAAAATACCGCGTTTGATAAACTGCACAAAACAGTGCGATGCGCAAAATATCGAGAGTGTAAACTGCACAAAACAGTGCGATGCGCAAAACAGCGCGAGTGTAAACTGCACAAAACAGTGCGATGCGCAAAATAGCGAGAGTGTAAACAGCACAAAACAGTGCGATACGCAAAATAGCGCGAGTGTAAACTGCACAAAACAGTGCACTGCGCAAAATAGCGCGAGTGTAGAGTGCAAAAAATGGTGCGATGCGCAAAATAGCGCGTCTGATAAACTGCACAAAACAGTGCGATGCGCAAAATAACGCGTTTGGTAAACTGCACAAAACAGTGCGATGCGCAAAATAGCGAGAGTGTAAACTGCGCAAAACAGTGCGATGCGCAAAATAGCGCGAGTGTAAACTGCGTTAAACAGTGCGATGCGCAAAATAGCTCCTTTGGTAAATAGCACAAAATAGTGCGCTGCGCAAAATAGCGTGAGTGTAAATTGCACAAAATAGTGCGATGCGTAAAACAGCGCGATTGTAAACTGCACAAAACAGTGCGATGCGCAAAATAGCACGTTTGATAAACTGCACAAAACAGTGCGATGCGCAAAAAAGCACGTTTGATAAACTGCACAAAACAGTGCGATGCGCAAAATAGAGCGAGTGTAAAATGCACAAAACAGAGCGCTGCGCAAAATAGCGCGAGTGTAAACTGCACAAAATAGTGCGATGCGCAAAATAACGCCAGTGTAAACAGCACAACACAGTGCGATGCGCAAAATAGCGCGAGTGTAAACTGCACAAAGCAGTGCGCTGCGCAAAATAGCGCGAGTGTGAACTGCACAAAACAGTGCGTTGGGCTAAATAGCGCGAGTGTAATCTGCACAAAACAGTGCAATGCGCAAAATAGCGCGTTTAATAAACAGCACAAAACAGTGTAATGCGCAAAATAGCGAGAGTGTAAACAGCACAAAACAGTGCGATGCGCAAAATAGCACGAGTGTAAACTGCAAAAAACGGTGCGATGCGCAAAATAGCGCGTTTGATAAACTGCATAAAACATTGCAATGCGCAAAATACCGCGTTTGATAAACTGCACAAAACAGTGCGATGTGCAAAATATCGAGAGTGTAAACTGCACAAAACAGTGCGATGCGCAAAACAGCGCGAGTGTAAACTGCACAAAACAGTGCGATGTGCAAAATAGCGAGAGTGTAAACAGCACAAAACAGTGCGATACGCAAAATAGCGCGAGTGTAAACTGCACAAAACAGTGCACTGCGCAAAATAGCGCGAGTGTAAACTGCAAAAAATGGTGCAATGCGCAAAATAGCGCGTCTGATAAACTGCACAAAACAGTGCGATGCGCAAAATAACGCGTTTGGTAAACTGCACAAAACAGTGCGATGCGCAAAATAGCGAGAGTGTAAACTGCGCAAAACAGTGCGATGCGCAAAATAGCGCGAGTGTAAACTGCGTTAAACAGTGCGATGCGCTAAATAGCTCCTTTGGTAAATAGCACAAAATAGTGCGCTGCGCAAAATAGCGTGAGTGTAAATTGCACAAAATAGTGCGATGCGTAAAACAGCGCGATTGTAAACTACACAAAACAGTGCGATGCGCAAAATAGCACGTTTGATAAACTGCACAAAACAGTGCGTTGCGCAAAATAGCACGTTTGATAAACTGCACAAAACAGTGCGATGCGCAAAATAGAGCGAGTGTAAAATGCACAAAACAGAGCGCTGCGCAAAATAGCGCGAGTGTAAACTGCACAAAATAGTGCGATGCGCAAAATAACGCGAGTGTAAACAGCACAAAACAGTGCGATGCGCAAAATAGCGCGAGTGTAAACTGCACAAAGCAGTGCGCTGCGCAAAATAGCGCGAGTGTGAACTGCACAAAACAGTGCGCTGGGCTAAATAGCGCGAGTGTAATCTGCACAAAACAGTGCAATGCGCAAAATAGCGCGTTTAATAAACAGCAGAAAACAGTGTAATGCGCAAAATAGCGAGAGTGTAAACAGCACAAAACAGGGCGATGCGCAAAATAGCACGAGTGTAAACTGCAAAAAACGGTGCGATGCGCAAAATAGCGCGTTTGATAAACTGCACAAAACATTGCAATGCGCAAAATACCGCGTTTGATAAACTGCACAAAACAGTGCGATGCGCAAAATATCGAGAGTGTAAACTGCACAAAACAGTGCGATGCGCAAAACAGCGCGAGTGTAAACTGCACAAAACAGTGCGATGCGCAAAATAGCGAGAGTGTAAACTGCAAAAAACGGTGCGATGCGCAAAATCGCGCGTTTGATAAACTGCACAAAACATTGCAATGCGCAAAATACCGCGTTTGATAAACTGCACAAAACAGTGCGATGCGCAAAATATCGAGAGTGTAAACTGCACAAAACAGTGCGATGCGCAAAACAGCGCGAGTGTAAACTGCACAAAACAGTGCGATGCGCAAAATAGCGAGAGTGTAAACAGCACAAAACAGTGCGATACGCAAAATAGCGCGAGTGTAAACTGCACAAAACAGTGCACTGCGCAAAATAGCGCGAGTGTAGACTGCAAAAAATGGTGCGATGCGCAAAATAGCGCGTCTGATAAACTGCACAAAACAGTGCGATGCGCAAAATAACGCGTTTGGTAAACTGCACAAAACAGTGCGATGCGCAAAATAGCGAGAGTGTAAACTGCGCAAAACAGTGCGATGCGCAAAATAGCGCGAGTGTAAACTGCGTTAAACAGTGCGATGCGCAAAATAGCTCCTTTGGTAAATAGCACAAAATAGTGCGCTGCGCAAAATAGCGTGAGTGTAAATTGCACAAAATAGTGCGATGCGTAAAACAGCGCGATTGTAAACTGCACAAAACAGTGCGATGCGCAAAATAGCACGTTTGATAAACTGCACAAAACAGTGCGATGCGCAAAAAAGCACGTTTGATAAACTGCACAAAACAGTGCGATGCGCAAAATAGAGCGAGTGTAAAATGCACAAAACAGAGCGCTGCGCAAAATAGCGCGAGTGTAAACTGCACAAAATAGTGCGATGCGCAAAATAACGCGAGTGTAAACAGCACAAAACAGTGCGATGCGCAAAATAGCGCGAGTGTAAACTGCACAAAGCAGTGCGCTGCGCAAAATAGCGCGAGTGTGAACTGCACAAAACAGTGCGCTGGGCTAAATAGCGCGAGTGTAATCTGCACAAAACAGTGCAATGCGCAAAATAGCGCGTTTAATAAACAGCACAAAACAGTGTAATGCGCAAAATAGCGAGAGTGTAAACAGCACAAAACAGGGCGATGCGCAAAATAGCACGAGTGTAAACTGCAAAAAACGGTGCGATGCGCAAAATAGCGCGTTTGATAAACTGCACAAAACATTGCAATGCGCAAAATACCGCGTTTGATAAACTGCACAAAACAGTGCGATGCGCAAAATATCGAGAGTGTAAACTGCACAAAACAGTGCGATGCGCAAAACAGCGCGAGTGTAAACTGCACAAAACAGTGCGATGCGCAAAATAGCGAGAGTGTAAACTGCAAAAAACGGTGCGATGCGCAAAATCGCGCGTTTGATAAACTGCACAAAACATTGCAATGCGCAAAATACCGCGTTTGATAAACTGCACAAAACAGTGCGATGCGCAAAATATCGAGAGTGTAAACTGCACAAAACAGTGCGATGCGCAAAACAGCGCGAGTGTAAACTGCACAAAACAGTGCGATGCGCAAAATAGCGAGAGTGTAAACTGCAAAAAACGGTGCGATGCGCAAAATCGCGCGTTTGATAAACTGCACAAAACATTGCAATGCGCAAAATACCGCGTTTGATAAACTGCACAAAACAGTGCGATGCGCAAAATATCGAGAGTGTAAACTGCACAAAACAGTGCGATGCGCAAAACAGCGCGAGTGTAAACTGCACAAAACAGTGCGATGCGCAAAATAGCGAGAGTGTAAACAGCACAAAACAGTGCGATACGCAAAATAGCGCGAGTGTAAACTGCACAAAACAGTGCACTGCGCAAAATAGCGCGAGTGTAGAGTGCAAAAAATGGTGCGATGCGCAAAATAGCGCGTCTGATAAACTGCACAAAACAGTGCGATGCGCAAAATAACGCGTTTGGTAAACTGCACAAAACAGTGCGATGCGCAAAATAGCGAGAGTGTAAACTGCGCAAAACAGTGCGATGCGCAAAATAGCGCGAGTGTAAACTGCGTTAAACAGTGCGATGCGCAAAATAGCTCCTTTGGTAAATAGCACAAAATAGTGCGCTGCGCAAAATAGCGTGAGTGTAAATTGCACAAAATAGTGCGATGCGTAAAACAGCGCGATTGTAAACTGCACAAAACAGTGCGATGCGCAAAATAGCACGTTTGATAAACTGCACAAAACAGTGCGATGCGCAAAAAAGCACGTTTGATAAACTGCACAAAACAGTGCGATGCGCAAAATAGAGCGAGTGTAAAATGCACAAAACAGAGCGCTGCGCAAAATAGCGCGAGTGTAAACTGCACAAAATAGTGCGATGCGCAAAATAACGCCAGTGTAAACAGCACAACACAGTGCGATGCGCAAAATAGCGCGAGTGTAAACTGCACAAAGCAGTGCGCTGCGCAAAATAGCGCGAGTGTGAACTGCACAAAACAGTGCGTTGGGCTAAATAGCGCGAGTGTAATCTGCACAAAACAGTGCAATGCGCAAAATAGCGCGTTTAATAAACAGCACAAAACAGTGTAATGCGCAAAATAGCGAGAGTGTAAACAGCACAAAACAGTGCGATGCGCAAAATAGCACGAGTGTAAACTGCAAAAAACGGTGCGATGCGCAAAATAGCGCGTTTGATAAACTGCATAAAACATTGCAATGCGCAAAATACCGCGTTTGATAAACTGCACAAAACAGTGCGATGTGCAAAATATCGAGAGTGTAAACTGCACAAAACAGTGCGATGCGCAAAACAGCGCGAGTGTAAACTGCACAAAACAGTGCGATGTGCAAAATAGCGAGAGTGTAAACAGCACAAAACAGTGCGATACGCAAAATAGCGCGAGTGTAAACTGCACAAAACAGTGCACTGCGCAAAATAGCGCGAGTGTAAACTGCAAAAAATGGTGCAATGCGCAAAATAGCGCGTCTGATAAACTGCACAAAACAGTGCGATGCGCAAAATAACGCGTTTGGTAAACTGCACAAAACAGTGCGATGCGCAAAATAGCGAGAGTGTAAACTGCGCAAAACAGTGCGATGCGCAAAATAGCGCGAGTGTAAACTGCGTTAAACAGTGCGATGCGCTAAATAGCTCCTTTGGTAAATAGCACAAAATAGTGCGCTGCGCAAAATAGCGTGAGTGTAAATTGCACAAAATAGTGCGATGCGTAAAACAGCGCGATTGTAAACTACACAAAACAGTGCGATGCGCAAAATAGCACGTTTGATAAACTGCACAAAACAGTGCGTTGCGCAAAATAGCACGTTTGATAAACTGCACAAAACAGTGCGATGCGCAAAATAGAGCGAGTGTAAAATGCACAAAACAGAGCGCTGCGCAAAATAGCGCGAGTGTAAACTGCACAAAATAGTGCGATGCGCAAAATAACGCGAGTGTAAACAGCACAAAACAGTGCGATGCGCAAAATAGCGCGAGTGTAAACTGCACAAAGCAGTGCGCTGCGCAAAATAGCGCGAGTGTGAACTGCACAAAACAGTGCGCTGGGCTAAATAGCGCGAGTGTAATCTGCACAAAACAGTGCAATGCGCAAAATAGCGCGTTTAATAAACAGCAGAAAACAGTGTAATGCGCAAAATAGCGAGAGTGTAAACAGCACAAAACAGGGCGATGCGCAAAATAGCACGAGTGTAAACTGCAAAAAACGGTGCGATGCGCAAAATAGCGCGTTTGATAAACTGCACAAAACATTGCAATGCGCAAAATACCGCGTTTGATAAACTGCACAAAACAGTGCGATGCGCAAAATATCGAGAGTGTAAACTGCACAAAACAGTGCGATGCGCAAAACAGCGCGAGTGTAAACTGCACAAAACAGTGCGATGCGCAAAATAGCGAGAGTGTAAACTGCAAAAAACGGTGCGATGCGCAAAATCGCGCGTTTGATAAACTGCACAAAACATTGCAATGCGCAAAATACCGCGTTTGATAAACTGCACAAAACAGTGCGATGCGCAAAATATCGAGAGTGTAAACTGCACAAAACAGTGCGATGCGCAAAACAGCGCGAGTGTAAACTGCACAAAACAGTGCGATGCGCAAAATAGCGAGAGTGTAAACAGCACAAAACAGTGCGATACGCAAAATAGCGCGAGTGTAAACTGCACAAAACAGTGCACTGCGCAAAATAGCGCGAGTGTAGAGTGCAAAAAATGGTGCGATGCGCAAAATAGCGCGTCTGATAAACTGCACAAAACAGTGCGATGCGCAAAATAACGCGTTTGGTAAACTGCACAAAACAGTGCGATGCGCAAAATAGCGAGAGTGTAAACTGCGCAAAACAGTGCGATGCGCAAAATAGCGCGAGTGTAAACTGCGTTAAACAGTGCGATGCGCAAAATAGCTCCTTTGGTAAATAGCACAAAATAGTGCGCTGCGCAAAATAGCGTGAGTGTAAATTGCACAAAATAGTGCGATGCGTAAAACAGCGCGATTGTAAACTGCACAAAACAGTGCGATGCGCAAAATAGCACGTTTGATAAACTGCACAAAACAGTGCGATGCGCAAAAAAGCACGTTTGATAAACTGCACAAAACAGTGCGATGCGCAAAATAGAGCGAGTGTAAAATGCACAAAACAGAGCGCTGCGCAAAATAGCGCGAGTGTAAACTGCACAAAATAGTGCGATGCGCAAAATAACGCCAGTGTAAACAGCACAACACAGTGCGATGCGCAAAATAGCGCGAGTGTAAACTGCACAAAGCAGTGCGCTGCGCAAAATAGCGCGAGTGTGAACTGCACAAAACAGTGCGTTGGGCTAAATAGCGCGAGTGTAATCTGCACAAAACAGTGCAATGCGCAAAATAGCGCGTTTAATAAACAGCACAAAACAGTGTAATGCGCAAAATAGCGAGAGTGTAAACAGCACAAAACAGTGCGATGCGCAAAATAGCACGAGTGTAAACTGCAAAAAACGGTGCGATGCGCAAAATAGCGCGTTTGATAAACTGCATAAAACATTGCAATGCGCAAAATACCGCGTTTGATAAACTGCACAAAACAGTGCGATGTGCAAAATATCGAGAGTGTAAACTGCACAAAACAGTGCGATGCGCAAAACAGCGCGAGTGTAAACTGCACAAAACAGTGCGATGTGCAAAATAGCGAGAGTGTAAACAGCACAAAACAGTGCGATACGCAAAATAGCGCGAGTGTAAACTGCACAAAACAGTGCACTGCGCAAAATAGCGCGAGTGTAAACTGCAAAAAATGGTGCAATGCGCAAAATAGCGCGTCTGATAAACTGCACAAAACAGTGCGATGCGCAAAATAACGCGTTTGGTAAACTGCACAAAACAGTGCGATGCGCAAAATAGCGAGAGTGTAAACTGCGCAAAACAGTGCGATGCGCAAAATAGCGCGAGTGTAAACTGCGTTAAACAGTGCGATGCGCTAAATAGCTCCTTTGGTAAATAGCACAAAATAGTGCGCTGCGCAAAATAGCGTGAGTGTAAATTGCACAAAATAGTGCGATGCGTAAAACAGCGCGATTGTAAACTGCACAAAACAGTGCGATGCGCAAAATAGCACGTTTGATAAACTGCACAAAACAGTGCGTTGCGCAAAATAGCACGTTTGATAAACTGCACAAAACAGTGCGATGCGCAAAATAGAGCGAGTGTAAAATGCACAAAACAGAGCGCTGCGCAAAATAGCGCGAGTGTAAACTGCACAAAATAGTGCGATGCGCAAAATAACGCGAGTGTAAACAGCACAAAACAGTGCGATGCGCAAAATAGCGCGAGTGTAAACTGCACAAAGCAGTGCGCTGCGCAAAATAGCGCGAGTGTGAACTGCACAAAACAGTGCGCTGGGCTAAATAGCGCGAGTGTAATCTGCACAAAACAGTGCAATGCGCAAAATAGCGCGTTTAATAAACAGCAGAAAACAGTGTAATGCGCAAAATAGCGAGAGTGTAAACAGCACAAAACAGGGCGATGCGCAAAATAGCACGAGTGTAAACTGCAAAAAACGGTGCGATGCGCAAAATAGCGCGTTTGATAAACTGCACAAAACATTGCAATGCGCAAAATACCGCGTTTGATAAACTGCACAAAACAGTGCGATGCGCAAAATATCGAGAGTGTAAACTGCACAAAACAGTGCGATGCGCAAAACAGCGCGAGTGTAAACTGCACAAAACAGTGCGATGCGCAAAATAGCGAGAGTGTAAACTGCAAAAAACGGTGCGATGCGCAAAATCGCGCGTTTGATAAACTGCACAAAACATTGCAATGCGCAAAATACCGCGTTTGATAAACTGCACAAAACAGTGCGATGCGCAAAATATCGAGAGTGTAAACTGCACAAAACAGTGCGATGCGCAAAACAGCGCGAGTGTAAACTGCACAAAACAGTGCGATGCGCAAAATAGCGAGAGTGTAAACAGCACAAAACAGTGCGATACGCAAAATAGCGCGAGTGTAAACTGCACAAAACAGTGCACTGCGCAAAATAGCGCGAGTGTAGACTGCAAAAAATGGTGCGATGCGCAAAATAGCGCGTCTGATAAACTGCACAAAACAGTGCGATGCGCAAAATAACGCGTTTGGTAAACTGCACAAAACAGTGCGATGCGCAAAATAGCGAGAGTGTAAACTGCGCAAAACAGTGCGATGCGCAAAATAGCGCGAGTGTAAACTGCGTTAAACAGTGCGATGCGCAAAATAGCTCCTTTGGTAAATAGCACAAAATAGTGCGCTGCGCAAAATAGCGTGAGTGTAAATTGCACAAAATAGTGCGATGCGTAAAACAGCGCGATTGTAAACTGCACAAAACAGTGCGATGCGCAAAATAGCACGTTTGATAAACTGCACAAAACAGTGCGATGCGCAAAAAAGCACGTTTGATAAACTGCACAAAACAGTGCGATGCGCAAAATAGAGCGAGTGTAAAATGCACAAAACAGAGCGCTGCGCAAAATAGCGCGAGTGTAAACTGCACAAAATAGTGCGATGCGCAAAATAACGCCAGTGTAAACAGCACAACACAGTGCGATGCGCAAAATAGCGCGAGTGTAAACTGCACAAAGCAGTGCGCTGCGCAAAATAGCGCGAGTGTGAACTGCACAAAACAGTGCGTTGGGCTAAATAGCGCGAGTGTAATCTGCACAAAACAGTGCAATGCGCAAAATAGCGCGTTTAATAAACAGCACAAAACAGTGTAATGCGCAAAATAGCGAGAGTGTAAACAGCACAAAACAGTGCGATGCGCAAAATAGCACGAGTGTAAACTGCAAAAAACGGTGCGATGCGCAAAATAGCGCGTTTGATAAACTGCATAAAACATTGCAATGCGCAAAATACCGCGTTTGATAAACTGCACAAAACAGTGCGATGCGCAAAATATCGAGAGTGTAAACTGCACAAAACAGTGCGATGCGCAAAACAGCGCGAGTGTAAACTGCACAAAACAGTGCGATGTGCAAAATAGCGAGAGTGTAAACAGCACAAAACAGTGCGATACGCAAAATAGCGCGAGTCGCAAAATAGCGCGAGTGTAAACTGCACAAAACAGTGCACTGCGCAAAATAGCGCGAGTGTAAACTGCAAAAAATGGTGCAATGCGCAAAATAGCGCGTCTGATAAACTGCACAAAACAGTGCGATGCGCAAAATAACGCGTTTGGTAAACTGCACAAAATAGTGCGATGCGCAAAATAGCGAGAGTGTAAACTGCGCAAAACAGTGCGATGCGCAAAATAGCGCGAGTGTAAACTGCGTTAAACAGTGCGATGCGCTAAATAGCTCCTTTGGTAAATAGCACAAAATAGTGCGCTGCGCAAAATAGCGTGAGTGTAAATTGCACAAAATAGTGCGATGCGTAAAACAGCGCGATTGTAAACTGCACAAAACAGTGCGATGCGCAAAATAGCACGTTTGATAAACTGCACAAAACAGTGCGATGCGCAAAATAGCACGTTTGATAAACTGCACAAAACAGTGCGATGCGCAAAATAGAGCGAGTGTAAAATGCACAAAACAGAGCGCTGCGCAAAATAGCGCGAGTGTAAACTGCACAAAATAGTGCGATGCGCAAAATAACGCCAGTGTAAACAGCACAACACAGTGCGATGCGCAAAATAGCGCGAGTGTGAACTGCACAAAACAGTGCGCTGGGCTAAATAGCGCGAGTGTAATCTACACAAAACAGTGCAATGCGCAAAATAGCGCGTTTAATAAACAGCACAAAACAGTGTAATGCGCAAAATAGCGAGAGTGTAAACAGCACAAAATAGTGCGATGCGCAAAATAGCACGAGTGTAAACTGCAAAAAACGGTGCGATGCGCAAAATCGCGCGTTTGATAAACTGCACAAAACATTGCAATGCGCAAAATACCGCGTTTGATAAACTGCACAAAACAGTGCGATGCGCAAAATATCGAGAGTGTAAACTGCACAAAACAGTGCGATGCGCAAAACAGCGCGAGTGTAAACTGCACAAAACAGTGCGATGCGCAAAATAGCGAGAGTGTAAACAGCACAAAACAGTGCGATACGCAAAATAGCGCGAGTGTAAACTGCACAAAACAGTGCACTGCGCAAAATAGCGCGAGTGTAGACTGCAAAAAATGGTGCGATGCGCAAAATAGCGCGTCTGATAAACTGCACAAAACAGTGCGATGCGCAAAATAACACGTTTGGTAAACTGCACAAAACAGTGCGATGCGCAAAATAGCGAGAGTGTAAACTGCGCAAAACAGTGCGATGCGCAAAATAGCGCGAGTGTAAACTGCGTTAAACAGTGCGATGCGCAAAATAGCTCCTTTGGTAAATAGCACAAAATAGTGCGCTGCGCAAAATAGCGTGAGTGTAAATTGCACAAAATAGTGCGATGCGTAAAACAGCGCGATTGTAAACTGCACAAAACAGTGCGATGCGCAAAATAGCACGTTTGATAAACTGCACAAAACAGTGCGATGCGCAAAATAGCACGTTTGATAAACTGCACAAAACAGTGCGATGCGCAAAATAGAGCGAGTGTAAAATGCACAAAACAGAGCGCTGCGCAAAATAGCGCGAGTGTAAACTGCACAAAATAGTGCGATGCGCAAAATAACGCGAGTGTAAACAGCACAACACAGTGCGATGCGCAAAATAGCGCGAGTGTAAACTGCACAAAGCAGTGCGCTGAGCAAAATAGCGCGAGTGTGAACTGCACAAAACAGTGCGTTGGGCTAAATAGCGCGAGTGTAATCTGCACAAAACAGTGCAATGCGCAAAATAGCGCGTTTAATAAACAGCACAAAACAGTGTAATGCGCAAAATAGCGAGAGTGTAAACTGCACAAAACAGGGCGATGCGCAAAATAGCACGAGTGTAAACTGCAAAAAACGGTGCGATGCGCAAAATAGCGCGTTTGATAAACTGCACAAAACATTGCAATGCGTAAAATACCGCGTTTGATAAACTGCACAAAACAGTGCGATGCGCAAAATATCGAGATTGTAAACTGCACAAAATAGTGCGATGCGCAAAACAGCGCGAGTGTAAACTGCACAAAACAGTGCGATGCGCAAAATAGCGAGAGTGTAAACAGCACAAAACAGTGCGATACGCAAAATAGCGCGAGTGTAAACTGCACAAAACAGTGCACTGCGCAAAATAGCGCGAGTGTAAACTGCCAAAAATGGTGTGATGCGCAAAATAGCGCGTCTAATAAACTGCACAAAACAGTGCGATGCGTAAAATAACGCGTTTGGTAAACTGCACAAAACAGTGCGATGCGCAAAATAGTGAGAGTGTAAACTGCGCAAAACAGTGCGATGCGCAAAATAGCGCGAGTGTAAACTGCGTTAAACAGTGCGATGCGCAAAATAGCTCCTTTGGTAAATAGCACAAAATAGTGCGCTGCGCAAAATAGCACGAGTGTAAATTGCACAAAATAGTGCGACGCGTAAAATAGCGCGATTGTAAACTGCACAAAACAGTGCGATGCGCAAAATAGCACGTTTGATAAACTGCACAAAACAGTGCGATGCGCAAAATATAGCGAGTGTAAAATGCACAAAACAGAGCACTGCGGAAAATAGCGCGAGTGTAAACTGCACAAAATAGTGCGATGCGCAAAATAACGCGAGTGTAAACAGCACAAAACAGTGCAATGCGCAAAATAGCGCGAGTGTAAACTGCACAAAGCAGTGCGCTGCGCAAAATAGCGCGAGTGTGAACTGCACAAAACAGTGCGCTGGGCTAAATAGCGCGAGTGTAATCTGCACAAAACAGTGCAATGCGCAAAATAGCGCGTTTAATAAACAGCACAAAACAGTGTAATGCGCAAAATAGCGAGAGTGTAAACAGCACAAAACAGTGCGATGCGCAAAATAGCACGAGTGTAAACTGCAAAAAACGGTGCGATGCGCAAAATAGCGCATTTGATAAACTGCACAAAACATTGCAATGCGCAAAATACCGCGTTTGATAAACTGCACAAAACAGTGCGATGCGCAAAATATCGAGAGTGTAAACTGCACAAAACAGTGCGATGCGCAAAACAGCGCGAGTGTAAACTGCACAAAACAGTGCGATGCGCAAAATAGCGAGAGTGTAAACAGCACAAAACAGTGCGATACGCAAAATAGCGCGAGTGTAAACTGCACAAAACAGTGCACTGCGCAAAATAGCGCGAGTGTAGACTGCAAAAAATGGTGCGATGCGCAAAATAGCGCGTCTGATAAACTGCACAAAACAGTGCGATGCGCAAAATAACGCGTTTGGTAAACTGCACAAAACAGTGCGATGCGCAAAATAGCGAGAGTGTAAACTGCGCAAAACAGTGCGATGCGCAAAATAGCGCGAGTGTAAACTGCGTTAAACAGTGCGATGCGCAAAATAGCTGCTTTGGTAAATAGCACAAAATAGTGCGCTGCGCAAAATAGCGTGAGTGTAAATTGCACAAAATAGTGCGATGCGTAAAACAGCGCGATTGTAAACTGCACAAAACAGTGCGATGCGCAAAATAGCACGTTTGATAAACTGCACAAAACAGTGCGATGCGCAAAATAGCACGTTTGATAAACTGCACAAAACAGTGCGATGCGCAAAATAGAGCGAGTGTAAAATGCACAAAACAGAGCGCTGCGCAAAATAGCGCGAGTGTAAACTGCACAAAATAGTGCGATGCGCAAAATAACGCCAGTGTAAACAGCACAACACAGTGCGATGCGCAAAATAGCGCGAGTGTAAACTGCACAAAGCAGTGCGCTGCGCAAAATAGCGCGAGTGTGAACTGCACAAAACAGTGCGTTGGGCTAAATAGCGCGAGTGTAATCTGCACAAAACAGTGCAATGCGCAAAATAGCGCGTTTAATAAACAGCACAAAACAGTGTAATGCGCAAAATAGCGAGAGTGTAAACAGCACAAAACAGTGCGATGCGCAAAATAGCACGAGTGTAAACTGCAAAAAACGGTGCGATGCGCAAAATAGCGCGTTTGATAAACTGCATAAAACATTGCAATGCGCAAAATACCGCGTTTGATAAACTGCACAAAACAGTGCGATGCGCAAAATATCGAGAGTGTAAACTGCACAAAACAGTGCGATGCGCAAAACAGCGCGAGTGTAAACTGCACAAAACAGTGCGATGTGCAAAATAGCGAGAGTGTAAACAGCACAAAACAGTGCGATACGCAAAATAGCGCGAGTGTAAACTGCACAAAACAGTGCACTGCGCAAAATAGCGCGAGTGTAAACTGCAAAAAATGGTGCAATGCGCAAAATAGCGCGTCTGATAAACTGCACAAAACAGTGCGATGCGCAAAATAACGCGTTTGGTAAACTGCACAAAACAGTGCGATGCGCAAAATAGCGAGAGTGTAAACTGCGCAAAACAGTGCGATGCGCAAAATAGCGCGAGTGTAAACTGCGTTAAACAGTGCGATGCGCTAAATAGCTCCTTTGGTAAATAGCACAAAATAGTGCGCTGCGCAAAATAGCGTGAGTGTAAATTGCACAAAATAGTGCGATGCGTAAAACAGCGCGATTGTAAACTGCACAAAATAGTGCGATGCGCAAAATAGCACGTTTGATAAACTGCACAAAACAGTGCGATGCGCAAAATAGAGCGAGTGTAAAATGCACAAAACAGAGCGCTGCGCAAAATAGCGCGAGTGTAAACTGCACAAAATAGTGCGATGCGCAAAATAACGCGAGTGTAAACAGCACAAAACAGTGCGATGCGCAAAATAGCGCGAGTGTAAACTGCACAAAGCAGTGTGCTGCGCAAAATAGCGCGAGTGTGAACTGCACAAAACAGTGCGCTGGGCTAAATAGCGCGAGTGTAATCTGCACAAAACAGTGCAATGCGCAAAATAGCGCGTTTAATAAACAGCAGAAAATAGTGTAATGCGCAAAATAGCGAGAGTGTAAACAGCACAAAACAGGGCGATGCGCAAAATAGCACGAGTGTAAACTGCAAAAAACGGTGCGATGCGCAAAATAGCGCGTTTGATAAACTGCACAAAACATTGCAATGCGCAAAATACCGCGTTTGATAAACTGCACAAAACAGTGCGATGCGCAAAATATCGAGAGTGTAAACTGCACAAAACAGTGCGATGCGCAAAACAGCGCGAGTGTAAACTGCACAAAACAGTGCGATGCGCAAAATAGCGAGAGTGTAAACTGCAAAAAACGGTGCGATGCGCAAAATCGCGCGTTTGATAAACTGCACAAAACATTGCAATGCGCAAAATACCGCGTTTGATAAACTGCACAAAACAGTGCGATGCGCAAAATATCGAGAGTGTAAACTGCACAAAACAGTGCGATGCGCAAAACAGCGCGAGTGTAAACTGCACAAAACAGTGCGATGCGCAAAATAGCGAGAGTGTAAACAGCACAAAACAGTGCGATACGCAAAATAGCGCGAGTGTAAACTGCACAAAACAGTGCACTGCGCAAAATAGCGCGAGTGTAGACTGCAAAAAATGGTGCGATGCGCAAAATAGCGCGTCTGATAAACTGCACAAAACAGTGCGATGCGCAAAATAACGCGTTTGGTAAACTGCACAAAACAGTGCGATGCGCAAAATAGCGAGAGTGTAAACTGCGCAAAACAGTGCGATGCGCAAAATAGCGCGAGTGTAAACTGCGTTAAACAGTGCGATGCGCAAAATAGCTCCTTTGGTAAATAGCACAAAATAGTGCGCTGCGCAAAATAGCGTGAGTGTAAATTGCACAAAATAGTGCGATGCGTAAAACAGCGCGATTGTAAACTGCACAAAACAGTGCGATGCGCAAAATAGCACGTTTGATAAACTGCACAAAACAGTGCGATGCGCAAAAAAGCACGTTTGATAAACTGCACAAAACAGTGCGATGCGCAAAATAGAGCGAGTGTAAAATGCACAAAACAGAGCGCTGCGCAAAATAGCGCGAGTGTAAACTGCACAAAATAGTGCGATGCGCAAAATAACGCCAGTGTAAACAGCACAACACAGTGCGATGCGCAAAATAGCGCGAGTGTAAACTGCACAAAGCAGTGCGCTGCGCAAAATAGCGCGAGTGTGAACTGCACAAAACAGTGCGTTGGGCTAAATAGCGCGAGTGTAATCTGCACAAAACAGTGCAATGCGCAAAATAGCGCGTTTAATAAACAGCACAAAACAGTGTAATGCGCAAAATAGCGAGAGTGTAAACAGCACAAAACAGTGCGATGCGCAAAATAGCACGAGTGTAAACTGCAAAAAACGGTGCGATGCGCAAAATAGCGCGTTTGATAAACTGCATAAAACATTGCAATGCGCAAAATACCGCGTTTGATAAACTGCACAAAACAGTGCGATGCGCAAAATATCGAGAGTGTAAACTGCACAAAACAGTGCGATGCGCAAAACAGCGCGAGTGTAAACTGCACAAAACAGTGCGATGTGCAAAATAGCGAGAGTGTAAACAGCACAAAACAGTGCGATACGCAAAATAGCGCGAGTGTAAACTGCACAAAACAGTGCACTGCGCAAAATAGCGCGAGTGTAAACTGCAAAAAATGGTGCGATGCGCAAAATAGCGCGTCTGATAAACTGCACAAAACAGTGCGATGCGCAAAATAACGCGTTTGGTAAACTGCACAAAACAGTGCGATGCGCAAAATAGCGAGAGTGTAAACTGCGCAAAACAGTGCGATGCGCAAAATAGCGCGAGTGTAAACTGCGTTAAACAGTGCGATGCGCTAAATAGCTCCTTTGGTAAATAGCACAAAATAGTGCGCTGCGCAAAATAGCGTGAGTGTAAATTGCACAAAATAGTGCGATGCGTAAAACAGCGCGATTGTAAACGGCACAAAACAGTGCGATGCGCAAAATAGCACGTTTGATAAACTGCACAAAACAGTGCGATGCGCAAAATAGCACGTTTGATAAACTGCACAAAACAGTGCGATGCGCAAAATAGAGCGAGTGTAAAATGCACAAAACAGAGCGCTGCGCAAAATAGCGCGAGTGTAAACTGCACAAAATAGTGCGATGCGCAAAATAACGCGAGTGTAAACAGCACAAAACAGTGCGATGCGCAAAATAGCGCGAGTGTAAACTGCACAAAGCAGTGCGCTGCGCAAAATAGCGCGAGTGTGAACTGCACAAAACAGTGCGTTGGGCTAAATAGCACGAGTGTAATCTGCACAAAACAGTGCAATGCGCAAAATAGCGCGTTTAATAAACAGCACAAAGCAGTGTAATGCGCAAAATAGCGAGAGTGTAAACAGCACAAAACAGGGCGATGCGCAAAATAGCACGAGTGTAAACTGCAAAAAACGGTGCGATGCGCAAAATAGCGCGTTTGATAAACTGCACAAAACATTGCAATGCGCAAAATACCGCGTTTGATAAACTGCACAAAACAGTGCGATGCGCAAAATATCGAGAGTGTAAACTGCACAAAACAGTGCGATGCGCAAAACAGCGCGAGTGTAAACTGCACAAAACAGTGCGATGCGCAAAATAGCGAGAGTGTAAACAGCACAAAACAGTGCGATACGCAAAATAGCGCGAGTGTAAACTGCACAAAACAGTGCACTGCGCAAAATAGCGCGAGTGTAAACTGCAAAAAATGGTGCGATGCGCAAAATAGCGCGTCTGATAAACTGCACAAAACAGTGCGATGCGCAAAATAACGCGTTTGGTAAACTGCACAAAACAGTGCGATGCGCAAAATAGCGAGAGTGTAAACTGCGCAAAACAGTGCGATGCGCAAAATAGCGCGAGTGTAAACTGCGTTAAACAGTGCGATGCGCAAAATAGCTCCTTTGGTAAATAGCACAAAATAGTGCGCTGCGCAAAATAGCGTGAGTGTAAATTGCACAAAATAGTGCGATGCGTAAAACAGCGCGATTGTAAACTGCACAAAACAGTGCGATGCGCAAAATAGCACGTTTGATAAACTGCACAAAACAGTGCGATGCGCAAAATAGCACGTTTGATAAACTGCACAAAACAGTGCGATGCGCAAAATAGAGCGAGTGTAAAATGCACAAAACAGAGCGCTGCGCAAAATAGCACGTTTGATAAACTGCACAAAACAGTGCGATGCGCAAAATAACGCGAGTGTAAACAGCACAACACAGTGCGATGCGCAAAATAGCGCGAGTGTAAACTGCACAAAGCAGTGCGCTGCGCAAAATAGCGCGAGTGTGAACTGCGCAAAACAGTGCGTTGGGCTAAATAGCGCGAGTGTAATCTGCACAAAACAGTGCAATGCGCAAAATAGCGCGTTTAATAAACAGCACAAAACAGTGTAATGCGCAAAATAGCACGTTTGATATACTGCACAAAACAGTGCGATGCGCAAAATAGAGCGAGTGTAAAATGCACAAAACAGAGCGCTGCGCAAAATAGCGCGAGTGTAAACTGCACAAAATAGTGCGATGCGCAAAATAACGCCAGTGTAAACAGCACAACACAGTGCGATGCGCAAAATAGCGCGAGTGTAAACTGCACAAAGCAGTGCGCTGCGCAAAATAGCGCGAGTGTGAACTGCACAAAACAGTGCGTTGGGCTAAATAGCGCGAGTGTAATCTGCACAAAACAGTGCAATGCGCAAAATAGCGCGTTTAATAAACAGCACAAAACAGTGTAATGCGCAAAATAGCGAGAGTGTAAACAGCACAAAACAGTGCGATGCGCAAAATAGCACGAGTGTAAACTGCAAAAAACGGTGCGATGCGCAAAATAGCGCGTTTGATAAACTGCATAAAACATTGCAATGCGCAAAATACCGCGTTTGATAAACTGCACAAAACAGTGCGATGCGCAAAACAGCGCGAGTGTAAACTGCACAAAACAGTGCGATGTGCAAAATAGCGAGAGTGTAAACAGCACAAAACAGTGCGATACGCAAAATAGCGCGAGTGTAAACTGCACAAAACAGTGCACTGCGCAAAATAGCGCGAGTGTAAACTGCAAAAAATGGTGCGATGCGCAAAATAGCGCGTCTGATAAACTGCACAAAACAGTGCGATGCGCAAAATAACGCGTTTGGTAAACTGCACAAAACAGTGCGATGCGCAAAATAGCGAGAGTGTAAACTGCGCAAAACAGTGCGATGCGCAAAATAGCGCGAGTGTAAACTGCGTTAAACAGTGCGATGCGCTAAATAGCTCCTTTGGTAAATAGCACAAAATAGTGCGCTGCGCAAAATAGCGTGAGTGTAAATTGCACAAAATAGTGCGATGCGTAAAACAGCGCGATTGTAAACTGCACAAAACAGTGCGATGCGCAAAATAGCACGTTTGATAAACTGCACAAAACAGTGCGATGCGCAAAATAGCACGTTTGATAAACTGCACAAAACAGTGCGATGCGCAAAATAGAGCGAGTGTAAAATGCACAAAACAGAGCGCTGCGCAAAATAGCGCGAGTGTAAACTGCACAAAATAGTGCGATGCGCAAAATAACGCGAGTGTAAACAGCACAAAACAGTGCGATGCGCAAAATAGCGCGAGTGTAAACTGCACAAAGCAGTGCGCTGCGCAAAATAGCGCGAGTGTGAACTGCACAAAACAGTGCGTTGGGCTAAATAGCGCGAGTGTAATCTGCACAAAACAGTGCAATGCGCAAAATAGCGCGTTTAATAAACAGCACAAAACAGTGTAATGCGCAAAATAGCGAGAGTGTAAACAGCACAAAACAGTGCGATGCGCAAAATAGCACGAGTGTAAACTGCAAAAAACGGTGCGATGCGCAAAATAGCGCGTTTGATAAACTGCATAAAACATTGCAATGCACAAAATACCGCGTTTGATAAACTGCACAAAACAGTGCGATGCGCAAAACAGCGCGAGTGTAAACTGCACAAAACAGTGCGATGTGCAAAATAGCGAGAGTGTAAACAGCACAAAACAGTGCGATACGCAAAATAGCGCGAGTGTAAACTGCACAAAACAGTGCACTGCGCAAAATAGCGCGAGTGTAAACTGCAAAAAATGGTGCGATGCGCAAAATAGCGCGTCTGATAAACTGCACAAAACAGTGCGATGCGCAAAATAACGCGTTTGGTAAACTGCACAAAACAGTGCGATGCGCAAAATAGCGAGAGTGTAAACTGCGCAAAACAGTGCGATGCGCAAAATAGCGCGAGTGTAAACTGCGTTAAACAGTGCGATGCGCTAAATAGCTCCTTTGGTAAATAGCACAAAATAGTGCGCTGCGCAAAATAGCGTGAGTGTAAATTGCACAAAATAGTGCGATGCGTAAAACAGCGCGATTGTAAACGGCACAAAACAGTGCGATGCGCAAAATAGCACGTTTGATAAACTGCACAAAACAGTGCGATGCGCAAAATAGCACGTTTGATAAACTGCACAAAACAGTGCGATGCGCAAAATAGAGCGAGTGTAAAATGCACAAAACAGAGCGCTGCGCAAAATAGCGCGAGTGTAAACTGCACAAAATAGTGCGATGCGCAAAATAACGCGAGTGTAAACAGCACAAAACAGTGCGATGCGCAAAATAGCGCGAGTGTAAACTGCACAAAGCAGTGCGCTGCGCAAAATAGCGCGAGTGTGAACTGCACAAAACAGTGCGTTGGGCTAAATAGCACGAGTGTAATCTGCACAAAACAGTGCAATGCGCAAAATAGCGCGTTTAATAAACAGCACAAAACAGTGTAATGCGCAAAATAGCGAGAGTGTAAACAGCACAAAACAGGGCGATGCGCAAAATAGCACGAGTGTAAACTGCAAAAAACGGTGCGATGCGCAAAATAGCGCGTTTGATAAACTGCACAAAACATTGCAATGCGCAAAATACCGCGTTTGATAAACTGCACAAAACAGTGCGATGCGCAAAATATCGAGAGTGTAAACTGCACAAAACAGTGCGATGCGCAAAACAGCGCGAGTGTAAACTGCACAAAACAGTGCGATGCGCAAAATAGCGAGAGTGTAAACAGCACAAAACAGTGCGATACGCAAAATAGCGCGAGTGTAAACTGCACAAAACAGTGCACTGCGCAAAATAGCGCGAGTGTAAACTGCAAAAAATGGTGCGATGCGCAAAATAGCGCGTCTGATAAACTGCACAAAACAGTGCGATGCGCAAAATAACGCGTTTGGTAAACTGCACAAAACAGTGCGATGCGCAAAATAGCGAGAGTGTAAACTGCGCAAAACAGTGCGATGCGCAAAATAGCGCGAGTGTAAACTGCGTTAAACAGTGCGATGCGCAAAATAGCTCCTTTGGTAAATAGCACAAAATAGTGCGCTGCGCAAAATAGCGTGAGTGTAAATTGCACAAAATAGTGCGATGCGTAAAACAGCGCGATTGTAAACTGCACAAAACAGTGCGATGCGCAAAATAGCACGTTTGATAAACTGCACAAAACAGTGCGATGCGCAAAATAGCACGTTTGATAAACTGCACAAAACAGTGCGATGCGCAAAATAGAGCGAGTGTAAAATGCACAAAACAGAGCGCTGCGCAAAATAGCACGTTTGATAAACTGCACAAAACAGTGCGATGCGCAAAATAACGCGAGTGTAAACAGCACAACACAGTGCGATGCGCAAAATAGCGCGAGTGTAAACTGCACAAAGCAGTGCGCTGCGCAAAATAGCGCGAGTGTGAACTGCGCAAAACAGTGCGTTGGGCTAAATAGCGCGAGTGTAATCTGCACAAAACAGTGCAATGCGCAAAATAGCGCGTTTAATAAACAGCACAAAACAGTGTAATGCGCAAAATAGCACGTTTGATATACTGCACAAAACAGTGCGATGCGCAAAATAGAGCGAGTGTAAAATGCACAAAACAGAGCGCTGCGCAAAATAGCGCGAGTGTAAACTGCACAAAATAGTGCGATGCGCAAAATAACGCCAGTGTAAACAGCACAACACAGTGCGATGCGCAAAATAGCGCGAGTGTAAACTGCACAAAGCAGTGCGCTGCGCAAAATAGCGCGAGTGTGAACTGCACAAAACAGTGCGTTGGGCTAAATAGCGCGAGTGTAATCTGCACAAAACAGTGCAATGCGCAAAATAGCGCGTTTAATAAACAGCACAAAACAGTGTAATGCGCAAAATAGCGAGAGTGTAAACAGCACAAAACAGTGCGATGCGCAAAATAGCACGAGTGTAAACTGCAAAAAACGGTGCGATGCGCAAAATAGCGCGTTTGATAAACTGCATAAAACATTGCAATGCACAAAATACCGCGTTTGATAAACTGCACAAAACAGTGCGATGCGCAAAACAGCGCGAGTGTAAACTGCACAAAACAGTGCGATGTGCAAAATAGCGAGAGTGTAAACAGCACAAAACAGTGCGATACGCAAAATAGCGCGAGTGTAAACTGCACAAAACAGTGCACTGCGCAAAATAGCGCGAGTGTAAACTGCAAAAAATGGTGCGATGCGCAAAATAGCGCGTCTGATAAACTGCACAAAACAGTGCGATGCGCAAAATAACGCGTTTGGTAAACTGCACAAAACAGTGCGATGCGCAAAATAGCGAGAGTGTAAACTGCGCAAAACAGTGCGATGCGCAAAATAGCGCGAGTGTAAACTGCGTTAAACAGTGCGATGCGCTAAATAGCTCCTTTGGTAAATAGCACAAAATAGTGCGCTGCGCAAAATAGCGTGAGTGTAAATTGCACAAAATAGTGCGATGCGTAAAACAGCGCGATTGTAAACGGCACAAAACAGTGCGATGCGCAAAATAGCACGTTTGATAAACTGCACAAAACAGTGCGATGCGCAAAATAGCACGTTTGATAAACTGCACAAAACAGTGCGATGCGCAAAATAGAGCGAGTGTAAAATGCACAAAACAGAGCGCTGCGCAAAATAGCGCGAGTGTAAACTGCACAAAATAGTGCGATGCGCAAAATAACGCGAGTGTAAACAGCACAAAACAGTGCGATGCGCAAAATAGCGCGAGTGTAAACTGCACAAAGCAGTGCGCTGCGCAAAATAGCGCGAGTGTGAACTGCACAAAACAGTGCGTTGGGCTAAATAGCACGAGTGTAATCTGCACAAAACAGTGCAATGCGCAAAATAGCGCGTTTAATAAACAGCACAAAACAGTGTAATGCGCAAAATAGCGAGAGTGTAAACAGCACAAAACAGGGCGATGCGCAAAATAGCACGAGTGTAAACTGCAAAAAACGGTGCGATGCGCAAAATAGCGCGTTTGATAAACTGCACAAAACATTGCAATGCGCAAAATACCGCGTTTGATAAACTGCACAAAACAGTGCGATGCGCAAAATATCGAGAGTGTAAACTGCACAAAACAGTGCGATGCGCAAAACAGCGCGAGTGTAAACTGCACAAAACAGTGCGATGCGCAAAATAGCGAGAGTGTAAACAGCACAAAACAGTGCGATACGCAAAATAGCGCGAGTGTAAACTGCACAAAACAGTGCACTGCGCAAAATAGCGCGAGTGTAAACTGCAAAAAATGGTGCGATGCGCAAAATAGCGCGTCTGATAAACTGCACAAAACAGTGCGATGCGCAAAATAACGCGTTTGGTAAACTGCACAAAACAGTGCGATGCGCAAAATAGCGAGAGTGTAAACTGCGCAAAACAGTGCGATGCGCAAAATAGCGCGAGTGTAAACTGCGTTAAACAGTGCGATGCGCAAAATAGCTCCTTTGGTAAATAGCACAAAATAGTGCGCTGCGCAAAATAGCGTGAGTGTAAATTGCACAAAATAGTGCGATGCGTAAAACAGCGCGATTGTAAACTGCACAAAACAGTGCGATGCGCAAAATAGCACGTTTGATAAACTGCACAAAACAGTGCGATGCGCAAAATAGCACGTTTGATAAACTGCACAAAACAGTGCGATGCGCAAAATAGAGCGAGTGTAAAATGCACAAAACAGAGCGCTGCGCAAAATAGCACGTTTGATAAACTGCACAAAACAGTGCGATGCGCAAAATAACGCGAGTGTAAACAGCACAACACAGTGCGATGCGCAAAATAGCGCGAGTGTAAACTGCACAAAGCAGTGCGCTGCGCAAAATAGCGCGAGTGTGAACTGCGCAAAACAGTGCGTTGGGCTAAATAGCGCGAGTGTAATCTGCACAAAACAGTGCAATGCGCAAAATAGCGCGTTTAATAAACAGCACAAAACAGTGTAATGCGCAAAATAGCACGTTTGATATACTGCACAAAACAGTGCGATGCGCAAAATAGAGCGAGTGTAAAATGCACAAAACAGAGCGCTGCGCAAAATAGCGCGAGTGTAAACTGCACAAAATAGTGCGATGCGCAAAATAACGCCAGTGTAAACAGCACAACACAGTGCGATGCGCAAAATAGCGCGAGTGTAAACTGCACAAAGCAGTGCGCTGCGCAAAATAGCGCGAGTGTGAACTGCACAAAACAGTGCGTTGGGCTAAATAGCGCGAGTGTAATCTGCACAAAACAGTGCAATGCGCAAAATAGCGCGTTTAATAAACAGCACAAAACAGTGTAATGCGCAAAATAGCGAGAGTGTAAACAGCACAAAACAGTGCGATGCGCAAAATAGCACGAGTGTAAACTGCAAAAAACGGTGCGATGCGCAAAATAGCGCGTTTGATAAACTGCATAAAACATTGCAATGCGCAAAATACCGCGTTTGATAAACTGCACAAAACAGTGCGATGCGCAAAACAGCGCGAGTGTAAACTGCACAAAACAGTGCGATGTGCAAAATAGCGAGAGTGTAAACAGCACAAAACAGTGCGATACGCAAAATAGCGCGAGTGTAAACTGCACAAAACAGTGCACTGCGCAAAATAGCGCGAGTGTAAACTGCAAAAAATGGTGCGATGCGCAAAATAGCGCGTCTGATAAACTGCACAAAACAGTGCGATGCGCAAAATAACGCGTTTGGTAAACTGCACAAAACAGTGCGATGCGCAAAATAGCGAGAGTGTAAACTGCGCAAAACAGTGCGATGCGCAAAATAGCGCGAGTGTAAACTGCGTTAAACAGTGCGATGCGCTAAATAGCTCCTTTGGTAAATAGCACAAAATAGTGCGCTGCGCAAAATAGCGTGAGTGTAAATTGCACAAAATAGTGCGATGCGTAAAACAGCGCGATTGTAAACTGCACAAAACAGTGCGATGCGCAAAATAGCACGTTTGATAAACTGCACAAAACAGTGCGATGCGCAAAATAGCACGTTTGATAAACTGCACAAAACAGTGCGATGCGCAAAATAGAGCGAGTGTAAAATGCACAAAACAGAGCGCTGCGCAAAATAGCGCGAGTGTAAACTGCACAAAATAGTGCGATGCGCAAAATAACGCGAGTGTAAACAGCACAAAACAGTGCGATGCGCAAAATAGCGCGAGTGTAAACTGCACAAAGCAGTGCGCTGCGCAAAATAGCGCGAGTGTGAACTGCACAAAACAGTGCGCTGGGCTAAATAGCGCGAGTGTAATCTGCACAAAACAGTGCAATGCGCAAAATAGCGCGTTTAATAAACAGCAGAAAACAGTGTAATGCGCAAAATAGCGAGAGTGTAAACAGCACAAAACAGGGCGATGCGCAAAATAGCACGAGTGTAAACTGCAAAAAACGGTGCGATGCGCAAAATAGCGCGTTTGATAAACTGCACAAAACATTGCAATGCGCAAAATACCGCGTTTGATAAACTGCACAAAACAGTGCGATGCGCAAAATATCGAGAGTGTAAACTGCACAAAACAGTGCGATGCGCAAAACAGCGCGAGTGTAAACTGCACAAAACAGTGCGATGCGCAAAATAGCGAGAGTGTAAACTGCAAAAAACGGTGCGATGCGCAAAATCGCGCGTTTGATAAACTGCACAAAACATTGCAATGCGCAAAATACCGCGTTTGATAAACTGCACAAAACAGTGCGATGCGCAAAATATCGAGAGTGTAAACTGCACAAAACAGTGCGATGCGCAAAACAGCGCGAGTGTAAACTGCACAAAACAGTGCGATGCGCAAAATAGCGAGAGTGTAAACAGCACAAAACAGTGCGATACGCAAAATAGCGCGAGTGTAAACTGCACAAAACAGTGCACTGCGCAAAATAGCGCGAGTGTAGACTGCAAAAAATGGTGCGATGCGCAAAATAACGCGTCTGATAAACTGCACAAAACAGTGCGATGCGCAAAATAACGCGTTTGGTAAACTGCACAAAACAGTGCGATGCGCAAAATAGCGAGAGTGTAAACTGCGCAAAACAGTGCGATGCGCAAAATAGCGCGAGTGTAAACTGCGTTAAACAGTGCGATGCGCAAAATAGCTCCTTTGGTAAATAGCACAAAATAGTGCGCTGCGCAAAATAGCGTGAGTGTAAATTGCACAAAATAGTGCGATGCGTAAAACAGCGCGATTGTAAACTGCACAAAACAGTGCGATGCGTAAAACAGCGCGATTGTAAACTGCACAAAATAGTGCGATGCGCAAAATAGCACGTTTGATAAACTGCACAAAACAGTGCGATGCGCAAAAAAGCACGTTTGATAAACTGCACAAAACAGTGCGATGCGCAACATAGAGCGAGTGTAAAATGCACAAAACAGAGCGCTGCGCAAAATAGCGCGAGTGTAAACTGCACAAAATAGTGCGATGCGCAAAATAACGCCAGTGTAAACAGCACAACACAGTGCGATGCGCAAAATAGCGCGAGTGTAAACTGCACAAAGCAGTGCGCTGCGCAAAATAGCGCGAGTGTGAACTGCACAAAACAGTGCGTTGGGCTAAATAGCGCGAGTGTAATCTGCACAAAACAGTGCAATGCGCAAAATACCGCGTTTGATAAACTGCACAAAACAGTGCGATGCGCAAAACAGCGCGAGTGTAAACTGCACAAAACAGTGCGATGTGCAAAATAGCGAGAGTGTAAACAGCACAAAACAGTGCGATACGCAAAATAGCGCGAGTGTAAACTGCACAAAACAGTGCACTGCGCAAAATAGCGCGAGTGTAAACTGCAAAAAATGGTGCGATGCGCAAAATAGCGCGTCTGATAAACTGCACAAAACAGTGCGATGCGCAAAATAACGCGTTTGGTAAACTGCACAAAACAGTGCGATGCGCAAAATAGCGAGAGTGTAAACTGCGCAAAACAGTGCGATGCGCAAAATAGCGCGAGTGTAAACTGCGTTAAACAGTGCGATGCGCAAAATAGCTCCTTTGGTAAATAGCACAAAATAGTGCGCTGCGCAAAATAGCGTGAGTGTAAATTGCACAAAATAGTGCGATGCGTAAAACAGCGCGATTGTAAACTGCACAAAACAGTGCGATGCGCAAAATAGCACGTTTGATAAACTGCACAAAACAGTGCGATGCGCAAAATAGCACGTTTGATAAACTGCACAAAACAGTGCGATGCGCAAAATAGAGCGAGTGTAAAATGCACAAAACAGAGCGCTGCGCAAAATAGCACGTTTGCACAAAACAGTGCGATGCGCAAAATAACGCGAGTGTAAACAGCACAACATAGTGCGATGCGCAAAATAGCGCGAGTGTAAACTGCACAAAGCAGTGCGCTGCGCAAAATAGCGCGAGTGTGAACTGCGCAAAACAGTGCGTTGGGCTAAATAGCGCGAGTGTAATCTGCACAAAACAGTGCAATGCGCAAAATAGCGCGTTTAATAAACAGCACAAAACAGTGTAATGCGCAAAATAGCACGTTTGATATACTGCACAAAACAGTGCGATGCGCAAAATAGAGCGAGTGTAAAATGCACAAAACAGAGCGCTGCGCGAAATAGCGCGAGTGTAAACTGCACAAAATAGTGCGATGCGCAAAATAACGCCAGTGTAAACAGCACAACACAGTGCGATGCGCAAAATAGCGCGAGTGTAAACTGCACAAAGCAGTGCGCTGCGCAAAATAGCGCGAGTGTGAACTGCACAAAACAGTGCGTTGGGCTAAATAGCGCGAGTGTAATCTGCACAAAACAGTGCAATGCGCAAAATAGCGCGTTTAATAAACAGCACAAAACAGTGTAATGCGCAAAATAGCGAGAGTGTAAACAGCACAAAACAGTGCGATGCGCAAAATAGCACGAGTGTAAACTGCAAAAAACGGTGCGATGCGCAAAATAGCGCGTTTGATAAACTGCATAAAACATTGCAATGCGCAAAATACCGCGTTTGATAAACTGCACAAAACAGTGCGATGCGCAAAACAGCGCGAGTGTAAACTGCACAAAACAGTGCGATGTGCAAAATAGCGAGAGTGTAAACAGCACAAAACAGTGCGATACGCAAAATAGCGCGAGTGTAAACTGCACAAAACAGTGCACTGCGCAAAATAGCGCGAGTGTAAACTGCAAAAAATGGTGCGATGCGCAAAATAGCGCGTCTGATAAACTGCACAAAACAGTGCGATGCGCAAAATAACGCGTTTGGTAAACTGCACAAAACAGTGCGATGCGCAAAATAGCGAGAGTGTAAACTGCGCAAAACAGTGCGATGCGCAAAATAGCGCGAGTTTAAACTGCGTTAAACAGTGCGATGCGCTAAATAGCTCCTTTGGTAAATAGCACAAAATAGTGCGCTGCGCAAAATAGCGTGAGTGTAAATTGCACAAAATAGTGCGATGCGTAAAACAGCGCGATTGTAAACTGCACAAAACAGTGCGATGCGCAAAATAGCACGTTTGATAAACTGCACAAAACAGTGCGATGCGCAAAATAGCACGTTTGATAAACTGCACAAAACAGTGCGATGCGCAAAATAGAGCGAGTGTAAAATGCACAAAACAGAGCGCTGCGCAAAATAGCGCGAGTGTAAACTGCACAAAATAGTGCGATGCGCAAAATAACGCGAGTGTAAACAGCACAAAACAGTGCGATGCGCAAAATAGCGCGAGTGTAAACTGCACAAAGCAGTGCGCTGCGCAAAATAGCGCGAGTGTGAACTGCACAAAACAGTGCGCTGGGCTAAATAGCGCGAGTGTAATCTGCACAAAACAGTGCAATGCGCAAAATAGCGCGTTTAATAAACAGCAGAAAACAGTGTAATGCGCAAAATAGCGAGAGTGTAAACAGCACAAAACAGGGCGATGCGCAAAATAGCACGAGTGTAAACTGCAAAAAACGGTGCGATGCGCAAAATAGCGCGTTTGATAAACTGCACAAAACATTGCAATGCGCAAAATACCGCGTTTGATAAACTGCACAAAACAGTGCGATGCGCAAAATATCGAGAGTGTAAACTGCACAAAACAGTGCGATGCGCAAAACAGCGCGAGTGTAAACTGCACAAAACAGTGCGATGCGCAAAATAGCGAGAGTGTAAACTGCAAAAAACGGTGCGATGCGCAAAATCGCGCGTTTGATAAACTGCACAAAACATTGCAATGCGCAAAATACCGCGTTTGATAAACTGCACAAAACAGTGCGATGCGCAAAATATCGAGAGTGTAAACTGCACAAAACAGTGCGATGCGCAAAACAGCGCGAGTGTAAACTGCACAAAACAGTGCGATGCGCAAAATAGCGAGAGTGTAAACAGCACAAAACAGTGCGATACGCAAAATAGCGCGAGTGTAAACTGCACAAAACAGTGCACTGCGCAAAATAGCGCGAGTGTAGACTGCAAAAAATGGTGCGATGCGCAAAATAACGCGTCTGATAAACTGCACAAAACAGTGCGATGCGCAAAATAACGCGTTTGGTAAACTGCACAAAACAGTGCGATGCGCAAAATAGCGAGAGTGTAAACTGCGCAAAACAGTGCGATGCGCAAAATAGCGCGAGTGTAAACTGCGTTAAACAGTGCGATGCGCAAAATAGCTCCTTTGGTAAATAGCACAAAATAGTGCGCTGCGCAAAATAGCGTGAGTGTAAATTGCACAAAATAGTGCGATGCGTAAAACAGCGCGATTGTAAACTGCACAAAACAGTGCGATGCGTAAAACAGCGCGATTGTAAACTGCACAAAATAGTGCGATGCGCAAAATAGCACGTTTGATAAACTGCACAAAACAGTGCGATGCGCAAAAAAGCACGTTTGATAAACTGCACAAAACAGTGCGATGCGCAACATAGAGCGAGTGTAAAATGCACAAAACAGAGCGCTGCGCAAAATAGCGCGAGTGTAAACTGCACAAAATAGTGCGATGCGCAAAATAACGCCAGTGTAAACAGCACAACACAGTGCGATGCGCAAAATAGCGCGAGTGTAAACTGCACAAAGCAGTGCGCTGCGCAAAATAGCGCGAGTGTGAACTGCACAAAACAGTGCGTTGGGCTAAATAGCGCGAGTGTAATCTGCACAAAACAGTGCAATGCGCAAAATACCGCGTTTAATAAACAGCACAAAACAGTGTAATGCGCAAAATAGCGAGAGTGTAAACAGCACAAAACAGTGCGATGCGCAAAATAGCACGAGTGTAAACTGCAAAAAACGGTGCGATGCGCAAAATAGCGCGTTTGATAAACTGCATAAAACATTGCAATGCGCAAAATACCGCGTTTGATAAACTGCACAAAACAGTGCGATGCGCAAAACAGCGCGAGTGTAAACTGCACAAAACAGTGCGATGTGCAAAATAGCGAGAGTGTAAACAGCACAAAACAGTGCGATACGCAAAATAGCGCGAGTGTAAACTGCACAAAACAGTGCACTGCGCAAAATAGCGCGAGTGTAAACTGCAAAAAATGGTGCGATGCGCAAAATAGCGCGTCTGATAAACTGCACAAAACAGTGCGATGCGCAAAATAACGCGTTTGGTAAACTGCACAAAACAGTGCGATGCGCAAAATAGCGAGAGTGTAAACTGCGCAAAACAGTGCGATGCGCAAAATAGCGCGAGTGTAAACTGCGTTAAACAGTGCGATGCGCTAAATAGCTCCTTTGGTAAATAGCACAAAATAGTGCGCTGCGCAAAATAGCGTGAGTGTAAATTGCACAAAATAGTGCGATGCGTAAAACAGCGCGATTGTAAACTGCACAAAACAGTGCGATGCGCAAAATAGCACGTTTGATAAACTGCACAAAACAGTGCGATGCGCAAAATAGCACGTTTGATAAACTGCACAAAACAGTGCGATGCGCAAAATAGAGCGAGTGTAAAATGCACAAAACAGAGCGCTGCGCAAAATAGCGCGAGTGTAAACTGCACAAAATAGTGCGATGCGCAAAATAACGCGAGTGTAAACAGCACAAAACAGTGCGATGCGCAAAATAGCGCGAGTGTAAACTGCACAAAGCAGTGCGCTGCGCAAAATAGCGCGAGTGTGAACTGCACAAAACAGTGCGCTGGGCTAAATAGCGCGAGTGTAATCTGCACAAAACAGTGCAATGCGCAAAATAGCGCGTTTAATAAACAGCAGAAAACAGTGTAATGCGCAAAATAGCGAGAGTGTAAACAGCACAAAACAGGGCGATGCGCAAAATAGCACGAGTGTAAACTGCAAAAAACGGTGCGATGCGCAAAATAGCGCGTTTGATAAACTGCACAAAACATTGCAATGCGCAAAATACCGCGTTTGATAAACTGCACAAAACAGTGCGATGCGCAAAATATCGAGAGTGTAAACTGCACAAAACAGTGCGATGCGCAAAACAGCGCGAGTGTAAACTGCACAAAACAGTGCGATGCGCAAAATAGCGAGAGTGTAAACTGCAAAAAACGGTGCGATGCGCAAAATCGTGCGTTTGATAAACTGCACAAAACATTGCAATGCGCAAAATACCGCGTTTGATAAACTGCACAAAACAGTGCGATGCGCAAAATATCGAGAGTGTAAACTGCACAAAACAGTGCGATGCGCAAAACAGCGCGAGTGTAAACTGCACAAAACAGTGCGATGCGCAAAATAGCGAGAGTGTAAACAGCACGAAACAGTGCGATACGCAAAATAGCGCGAGTGTAAACTGCACAAAACAGTGCACTGCGCAAAATAGCGCGAGTGTAGACTGCAAAAAATGGTGCGATGCGCAAAATAACGCGTCTGATAAACTGCACAAAACAGTGCGATGCGCAAAATAACGCGTTTGGTAAACTGCACAAAACAGTGCGATGCGCAAAATAGCGAGAGTGTAAACTGCGCAAAACAGTGCGATGCGCAAAATAGCGCGAGTGTAAACTGCGTTAAACAGTGCGATGCGCAAAATAGCTCCTTTGGTAAATAGCACAAAATAGTGCGCTGCGCAAAATAGCGCGAGTGTAAATTGCACAAAATAGTGCGATGCGTAAAACAGCGCGATTGTAAACTGCACAAAACAGTGCGATGCGTAAAACAGCGCGATTGTAAACTGCACAAAACAGTGCGATGCGCAAAATAGCACGTTTGATAAACTGCACAAAACAGTGCGATGCGCAAAAAAGCACGTTTGATAAACTGCACAAAACAGTGCGATGCGCAACATAGAGCGAGTGTAAAATGCACAAAACAGAGCGCTGCGCAAAATAGCGCGAGTGTAAACTGCACAAAATAGTGCGATGCGCAAAATAACGCCAGTGTAAACAGCACAACACAGTGCGATGCGCAAAATAGCGCGAGTGTAAACTGCACAAAGCAGTGCGCTGCGCAAAATAGCGCGAGTGTGAACTGCACAAAACAGTGCGTTGGGCTAAATAGCGCGAGTGTAATCTGCACAAAACAGTGCAATGCGCAAAATAGCGCGTTTAATAAACAGCACAAAACCGTGTAATGCGCAAAATAGCGAGAGTGTAAACAGCACAAAACAGTGCGATGCGCAAAATAGCACGAGTGTAAACTGCAAAAAACGGTGCGATGCGCAAAATAGCGCGTTTGATAAACTGCATAAAACATTGCAATGCGCAAAATACCGCGTTTGATAAACTGCACAAAACAGTGCGATGCGCAAAATATCGAGAGTGTAAACTGCACAAAACAGTGCGATGCGCAAAACAGCGCGAGTGTAAACTGCACAAAACAGTGCGATGTGCAAAATAGCGAGAGTGTAAACAGCACAAAACAGTGCGATACGCAAAATAGCGCGAGTGTAAACTGCACAAAACAGTGCACTGCGCAAAATAGCGCGAGTGTATACTGCAAAAAATGGTGCGATGCGCAAAATAGCGCGTCTGATAAACTGCACAAAACAGTGCGATGCGCAAAATAACGCGTTTGGTAAACTGCACAAAACAGTGCGATGCGCAAAATAGCGAGAGTGTAAACTGCGCAAAACAGTGCGATGCGCAAAATAGCGCGAGTGTAAACTGCGTTAAACAGTGCGATGCGCTAAATAGCTCCTTTGGTAAATAGCACAAAATAGTGCGCTGCGCAATATAGCGTGAGTGTAAATTGCACAAAATAGTGCGATGCGTAAAACAGCGCGATTGTAAACGGCACAAAACAGTGCGATGCGCAAAATAGCACGTTTGATAAACTGCACAAAACAGTGCGATGCGCAAAATAGCACGTTTGATAAACTGCACAAAACAGTGCGATGCGCAAAATAGAGCGAGTGTAAAATGCACAAAACAGAGCGCTGCGCAAAATAGCGCGAGTGTAAACTGCACAAAATAGTGCGATGCGCAAAATAACGCGAGTGTAAACAGCACAAAACAGTGCGATGCGCAAAATAGCGCGAGTGTAAACTGCACAAAGCAGTGCGCTGCGCAAAATAGCGCGAGTGTGAACTGCACAAAACAGTGCGTTGGGCTAAATAGCGCGAGTGTAATCTGCACAAAACAGTGCAATGCGCAAAATAGCGCGTTTAATAAACAGCACAAAACAGTGTAATGCGCAAAATAGCGAGAGTGTAAACAGCACAAAACAGGGCGATGCGCAAAATAGCACGAGTGTAAACTGCAAAAAACGGTGCGATGCGCAAAATAGCGCGTTTGATAAACTGCACAAAACATTGCAATGCGCAAAATACCGCGTTTGATAAACTGCACAAAACAGTGCGATGCGCAAAATATCGAGAGTGTAAACTGCACAAAACAGTGCGATGCGCAAAACAGCGCGAGTGTAAACTGCACAAAACAGTGCGATGCGCAAAATAGCGAGAGTGTAAACAGCACAAAACAGTGCGATACGCAAAATAGCGCGAGTGTAAACTGCACAAAACAGTGCACTGCGCAAAATAGCGCGAGTGTAAACTGCAAAAAATGGTGCGATGCGCAAAATAGCGCGTCTGATAAACTGCACAAAACAGTGCGATGCGCAAAATAACGCGTTTGGTAAACTGCACAAAACAGTGCGATGCGCAAAATAGCGAGAGTGTAAACTGCGCAAAACAGTGCGATGCGCAAAATAGCGCGAGTGTAAACTGCGTTAAACAGTGCGATGCGCAAAATAGCTCCTTTGGTAAATAGCACAAAATAGTGCGCTGCGCAAAATAGCGTGAGTGTAAATTGCACAAAATAGTGCGATGCGTAAAACAGCGCGATTGTAAACTGCACAAAACAGTGCGATGCGCAAAATAGCACGTTTGATAAACTGCACAAAACAGTGCGATGCGCAAAATAGCACGTTTGATAAACTGCACAAAACAGTACGATGCGCAAAATAGAGCGAGTGTAAAATGCACAAAACAGAGCGCTGCGCAAAATAGCACGTTTGATAAACTGCACAAAACAGTGCGATGCGCAAAATAACGCGAGTGTAAACAGCACAACACAGTGCGATGCGCAAAATAGCGCGAGTGTAAACTGCACAAAGCAGTGCGCTGCGCAAAATAGCGCGAGTGTGAACTGCGCAAAACAGTGCGTTGGGCTAAATAGCGCGAGTGTAATCTGCACAAAACAGTGCAATGCGCAAAATAGCGCGTTTAATAAACAGCACAAAACAGTGTAATGCGCAAAATAGCACGTTTGATATACTGCACAAAACAGTGCGATGCGCAAAATAGAGCGAGTGTAAAATGCACAAAACAGAGCGCTGCGCAAAATAGCGCGAGTGTAAACTGCACAAAATAGTGCGATGCGCAAAATAACGCCAGTGTAAACAGCACAACACAGTGCGATGCGCAAAATAGCGCGAGTGTAAACTGCACAAAGCAGTGCGCTGCGCAAAATAGCGCGAGTGTGAACTGCACAAAACAGTGCGTTGGGCTAAATAGCGCGAGTGTAATCTGCACAAAACTGTGCAATGCGCAAAATAGCGCGTTTAATAAACAGCACAAAACAGTGTAATGCGCAAAATAGCGAGAGTGTAAACAGCACAAAACAGTGCGATGCGCAAAATAGCACGAGTGTAAACTGCAAAAAACGGTGCGATGCGCAAAATAGCGCGTTTGATAAACTGCATAAAACATTGCAATGCGCAAAATACCGCGTTTGATAAACTGCACAAAACAGTGCGATGCGCAAAACAGCGCGAGTGTAAACTGCACAAAACAGTGCGATGTGCAAAATAGCGAGAGTGTAAACAGCACAAAACAGTGCGATACGCAAAATAGCGCGAGTGTAAACTGCACAAAACAGTGCACTGCGCAAAATAGCGCGAGTGTAAACTGCAAAAAATGGTGCGATGCGCAAAATAGCGCGTCTGATAAACTGCACAAAACAGTGCGATGCGCAAAATAACGCGTTTGGTAAACTGCACAAAACAGTGCGATGCGCAAAATAGCGAGAGTGTAAACTGCGCAAAACAGTGCGATGCGCAAAATAGCGCGAGTGTAAACTGCGTTAAACAGTGCGATGCGCTAAATAGCTCCTTTGGTAAATAGCACAAAATAGTGCGCTGCGCAAAATAGCGTGAGTGTAAATTGCACAAAATAGTGCGATGCGTAAAACAGCGCGATTGTAAACGGCACAAAACAGTGCGATGCGCAAAATAGCACGTTTGATAAACTGCACAAAACAGTGCGATGCGCAAAATAGAGCGAGTGTAAAATGCACAAAACAGAGCGCTGCGCAAAATAGCGCGAGTGTAAACTGCACAAAAGAGTGCGATGCGCAAAATAACGCGAGTGTAAACAGCACAAAACAGTGCGATGCGCAAAATAGCGCGAGTGTAAACTGCACAAAGCAGTGCGCTGCGCAAAATAGCGCGAGTGTGAACTGCACAAAACAGTGCGCTGGGCTAAATAGCGCGAGTGTAATCTGCACAAAACAGTGCAATGCGCAAAATAGCGCGTTTAATAAACAGCAGAAAACAGTGTAATGCGCAAAATAGCGAGAGTGTAAACAGCACAAAACAGGGCGATGCGCAAAATAGCACGAGTGTAAACTGCAAAAAACGGTGCGATGCGCAAAATAGCGCGTTTGATAAACTGCACAAAACATTGCAATGCGCAAAATACCGCGTTTGATAAACTGCACAAAACAGTGCGATGCGCAAAATATCGAGAGTGTAAACTGCACAAAACAGTGCGATGCGCAAAACAGCGCGAGTGTAAACTGCACAAAACAGTGCGATGCGCAAAATAGCGAGAGTGTAAACAGCACAAAACAGTGCGATACGCAAAATAGCGCGAGTGTAAACTGCACAAAACAGTGCAACGCGCAAAATAGCGCGAGTGTAAACTGCAAAAAATGGTGCAATGCGCAAAATAGCGCGTCTGATAAACTGCACAAAACAGTGCGATGCGCAAAATAACGCGTTTGGTAAACTGCACAAAACAGTGCGATGCGCAAAATAGCGAGAGTGTAAACTGCGCAAAACAGTGCGATGCGCAAAATAGCGCGAGTGTAAACTGCGTTAAACAGTGCGATGCGCTAAATAGCTCCTTTGGTAAATAGCACAAAATAGTGCGCTGCGCAAAATAGCGTGAGTGTAAATTGCACAAAATAGTGCGATGCGTAAAACAGCGCGATTGTAAACTGCACAAAACAGTGCGATGCGCAAAATAGCACGTTTGATAAACTGCACAAAACAGTGCGATGCACAAAATAGCACGTTTGATAAACTGCACAAAACAGTGCGATGCGCAAAATAGAGCGAGTGTAAAATGCACAAAACAGAGCGCTGCGCAAAATAGCGCGAGTGTAAACTGCACAAAATAGTGCGATGCGCAAAATAACGCGAGTGTAAACAGCACAACACAGTGCGATGCGCAAAATAGCGCGAGTGTAAACTGCACAAAGCAGTGCGCTGCGCAAAATAGCGCGAGTGTGAACTGCACAAAACAGTGCGTTGGGCTAAATAGCGCGAGTGTAATCTGCACAAAACAGTGCAATGCGCAAAATAGCGCGTTTGATATACTGCACAAAACAGTGCGATGCGCAAATAGAGCGAGTGTAAAATGCACAAAACAGAGCGCTGCGCAAAATAGCGCGAGTGTAAACTGCACAAAATAGTGCGATGCGCAAAATAACGCGAGTGTAAACAGCACAAAACAGTGCGATGCGCAAAATAGCGCGAGTGTAAACTGCACAAAGCAGTGCGCTGCGCAAAATAGCGCGAGTGTGAACTGCACAAAACAGTGCGTTGGGCTAAATAGCGCGAGTGTAATCTGCACAAAACAGTGCAATGCGCAAAATAGCGCGTTTAATAAACAGCACAAAACAGTGTAATGCGCAAAATAGCGAGAGTGTAAACAGCACAAAACAGGGCGATGCGCAAAATAGCACGAGTGTAAACTGCAAAAAACGGTGCGATGCGCAAAATAGCGCGTTTGATAAACTGCACAAAACATTGCAATGCGCAAAATACCGCGTTTGATAAACTGCACAAAACAGTGCGATGCGCAAAATATCGAGAGTGTAAACTGCACAAAACAGTGCGATGCGCAAAACAGCGCGAGTGTAAACTGCACAAAACAGTGCGATGCGCAAAATAGCGAGAGTGTAAACAGCACAAAACAGTGCGATACGCAAAATAGCGCGAGTGTAAACTGCACAAAACAGTGCACTGCGCAAAATAGCGCGAGTGTAAACTGCAAAAAATGGTGCGATGCGCAAAATAGCGCGTCTGATAAACTGCACAAAACAGTGCGATGCGCAAAATAACGCGTTTGGTAAACTGCACAAAACAGTGCGATGCGCAAAATAGCGAGAGTGTAAACTGCGCAAAACAGTGCGATGCGCAAAATAGCGCGAGTGTAAACTGCGTTAAACAGTGCGATGCGCAAAATAGCTCCTTTGGTAAATAGCACAAAATAGTGCGCTGCGCAAAATAGCGTGAGTGTAAATTGCACAAAATAGTGCGATGCGTAAAACAGCGCGATTGTAAACTGCACAAAACAGTGCGATGCGCAAAATAGCACGTTTGATAAACTGCACAAAACAGTGCGATGCGCAAAATAGCACGTTTGATAAACTGCACAAAACAGTACGATGCGCAAAATAGAGCGAGTGTAAAATGCACAAAACAGAGCGCTGCGCAAAATAGCACGTTTGATAAACTGCACAAAACAGTGCGATGCGCAAAATAACGCGAGTGTAAACAGCACAACACAGTGCGATGCGCAAAATAGCGCGAGTGTAAACTGCACAAAGCAGTGCGCTGCGCAAAATAGCGCGAGTGTGAACTGCGCAAAACAGTGCGTTGGGCTAAATAGCGCGAGTGTAATCTGCACAAAACAGTGCAATGCGCAAAATAGCGCGTTTAATAAACAGCACAAAACAGTGTAATGCGCAAAATAGCACGTTTGATATACTGCACAAAACAGTGCGATGCGCAAAATAGAGCGAGTGTAAAATGCACAAAACAGAGCGCTGCGCAAAATAGCGCGAGTGTAAACTGCACAAAATAGTGCGATGCGCAAAATAACGCCAGTGTAAACAGCACAACACAGTGCGATGCGCAAAATAGCGCGAGTGTAAACTGCACAAAGCAGTGCGCTGCGCAAAATAGCGCGAGTGTGAACTGCACAAAACAGTGCGTTGGGCTAAATAGCGCGAGTGTAATCTGCACAAAACTGTGCAATGCGCAAAATAGCGCGTTTAATAAACAGCACAAAACAGTGTAATGCGCAAAATAGCGAGAGTGTAAACAGCACAAAACAGTGCGATGCGCAAAATAGCACGAGTGTAAACTGCAAAAAACGGTGCGATGCGCAAAATAGCGCGTTTGATAAACTGCATAAAACATTGCAATGCGCAAAATACCGCGTTTGATAAACTGCACAAAACAGTGCGATGCGCAAAACAGCGCGAGTGTAAACTGCATAAAACAGTGCGATGTGCAAAATAGCGAGAGTGTAAACAGCACAAAACAGTGCGATACGCAAAATAGCGCGAGTGTAAACTGCACAAAACAGTGCACTGCGCAAAATAGCGCGAGTGTAAACTGCAAAAAATGGTGCGATGCGCAAAATAGCGCGTCTGATAAACTGCACAAAACAGTGCGATGCGCAAAATAACGCGTTTGGTAAACTGCACAAAACAGTGCGATGCGCAAAATAGCGAGAGTGTAAACTGCGCAAAACAGTGCGATGCGCAAAATAGCGCGAGTGTAAACTGCGTTAAACAGTGCGATGCGCTAAATAGCTCCTTTGGTAAATAGCACAAAATAGTGCGCTGCGCAAAATAGCGTGAGTGTAAATTGCACAAAATAGTGCGATGCGTAAAACAGCGCGATTGTAAACGGCACAAAACAGTGCGATGCGCAAAATAGCACGTTTGATAAACTGCACAAAACAGTGCGATGCGCAAAATAGAGCGAGTGTAAAATGCACAAAACAGAGCGCTGCGCAAAATAGCGCGAGTGTAAACTGCACAAAATAGTGCGATGCGCAAAATAACGCGAGTGTAAACAGCACAAAACAGTGCGATGCGCAAAATAGCGCGAGTGTAAACTGCACAAAGCAGTGCGCTGCGCAAAATAGCGCGAGTGTGAACTGCACAAAACAGTGCGCTGGGCTAAATAGCGCGAGTGTAATCTGCACAAAACAGTGCAATGCGCAAAATAGCGCGTTTAATAAACAGCAGAAAACAGTGTAATGCGCAAAATAGCGAGAGTGTAAACAGCACAAAACAGGGCGATGCGCAAAATAGCACGAGTGTAAACTGCAAAAAACGGTGCGATGCGCAAAATAGCGCGTTTGATAAACTGCACAAAACATTGCAATGCGCAAAATACCGCGTTTGATAAACTGCACAAAACAGTGCGATGCGCAAAATATCGAGAGTGTAAACTGCACAAAACAGTGCGATGCGCAAAACAGCGCGAGTGTAAACTGCACAAAACAGTGCGATGCGCAAAATAGCGAGAGTGTAAACAGCACAAAACAGTGCGATACGCAAAATAGCGCGAGTGTAAACTGCACAAAACAGTGCAACGCGCAAAATAGCGCGAGTGTAAACTGCGAAAAATGGTGCAATGCGCAAAATAGCGCGTCTGATAAACTGCACAAAACAGTGCGATGCGCAAAATAACGCGTTTGGTAAACTGCACAAAACAGTGCGATGCGCAAAATAGCGAGAGTGTAAACTGCGCAAAACAGTGCGATGCGCAAAATAGCGCGAGTGTAAACTGCGTTAAACAGTGCGATGCGCTAAATAGCTCCTTTGGTAAATAGCACAAAATAGTGCGCTGCGCAAAATAGCGTGAGTGTAAATTGCACAAAATAGTGCGATGCGTAAAACAGCGCGATTGTAAACTGCACAAAACAGTGCGATGCGCAAAATAGCACGTTTGATAAACTGCACAAAACAGTGCGATGCACAAAATAGCACGTTTGATAAACTGCACAAAACAGTGCGATGCGCAAAATAGAGCGAGTGTAAAATGCACAAAACAGAGCGCTGCGCAAAATAGCGCGAGTGTAAACTGCACAAAATAGTGCGATGCGCAAAATAACGCGAGTGTAAACAGCACAACACAGTGCGATGCGCAAAATAGCGCGAGTGTAAACTGCACAAAGCAGTGCGCTGCGCAAAATAGCGCGAGTGTGAACTGCACAAAACAGTGCGTTGGGCTAAATAGCGCGAGTGTAATCTGCACAAAACAGTGCAATGCGCAAAATAGCGCGTTTAATAAACAGCACAAAACAGTGTAATGCGCAAAATAGCACGTTTGATATACTGCACAAAACAGTGCGATGCGCAAAATAGAGCGAGTGTAAAATGCACAAAACAGAGCGCTGCGCAAAATAGCGCGAGTGTAAACTGCACAAAATAGTGCGATGCGCAAAATAACGCCAGTGTAAACAGCACAACACAGTGCGATGCGCAAAATAGCGCGAGTGTAAACTGCACAAAGCAGTGCGCTGCGCAAAATAGCGCGAGTGTGAACTGCACAAAACAGTGCGTTGGGCTAAATAGCGCGAGTGTAATCTGCACAAAACAGTGCAATGCGCAAAATAGCGCGTTTAATAAACAGCACAAAACAGTGTAATGCGCAAAATAGCGAGAGTGTAAACAGCACAAAACAGTGCGATGCGCAAAATAGCACGAGTGTAAACTGCAAAAAACGGTGCGATGCGCAAAATAGCGCGTTTGATAAACTGCATAAAACATTGCAATGCGCAAAATACCGCGTTTGATAAACTGCACAAAACAGTGCGATGCGCAAAACAGCGCGAGTGTAAACTGCACAAAACAGTGCGATGTGCAAAATAGCGAGAGTGTAAACAGCACAAAACAGTGCGATACGCAAAATAGCGCGAGTGTAAACTGCACAAAACAGTGCACTGCGCAAAATAGCGCGAGTGTACACTGCAAAAAATGGTGCGATGCGCAAAATAGCGCGTCTGATAAACTGCACAAAACAGTGCGATGCGCAAAATAACGCGTTTGGTAAACTGCACAAAACAGTGCGATGCGCAAAATAGCGAGAGTGTAAACTGCGCAAAACAGTGCGATGCGCAAAATAGCGCGAGTGTAAACTGCGTTAAACAGTGCGATGCGCTAAATAGCTCCTTTGGTAAATAGCACAAAATAGTGCGCTGCGCAAAATAGCGTGAGTGTAAATTGCACAAAATAGTGCGATGCGTAAAACAGCGCGATTGTAAACTGCACAAAACAGTGCGATGCGCAAAATAGCACGTTTGATAAACTGCACAAAACAGTGCGATGCGCAAAATAGCACGTTTGATAAACTGCACAAAACAGTGCGATGCGCAAAATAGAGCGAGTGTAAAATGCACAAAACAGAGCGCTGCGCAAAATAGCGCGAGTGTAAACTGCACAAAATAGTGCGATGCGCAAAATAACGCGAGTGTAAACAGCACAAAACAGTGCGATGCGCAAAATAGCGCGAGTGTAAACTGCACAAAGCAGTGCGCTGCGCAAAATAGCGCGAGTGTGAACTGCACAAAACAGTGCGCTGGGCTAAATAGCGCGAGTGTAATCTGCACAAAACAGTGCAATGCGCAAAATAGCGCGTTTAATAAACAGCAGAAAACAGTGTAATGCGCAAAATAGCGAGAGTGTAAACAGCACAAAACAGGGCGATGCGCAAAATAGCACGAGTGTAAACTGCAAAAAACGGTGCGATGCGCAAAATAGCGCGTTTGATAAACTGCACAAAACATTGCAATGCGCAAAATACCGCGTTTGATAAACTGCACAAAACAGTGCGATGCGCAAAATATCGAGAGTGTAAACTGCACAAAACAGTGCGATGCGCAAAACAGCGCGAGTGTAAACTGCACAAAACAGTGCGATGCGCAAAATAGCGAGAGTGTAAACTGCAAAAAACGGTGCGATGCGCAAAATCGCGCGTTTGATAAACTGCACAAAACATTGCAATGCGCAAAATACCGCGTTTGATAAACTGCACAAAACAGTGCGATGCGCAAAATATCGAGATTGTAAACTGCACAAAACAGTGCGATGCGCAAAACAGCGCGAGTGTAAACTGCACAAAACAGTGCGATGCGCAAAATAGCGAGAGTGTAAACAGCACAAAACAGTGCGATACGCAAAATAGCGCGAGTGTAAACTGCACAAAACAGTGCACTGCGCAAAATAGCGCGAGTGTAGACTGCAAAAAATGGTGCGATGCGCAAAATAGCGCGTCTGATAAACTGCACAAAACAGTGCGATGCGCAAAATAACGCGTTTGGTAAACTGCACAAAACAGTGCGATGCGCAAAATAGCGAGAGTGTAAACTGCGCAAAACAGTGCGATGCGCAAAACAGCGCGAGTGTAAACTGCGTTAAACAGTGCGATGCGCAAAATAGCTCCTTTGGTAAATAGCACAAAATAGTGCGCTGCGCAAAATAGCGTGAGTGTAAATTGCACAAAATAGTGCGATGCGTAAAACAGCGCGATTGTAAACTGCACAAAACAGTGCGATGCGTAAAACAGCGCGATTGTAAACTGCACAAAACAGTGCGATGCGCAAAATAGCACGTTTGATAAACTGCACAAAACAGTGCGATGCGCAAAAAAGCACGTTTGATAAACTGCACAAAACAGTGCGATGCGCAAAATAGAGCGAGTGTAAAATGCACAAAACAGAGCGCTGCGCAAAATAGCGCGAGTGTAAACTGCACAAAATAGTGCGATGCGCAAAATAACGCCAGTGTAAACAGCACAACACAGTGCGATGCGCAAAATAGCGCGAGTGTAAACTGCACAAAGCAGTGCGCTGCGCAAAATAGCGCGAGTGTGAACTGCACAAAACAGTGCGTTGGGCTAAATAGCGCGAGTGTAATCTGCACAAAACAGTGCAATGCGCAAAATAGCGCGTTTAATAAACAGCACAAAACAGTGTAATGCGCAAAATAGCGAGAGTGTAAACAGCACAAAACAGTGCGATGCGCAAAATAGCACGAGTGTAAACTGCAAAAAACGGTGCGATGCGCAAAATAGCGCGTTTGATAAACTGCATAAAACATTGCAATGCGCAAAATACCGCGTTTGATAAACTGCACAAAACAGTGCGATGCGCAAAATATCGAGAGTGTAAACTGCACAAAACAGTGCGATGCGCAAAACAGCGCGAGTGTAAACTGCACAAAACAGTGCGATGTGCAAAATAGCGAGAGTGTAAACAGCACAAAACAGTGCGATACGCAAAATAGCGCGAGTGTAAACTGCACAAAACAGTGCACTGCGCAAAATAGCGCGAGTGTAAACTGCAAAAAATGGTGCGATGCGCAAAATAGCGCGTCTGATAAACTGCACAAAACAGTGCGATGCGCAAAATAACGCGTTTGCTAAACTGCACAAAACAGTGCGATGCGCAAAATAGCGAGAGTGTAAACTGCGCAAAACAGTGCGATGCGCAAAATAGCGCGAGTGTAAACTGCGTTAAACAGTGCGATGCGCTAAATAGCTCCTTTGGTAAATAGCACAAAATAGTGCGCTGCGCAAAATAGCGTGAGTGTAAATTGCACAAAATAGTGCGATGCGTAAAACAACGCGATTGTAAACGGCACAAAACAGTGCGATGCGCAAAATAGCACGTTTGATAAACTGCACAAAACAGTGCGATGCGCAAAATAGAGCGAGTGTAAAATGCACAAAACAGAGCGCTGCGCAAAATAGCGCGAGTGTAAACTGCACAAAATAGTGCGATGCGCAAAATAACGCGAGTGTAAACAGCACAAAACAGTGCGATGCGCAAAATAGCGCGAGTGTAAACTGCACAAAGCAGTGCGCTGCGCAAAATAGTGCGAGTGTGAACTGCACAAAACAGTGCGTTGGGCTAAATAGCGCGAGTGTAATCTGCACAAAACAGTGCAATGCGCAAAATAGCGCGTTTAATAAACAGCACAAAACAGTGTAATGCGCAAAATAGCGAGAGTGTAAACAGCACAAAACAGGGCGATGCGCAAAATAGCACGAGTGTAAACTGCAAAAAACGGTGCGATGCGCAAAATAGCGCGTTTGATAAACTGCACAAAACATTGCAATGCGCAAAATACCGCGTTTGATAAACTGCACAAAACAGTGCGATGCGCAAAATATCGAGAGTGTAAACTGCACAAAACAGTGCGATGCGCAAAACAGCGCGAGTGTAAACTGCACAAAACAGTGCGATGCGCAAAATAGCGAGAGTGTAAACAGCACAAAACAGTGCGATACGCAAAATAGCGCGAGTGTAAACTGCACAAAACAGTGCACTGCGCAAAATAGCGCGAGTGTAAACTGCAAAAAATGGTGCGATGCGCAAAATAGCGCGTCTGATAAACTGCACAAAACAGTGCGATGCGCAAAATAACGCGTTTGGTAAACTGCACAAAACAGTGCGATGCGCAAAATAGCGAGAGTGTAAACTGCGCAAAACAGTGCGATGCGCAAAATAGCGCGAGTGTAAACTGCGTTAAACAGTGCGATGCGCTAAATAGCTCCTTTGGAAAATAGCACAAAATAGTGCGCTGCGCAAAATAGCGTGAGTGTAAATTGCACAAAATAGTGCGATGCGTAAAACAGCGCGATTGTAAACTGCACAAAACAGTGCGATGCGCAAAATAGCACGTTTGATAAACTGCACAAAACAGTGCGATGCGCAAAATAGCACGTTTGATAAACTGCACAAAACAGTGCGATGCGCAAAATAGAGCGAGTGTAAAATGCACAAAATAGAGCGCTGCGCAAAATAGCGCGAGTGTAAACTGCACAAAATAGTGCGATGCGCAAAATAACGCGAGTGTAAACAGCACAACACAGTGCGATGCGCAAAATAGCGCGAGTGTAAACTGCACAAAGCAGTGCGCTGCGCAAAAATAGCGCGAGTGTGAACTGCACAAAACAGTGCGTTGGGCTAAATAGCGCGAGTGTAATCTGCACAAAACAGTGCAATGCGCAAAATAGCGCGTTTAATAAACAGCACAAAACAGTGTAATGCGCAAAATAGCGAGAGTGTAAACTGCACAAAACAGTGCGATGCGCAAAATAGCACGAGTGTAAACTGCAAAAAACGGTGCGATGCGCAAAATAGCGCGTTTGATAAACTGCACAAAACATTGCAATGCGCAAAATACCGCGTTTGATAAACTGCACAAAACAGTGCGATGCGCAAAATATCGAGATTGTAAACTGCACAAAACAGTGCGATGCGCAAAACAGCGCGAGTGTAAACTGCACAAAACAGTGCGATGCGCAAAATAGCGAGAGTGTAAACAGCACAAAACAGTGCGATACGCAAAATAGCGCGAGTGTAAACTGCACAAAACAGTGCACTGCGCAAAATAGCGCGAGTGTAAACTGCAAAAAATGGTGCGATGCGCAAAATAGCGCGTCTGATAAACTGCACAAAACAGTGCGATGCGCAAAATAACGCGTTTGGTAAACTGCACAAAACAGTGCGATGCGCAAAATAGCGAGAGTGTAAACTGCGCAAAACAGTGCGATGCGCAAAACAGCGCGAGTGTAAACTGCGTTAAACAGTGCGATGCGCAAAATAGCTCCTTTGGTAAATAGCACAAAATAGTGCGCTGCGCAAAATAGCGTGAGTGTAAATTGCACAAAATAGTGCGATGCGTAAAACAGCGCGATTGTAAACTGCACAAAACAGTGCGATGCGCAAAATAGCACGTTTGATAAACTGCACAAAACAGTGCGATGCGCAAAATATAGCGAGTGTAAAATGCACAAAACAGAGCACTGCGCAAAATAGCGCGAGTGTAAACTGCACAAAATAGTGCGATGCGCAAAATAACGCGAGTGTAAACAGCACAAAACAGTGCGATGCGCAAAATAGCGCGAGTGTAAACTGCACAAAGCAGTGCGCTGCGCAAAATAGCGCGAGTGTTAACTGCACAAAACAGTGCGCTGGGCTAAATAGCGCGAGTGTAATCTGCACAAAACAGTGCAATGCGCAAAATAGCGCGTTTAATAAACAGCACAAAATAGTGTAATGCGCAAAATAGCGAGAGTGTAAACAGCACAAAACAGTGCGATGCGCAAAATAGCACGAGTGTAAACTGCAAAAAATGGTGCGATGCGCAAAATAGCGCGTTTGATAAACTGCACAAAACATTGCAATGCGCAAAATACCGCGTTTGATAAACTGCACAAAACAGTGCGATGCGCAAAATATCGAGAGTGTAAACTGCACAAAACAGTGCGATGCGCAAAACAGCGCGAGTGTAAACTGCACAAAACAGTGCGATGCGAAAAATAGCGAGAGTGTAAACAGCACAAAACAGTGCGATACGCAAAATAGCGCGAGTGTAAACTGCACAAAACCGTGCACTGCGCAAAATAGCGCGAGTGTAAACTGCAAAAAATGGTGCGATGCGCAAAATAGCGCGTCTGATAAACTGCACAAAACAGTGCGATGCGCAAAATAACGCGTTTGGTAAACTGCACAAAACAGTGCGATGCGCAAAATAGCGAGAGTGTAAACTGCGCAAAACAGTGCGATGCGCAAAATAGCGCGAGTGTAAACTGCGTTAAACAGTGCGATGCGCAAAATAGCTCCTTTGGTAAATAGCACAAAATAGTGCGCTGCGCAAAATAGCGTGAGTGTAAATTGCACAAAATAGTGCGATGCGTAAAACAGCGCGATTGTAAACTGCACAAAACAGTGCGATGCGCAAAATAGCACGTGTCATAAACTGCACAAAACAGTGCGATGCGCAAAATAGCACGTTTGATAAACTGCACAAAACAGTGCGATGCGCAAAATAGCACGTGTGATAAACTGCACAAAACAGTGCGATGCGCAAAATAGCACGTCTGATAAACTGCACAAAACAGTGCGATGCGCAAAATAGAGCGAGTGTAAAATGCACAAAAGAGAGCGCTGCGCAAAATAGCGCGAGTGTAAACTGCACAAAATAGTGCGATGCGGAAAATAACGCGAGTGTAAACAGCACAACACAGTGCGATGCGCAAAATAGCGCGAGTGTAAACTGCACAAAGCAGTGCGCTGCGCAAAATAGCGCGGGTGTGAACTGCACAAAACAGTGCGTTGGGCTAAATAGCGCGAGTGTAATCTGCACAAAACAGTGCAATGCGCAAAATAGCGCGTTTAATAAACAGCACAAAACAGTGTAATGCGCAAAATAGCGAGAGTGTAAACAGCACAAAACAGTGCGATGCGCAAAATAGCACGAGTGTAAACTGCAAAAAACGGTGCGATGCGCAAAATAGCGCGTTTGATAAACTGCACAAAACATTGCAATGCGCAAAATACCGCGTTTGATAAACTGCACAAAACAGTGCGATGCGCAAAATATCGAGATTGTAAACTGCACAAAACAGTGCGATGCGCAAAACAGCGCGAGTGTAAACTGCACAAAACAGTGCGATGCGCAAAATAGCGAGAGTGTAAACAGCACAAAACAGTGCGATACGCAAAATAGCGCGAGTGTAAACTGCACAAAACAGTGCACTGCGCAAAATAGCGCGAGTGTAAACTGCAAAAAATGGTGCGATGCGCAAAATAGCGCGTCTGATAAACTGCACAAAACAGTGCGATGCGCAAAATAACGCGTTTGGTAAACTGCACAAAACAGTGCGATGCGCAAAATAGCGAGAGTGTAAACTGCGCAAAACAGTGCGATGCGCAAAATAGCGCGAGTGTAAACTGCGTTAAACAGTGCGATGCGCTAAATAGCTCCTTTGGTAAATAGCACAAAATAGTGCGCTGCGCAAAATAGCGTGAGTGTAAATTGCACAAAATAGTGCGATGCGTAAAACAGCGCGATTGTAAACTGCACAAAACAGTGCGATGCGCAAAATAGCACGTTTGATAAACTGCACAAAACAGTGCGATGCGCAAAATAGCACGTTTGATAAACTGCACAAAACAGTGCGATGCGCAAAATAGAGCGAGTGTAAAATGCACAAAACAGAGCGCTGCGCAAAATAGCGCGAGTGTAAACTGCACAAAATAGTGCGATGCGCAAAATAACGCGAGTGTAAACAGCACAACACAGTGCGATGCGCAAAATAGCGCGAGTGTAAACTGCACAAAGCAGTGCGCTGCGCAAAATAGCGCGAGTGTGAACTGCACAAAACAGTGCGTTGGGCTAAATAGCGCGAGTGTAATCTGCACAAAACAGTGCAATGCGCAAAATAGCGCGTTTAATAAACAGCACAAAACAGTGTAATGCGCAAAATAGCGAGAGTGTAAACTGCACAAAACAGTGCGATGCGCAAAATAGCACGAGTGTAAACTGCAAAAAACGGTGCGATGCGCAAAATAGCGCGTTTGATAAACTGCACAAAACATTGCAATGCGCAAAATACCGCGTTTGATAAACTGCACAAAACAGTGCGATGCGCAAAATATCGAGATTGTAAACTGCACAAAACAGTGCGATGCGCAAAACAGCGCGAGTGTAAACTGCACAAAACAGTGCGATGCGAAAAATAGCGAGAGTGTAAACAGCACAAAACAGTGCGATACGCAAAATAGCGCGAGTGTAAACTGCACAAAACCGTGCACTGCGCAAAATAGCGCGAGTGTAAACTGCAAAAAATGGTGCGATGCGCAAAATAGCGCGTCTGATAAACTGCACAAAACAGTGCGATGCGCAAAATAACGCGTTTGGTAAACTGCACAAAACAGTGCGATGCGCAAAATAGCGAGAGTGTAAACTGCGCAAAACAGTGCGATGCGCAAAATAGCGCGAGTGTAAACTGCGTTAAACAGTGCGATGCGCAAAATAGCTCCTTTGGTAAATAGCACAAAATAGTGCGCTGCGCAAAATAGCGTGAGTGTAAATTGCACAAAATAGTGCGATGCGTAAAACAGCGCGATTGTAAACTGCACAAAACAGTGCGATGCGCAAAATAGCACGTTTGATAAACTGCACAAAACAGTGCGATGCGCAAAATATAGCGAGTGTAAAATGCACAAAACAGAGCACTGCGCAAAATAGCGCGAGTGTAAACTGCACAAAATAGTGCGATGCGCAAAATAACGCGAGTGTAAACAGCACAAAACAGTGCGATGCGCAAAATAGCGCGAGTGTAAACTGCACAAAGCAGTGCGCTGCGCAAAACAGCGCGAGTGTTAACTGCACAAAACAGTGCGCTGGGCTAAATAGCGCGAGTGTAATCTGCACAAAACAGTGCAATGCGCAAAATAGCGCGTTTAATAAACAGCACAAAACAGTGTAATGCGCAAAATAGCGAGAGTGTAAACAGCACAAAACAGTGCGATGCGCAAAATAGCACGAGTGTAAACTGCAAAAAATGGTGCGATGCGCAAAATAGCGCGTTTGATAAACTGCACAAAACATTGCAATGCGCAAAATACCGCGTTTGATAAACTGCACAAAACAGTGCGATGCGCAAAATATCGAGAGTGTAAACTGCACAAAACAGTGCGATGCGCAAAACAGCGCGAGTGTAAACTGCACAAAACAGTGCGATGCGAAAAATAGCGAGAGTGTAAACAGCACAAAACAGTGCGATACGCAAAATAGCGCGAGTGTAAACTGCACAAAACCGTGCACTGCGCAAAATAGCGCGAGTGTAAACTGCAAAAAATGGTGCGATGCGCAAAATAGCGCGTCTGATAAACTGCACAAAACAGTGCGATGCGCAAAATAACGCGTTTGGTAAACTGCACAAAACAGTGCGATGCGCAAAATAGCGAGAGTGTAAACTGCGCAAAACAGTGCGATGCGCAAAATAGCGCGAGTGTAAACTGCGTTAAACAGTGCGATGCGCAAAATAGCTCCTTTGGTAAATAGCACAAAATAGTGCGCTGCGCAAAATAGCGTGAGTGTAAATTGCACAAAATAGTGCGATGCGTAAAACAGCGCGATTGTAAACTGCACAAAACAGTGCGATGCGCAAAATAGCACGTGTCATAAACTGCACAAAACAGTGCGATGCGCAAAATAGCACGATTGATAAACTGCACAGAACAGTGCGATGCGCAAAATAGCACGTGTGATAAACTGCACAAAACAGTGCGATGCGCAAAATAGCACGTCTGATAAACTGCACAAAACAGTGCGATGCGCAAAATAGAGCGAGTGTAAAATGCACAAAACAGAGCGCTGCGCAAAATAGCGCGAGTGTAAACTGCACAAAATAGTGCGATGCGCAAAATAACGCGAGTGTAAACAGCACAACACAGTGCGATGCGCAAAATAGCGCGAGTGTAAACTGCACAAAGCAGTGCGCTGCGCAAAATAGCGCGGGTGTGAACTGCACAAAACAGTGCGTTGGGCTAAATAGCGCGAGTGTAATCTGCACAAAACAGTGCAATGCGCAAAATAGCGCGTTTAATAAACAGCACAAAACAGTGTAATGCGCAAAATAGCGAGAGTGTAAACAGCACAAAACAGTGCGATGCGCAAAATAGCACGAGTGTAAACTGCAAAAAACGGTGCGATGCGCAAAATAGCGCGTTTGATAAACTGCACAAAACATTGCAATGCGCAAAATACCGCGTTTGATAAACTGCACAAAACAGTGCGATGCGCAAAATATCGAGATTGTAAACTGCACAAAACAGTGCGATGCGCAAAACAGCGCGAGTGTAAACTGCACAAAACAGTGCGATGCGCAAAATAGCGAGAGTGTAAACAGCACAAAACAGTGCGATACGCAAAATAGCGCGAGTGTAAACTGCACAAAACAGTGCACTGCGCAAAATAGCGCGAGTGTAAACTGCAAAAAATGGTGCGATGCGCAAAATAGCGCGTCTGATAAACTGCACAAAACAGTGCGATGCGCAAAATAACGCGTTTGGTAAACTGCACAAAACAGTGCGATGCGCAAAATAGCGAGAGTGTAAACTGCGCAAAACAGTGCGATGCGCAAAATAGCGCGAGTGTAAACTGCGTTAAACAGTGCGATGCGCAAAATAGCTCCTTTGGTAAATAGCACAAAATAGTGCGCTGCGCAAAATAGCGTGAGTGTAAATTGCACAAAATAGTGCGATGCGTAAAACAGCGCGATTGTAAACTGCACAAAACAGTGCGATGCGCAAAATAGCACGTTTGATAAACTGCACAAAACAGTGCGATGCGCAAAATATAGCGAGTGTAAAATGCACAAAACAGAGCACTGCGCAAAATAGCGCGAGTGTAAACTGCACAAAATAGTGCGATGCGCAAAATAACGCGAGTGTAAACAGCACAAAACAGTGCGATGCGCAAAATAGCGCGAGTGTAAACTGCACAAAGCAGTGCGCTGCGCAAAATAGCGCGAGTGTTAACTGCACAAAACAGTGCGCTGGGCTAAATAGCGCGAGTGTAATCTGCACAAAACAGTGCAATGCGCAAAATAGCGCGTTTAATAAACAGCACAAAACAGTGTAATGCGCAAAATAGCGAGAGTGTAAACAGCACAAAACAGTGCGATGCGCAAAATAGCACGAGTGTAAACTGCAAAAAATGGTGCGATGCGCAAAATAGCGCGTTTGATAAACTGCACAAAACATTGCAATGCGCAAAATACCGCGTTTGATAAACTGCACAAAACAGTGCGATGCGCAAAATATCGAGAGTGTAAACTGCACAAAACAGTGCGATGCGCAAAACAGCGCGAGTGTAAACTGCACAAAACAGTGCGATGCGCAAAATAGCGAGAGTGTAAACAGCACAAAACAGTGCGATACGCAAAATAGCGCGAGTGTAAACTGCACAAAACCGTGCACTGCGCAAAATAGCGCGAGTGTAAACTGCAAAAAATGGTGCGATGCGCAAAATAGCGCGTCTGATAAACTGCACAAAACAGTGCGATGCGCAAAATAACGCGTTTGGTAAACTGCACAAAACAGTGCGATGCGCAAAATAGCGAGAGTGTAAACTGCGCAAAACAGTGCGATGCGCAAAATAGCGCGAGTGTAAACTGCGTTAAACAGTGCGATGCGCAAAATAGCTCCTTTGGTAAATAGCACAAAATAGTGCGCTGCGCAAAATAGCGTGAGTGTAAATTGCACAAAATAGTGCGATGCGTAAAACAGCGCGATTGTAAACTGCACAAAACAGTGCGATGCGCAAAATAGCACGTTTGATAAACTGCACAAAACAGTGCGATGCGCAAAATATAGCGAGTGTAAAATGCACAAAACAGAGCACTGCGCAAAATAGCGCGAGTGTAAACTGCACAAAATAGTGCGATGCGCAAAATAACGCGAGTGTAAACAGCACAAAACAGTGCGATGCGCAAAATAGCGCGAGTGTAAACTGCACAAAGCAGTGCGCTGCGCAAAATAGCGCGAGTGTTAACTGCACAAAACAGTGCGCTGGGCTAAATAGCGCGAGTGTAATCTGCACAAAACAGTGCAATGCGCAAAATAGCGCGTTTAATAAACAGCACAAAACAGTGTAATGCGCAAAATAGCGAGAGTGTAAACAGCACAAAACAGTGCGATGCGCAAAATAGCACGAGTGTAAACTGCAAAAAATGGTGCGATGCGCAAAATAGCGCGTTTGATAAACTGCACAAAACATTGCAATGCGCAAAATACCGCGTTTGATAAACTGCACAAAACAGTGCGATGCGCAAAATATCGAGAGTGTAAACTGCACAAAACAGTGCGATGCGCAAAACAGCGCGAGTGTAAACTGCACAAAACAGTGCGATGCGCAAAATAGCGAGAGTGTAAACAGCACAAAACAGTGCGATACGCAAAATAGCGCGAGTGTAAACTGCACAAAACCGTGCACTGCGCAAAATAGCGCGAGTGTAAACTGCAAAAAATGGTGCGATGCGCAAAATAGCGCGTCTGATAAACTGCACAAAACAGTGCGATGCGCAAAATAACGCGTTTGGTAAACTGCACAAAACAGTGCGATGCGCAAAATAGCGAGAGTGTAAACTGCGCAAAACAGTGCGATGCGCAAAATAGCGCGAGTGTAAACTGCGTTAAACAGTGCGATGCGCAAAATAGCTCCTTTGGTAAATAGCACAAAATAGTGCGCTGCGCAAAATAGCGTGAGTGTAAATTGCACAAAATAGTGCGATGCGTAAAACAGCGCGATTGTAAACTGCACAAAACAGTGCGATGCGCAAAATAGCACGTGTCATAAACTGCACAAAACAGTGCGATGCGCAAAATAGCACGTTTGATAAACTGCACAAAACAGTGCGATGCGCAAAATAGCACGTTTGATAAACTGCACAAAACAGTGCGATGCGCAAAATAGCACGTCTGATAAACTGCACAAAACAGTGCGATGCGCAAAATAGAGCGAGTGTAAAATGCACAAAACAGAGCGCTGCGCAAAATAGCGCGAGTGTAAACTGCACAAAATAGTGCGATGCGCAAAATAACGCGAGTGTAAACAGCACAACACAGTGCGATGCGCAAAATAGCGCGAGTGTAAACTGCACAAAGCAGTGCGCTGCGCAAAATAGCGCGGGTGTGAACTGCACAAAACAGTGCGTTGGGCTAAATAGCGCGAGTGTAATCTGCACAAAACAGTGCAATGCGCAAAATAGCGCGTTTAATAAACAGCACAAAACAGTGTAATGCGCAAAATAGCGAGAGTGTAAACAGCACAAAACAGTGCGATGCGCAAAATAGCACGAGTGTAAACTGCAAAAAACGGTGCGATGCGCAAAATAGCGCGTTTGATAAACTGCACAAAACATTGCAATGCGCAAAATACCGCGTTTGATAAACTGCACAAAACAGTGCGATGCGCAAAATATCGAGATTGTAAACTGCACAAAACAGTGCGATGCGCAAAACAGCGCGAGTGTAAACTGCACAAAACAGTGCGATGCGCAAAATAGCGAGAGTGTAAACAGCACAAAACAGTGCGATACGCAAAATAGCGCGAGTGTAAACTGCACAAAACAGTGCACTGCGCAAAATAGCGCGAGTGTAAACTGCAAAAAATGGTGCGATGCGCAAAATAGCGCGTCTGATAAACTGCACAAAACAGTGCGATGCGCAAAATAACGCGTTTGGTAAACTGCACAAAACAGTGCGATGCGCAAAATAGCGAGAGTGTAAACTGCGCAAAACAGTGCGATGCGCAAAATAGCGCGAGTGTAAACTGCGTTAAACAGTGCGATGCGCAAAATAACTCCTTTGGTAAATAGCACAAAATAGTGCGCTGCGCAAAATAGCGTGAGTGTAAATTGCACAAAATAGTGCGATGCGTAAAACAGCGCGATTGTAAACTGCACAAAACAGTGCGATGCGCAAAATAGCACGTTTGATAAACTGCACAAAACAGTGCGATGCGCAAAATAGCACGTTTGATAAACTGCACAAAACAGTGCGATGCGCAAAATAGCACGTCTGATAAACTGCACAAAACAGTGCGATGCGCAAAATAGAGCGAGTGTAAAATGCACAAAACAGAGCGCTGCGCAAAATAGCGCGAGTGTAAACTGCACAAAATAGTGCGATGCGCAAAATAACGCGAGTGTAAACAGCACAACACAGTGCGATGCGCAAAATAGCGCGAGTGTAAACTGCACAAAGCAGTGCGCTGCGCAAAATAGCGCGGGTGTGAACTGCACAAAACAGTGCGTTGGGCTAAATAGCGCGAGTGTAATCTGCACAAAACAGTGCAATGCGCAAAATAGCGCGTTTAATAAACAGCACAAAACAGTGTAATGCGCAAAATAGCGAGAGTGTAAACAGCACAAAACAGTGCGATGCGCAAAATAGCACGAGTGTAAACTGCAAAAAACGGTGCGATGCGCAAAATAGCGCGTTTGATAAACTGCACAAAACATTGCAATGCGCAAAATACCGCGTTTGATAAACTGCACAAAACAGTGCGATGCGCAAAATATCGAGATTGTAAACTGCACAAAACAGTGCGATGCGCAAAACAGCGCGAGTGTAAACTGCACAAAACAGTGCGATGCGCAAAATAGCGAGAGTGTAAACAGCACAAAACAGTGCGATACGCAAAATAGCGCGAGTGTAAACTGCACAAAACAGTGCACTGCGCAAAATAGCGCGAGTGTAAACTGCAAAAAATGGTGCGATGCGCAAAATAGCGCGTCTGATAAACTGCACAAAACAGTGCGATGCGCAAAATAACGCGTTTGGTAAACTGCACAAAACAGTGCGATGCGCAAAATAGCGAGAGTGTAAACTGCGCAAAACAGTGCGATGCGCAAAATAGCGCGAGTGTAAACTGCGTTAAACAGTGCGATGCGCAAAATAGCTCCTTTGGTAAATAGCACAAAATAGTGCGCTGCGCAAAATAGCATGAGTGTAAATTGCACAAAATAGTGCGATGCGTAAAATAGCGCGATTGTAAACTGCACAAAACAGTGCGATGCGCAAAATAGCACGTTTGATAAACTGCACAAAACAGTGCGATGCGCAAAATATAGCGAGTGTAAAATGCACAAAACAGAGCACTGCGCAAAATAGCGCGAGTGTAAACTGCACAAAATAGTGCGATGCGCAAAATAACGCGAGTGTAAACAGCACAAAACAGTGCGATGCGCAAAATAGCGCGAGTGTAAACTGCACAAAGCAGTGCGCTGCGCAAAATAGCGCGAGTGTGAACTGCACAAAACAGTGCGCTGGGCTAAATAGCGCGAGTGTAATCTGCAAAAAACAGTGCATTGCGCAAAATAGCGCGTTTAATAAACAGCACAAAACAGTGTAATGCGCAAAATAGCGAGAGTGTAAACAGCACAAAACAGTGCGATGCGCAAAATAGCACGAGTGTAAACTGCAAAAAACGGTGCGATGCGCAAAATAGCGCGTTTGATAAACTGCACAAAACATTGCAATGCGCAAAATACCGCGTTTGATAAACTGCACAAAACAGTGCGATGCGCAAAATATCGAGAGTGTAAACTGCACAAAACAGTGCGATGCGCAAAACAGCGCGAGTGTAAACTGCACAAAACAGTGCGATGCGCAAAATAGCGAGAGTGTAAACAGCACAAAACAGTGCGATACGCAAAATAGCGCGAGTGTAAACTGCACAAAACAGTGCACTGCGCAAAATAGCGCGAGTGTAAACTGCAAAAAATGGTGCGATGCGCAAAATAGCGCGTCTGATAAACTGCACAAAACAGTGCGATGCGCAAAATAACGCGTTTGGTAAACTGCACAAAACAGTGCGATGCGCAAAATAGCGAGAGTGTAAACTGCGCAAAACAGTGCGATGCGCAAAATAGCGCGAGTGTAAACTGCGTTAAACAGTGCGATGCGCAAAATAGCTCCTTTGGTAAATAGCACAAAATAGTGCGCTGCGCAAAATAGCATGAGTGTAAATTGCACAAAATAGTGCGATGCGTAAAATAGCGCGATTGTAAACTGCACAAAACAGTGCGATGCGCAAAATAGCACGTTTGATAAACTGCACAAAACAGTGCGATGCGCAAAATATAGCGAGTGTAAAATGCACAAAACAGAGCACTGCGCAAAATAGCGCGAGTGTAAACTGCACAAAATAGTGCGATGCGCAAAATAACGCGAGTGTAAACAGCACAAAACAGTGCGATGCGCAAAATAGCGCGAGTGTAAACTGCACAAAGCAGTGCGCTGCGCAAAATAGCGCGAGTGTGAACTGCACAAAACAGTGCGCTGGGCTAAATAGCGCGAGTGTAATCTGCACAAAACAGTGCAATGCGCAAAATAGCGCGTTTAATAAACAGCACAAAACAGTGTAATGCGCAAAATAGCGAGAGTGTAAACAGCACAAAACAGTGCGATGCGCAAAATAGCACGAGTGTAAACTGCAAAAAACGGTGCGATGCGCAAAATAGCGCGTTTGATAAACTGCACAAAACATTGCAATGCGCAAAATACCGCGTTTGATAAACTGCACAAAACAGTGCGATGCGCAAAATATCGAGAGTGTAAACTGCACAAAACAGTGCGATGCGCAAAACAGCGCGAGTGTAAACTGCACAAAACAGTGCGATGCGCAAAATAGCGAGAGTGTAAACAGCACAAAACAGTGCGATACGCAAAATAGCGCGAGTGTAAACTGCACAAAACAGTGCACTACGCAAAATAGCGCGAGTGTAAACTGCAAAAAATGGTGCGATGCGCAAAATAGCGCGTCTGATAAACTGCACAAAACAGTGCGATGCGCAAAATAACGCGTTTGGTAAACTGCACAAAACAGTGCGATGCGCAAAATAGCGCGAGTGTAAACTGCGTTAAACAGTGCGATGCGCAAAATAGCTCCTTTGGTAAATAGCACAAAATAGTGCGCTGCGCAAAATAGCGTGAGTGTAAATTGCACAAAATAGTGCGATGCGTAAAACAGCGCGATTGTAAACTGCACAAAACAGTGCGATGCGCAAAATAGCACGTTTGATAAACTGCACAAAACAGTGCGATGCGCAAAATAGCACGTGTGATAAACTGCACAAAACAGTGCGATGCGCAAAATAGCACGTCTGATAAACTGCACAAAACAGTGCGATGCGCAAAATAGAGCGAGTGTAAAATGCACAAAACAGAGCGCTGCGCAAAATAGCGCGAGTGTAAACTGCACAAAATAGTGCGATGCGCAAAATAACGCGAGTGTAAACAGCACAACACAGTGCGATGCGCAAAATAGCGCGAGTGTAAACTGCACAAAGCAGTGCGCTGCGCAAAATAGCGCGGGTGTGAACTGCACAAAACAGTGCGTTGGGCTAAATAGCGCGAGTGTAATCTGCACAAAACAGTGCAATGCGCAAAATAGCGCGTTTAATAAACAGCACAAAACAGTGTAATGCGCAAAATAGCGAGAGTGTAAACAGCACAAAACAGTGCGATGCGCAAAATAGCACGAGTGTAAACTGCAAAAAACGGTGCGATGCGCAAAATAGCGCGTTTGATAAACTGCACAAAACATTGCAATGCGCAAAATACCGCGTTTGATAAACTGCACAAAACAGTGCGATGCGCAAAATATCGAGATTGTAAACTGCACAAAACAGTGCGATGCGCAAAACAGCGCGAGTGTAAACTGCACAAAACAGTGCGATGCGCAAAATAGCGAGAGTGTAAACAGTACAAAACAGTGCGATACGCAAAATAGCGCGAGTGTAAACTGCACAAAACAGTGCACTGCACAAAATAGCGCGAGTGTAAACTGCAAAAAATGGTGCGATGCGCAAAATAGCGCGTCTGATAAACTGCACAAAACAGTGCGATGCGCAAAATAACGCGTTTGGTAAACTGCACAAAACAGTGCGATGCGCAAAATAGCGAGAGTGTAAACTGCGCAAAACAGTGCGATGTGCAAAATATCGCGAGTGTAAACTGCGTTAAACAGTGCGATGCGCAAAATAGCTCCTTTGGTAAATAGCACAAAATAGTGCGCTGCGCAAAATAGCATGAGTGTAAATTGCACAAAATAGTGCGATGCGTAAAATAGCGCGATTGTAAACTGCACAAAACAGTGCGATGCGCAAAATAGCACGTTTGATAAACTGCACAAAACAGTGCGATGCGCAAAATATAGCGAGTGTAAAATGCACAAAACAGAGCACTGCGCAAAATAGCGCGAGTGTAAACTGCACAAAATAGTGCGATGCGCAAAATAACGCGATTGTAAACAGCACAAAACAGTGCGATGCGCAAAATAGCGCGAGTGTAAACTGCACAAAGCAGTGCGCTGCGCAAAATAGCGCGAGTGTGAACTGCACAAAACAGTGCGCTGGGCTAAATAGCGCGAGTGTAATCTGCACAAAACAGTGCAATGCGCAAAATAGCGCGTTTAATAAACAGCACAAAACAGTGTAATGCGCAAAATAGCGAGAGTGTAAACAGCACAAAACAGTGCGATGCGCAAAATAGCACTAGTGTAAACTGCAAAAAACGGTGCGATGCGCAAAATAGCGCGTTTGATAAACTGCACAAAACATTGCAATGCGCAAAATACCGCGTTTGATAAACTGCACAAAACAGTGCGATGCGCAAAACAGCGCGAGTGTAAACTGCACAAAACAGTGCGATGCGCAAAATAGCGAGAGTGTAAACAGCACAAAACAGTGCGATACGCAAAATAGCGCGAGTGTAAACTGCACAAAACAGTGCACTGCGCAAAATAGCGCGAGTGTAAACTGCAAAAAATGGTGCGATGCGCAAAATAGCGCGTCTGATAAACTGCACAAAACAGTGCGATGCGCAAAATAACGCGTTTGGTAAACTGCACAAAACAGTGCGATGCGCAAAATAGCGAGAGTGTAAACTGCGCAAAACAGTGCGATGCGCATAATAGCGCGAGTGTAAACTGCGTTAAACAGTGCGATGCGCAAAATAGCTCCTTTGGTAAATAGCACAAAATAGTGCGCTGCGCAAAATAGCGTGAGTGTAAATTGCACAAAATAGTGCGATGCGTAAAACAGCGCGATTGTAAACTGCACAAAACAGTGCGATGCGCAAAATAGCACGTTTGATAAACTGCACAAAACAGTGCGATGCGCAAAATAGCACGTTTGATAAACTGCACAAAACAGTGCGATGCGCAAAATATAGCGAGTGTAAAATGCACAAAACAGAGCACTGCGCAAAATAGCGCGAGTGTAAACTGCACAAAATAGTGCGATGCGCAAAATAACGCGAGTGTAAACAGCACAAAACAGTGCGATGCGCAAAATAGCGCGAGTGTAAACTGCACAAAGCAGTGCGCTGCGCAAAATAGCGCGAGTGTGAACTGCACAAAACAGTGCGCTGGGCTAAATAGCGCGAGTGTAATCTGCACAAAACAGTGCAATGCGCAAAATAGCGCGTTTAATAAACAGCACAAAACAGTGTAATGCGCAAAATAGCGAGAGTGTAAACAGCACAAAACAGTGCGATGCGCAAAATAGCACGAGTGTAAACTGCAAAAAACGGTGCGATGCGCAAAATAGCGCGTTTGATAAACTGCACAAAACATTGCAATGCGCAAAATACCGCGTTTGATAAACTGCACAAAACAGTGCGATGCGCAAAATATCGAGAGTGTAAACTGCACAAAACAGTGCGATGCGCAAAACAGCGCGAGTGTAAACTGCACAAAACAGTGCGATGCGCAAAATAGCGAGAGTGTAAACAGCACAAAACAGTGCGATACGCAAAATAGCGCGAGTGTAAACTGCACAAAACAGTGCACTACGCAAAATAGCGCGAGTGTAAACTGCAAAAAATGGTGCGATGCGCAAAATAGCGCGTCTGATAAACTGCACAAAACAGTGCGATGCGCAAAATAACGCGTTTGGTAAACTGCACAAAACAGTGCGATGCGCAAAATAGCGAGAGTGTAAACTGCGCAAAACAGTGCGATGCGCAAAATAGCGCGAGTGTAAACTGCGTTAAACAGTGCGATGCGCAAAATAGCTCCTTTGGTAAATAGCACAAAATAGTGCGCTGCGCAAAATAGCGTGAGTGTAAATTGCACAAAATAGTGCGATGCGTAAAACAGCGCGATTGTAAACTGCACAAAACAGTGCGATGCGCAAAATAGCACGTTTGATAAACTGCACAAAACAGTGCGATGCGCAAAATAGCACGTGTGATAAACTGCACAAAACAGTGCGATGCGCAAAATAGCACGTCTGATAAACTGCACAAAACAGTGCGATGCGCAAAATAGAGCGAGTGTAAAATGCACAAAACAGAGCGCTGCGCAAAATAGCGCGAGTGTAAACTGCACAAAATAGTGCGATGCGCAAAATAACGCGAGTGTAAACAGCACAACACAGTGCGATGCGCAAAATAGCGCGAGTGTAAACTGCACAAAGCAGTGCGCTGCGCAAAATAGCGCGGGTGTGAACTGCACAAAACAGTGCGTTGGGCTAAATAGCGCGAGTGTAATCTGCACAAAACAGTGCAATGCGCAAAATAGCGCGTTTAATAAACAGCACAAAACAGTGTAATGCGCAAAATAGCGAGAGTGTAAACAGCACAAAACAGTGCGATGCGCAAAATAGCACGAGTGTAAACTGCAAAAAACGGTGCGATGCGCAAAATAGCGCGTTTGATAAACTGCACAAAACATTGCAATGCGCAAAATACCGCGTTTGATAAACTGCACAAAACAGTGCGATGCGCAAAATATCGAGATTGTAAACTGCACAAAACAGTGCGATGCGCAAAACAGCGCGAGTGTAAACTGCACAAAACAGTGCGATGCGCAAAATAGCGAGAGTGTAAACAGTACAAAACAGTGCGATACGCAAAATAGCGCGAGTGTAAACTGCACAAAACAGTGCACTGCGCAAAATAGCGCGAGTGTAAACTGCAAAAAATGGTGCGATGCGCAAAATAGCGCGTCTGATAAACTGCACAAAACAGTGCGATGCGCAAAATAACGCGTTTGGTAAACTGCACAAAACAGTGCGATGCGCAAAATAGCGAGAGTGTAAACTGCGCAAAAAGTGCGATGTGCAAAATATCGCGAGTGTAAACTGCGTTAAACAGTGCGATGCGCAAAATAGCTCCTTTGGTAAATAGCACAAAATAGTGCGCTGCGCAAAATAGCATGAGTGTAAATTGCACAAAATAGTGCGATGCGTAAAATAGCGCGATTGTAAACTGCACAAAACAGTGCGATGCGCAAAATAGCACGTTTGATAAACTGCACAAAACAGTGCGATGCGCAAAATATAGCGAGTGTAAAATGCACAAAACAGAGCACTGCGCAAAATAGCGCGAGTGTAAACTGCACAAAATAGTGCGATGCGCAAAATAACGCGATTGTAAACAGCACAAAACAGTGCGATGCGCAAAATAGCGCGAGTGTAAACTGCACAAAGCAGTGCGCTGCGCAAAATAGCGCGAGTGTGAACTGCACAAAACAGTGCGCTGGGCTAAATAGCGCGAGTGTAATCTGCACAAAACAGTGCAATGCGCAAAATAGCGCGTTTAATAAACAGCACAAAACAGTGTAATGCGCAAAATAGCGAGAGTGTAAACAGCACAAAACAGTGCGATGCGCAAAATAGCACTAGTGTAAACTGCAAAAAACGGTGCGATGCGCAAAATAGCGCGTTTGATAAACTGCACAAAACATTGCAATGCGCAAAATACCGCGTTTGATAAACTGCACAAAACAGTGCGATGCGCAAAACAGCGCGAGTGTAAACTGCACAAAACAGTGCGATGCGCAAAATAGCGAGAGTGTAAACAGCACAAAACAGTGCGATACGCAAAATAGCGCGAGTGTAAACTGCACAAAACAGTGCACTGCGCAAAATAGCGCGAGTGTAAACTGCAAAAAATGGTGCGATGCGCAAAATAGCGCGTCTGATAAACTGCACAAAACAGTGCGATGCGCAAAATAACGCGTTTGGTAAACTGCACAAAACAGTGCGATGCGCAAAATAGCGAGAGTGTAAACTGCGCAAAACAGTGCGATGCGCATAATAGCGCGAGTGTAAACTGCGTTAAACAGTGCGATGCGCAAAATAGCTCCTTTGGTAAATAGCACAAAATAGTGCGCTGCGCAAAATAGCGTGAGTGTAAATTGCACAAAATAGTGCGATGCGTAAAACAGCGCGATTGTAAACTGCACAAAACAGTGCGATGCGCAAAATAGCACGTTTGATAAACTGCACAAAACAGTGCGATGCGCAAAATAGCACGTTTGATAAACTGCACAAAACAGTGCGATGCGCAAAATAGAGCGAGTGTAAAATGCACAAAACAGAGCGCTGCGCAAAATAGCGCGAGTGCAAACTGCACAAAATAGTGCGATGCGCAAAATAACGCGAGTGTAAACAGCACAAAATAGTGCGATGCGCAAAATAGCGCGAGTGTAAACTGCACAAAGCAGTGCGCTGCGCAAAATAGTGCGAGTGTGAACTGCACAAAACAGTGCGTTGGGCTAAATAGCGCGAGTGTAATCTGCACAAAACAGTGCAATGCGCAAAATAGCGCGTTTAATAAACAGCACAAAACAGTGTAAAGCGCAAAATAGCGAGAGTGTAAACAGCACAAAACAGGGCGATGCGCAAAATAGCACGAGTGTAAACTGCAAAAAACGGTGCGATGCGCAAAATAGCGCGTTTGATAAACTGCACAAAACATTGCAATGCGCAAAATACCGCGTTTGATAAACTGCACAAAACAGTGCGATGCGCAACATATCGAGAGTGTAAACTGCACAAAACAGTGCGATGCGCAAAACAGCGCGAGTGTAAACTGCACAAAACAGTGCGATGCGCAAAATAGCGAGAGTGTAAACAGCACAAAACAGTGCGATACGCAAAATAGCGCGAGTGTAAACTGCACAAAACAGTGCACTTCGCAAAATAGCGCGAGTGTAAACTGCAAAAAATGGTGCGATGCGCAAAATAGCGCGTCTGATAAACTGCACAAAACAGTGCGATGCGCAAAATAACGCGTTTGGTAAACTGCACAAAACAGTGCGATGCGCAAAATAGCGAGAGTGTAAACTGCGCAAAACAGTGCGATGCGCAAAATAGCGCGAGTGTAAACTGCGTTAAACAGTGCGATGCGCAAAATAGCTCCTTTGGTAAATAGCACAAAATAGTGCGCTGCGCAAAATAGCATGAGTGTAAATTGCACAAAATAGTGCAATGCGCAAAATAGCGCGATTGTAAACTGCACAAAACAGTGCGATGCGCAAAATAGCACGTTTGATAAACTGCACAAAACAGTGCGATGCGCAAAATATAGCGAGTGTAAAATGCACAAAACAGAGCACTGCGCAAAATAGCGCGAGTGTAAACTGCACAAAATAGTGCGATGCGCAAAATAACGCGAGTGTAAACAGCACAAAACAGTGCGATGCGCAAAATAGCGCGAGTGTAAACTGCACAAAGCAGTGCGCTGCGCAAAATAGCGCGAGTGTGAACTGCACAAAACAGTGCGCTGGGCTAAATAGCGCGAGTGTAATCTGCATAAAACAGTGCAATGCGCAAAATAGCGCGTTTAATAAACAGCACAAAACAGTGTAATGCGCAAAATAGCGAGAGTGTAAACAGCACAAAACAGTGCGATGCGCAAAATAGCACGAGTGTAAACTGCAAAAAACGGTGCGATGCGCAAAATAGCGCGTTTGATAAACTGCACAAAACATTGCAATGCGCAAAATACCGCGTTTGATAAACTGCACAAAACAGTGCGATGCGCAAAATATCGAGAGTGTAAACTGCACAAAACAGTGCGATGCGCAAAACAGCGCGAGTGTAAACTGCACAAAACAGTGCGATGCGCAAAATAGCGAGAGTGTAAACAGCACAAAACAGTGCGATACGCAAAATAGCGCGAGTGTAAACTGCACAAAACAGTGCACTGCGCAAAATAGCGCGAGTGTAAACTGCAAAAAATGGTGCGATGCGCAAAATAGCGCGTCTGATAAACTGCACAAAACAGTGCGATGCGCAAAATAACGCGTTTGGTAAACTGCACAAAACAGTGCGATGCGCAAAATAGCGAGAGTGTAAACTGCGCAAAACAGTGCGATGCGCAAAATAGCGCGAGTGTAAACTGCGTTAAACAGTGCGATGCGCAAAATAGCTCCTTTGGTAAATAGCACAAAATAGTGCGCTGCGCAAAATAGCGTGAGTGTAAATTGCACAAAATAGTGCGATGCGTAAAACAGCGCGATTGTAAACTGCACAAAACAGTGCGATGCGCAAAATAGCACGTTTGATAAACTGCACAAAACAGTGCGATGCGCAAAATAGCACGTTTGATAAACTGCACAAAACAGTGCGATGCGCAAAATAGCACGTCTGATAAACTGCACAAAACAGTGCGATGCGCAAAATAGAGCGAGTGTAAAATGCACAAAACAGAGCGCTGCGCAAAATAGCGCGAGTGTAAACTGCACAAAATAGTGCGATGCGCAAAATAACGCGAGTGTAAACAGCACAACACAGTGCGATGCGCAAAATAGCGCGAGTGTAAACTGCACAAAGCAGTGCGCTGCGCAAAATAGCGCGGGTGTGAACTGCACAAAACAGTGCGTTGGGCTAAATAGCGCGAGTGTAATCTGCACAAAACAGTGCAATGCGCAAAATAGCGCGTTTAATAAACAGCACAAAACAGTGTAATGCGCAAAATAGCGAGAGTGTAAACAGCACAAAACAGTGCGATGCGCAAAATAGCACGAGTGTAAACTGCAAAAAACGGTGCGATGCGCAAAATAGCGCGTTTGATAAACTGCACAAAACATTGCAATGCGCAAAATACCGCGTTTGATAAACTGCACAAAACAGTGCGATGCGCAAAATATCGAGATTGTAAACTGCACAAAACAGTGCGATGCGCAAAACAGCGCGAGTGTAAACTGCACAAAACAGTGCGATGCGCAAAATAGCGAGAGTGTAAACAGTACAAAACAGTGCGATACGCAAAATAGCGCGAGTGTAAACTGCACAAAACAGTGCACTGCGCAAAATAGCGCGAGTGTAAACTGCAAAAAATGGTGCGATGCGCAAAATAGCGCGTCTGATAAACTGCACAAAACAGTGCGATGCGCAAAATAACGCGTTTGGTAAACTGCACAAAACAGTGCGATGCGCAAAATAGCGAGAGTGTAAACTGCGCAAAACAGTGCGATGTGCAAAATAGCGCGAGTGTAAACTGCGTTAAACAGTGCGATGCGCAAAATAGCTCCTTTGGTAAATAGCACAAAATAGTGCGCTGCGCAAAATAGCATGAGTGTAAATTGCACAAAATAGTGCGATGCGTAAAATAGCGCGATTGTAAACTGCACAAAACAGTGCGATGCGCAAAATAGCACGTTTGATAAACTGCACAAAACAGTGCGATGCGCAAAATATAGCGAGTGTAAAATGCACAAAACAGAGCACTGCGCAAAATAGCGCGAGTGTAAACTGCACAAAATAGTGCGATGCGCAAAATAACGCGATTGTAAACAGCACAAAACAGTGCGATGCGCAAAATAGCGCGAGTGTAAACTGCACAAAGCAGTGCGCTGCGCAAAATAGCGCGAGTGTGAACTGCACAAAACAGTGCGCTGGGCTAAATAGCGCGAGTGTAATCTGCACAAAACAGTGCAATGCGCAAAATAGCGCGTTTAATAAACAGCACAAAACAGTGTAATGCGCAAAATAGCGAGAGTGTAAACAGCACAAAACAGTGCGATGCGCAAAATAGCACTAGTGTAAACTGCAAAAAACGGTGCGATGCGCAAAATAGCGCGTTTGATAAACTGCACAAAACATTGCAATGCGCAAAATACCGCGTTTGATAAACTGCACAAAACAGTGCGATGCGCAAAATATCGAGAGTGTAAACTGCACAAAACAGTGCGATGCGCAAAACAGCGCGAGTGTAAACTGCACAAAACAGTGCGATGCGCAAAATAGCGAGAGTGTAAACAGCACAAAACAGTGCCATACGCAAAATAGCGCGAGTGTAAACTGCACAAAACAGTGCACTGCGCAAAATAGCGCGAGTGTAAACTGCAAAAAATGGTGCGATGCGCAAAATAGCGCGTCTGATAAACTGCACAAAACAGTGCGATGCGCAAAATAACGCGTTTGGTAAACTGCACAAAACAGTGCGATGCGCAAAATAGCGAGAGTGTAAACTGCGCAAAACAGTGCGATGCGCATAATAGCGCGAGTGTAAACTGCGTTAAACAGTGCGATGCGCAAAATAGCTCCTTTGGTAAATAGCACAAAATAGTGCGCTGCGCAAAATAGCGTGAGTGTAAATTGCACAAAATAGTGCGATGCGTAAAACAGCGCGATTGTAAACTGCACAAAACAGTGCGATGCGCAAAATAGCACGTTTGATAAACTGCACAAAACAGTGCGATGCGCAAAATAGCACGTTTGATAAACTGCACAAAACAGTGCGATGCGCAAAATAGAGCGAGTGTAAAATGCACAAAACAGAGCGCTGCGCAAAATAGCGCGAGTGCAAACTGCACAAAATAGTGCGATGCGCAAAATAACGCGAGTGTAAACAGCACAAAATAGTGCGATGCGCAAAATAGCGCGAGTGTAAACTGCACAAAGCAGTGCGCTGCGCAAAATAGTGCGAGTGTGAACTGCACAAAACAGTGCGTTGGGCTAAATAGCGCGAGTGTAATCTGCACAAAACAGTGCAATGCGCAAAATAGCGCGTTTAATAAACAGCACAAAACAGTGTAAAGCGCAAAATAGCGAGAGTGTAAACAGCACAAAACAGGGCGATGCGCAAAATAGCACGAGTGTAAACTGCAAAAAACGGTGCGATGCGCAAAATAGCGCGTTTGATAAACTGCACAAAACATTGCAATGCGCAAAATACCGCGTTTGATAAACTGCACAAAACAGTGCGATGCGCAACATATCGAGAGTGTAAACTGCACAAAACAGTGCGATGCGCAAAACAGCGCGAGTGTAAACTGCACAAAACAGTGCGATGCGCAAAATAGCGAGAGTGTAAACAGCACAAAACAGTGCGATACGCAAAATAGCGCGAGTGTAAACTGCACAAAACAGTGCACTTCGCAAAATAGCGCGAGTGTAAACTGCAAAAAATGGTGCGATGCGCAAAATAGCGCGTCTGATAAACTGCACAAAACAGTGCGATGCGCAAAATAACGCGTTTGGTAAACTGCACAAAACAGTGCGATGCGCAAAATAGCGAGAGTGTAAACTGCGCAAAACAGTGCGATGCGCAAAATAGCGCGAGTGTAAACTGCGTTAAACAGTGCGATGCGCAAAATAGCTCCTTTGGTAAATAGCACAAAATAGTGCGCTGCGCAAAATAGCATGAGTGTAAATTGCACAAAATAGTGCAATGCGCAAAATAGCGCGATTGTAAACTGCACAAAACAGTGCGATGCGCAAAATAGCACGTTTGATAAACTGCACAAAACAGTGCGATGCGCAAAATATAGCGAGTGTAAAATGCACAAAACAGAGCACTGCGCAAAATAGCGCGAGTGTAAACTGCACAAAATAGTGCGATGCGCAAAATAACGCGAGTGTAAACAGCACAAAACAGTGCGATGCGCAAAATAGCGCGAGTGTAAACTGCACAAAGCAGTGCGCTGCGCAAAATAGCGCGAGTGTGAACTGCACAAAACAGTGCGCTGGGCTAAATAGCGCGAGTGTAATCTGCATAAAACAGTGCAATGCGCAAAATAGCGCGTTTAATAAACAGCACAAAACAGTGTAATGCGCAAAATAGCGAGAGTGTAAACAGCACAAAACAGTGCGATGCGCAAAATAGCACGAGTGTAAACTGCAAAAAACGGTGCGATGCGCAAAATAGCGCGTTTGATAAACTGCACAAAACATTGCAATGCGCAAAATACCGCGTTTGATAAACTGCACAAAACAGTGCGATGCGCAAAATATCGAGAGTGTAAACTGCACAAAACAGTGCGATGCGCAAAACAGCGCGAGTGTAAACTGCACAAAACAGTGCGATGCGCAAAATAGCGAGAGTGTAAACAGCACAAAACAGTGCGATACGCAAAATAGCGCGAGTGTAAACTGCACAAAACAGTGCACTGCGCAAAATAGCGCGAGTGTAAACTGCAAAAAATGGTGCGATGCGCAAAATAGCGCGTCTGATAAACTGCACAAAACAGTGCGATGCGCAAAATAACGCGTTTGGTAAACTGCACAAAACAGTGCGATGCGCAAAATAGCGAGAGTGTAAACTGTGCAAAACAGTGCGATGCGCAAAATAGCGCGAGTGTAAACTGCGTTAAACAGTGCGATGCGCAAAATAGCTCCTTTGGTAAATAGCACAAAATAGTGCGCTGCGCAAAATAGCGTGAGTGTAAATTGCACAAAATAGTGCGATGCGTAAAACAGCGCGATTGTAAACTGCACAAAACAGTGCGATGCGCAAAATAGCACGTTTGATAAACTGCACAAAACAGTGCGATGCGCAAAATAGCACGTTTGATAAACTGCACAAAACAGTGCGATGCGCAAAATAGCACGTTTGATAAACTGCACAAAACAGTGCGATGCGCAAAATAGCACGTCTGATAAACTGCACAAAACAGTGCGATGCGCAAAATAGAGCGAGTGTAAAATGCACAAAACAGAGCGCTGCGCAAAATAGCGCGAGTGTAAACTGCACAAAATAGTGCGATGCGCAAAATAACGCGAGTGTAAACAGCACAACACAGTGCGATGCGCAAAATAGCGCGAGTGTAAACTGCACAAAGCAGTGCGCTGCGCAAAATAGCGCGGGTGTGAACTGCACAAAACAGTGCGTTGGGCTAAATAGCGCGAGTGTAATCTGCACAAAACAGTGCAATGCGCAAAATAGCGCGTTTAATAAACAGCACAAAACAGTGTAATGCGCAAAATAGCGAGAGTGTAAACAGCACAAAACAGTGCGATGCGCAAAATAGCACGAGTGTAAACTGCAAAAAACGGTGCGATGCGCAAAATAGCGCGTTTGATAAACTGCACAAAACATTGCAATGCGCAAAATACCGCGTTTGATAAACTGCACAAAACAGTGCGATGCGCAAAATATCGAGATTGTAAACTGCACAAAACAGTGCGATGCGCAAAACAGCGCGAGTGTAAACTGCACAAAACAGTGCGATGCGCAAAATAGCGAGAGTGTAAACAGTACAAAACAGTGCGATACGCAAAATAGCGCGAGTGTAAACTGCACAAAACAGTGCACTGCGCAAAATAGCGCGAGTGTAAACTGCAAAAAATGGTGCGATGCGCAAAATAGCGCGTCTGATAAACTGCACAAAACAGTGCGATGCGCAAAATAACGCGTTTGGTAAACTGCACAAAACAGTGCGATGCGCAAAATAGCGAGAGTGTAAACTGCGCAAAACAGTGCGATGTGCAAAATAGCGCGAGTGTAAACTGCGTTAAACAGTGCGATGCGCAAAATAGCTCCTTTGGTAAATAGCACAAAATAGTGCGCTGCGCAAAATAGCATGAGTGTAAATTGCACAAAATAGTGCGATGCGTAAAATAGCGCGATTGTAAACTGCACAAAACAGTGCGATGCGCAAAATAGCACGTTTGATAAACTGCACAAAACAGTGCGATGCGCAAAATATAGCGAGTGTAAAATGCACAAAACAGAGCACTGCGCAAAATAGCGCGAGTGTAAACTGCACAAAATAGTGCGATGCGCAAAATAACGCGATTGTAAACAGCACAAAACAGTGCGATGCGCAAAATAGCGCGAGTGTAAACTGCACAAAGCAGTGCGCTGCGCAAAATAGCGCGAGTGTGAACTGCACAAAACAGTGCGCTGGGCTAAATAGCGCGAGTGTAATCTGCACAAAACAGTGCAATGCGCAAAATAGCGCGTTTAATAAACAGCACAAAACAGTGTAATGCGCAAAATAGCGAGAGTGTAAACAGCACAAAACAGTGCGATGCGCAAAATAGCACTAGTGTAAACTGCAAAAAACGGTGCGATGCGCAAAATAGCGCGTTTGATAAACTGCACAAAACATTGCAATGCGCAAAATACCGCGTTTGATAAACTGCACAAAACAGTGCGATGCGCAAAATATCGAGAGTGTAAACTGCACAAAACAGTGCGATGCGCAAAACAGCGCGAGTGTAAACTGCACAAAACAGTGCGATGCGCAAAATAGCGAGAGTGTAAACAGCACAAAACAGTGCGATACGCAAAATAGCGCGAGTGTAAACTGCACAAAACAGTGCACTGCGCAAAATAGCGCGAGTGTAAACTGCAAAAAATGGTGCGATGCGCAAAATAGCGCGTCTGATAAACTGCACAAAACAGTGCGATGCGCAAAATAACGCGTTTGGTAAACTGCACAAAACAGTGCGATGCGCAAAATAGCGAGAGTGTAAACTGCGCAAAACAGTGCGATGCGCATAATAGCGCGAGTGTAAACTGCGTTAAACAGTGCGATGCGCAAAATAGCTCCTTTGGTAAATAGCACAAAATAGTGCGCTGCGCAAAATAGCGTGAGTGTAAATTGCACAAAATAGTGCGATGCGTAAAACAGCGCGATTGCAAACTGCACAAAACAGTGCGATGCGCAAAATAGCACGTTTGATAAACTGCACAAAACAGTGCGATGCGCAAAATAGCACGTTTGATAAACTGCACAAAACAGTGCGATGCGCAAAATAGAGCGAGTGTAAAATGCACAAAACAGAGCGCTGCGCAAAATAGCGCGAGTGCAAACTGCACAAAATAGTGCGATGCGCAAAATAACGCGAGTGTAAACAGCACAAAATAGTGCGATGCGCAAAATAGCGCGAGTGTAAACTGCACAAAGCAGTGCGCTGCGCAAAATAGTGCGAGTGTGAACTGCACAAAACAGTGCGTTGGGCTAAATAGCGCGAGTGTAATCTGCACAAAACAGTGCAATGCGCAAAATAGCGCGTTTAATAAACAGCACAAAACAGTGTAAAGCGCAAAATAGCGAGAGTGTAAACAGCACAAAACAGGGCGATGCGCAAAATAGCACGAGTGTAAACTGCAAAAAACGGTGCGATGCGCAAAATAGCGCGTTTGATAAACTGCACAAAACATTGCAATGCGCAAAATACCGCGTTTGATAAACTGCACAAAACAGTGCGATGCGCAACATATCGAGAGTGTAAACTGCACAAAACAGTGCGATGCGCAAAACAGCGCGAGTGTAAACTGCACAAAACAGTGCGATGCGCAAAATAGCGAGAGTGTAAACAGCACAAAACAGTGCGATACGCAAAATAGCGCGAGTGTAAACTGCACAAAACAGTGCACTTCGCAAAATAGCGCGAGTGTAAACTGCAAAAAATGGTGCGATGCGCAAAATAGCGCGTCTGATAAACTGCACAAAACAGTGCGATGCGCAAAATAACGCGTTTGGTAAACTGCACAAAACAGTGCGATGCGCAAAATAGCGAGAGTGTAAACTGCGCAAAACAGTGCGATGCGCAAAATAGCGCGAGTGTAAACTGCGTTAAACAGTGCGATGCGCAAAATAGCTCCTTTGGTAAATAGCACAAAATAGTGCGCTGCGCAAAATAGCATGAGTGTAAATTGCACAAAATAGTGCAATGCGCAAAATAGCGCGATTGTAAACTGCACAAAACAGTGCGATGCGCAAAATAGCACGTTTGATAAACTGCACAAAACAGTGCGATGCGCAAAATATAGCGAGTGTAAAATGCACAAAACAGAGCACTGCGCAAAATAGCGCGAGTGTAAACTGCACAAAATAGTGCGATGCGCAAAATAACGCGAGTGTAAACAGCACAAAACAGTGCGATGCGCAAAATAGCGCGAGTGTAAACTGCACAAAGCAGTGCGCTGCGCAAAATAGCGCGAGTGTGAACTGCACAAAACAGTGCGCTGGGCTAAATAGCGCGAGTGTAATCTGCATAAAACAGTGCAATGCGCAAAATAGCGCGTTTAATAAACAGCACAAAACAGTGTAATGCGCAAAATAGCGAGAGTGTAAACAGCACAAAACAGTGCGATGCGCAAAATAGCACGAGTGTAAACTGCAAAAAACGGTGCGATGCGCAAAATAGCGCGTTTGATAAACTGCACAAAACATTGCAATGCGCAAAATACCGCGTTTGATAAACTGCACAAAACAGTGCGATGCGCAAAATATCGAGAGTGTAAACTGCACAAAACAGTGCGATGCGCAAAACAGCGCGAGTGTAAACTGCACAAAACAGTGCGATGCGCAAAATAGCGAGAGTGTAAACAGCACAAAACAGTGCGATACGCAAAATAGCGCGAGTGTAAACTGCACAAAACAGTGCACTGCGCAAAATAGCGCGAGTGTAAACTGCAAAAAATGGTGCGATGCGCAAAATAGCGCGTCTGATAAACTGCACAAAACAGTGCGATGCGCAAAATAACGCGTTTGGTAAACTGCACAAAACAGTGCGATGCGCAAAATAGCGAGAGTGTAAACTGCGCAAAACAGTGCGATGCGCAAAATAGCGCGAGTGTAAACTGCGTTAAACAGTGCGATGCGCAAAATAGCTCCTTTGGTAAATAGCACAAAATAGTGCGCTGCGCAAAATAGCGTGAGTGTAAATTGCACAAAATAGTGCGATGCGTAAAACAGCGCGATTGTAAACTGCACAAAACAGTGCGATGCGCAAAATAGCACGTTTGATAAACTGCACAAAACAGTGCGATGCGCAAAATAGCACGTTTGATAAACTGCACAAAACAGTGCGATGCGCAAAATAGCACGTTTGATAAACTGCACAAAACAGTGCGATGCGCAAAATAGCACGTCTGATAAACTGCACAAAACAGTGCGATGCGCAAAATAGAGCGAGTGTAAAATGCACAAAACAGAGCGCTGCGCAAAATAGCGCGAGTGTAAACTGCACAAAATAGTGCGATGCGCAAAATAACGCGAGTGTAAACAGCACAACACAGTGCGATGCGCAAAATAGCGCGAGTGTAAACTGCACAAAGCAGTGCGCTGCGCAAAATAGCGCGGGTGTGAACTGCACAAAACAGTGCGTTGGGCTAAATAGCGCGAGTGTAATCTGCACAAAACAGTGCAATGCGCAAAATAGCGCGTTTAATAAACAGCACAAAACAGTGTAATGCGCAAAATAGCGAGAGTGTAAACAGCACAAAACAGTGCGATGCGCAAAATAGCACGAGTGTAAACTGCAAAAAACGGTGCGATGCGCAAAATAGCGCGTTTGATAAACTGCACAAAACATTGCAATGCGCAAAATACCGCGTTTGATAAACTGCACAAAACAGTGCGATGCGCAAAATATCGAGAGTGTAAACTGCACAAAACAGTGCGATGCGCAAAACAGGGCGAGTGTAAACTGCACAAAACAGTGCGATGCGCAAAATAGCGAGAGTGTAAACAGCACAAAACAGTGCGATACGCAAAATAGCGCGAGTGTAAACTGCACAAAACAGTGCACTGCGCAAAATAGCGCGAGTGTAAACTGCAAAAAATGGTGCGATGCGCAAAATAGCGCGTCTGATAAACTGCACAAAACAGTGCGATGCGCAAAATAACGCGTTTGGTAAACTGCACAAAACAGTGCGATGCGCAAAATAGCGAGAGTGTAAACTGCGCAAAACAGTGCGATGCGCAAAATAGCGCGAGTGTAAACTGCGTTAAACAGTGCGATGCGCAAAATAGCTCCTTTGGTAAATAGCACAAAATAGTGCGCTGCGCAAAATAGCGTGAGTGTAAATTGCACAAAATAGTGCGATGCGTAAAACAGCGCGATTGTAAACTGCACAAAACAGTGCGATGCGCAAAATAGCACGTTTGATAAACTGCACAAAACAGTGCGATGCGCAAAATAGCACGTTTGATAAACTGCACAAAACAGTGCGATGCGCAAAATAGCACGTTTGATAAACTGCACAAAACAGTGCGATGCGCAAAATAGCACGTCTGATAAACTGCACAAAACAGTGCGATGCGCAAAATAGAGCGAGTGTAAAATGCACAAAACAGAGCGCTGCGCAAAATAGCGCGAGTGTAAACTGCACAAAATAGTGCGATGCGCAAAATAACGCGAGTGTAAACAGCACAACACAGTGCGATGCGCAAAATAGCGCGAGTGTAAACTGCACAAAGCAGTGCGCTGCGCAAAATAGCGCGGGTGTGAACTGCACAAAACAGTGCGTTGGGCTAAATAGCGCGAGTGTAATCTGCACAAAACAGTGCAATGCGCAAAATAGCGCGTTTAATAAACAGCACAAAACAGTGTAATGCGCAAAATAGCGAGAGTGTAAACAGCACAAAACAGTGCGATGCGCAAAATAGCACGAGTGTAAACTGCAAAAAACGGTGCGATGCGCAAAATAGCGCGTTTGATAAACTGCACAAAACATTGCAATGCGCAAAATACCGCGTTTGATAAACTGCACAAAACAGTGCGATGCGCAAAATATCGAGAGTGTAAACTGCACAAAACAGTGCGATGCGCAAAACAGGGCGAGTGTAAACTGCACAAAACAGTGCGATGCGCAAAATAGCGAGAGTGTAAACAGCACAAAACAGTGCGATACGCAAAATAGCGCGAGTGTAAACTGCACAAAACAGTGCACTGCGCAAAATAGCGCGAGTGTAAACTGCAAAAAATGGTGCGATGCGCAAAATAGCGCGTCTGATAAACTGCACAAAACAGTGCGATGCGCAAAATAACGCGTTTGGTAAACTACACAAAACAGTGCGATGCGCAAAATAGCGAGAGTGTAAACTGCGCAAAACAGTGCGATGCGCAAAATAGCGCGAGTGTAAACTGCGTTAAACAGTGCGATGCGCAAAATAGCTCCTTTGGTAAATAGCACAAAATAGTGCGCTGCGCAAAATAGCATGAGTGTAAATTGCACAAAATAGTGCGATGCGTAAAATAGCGCGATTGTAAACTGCACAAAACAGTGCGATGCGCAAAATAGCACGTTTGATAAACTGCACAAAACAGTGCGATGCGCAAAATATAGCGAGTGTAAAATGCACAAAACAGAGGACTGCGCAAAATAGCGCGAGTGTAAACTGCACAAAATAGTGCGATGCGCAAAATAACGCGAGTGTAAACAGCACAAAACAGTGCGATGCGCAAAATAGCGCGAGTGTAAACTGCACAAAGCAGTGCGCTGCGCAAAATAGCGCGAGTGTGAACTGCACAAAACAGTGCGCTGGGCTAAATAGCGCGAGTGTAATCTGCACAAAACAGTGCAATGCGCAAAATAGCGCGTTTAATAAACAGCACAAAACAGTGTAATGCGCAAAATAGCGAGAGTGTAAACAGCACAAAACAGTGCGATGCGCAAAATAGCACGAGTGTAAACTGCAAAAAACGGTGCGATGCGCAAAATAGCGCGTTTGATAAACTGCACAAAACATTGCAATGCGCAAAATACCGCGTTTGATAAACTGCACAAAACAGTGCGATGCGCAAAATATCGAGAGTGTAAACTGCACAAAACAGTGCGATGCGCAAAACAGCGCGAGTGTAAACTGCACAAAACAGTGCGATGCGCAAAATAGCGAGAGTGTAAACTGCGCAAAACAGTGCGATGCGCATAATAGCGCGAGTGTAAACTGCGTTAAACAGTGCGATGCGCAAAATAGCTCCTTTGGTAAATAGCACAAAATAGTGCGCTGCGCAAAATAGCGTGAGTGTAAATTGCACAAAATAGTGCGATGCGTAAAACAGCGCGATTGTAAACTGCACAAAACAGTGCGATGCGCAAAATAGCACGTTTGATAAACTGCACAAAACAGTGCGATGCGCAAAATAGCACGTTTGATAAACTGCACAAAACAGTGCGATGCGCAAAATAGCACGTTTGATAAACTGCACAAAACAGTGCGATGCGCAAAATAGCACGTCTGATAAACTGCACAAAACAGTGCGATGCGCAAAATAGAGCGAGTGTAAAATGCACAAAACAGAGCGCTGCGCAAAATAGCGCGAGTGTAAACTGCACAAAATAGTGCGATGCGCAAAATAACGCGAGTGTAAACAGCACAACACAGTGCGATGCGCAAAATAGCGCGAGTGTAAACTGCACAAAGCAGTGCGCTGCGCAAAATAGCGCGGGTGTGAACTGCACAAAACAGTGCGTTGGGCTAAATAGCGCGAGTGTAATCTGCACAAAACAGTGCAATGCGCAAAATAGCGCGTTTAATAAACAGCACAAAACAGTGTAATGCGCAAAATAGCGAGAGTGTAAACAGCACAAAACAGTGCGATGCGCAAAATAGCACGAGTGTAAACTGCAAAAAACGGTGCGATGCGCAAAATAGCGCGTTTGATAAACTGCACAAAACATTGCAATGCGCAAAATACCGCGTTTGATAAACTGCACAAAACAGTGCGATGCGCAAAATATCGAGATTGTAAACTGCACAAAACAGTGCGATGCGCAAAACAGCGCGAGTGTAAACTGCACAAAACAGTGCGATGCGCAAAATAGCGAGAGTGTAAACAGTACAAAACAGTGCGATACGCAAAATAGCGCGAGTGTAAACTGCACAAAACAGTGCACTGCGCAAAATAGCGCGAGTGTAAACTGCAAAAAATGGTGCGATGCGCAAAATAGCGCGTCTGATAAACTGCACAAAACAGTGCGATGCGCAAAATAACGCGTTTGGTAAACTGCACAAAACAGTGCGATGCGCAAAATAGCGAGAGTGTAAACTGCGCAAAACAGTGCGATGTGCAAAATAGCGCGAGTGTAAACTGCGTTAAACAGTGCGATGCGCAAAATAGCTCCTTTGGTAAATAGCACAAAATAGTGCGCTGCGCAAAATAGCATGAGTGTAAATTGCACAAAATAGTGCGATGCGTAAAATAGCGCGATTGTAAACTGCACAAAACAGTGCGATGCGCAAAATAGCACGTTTGATAAACTGCACAAAACAGTGCGATGCGCAAAATATAGCGAGTGTAAAATGCACAAAACAGAGCACTGCGCAAAATAGCGCGAGTGTAAACTGCACAAAATAGTGCGATGCGCAAAATAACGCGATTGTAAACAGCACAAAACAGTGCGATGCGCAAAATAGCGCGAGTGTAAACTGCACAAAGCAGTGCGCTGCGCAAAATAGCGCGAGTGTGAACTGCACAAAACAGTGCGCTGGGCTAAATAGCGCGAGTGTAATCTGCACAAAACAGTGCAATGCGCAAAATAGCGCGTTTAATAAACAGCACAAAACAGTGTAATGCGCAAAATAGCGAGAGTGTAAACAGCACAAAACAGTGCGATGCGCAAAATAGCACTAGTGTAAACTGCAAAAAACGGTGCGATGCGCAAAATAGCGCGTTTGATAAACTGCACAAAACATTGCAATGCGCAAAATACCGCGTTTGATAAACTGCACAAAACAGTGCGATGCGCAAAATATCGAGAGTGTAAACTGCACAAAACAGTGCGATGCGCAAAACAGCGCGAGTGTAAACTGCACAAAACAGTGCGATGCGCAAAATAGCGAGAGTGTAAACAGCACAAAACAGTGCGATACGCAAAATAGCGCGAGTGTAAACTGCACAAAACAGTGCACTGCGCAAAATAGCGCGAGTGTAAACTGCAAAAAATGGTGCGATGCGCAAAATAGCGCGTCTGATAAACTGCACAAAACAGTGCGATGCGCAAAATAACGCGTTTGGTAAACTGCACAAAACAGTGCGATGCGCAAAATAGCGAGAGTGTAAACTGCGCAAAACAGTGCGATGCGCATAATAGCGCGAGTGTAAACTGCGTTAAACAGTGCGATGCGCAAAATAGCTCCTTTGGTAAATAGCACAAAATAGTGCGCTGCGCAAAATAGCGTGAGTGTAAATTGCACAAAATAGTGCGATGCGTAAAACAGCGCGATTGCAAACTGCACAAAACAGTGCGATGCGCAAAATAGCACGTTTGATAAACTGCACAAAACAGTGCGATGCGCAAAATAGCACGTTTGATAAACTGCACAAAACAGTGCGATGCGCAAAATAGAGCGAGTGTAAAATGCACAAAACAGAGCGCTGCGCAAAATAGCGCGAGTGCAAACTGCACAAAATAGTGCGATGCGCAAAATAACGCGAGTGTAAACAGCACAAAATAGTGCGATGCGCAAAATAGCGCGAGTGTAAACTGCACAAAGCAGTGCGCTGCGCAAAATAGTGCGAGTGTGAACTGCACAAAACAGTGCGTTGGGCTAAATAGCGCGAGTGTAATCTGCACAAAACAGTGCAATGCGCAAAATAGCGCGTTTAATAAACAGCACAAAACAGTGTAAAGCGCAAAATAGCGAGAGTGTAAACAGCACAAAACAGGGCGATGCGCAAAATAGCACGAGTGTAAACTGCAAAAAACGGTGCGATGCGCAAAATAGCGCGTTTGATAAACTGCACAAAACATTGCAATGCGCAAAATACCGCGTTTGATAAACTGCACAAAACAGTGCGATGCGCAACATATCGAGAGTGTAAACTGCACAAAACAGTGCGATGCGCAAAACAGCGCGAGTGTAAACTGCACAAAACAGTGCGATGCGCAAAATAGCGAGAGTGTAAACAGCACAAAACAGTGCGATACGCAAAATAGCGCGAGTGTAAACTGCACAAAACAGTGCACTTCGCAAAATAGCGCGAGTGTAAACTGCAAAAAATGGTGCGATGCGCAAAATAGCGCGTCTGATAAACTGCACAAAACAGTGCGATGCGCAAAATAACGCGTTTGGTAAACTGCACAAAACAGTGCGATGCGCAAAATAGCGAGAGTGTAAACTGCGCAAAACAGTGCGATGCGCAAAATAGCGCGAGTGTAAACTGCGTTAAACAGTGCGATGCGCAAAATAGCTCCTTTGGTAAATAGCACAAAATAGTGCGCTGCGCAAAATAGCATGAGTGTAAATTGCACAAAATAGTGCAATGCGCAAAATAGCGCGATTGTAAACTGCACAAAACAGTGCGATGCGCAAAATAGCACGTTTGATAAACTGCACAAAACAGTGCGATGCGCAAAATATAGCGAGTGTAAAATGCACAAAACAGAGCACTGCGCAAAATAGCGCGAGTGTAAACTGCACAAAATAGTGCGATGCGCAAAATAACGCGAGTGTAAACAGCACAAAACAGTGCGATGCGCAAAATAGCGCGAGTGTAAACTGCACAAAGCAGTGCGCTGCGCAAAATAGCGCGAGTGTGAACTGCACAAAACAGTGCGCTGGGCTAAATAGCGCGAGTGTAATCTGCATAAAACAGTGCAATGCGCAAAATAGCGCGTTTAATAAACAGCACAAAACAGTGTAATGCGCAAAATAGCGAGAGTGTAAACAGCACAAAACAGTGCGATGCGCAAAATAGCACGAGTGTAAACTGCAAAAAACGGTGCGATGCGCAAAATAGCGCGTTTGATAAACTGCACAAAACATTGCAATGCGCAAAATACCGCGTTTGATAAACTGCACAAAACAGTGCGATGCGCAAAATATCGAGAGTGTAAACTGCACAAAACAGTGCGATGCGCAAAACAGCGCGAGTGTAAACTGCACAAAACAGTGCGATGCGCAAAATAGCGAGAGTGTAAACAGCACAAAACAGTGCGATACGCAAAATAGCGCGAGTGTAAACTGCACAAAACAGTGCACTGCGCAAAATAGCGCGAGTGTAAACTGCAAAAAATGGTGCGATGCGCAAAATAGCGCGTCTGATAAACTGCACAAAACAGTGCGATGCGCAAAATAACGCGTTTGGTAAACTGCACAAAACAGTGCGATGCGCAAAATAGCGAGAGTGTAAACTGCGCAAAACAGTGCGATGCGCAAAATAGCGCGAGTGTAAACTGCGTTAAACAGTGCGATGCGCAAAATAGCTCCTTTGGTAAATAGCACAAAATAGTGCGCTGCGCAAAATAGCGTGAGTGTAAATTGCACAAAATAGTGCGATGCGTAAAACAGCGCGATTGTAAACTGCACAAAACAGTGCGATGCGCAAAATAGCACGTTTGATAAACTGCACAAAACAGTGCGATGCGCAAAATAGCACGTTTGATAAACTGCACAAAACAGTGCGATGCGCAAAATAGCACGTTTGATAAACTGCACAAAACAGTGCGATGCGCAAAATAGCACGTCTGATAAACTGCACAAAACAGTGCGATGCGCAAAATAGAGCGAGTGTAAAATGCACAAAACAGAGCGCTGCGCAAAATAGCGCGAGTGTAAACTGCACAAAATAGTGCGATGCGCAAAATAACGCGAGTGTAAACAGCACAACACAGTGCGATGCGCAAAATAGCGCGAGTGTAAACTGCACAAAGCAGTGCGCTGCGCAAAATAGCGCGGGTGTGAACTGCACAAAACAGTGCGTTGGGCTAAATAGCGCGAGTGTAATCTGCACAAAACAGTGCAATGCGCAAAATAGCGCGTTTAATAAACAGCACAAAACAGTGTAATGCGCAAAATAGCGAGAGTGTAAACAGCACAAAACAGTGCGATGCGCAAAATAGCACGAGTGTAAACTGCAAAAAACGGTGCGATGCGCAAAATAGCGCGTTTGATAAACTGCACAAAACATTGCAATGCGCAAAATACCGCGTTTGATAAACTGCACAAAACAGTGCGATGCGCAAAATATCGAGAGTGTAAACTGCACAAAACAGTGCGATGCGCAAAACAGGGCGAGTGTAAACTGCACAAAACAGTGCGATGCGCAAAATAGCGAGAGTGTAAACAGCACAAAACAGTGCGATACGCAAAATAGCGCGAGTGTAAACTGCACAAAACAGTGCACTGCGCAAAATAGCGCGAGTGTAAACTGCAAAAAATGGTGCGATGCGCAAAATAGCGCGTCTGATAAACTGCACAAAACAGTGCGATGCGCAAAATAACGCGTTTGGTAAACTGCACAAAACAGTGCGATGCGCAAAATAGCGAGAGTGTAAACTGCGCAAAACAGTGCGATGCGCAAAATAGCGCGAGTGTAAACTGCGTTAAACAGTGCGATGCGCAAAATAGCTCCTTTGGTAAATAGCACAAAATAGTGCGCTGCGCAAAATAGCGTGAGTGTAAATTGCACAAAATAGTGCGATGCGTAAAACAGCGCGATTGTAAACTGCACAAAACAGTGCGATGCGCAAAATAGCACGTTTGATAAACTGCACAAAACAGTGCGATGCGCAAAATAGCACGTTTGATAAACTGCACAAAACAGTGCGATGCGCAAAATAGCACGTTTGATAAACTGCACAAAACAGTGCGATGCGCAAAATAGCACGTCTGATAAACTGCACAAAACAGTGCGATGCGCAAAATAGAGCGAGTGTAAAATGCACAAAACAGAGCGCTGCGCAAAATAGCGCGAGTGTAAACTGCACAAAATAGTGCGATGCGCAAAATAACGCGAGTGTAAACAGCACAACACAGTGCGATGCGCAAAATAGCGCGAGTGTAAACTGCACAAAGCAGTGCGCTGCGCAAAATAGCGCGGGTGTGAACTGCACAAAACAGTGCGTTGGGCTAAATAGCGCGAGTGTAATCTGCACAAAACAGTGCAATGCGCAAAATAGCGCGTTTAATAAACAGCACAAAACAGTGTAATGCGCAAAATAGCGAGAGTGTAAACAGCACAAAACAGTGCGATGCGCAAAATAGCACGAGTGTAAACTGCAAAAAACGGTGCGATGCGCAAAATAGCGCGTTTGATAAACTGCACAAAACATTGCAATGCGCAAAATACCGCGTTTGATAAACTGCACAAAACAGTGCGATGCGCAAAATATCGAGAGTGTAAACTGCACAAAACAGTGCGATGCGCAAAACAGGGCGAGTGTAAACTGCACAAAACAGTGCGATGCGCAAAATAGCGAGAGTGTAAACAGCACAAAACAGTGCGATACGCAAAATAGCGCGAGTGTAAACTGCACAAAACAGTGCACTGCGCAAAATAGCGCGAGTGTAAACTGCAAAAAATGGTGCGATGCGCAAAATAGCGCGTCTGATAAACTGCACAAAACAGTGCGATGCGCAAAATAACGCGTTTGGTAAACTACACAAAACAGTGCGATGCGCAAAATAGCGAGAGTGTAAACTGCGCAAAACAGTGCGATGCGCAAAATAGCGCGAGTGTAAACTGCGTTAAACAGTGCGATGCGCAAAATAGCTCCTTTGGTAAATAGCACAAAATAGTGCGCTGCGCAAAATAGCATGAGTGTAAATTGCACAAAATAGTGCGATGCGTAAAATAGCGCGATTGTAAACTGCACAAAACAGTGCGATGCGCAAAATAGCACGTTTGATAAACTGCACAAAACAGTGCGATGCGCAAAATATAGCGAGTGTAAAATGCACAAAACAGAGGACTGCGCAAAATAGCGCGAGTGTAAACTGCACAAAATAGTGCGATGCGCAAAATAACGCGAGTGTAAACAGCACAAAACAGTGCGATGCGCAAAATAGCGCGAGTGTAAACTGCACAAAGCAGTGCGCTGCGCAAAATAGCGCGAGTGTGAACTGCACAAAACAGTGCGCTGGGCTAAATAGCGCGAGTGTAATCTGCACAAAACAGTGCAATGCGCAAAATAGCGCGTTTAATAAACAGCACAAAACAGTGTAATGCGCAAAATAGCGAGAGTGTAAACAGCACAAAACAGTGCGATGCGCAAAATAGCACGAGTGTAAACTGCAAAAAACGGTGCGATGCGCAAAATAGCGCGTTTGATAAACTGCACAAAACATTGCAATGCGCAAAATACCGCGTTTGATAAACTGCACAAAACAGTGCGATGCGCAAAATATCGAGAGTGTAAACTGCACAAAACAGTGCGATGCGCAAAACAGCGCGAGTGTAAACTGCACAAAACAGTGCGATGCGCAAAATAGCGAGAGTGTAAACAGCACAAAACAGTGCGATACGCAAAATAGCGCGAGTGTAAACTGCACAAAACAGTGCACTGCGCAAAATAGCGCGAGTGTAAACTGCAAAAAATGGTGCGATGCGCAAAATAGCGCGTCTGATAAACTGCACAAAACAGTGCGATGCGCAAAATAACGCGTTTGGTAAACTGCACAAAACAGTGCGATGCGCAAAATAGCGAGAGTGTAAACTGCGCAAAACAGTGCGATGCGCAAAATAGCGCGAGTGTAAACTGCGTTAAACAGTGCAATGCGCAAAATAGCTCCTTTGGTAAATAGCACAAAATAGTGCGCTGCGGAAAATAGCGTGAGTGTAAATTGCACAAAATAGTGCGATGCGTAAAATAGCGCGATTGTAAACTGCACAAAACAGTGCGATGCCCAAAATAGCACGTTTGGTAAACTGCACAAAACAGTGCGATGCGCAAAATAGAGCGAGTGTAAAATGCACAAAACAGAGCACTGCGCAAAATAGCGCGAGTGTAAACTGCACAAAATAGTGCGATGCGCATAATAACGCGAGTGTAAACAGCACAAAACAGTGCGATGCGCAAAATAGCGCGAGTGTAAACTGCACAAAGCAGTGCGCTGCGCAAAATAGCGCGAGTGTGAACTGCACAAAACAGTGCGCTGGGCTAAATAGCGCGAGTGTAATCTGCACAAAACAGTGCAATGCGCAAAATAGCGCGTTTAATAAACAGCACAAAACAGTGTAATGCGCAAAATAGCGAGAGTGTAAACAGCACAAAACAGTGCGATGCGCAAAATAGCACGAGTGTAAACTGCAAAAAACGGTGCGATGCGCAAAATAGCGCGTTTGATAAACTGCACAAAACATTGCAATGCGCAAAATACCGCGTTTGATAAACTGCACAAAACAGTGCGATGCGCAAAATATCGAGAGTGTAAACTGCACAAAACAGTGCGATGCGCTAAACAGCGCGAGTGTAAACTGCACAAAACAGTGCGATGCGCAAAATAGCGAGAGTGTAAACAGCACAAAACAGTGCGATACGCAAAATAGCGCGAGTGTAAACTGCACAAAACAGTGCACTGCGCAAAATAGTGCGAGTGTAAACTGCAAAAAATGGTGCGATGCGCAAAATAGCGCGTCTGATAAACTGCACAAAACAGTGCGATGCGCAAAATAACGCGTTTGGTAAACTGCACAAAACAGTGCGATGCGCAAAATAGCGAGAGTGTAAACTGCGCAAAACAGTGCGATGCGCAAAATAGCGCGAGTGTAAACTGCGTTAAACAGTGCAATGCGCAAAATAGCTCCTTTGGTAAATAGCACAAAATAGTACGCTGCGCAAAATAGCGTGAGTGTAAATTGCACAAAATAGTGCGATGCGTAAAACAGCGCGATTGTAAACTGCACAAAACAGTGCGATGCGCAAAATAGCACGTTTGATAAACTGCACAAAACAGTGCGATGCGCAAAATAGCACGTTTGATAAACTGCACAAAATAGTGCGATGCGCAAAATAGAGCGAGTGTAAAATGCACAAAACAGAGCGCTGCGCAAAATAGCGCGAGTGTAAACTGCACAAAATAGTGCGATGCGCAAAATAACGCGAGTGTAAACAGCACAACACAGTGCGATGCGCAAAATAGCGCGAGTGTAAACTGCACAAAGCAGTGCGCTGCGCAAAATAGCGCGAGTGTGAACTGCACAAAACAGTGCGCTGGGCTAAATAGCGCGAGTGTAATCTGCACAAAACAGTGCAATGCGCAAAATAGCGCGTTTAATGAACAGCACAAAACAGTGTAATGCGCAAAATAGCGAGAGTGTAAACAGCACAAAACAGCGCGATGCGCAAAATAGCACGAGTGTAAACTGCAAAAAACGGTGCGATGCGCAAAATAGCGCGTTTGATAAACTGCACAAAACATTGCAATGCGCAAAATACCGCGTTTGATAAACTGCACAAAACAGTGCGATGCGCAAAATATCGAGAGTGTAAACTGCACAAAACAGTGCGATGCGCAAAACAGCGCGAGTGTAAACTGCACAAAACAGTGCGATGCGCAAAATAGCGAGAGTGTAAACAGCACAAAACAGTGCGATACGCAAAATAGCGCGAGTGTAAACTGCACCAAACAGTGCACTGCGCAAAATAGCGCGAGTGTAAACTGCAAAAAATGGTGTGATGCGCAAAATAGCGCGTCTGATAAACTGCACAAAACAGTGCGATGCGCAAAATAACGCGTTTGGTAAACTGCACAAAACAGTGCGATGCGCAAAATAGCAAGAGTGTAAACTGCGCAAAACAGTGCGATGCGCAAAATAGCGCGAGTGTAAACTGCGTTAAACAGTGCGATGCGCAAAATAGCTCCTTTGGTAAATAGCACAAAATAGTGCGCTGCGCAAAATAGCGTGAGTGTAAATTGCACAAAATAGTGCGATGCGTAAAATAGCGCGATTGTAAACTGCACAAAACAGTGCGATGCGCAAAATAGCACGTTTGATAAACTGCAGAAAACAATGCGATGCGCAAAATAGAGCGAGTGTAAAATGCACAAAACAGAGCACTGCGCAAAATAGCGCGAGTGTAAACTGCACAAAATAGTGCTATGCGCAAAATAACGCGAGTGTAAACAGCACAAAACAGTGCAATGCGCAAAATAGCGCGAGTGTAAACTGCACAAAGGAGTGCGCTGCGCAAAATAGCGCGAGTGTGAACTGCACAAAACGGTGCGCTGGGCTAAATAGCGCGAGTGTAATCTACACAAAACAGTGCAATGCGCAAAATAGCGCGTTTAATAAACAGCACAAAACAGTGTAATGCGCAAAATAGCGAGAGTGTAAACAGCACAAAACAGTGCGATGCGCAAAATAGCACGAGTGTAAACTGCAAAAAAAGGTGCGATGCGCAAAATAGCGCGTTTGATAAACTGCACAAAACATTGCAATGCGCAAAATACCGCGTTTGATAAACTGCACAAAACAGTGCGATGCGCAAAATATCGAGAGTGTAAACTGCACAAAACAGTGCGATGCGCAAAACAGCGCGAGTGTAAACTGCACAAAACAGTGCGATGCGCAAAATAGCGAGAGTGTAAACAGCACAAAACAGTGCGATACGCAAAATAGCGCGAGTGTAAACTGCACAAAACAGTGCACTGCGCAAAATAGCGCGAGTGTAAACTGCAAAAAAATGGTGCGATGCGCAAAATAGCGCGTCTGATAAACTGCACAAAACCGTGCGATGCGCAAAATAACGCGTTTGGTAAACTGCACAAAACAGTACGATGCGCAAAATAGCGAGAGTGTAAACTGCGCAAAACAGTGCGATGTGCAAAATAGCGCGAGTGTAAACTGCGTTAAACAGTGCGATGCGCAAAATAGCTCCTTTGGTAAATAGCACAAAATCGTGCGCTGCGCAAAATAGCGTGAGTGTAAATTGCACAAAATAGTGCGATGCGTAAAATAGCGCGATTGTAAGCTGCACAAAACAGTGCGATGCGCAAAATAGCACGTTTGATAAACTGCACAAAACAGTGCGATGCGCAAAATAGAGCGAGTGTAAAATGCACAAAACAGAGCGCTGCGCAAAATAGCGCTAGTGTAAACTGCACAAAATAGTGCGATGCGCAAAATAACGCGAGTGTAAACAGCACAACACAGTGCGATGCGCAAAATAGCGCGAGTGTAAACTGCACAAAGCAGTGCGCTGCGCAAAATAGCGCGAGTGTGAACTGCACAAAACAGTGCGCTGGGCTGAATAGCGCGAGTGTAATCTGCACAAAACAGTGCAATGCGCAAAATAGCGCGTTTAATAAACAGCACAAAACAGTGTAATGCGCAAAATAGCGAGAGTGTAAACAGCACAAAACAGTGCGATGCGCAAAATAGCACGAGTGTAAACTGCAAAAAACGGTGCGATGCGCAAAATAGCGCGTTTGATAAACTGCACAAAACATTGCAATGCGCAAAATACCGCGTTTGATAAACTGCACAAAACAGTGCGATGCGCAAAATATCGAGAGTGTAAACTGCACAAAACAGTGCGATGCGCAAAACAGCGCGAGTGTAAACTGCACAAAACAGTGCGATGCGCAAAATAGCGAGAGTGTAAACAGCACAAAACAGTGCGATACGCAAAATAGCGCGAGTGTAAACTGCACAAAACAGTGCACTGCGCAAAATAGCGCGAGTGTAAACTGCAAAAAATGGTGGGATGCGCAAAATAGCGCGTCTGATAAACTGCACAAAACAGTGCGATGCGCAAAATAACGCGTTTGGTAAACTGCACAAAACAGTGCGATGCGCAAAATAGCGAGAGTGTAAACTGCGCAAAACAGTGCGATGCGCAAAATAGCGCGAGTGTAAACTGCGTTAAACAGTGCGATGCGCAAAATAGCTCCTTTGGTAAATAGCACAAAATAGTGCGCTGCGCAAAATAGCGTGAGTGTAAATTGCACAAAATAGTGCGATGCGTAAAACAGCGCGATTGTAAACTGCACAAAACAGTGCGATGCGCAAAATAGCACGTTTGATAAACTGCACAAAACAGTGCGATTCGCAAAATAGAGCGAGTGTAAAATGCACAAAACAGAGCACTGCGCAAAATAGCGCGAGTGTAAACTGCACAAAATAGTGCGATGCGCAAAATAACGCGAGTGTAAACAGCACAAAACAGTGCGATGCGCAAAATAGCGCGAGTGTAAACTGCACAAAGCAGTGCGCTGCGCAAAATAGCGCGAGTGTGAACTGCACAAAACAGTGCGCTGGGCTAAATAGCGCGAGTGTAATCTGCACAAAACAGTGCAATGCGCAAAATAGCGCGTTTAATAAACAGCACAAAACAGTGTAATGCGCAACATAGCGAGAGTGTAAACAGCACAAAACAGTGCGATGCGCAAAATAGCACGAGTGTAAACTGCAAAAAACGGTGCGATGCGCAAAATAGCGCGTTTGATAAACTGCACAAAACATTGCAATGCGCAAAATACCGCGTTTGATAAACTGCACAAAACAGTGCGATGCGCAAAATATCGAGAGTGTAAACTGCACAAAACAGTGCGATGCGCAAAACAGCGCGAGTATAAACTGCACAAAACAGTGCGATGCGCAAAATAGCGAGAGTGTAAACAGCACAAAACAGTGCGATACGCAAAATAGCGCGAGTGTAAACTTCACAAAACAGTGCACTGCGCAAAATAGCGCGAGTGTAAACTGCAAAAAATGGTGCGATGCGCAAAATAGCGCGTCTGATAAACTGCACAAAACAGTGCGATGCGCAAAATAACGCGTTTGGTAAACTGCACAAAACAGTGCGATGCGCAAAATAGCGAGAGTGTAAACTGCGCAAAACAGTGCGATGCGCAAAATAGCGCGAGTGTGAACTGCGTTAAACAGTGCGATGCGCAAAAGAGCTCCTTTGGTAAATAGCACAAAATAGTGCGCTGCGCAAAATAGCGTGAGTGTAAATTGCACAAAATAGTGCGATGCGTAAAATAGCGCGATTGTAAACTGCACAAAACAGTGCGATGCGCAAAATAGCACGTTTGATAAACTGCACAAAATAGTGCGATGTGCAAAATAGAGCGAGTGTAAAATGCACAAAACAGAGCACTGCGCAAAATAGCGCGAGTGTAAACTGCACAAAATAGTGCGATGCGCAAAATAACGCGAGTGTAAACAGCACAAAACAGTGCGATGCGCAAAATAGCGCGAGTGTAAACTGCACAAAGCAGTGCGCTGCGCAAAATAGCGCGAGTGTGAACTGCACAAAACAGTGCGCTGGGCTAAATAGCGCGAGTGTAATCTGCACAAAACAGTGCAATGCGCAAAATAGCGCGTTTAATAAACAGCACAAAACAGTGTAATGCGCAAAATAGCGAGAGTGTAAACAGCACAAAACAGTGCGATGCGCAAAATAGCACGAGTGTAAACTGCAAAAAACGGTGCGATGCGCAAAATAGCGCGTTTGATAAACTGCACCAAACATTGCAATGCGCAAAATACCGCGTTTGATAAACTGCACAAAACAGTGCGATGCGCAAAATATCGAGAGTGTAAACTGCACAAAACAGTGCGATGCGCAAAACAGCGCGAGTGTAAACTGCACAAAACAGTGCGATGCGCAAAATAGCGAGAGTGTAAACAGCACAAAACAGTGCGATCCGCAAAATAGCGCGAGTGTAAACTGCACAAAACAGTGCACTGCGCAAAATAGCGCGAGTGTAAACTGCAAAAAAATGGTGCGATGCGCAAAATAGCGCGTCTGATAAACTGCACAAAACAGTGCGATGCGCAAAATAACGCGTTTGGTAAACTGCACAAAACAGTGCGATGCGCAAAATAGCGAGAGTGTAAACTGCGCAAAACAGTGCGATGCGCAAAATAGCGCGAGTGTAAACTGCGTTAAACAGTGCGATGCGCAAAATAGCTCCTTTGGTAAATAGCACAAAATAGTGCGCTGCGCAAAATAGCGTGAGTGTAAATTGCACAAAATAGTGCGATGCGTAAAACAGCGCGATTGTAAACTGCACAAAACAGTGCGATGCGCAAAATAGCACGTTTGATAAACTGCACAAAACAGTGCGATTCGCAAAATAGAGCGAGTGTAAAATGCACAAAACAGAGCACTGCGCAAAATAGCGCGAGTGTAAACTGCACAAAATAGTGCGATGCGCAAAATAACGCGAGTGTAAACAGCACAAAACAGTGCGATGCGCAAAATAGCGCGAGTGTAAACTGCACAAAGCAGTGCGCTGCGCAAAATAGCGCGAGTGTGAACTGCACAAAACAGTGCGCTGGGCTAAATAGCGCGAGTGTAATCTGCACAAAACAGTGCAATGCGCAAAATAGCGCGTTTAATAAACAGCACAAAACAGTGTAATGCGCAAAATAGCGAGAGTGTAAACAGCACAAAACAGTGCGATGCGCAAAATAGCACGAGTGTAAACTGCAAAAAACGGTGCGATGCGCAAAATAGCGCGTTTGATAAACTGCACAAAACATTGCAATGCGCAAAATACCGCGTTTGATAAACTGCACAAAACAGTGCGATGCGCAAAATATCGAGAGTGTAAACTGCACAAAACAGTGCGATGCGCAAAACAGCGCGAGTGTAAACTGCACAAAACAGTGCGATGCGCAAAATAGCGAGAGTGTAAACAGCACAAAACAGTGCGATACGCAAAATAGCGCGAGTGTAAACTGCACAAAACAGTGCACTGCGCAAAATAGCGCGAGTGTAAACTGCAAAAAATGGTGCGATGCGCAAAATAGCGCGTCTGATAAACTGCATAAAACAGTGCGATGCGCAAAATAACGCGTTTGGTAAACTGCACAAAACAGTGCGATGCGCAAAATAGCGAGAGTGTAAACTGCGCAAAACAGTGCGATGCGCAAAATAGCGCGAGTGTGAACTGCGTTAAACAGTGCGATGCGCAAAAGAGCTCCTTTGGTAAATAGCACAAAATAGTGCGCTGCGCAAAATAGCGTGAGTGTAAATTGCACAAAATAGTGCGATGCGTAAAATAGCGCGATTGTAAACTGCACAAAACAGTGCGATGCGCAAAATAGCACGTTTGATAAACTGCACAAAATAGTGCGATGTGCAAAATAGAGCGAGTGTAAAATGCACAAAACAGAGCACTGCGCAAAATAGCGCGAGTGTAAACTGCACAAAATAGTGCGATGCGCAAAATAACGCGAGTGTAAACAGCACAAAACAGTGCGATGCGCAAAATAGCGCGAGTGTAAACTGCACAAAGCAGTGCGCTGCGCAAAATAGCGCGAGTATGAACTGCACAAAACAGTGCGCTGGGCTAAATAGCGCGAGTGTAATCTGCACAAAACAGTGCAATGCGCAAAATAGCGCGTTTAATAAACAGCACAAAACAGTGTAATGCGCAAAATAGCGAGAGTGTAAACAGCACAAAACAGTGCGATGCGCAAAATAGCACGAGTGTAAACTGCAAAAAACGGTGCGATGCGCAAAATAGCGCGTTTGATAAACTGCACCAAACATTGCATTGCGCAAAATACCGCGTTTGATAAACTGCACAAAACAGTGCGATGCGCAAAATATCGAGAGTGTAAACTGCACAAAACAGTGCGATGCGCAAAACAGCGCGAGTGTAAACTGCACAAAACAGTGCGATGCGCAAAATAGCGAGAGTGTAAACAGCACAAAACAGTGCGATCCGCAAAATAGCGCGAGTGTAAACTGCACAAAACAGTGCACTGCGCAAAATAGCGCGAGTGTAAACTGCAAAAAAATGGTGCGATGCGCAAAATAGCGCGTCTGATAAACTGCACAAAACAGTGCGATGCGCAAAATAACGCGTTTGGTAAACTGCACAAAACAGTGCGATGCGCAAAATAGCGAGAGTGTAAACTGCGCAAAACAGTGCGATGCGCAAAATAGCGCGAGTGTAAACTGCGTTAAACAGTGCGATGCGCAAAATAGCTCCTTTGGTAAATAGCACAAAATAGTGCGCTGCGCAAAATAGCGTGAGTGTAAATTGCACAAAATAGTGCGATGCGTAAAACAGCGCGATTGTAAACTGCACAAAACAGTGCGATGCGCAAAATAGCACGTTTGATAAACTGCACAAAACAGTGCGATTCGCAAAATAGAGCGAGTGTAAAATGCACAAAACAGAGCACTGCGCAAAATAGCGCGAGTGTAAACTGCACAAAATAGTGCGATGCGCAAAATAACGCGAGTGTAAACAGCACAAAACAGTGCGATGCGCAAAATAGCGCGAGTGTAAACTGCACAAAGCAGTGCGCTGCGCAAAATAGCGCGAGTGTGAACTGCACAAAACAGTGCGCTGGGCTAAATAGCGCGAGTGTAATCTGCACAAAACAGTGCAATGCGCAAAATAGCGCGTTTAATAAACAGCACAAAACAGTGTAATGCGCAAAATAGCGAGAGTGTAAACAGCACAAAACAGTGCGATGCGCAAAATAGCACGAGTGTAAACTGCAAAAAACGGTGCGATGCGCAAAATAGCGCGTTTGATAAACTGCACAAAACATTGCAATGCGCAAAATACCGCGTTTGATAAACTGCACAAAACAGTGCGATGCGCAAAATATCGAGAGTGTAAACTGCACAAAACAGTGCGATGCGCAAAACAGCGCGAGTGTAAACTGCACAAAACAGTGCGATGCGCAAAATAGCGAGAGTGTAAACAGCACAAAACAGTGCGATACGCAAAATAGCGCGAGTGTAAACTGCACAAAACAGTGCACTGCGCAAAATAGCGCGAGTGTAAACTGCAAAAAATGGTGTGATGCGCAAAATAGCGCGTCTGATAAACTGCACAAAACAGTGCGATGCGCAAAATAACGCGTTTGGTAAACTGCACAAAACAGTGCGATGCGCAAAATAGCGAGAGTGTAAACTGCGCAAAACAGTGCGATGCGCAAAATAGCGCGAGTGTAAACTGCGTTAAACAGTGCGATGCGCAAAATAGCTCCTTTGGTAAATAGCACAAAATAGTGCGCTGCGCAAAATAGCGTGAGTGTAAATTGCACAAAATAGTGCGATGCGTAAAATAGCGCGATTGTAAACTGCACAAAACAGTGCGATGCGCAAAATAGCACGTTTGATAAACTGCACAAAACAATGCGATGCGCAAAATAGAGCGAGTGTAAAATGCACAAAACAGAGCACTGCGCAAAATAGCGCGAGTGTAAACTGCACAAAATAGTGCGATGCGCAAAATAACGCGAGTGTAAACAGCACAAAACAGTGCGATGCGCAAAATAGCGCGAGTGTAAACTGCACAAAGCAGTGCGCTGCGCAAAATAGCGCGAGTGTGAACTGCACAAAATAGTGCGCTGGGCTAAATAGCGCGAGTGTAATCTACACAAAACAGTGCAATGCGCAAAATAGCGCGTTTAATAAACAGCACAAAACAGTGTAATGCGCAAAATAGCGAGAGTGTAAACAGCACAAAACAGTGCGATGCGCAAAATAGCACGAGTGTAAACTGCAAAAAACGGTGCGATGCGCAAACTAGCGCGTTTGATAAACTGCACAAAACATTGCAATGCGCAAAATACCGCGTTTGATAAACTGCACAAAACAGTGCGATGCGCAAAATATCGAGAGTGTAAACTGCACAAAACAGTGCGATGCGCAAAACAGCGCGAGTGTAAACTGCACAAAACAGTGCGATGCGCAAAATAGCGAGAGTGTAAACAGCACAAAAGAGTGCGATACGCAAAATAGCGCGAGTGTAAACTGCACAAAACAGTGCACTGCGCAAAATAGCGCGAGTGTAAACTGCAAAAAAATGGTGCGATGCGCAAAATAGCGCGTCTGATAAACTGCACAAAACAGTGCGATGCGCAAAATAACGCGTTTGGTAAACTGCACAAAACAGTGCGATGCGCAAAATAGCGAGAGTGTAAACTGCGCAAAACAGTGCGATGCGCAAAATAGCGCGAGTGTAAACTGCGTTAAACAGTGCGATGCGCAAAATAGCTCCTTTGGTAAATAGCACAAAATAGTGCGCTGCGCAAAATAGCGTGAGTGTAAATTGCACAAAATAGTGCGATGCGTAAAACAGCGCGATTGTAAACTGCACAAAACAGTGCGATGCGCAAAATAGCACGTTTGATAAACTGCACAAAACAGTGCGATTCGCAAAATAGAGCGAGTGTAAAATGCACAAAACAGAGCACTGCGCAAAATAGCGCGAGTGTAAACTGCACAAAATAGTGCGATGCGCAAAATAACGCGAGTGTAAACAGCACAAAACAGTGCGATGCGCAAAATAGCGCGAGTGTAAACTGCACAAAGCAGTGCGCTGCGCAAAATAGCGCGAGTGTGAACTGCACAAAACAGTGCGCTGGGCTAAATAGCGCGAGTGTAATCTGCACAAAACAGTGCAATGCGCAAAATAGCGCGTTTAATAAACAGCACAAAACAGTGTAATGCGCAAAATAGCGAGAGTGTAAACAGCACAAAACAGTGCGATGCGCAAAATAGCACGAGTGTAAACTGCAAAAAACGGTGCGATGCGCAAACTAGCGCGTTTGATAAACTGCACAAAACATTGCAATGCGCAAAATACCGCGTTTGATAAACTGCACAAAACAGTGCGATGCGCAAAATATCGAGAGTGTAAACTGCACAAAACAGTGCGATGCGCAAAACAGCGCGAGTGTAAACTGCACAAAACAGTGCGATGCGCAAAATAGCGAGAGTGTAAACAGCACAAAAGAGTGCGATACGCAAAATAGCGCGAGTGTAAACTGCACAAAACAGTGCACTGCGCAAAATAGCGCGAGTGTAAACTGCAAAAAAATGGTGCGATGCGCAAAATAGCGCGTCTGATAAACTGCACAAAACAGTGCGATGCGCAAAATAACGCGTTTGGTAAACTGCACAAAACAGTGCGATGCGCAAAATAGCGAGAGTGTAAACTGCGCAAAACAGTGCGATGCGCAAAATAGCGCGAGTGTAAACTGCGTTAAACAGTGCGATGCGCAAAATAGCTCCTTTGGTAAATAGCACAAAATAGTGCGCTGCGCAAAATAGCGTGAGTGTAAATTGCACAAAATAGTGCGATGCGTAAAACAGCGCGATTGTAAACTGCACAAAACAGTGCGATGCGCAAAATAGCACGTTTGATAAACTGCACAAAACAGTGCGATTCGCAAAATAGAGCGAGTGTAAAATGCACAAAACAGAGCACTGCGCAAAATAGCGCGAGTGTAAACTGCACAAAATAGTGCGATGCGCAAAATAACGCGAGTGTAAACAGCACAAAACAGTGCGATGCGCAAAATAGCGCGAGTGTAAACTGCACAAAGCAGTGCGCTGCGCAAAATAGCGCGAGTGTGAACTGCACAAAACAGTGCGCTGGGCTAAATAGCGCGAGTGTAATCTGCACAAAACAGTGCAATGCGCAAAATAGCGCGTTTAATAAACAGCACAAAACAGTGTAATGCGCAAAATAGCGAGAGTGTAAACAGCACAAAACAGTGCGATGCGCAAAATAGCACGAGTGTAAACTGCAAAAAACGGTGCGATGCGCAAACTAGCGCGTTTGATAAACTGCACAAAACATTGCAATGCGCAAAATACCGCGTTTGATAAACTGCACAAAACAGTGCGATGCGCAAAATATCGAGAGTGTAAACTGCACAAAACAGTGCGATGCGCAAAACAGCGCGAGTGTAAACTGCACAAAACAGTGCGATGCGCAAAATAGCGAGAGTGTAAACAGCACAAAAGAGTGCGATACGCAAAATAGCGCGAGTGTAAACTGCACAAAACAGTGCACTGCGCAAAATAGCGCGAGTGTAAACTGCAAAAAAATGGTGCGATGCGCAAAATAGCGCGTCTGATAAACTGCACAAAACAGTGCGATGCGCAAAATAACGCGTTTGGTAAACTGCACAAAACAGTGCGATGCGCAAAATAGCGAGAGTGTAAACTGCGCAAAACAGTGCGATGCGCAAAATAGCGCGAGTGTAAACTGCGTTAAACAGTGCGATGCGCAAAATAGCTCCTTTGGTAAATAGCACAAAATAGTGCGCTGCGCAAAATAGCGTGAGTGTAAATTGCACAAAATAGTGCGATGCGTAAAACAGCGCGATTGTAAACTGCACAAAACAGTGCGATGCGCAAAATAGCACGTTTGATAAACTGCACAAAACAGTGCGATTCGCAAAATAGAGCGAGTGTAAAATGCACAAAACAGAGCACTGCGCAAAATAGCGCGAGTGTAAACTGCACAAAATAGTGCGATGCGCAAAATAACGCGAGTGTAAACAGCACAAAACAGTGCGATGCGCAAAATAGCGCGAGTGTAAACTGCACAAAGCAGTGCGCTGCGCAAAATAGCGCGAGTGTGAACTGCACAAAACAGTGCGCTGGGCTAAATAGCGCGAGTGTAATCTGCACAAAACAGTGCAATGCGCAAAATAGCGCGTTTAATAAACAGCACAAAACAGTGTAATGCGCAAAATAGCGAGAGTGTAAACAGCACAAAACAGTGCGATGCGCAAAATAGCACGAGTGTAAACTGCAAAAAACGGTGCGATGCGCAAAATAGCGCGTTTGATAAACTGCACAAAACATTGCAATGCGCAAAATACCGCGTTTGATAAACTGCACAAAACAGTGCGATGCGCAAAATATCGAGAGTGTAAACTGCACAAAACAGTGCGATGCGCAAAACAGCGCGAGTGTAAACTGCACAAAACAGTGCGATGCGCAAAATAGCGAGAGTGTAAACAGCACAAAACAGTGCGATACGCAAAATAGCGCGAGTGTAAACTTCACAAAACAGTGCACTGCGCAAAATAGCGCGAGTGTAAACTGCAAAAAATGGTGCGATGCGCAAAATAGCGCGTCTGATAAACTGCACAAAACAGTGCGATGCGCAAAATAACGCGTTTGGTAAACTGCACAAAACAGTGCGATGCGCAAAATAGCGAGAGTGTAAACTGCGCAAAACAGTGCGATGCGCAAAATAGCGCGAGTGTGAACTGCGTTAAACAGTGCGATGCGCAAAAGAGCTCCTTTGGTAAATAGCACAAAATAGTGCGCTGCGCAAAATAGCGTGAGTGTAAATTGCACAAAATAGTGCGATGCGTAAAACAGCGCGATTGTAAACTGCACAAAACAGTGCGATGCGCAAAATAGCACGTTTGATAAACTGCACAAAACAGTGCGATTCGCAAAATAGAGCGAGTGTAAAATGCACAAAACAGAGCACTGCGCAAAATAGCGCGAGTGTAAACTGCACAAAATAGTGCGATGCGCAAAATAACGCGAGTGTAAACAGCACAAAACAGTGCGATGCGCAAAATAGCGCGAGTGTAAACTGCACAAAGCAGTGCGCTGCGCAAAATAGCGCGAGTGTGAACTGCACAAAACAGTGCGCTGGGCTAAATAGCGCGAGTGTAATCTGCACAAAACAGTGCAATGCGCAAAATAGCGCGTTTAATAAACAGCACAAAACAGTGTAATGCGCAAAATAGCGAGAGTGTAAACAGCACAAAACAGTGCGATGCGCAAAATAGCACGAGTGTAAACTGCAAAAAACGGTGCGATGCGCAAAATAGCGCGTTTGATAAACTGCACAAAACATTACAATGCGCAAAATACCGCGTTTGATAAACTGCACAAAACAGTGCGATGCGCAAAATATCGAGAGTGTAAACTGCACAAAACAGTGCGATGCGCAAAACAGCGCGAGTGTAAACTGCACAAAACAGTGCGATGCGCAAAATAGCGAGAGTGTAAACAGCACAAAACAGTGCGATACGCAAAATAGCGCGAGTGTAAACTGCACAAAACAGTGCACTGCGCAAAATAGCGCGAGTGTAAACTGCAAAAAATGGTGCGATGCGCAAAATAGCGCGTCTGATAAACTGCACAAAACAGTGCGATGCGCAAAATAACGCGTTTGGTAAACTGCACAAAACAGTGCGATGCGCAAAATAGCGAGAGTGTAAACTGCGCAAAACAGTGCGATGCGCAAAATAGCGCGAGTGTAAACTGCGTTAAACAGTGCGATGCGCAAAATAGCTCCTTTGGTAAATAGCACAAAATAGTGCGCTGCGCAAAATAGCGTGAGTGTAAATTGCACAAAATAGTGCGATGCGTAAAACAGCGCGATTGTAAACTGCACAAAACAGTGCGATGCGCAAAATAGCACGTTTGATAAACTGCACAAAACAGTGCGATGCGCAAAATAGCACGTTTGATAAACTGCACAAAACAGTGCGATGCGCAAAATAGAGCGAGTGTAAAATGCACAAAACAGAGCGCTGCGCAAAATAGCGCGAGTGTAAACTGCACAAAATAGTGCGATGCGCAAAATAACGCGAGTGTAAACAGCACAACACAGTGCGATGCGCAAAATAGCGCGAGTGTAAACTGCACAAAGCAGTGCGCTGCGCAAAATAGCACGAGTGTGAACTGCACAAAACAGTGCGTTGGGCTAAATAGAGCGAGTGTAATCTGCACAAAACAGTGCAATGCGCAAAATAGCGCGTTTAATAAACAGCACAAAACAGTGTAATGCGCAAAATAGCGAGAGTGTAAACAGCACAAAACAGGGCGATGCGCAAAATAGCACGAGTGTAAACTGCAAAAAACGGTGCGATGCGCAAAATAGCGCGTTTGATAAACTGCACAAAGCATTGCAATGCGCAAAATACCGCGTTTGATAAACTGCACAAAACAGTGCGATGCGCAAAATATCGAGAGTGTAAACTGCACAAAACAGTGCAATGCGCAAAACAGCGCGAGTGTAAACTGCACAAAACAGTGCGATGCGCAAAATAGCGAGAGTGTAAACAGCACAAAACAGTGCGATACGCAAAATAGCGCGAGTGTAAACTGCACAAAACAGTGCACTGCGCAAAATAGCGCGAGTGTAAACTGCAAAAAAATGGTGCGATGCGCAAAATAGCGCGTCTGATAAACTGCACAAAACAGTGCGATGCGCAAAATAACGCGTTTGGTAAACTGCACAAAACAGTGCGATGCGCAAAATAGCGAGAGTGTAAACTGCGCAAAACAGTGCGATGCGCAAAATAGCGTGAGTGTAAACTGCGTTAAACAGTGCGATGCGCAAAATAGCTCCTTTGGTAAATAGCACAAAATAGTGCGCTGCGCAAAATAGCGTGAGTGTAAATTGCACAAAATAGTGCGATGCGTAAAATAGCGCGATTGTAAACTGCACAAAACAGTGCGATGCGCAAAATAGCACGTTTGATAAACTGCACAAAATAGTGCGATGCGCAAAATAGAGCGAGTGTAAAATGCACAAAACAGAGCACTGCGCAAAATAGCGCGAGTGTAAACTGCACAAAATAGTGCGATGCGCAAAATAACGCGAGTGTAAACAGCACAAAACAGTGCGATGCGCAAAATAGCGCGAGTGTAAACTGCACAAAGCAGTGCGCTGCGCAAAATAGCGCGAGTGTGAACTGCACAAAACAGTGCGCTGGGCTAAATAGCGCGAGTGTAATCTGCACAAAACAGTGCAATGCGCAAAATAGCGCGTTTAATAAACAGCACAAAACAGTGTAATGCGCAAAATAGCGAGAGTGTAAACAGCACAAAACAGTGCGATGCGCAAAATAGCACGAGTGTAAACTGCAAAAAACGGTGCGATGCGCAAAATAGCGCGTTTGATAAACTGCACAAAACATTGCAATGCGCAAAATACCGCGTTTGATAAACTGCACAAAACAGTGCGATGCGCAAAATATCGAGAGTGTAAACTGCACAAAACAGTGCGATGCGCAAAACAGCGCGAGTGTAAACTGCACAAAACAGTGCGATGCGCAAAATAGCGAGAGTGTAAACAGCACAAAACAGTGCGATACGCAAAATAGCGCGAGTGTAATCTGCACAAAACAGTGCAATGCGCAAAATAGCGCGTTTAATAAACAGCACAAAACAGTGTAATGCGCAAAATAGCGAGAGTGTAAACAGCACAAAACAGGGCGATGCGCAAAATAGCACGAGTGTAAACTGCAAAAAACGGTGCGATGCGCAAAATAGCGCGTTTGATAAACTGCACAAAGCATTGCAATGCGCAAAATACCGCGTTTGATAAACTGCACAAAACAGTGCGATGCGCAAAATATCGAGAGTGTAAACTGCACAAAACAGTGCAATGCGCAAAACAGCGCGAGTGTAAACTGCACAAAACAGTGCGATGCGCAAAATAGCGAGAGTGTAAACTGCAAAAAAATGGTGCGATGCGCAAAATAGCGCGTCTGATAAACTACACAAAACATTGCAATGCGCAAAATACCGCGTTTGATAAACTGCACAAAACAGTGCGATGCGCAAAATATCGAGAGTGTAAACTGCACAAAACAGTGCGATGCGCAAAACAGCGCGAGTGTAAACTGCACAAAACAGTGCGATGCGCAAAATAGCGGGAGTGTAAACAGCACAAAACAGTGCGATACGCAAAATAGCGCGAGTGTAAACTGCAAAAAATGGTGCGATGCGCAAAATAGCGCGTCTGATAAACTGCACAAAACAGTGCGATGCGCAAAATAACGCGTTTGGTAAACTGCACAAAACAGTGCGATGCGCAAAATAGCGAGAGTGTAAACTGCGCAAAACAGTGCGATGCGCAAAATAGCGCGAGTGTAAACTGCGTTAAACAGTGCGATGCGCAAAATAGCTCCTTTGGTAAATAGCACAAAATAGTGCGCTGCGCAAAATAGCGTGAGTGTAAATTGCACAAAATAGTGCGATGCGTAAAACAGCGCGATTGTAAACTGCACAAAACAGTGCGATGCGCAAAATAGCACGTTTGATAAACTGCACAAAACAGTGCGATGCGCAAAATAGAGCGAGTGTAAAATGCACAAAACAGAGCGCTGCGCAAAATAGCGCGAGTGTAAACTGCACAAAATAGTGCGATGCGCAAAATAACGCGAGTGTAAACAGCACAACACAGTGCGATGCGCAAAATAGCGCAAGTGTAAACAGCACAAAACAGTGCGCTGCGCAAAATAGCGCGAGTGTGAACTGCACAAAACAGTGCGTTGGGCCAAATAGCGCGAGTGTAATCTGCACAAAACAGTGCAATGCGCAAAATAGCGCGTTTAATAAACAGCACAAAACAGTGTAACGCGCAAAATAGCGAGAGTGTAAACAGCACAAAACAGTGCGATGCGCAAAATAGCACGATTGTAAACTGCAAAAAACGGTGCGATGCGCAAAATAGCGCGTTTGATAAACTACACAAAACATTGCAATGCGCAAAATACCGCGTTTGATAAACTGCACAAAACAGTGCGATGCGCAAAATATCGAGAGTGTAAACTGCACAAAACAGTGCGATGCGCAAAACAGCGCGAGTGTAAACTGCACAAAACAGTGCGATGCGCAAAATAGCGAGAGTGTAAACAGCACAAAACAGTGCGATACGCAAAATAGCGCGAGTGTAAACTGCACAAAACAGTGCCCTGCGCAAAATAGCGCGAGTGTAAACTGCAAAAAATGGTGTGATGCGCAAAATAGCGCGTCTGATAAACTGCACAAAACAGTGCGATGCGCAAAATAACGCGTTTGGTAAACTGCACAAAACAGTGCGATGCGCAAAATAGCGAGAGTGTAAACTGCGCAAAACAGTGCGATGCGCAAAATAGCGCGAGTGTAAACTGCATAAAACAGTGCGTTGCGCAAAATAGCTCCTTTGGTAAATAGCACAAAATAGTGCGCTGCGCAAAATAGCGTGAGTGTAAATTGCACAAAATAGTGCGATGCGTAAAATAGCGCGATTGTAAATTGCACAAAACAGTGCGATGCGCAAAATAGCACGTTTGATAAACTGCACAAAACAGCGCGATGCGCAAAATAGCACGTTTGATAAACTGCACAAAACAGTGCGATGCGCAAAATAGAGCGAGTGTAAAATGCACAAAACAGAGCGCTGCGCAAAATAGCGCGAGTGTAAACTGCACAAAATAGTGCGATGCGCAAAATAACGCGAGTGTAAACAGCACAACACAGTGCGATGCGCAAAATAGCGCGAGTGTAAACTGCACAAAGCAGTGCGCTGCGCAAAATAGCGCGAGTGTGAACTGCACAAAACAGTGCGTTGGACTAAATAGCGCGAGTGTAATCTGCACAAAACAGTGCAATGCGCAAAATAGCGCGTTTAATAAACAGCACAAAACAGTGTAACGCGCAAAATAGCGAGAGTGTAAACAGCACAAAACAGTGCGATGCGCAAAATAGCACGAGTGTAAACTGCAAAAAACGGTGCGATGCGCAAAATAGCGCGTTTGATAAACTGCACAAAACATTGCAATGCGCAAAATACCGCGTTTGATAAACTGGACAAAACAGTGCGATGCGCAAAATATCGAGAGTGTAAACTGCACAAAACAGTGCGATGCGCAAAATGGCGAGAGTGTAAACAGCACAAAACAGTGCGATACGCAAAATAGCGCGAGTGTAAGCTGCACAAAACAGTGCACTGCGCAAAATAGCGCAAGTGTAAACTGCAAAAAATGGTGCGATGCGCAAAATAGCGCGTCTGATAAACTGCACAAAACAGTGCGATGCGCAAAATAACGCGTTTGGTAAACTGCACAAAACAGTGCGATGCGCAAAATAGCGAGAGTGTAAACTGCGCAAAACAGTGCGATGCGCAAAATAGCGCGAGTGTAAACTGCGTTAAACAGTGCGATGCGCAAAATAGCTCCTTTGGTAAATAGCACAAAATAGTGCGCTGCGCAAAATAGCGTGAGTGTAAATTGCACAAAATAGTGCGATGCGTAAAATACCGCGATTGTAAACTGCACAAAACAGTGCGATGCGCAAAATAGCGCTAGTGTAAACTGCACAAAGCAGTGCGCTGCGCAAAATAGCGCGAGTGTGAACTGCACAAAACGGTGCGCTGGGCTAAATGGCGCGAGTGTAATCTGCACAAAACAGTGCAATGCGCAAAATAGCGCGTTTAATAAACAGCACAAAACAGTGTAATGCGCAAAATAGCGAGAGTGTAAACAGCACAAAACAGTGCGATGCGCAAAATAGCACGAGTGTAAACTGCAAAAAAAGGTGCGATGCGCAAAATAGCGCGTTTGATAAACTGCACAAAACATTGCAATGCGCAAAATACCGCGTTTGATAAACTGCACAAAACAGTGCGATGCGCAAAATATCGAGAGTGTAAACTGCACAAAACAGTGCGATGCGCAAAACAGCGCGAGTGTAAACTGCACAAAACAGTGCGATGCGCAAAATAGCGAGAGTGTAAACAGCACAAAACAGTGCGATACGCAAAATAGCGCGAGTGTAAACTGCACAAAACAGTGCACTGCGCAAAATAGCGCGAGTGTAAACTGCAAAAAATGGTGCGATGCGCAAAATAGCGCGTCTGATAAACTGCACAAAACAGTGTGATGCGCAAAATAACGCGTTCGGTAAACTGCACAAAACAGTGCGATGCGCAAAATAGCGAGAGTGTAAACTGCGCAAAACAGTGCGATGCGCAAAATAGCGCGAGTGTAAACTGCGTTAAACAGTGCGATGCGCAAAATTGCTCCTTTGGTAAATAGCACAAAATAGTGCGCTGCGCAAAATAGCGTGAGTGTAAATTGCACAAAATAGTGCGATGCGTAAAATAGCGCGATTGTAAACTGCACAAAACAGTGCGATGCGCAAAATAGCACGTTTGATAAACTGCACAAAACAGTGCGATGCGCAAAATAGAGCGAGTGTAAAATGCACAAAACAGAGCGCTGCGCAAAATAGCGCGAGTGTAAACTACACAAAATAGTGCGATGCGCAAAATAACGCGAGTGTAAACAGCACAAAACAGTGCGATGCGCAAAATAGCGCGAGTGTAAACTGCACAAAGCAGTGCGCGGCGCAAAATAGCGCGAGTGTGAACTGCACAAAACAGTGCGCTGGGCTAAATAGCGCGAGTGTAATCTACACAAAACAGTGCAATGCGCAAAATAGCGCGTTTAATAAACAGCACAAAACAGTGTAATGCGCAAAATAGCGAGAGTGTAAATAGCACAAAACAGTGCGATGCGCAAAATAGCACGAGGGTAAACTGCAAAAAACGGTGCGATGCGCAAAATAGCGCGTTTGACAAACTGCACAAAACATTGCAATGCACAAAATACCGCGTTTGATAAACTGCACAAAACAGTGCGATGCGCAAAATATCGAGAGTGTAAACTGCACAAAACAGTGCGATGCGCAAAACAGCGCGAGTGTAAACTGCACAAAACAGTGCGATGCGCAAAATAGCAAGAGTGTAAACAGCACAAAACAGTGCGATACGCAAAATAGCGCGAGTGTAAACTGCACAAAACAGTGCACTGCGCAAAATAGCGCGAGTGTAAACTGCAAAAAATGGTGCGATGCGCAAAATAGCGCGTCTGATAAACTGCACAAAACAGTGCGATGCGCAAAATAACGCGTTTGGTAAACTGCACAAAACAGTGCGATGCGCAAAATAGCGAGAGTGTAAACTGCGCAAAACAGTGCGATGCGCAAAATAGCGCGAGTGTAAACTGCGCAAAACAGTGCGATGCGCAAAATAGCTCCTTTGGTAAATAGCACAAAATAGTGCGCTGCGCAAAATAGCGTGAGTGTAAATTGCACAAAATAGTGCGATGCGTAAAATAGCGCGATTGTAAACTGCACAAAACAGTGCGATGCGCAAAATAGCACGTTTGATAAACTGCACAAAACAGTGCGATGCGCAAAATAGAGCGAGTGTAAAATGCACAAAACAGAGCGCTGCGCAAAATAGCGCGAGTGTAAACTGCACAAAATAGTGCGATGCGCAAAATAACGCGAGTGTAAACAGCACAAAACAGTGCGATGCGCAAAATAGCGCGAGTGTAAACTGCACAAAGCAGTGCGCTGCGCAAAATAGCGCGAGTGTGAACTGCACAAAATAGTGCGCTGGGCTAAATTGCGCGAGTGTAATTTGCACAAAACAGTGCAATGGGCAAAATAGCGCATTTAATAAACAGCACAAAACAGTGTAATGCGCAAAATAGCGAGAGTGTAAACAGCACAAAACAGTGCGACGCGCAAAATAGCACGAGTGTAAGCTGAAAAAAACGGTGCGATGCGCAAAATAGCGCGTTTGATAAACTGCACAAAACATTGCAATGCGCAAAATACCGCGTTTGATAAACCGCACAAAACAGTGCGTTGCGGAAAATATCGAGAGTGTAAACTGCACAAAACAGTGCGATGCTCAAAATAGCGAGAGTGTAAACAGCACAAAACAGTGCGATACGCAAAATAGCGCGAGTGTAAACTGCACAAAAAAGTGCACTGCGCAAAATAGCGCGAGTGTAAACTGCCCAAAACAGTGCGATGCGCAAAATAACGCGTTTGGTAAACTGCACAAAACAGTGCGATGCGCAAAATAGCGAGAGTGTAAACTGCGCAAAACAGTGCGATGCGCAAAATAGCGCGAGAGTAAACTGCGCAAAACAGTGCGATGCGCAAAATAGCTCCTTTGGTAAATAGCACAAAATTGTGCGTTGCGCAAAATAGCGTGAGTGTAAATTGCACAAAATAGTGCAATGCGTAAAATAGCGCGATTGTAAAATGCACAAAACAGTGCGATGCGCCAAATAGCACGTTTGATAAACTGCACAAAACAGTGCGATGCGCAAAATAGAGCGAGTGTAAAATGCACAAAACAGAGCGCTGCGAAAAATAGCACGATTGTAAATGCGCAAAATAGAGCGTGTGTAAACTGCACAAAATAGTGCGATGCGCAAAATAACGCGAGTGTAAACAGCACAAAACAGCGCGATGCGCAAAATAGCACGATTGTAAACTGCACAAAGCAGTGCGCTGCGCAAAATAGCGCGAGTGTGAACTGCACAAAACAGTGCGCTGGGCTAAATAGCGCGCGTGTAATCTGCAGAAAACAGTGCAATGCGTAAAATAGCGCGTTTAATAAACAGCACAAAACAGTGTAATGCGCAAAATAGCGAGAGTGTAAACAGCACAAAACAGGGCGATGCGCAAAATAGCACGAGTGTAAACTGCAAAAAACGGTGCGATGCGCAAAATAGCGCGTTTGATAAACTGCACAAAACATTGCAATGCGCAAAATACCGCGTTTGATAAACTGCACAAAACAGTGCGATGCGCAAAATATCGAGAGTGTAAACTGCACAAAACAGTGCAATGCGCAAAACAGCGCGAGTGTAAACTGCAAAAAACAGTGCGATGCGCAAAATAGCGAGAGTGTAAACAGCACAAAACAGTGCGATACGCAAAATAGCGCGAGTGTAAACTGCACAAAACAGTGCACTGCGCAAAATAGCGCGAGTGTAAACTGCAAAAAAATGGTGCGATGCGCAAAATAGCGCGTCTGATAAACTGCACAAAACAGTGCGATGCGCAAAATAACGCGTTTGGTAAACTGCACAAAACAGTGCGATGCGCAAAATAGCGAGAGTGTAAACTGCGCAAAACAGTGCGATGCGCAAAATAGCGCGAGTGTAAACTGCGTTAAACAGTGCGATGCGCAAAATAGCTCCTTTGGTAAATAGCACAAAATAGTGCGCTGCGCAAAATAGCGTGAGTGTAAATTGCACAAAATAGTGCGATGCGTAAAACAGCGCGATTGTAAACTGCACAAAACAGTGCGATGCGCAAAATAGCACGTTTGATAAACTGCACAAAACAGTGCGATGCGCAAAATAGAGCGAGTGTAAAATGCACAAAACAGAGCGCTGCGCAAAATAGCGCGAGTGTAAACTGCACAAAATAGTGCGATGCGCAAAATAACGCGAGTGTAAACAGCACAACACAGTGCGATGCGCAAAATAGCGCAAGTGTAAACTGCACAAAGCAGTGCGCTGCGCAAAATAGCGCGAGTGTGAACTGCACAAAACAGTGCGTTGGGCCAAATAGCGCGAGTGTAATCTGCACAAAACAGTGCAATGCGCAAAATAGCGCGTTTAATAAACAGCACAAAACAGTGTAACGCGCAAAATAGCGAGAGTGTAAACAGCACAAAACAGTGCGATGCGCAAAATAGCACGAGTGTAAACTGCAAAAAACGGTGCGATGCGCAAAATAGCGCGTTTGATAAACTACACAAAACATTGCAATGCGCAAAATACCGCGTTTGATAAACTGCACAAAACAGTGCGATGCGCAAAATATCGAGAGTGTAAACTGCACAAAACAGTGCGACGCGCAAAACAGCGCGAGTGTAAACTGCACAAAACAGTGCGATGCGCAAAATAGCGAGAGTGTAAACAGCACAAAACAGTGCGATACGCAAAATAGCGCGAGTGTAAACTGCACAAAACAGTGCCCTGCGCAAAATAGCGCGAGTGTAAACTGCAAAAAATGGTGCGATGCGCAAAATAGCGCGTCTGATAAACTGCACAAAACAGTGCGATGCGCAAAATAACGCGTTTGGTAAACTGCACAAAACAGTGCGATGCGCAAAATAGCGAGAGTGTCAACTGCGCAAAACAGTGCGATGCGCAAAATAGCGCGAGTGTAAACTGCATAAAACAGTGCGATGCGCAAAATAGCTCCTTTGGTAAATAGCACAAAATAGTGCGCTGCGCAAAATAGCGTGAGTGTAAATTGCACAAAATAGTGCGATGCGTAAAACAGCGCGATTGTAAACTGCACAAAACAGTGCGATGCGCAAAATAGCACGTTTGATAAACTGCACAAAACAGTGCGATGCGCAAAATAGAGCGAGTGTAAAATGCACAAAACAGAGCGCTGCGCAAAATAGCGCGAGTGTAAACTGCACAAAATAGTGCGATGCGCAAAATAACGCGAGTGTAAACAGCACAACACAGTGCGATGCGCAAAATAGCGCAAGTGTAAACTGCACAAAGCAGTGCGCTGCGCAAAATAGCGCGAGTGTGAACTGCACAAAACAGTGCGTTGGGCCAAATAGCGCGAGTGTAATCTGCACAAAACAGTGCAATGCGCAAAATAGCGCGTTTAATAAACAGCACAAAACAGTGTAACGCGCAAAATAGCGAGAGTGTAAACAGCACAAAACAGTGCGATGCGCAAAATAGCACGATTGTAAACTGCAAAAAACGGTGCGATGCGCAAAATAGCGCGTTTGATAAACTACACAAAACATTGCAATGCGCAAAATACCGCGTTTGATAAACTGCACAAAACAGTGCGATGCGCAAAATATCGAGAGTATAAACTGCACAAAACAGTGCGATGCGCAAAACAGCGCGAGTGTAAACTGCACAAAACAGTGCGATGCGCAAAATAGCGAGAGTGTAAACAGCACAAAACAGTGCGATACGCAAAATAGCGCGAGTGTAAACTGCACAAAACAGTGCCCTGCGCAAAATAGCGCGAGTGTAAACTGCAAAAAATGGTGCGATGCGCAAAATAGCGCGTCTGATAAACTGCACAAAACAGTGCGATGCGCAAAATAACGCGTTTGGTAAACTGCACAAAACAGTGCGATGCGCAAAATAGCGAGAGTGTAAACTGCGCAAAACAGTGCGATGCGCAAAATAGCGCGAGTGTAAACTGCGTTAAACAGTGCGATGCGCAAAATAGCTCCTTTGGTAAATAGCACAAAATAGTGCGCTGCGCAAAATAGCGTGAGTGTAAATTGCACAAAATAGTGCGATGCGTAAAATAGCGCGATTGTAAATTGCACAAAACAGTGCGATGCGCAAAATTGCACGTTTGATAAACTGCACAAAACAGTGCGATGCGCAAAATAACGCGTTTGGTAAACTGCACAAAACAGTGCGATGCGCAAAATAGCGAGAGTGTAAACTGCGCAAAACAGTGCGATGCGCAAAATAGCGCGAGTGTAAACTGCGCAAAACAGTGCGATGCGCAAAATAGCTCCTTTGGTAAATAGCACAAAATAGTGCGTTGCGCAAAATAGCGTGAGTGTAAATTGCACAAAATAGTGCAATGCGTAAAATAGCGCGATTGTAAACTGCACAAAACAGTGCGATGCGCCAAATAGCACGTTTGATAAACTGCACAAAACAGTGCGATGCGCAAAATAGAGCGAGTGTAAAATGCACAAAACAGAGCGCTGCGAAAAATAGCACGATTGTAAATGCGCAAAATAGAGCGAGTGTAAACTGCACAAAATAGTGCGATGCGCAAAATAACGCGAGTGTAAACAGCACAAAACAGCGCGATGCGCAAAATAGCACGATTGTAAACTGCACAAAGCAGTGCGCTGCGCAAAATAGCGCGAGTGTGAACTGCACAAAACAGTGCGCTGGGCTAAATAGCGCGCGTGTAATCTGCACAAAACAGTGCAATGCGTAAAATAGCGCGTTTAATAAACAGCACAAAACAGTGTAATGCGCAAAATAGCGAGAGTGTAAACAGCACAAAACAGTGCGATGCGCAAAATAGCACGAGTGTAAACTGTAAAAAACGGTGCGTTGCGCAAAATATCGCATTTGATAAACTGCACAAAACATTGCAATGCGCAAAATACCGCGTTTGATAAACTGGACAAAACAGTGCGACGCGCAAAATATCGAGAGTGTAAACTGCACAAAACAGTGCGATGCGCAAAATATCGAGAGTGTAAACTGCACAAAACAGTGCGATGCGCAAAATAGCGCGAGTGTAAACTGCACAAAACAGTGCGATATGCAAAATAGCGAGAGTGTAAACAGCACAAAACAGTGTGATACGCAAAATAGCGCGAGTGTAAACTGCACAAAACAGTGCACTGCGCAAAATAGCGCGAGTGTAAACTGCACAAAACAGTGCGATGCGCAAAATAGTGCGAGTGTAAACTGCACAAAACAGTGCGCTGCGCAAAATAGCAAGAGTGTAAACAGCACAAAACAGTGCGATGTGCAAAATAGCGCGATTGTAAACTGTACAAAACAGTGCGATGCGTAAAATAGCGCATTTGATAAACTGCACAAAACAGTGCGATGTGCAAAATAGCGCGAGTGTGAACTGCACGAAACAGTGCGCTGCGCAAAATAGCGCCAGTGTAAACAGCACAAAACAGTGCGATGCGCAAAATAGCTCGTTTGGTAAACAGCACAAAACAGTCCGATGCGTAAAATAGCGAGAGTGTAAACAGCACAAAACAGTGCGATGCGCAAAATAGTACGAGTGTAAACTGCTCAAAACAGTGCGATGCGGAAAATAGCGAGAGTGTAAGCAGCACAAAACAGTGCGATGCGCAAAATAGCGCGAGTGTAAACTGCACAAAACAGTGCGCTGCGCAAAATAGCGCGAGTGCAAACTGCACAAAATAGTGCGATGCGCAAAATAGCGCGAGTGTAAACAGCACAAAACAGTGCGATGCGCAACATAGCGAGAGTGTAAACAGCACAAAACAGTGCGATGCGCAAAATAGCGCGAGTGTAAACTACACAAAACACTGCGATGCGCAAAATAGCGAGAGTGTAAACAGCACAAAACAGTGCGATGCGCAAAATAGCACGAGTGTAAACTGCAAAAAACGATGCGTTGCGCAAAATAGCGCGTTTGATAAACTGCACAAAACATTGCAATGCGCAAAATACCGCGTTTGATAAACTGCACAAAACAGTGCGATGCGCAAAATATCGAGAGTGTAAACTGCACAAAACAGTGGGATGCGCAAAATAGCGCGAGTGTAAACTGCGCAAAACAGTGCGATGCGCAAAATAGCGAGAGTGTAAACAGCACCAAACAGTGCGATACGCAAAATAGCGCGAGTGTAAACTGCACAAAACAGTGCACTGCGCAAAATAGCGCGAGTGTAAACTGCAAAAAATGGTGCGATGCGCAAAATAGCGAGAGTGTAAACAGCACAAAACAGTGCGATACGCAAAATAGCGCGAGTGTAAACTGCACAAAACAGTGCACTGCGCAAAATAGCGCGAGTGTAAACTGCAAAAAATGGTGCGATGCGCAAAATAGCGCGTCTGATAAACTGCAGGAAACAGTGCGATGCGCAAAATAACGCGTTTGGTAAACTGCACAAAACTGTGCGATGCGCAAAATAGCGAGAGTGTAAACTGCGCAAAACAAAGCGATGCGCAAAATAGCGCGAGTGTAAACTGCGTTAAACAGTGCGATGCGCAAAATAGCTCCTTTGGTAAATAGCACAAAATAGTGCGCTGCGCAAAATAGCGTGAGTGTAAATTGCACAAAATAGTGCGATGCTTAAAACAGCGCGATTCTAAACTGCACAAAACAGTGCGATGCGCAAAATAGCACGTTTGATAAACTGCACAAAACAGTGCGATGCGCAAAATAGCACGTTTGATAAACTGCACAAAACAGTGCGATGCGCAAAATAGAGCGAGTGTAAAATGCACAAAACAGAGCGCTGCGCAAAATAGCGCGAGTGTAAACTGCACAAAATAGTGCGATGCGCAAAATAACGCGAGTGTAAACAGCACAACACAGTGCGATGCGCAAAATAGCGCGAGTGTAAACTGCACAAAGCAGTGCGCTGCGCAAAATAGCGCGAGTGTGAACTGCACAAAACAGTGCGTTGGGCTAAATAGCGCGAGTGTAATCTGCACAAAACAGTGCAATGCGCAAAATAGCGCGTTTAATAAACAGCACAAAACAGTGTAATGCGCAAAATAGCGAGAGTGTAAACAGCACAAAACAGTGCGATGCGCAAAATAGCACGAGTGTAAACTGCAAAAAACGGTGCGATGCGCAAAATAGCGCGTTTGATAAACTGCACAAAACATTGCAATGCGCAAAATACCGCGTTTGATAAACTGCACAAAACAGTGCGATGCGCAAAATATCGAGAGTGTAAACTGCACAAAACAGTGGGATGCGCAAAATAGCGCAAGTGTAAACTGCACAAAACAGTGCGATGCGCAAAATAGCGAGAGTGTAAACAGCACCAAACAGTGCGATACGCAAAATATTCCGAGTGTAAACTGCACAAAACAGTGCACTGCGCAAAATAGCGCGAGTGTAAACAGCAAAAAATGGTGCGATGCGCAAAATAGCGAGAGTGTAAACAGCACAAAACAGTGCGATACGCAAAATAGCGCGAGTGTAAACTGCACAAAACAGTGCACTGCGCAAAATAGCGCGAGTGTAAACTGCAAAAAATGGTGCGATGCGCAAAATAGCGCGTCTGATAAACTGCACAAAATAGTGCGATGCGCAAAATAACGCGTTTGGTAAACTGCACAAAACAGTGCGATGCGCAAAATAGCGAGAGTGTAAACTGCGCAAAACAGTGCGATGCGCAAAATAGCGCGAGTGTAAACTGCGTTAAACAGTGCGATGCGCAAAATAGCTCCTTTGGTAAATAGCACAAAATAGTGCGCTGCGCAAAATAGCGTGAGTGTAAATTGCACAAAATAGTGCGATGCTTAAAACAGCGCGATTCTAAACTGCACAAAACAGTGCGATGCGCAAAATAGCACGTTTGATAAACTGCACAAAACAGTGCGATGCGCAAAATAGCACGTTTGATAAACTGCACAAAACAGTGCGATGCGCAAAATAGAGCGAGTGTAAAATGCACAAAACAGAGCGCTGCGCAAAATAGCGCGAGTGTAAACTGCACAAAATAGTGCGATGCGCAAAATAACGCGAGTGTAAACAGCACAACACAGTGCGATGCGCAAAATAGCGCGAGTGTAAACTGCACAAAGCAGTGCCCTGCGCAAAATAGCGCGAGTGTGAACTGCACAAAACAGTGCGTTGGGCTAAATAGCGCGAGTGTAATCTGCACAAAACAGTGCAATGCGCAAAATAGCGCGTTTAATAAACAGCACAAAACAGTGTAATGCGCAAAATAGCGAGAGTGTAAACAGCACAAAACAGTGCGATGCGCAAAATAGCACGAGTGTAAACTGCAAAAAACGGTGCGATGCGCAAAATAGCGCGTTTGATAAACTGCACAAAACATTGCAATGCGCAAAATACCGCGTTTGATAAACTGCACAAAACAGTGCGATGCGCAAAATATCGAGAGTGTAAACTGCACAAAACAGTGGGATGCGCAAAATAGCGCGAGTGTAAACTGCACAAAACAGTGCGATGCGCAAAATAGCGAGAGTGTAAACAGCACCAAACAGTGCGATACGCAAAATAGCGCGAGTGTAAACTGCACAAAACAGTGCACTGCGCAAAATAGCGCGAGTGTAAACAACAAAAAATGGTGCGATGCGCAAAATAGCGAGAGTGTAAACAGCACAAAACAGTGCGATACGCAAAATAGCGCGAGTGTAAACTGCACAAAACAGTGCACTGCGCAAAATAGCGCGAGTGTAAACTGCAAAAAATGGTGCGATGCGCAAAATAGCGCGTCTGATAAACAGCACAAAATAGTGCGATGCGCAAAATAACGCGTTTGGTAAACTGCACAAAACAGTGCGATGCGCAAAATAGCGAGAGTGTAAACTGCGCAAAACAGTGCGATGCGCAAAATAGCGCGAGTGTAAACTGCGTTAAACAGTGCGATGCGCAAAATAGCTCCTTTGGTAAATAGCACAAAATAGTGCGCTGCGCAAAATAGCGTGAGTGTAAATTGCACAAAATAGTGCGATGCTTAAAACAGCGCGATTCTAAACTGCACAAAACAGTGCGATGCGCAAAATAGCACGTTTGATAAACTGCACAAAACAGTGCGATGCGCAAAATAGCACGTTTGATAAACTGCACAAAACAGTGCGATGCGCAAAATAGGGCGAGTGTAAAATGCACAAAACAGAGCGCTGCGCAAAATAGCGCGAGTGTAAACTGCACAAAATAGTGCGATGCGCAAAATAACGCGAGTGTAAACAGCACAACACAGTGCGATGCGCAAAATAGCGCGAGTGTAAACTGCACAAAGCAGTGCCCTGCGCAAAATAGCGCGAGTGTGAACTGCACAAAATAGTGCGTTGGGCTAAATAGCGCGAGTGTAATCTGCACAAAACAGTGCAATGCGCAAAATAGCGCGTTTAATAAACAGCACAAAACAGTGTAATGCGCAAAATAGCGAGAGTGTAAACAGCACAAAACAGTGCGATGCGCAAAATAGCACGAGTGTAAACTGCAAAAAACGGTGCGATGCGCAAAATAGCGCGTTTGATAAACTGCACAAAACATTGCAATGCGCAAAATACCGCGTTTGATAAACTGCTTAAAACAGTGCGATGCGCAAAATATCGAGAGTGTAAACTGCACAAAACAGTGCGATGCGCAAAACAGCGCGAGTGTAAACTGCACAAAACAGTGCGATGCGCAAAATAGCGAGAGTGTAAACAGCACAAAACAGTGCGATACGCAAAATAGCGCGAGTGTAAACTGCACAAAACAGTGCACTGCGCAAAATAGCGCGAGTGTAAACTGCAAAAAATGGTGTGATGCGCAAAATAGCGCGTCTGATAAACTGCACAAAACAGTGCGATGCCCAAAATAACGCGTTTGGTAAACTACACAAAACAGTGCGATGCGCAAAATAGCGAGAGTGTAAACTGCGCAAAACAGTGCGATGCGCAAAATAGCGCGAGTGTAAACTGCGTTAAAAAGTGCGATGCGCAAAATAGCTCCTTTGGTAAATAGCACAAAATAGTGCGCTGCGCAAAATAGCATGAGTGCAAATTGCACAAAATAGTGCGATGCGTAAAATAGCGCGATTGTAAACTGCACAAAACAGTGCGATGCGCAAAATAGCACGTTTGATAAACTGCACAAAATAGTGCGATGCGCAAAATATAGCGAGTGTAAAATGCACAAAACAGAGCACTGCGCAAAATAGCGCTAGTGTAAACTGCACAAAATAGTGCGATGCGCAAAATAACGCGAGTGTAAACAGCACAAAACAGTGCGATGCGCAAAATAGCGCGAGTGTAAACTGCACAAAGCAGTGCGCTGCGCAAAATAGCGCGAGTGTGAACTGCACAAAACAGTGCGCTGGGCTAAATAGCGCGAGTGTAATCTGCACAAAACAGTGCAATGCGCAAAATAGCGCGTTTAATAAACAGCACAAAACAGTGTAATGCGCAAAATAGCGAGAGTGTAAACAGCACAAAACAGTGCGATGCGCAAAATAGCACGAGTGTAAACTGCAAAAAACGGTGCGATGCGCAAAATAGCGCGTTTGATAAACTGCACAAAACATTGCAATGCGCAAAATACCGCGTTTGATAAACTGCACAAAACAGTGCGATGCGGAAAATATCGAGAGTGTAAACTGCACAAAACAGTGCGATGCGCAAAACAGCGCGAGTGTAAACTCCACAAAACAGTGCGATGCGCAAAATAGCGAGAGTGTAAACAGCACAAAACAGTGCGATGCGCAAAATAGCGCGTGTGTAAACTGCAAAAAATGGTGCGATGCGCAAAATAGCGCGTCTGATAAACTGCACAAAACAGTGCGATGCGCAAAATAACGCGTTTGGTAAACTGCACAAAACAGTGCGATGCGCAAAATAGCGAGAGTGTAAACTGCGCAAAACAGTGCGATGCGCAAAATAGCGCGAGTGTAAACTGCGTTAAACAGTGCGATGCGCAAAATAGCTCCTTTGGTAAATAGCACAAAATAGTGCGCTGCGCAAAATAGCGTGAGTGTAAATTGCACAAAATAGTGCGATGCGTAAAACAGCGCGATTGTAAACTGCACAAAACAGTGCGATGCGCAAAATAGCACGTTTGATAAACTGCACAAAACAGTGCGATGCGCAAAATCGCACGTTTGATAAACTGCACAAAACAGTGCGTTGCGCAAAATAGAGCGAGTGTAAAATGCACAAAACAGAGCGCTGCGCAAAATAGCGCGAGTGTAAACTGCACAAAATAGTGCGATGCGCAAAATAACGCGAGTGTAAACAGCACAACACAGTGCGATGCGCAAAATAGCGCGAGTGTAAACTGCACAAAGCAGTGCGCTGCGCAAAATAGCGCGAGTGTGAACTGCACAAAACAGTGCGTTGGGCTAAATAGCGCGAGTGTAATCTGCACAAAACAGTGCAATGCGCAAAATCGCGCATTTAATAAACAGCACAAAATAGTGTAATGCGCAAAATAGCGAGAGTGTAAACAGCACAAAACAGTGCGATGCGTAAAATAGCACGAGTGTAAACTGCAAAAAACGGTGCGATGCGCAAAATAGCGCGTTTGATAAACTGCACAAAACATTGCAATGCGCAAAATACCGCGTTTGATAAACTGCACAAAACAGTGCGATGCGCAAAATATCGAGAGTGTAAACTGCACAAAACAGTGCGATGCGCAAAACAGCGCGAGTGTAAACTGCACAAAACAGTGCGCTGCGCAAAATAGCGAGAGTGTAAACAGCACAAAACAGTGCGATACGCAAAATAGCGCGAGTGTAAACTGCACAAAACAGTGCACTGCGCAAAATAGCGCGAGTGTAAACTGCAAAAAATGGTGCGATGCGCAAAATAGCGCGTCTGATAAACTGCACAAAACAGTGCGATGCGCAAAATAACGCGTTTGGTAAACTGCACAAAACAGTGCGATGCGCAAAATAGCGAGAGTGTAAACAGCACCAAACAGTGCGATACGCAAAATATTCCGAGTGTAAACTGCACAAAACAGTGCACTGCGCAAAATAGCGCGAGTGTAAACAGCAAAAAATGGTGCGATGCGCAAAATAGCGAGAGTGTAAACAGCACAAAACAGTGCGATACGCAAAATAGCGCGAGTGTAAACTGCACAAAACAGTGCACTGCGCAAAATAGCGCGAGTGTAAACTGCAAAAAATGGTGCGATGCGCAAAATAGCGCGTCTGATAAACTGCACAAAATAGTGCGATGCGCAAAATAACGCGTTTGGTAAACTGCACAAAACAGTGCGATGCGCAAAATAGCGAGAGTGTAAACTGCGCAAAACAGTGCGATGCGCAAAATAGCGCGAGTGTAAACTGCGTTAAACAGTGCGATGCGCAAAATAGCTCCTTTGGTAAATAGCACAAAATAGTGCGCTGTGCAAAATAGCGTGAGTGTAAATTGCACAAAATAGTGCGATGCTTAAAACAGCGCGATTCTAAACTGCACAAAACAGTGCGATGCGCAAAATAGCACGTTTGATAAACTGCACAAAACAGTGCGATGCGCAAAATAGCACGTTTGATAAACTGCACAAAACAGTGCGATGCGCAAAATAGAGCGAGTGTAAAATGCACAAAACAGAGCGCTGCGCAAAATAGCGCGAGTGTAAACTGCACAAAATAGTGCGATGCGCAAAATAACGCGAGTGTAAACAGCACAACACAGTGCGATGCGCAAAATAGCGCGAGTGTAAACTGCACAAAGCAGTGCCCTGCGCAAAATAGCGCGAGTGTGAACTGCACAAAACAGTGCGTTGGGCTAAATAGCGCGAGTGTAATCTGCACAAAACAGTGCAATGCGCAAAATAGCGCGTTTAATAAACAGCACAAAACAGTGTAATGCGCAAAATAGCGAGAGTGTAAACAGCACAAAACAGTGCGATGCGCAAAATAGCACGAGTGTAAACTGCAAAAAACGGTGCGATGCGCAAAATAGCGCGTTTGATAAACTGCACAAAACATTGCAATGCGCAAAATACCGCGTTTGATAAACTGCACAAAACAGTGCGATGCGCAAAATATCGAGAGTGTAAACTGCACAAAACAGTGGGATGCGCAAAATAGCGCGAGTGTAAACTGCACAAAACAGTGCGATGCGCAAAATAGCGAGAGTGTAAACAGCACCAAACAGTGCGATACGCAAAATAGCGCGAGTGTAAACTGCACAAAACAGTGCACTGCGCAAAATAGCGCGAGTGTAAACAACAAAAAATGGTGCGATGCGCAAAATAGCGAGAGTGTAAACAGCACAAAACAGTGCGATACGCAAAATAGCGCGAGTGTAAACTGCACAAAACAGTGCACTGCGCAAAATAGCGCGAGTGTAAACTGCAAAAAATGGTGCGATGCGCAAAATAGCGCGTCTGATAAACAGCACAAAATAGTGCGATGCGCAAAATAACGCGTTTGGTAAACTGCACAAAACAGTGCGATGCGCAAAATAGCGAGAGTGTAAACTGCGCAAAACAGTGCGATGCGCAAAATAGCGCGAGTGTAAACTGCGTTAAACAGTGCGATGCGCAAAATAGCTCCTTTGGTAAATAGCACAAAATAGTGCGCTGCGCAAAATAGCGTGAGTGTAAATTGCACAAAATAGTGCGATGCTTAAAACAGCGCGATTCTAAACTGCACAAAACAGTGCGATGCGCAAAATAGCACGTTTGATAAACTGCACAAAACAGTGCGATGCGCAAAATAGCACGTTTGATAAACTGCACAAAACAGTGCGATGCGCAAAATAGAGCGAGTGTAAAATGCACAAAACAGAGCGCTGCGCAAAATAGCGCGAGTGTAAACTGCACAAAATAGTGCGATGCGCAAAATAACGCGAGTGTAAACAGCACAACACAGTGCGATGCGCAAAATAGCGCGAGTGTAAACTGCACAAAGCAGTGCCCTGCGCAAAATAGCGCGAGTGTGAACTGCACAAAATAGTGCGTTGGGCTAAATAGCGCGAGTGTAATCTGCACAAAACAGTGCAATGCGCAAAATAGCGCGTTTAATAAACAGCACAAAACAGTGTAATGCGCAAAATAGCGAGAGTGTAAACAGCACAAAACAGTGCGATGCGCAAAATAGCACGAGTGTAAACTGCAAAAAACGGTGCGATGCGCAAAATAGCGCGTTTGATAAACTGCACAAAACATTGCAATGCGCAAAATACCGCGTTTGATAAACTGCACAAAACAGTGCGATGCGCAAAATATCGAGAGTGTAAACTGCACAAAACAGTGCGATGCGCAAAACAGCGCGAGTGTAAACTGCACAAAACAGTGCGATGCGCAAAATAGCGAGAGTGTAAACAGCACAAAACAGTGCGATACGCAAAATAGCGCGAGTGTAAACTGCACAAAACAGTGCACTGCGCAAAATAGCGCGAGTGTAAACTGCAAAAAATGGTGTGATGCGCAAAATAGCGCGTCTGATAAACTGCACAAAACAGTGCGATGCCCAAAATAACGCGTTTGGTAAACTACACAAAACAGTGCGATGCGCAAAATAGCGAGAGTGTAAACTGCGCAAAACAGTGCGATGCGCAAAATAGCGCGAGTGTAAACTGCGTTAAAAAGTGCGATGCGCAAAATAGCTCCTTTGGTAAATAGCACAAAATAGTGCGCTGCGCAAAATAGCATGAGTGCAAATTGCACAAAATAGTGCGATGCGTAAAATAGCGCGATTGTAAACTGCACAAAACAGTGCGATGCGCAAAATAGCACGTTTGATAAACTGCACAAAATAGTGCGATGCGCAAAATATAGCGAGTGTAAAATGCACAAAACAGAGCACTGCGCAAAATAGCGCGAGTGTAAACTGCACAAAATAGTGCGATGCGCAAAATAACGCGAGTGTAAACAGCACAAAACAGTGCGATGCGCAAAATAGCGCGAGTGTAAACTGCACAAAGCAGTGCGCTGCGCAAAATAGCGCGAGTGTGAACTGCACAAAACAGTGCGCTGGGCTAAATAGCGCGAGTGTAATCTGCACAAAACAGTGCAATGCGCAAAATAGCGCGTTTAATAAACAGCACAAAACAGTGTAATGCGCAAAATAGCGAGAGTGTAAACAGCACAAAACAGTGCGATGCGCAAAATAGCACGAGTGTAAACTGCAAAAAACGGTGCGATGCGCAAAATAGCGCGTTTGATAAACTGCACAAAACATTGCAATGCGCAAAATACCGCGTTTGATAAACTGCACAAAACAGTGCGATGCGGAAAATATCGAGAGTGTAAACTGCACAAAACAGTGCGATGCGCAAAACAGCGCGAGTGTAAACTCCACAAAACAGTGCGATGCGCAAAATAGCGAGAGTGTAAACAGCACAAAACAGTGCGATACGCAAAATAGCGCGAGTGTAAACTGCACAAAACAGTGCACTGCGCAAAATAGCGCGTGTGTAAACTGCAAAAAATGGTGCGATGCGCAAAATAGCGCGTCTGATAAACTGCACAAAACAGTGCGATGCGCAAAATAACGCGTTTGGTAAACTGCACAAAACAGTGCGATGCGCAAAATAGCGAGAGTGTAAACTGCGCAAAACAGTGCGATGCGCAAAATAGCGCGAGTGTAAACTGCGTTAAACAGTGCGATGCGCAAAATAGCTCCTTTGGTAAATAGCACAAAATAGTGCGCTGCGCAAAATAGCGTGAGTGTAAATTGCACAAAATAGTGCGATGCGTAAAACAGCGCGATTGTAAACTGCACAAAACAGTGCGATGCGCAAAATAGCACGTTTGATAAACTGCACAAAACAGTGCGATGCGCAAAATCGCACGTTTGATAAACTGCACAAAACAGTGCGTTGCGCAAAATAGAGCGAGTGTAAAATGCACAAAACAGAGCGCTGCGCAAAATAGCGCGAGTGTAAACTGCACAAAATAGTGCGATGCGCAAAATAACGCGAGTGTAAACAGCACAACACAGTGCGATGCGCAAAATAGCGCGAGTGTAAACTGCACAAAGCAGTGCGCTGCGCAAAATAGCGCGAGTGTGAACTGCACAAAACAGTGCGTTGGGCTAAATAGCGCGAGTGTAATCTGCACAAAACAGTGCAATGCGCAAAATAGCGCATTTAATAAACAGCACAAAATAGTGTAATGCGCAAAATAGCGAGAGTGTAAACAGCACAAAACAGTGCGATGCGTAAAATAGCACGAGTGTAAACTGCAAAAAACGGTGCGATGCGCAAAATAGCGCGTTTGATAAACTGCACAAAACATTGCAATGCGCAAAATACCGCGTTTGATAAACTGCACAAAACAGTGCGATGCGCAAAATATCGAGAGTGTAAACTGCACAAAACAGTGCGATGCGCAAAACAGCGCGAGTGTAAACTGCACAAAACAGTGCGCTGCGCAAAATAGCGAGAGTGTAAACAGCACAAAACAGTGCGATACGCAAAATAGCGCGAGTGTAAACTGCACAAAACAGTGCACTGCGCAAAATAGCGCGAGTGTAAACTGCAAAAAATGGTGCGATGCGCAAAATAGCGCGTCTGATAAACTGCACAAAACAGTGCGATGCCCAAAATAACGCGTTTGGTAAACTACACAAAACAGTGCGATGCGCAAAATAGCGAGAGTGTAAACTGCGCAAAACAGTGCGATGCGCAAAATAGCGCGAGTGTAAACTGCGTTAAACAGTGCGATGCGCAAAATAGCTCCTTTGGTAAATAGCACAAAATAGTGCGCTGCGCAAAATAGCATGAGTGTAAATTGCACAAAATAGTGCGATGCGTAAAATAGCGCGATTGTAAACTGCACAAAACAGTGCGATGCGCAAAATAGCACGTTTGATAAACTGCACAAAACAGTGCGATGCGCAAAATAGCACGTTTGATAAACTGCACAAAACAGTGCGATGCGCAAAATAGAGCGAGTGTAAAATGCACAAAACAGAGCGCTGCGCAAAATAGCGCGAGTGTAAACTGCACAAAATAGTGCGATGCGCAAAATAACGCGAGTGTAAACAGCACAACACAGTGCGATGCGCAAAATAGCGCGAGTGTAAACTGCACAAAGCAGTGCGCTGCGCAAAATAGCGCGAGTGTGAACTGCACAAAACAGTGCGTTGGGCTAAATAGCGCGAGTGTAATCTGCACAAAACAGTGCAATGCGCAAAATAGCGCGTTTAATAAACAGCACAAAACAGTGTAATGCGCAAAATAGCGCGTTTAATAAACAGCACAAAACAGTGTAATGCGCAAAATAGCGAGAGTGTAAACAGCACAAAACAGTGCGATGCGCAAAATAGCACGAGTGTAAACTGCAAAAAACGGTGCGATGCGCAAAATAGCGCGTTTGATAAACTGCACAAAACATTGCAATGCGCAAAATACCGCGTTTGATAAACTGCACAAAACAGTGCGATGCGCAAAATATCGAGAGTGTAAACTGCACAAAACAGTGGGATGCGCAAAATAGCGCGAGTGTAAACTGCACAAAACAGTGCGATGCGCAAAATAGCGAGAGTGTAAACAGCACCAAACAGTGCGATACGCAAAATAGCGCGAGTGTAAACTGCACAAAACAGTGCACTGCGCAAAATAGCGCGAGTGTAAACAGCAAAAAATGGTGCGATGCGCAAAATAGCGAGAGTGTAAACAGCACAAAACAGTGCGATACGCAAAATAGCGCGAGTGTAAACTGCACAAAACAGTGCACTGCGCAAAATAGCGCGAGTGTAAACTGCAAAAAATGGTGCGATGCGCAAAATAGCGCGTCTGATAAACAGCACAAAATAGTGCGATGCGCAAAATAACGCGTTTGGTAAACTGCACAAAACAGTGCGATGCGCAAAATAGCGAGAGTGTAAACTGCGCAAAACAGTGCGATGCGCAAAATAGCGCGAGTGTAAACTGCGTTAAACAGTGCGATGCGCAAAATAGCTCCTTTGGTAAATAGCACAAAATAGTGCGCTGCGCAAAATAGCGTGAGTGTAAATTGCACAAAATAGTGCGATGCTTAAAACAGCGCGATTCTAAACTGCACAAAACAGTGCGATGCGCAAAATAGCACGTTTGATAAACTGCACAAAACAGTGCGATGCGCAAAATAGCACGTTTGATAAACTGCACAAAACAGTGCGATGCGCAAAATAGAGCGAGTGTAAAATGCACAAAACAGAGCGCTGCGCAAAATAGCGCGAGTGTAAACTGCACAAAATAGTGCGATGCGCAAAATAACGCGAGTGTAAACAGCACAACACAGTGCGATGCGCAAAATAGCGCGAGTGTAAACTGCACAAAGCAGTGCCCTGCGCAAAATAGCGCGAGTGTGAACTGCACAAAACAGTGCGTTGGGCTAAATAGCGCGAGTGTAATCTGCACAAAACAGTGCAATGCGCAAAATAGCGCGTTTAATAAACAGCACAAAACAGTGTAATGCGCAAAATAGCGAGAGTGTAAACAGCACAAAACAGTGCGATGCGCAAAATAGCACGAGTGTAAACTGCAAAAAACGGTGCGATGCGCAAAATAGCGCGTTTGATAAACTGCACAAAACATTGCAATGCGCAAAATACCGCGTTTGATAAACTGCACAAAACAGTGCGATGCGCAAAATATCGAGAGTGTAAACTGCACAAAACAGTGCGATGCGCAAAACAGCGCGAGTGTAAACTGCACAAAACAGTGCGATGCGCAAAATAGCGAGAGTGTAAACAGCACAAAACAGTGCGATACGCAAAATAGCGCGAGTGTAAACTGCACAAAACAGTGCACTGCGCAAAATAGCGCGAGTGTAAACTGCAAAAAATGGTGGGATGCGCAAAATAGCGCGTCTGATAAACTGCACAAAACAGTGCGATGCCCAAAATAACGCGTTTGGTAAACTACACAAAACAGTGCGATGCGCAAAATAGCGAGAGTGTAAACTGCGCAAAACAGTGCGATGCGCAAAATAGCGCGAGTGTAAACTGCGTTAAAAAGTGCGATGCGCAAAATAGCTCCTTTGGTAAATAGCACAAAATAGTGCGCTGCGCAAAATAGCATGAGTGCAAATTGCACAAAATAGTGCGATGCGTAAAATAGCGCGATTGTAAACTGCACAAAACAGTGCGATGCGCAAAATAGCACGTTTGATAAACTGCACAAAACAGTGCGATGCGCAAAATATAGCGAGTGTAAAATGCACAAAACAGAGCACTGCGCAAAATAGCGCGTGTGTAAACTGCAAAAAATGGTGCGATGCGCAAAATAGCGCGTCTGATAAACTGCACAAAACAGTGCGATGCGCAAAATAACGCGTTTGGTAAACTGCACAAAACAGTGCGATGCGCAAAATAGCGAGAGTGTAAACTGCGCAAAACAGTGCGATGCGCAAAATAGCGCGAGTGTAAACTGCGTTAAACAGTGCGATGCGCAAAATAGCTCCTTTGGTAAATAGCACAAAATAGTGCGCTGCGCAAAATAGCGTGAGTGTAAATTGCACAAAATAGTGCGATGCGTAAAACAGCGCGATTGTAAACTGCACAAAACAGTGCGATGCGCAAAATAGCACGTTTGATAAACTGCACAAAACAGTGCGATGCGCAAAATAGCACGTTTGATAAACTGCACAAAACAGTGCGATGCGCAAAATAGAGCGAGTGTAAAATGCACAAAACAGAGCGCTGCGCAAAATAGCGCGAGTGTAAACTGCACAAAATAGTGCGATGCGCAAAATAACGCGAGTGTAAACAGCACAACACAGTGCGATGCGCAAAATAGCGCGAGTGTAAACTGCACAAAGCAGTGCGCTGCGCAAAATAGCGCGAGTGTGAACTGCACAAAACAGTGCGTTGGGCTAAATAGCGCGAGTGTAATCTGCACAAAACAGTGCAATGCGCAAAATAGCGCGTTTAATAAACAGCACAAAACAGTGTAATGCGCAAAATAGCGCGTTTAATAAACAGCACAAAACAGTGTAATGCGCAAAATAGCGAGAGTGTAAACAGCACAAAACAGTGCGATGCGCAAAATAGCACGAGTGTAAACTGCAAAAAACGGTGCGATGCGCAAAATAGCGCGTTTGATAAACTGCACAAAACATTGCAATGCGCAAAATACCGCGTTTGATAAACTGCACAAAACAGTGCGATGCGCAAAATATCGAGAGTGTAAACTGCACAAAACAGTGGGATGCGCAAAATAGCGCGAGTGTAAACTGCACAAAACAGTGCGATGCGCAAAATAGCGAGAGTGTAAACAGCACCAAACAGTGCGATACGCAAAATAGCGCGAGTGTAAACTGCACAAAACAGTGCACTGCGCAAAATAGCGCGAGTGTAAACAGCAAAAAATGGTGCGATGCGCAAAATAGCGAGAGTGTAAACAGCACAAAACAGTGCGATACGCAAAATAGCGCGAGTGTAAACTGCACAAAACAGTGCACTGCGCAAAATAGCGCGAGTGTAAACTGCAAAAAATGGTGCGATGCGCAAAATAGCGCGTCTGATAAACAGCACAAAATAGTGCGATGCGCAAAATAACGCGTTTGGTAAACTGCACAAAACAGTGCGATGCGCAAAATAGCGAGAGTGTAAACTGCGCAAAACAGTGCGATGCGCAAAATAGCGCGAGTGTAAACTGCGTTAAACAGTGCGATGCGCAAAATAGCTCCTTTGGTAAATAGCACAAAATAGTGCGCTGCGCAAAATAGCGTGAGTGTAAATTGCACAAAATAGTGCGATGCTTAAAACAGCGCGATTCTAAACTGCACAAAACAGTGCGATGCGCAAAATAGCACGTTTGATAAACTGCACAAAACAGTGCGATGCGCAAAATAGCACGTTTGATAAACTGCACAAAACAGTGCGATGCGCAAAATAGAGCGAGTGTAAAATGCACAAAACAGAGCGCTGCGCAAAATAGCGCGAGTGTAAACTGCACAAAATAGTGCGATGCGCAAAATAACGCGAGTGTAAACAGCACAACACAGTGCGATGCGCAAAATAGCGCGAGTGTAAACTGCACAAAGCAGTGCGCTGCGCAAAATAGCGCGAGTGTGAACTGCACAAAACAGTGCGTTGGGCTAAATAGCGCGAGTGTAATCTGCACAAAACAGTGCAATGCGCAAAATAGCGCGTTTAATAAACAGCACAAAACAGTGTAATGCGCAAAATAGCGAGAGTGTAAACAGCACAAAACAGTGCGATGCGCAAAATAGCACGAGTGTAAACTGCAAAAAACGGTGCGATGCGCAAAATAGCGCGTTTGATAAACTGCACAAAACATTGCAATGCGCAAAATACCGCGTTTGATAAACTGCACAAAACAGTGCGATGCGCAAAATATCGAGAGTGTAAACTGCACAAAACAGTGCGATGCGCAAAACAGCGCGAGTGTAAACTGCACAAAACAGTGCGATGCGCAAAATAGCGAGAGTGTAAACAGCACAAAACAGTGCGATACGCAAAATAGCGCGAGTGTAAACTGCACAAAACAGTGCACTGCGCAAAATAGCGCGAGTGTAAACTGCAAAAAATGGTGGGATGCGCAAAATAGCGCGTCTGATAAACTGCACAAAACAGTGCGATGCCCAAAATAACGCGTTTGGTAAACTACACAAAACAGTGCGATGCGCAAAATAGCGAGAGTGTAAACTGCGCAAAACAGTGCGATGCGCAAAATAGCGCGAGTGTAAACTGCGTTAAAAAGTGCGATGCGCAAAATAGCTCCTTTGGTAAATAGCACAAAATAGTGCGCTGCGCAAAATAGCATGAGTGCAAATTGCACAAAATAGTGCGATGCGTAAAATAGCGCGATTGTAAACTGCACAAAACAGTGCGATGCGCAAAAATAGCACGTTTGATAAACTGCACAAAACAGTGCGATGCGCAAAATATAGCGAGTGTAAAATGCACAAAACAGAGCACTGCGCAAAATAGCGCGTGTGTAAACTGCAAAAAATGGTGCGATGCGCAAAATAGCGCGTCTGATAAACTGCACAAAACAGTGCGATGCGCAAAATAACGCGTTTGGTAAACTGCACAAAACAGTGCGATGCGCAAAATAGCGAGAGTGTAAACTGCGCAAAACAGTGCGATGCGCAAAATAGCGCGAGTGTAAACTGCGTTAAACAGTGCGATGCGCAAAATAGCTCCTTTGGTAAATAGCACAAAATAGTGCGCTGCGCAAAATAGCGTGAGTGTAAATTGCACAAAATAGTGCGATGCGTAAAACAGCGCGATTGTAAACTGCACAAAACAGTGCGATGCGCAAAATAGCACGTTTGATAAACTGCACAAAACAGTGCGATGCGCAAAATCGCACGTTTGATAAACTGCACAAAACAGTGCGTTGCGCAAAATAGAGCGAGTGTAAAATGCACAAAACAGAGCGCTGCGCAAAATAGCGCGAGTGTAAACTGCACAAAATAGTGCGATGCGCAAAATAACGCGAGTGTAAACAGCACAACACAGTGCGATGCGCAAAATAGCGCGAGTGTAAACTGCACAAAGCAGTGCCCTGCGCAAAATAGCGCGAGTGTGAACTGCACAAAACAGTGCGTTGGGCTAAATAGCGCGAGTGTAATCTGCACAAAACAGTGCAATGCGCAAAATAGCGCGTTTAATAAACAGCACAAAACAGTGTAATGCGCAAAATAGCGAGAGTGTAAACAGCACAAAACAGTGCGATGCGCAAAATAGCACGAGTGTAAACTGCAAAAAACGGTGCGATGCGCAAAATAGCGCGTTTGATAAACTGCACAAAACATTGCAATGCGCAAAATACCGCGTTTGATAAACTGCACAAAACAGTGCGATGCGCAAAATATCGAGAGTGTAAACTGCACAAAACAGTGCGATGCGCAAAACAGCGCGAGTGTAAACTGCACAAAACAGTGCGATGCGCAAAATAGCGAGAGTGTAAACAGCACAAAACAGTGCGATACGCAAAATAGCGCGAGTGTAAACTGCACAAAACAGTGCACTGCGCAAAATAGCGCGAGTGTAAACTGCAAAAAATGGTGTGATGCGCAAAATAGCGCGTCTGATAAACTGCACAAAACAGTGCGATGCCCAAAATAACGCGTTTGGTAAACTACACAAAACAGTGCGATGCGCAAAATAGCGAGAGTGTAAACTGCGCAAAACAGTGCGATGCGCAAAATAGCGCGAGTGTAAACTGCGTTAAAAAGTGCGATGCGCAAAATAGCTCCTTTGGTAAATAGCACAAAATAGTGCGCTGCGCAAAATAGCATGAGTGCAAATTGCACAAAATAGTGCGATGCGTAAAATAGCGCGATTGTAAACTGCACAAAACAGTGCGATGCGCAAAATAGCACGTTTGATAAACTGCACAAAACAGTGCGATGCGCAAAATATAGCGAGTGTAAAATGCACAAAACAGAGCACTGCGCAAAATAGCGCGTGTGTAAACTGCAAAAAATGGTGCGATGCGCAAAATAGCGCGTCTGATAAACTGCACAAAACAGTGCGATGCGCAAAATAACGCGTTTGGTAAACTGCACAAAACAGTGCGATGCGCAAAATAGCGAGAGTGTAAACTGCGCAAAACAGTGCGATGCGCAAAATAGCGCGAGTGTAAACTGCGTTAAACAGTGCGATGCGCAAAATAGCTCCTTTGGTAAATAGCACAAAATAGTGCGCTGCGCAAAATAGCGTGAGTGTAAATTGCACAAAATAGTGCGATGCGTAAAACAGCGCGATTGTAAACTGCACAAAACAGTGCGATGCGCAAAATAGCACGTTTGATAAACTGCACAAAACAGTGCGATGCGCAAAATCGCACGTTTGATAAACTGCACAAAACAGTGCGTTGCGCAAAATAGAGCGAGTGTAAAATGCACAAAACAGAGCGCTGCGCAAAATAGCGCGAGTGTAAACTGCACAAAATAGTGCGATGCGCAAAATAACGCGAGTGTAAACAGCACAACACAGTGCGATGCGCAAAATAGCGCGAGTGTAAACTGCACAAAGCAGTGCCCTGCGCAAAATAGCGCGAGTGTGAACTGCACAAAACAGTGCGTTGGGCTAAATAGCGCGAGTGTAATCTGCACAAAACAGTGCAATGCGCAAAATAGCGCGTTTAATAAACAGCACAAAACAGTGTAATGCGCAAAATAGCGAGAGTGTAAACAGCACAAAACAGTGCGATGCGCAAAATAGCACGAGTGTAAACTGCAAAAAACGGTGCGATGCGCAAAATAGCGCGTTTGATAAACTGCACAAAACATTGCAATGCGCAAAATACCGCGTTTGATAAACTGCACAAAACAGTGCGATGCGCAAAATATCGAGAGTGTAAACTGCACAAAACAGTGCGATGCGCAAAACAGCGCGAGTGTAAACTGCACAAAACAGTGCGATGCGCAAAATAGCGAGAGTGTAAACAGCACAAAACAGTGCAATACGCAAAATAGCGCGAGTGTAAACTGCACAAAACAGTGCACTGCGCAAAATAGCGCGAGTGTAAACTGCAAAAAATGGTGTGATGCGCAAAATAGCGCGTCTGATAAACTGCACAAAACAGTGCGATGCCCAAAATAACGCGTTTGGTAAACTACACAAAACAGTGCGATGCGCAAAATAGCGAGAGTGTAAACTGCGCAAAACAGTGCGATGCGCAAAATAGCGCGAGTGTAAACTGCGTTAAAAAGTGCGATGCGCAAAATAGCTCCTTTGGTAAATAGCACAAAATAGTGCGCTGCGCAAAATAGCATGAGTGCAAATTGCACAAAATAGTGCGATGCGTAAAATAGCGCGATTGTAAACTGCACAAAACAGTGCGATGCGCAAAATAGCACGTTTGATAAACTGCACAAAACAGTGCGATGCGCAAAATATAGCGAGTGTAAAATGCACAAAACAGAGCACTGCGCAAAATAGCGCGAGTGTAAACTGCACAAAATAGTGCGATGCGCAAAATAACGCGAGTGTAAACAGCACAAAACAGTGCGATGCGCAAAATAGCGCGAGTGTAAACTGCACAAAGCAGTGCGCTGCGCAAAATAGCGCGAGTGTGAACTGCACAAAACAGTGCGCTGGGCTAAATAGCGCGAGTGTAATCTGCACAAAACAGTGCAATGCGCAAAATAGCGCGTTTAATAAACAGCACAAAACAGTGTAATGCGCAAAATAGCGAGAGTGTAAACAGCACAAAACAGTGCGATGCGCAAAATAGCACGAGTGTAAACTGCAAAAAACGGTGCGATGCGCAAAATAGCGCGTTTGATAAACTGCACAAAACATTGCAATGCGCAAAATACCGCGTTTGATAAACTGCACAAAACAGTGCGATGCGCAAAATATCGAGAGTGTAAACTGCACAAAACAGTGCGATGCGCAAAACAGCGCGAGTGTAAACTCCACAAAACAGTGCGATGCGCAAAATAGCGAGAGTGTAAACAGCACAAAACAGTGCGATACGCAAAATAGCGCGAGTGTAAACTGCACAAAACAGTGCACTGCGCAAAATAGCGCGTGTGTAAACTGCAAAAAATGGTGCGATGCGCAAAATAGCGCGTCTGATAAACTGCACAAAACAGTGCGATGCGCAAAATAACGCGTTTGGTAAACTGCACAAAACAGTGCGATGCGCAAAATAGCGAGAGTGTAAACTGCGCAAAACAGTGCGATGCGCAAAATAGCGCGAGTGTAAACTGCGTTAAACAGTGCGATGCGCAAAATAGCTCCTTTGGTAAATAGCACAAAATAGTGCGCTGCGCAAAATAGCGTGAGTGTAAATTGCACAAAATAGTGCGATGCGTAAAACAGCGCGATTGTAAACTGCACAAAACAGTGCGATGCGCAAAATAGCACGTTTGATAAACTGCACAAAACAGTGCGATGCGCAAAATCGCACGTTTGATAAACTGCACAAAACAGTGCGTTGCGCAAAATAGAGCGAGTGTAAAATGCACAAAACAGAGCGCTGCGCAAAATAGCGCGAGTGTAAACTGCACAAAATAGTGCGATGCGCAAAATAACGCGAGTGTAAACAGCACAACACAGTGCGATGCGCAAAATAGCGCGAGTGTAAACTGCACAAAGCAGTGCGCTGCGCAAAATAGCGCGAGTGTGAACTGCACAAAACAGTGCGTTGGGCTAAATAGCGCGAGTGTAATCTGCACAAAACAGTGCAATGCGCAAAATAGCGCGTTTAATAAACAGCACAAAATAGTGTAATGCGCAAAATAGCGAGAGTGTAAACAGCACAAAACAGTGCGATGCGCAAAATAGCACGAGTGTAAACTGCAAAAAACGGTGCGATGCGCAAAATAGCGCGTTTGATAAACTGCACAAAACATTGCAATGCGCAAAATACCGCGTTTGATAAACTGCACAAAACAGTGCGATGCGCAAAATATCGAGAGTGTAAACTGCACAAAACAGTGCGATGCGCAAAACAGCGCGAGTGTAAACTGCACAAAACAGTGCGATGCGCAAAATAGCGAGAGTGTAAACAGCACAAAACAGTGCGATACGCAAAATAGCGCGAGTGTAAACTGCACAAAACAGTGCACTGCGCAAAATAGCGCGAGTGTAAACTGCAAAAAATGGTGCGATGCGCAAAATAGCGCGTCTGATAAACTGCACAAAACAGTGCGATGCCCAAAATAACGCGTTTGGTAAACTACACAAAACAGTGCGATGCGCAAAATAGCGAGAGTGTAAACTGCGCAAAACAGTGCGATGCGCAAAATAGCGCGAGTGTAAACTGCGTTAAACAGTGCGATGCGCAAAATAGCTCCTTTGGTAAATAGCACAAAATAGTGCGCTGCGCAAAATAGCATGAGTGTAAATTGCACAAAATAGTGCGATGCGTAAAATAGCGCGATTGTAAACTGCACAAAACAGTGCGATGCGCAAAATAGCACGTTTGATAAACTGCACAAAACAGTGCGATGCGCAAAATATAGCGAGTGTAAAATGCACAAAACAGAGCACTGCGCAAAATAGCGCGAGTGTAAACTGCACAAAATAGTGCGATGCGCAAAATAACGCGAGTGTAAACAGCACAAAACAGTGCGATGCGCAAAATAGCGCGAGTGTAAACTGCACAAAGCAGTGCGCTGCGCAAAATAGCGCGAGTGTGAACTGCACAAAACAGTGCGCTGGGCTAAATAGCGCGAGTGTAATCTGCACAAAACAGTGCAATGCGCAAAATAGCGCGTTTAATAAACAGCACAAAACAGTGTAATGCGCAAAATAGCGAGAGTGTAAACAGCACAAAACAGTGCGATGCGCAAAATAGCACGAGTGTAAACTGCAAAAAACGGTGCGATGAGCAAAATAGCGCGTTTGATAAACTGCACAAAACATTGCAATGCGCAAAATACCGCGTTTGATAAACTGCACAAAACAGTGCGATGCGCAAAATATCGAGAGTGTAAACTGCACAAAACAGTGCGATGCGCAAAACAGCGCGAGTGTAAACTGCACAAAACAGTGCGATGCGCAAAATAGCGAGAGTGTAAACAGCACAAAACAGTGCGATACGCAAAATAGCGCGAGTGTAAACTGCACAAAACAGTGCACTGCGCAAAATAGCGCGTGTGTAAACTGCAAAAAATGGTGCGATGCGCAAAATAGCGCGTCTGATAAACTGCACAAAACAGTGCGATGCGCAAAATAACGCGTTTGGTAAACTGCACAAAACAGTGCGATGCGCAAAATAGCGAGAGTGTAAACTGCGCAAAACAGTGCGATGCGCAAAATAGCGCGAGTGTAAACTGCGTTAAACAGTGCGATCCGCAAAATAGGTCCTTTGGTAAATAGCACAAAATAGTGCGCTGCGCAAAATAGCGTGAGTGTAAATTGCACAAAATAGTGCGATGCGTAAAATAGCGCGATTGTAAACTGCACAAAACAGTGCGATGCGCAAAATAGCACGTTTGATAAACTGCACAAAACAGTGCGATGTGCAAAATATAGCGAGTGTAAAATGCACAAAACAGAGCACTGCGCAAAATAGCGCGAGTGTAAACTGCACAAAATAGTGCGATGCGCAAAATAACGCGAGTGTAAACAGCACAAAACAGTGCGATGCGCAAAATAGCGCGAGTGTAAACTGCACAAAGCAGTGCGCTGCGCAAAATAGCGCGAGTGTGAACTGCACAAAACAGTGCGCTGGGCTAAATAGCGCGAGTGTAATCTGCACAAAACAGTGCAATGCGCAAAATAACGCGTTTAATAAACAGCACAAAACAGTGTAATGCGCAAAATAGCGAGAGTGTAAACAGCACAAAACAGTGCGATGCGCAAAATAGCACGAGTGTAAACTGCAAAAAACGGTGCGATGCGCAAAATAGCGCGTTTGATAAACTGCACAAAACATTGCAATGCGCAAAATACCGCGTTTGATAAACTGCACAAAACAGTGCGATGCGCAAAATATCGAGAGTGTAAACTGCACAAAACAGTGCGATGCGCAAAACAGCGCGAGTGTAAACTGCACAAAACAGTGCGATGCGCAAAATAGCGAGAGTGTAAACAGCACAAAACAGTGCGATACGCAAAATAGCGCGAGTGTAAACTGCACAAAACAGTGCACTGCGCAAAATAGCGCGTGTGTAAACTGCAAAAAATGGTGCGATGCGCAAAATAGCGCGTCTGATAAACTGCACAAAACAGTGCGATGCGCAAAATAACGCGTTTGGTAAACTGCACAAAACGGTGCGATGCGCAAAATAGCGAGAGTGTAAACTGCGCAAAACAGTGCGATGCGCAAAATAGCGCGAGTGTAAACTGCGTTAAACAGTGCGATGCGCAAAATAGCTCCTTTGGTAAATAGCACAAAATAGTGCGCTGCGCAAAATAGCGTGAGTGTAAATTGCACAAAATAGTGCGATGCGTAAAACAGCGCGATTGTAAACTGCACAAAACAGTGCGATGCGCAAAATAGCATGTTTGATAAACTGCACAAAACAGTGCGATGCGCAAAATAGCACGTTTGATAAACTGCACAAAACAGTGCGATGCGCAAAATAGAGCGAGTGTAAAATGCACAAAACAGAGCGCTGCGCAAAATAGCGTGAGTGTAAACTGCACAAAATAGTGCGATGCGCAAAATAACGCGAGTGTAAACAGCACAACACAGTGTGATGCGCAAAATAGCGCGACTGTAAACTGCACAAATCAGTGCGCTGCGCAAAATAGCGCGAGTGTGAACTGCACAAAACAGTGCGTTGGGCTAAATAGCGCGAGTGTAATCTGCACAAAACAGTGCAATGCGCAAAATAGCGCGTTTAATAAACAGCACAAAACAGTGTAATGCGCAAAATAGCGAGAGTGTAAACAGCACAAAACAGTGCGATGCGCAAAATAGCACGAGTGTAAACTGCAAAAAACGGTGCGATGTGCAAAATAGCGCGTTTGATAAACTGCACAAAACATTGCAATGCGCAAAATACCGCGTTTGATAAACTGCACAAAACAGTGCGATGCGCAAAATATCGAGAGTGTAAACTGCACAAAACAGTGCGATGCGCAAAACAGCGAGAGTGTAAACTGCACAAAACAGTGCGATGCGCAAAATAGCGAGAGTGTAAACAGCACAAAACAGTGCGATACGCAAAATAGCGCGAGTGTAAACTGCACAAAACAGTGCACTGCGCAAAATAGCGCGAGTGTAAACTGCAAAAAATGGTGCGATGCGCAAAATAGCGCGTCTGATAAACTGCACAAAACAGTGCGATGCGCAAAATAACGCGTTTGGTAAACTGCACAAAACAGTGCGATGCGCAAAATAGCGAGAGTGTAAACTGCGCAAAACAGTGCGATGCGCAAAATAGCGCGAGTGTAAACTGCGTTAAACAGTGCGATGCTCAAAATAGCTCCTTTGGTAAATAGCACAATATAGTGCGCTGCGCAAAATAGCGTGAGTGTAAATTGCACAAAATAGTGCGATGCGTAAAACAGCGCGATTGTAAACTGCACAAAACAGTGCGATGTGCAAAATAGCACGTTTGATAAACTGCACAAAACAGTGCGATGCGCAAAATAGCACGTTTGATAAACTGCCCAAAACAGTGCGATGCGCAAAATAGAGCGAGTGTAAAATGCACAAAGGAAAGCGCTGCGCAAAATAGCGCGAGTGTAAACTGCACAAAATAGTGCGATGCGCAAAATAATGCGAGTGTAAACAACACAACACAGTGCGATGCGCAAAATAGCGCGAGTGTAAACCGCACAAAGCAGAGCACTGCGCAAAATAGCGCGAGTGTGAACTGCACAAAACAGTGCGTTGGGCTAAATAGCGCGAGTGTAATCTGCACAAAACAGTGCAATGCGAAAAATAGCGCGTTTAATAAACAGCACAAAACAGTGTAATGCGCAAAATAGCGAGAGTGTAAACAGCACAAAACAGTGCGATGCGCAAAATAGCACGAGTGTAAACTGCAAAAAACGGTGCGATGCGCAAAATAGCGCGTTTGATAAACTGCACAAAACATTGCAACGCGCAAAATACCGCGTTTGATAAACTCCACAAAACAGTGCGATGCGCAAAATATCGAGAGTGTAAACTGCACAAAACAGTGCGATGCGCAAAACAGCGCGAGTGTAAACTGCACAAAACAGTGCGATGCGCAAAATAGCGAGAGTGTAAACAGCACAAAACAGTGCGATACGCAAAATAGCGCGAGTGTAAACTGCACAAAACAGTGCACTGCGCAAAATAGCGCGAGTGTAAACTGCAAAAAATGGTGCGATGCGCAAAATAGCGCGTCTGATAAACTGCACAAAACAGTGCGATGCGCAAAATAACGCGTTTGGTAAACTGCACAAAACAGTGCGATGCGCAAAATAGCGAGAGTGTAAACTGCGCAAAACAGTGCGATGCACAAAATAGCGCGAGTGTAAACTGCGTTAAACAGTGCGATGCTCAAAATAGCTCCTTTGGTAAATAGCACAAAATCGTGCGCTGCGCAAAATAGCGTGAGTGTAAATTGCACAAAATAGTGCGATGCGTAAAACAGCGCGATTGTAAACTGCACAAAACAGTGCGATGCGCAAAATAGCACGTTTGATAAACCGCACAAAACAGTGCGATGCGCAAAATAGCACGTTTGATAAACTGCACAAAACAGTGCGATGCGCAAAATAGAGCGAGTGTAAAATGCACAAAACAGAGCGCTGCGCAAAATAGCGCGAGTGTAAACTGCACAAAATAGTGCGATGCGCAAAATAATGCGAGTGTAAACAGCACAACACAGTGCGATGCGCAAAATAGCGCAAATGTAAACCGCACAAAGCAGAGCACTGCGCAAAATAGCGCGAGTGTGAACTGCACAAAACAGTGCGTTGGGCTAAATAGCGCGAGTGTAATCTGCACAAAACAGTGCAATGCGAAAAATAGCGCGTTTAATAAACAGCACAAAACAGTGTAATGCGCAAAATAGCGAGAGTGTAAACAGCACAAAACAGTGCGATGCGCAAAATAGCACGAGTGTAAACTGCAAAAAACGGTGCGATGCGCAAAATAGCGCGTTTGATAAACTGCACAAAACATTGCAACGCGCAAAATACCGCGTTTGATAAACTCCACAAAACAGTGCGATGCGCAAAATATCGAGAGTGTAAACTGCACAAAACAGTGCGATGCGCAAAACAGCGCGAGTGTAAACTGCACAAAACAGTGCGATGCGCAAAATAGCGAGAGTGTAAACAGCACAAAACAGTGCGATACGCAAAATAGCGCGAGTGTAAACTGCACAAAACAGTGCACTGCGCAAAATAGCGCGAGTGTAAACTGCAAAAAATGGTGCGATGCGCAAAATAGCGCGTCTGATAAACTGCACAAAACAGTGCGATGCGCAAAATAACGCGTTTGGTAAACTGCACAAAACAGTGCGATGCGCAAAATAGCGAGAGTGTAAACTGCGCAAAACAGTGCGATGCACAAAATAGCGCGAGTGTAAACTGCGTTAAACAGTGCGATGCTCAAAATAGCTCCTTTGGTAAATAGCACAAAATCGTGCGCTGCGCAAAATAGCGTGAGTGTAAATTGCACAAAATAGTGCGATGCGTAAAACAGCGCGATTGTAAACTGCACAAAACAGTGCGATGCGCAAAATAGCACGTTTGATAAACCGCACAAAACAGTGCGATGCGCAAAATAGCACGTTTGATAAACTGCACAAAACAGTGCGATGCGCAAAATAGAGCGAGTGTAAAATGCACAAAACAGAGCGCTGCGCAAAATAGCGCGAGTGTAAACTGCACAAAATAGTGCGATGCGCAAAATAATGCGAGTGTAAACAGCACAACACAGTGCGATGCGCAAAATAGCGCAAATGTAAACCGCACAAAGCAGAGCACTGCGCAAAATAGCGCGAGTGTGAACTGCACAAAACAGTGCGTTGGGCTAAATAGCGCGAGTGTAATCTGCACAAAACAGTGCAATGCGAAAAATAGCGCGTTTAATAAACAGCACAAAACAGTGTAATGCGCAAAATAGCGAGAGTGTAAACAGCACAAAACAGTGCGATGCGCAAAATAGCACGAGTGTAAACTGCAAAAAACGGTGCGATGCGCAAAATAGCGCGTTTGATAAACTGCACAAAACATTGCAACGCGCAAAATACCGCGTTTGATAAACTCCACAAAACAGTGCGATGCGCAAAATATCGAGAGTATAAACTGCACAAAACAGTGCGATGCGCAAAACAGCGCGAGTGTAAACTGCACAAAACAGTGCGATGCGCAAAATAGCGAGAGTGTAAACAGCACAAAACAGTGCGATACGCAAAATAGCGCGAGTGTAAACTGCACAAAACAGTGCACTGCGCAAAATAGCGCGAGTGTAAACTGCAAAAAATGGTGCGATGCGCAAAATAGCGCGTCTGATAAACTGCACAAAACAGTGCGATGCGCAAAATAACGCGTTTGGTAAACTGCACAAAACAGTGCGATGCGCAAAATAGCGAGAGTGTAAACTGCGCAAAACAGTGCGATGCACAAAATAGCGCGAGTGTAAACTGCGTTAAACAGTGCGATGCTCAAAATAGCTCCTTTGGTAAATAGCACAAAATCGTGCGCTGCGCAATATAGCGTGAGTGTAAATTGCACAAAATAGTGCGATGCGTAAAACAGCGCGATTGTAAACTGCACAAAACAGTGCGATGCGCAAAATAGCACGTTTGATAAACCGCACAAAACAGTGCGATGCGCAAAATAGCACGTTTGATAAACTGCACAAAACAGTGCGATGCGCAAAATAGAGCGAGTGTAAAATGCACAAAACAGAGCGCTGCGCAAAATAGCGCGAGTGTAAACTGCACAAAATAGTGCGATGCGCAAAATAATGCGAGTGTAAACAGCACAACACAGTGCGATGCGCAAAATAGCGCAAATGTAAACCGCACAAAGCAGAGCACTGCGCAAAATAGCGCGAGTGTGAACTGCACAAAACAGTGCGTTGGGCTAAATAGCGCGAGTGTAATCTGCACAAAACAGTGCAATGCGCAAAATAGCGCGTTTAATAAACAGCACAAAACAGTGTAATGCGCAAAATAGCGAGAGTGTAAACAGCACAAAACAGTGCGATGCGCAAAATAGCACGAGTGTAAACTGCAAAAAACGGTGCGATGCGCAAAATAGCGCGTTTGATAAACTGCACAAAACATTGCAATGCGCAAAATACCGCGTTTGATAAACTCCACAAAATAGTGCGATGCGCAAAATATCGAGAGTGTAAACTGCACAAAACAGTGCGATGCGCAAAACAGCGTGAGTGTAAACTGCACAAAACAGTGCGATGCGCAAAATAGCGAGAGTGTAAACAGCACAAAACAGTGCGATACGCCAAATAGCGCGAGTGTAAACTGCACAAAACAGTGCACTGCGCAAAATAGCGCGAGTGTAAACTGCAAAAAATGGTGCGATGCGCAAAATAGCGCGTCTGATAAACTGCACAAAACAGTGCGATGCGCAAAATAACGCGTTTGGTAAACTGCACAAAACAGTGCGATGCGCAAAATAGCGAGGGTGTAAACTGCGCAAAACAGTGCGATGCGCAAAATAGCGCGTTTGTAAACTGCGTTAAACAGTGCGATGCGCAAAATAGCTCCTTTGGTAAATAGCACAAAATAGTGCGCTGCGCAAAATAGCGTGAGTGTAAATTGCACAAAATAGTGCGATGCGTAAAATAGCGCGATTGTAAACTGTACAAAACAGTGCGATGCGCAAAATATCGAGAGTGTAAACTGCACAAAACAGTGCGATGCGCAAAACAGCGCGAGTGTAAACTGCACAAAACAGTGCGATGCGCAAAATAGCGAGAGTGTAAACAACACAAAACAGTGCGATACGCAAAATAGCGCGAGTGTAAACTGCACAAAACAGTGCACTGCGCAAAATAGCGCGTGTGTAAACTGCAAAAAATGGTGCGATGCGCAAAATAGCGCGTCTGATAAACTGCACAAAACAGTGCGATGCGCAAAATAACGCGTTTGGTAAACTGCACAAAACAGTGCGATGCGCAAAATAGCGAGAGTGTAAACTGCGCAAAACAGTGCGATGCGCAAAATAGCGCGAGTGTAAACTGCGTTAAACAGTGCGATGCGCAAAATAGCTCCTTTGGTAAATAGCACAAAATAGTGCGCTGCGCAAAATAGCGTGAGTGTAAATTGCACAAAATAGTGCGATGCGTAAAACAGCGCGATTGTAAACTGCACAAAACAGTGCGATGCGCAAAATAGCACGTTTGATAAACTGCACAAAACAGTGCGATGCGCAAAATAGCACGTTTGATAAACTGCACAAAACAGTGCGATGCGCAAAATAGAGCGAGTGTAAAATGCACAAAACAGAGCGCTGCGCAAAATAGCGTGAGTGTAAACTGCACAAAATAGTGCGATGCGCAAAATAACGCGAGTGTAAACAGCACAACACAGTGTGATGCGCAAAATAGCGCGACTGTAAACTGCACAAATCAGTGCGCTGCGCAAAATGGCGCGAGTGTGAACTGCACAAAACAGTGCGTTGGGCTAAATAGCGCGAGTGTAATCTGCACAAAACAGTGCAATGCGCAAAATAGCGCGTTTAATAAACAGCACAAAACAGTGTAATGCGCAAAATAGCGAGAGTGTAAACAGCACAAAACAGTGCGATGCGCAAAATAGCACGAGTGTAAACTGCAAAAAACGGTGCGATGTGCAAAATAGCGCGTTTGATAAACTGCACAAAACATTGCAATGCGCAAAATACCGCGTTTGATAAACTGCACAAAACAGTGCGATGCGAAAAATATCGAGAGTGTAAACTGCACAAAACAGTGCGATGCGCAAAACAGCGCGAGTGTAAACTGCACAAAACAGTGCGATGCGCAAAATAGCGAGAGTGTAAACAGCACAAAACAGTGCGATACGCAAAATAGCGCGAGTGTAAACTGCACAAAACAGTGCACTGCGCAAAATAGCGCGAGTGTAAACTGCAAAAAATGGTGCGATGCGCAAAATAGCGCGTCTGATAAACTGCACAAAACAGTGCGATGCGCAAAATAACGCGTTTGGTAAACTGCACAAAACAGTGCGATGCGCAAAATAGCGAGAGTGTAAACTGCGCAAAACAGTGCGATGCGCAAAATAGCGCGAGTGTAAACTGCGTTAAACAGTGCGATGCTCAAAATAGCTCCTTTGGTAAATAGCACAAAATAGTGCGCTGCGCAAAATAGCGTGAGTGTAAATTGCACAAAATAGTGCGATGCGTAAAACAGCGCGATTGTAAACTGCACAAAACAGTGCGATGCGCAAAATAGCACGTTTGATAAACTGCACAAAACAGTGCGATGCGCAAAATAGCACGTTTGATAAACTGCACAAAACAGTGCAATGCGCAAAATAGAGCGAGTGTAAAATGCACAAAACAGAGCGCTGCGCAAAATAGCGCGAGTGTAAACTGCACAAAATAGTGCGATGCGCAAAATAATGCGAGTGTAAACAGCACAACACAGTGCGATGCGCAAAATAGCGCGAGTGTAAACCGCACAAAGCAGAGCACTGCGCAAAATAGCGCGAGTGTGAACTGCACAAAACAGTGCGTTGGGCTAAATAGCGCGAGTGTAATCTGCACAAAACAGTGCAATGCGCAAAATAGCGCGTTTAATAAACAGCACAAAACAGTGTAATGCGCAAAATAGCGAGAGTGTAAACAGCACAAAACAGTGCGATGCGCAAAATAGCACGAGTGTAAACTGCAAAAAACGGTGCGATGTGCAAAATAGCGCGTTTGATAAACTGCACAAAACATTGCAATGCGCAAAATACCGCGTTTGATAAACTGCACAAAACAGTGCGATGCGAAAAATATCGAGAGTGTAAACTGCACAAAACAGTGCGATGCGCAAAACAGCGCGAGTGTAAACTGCACAAAACAGTGCGATGCGCAAAATAGCGAGAGTGTAAACAGCACAAAACAGTGCGATACGCAAAATAGCGCGAGTGTAAACTGCACAAAACAGTGCACTGCGCAAAATAGCGCGAGTGTAAACTGCAAAAAAATGGTGCGATGCGCAAAATAGCGCGTCTGATAAACTGCACAAAACAGTGCGATGCGCAAAATAACGCGTTTGGTAAACTGCACAAAACAGTGCGATGCGCAAAATAGCGAGAGTGTAAACTGCGCAAAACAGTGCGATGCGCAAAATAGCGCGAGTGTAAACTGCGTTAAACAGTGCGATGCTCAAAATAGCTCCTTTGGTAAATAGCACAAAATAGTGCGCTGCGCAAAATAGCGTGAGTGTAAATTGCACAAAATAGTGCGATGCGTAAAACAGCGCGATTGTAAACTGCACAAAACAGTGCGATGCGCAAAATAGCACGTTTGATAAACTGCACAAAACAGTGCGATGCGCAAAATAGCACGTTTGATAAACTGCACAAAACAGTGCAATGCGCAAAATAGAGCGAGTGTAAAATGCACAAAACAGAGCGCTGCGCAAAATAGCGCGAGTGTAAACTGCACAAAATAGTGCGATGCGCAAAATAATGCGAGTGTAAACAGCACAACACAGTGCGATGCGCAAAATAGCGCGAGTGTAAACCGCACAAAGCAGAGCACTGCGCAAAATAGCGCGAGTGTGAACTGCACAAAACAGTGCGTTGGGCTAAATAGCGCGAGTGTAATCTGCACAAAACAGTGCAATGCGCAAAATAGCGCGTTTAATAAACAGCACAAAACAGTGTAATGCGCAAAATAGCGAGAGTGTAAACTGCACAAAACAGTGCGATGCGCAAAATAGCACGAGTGTAAACTGCAAAAAACGGTGCGATGTGCAAAATAGCGCGTTTGATAAACTGCACAAAACATTGCAATGCGCAAAATACCGCGTTTGATAAACTGCACAAAACAGTGCGATGCGCAAAATATCGAGAGTGTAAACTGCACAAAACAGTGCGATGCGCAAAACAGCGCGAGTGTAAACTGCACAAAACAGTGCGATGCGCAAAATAGCGAGAGTGTAAACAGCACAAAACAGTGCGATACGCAAAATAGCGCGAGTGTAAACTGCACAAAACAGTGCACTGCGCAAAATAGCGCGAGTGTAAACAGCAAAAAATGGTGCGATGCGCAAAATAGCGCGTCTGATAAACTGCACAAAACAGTGCGATGCGCAAAATAACGCGTTTGGTAAACTACACAAAACAGTGCGATGCGCAAAATAGCGAGAGTGTAAACTGCGCAAAACAGTGCGATGCGCAAAATAGCGCGAGTGTAAACTGCGTTAAACAGTGCGATGCTCAAAATAGCTCCTTTGGTAAATAGCACAAAATAGTGCGCTGCGCAAAATAGCGTGAGTGTAAATTGCACAAAATAGTGCGATGCGTAAAACAGCGCGATTGTAAACTGCACAAAACAGTGCGATGCGCAAAATAGCACGTTTGATAAACTGCACAAAACAGTGCGATGCGCAAAATAGCACGTTTGATAAACTGCACAAAACAGTGCGATGCGCAAAATAGAGCGAGTGTAAAATGCACAAAACAGAGCGCTGCGCAAAATAGCGTGAGTGTAAACTGCACAAAATAGTGCGATGCGCAAAATAATGCGAGTGTAAACAGCACAACACAGTGCGATGCGCAAAATAGCGCGAGTGTAAACCGCACAAAGCAGAGCACTGCGCAAAATAGCGCGAGTGTGAACTGCACAAAACAGTGCGTTGGGCTAAATAGCGCGAGTGTAATCTGCACAAAACAGTGCAATGCGCAAAATAGCGCGTTTAATAAACAGCACAAAACAGTGTAATGCGCAAAATAGCGAGAGTGTAAACAGCACAAAACAGTGCGATGCGCAAAATAGCACGAGTGTAAACTGCAAAAAATGGTGCGATGCGCAAAATAGCGCGTTTGATAAACTGCACAAAACATTGCAATGCGCAAAATACCGCGTTTGATAAACTCCACAAAACAGTGCGATGCGCAAAATATCGAGAGTGTAAACTGCACAAAACAGTGCGATGCGCAAAACAGCGTGAGTGTAAACTGCACAAAACAGTGCGATGCGCAAATTAGCGAGAGTGTAAACAGCACAAAACAGTGCGATACGCCAAATAGCGCGAGTGTAAACTGCACAAAACAGTGCACTGCGCAAAATAGTGCGAGTGTAAACTGCAAACAATGGTGCGATGCGCAAAATAGCGCGTCTGATAAACTGCACAAAACAGTGCGATGCGTAAAATAACGCGTTTGGTAAACTGCACAAAACAGTGCGATGCGCAAAATAACGAGAGTGTAAACTGCGCAAAACAGTGCGATGCGCAAAATAGCGCGAGTGTAAACTGCGTTAAACAGTGCGATGCGCAAAATAGCTCCTTTGGTAAATAGCACAAAATAGTGCGCTGCGCAAAATAGCGTGAGTGTAAATTGCACAAAATAGTGCGATGCGTAAAATAGCGCGATTGTAAACTGCACAAAACAGTGCGATGCGCAAAATAGCACGTTTGATAAACTGCACAAAACACTGCGTTGCGCAAAATAGAGCGAGTGTAAAATGCACAAAACAGAGCACTGCGCAAAATAGCGCGAGTGTAAACTGCACAAAATAGTGCGATGCGCAAAATAACGCGAGTGTAAACAGCACAAAACAGTGCGATGCGCAAAATAGCGCGAGTGTAAACTGCACAAAGCAGTGCGCTGCGCAAAATAGCGCGAGTGTGAACTGCACAAAACAGTGCGTTGGACTAAATAGCGCGAGTGTAATCTGCACAAAACAGTGCAATGCGAAAAATAGCGCGTTTAATAAACAGCACAAAACAGTGTAATGTGCAAAATAGCGAGAGTGTAAACAGCACAAAACAGTGCGATGCGCAAAATAGCACGAGTGTAAACTGCAAAAAACGGTGCGATGCGCAAAATAGCGCGTTTGATAAACTGCACAAAACATTGCAATGCGCAAAATACCGCGTTTGATAAACTCCACAAAACAGTGCGATGCGCAAAATATCGAGAGTGTAAACTGCACAAAACAGTGCGATGCGCAAAACAGCGCGAGTGTAAACTGCACAAAACAGTGCGATGCGCAAAATAGCGAGAGTGTAAACAGCACAAAACAGTGCGATACGCAAAATAGCGCGAGTGTAAACTGCACAAAACAGTGCACTGCGCAAAATAGCGCGAGTGTAAACTGCAAAAAATGGTGCGATGCGCAAAATAGCGCGTCTGATAAACTGCACAAAACAGTGCGATGCGCAAAATAACGCGTTTGGTAAACTGCACCAAACAGTGCGATGCGCAAAATAGCGAGAGTGTAAACTGCGCAAAACAGTGCGATGCGCAAAATAGCGCGAGTGTAAACTGCGTTAAACAGTGCGATGCTCAAAATAGCTCCTTTGGTAAATAGCACAAAATAGTGCGCTGCGCAAAATAGCGTGAGTGTAAATTGCACAAAATAGTGCGATGCGTAAAACAGCGCGATTGTAAACTGCACAAAACAGTGCGATGCGCAAAATAGCACGTTTGATAAACTGCACAAAACAGTGCGATGCGCAAAATAGCACGTTTGATAAACTGCACAAAACAGTGCGATGCGCAAAATAGAGCGAGTGTAAAATGCACAAAACAGAGCGCTGCGCAAAATAGCGCGAGTGTAAACTGCACAAAATAGTGCGATGCGCAAAATAATGCGAGTGTAAACAGCACAACACAGTGCGATGCGCAAAATAGCGCGAGTGTAAACCGCACAAAGCAGAGCACTGCGCAAAATAGCGCGAGTGTGAACTGCACAAAACAGTGCGTTGGGCTAAATAGCGCGAGTGTAATCTGCACAAAACAGTGCAATGCGCAAAATAGCGCGTTTAATAAACAGCACAAAACAGTGTAATGCGCAAAATAGCGAGAGTGTAAACTGCACAAAACAGTGCGATGCGCAAAATAGCACGAGTGTAAACTGCAAAAAACGGTGCGATGTGCAAAATAGCGCGTTTGATAAACTGCACAAAACATTGCAATGCGCAAAATACCGCATTTGATAAACTGCACAAAACAGTGCGATGCGCAAAACATCGAGAGTGTAAACTGCACAAAACAGTGCGATGCGCAAAACAGCGCGAGTGTAAACTGCACAAAACAGTGCGATGCGCAAAATAGCGAGAGTGTAAACAGCACAAAACAGTGCGATACGCAAAATAGCGCGAGTGTAAACTGCACAAAACAGTGCACTGCGCAAAATAGCGCGAGTGTAAACAGCAAAAAATGGTGCGATGCGCAAAATAGCGCGTCTGATAAACTGCACAAAACAGTGCGATGCGCAAAATAACGCGTTTGGTAAACTGCACAAAACAGTGCGATGCGCAAAATAGCGAGAGTGTAAACTGCGCAAAACAGTGCGATGCGCAAAATAGCGCGAGTGTAAACTGCGTTAAACAGTGCGATGCTCAAAATAGCTCCTTTGGTAAATAGCACAAAATAGTGCGCTGCGCAAAATAGCGTGAGTGTAAATTGCACAAAATAGTGCGATGCGTAAAACAGCGCGATTGTAAACTGCACAAAACAGTGCGATGCGCAAAATAGCACGTTTGATAAACTGCACAAAACAGTGCGATGCGCAAAATAGAGCGAGTGTAAAATGCACAAAACAGAGCGCTGCGCAAAATAGCGCGAGTGTAAACTGCACAAAATAGTGCGATGCGCAAAATAATGCGAGTGTAAACAGCACAACACAGTGCGATGCGCAAAATAGCGCGAGTGTAAACCGCACAAAGCAGAGCACTGCGCAAAATAGCGCGAGTGTGAACTGCACAAAACAGTGCGTTGGGCTAAATAGCGCGAGTGTAATCTGCACAAAATAGTGCAATGCGCAAAATAGCGCGTTTAATAAACAGCACAAAACAGTGTAATGCGCAAAATAGCGAGAGTGTAAACAGCACAAAACAGTGCGATGCGCAAAATAGCACGAGTGTAAACTGCAAAAAACGGTGCGATGCGCAAAATAGCGCGTTTGATAAACTGCACAAAACATTGCAATGCGCAAAATACCGCGTTTGATAAACTCCACAAAACAGTGCGATGCGCAAAATATCGAGAGTGTAAACTGCACAAAACAGTGCGATGCGCAAAACAGCGTGAGTGTAAACTGCACAAAACAGTGCGATGCGCAAAATAGCGAGAGTGTAAACAGCACAAAACAGTGCGATACGCCAAATAGCGCGAGTGCAAACTGCACAAAACAGTGCACTGCGCAAAATAGCGCGAGTGTAAACTGCAAACAATGGTGCGATGCGCAAAATAGCGCGTCTGATAAACTGCACAAAACAGTGCGATGCGCAAAATAACGCGTTTGGTAAACTGCACAAAACAGTGCGATGCGCAAAATAGCGAGAGTGTAAACTGCGCAAAACAGTGCGAGGCGCAAAATAGCGCGAGTGTAAACTGCGTTAAACAGTGCGATGCGCAAAATAGCTCCTTTGGTAAATAGCACAAAATAGTGCGCTGCGCAAAATAGCGTGAGTGTAAATTGCACAAAATAGTGCGATGCGTAAAATAGCGCGATTGTAAACTGCACAAAACAGTGCGATGCGCAAAATAGCACGTTTGATAAACTGCACAAAACAGTGCGATGCGCAAAATAGCGCGAGTGTAAACTGCACAAAGCAGTGCGCTGCGCAAAATAGCGCGAGTCTGAACTGCACAAAACAGTGCGCTGGGCTAAATAGCGCGAGTGTAATCTGCACAAAACAGTGCAATGCGCAAAATAGCGCGTTTAATAAACAGCACAAAACAGTGTAATGCGCAAAATAGCGAGAGTGTAAACAGCACAAAACAGTGCGATGCGCAAAATAGCACGAGTGTAAACTGCAAAAAACGGTGCGATGCGCAAAATAGCGCGTTTGATAAACTGCACAAAACATTGCAATGCGCAAAATACCGCGTTTGATAAACTGCACAAAACAGTGCGATGCGCAAAATATCGAGAGTGTAAACTGCACAAAACAGTGCGATGCGCAAAATAGCGAGAGTGTAAACAGCACAAAACAGTGCGATACGCAAAATAGCGCGAGTGTAAACTGCACAAAACAGTGCACTGCGCAAAATAGCGCGAGTGTAAACTGCAAAAAATGGTGCGATGCGCAAAATAGCGCGTCTGATAAACTGCACAAAACAGTGCGATGCGCAAAATAACGCGTTTGGTAAACTGCACAAAACAGTGCGATGCGCAAAATAGCGAGAGTGTAAACTGCGCAAAACAGTGCGATGCGCAACATAGCGGGAGTGTAAACTGCGTTAAACAGTGCGATGCGCAAAATAGCTCCTTTGGTAAATAGCACAAAATAGTGCGCTGCGCAAAATAGCGTGAGTGTAAATTGCACAAAATAGTGCGATGCGTAAAATAGCGCGATTGTAAACTGCACAAAACAGTGCGATGCGCAAAATAGCACGTTTGATAAACTGCACAAAACAGTGCGATGCGCAAAATAGCGCGAGTGTAAACTGCACAAAGCAGTGCGCTGCGCAAAATAGCGCGAGTGTGAACTGCACAAAACAGTGCGCTGGGCTAAATAGCGCGAGTGTAATCTGCACAAAACAGTGCAATGCGCAAAATAGCGCGTTTAATAAACAGCACAAAACAGTGTAATGCGCAAAATAGCGAGAGTGTAAACAGCACAAAACCGTGCGATGCGCAAAATAGCACGAGTGTAAACTGCAAAAAACGGTGCGATGCGCAAAATAGCGCGTTTGATAAACTGCACAAAACATTGCAATGCGCAAAATACCGCGTTTGATAAACTGCACAAAACAGTGCGATGCGCAAAATATCGAGAGTGTAAACTGCACAAAACAGTGCGATGCGCAAAACAGCGCGAGTGTAAACTGCACAAAACAGTGCGATGCGCAAAATAGCGAGAGTGTAAACAGCACAAAATAGTGCGATACGCAAAATAGCGCGAGTGTAAACTGCACAAAACAGTGCACTGCGCAAAATAGCGCGAGTGTAAACTGCAAAAAATGGTGCGATGCGCAAAATAGCGCGTCTGATAAACTGCGCAAAACAGTGTGATGCGCAAAATAACGCATTTGGTAAACTGTACAAAACAGTGCGATGCGCAAAATAGCGAGAGTGTAAACTGCGCAAAACAGTGCGATGCGCAAAATAGCGCGAGTGTAAACTGCGTTAAACAGTGCGATGCGCAAAATAGCTCCTTTGGTAAATAGCACAAAATAGTGCGCTGCGCAAAATAGCGTGAGTGTAAATTGCACAAAATAGTGCGATGCGTAAAATAGCGCGATTGTAAACTGCACAAAACAGTGCGATGCGCAAAATAGCACGTTTGATAAACTGCACAAAACAGTGCGATGCGCAAAATAGAGCGAGTGTAAAATGCACAAAACAGAGCGCTGCGCAAAATAGCGCGAGTGTAAACTACACAAAATTGTGCGATGCGCAAAATAACGCGAGTGTAAACAGCACAAAACAGTGCGATGCGCAAAATAGCGCGAGTGTAAACTGCACAAAGCAGTGCGCTGCGCAAAATAGCGCAAGTGTGAACTGCACAAAACAGTGCGCTGGGCTAAATAGCGCGAGTGTAATCTGCACAAAACAGTGCAATGCGCAAAATAGCGCGTTTAATAAACAGCACAAAACAGTGTAATGCGCAAAATAGCGAGAGTGTAAACAGCACAAAACAGTGCGGTGCGCAAAATAGCACGAGGGCAAACTGCAAAAAACGGTGCGATGCGCAAAATAGCGCGTTTGACAAACTGCACAAAACATTGCAATGCGCAAAATACCGCGTTTGATAAACTGCACAAAACAGTGCGATGCGCAAAATATCGAGAGTGTAAACTGCACAAAACAGTGCGATTCGCAAAACAGCGCGAGTGTAAACTGCACAAAACAATGCGATGCGCAAAATAGCGAGAGTGTAAACAGCACAAAACAGTGCGATACGCAAAATAGCGCGAGTGTAAACTTCACAAAACAGTGCACTGCGCAAAATAGCGCGAGTGTAAACTGCAAAAAATGGTGCGATGCGCAAAATAGCGCGTCTGATAAACTGCACAAAACAGTGCGATGCGCAAAATAACGCGTTTGGTAAACTGCACAAAACAGTGTGATGCGCAAAATAGCGAGAGTGTAAACTGCGCAAAACAGTGCGATGCGCAAAATAGCGCGAGTGTAAACTGCGTTAAATAGTGCGATGCGCGAAATAGCTCCTTTGGTAAATAGCACAAAATAGTGCGCTGCGCAAAATAGCGTGAGTATAAATTGCACAAAATAGTGCGATGCGTAAAATAGCGCGATTGTAAACTGCACAAAACAGTGCGATGCGCAAAATAGCACGTTTGATAAACTGCACAAAACAGTGCGATGCGCAAAATAGGGCGAGTGTAAAATGCACAAAACAGAGCGCTGCGCAAAATAGCGCTAGTGTAAACTGCACAAAATAGTGCGATGCGCAAAATAACGCGAGTGTAAACAGCACAAAACAGTGCGATGCGCAAAATAGCGCGAGTGTAAACTGCACAAAGCAGTGCGCTGCGCAAAATAGCGCGAGTGTGAACTGCACAAAACAGTGCGCTGGGCTAAATAGCGCGAGTGTAATCTGCACAAAACAGTGTAATGCGCAAAATAGCGCGTTTAATAAACAGCACAAAACAGTGTAATGCGCAAAATAGCGAGAGTGTAAACAGCACAAAACAGTGCGATGCGCAAAATAACACGAGTGTAAACTGCAAAAAACGGTGCGATGCGCAAAATAGCGCGTTTGATAAACTGCACAAAACATTGCAATGCGCAAAATACCGCGTTTGATAAACTGCACAAAACAGTGCGATGCGCAAAATATCGAGAGTGTAAACTGCACAAAACAGTGCGATGCGCAAAACAGCGCGAGTGTAAACTGCACAAGACAGTGCGATGCGCAAAATAGCGAGAGTGTAAACAGCACAAAACAGTGCGATACGCAAAATAGCGCGAGTGTAAACTGCACAAAACAGTGCACTGCGCAAAATAGCGCGAGTGTAAACTGCAAAAAATGGTGCGATGCGCAAAATAGCGCGTCTGATAAACTACACAAAACAGTGCGATGCGCAAAATAACGCGTTTGGTAAACTGCACAAAACAGTGCGATGCGCAAAAAAGCGAGAGTGTAAACTGCGCAAAACAGTGCGATGCGCAAAATAGCGTGAGTGTAAACTGCGCAAAACAGTGCGATGCGCAAAATAGCTCCTTTGGTAAATTGCACAAAATAGTGCGCTGCGCAAAATAGCGTGAGTGTAAATTGCACAAAATAGTGCGATGCGTAAAATAGCGCGATTGTAAACTGCACAAAACAGTGCGATGCGCAAAATAGCACGTTTGATAAACTGCACAAAACAGTGCGATGCGCAAAATAGAGCGAGTGTAAAATGCACAAAACAGAGCGCTGCGCAAGATAGCGCGAGTGTAAACTGCACAAAATAGTGCGATGCGCAAAATAACGCGAGTGTAAACAGCACAAAACAGTGCGATGCGCAAAATAGCGCGAGTGTAAACTGCACAAAGCAGTGCGCTGCGCAAAATAGCGCGGGTGTGAACTGCACAAAATAGTGCGCTGGGCTAAATAGCGCGAGTGTAATTTGCACAAAACAGTGCAATGCGCAAAATAGCGCATTTAATAAACAGCACAAAACAGTGTAATGCGCAAAATAGCGAGAGTGTAAACAGCACAAAACAGTGCGACGCGCAAAATAGCACGAGTGTAAACTGCAAAAAACGGTGCGATGCGCAAAATAGCGCGTTTGATAAACTGCACAAAACATTGCAATGCGCAAAATACCGCGTTTGATAAACCGCACAAAACAGTGCGTTGCGCAAAATATCGAGAGTGTAAACTGCACAAAACAGTGCGATGCGCAAAATAGCGAGAGTGTAAACAGCACAAAACAGTGCGATACGCAAAATAGCGCGAGTGTAAACTGCACCAAAAAGTGCACTACGCAAAATAGCGCCAGTGTAAACTGCACAAAACAGTGCGATGCGCAAAATAACGCGTTTGGTAAACTGCACGAAACAGTGCGATGCGCAAAATAGCGAGAGTGGAAACTGCGCAAAACAATGCGATGCGCAAAATAGCGCGAGTGTAAACTGCGCAAAACAGTGTGATGCGCAAAATAGCTCCTTTGGTAAATAGCACAAAATAGTGCGCTGCGCAAAATAGCGTGAGTGTAAATTGCACAAAATAGTGCGATGCGCAAAATAGCGCGAGGGTAAACTGCACAAAGCAGTGCGCTGCGCAAAATAACGCGAGTGTGAACTGCACAAAACAGTGCGCTGGGCTAAATAGCGCGAGTGTAATCTGCACAAAACAGTGTAATGCGCAAAATAGCGCGTTTAATAAACAGCACAAAACAGTGTAATGCGCAAAATAGCGAGAGTGTAAACAGCACAAAACAGTGCGATGCGCAAAATAACACGAGTGTAAACTGCAAAAAACGGTGCGATGCGCAAAATAGCGCGTTTGATAAACTGCACAAAACATTGCAATGCGCAAAATACCGCGTTTGATAAACTGCACAAAACAGTGCGATGCGCAAAATATCGAGAGTGTAAACTGCACAAAACAGTGCGATGCGCAAAACAGCGCGAGTGTAAACTGCACAAGACAGTGCGATGCGCAAAATAGCGAGAGTGTAAAAAGCACAAAACAGTGCGATACGCAAAATAGCGCGGGTGTAAACTGCACAAAACAGTGCACTGCGCAAAATAGCGCGAGTGTAAACTGCAAAAAATGGTGCGATGCGCAAAATAGCGCGTCTGATAAACTGCACAAAACAGTGCGATGCGCAAAATAACGCGTTTGGTAAACTGCACAAAACAGTGCGATGCGCAAAAAAGCGAGTGTGTAAACTGCGCAAAACAGTGCGATGCGCAAAATAGCGCGAGTGTAAACTGCACAAAACAGTGCGATGCGCAAAATAGCTCCTTTGGTAAATAGCACAAAATAGTGCGCTGCGCAAAATAGCGTGAGTGTAAATTGCACAAAATAGTGCGATGCGTAAAATAGCGCGATTGTAAACTGCACAAAACAGTGCGATGCGCAAAATAGCACGTTTGATAAACTGCACAAAACAGTGCGATGCGCAAAATAGAGCGAGTGTAAAATGCACAAAACAGAGCGCTGCGCAAAATAGCGCGAGTGTAAACTGCACAAAATAGTGCGATGCGCAAAATAACGCGAGTGTAAACAGCACAAAACAGTGCGATGCGCAAAATAGCGCGAGTGTAAACTGCACAAAGCAGTGCGCTGCGCAAAATAGCGCGAGTGTGAACTGCACAAAATAGTGCGCTGGGCTAAATAGCGCGAGTGTAATTTGCACAAAACAGTGCAATGCGCAAAATAGCGCATTTAATAAACAGCACAAAACAGTGTAATGCGCAAAATAGCGAGAGTGTAAACAGCACAAAACAGTGCGACGCGCAAAATAGCACGAGTGTAAACTGCAAAAAACGGTGCGATGCGCAAAATAGCGCGTTTGATAAACTGCACAAAACATTGCAATGCGCAAAATACCGCGTTTGATAAACCGCACAAAACAGTGCGTTGCGCAAAATATCGAGAGTGTAAACTGCACAAAACAGTGCGATGCGCAAAATAGCGAGAGTGTAAACAGCACAAAACAGTGCGATACGCAAAATAGCGCGAGTGTAAACTGCACAAAAAAGTGCACTGCGCAAAATAGCGCGAGTGTAAACTGCACAAAACAGTGCGATGCGCAAAATAACGCGTTTGGTAAACTGCACAAAACAGTGCGATGCGCAAAATAGCGAGAGTGTAAACTGCGCAAAACAATGCGATGCGCAAAATAGCGCGAGTGTAAACTGCCCAAAACAGTGCGATGCGCAAAATAGCTCCTTTGGTAAATAGCACAAAATAGTGCGCTGCGCAAAATAGCGTGAGTGTAAATTGCACAAAATAGTGCAATGCGTAAAATAGCGCGATTGTAAACTGCACAAAACAGTGCGATGCGCCAAATAGCACGTTTGATAAACTGCACAAAACAGAGCGCTGCGAAAAATAGCGTGAGTGTAAATTGCACAAAATAGTGCAATGCGTAAAATAGCGCGATTGTAAACTGCGCAAAACAGTGCGATGCGCCAAATAGCACGTTTGATAAACTGCACAAAACAGTGCGATGCGCAAAATAGCGCGAGTGTAAACTGCACAAAGCAGTGCGCTGCGCAAAATAGCGCGAGTGTGAACTGCACAAAACAGTGCGCTGGGCTAAATAGCGCGAGTGTAATCTGCTCAAAACAGTGTAATGCGCAAAATAGCGCGTTTAATAAACAGCACAAAACAGTGTAATGCGCAAAATAGCGAGAGTGTAAACAGCACAAAACAGTGCGATGCGCAAAATAACACGAGTGTAAACTGCAAAAAACGGTGCGATGCGCAAAATAGCGCGTTTGATAAACTGCACAAAACATTGCAATGCGCAAAATACCGCGTTTGATAAACTGCACAAAACAGTGCGATGCGCAAAATATCGAGAGTGTAAACTGCACAAAACAGTGCGATGCGCAAAACAGCGCAAGTGTAAACTGCACAAGACAGTGCGATGCGCAAAATAGCGAGAGTGTAAACAGCACAAAACAGTGCGATACGCAAAATAGCGCGAGTGTAAACTGCACAAAACAGTGCACTGCGCAAAATAGCGCGAGTGTAAACTGCAAAAAATGGTGCGATGCGCAAAATAGCGCGTCTGATAAACTGCACAAAACAGTGCGATGCGCAAAATAACGCGTTTGGTAAACTGCACAAAACAGTGCGATGCGCAAAAAAGCGAGAGTGTAAACTGCGCAAAACAGTGCGATGCGCAAAATAGCGCGAGTGTAAACTATGCAAAACAGTGCGATGCGCAAAATAGCTCCTTTGGTAAATAGCACAAAATAGTGCGCTGCGCAAAATAGCGTGAGTGTAAATTGCACAAAATAGTGCGATGCGTAAAATAGCGCGATTGTAAACTGCACAAAACAGTGCGATGCGCAAAATAGCACGTTTGATAAACTGCACAAAACAGTGCGATGCGCAAAATAGAGCGAGTGTAAAATGCACAAAACAGAGCGCTGCGCAAAATAGCGCGAGTGTAAACTACACAAAATAGTGCGATGCGCAAAATAACGCGAGTGTAAACAGCACAAAACAGTGCGATGCGCAAAATAGCGCGAGTGTAAACAGCACAAAGCAGTGCGCTGCGCAAAATAGCGCGAGTGTGAACTGCACAAAATAGTGCGCTGGGCTAAATAGCGCGAGTGTAATTTGCACAAAACAGTGCAATGCGCAAAATAGCGCATTTAATAAACAGCACAAAACAGTGTAATGCGCAAAATAGCGAGAGTGTAAACAGCACAAAACTGTGCGACGCGCAAAATAGCACGAGTGTAAACTGCAAAAAACGGTGCGATGCGCAAAATAGCGCGTTTGATGAACTGCACAAAACATTGCAATGCGCAAAATACCGCGTTTGATAAACCGCACAAAACAGTGCGTTGCGCAAAATATCGAGAGTGTAAACTGCACAAAACAGTGCGATGCGCAAAATAGCGTGAGTGTAAATTGCACAAAATAGTGCGATGCGTAAAATAGGGCGACTGTAAACTGCACAAAACAGTGCGATGCGCAAAATAGCACGTTTGATAAACTGCACAAAACAGTGCGATGCGCAAAATAGGGCGAGTGTAAAATGCACAAAACAGAGCGCTGCGCAAAATAGCGCGAGTGTAAACTGCACAAAATAGTGCGATGCGCAAAATAACGCGAGTGTAAACAGCACAAAACAGTGCGATGCGCAAAATAGCGCGAGTGTAAACTGCACAAAGCAGTGCGCTGCGCAAAATAGCGCGAGTGTGAACTGCACAAAACAGTGCGCTGGGCTCAATAGCGCGAGTGTAATCTGCACAAAACAGTGTAATGCGCAAAATAGCGCGTTTAATAAACAGCACAAAACAGTGTAATGCGCAAAATAGCGAGAGTGTAAACAGCACAAAACAGTGCGATGCGCAAAATAACACGAGTGTAAACTGCAAAAAACGGTGCGATGCGCAAAATAGCGCGTTTGATAAACTGCACAAAACATTGCAATGCGCAAAATACCGCGTTTGATAAACTGCACAAAACAGTGCGATGCGCAAAATATCGAGAGTGTAAACTGCACAAAACAGTGCGATGCGCAAAACAGCGCGAGTGTAAACTGCACAAGACAGTGCGACGCGCAAAATAGCGAGAGTGTAAATAGCACAAAACAGTGCGATACGCAAAATAGCGCGAGTGTAAACTGCACAAAACAGTGCACTGCGCAAAATAGCGCGAGTGTAAACTGCAAAAAATGGTGCGATGCGCAAAATAGCGCGTCTGATAAACTGCACAAAACAGTGCGATGCGCAAAATAACGCGTTTGGTAAACTGCACAAAACAGTGCGATGCGCAAAAAAGCGAGAGTGTAAACTGCGCAAAACAGTGCGATGCGCAAAATAGCGCGAGTGTAAACTGCGCAAAACAGTGCGATGCGCAAAATAGCTCCTTTGGTAAATAGCACAAAATAGTGCGCTGCGCAAAATAGCGTGAGTGTAAATTGCACAAAATAGTGCGATGCGTAAAATAGCGCGATTGTAAACTGCACAAAACAGTGCGATGCGCAAAATAGCACGTTTGATAAACTGCACAAAACAGTGCGATGCGCAAAATAGAGCGAGTGTAAAATGCACAAAACAGAGCGCTGCGCAAAATAGCGCGAGTGTAAACTGCACAAAATAGTGCGATGCGCAAAATAACGCGAGTGTAAACAGCACAAAACAGTGCGATGCGCAAAATAGCGCGAGTGTAAACTGCACAAAGCAGTGCGCTGCGCAAAATAGCGCGAGTGTGAACTGCACAAAATAGTGCGCTGGGCTAAATAGCGCGAGTGTAATTTGCACAAAACAGTGCAATGCGCAAAATAGCGCATTTAATAAACAGCACAAAACAGTGTAATGCGCAAAATAGCGAGAGTGTAAACAGCACAAAACAGTGCGACGCGCAAAATAGCACGAGTGTAAACTGCAAAAAACGGTGCGATGCGCAAAATAGCGCGTTTGATAAACTGCACAAAACATTGTAATGCGCAAAATACCGCGTTTGATAAACCGCACAAAACAGTGCGTTGCGCAAAATATCGAGAGTGTAAACTGCACAAAACAGTGCGATGCGCAAAATAGCGAGAGTGTAAACAGCACAAAACAGTGCGATACGCAAAATAGCGCGAGTGTAAACTGCACAAAAAAGTGCACTGCGCAAAATAGCGCGAGTGTAAATTGCACAAAACAGTGCGATGCGCAAAATAACGCGTTTGGTAAACTGCACAAAATAGTGCGATGCGCAAAATAGCGAGAGTGTAAACTGCGCAAAACAATGCGATGCGCAAAATAGCGCGAGTGTAAACTGCGCAAAACAGTGCGATGCGCAAAATAGCTCCTTTGGTAAATAGCACAAAATAGTGCGCTGCGCAAAATAGCGTGAGTGTAAATTGCACAAAATAGTGCAATGCGTAAAATAGCGCGATTGTAAACTGCACAAAACAGTGCGATGCGCCAAATAGCACGTTTGATAAACTGCACAAAACAGTGCGATGCGCAAAATAGAGCGAGTGTAAAATGCACAAAACAGAGCGCTGCGAAAAATAGCGCGAATGTAAACTGCACAAAATAGTGCGATGCGCAAAATAACGCGAGTGTAAACAGCACAAAACAGTGCGATGCGCAAAATAGCACGATTGTAAACTGCACAAAGCAGTGCGCTGCGCAAAATAGCGCGAGTGTGAACTGCACAAAACAGTGCGCTGGGCTAAATAGCGCGCGTGTAATCTGCACAAAACAGTGCAATGCGTAAAATAGCGCGTTTAATAAACAGCACAAAACAGTGTAATGCGCAAAATAGCGAGAGTGTAAACAGCACAAAACAGTGCGATGCGCAAAATAGCACGAGTGTAAACTGTAAAAAAACGGTGCGTTGCGCAAAATAGCGCATTTGATAAACTGCACAAAACATTGCAATGCGCAAAATACCGCGTTTGATAAACTGCACAAAACAGTGCGACGCGCAAAATAGCGAGAGTGTAAACAGCACAAAACAGTGCGATACGCAAAATAGCGCGAGTGTAAACTGCACAAAACAGTGCACTGCGCAAAATAGCGCGAGTGTAAACTGCAAAAAATGGTGCGATGCGCAAAATAGCGCGTCTGATAAACTGCACAAAACAGTGCGATGCGCAAAATAACGCGTTTGGTAAACTGCACAAAACAGTGTGATGCGCAAAATAGCGAGAGTGTAAACTGCGCAAAACAGTGCGATGCGCAAAATAGCGCGAGTGTAAACTGCGTTAAATAGTGCGATGCGCGAAATAGCTCCTTTGGTAAATAGCACAAAATAGTGCGCTGCGCAAAATAGCGTGAGTGTAAATTGCACAAAATAGTGCGATGCGTAAAATAGCGCGACTGTAAACTGCACAAAACAGTGCGATGCGCAAAATAGCACGTTTGATAAACTGCACAAAACAGTGCGATGCGCAAAATAGGGCGAGTGTAAAATGCACAAAACAGAGCGCTGCGCAAAATAGCGCGAGTGTAAACTGCACAAAATAGTGCGATGCGCAAAATAACGCGAGTGTAAACAGCACAAAACAGTGCGATGCGCAAAATAGCGCGAGTGTAAACTGCACAAAGCAGTGCGCTGCGCAAAATAGCGCGAGTGTGAACTGCACAAAACAGTGCGCTGGGCTCAATAGCGCGAGTGTAATCTGCACAAAACAGTGTAATGCGCAAAATAGCGCGTTTAATAAACAGCACAAAACAGTGTAATGCGCAAAATAGCGAGAGTGTAAACAGCACAAAACAGTGCGATGCGCAAAATAACACGAGTGTAAACTGCAAAAAACGGTGCGATGCGCAAAATAGCGCGTTTGATAAACTGCACAAAACATTGCAATGCGCAAAATACCGCGTTTGATAAACTGCACCAAACAGTGCGATGCGCAAAATATCGAGAGTGTAAACTGCACAAAACAGTGCGATGCGCAAAACAGCGCGAGTGTAAACTGCACAAGACAGTGCGATGCGCAAAATAGCGAGAGTGTAAACAGCACAAAACAGTGCGATACGCAAAATAGCGCGAGTGTAAACTGCACAAAACAGTGCACTGCGCAAAATAGCGCGAGTGTAAACTGCAAAAAATGGTGCGACGCGCAAAATAGCGCGTCTGATAAACTGCACAAAACAGTGCGATGCGCAAAATAACGCGTTTGGTAAACTGCACAAAACAGTGCGATGCGCAAAAAAGCGAGAGTGTAAACTGCGCAAAACAGTGCGATGCGCAAAATAGCGCGAGTGTAAACTGCGCAAAACAGTGCGATGCGCAAAATAGCTCCTTTGGTAAATAGCACAAAATACTGTGCTGCGCAAAATAGCGTGAGTGTAAATTGCACAAAATAGTGCGATGCGTAAAATAGCGCGATTGTAAACTGCACAAAACAGTGCGATGCGCAAAATAGCACGTTTGATAAACTGCACAAAACAGTGCGATGCGCAAAATAGCACGTTTGATAAACTGCACAAAACAGTGCGATGCGCAAAATAGAGCGAGTGTAAAATGCAGAAAACAGAGCGCTGCGCAAAATAGCGCGAGTGTAAACTGCACAAAATAGTGCGATGCTCAAAATAACGCGAGTGTAAACAGCACAAAACAGTGCGATGCGCAAAATAGCGCGAGTGTAAACTGCACAAAGCAGTGCGCTGCGCAAAATAGCGCGAGTGTGAACTGCACAAAACAGTGCGCTGGGCTCAATAGCGCGAGTGTAATCTGCACAAAACAGTGTAATGCGCAAAATAGCGCGTTTAATAAACAGCACAAAACAGTGTAATGCGCAAAATAGCGAGAGTGTAAACAGCACAAAACAGTGCGATGCGCAAAATAACACGAGTGTAAACTGCAAAAAACGGTGCGATGCGCAAAATAGCGCGTTTGATAAACTGCACAAAACATTGCAATGCGCAAAATACCGCGTTTGATAAACTGCACCAAACAGTGCGATGCGCAAAATATCGAGAGTGTAAACTGCACAAAACAGTGCGATGCGCAAAACAGCGCGAGTGTAAACTGCACAAGACAGTGCGATGCGCAAAATAGCGAGAGTGTAAACAGCACAAAACAGTGCGATACGCAAAATAGCGCGAGTGTAAACTGCACAAAACAGTGCACTGCGCAAAATAGCGCGAGTGTAAACTGCAAAAAATGGTGCGACGCGCAAAATAGCGCGTCTGATAAACTGCACAAAACAGTGCGATGCGCAAAATAACGCGTTTGGTAAACTGCACAAAACAGTGCGATGCGCAAAAAAGCGAGAGTGTAAACTGCGCAAAACAGTGCGATGCGCAAAATAGCGCGAGTGTAAACTGCGCAAAACAGTGCGATGCGCAAAATAGCGCGAGTGTAAACTGCGCAAAACAGTGCGATGCGCAAAATAGCTCCTTTGGTAAATAGCACAAAATACTGTGCTGCGCAAAATAGCGTGAGTGTAAATTGCACAAAATAGTGCGATGCGTAAAATAGCGCGATTGTAAACTGCACAAAACAGTGCGATGCGCAAAATAGCACGTTTGATAAACTGCACAAAACAGTGCGATGCGCAAAATAGCACGTTTGATAAACTGCACAAAACAGTGCGATGCGCAAAATAGAGCGAGTGTAAAATGCAGAAAACAGAGCGCTGCGCAAAATAGCGCGAGTGTAAACTGCACAAAATAGTGCGATGCTCAAAATAACGCGAGTGTAAACAGCACAAAACAGTGCGATGCGCAAAATAGCGCGAGTGTAAACTGCACAAAGCAGTGCGCTGCGCAAAATAGCGCGAGTGTGAACTGCACAAAACAGTGCGCTGGGCTCAATAGCGCGAGTGTAATCTGCACAAAACAGTGTAATGCGCAAAATAGCGCGTTTAATAAACAGCACAAAACAGTGTAATGCGCAAAATAGCGAGAGTGTAAACAGCACAAAACAGTGCGATGCGCAAAATAACACGAGTGTAAACTGCAAAAAACGGTGCGATGCGCAAAATAGCGCGTTTGATAAACTGCACAAAACATTGCAATGCGCAAAATACCGCGTTTGATAAACTGCACCAAACAGTGCGATGCGCAAAATATCGAGAGTGTAAACTGCACAAAACAGTGCGATGCGCAAAACAGCGCGAGTGTAAACTGCACAAGACAGTGCGATGCGCAAAATAGCGAGAGTGTAAACAGCACAAAACAGTGCGATACGCAAAATAGCGCGAGTGTAAACTGCACAAAACAGTGCACTGCGCAAAATAGCGCGAGTGTAAACTGCAAAAAATGGTGCGACGCGCAAAATAGCGCGTCTGATAAACTGCACAAAACAGTGCGATGCGCAAAATAACGCGTTTGGTAAACTGCACAAAACAGTGCGATGCGCAAAAAAGCGAGAGTGTAAACTGCGCAAAACAGTGCGATGCGCAAAATAGCGCGAGTGTAAACTGCGCAAAACAGTGCGATGCGCAAAATAGCTCCTTTGGTAAATAGCACAAAATACTGTGCTGCGCAAAATAGCGTGAGTGTAAATTGCACAAAATAGTGCGATGCGTAAAATAGCGCGATTGTAAACTGCACAAAACAGTGCGATGCGCAAAATAGCACGTTTGATAAACTGCACAAAACAGTGCGATGCGCAAAATAGCACGTTTGATAAACTGCACAAAACAGTGCGATGCGCAAAATAGAGCGAGTGTAAAATGCAGAAAACAGAGCGCTGCGCAAAATAGCGCGAGTGTAAACTGCACAAAATAGTGCGATGCTCAAAATAACGCGAGTGTAAACAGCACAAAACAGTGCGATGCGCAAAATAGCGCGAGTGTAAACTGCACAAAGCAGTGCGCTGCGCAAAATAGCGCGAGTGTGAACTGCACAAAACAGTGCGCTGGGCTCAATAGCGCGAGTGTAATCTGCACAAAACAGTGTAATGCGCAAAATAGCGCGTTTAATAAACAGCACAAAACAGTGTAATGCGCAAAATAGCGAGAGTGTAAACAGCACAAAACAGTGCGATGCGCAAAATAACACGAGTGTAAACTGCAAAAAACGGTGCGATGCGCAAAATAGCGCGTTTGATAAACTGCACAAAACATTGCAATGCGCAAAATACCGCGTTTGATAAACTGCACCAAACAGTGCGATGCGCAAAATATCGAGAGTGTAAACTGCACAAAACAGTGCGATGCGCAAAACAGCGCGAGTGTAAACTGCACAAGACAGTGCGATGCGCAAAATAGCGAGAGTGTAAACAGCACAAAACAGTGCGATACGCAAAATAGCGCGAGTGTAAACTGCACAAAACAGTGCACTGCGCAAAATAGCGCGAGTGTAAACTGCAAAAAATGGTGCGACGCGCAAAATAGCGCGTCTGATAAACTGCACAAAACAGTGCGATGCGCAAAATAACGCGTTTGGTAAACTGCACAAAACAGTGCGATGCGCAAAAAAGCGAGAGTGTAAACTGCGCAAAACAGTGCGATGCGCAAAATAGCGCGAGTGTAAACTGCGCAAAACAGTGCGATGCGCAAAATAGCGCGAGTGTAAACTGCGCAAAACAGTGCGATGCGCAAAATAGCTCCTTTGGTAAATAGCACAAAATACTGTGCTGCGCAAAATAGCGTGAGTGTAAATTGCACAAAATAGTGCGATGCGTAAAATAGCGCGATTGTAAACTGCACAAAACAGTGCGATGCGCAAAATAGCACGTTTGATAAACTGCACAAAACAGTGCGATGCGCAAAATAGCACGTTTGATAAACTGCACAAAACAGTGCGATGCGCAAAATAGAGCGAGTGTAAAATGCAGAAAACAGAGCGCTGCGCAAAATAGCGCGAGTGTAAACTGCACAAAATAGTGCGATGCTCAAAATAACGCGAGTGTAAACAGCACAAAACAGTGCGATGCGCAAAATAGCGCGAGTGTAAACTGCACAAAGCAGTGCGCTGCGCAAAATAGCGCGAGTGTGAACTGCACAAAACAGTGCGCTGGGCTCAATAGCGCGAGTGTAATCTGCACAAAACAGTGTAATGCGCAAAATAGCGCGTTTAATAAACAGCACAAAACAGTGTAATGCGCAAAATAGCGAGAGTGTAAACAGCACAAAACAGTGCGATGCGCAAAATAACACGAGTGTAAACTGCAAAAAACGGTGCGATGCGCAAAATAGCGCGTTTGATAAACTGCACAAAACATTGCAATGCGCAAAATACCGCGTTTGATAAACTGCACCAAACAGTGCGATGCGCAAAATATCGAGAGTGTAAACTGCACAAAACAGTGCGATGCGCAAAACAGCGCGAGTGTAAACTGCACAAGACAGTGCGATGCGCAAAATAGCGAGAGTGTAAACAGCACAAAACAGTGCGATACGCAAAATAGCGCGAGTGTAAACTGCACAAAACAGTGCACTGCGCAAAATAGCGCGAGTGTAAACTGCAAAAAATGGTGCGACGCGCAAAATAGCGCGTCTGATAAACTGCACAAAACAGTGCGATGCGCAAAATAACGCGTTTGGTAAACTGCACAAAACAGTGCGATGCGCAAAAAAGCGAGAGTGTAAACTGCGCAAAACAGTGCGATGCGCAAAATAGCGCGAGTGTAAACTGCGCAAAACAGTGCGATGCGCAAAATAGCTCCTTTGGTAAATAGCACAAAATACTGCGCTGCGCAAAATAGCGTGAGTGTAAATTGCACAAAATAGTGCGATGCGTAAAATAGCGCGATTGTAAACTGCACAAAACAGTGCGATGCGCAAAATAGCACGTTTGATAAACTGCACAAAACAGTGCGATGCGCAAAATAGAGCGAGTGTAAAATGCAGAAAACAGAGCGCTGCGCAAAATAGCGCGAGTGTAAACTGCACAAAATAGTGCGATGCTCAAAATAACGCGAGTGTAAACAGCACAAAACAGTGCGATGCGCAAAATAGCGCGAGTGTAAACTGCACAAAGCAGTGCGCTGCGCAAAATAGCGCGAGTGTGAACTGCACAAAACAGTGCGCTGGGCTCAATAGCGCGAGTGTAATCTGCACAAAACAGTGTAATGCGCAAAATAGCGCGTTTAATAAACAGCACAAAACAGTGTAATGCGCAAAATAGCGAGAGTGTAAACAGCACAAAACAGTGCGATGCGCAAAATAACACGAGTGTAAACTGCAAAAAACGGTGCGATGCGCAAAATAGCGCGTTTGATAAACTGCACAAAACATTGCAATGCGCAAAATACCGCGTTTGATAAACTGCACAAAACAGTGCGATGCGCAAAATATCGAGAGTGTAAACTGCACAAAACAGTGCGATGCGCAAAACAGCGCGAGTGTAAACTGCACAAGACAGTGCGATGCGCAAAATAGCGAGAGTGTAAACAGCACAAGACAGTGCGATGCGCAAAATAGCGAGAGTGTAAACAGCACAAAACAGTGCGATACGCAAAATAGCGCGAGTGTAAACTGCACAAAACAGTGCATTGCGCAAAATAGCGCGAGTGTAAACTGCAAAAAATGGTGCGATGCGCAAAATAGCGCGTCTGATAAACTGCACAAAACAGTGCGATGCGCAAAATAACGCGTTTGGTAAACTGCACAAAACAGTGCGATGCGCAAAAAAGCGAGAGTGTAAACTGCGCAAAACAGTGCGATGCGCAAAATAGCGCGAGTGTAAACTGCGCAAAACAGTGCGATGCGCAAAATAGCTCCTTTGGTAAATAGCACAAAATAGTGCGCTGCGCAAAATAGCGTGAGTGTAAATTGCACAAGATAGTGCGATGCGTAAAATAGCGCGATTGTAAACTGCACAAAACAGTGCGATGCGCAAAATAGCACGTTTGATAAACTGCACAAAACAGTGCGATGCGCAAAATAGAGCGAGTGTAAAATGCACAAAACAGAGCGCTGCGCAAAATAGCGCGAGTGTAAACTGCACAAAATAGTGCGATGCGCAAAATAACGCGAGTGTAAACAGCACAAAACAGTGCGATGCGCAAAATAGCGCGAGTGTAAACTGCACAAAGCAGTGCGCTGCGCAAAATAGCGCGAGTGTGAACTGCACAAAACAGTGCGCTGGGCTCAATAGCGCGAGTGTAATCTGCACAAAACAGTGTAATGCGCAAAATAGCGCGTTTAATAAACAGCACAAAACAGTGTAATGCGCAAAATAGCGAGAGTGTAAACAGCACAAAACAGTGCGATGCGCAAAATAAGACGAGTGTAAACTGCAAAAAACGGTGCGATGCGCAAAATAGCGCGTTTGATAAACTGCACAAAACATTGCAATGCGCAAAATACCGCGTTTGATAAACTGCACAAAACAGTGCGATGCGCAAAATATCGAGAGTGTAAACTGCACAAAACAGTGCGATGCGCAAAACAGCGCGAGTGTAAACTGCACAAGACAGTGCGATGCGCAAAATAGCGAGAGTGTAAACAGCACAAAACAGTGCGATACGCAAAATAGCGCGAGTGTAAACTGCACAAAACAGTGCACTGCGCAAAATAGCGCGAGTGTAAACTGCAAAAAATGGTGCGATGCGCAAAATAGCGCGTCTGATAAACTGCACAAAACAGTGCGATGCGCAAAATAACGCGTTTGGTAAACTGCACAAAACAGTGCGATGCGCAAAAAAGCGAGAGTGTAAACTGCGCAAAACAGTGCGATGCGCAAAATAGCGCGAGTGTAAACTGCGCAAAACAGTGCGATGCGCAAAATAGCTCCTTTGGTAAATAGCACAAAATAGTGCGCTGCGCAAAATAGCGTGAGTGTAAATTGCACAAAATAGTGCGATGCGTAAAATAGCGCGATTGTAAACTGCACAAAACAGTGCGATGCGCAAAATAGCACGTTTGATAAACTGCACAAAACAGTGCGATGCGCAAAATAGAGCGAGTGTAAAATGCACAAAACAGAGCGCTGCGCAAAATAGCGCGAGTGTAAACTGCACAAAATAGTGCGATGCGCAAAATAACGCGAGTGTAAACAGCACAAAACAGTGCGATGCGCAAAATAGCGCGAGTGTAAACTGCACAAAGCAGTGCGCTGCGCAAAATAGCGCGAGTGTGAACTGCACAAAATAGTGCGCTGGGCTAAATAGCGCGAGTGTAATTTGCACAAAACAGTGCAATGCGCAAAATAGCGCATTTAATAAACAGCACAAAACAGTGTAATGCGCAAAATAGCGAGAGTGTAAACAGCACAAAACAGTGCGACGCGCAAAATAGCACGAGTGTAAACTGCAAAAAACGGTGCGATGCGCAAAATAGCGCGTTTGATAAACTGCACAAAACATTGCAATGCGCAAAATACCGCGTTTGATAAACCGCACAAAACAGTGCGTTGCGCAAAATATCGAGAGTGTAAACTGCACAAAACAGTGCGATGCGCAAAATAGCGAGAGTGTAAACAGCACAAAACAGTGCGATACGCAAAATAGCGCGAGTGTAAACTGCACAAAAAAGTTGTAATAACCCTCACATTGTCCTAACCATACTCATATGCATTTACATGTTTTAGCTTGTTATGTTTGCATTTCAGGCCTTGTCCTTGTTTTGCTTAAGTGTTGTTTGCATGTTTTGATTCTTGTTCGGTGTGAGTGGTCAGCCTAGGCCAGTCAAGCCGAGGTCACCTTAAGCTTAGAACTGTCCTAGAACCCCTTTGATTGACCTCCACCCTTGCCCTGACATGTTGGCCTAGATGATTAACATCTGGGCCGAGGTGTGTATCGCCGAGGCCGAGGTGTGTGTTATCTAGGCCGAGATGTTATCTTGAACCCAAGTGATCTTGTCCTGGAATGGTATGACCTAGGCCGAGGTGTGGCACATCTAGGCCAAGGTGTGGCACAGCTAGGCCAAGTGTTGTTCTTCCTAGCCGAGATCGTTATTCCTTGACTTGCTGCAGTTTTACCCTTAGCCGAAGTCATTGTCCTTTGCTGATGTCATTCTTGCCGGAGTGTTTGCTGAGTAGCTTGTTGAACACACCTTGTCAGAGTGTTGTCCTTTCAATCAGTCACCTTTTTGAGCTGAACCAACCAACCATTGCCACGTGTCCGAGCTGAGTGCTATATCAGCCGGGAGAGAGAGAGATGTATCATTCTTGTCTCATATCTTGTTCTTGAGGAGAGAGAAGCTCTAGGAGAAGAGGGAGGAGTTCTAGAGTGAGAAAGTGGATTAGCAAGCTTGATCCTTAGAGTTCAACCGTTAGATCCTTGATTTGAGGACTTGGACTTGCCTTGACCCCGACGTTTGAAGAGCCATGTGAGTGGTGTTTTAATAAAGATATGTTGTAAAGCTTTGATAAAACCTTGTTCTGCTTTGATTTGAATATTGCTTACAAGCATGAATGATTATCCGTATTTTGCGTATCAAACCTTGTATCTTGCTTTGATGACATTCTTGGAAGTCCGTACGTGCCAGGGGACTATAAGCATTTGTGGCACTAGTCCGTACGTGCTAGGGGACTATAAGCACTTGTAGCACAAAGTTTGGAAGTCCGTACGTGCCAGGGGACTATAAGCATTTGTGGCACTAGTCCGTACGTGCTAGGGGACTATAAGCACTTGTAGCACAAAGTTTGGAAGTCCGTACGTGCCAGGGGACTATAAGCATTTGTGGCACTAGTCCGTACGTGCTAGGGGACTATAAGCACTTGTAGCACAAAGTTTGGAAGTCCGTACGTGCCAGGGGACTATAAGCATTTGTGGCACTAGTCCGTACGTGCTAGGGGACTATAAGCACTTGTAGCACAAGTCCTTAGTGTTCGGGGACTATAATGCAACGACACCCTTGTTAGAGATCTCTCTTGTCTTGCCTTGCCACTGACGGTTTTACCGCGTGGGCTTGTTTGTCCGGAATGTCATCTCTTGTATTATATTGATGTTAGTAAGCATCTCTTGAAGTTTGAAAGATTTGAAAGATGGACTTGACTTATTCCTTGTATTGCCTTGTTAAAAGACCTCGGATGTCATTCATGTAAACCCCTTTATTATTTATGCCATTCACTGAGTATCCAAGCTCACCCTCTCTATATATATGTAGGTGATGAGCAGGGCGGCGACGGCGCCTAGATGTATTAGCCGATGTATTCTTTTGCCGATGTGTTTTGCTGATGTGTTGCCGACGTGTTTCGGATTGTATTTTTGCAACATTTTGAAGATCATGCTTCTTGGTTATTTTCCTTGTATTTTGTATTTGATGGCTGAGAAGCCTTTTGGTCAAGATGTATTTTATACTTCATTTGTTGTATTAAAAGCTATGTAATGATGTATGACATTTCATTCAACTTATGCACTGCTCTGATGGATTACTTAGCTTTGATTTATTGCTGCCGCATTTGTAAGCCCCATATGTATACTCTGATTTGTGTGTGGATTCTTGTAAGTGGCCTTTGGTAATCCCGAATTACTGGCCATCATGGCACCATTCTACTAGGGGCAGAATGGGGTCGTGACAGATTGGTATCAGAGCACAAGTTCCTCGTAGTACGTTATTCACACACTTTGAGTCCTAAAGAGCATAGGATTTCCCTTAGAAAGATGTTAGGATTGCACCATGATGCTTGCTACTTGACAATATGTGCATTATCTCGGCATAACTGTTTGTTGCTTGCATACATACTTTATTACGCATTTTGTTTTAAAGTCACATTTTGCATACTCATAGCACTATGAGGAGAGGAAGACCACCAGTTGGCCGAGATCAATCAGAAGACAGACTGGACCGATTAGAAAGACTAATGGAAGGGTTAACTCGGGAATTGAGACAAGTGAGACAACAAAATGCTAGTGCTACAACTACCCAGGCCGAACAGACTAATGGCCGACATGTAGTTCCGCCTCCACCCCCTCCAGTGCCTCAAGCGCCTCCACAGCCAGCCTTGTATGGGGAGGGAACCTTGACTTTGATTAAGGAGTTTAAGAAGATGAACCCGCCGAGATTCCAAGGGGGCATAGAGCCGATGAAAGCCGAAGCGTGGGTTTTGGGAATGGAGAAGCTGTTTGAGATCTTTCCCAGCACCGATGCACAGAAAGTAGCATTGGCCGCATTTACGTTGGACGACGACGCCCGAAGATGGTGGATGTTGACCCGAGAAGAAAATCCTGATTTAACTTGGGCCAAATTTTTGGAACTATTTTACAACAAGCATTTTCCCCTTAGTGTACGAGATCGCAAGACCACGGAGTTCCAGACCTTGACACAGGGAAACAAGACAGTGGCAGAATACGACCGTGCTTTCACCGAATTAGCGAGGTATGCGCCTCATATGATCAGTGATGAATATAGGAAAGCTAGGAAATTTGAAAGCGGATTGCGTGGACCGATACAGGACAGAGTCAACATGCTCAACATGCCGACTTATGCTGGAGTTTTGGACAAGGCTATTCTTGCAGAGGCCAACTTGAACCGATATCAGAATACAGGAGAGAATCAGAGGAAGAGACAGAGCTATGATAATCGCCGAGTTCCGTTTAATGCCAAGAAGAGAACAAATGTGGGCAGCTCCAGCAACTCGAACCAGGAAGGAAATACTAGGCCGATGTGTACAAGTTGTGGGAAGCCGCATTCCGGGGTTTGTCGTTGGGCGTCAGGCGCCTGTTTTGAATGTGGAGAAATGGGTCATCGTGTGAAGGACTGTCCGAAGTCAAGGACTGATGATGGTAAGAAAAATGGGAGCACCTCGGGCTCTGCACAGGGAAGCAACGTCGGAAGGACACAGATGAGGCAGGGCAGAGTTTTTGCGCTAGTGCCAGGAGACACCCAAAATGCTGAGACAGTAGTGTCAGGTATACTCCCAATCTGCTCTCAAGATGCATACATATTGATTGATTCGGGTTCTACGCATTCATTTGTATCTGCTAAGTTTGCCGAGAAGTTAAATAGAGAACAAGAACCCCTTGATTATGTGTTATATGTGTCTGCTCCATCTGGGAGAACTATGATTGTTGCATCTATTTATAAGGCGTGTGTTGTTGTGATTGAGGGTGTAGAACTGTTAGTTGATTTGATGCCGTTAAACATGACCCACTTTGACGTCATATTAGGAATGGACTGGTTAGCAATGAATCATGCATCTATAAATTGTGTTTCGAAGAATGTCACGTTGAAACCCCCAAACCAAGCCGAGGTTATTTTCCAAGGTAAAGGAGTAGTACCCCCGCCATACTTGATTTCGTCCATTAAGGCCTATAAGCTAATTCAGAAAGGGTGCCATGGCTACTTGTGTAGTATACTGAGTGATCAAAATGGAATTGTTAATTTAGCCGACATCCCAGTTGTTAATGAATTCCCCGACGTCTTTCCAAATGAACTGCCTGGCCACTTAATCGATAGAGAAATAGAGTTTACCGTGGACATTGTGTTAGGGACACAGCCGATCTCCAAAACACCCTATAGAATGGCCCCAGCCGAACTTAAGGAATTAAAAGTGCAGCTACAGGAATTGTTAAACAAGGGTTTTGTTAGGCCGAGCACTTCACCGTGGGGAGCACCAGTCCTGTTTGTTAAGAAAAAGGATGGCGCACTTCGTCTTTGCATTGATTACAGAGAACTCAACAAGGTAACCATTAAGAATAAATACCCGTTGCCTAGGATTGACGATTTGTTAGACCAACTACAAGGAGCACGAGTCTTTTCCAAGATTGACCTTAGGTCAGGCTACCATTAGCTGAAGGTTAAAGCCGAGGATGTTGAGAAGACTGCTTTTCGGACGAGGTATGGCCACTACGAATTCCTGGTGATGCCTTTTGGAGTGACCAATGCGCCTGCAGCATTCATGGACTTAATGAACAGAGTCTTCAAGCCGTACCTGGATGAATTTGTAGTTGTTTTTATTGACGACATATTGATCTACTCCAAGAGTACAGCCGAGCATGAGAGTCATCTGAGACTTGCCTTACAGACCTTGAGGGACAGGAAGTTGTATGCTAAGTTGAGCAAGTGCGAGTTTTGGCTTTCCAGCATTTCATTTTTGGGGCATGTGATTAATGAAGAGGGTATCTCTGTTGATCCCAGCAAGATTGAAGCCGTGGTAAATTGGCCGACGCCGACCAACGTGTCCGAGGTTCGTAGTTTTCTGGGTTTGGCAGGTTACTACAGAAAGTTTGTAAAGGACTTCTCAAGGATTGCAGTACCATTGACACAGTTGACTCAGAAGGGAGTGACATACGAATGGACCAAGGTTAGAGAATCAGCCTTTCAAGAGTTGAAGACGAGGTTAGTTACAGCACCAGTTCTTGTGCTTCCATCAGGCAGCGAGGAATTTCAAATTTTCAGTGATGCTTCGCACAAAGGTTTGGGTTGCGTATTAATGCAAGGGGGCAAGGTCATAGCATATGCATCTCGTCAGTTGAAACCTCATGAAAAGAATTATCCTACCCATGACTTGGAGCTAGCAGCCGTGGTATTTGCTTTGAAGATTTGGCGTCATTACTTGTATGGAGCTTCTTGCCAAGTTTTCACGGATCACAAGAGTTTGAAGTACTTATTTACTCAGAAGGAACTTAATTTGAGGCAGAGAAGATGGCTGGAAGTATTGAAGGACTACGACATGCAGATCCAGTACCACCCAGGTAAAGCAAACTCAGTAGCCGACGCATTGAGTAGGAAGTCAGTGGGGAGTTTGGCATGCTTGACCATGCTTTCAGTAGAACCGACTATCATTGAGGAAGTAAAAGCAAGGCAAATGGAGGATGAATTCCTGAAGAAGGTAGCCGACGAGATCATCGCCAAGCCGAGGTCAGGTTACACCTTTGAGAATAGAGTGCTTAAGTTTGAAGGAAGATTGTGCGTAGCCGACGTCCCAGAGATAAAAAGGAAAATTTTGCAAGACTCTCATGGTTCCAGAATTGCTGTTCATCCAGGGAACACTAAGATGTATCACGATGTTAAGCAGACCTTTTGGTGGCCGAACATGAAGAGAGAAATAGCCGAGTTCGTATCCCAGTGCCTGCAATGCCAGCAAGTGAAAGCAGAACATCAAAGACCAGCCGGACTTCTTCAACCCTTGCCGATTCCTGAATGGAAATGGGAACACATCTCTATGGACTTTGTGATTGGCTTGCCGAAGACGCAGAAGGGAATGGATTCAATTTGGGTCATAATTGACAGATTAACTAAGTCAGCACACTTCTTGCCTGTTCAGACTACATTTAATGCTGACCGACTAGCTGTACTGTATATGAATGAGATTGTGAGACTTCATGGAGTGCCGATGTCTATTGTTTCAGACCGAGATCCGAAGTTTGTTTGTAGATTTTGGCAAAGTTTGCAAAGAGCCTTGGGAACTGAGTTGAAGTTTAGCACAGCTTTTCACCCCCAAACTGATGGGCAAACAGAAAGAACCATTCAGACACTTGAAGATATGCTCCGACTATGTGTGTTAGATTTCAAGGGAAGTTGGGCAATACATTTACCATTAGTGGAATTCGCTTACAACAACAGTTATCAAGCTAGCATTGGCATCGCACCGTACGAAGCTTTGTATGGGAGGAAGTGCAGATCGCCGATATGTTGGACTGACGTAGGAGATAAAGCTTTGATCGGCCCCGAACTGATTCAAGCGACAACAGAAAAGATTAAACTTATTCGACAGAGAATCAGAACTGCCCAGAGTCGACAGAAGAGCTATGCCGACCAAAGAAGAAGAGAATTGGAGTTTGAAGTTGGGGACCATGTACTCCTGAAGATTTCGCCGACGAAAGGAGTCGCAAGATTTGGGAAGAAAGGTAAGTTAGCACCTCGTTACATCGGGCCATTTGAAATTCTTGAGAAGATTAATACGACTGCCTACAGACTTGCTTTACCACCTGAGCTGAGTCAAGTTCACAATGTGTTCCATATTTCGATGTTGAGGAAGTATATTCGGGATCCCTTGCACGTGATTGATCATTGTGGGATTGTGGTTGATGAAGAATTGAGCTATGAAGAGAGGCCAGTACGTGTTATTGATAGGCAAGTGAGACAGTTGAGAAATAAGGCAATACCAATGGTGAAAATCGAATGGAAGGAGCATTACGGCAAGGATGCTACTTGGGAAATGGAAGAAGAAATGAAAGTTCGATATCCGGAGTTGTTTCCGAATCAAGGTAACTCAAGTTTGGGGACCAAACTTCTTTAAGGGGGGAAGGATGTCATAACCCTCACATTGTCCTAACCATACTCATATGCATTTACATGTTTTGTCTTGTTATGTTTGCATTTCAGGCCTTGTCCTTGTTTTGCTTAAGTGTTGTTTGCATGTTTTGATTCTTGTTCGGTGTGAGTGGTCAGCCTAGGCCAGTCAAGCCGAGGTCACCTTAAGCTTAGAACTGTCCTAGAACCCCTTTGATTGACCTCCACCCTTGCCCTGACATGTTGGCCGAGATGATTATCATCTGGGCCGAGGTGTGTATCGCCGAGGCCGAGGTGTGTTATCTAGGCCGAGATGTTATCTTGAACCCAAGTGATCTTGTCCTGGAATGGTATGACCTAGGCCGAGGTGTGGCACATCTAGGCCAAGGTGTGGCACAGCTAGGCCAAGTGTTGTTCTTCCTAGCCGAGATCGTTATTCCTTGACTTGCCGAAGTTTTACCCTTAGCCGAAGTCATTGTCCTTTGCCGATGTCATTCTTGCCGGAGTGTTTGCTGAGTAGCTTGTTGAACACACCTTGTCAGAGTGTTGTCCTTTCAATCAGTCACCTTTTTGAGCTGAACCAACCAACCATTGCCACGTGTCCGAGCTGAGTGCTATATCAGCCGGCAGAGAGAGAGATGTATCATTCTTGTCTCATATCTTGTTCTTGAGGAGAGAGAAGCTCTAGGAGAAGAGGGAGGAGTTCTAGAGTGAGAAAGTGGATTAGCAAGCTTGATCCTTAGAGTTCAACCGTTAGATCCTTGATTTGAGGACTTGGACTTGCCTTGACCCCGACGTTTGAAGAGCCATGTGAGTGGTGTTTTAATAAAGATATGTTGTAAAGCTTTGATAAAACCTTGTTCTGCTTTGATTTGAATATTGCTTACAAGCATGAATGATTATCCCTATTTTGCGTATCAAACCTTGTATCTTGCTTTGATGACATTCTTGGAAGTCCGTACGTGCCAGGGGACTATAAGCATTTGTGGCACTAGTCCGTACGTGCTAGGGGACTATAAGCACTTGTAGCACAAAGTTTGGAAGTCCGTACGTGCCAGGGGACTATAAGCATTTGTGGCACTAGTCCGTACGTGCTAGGGGACTATAAGCACTTGTAGCACAAAGTTTGGAAGTCCGTACGTGCCAGGGGACTATAAGCATTTGTGGCACTAGTCCGTACGTGCTAGGGGACTATAAGCACTTGTAGCACAAGTCCTTAGTGTTCGGGGACTATAATGCAATGACACCCTTGTTAGAGATCTCTCTTGTCTTGCCTTGCCACTGACGGTTTTACCGCGTGGGCTTGTTTGTCCGGAATGTCATCTCTTGTATTATATTGATGTTAGTAAGCATCTCTTGAAGTTTGAAAGATTTGAAAGATGGACTTGAGTTATTCCTTGTATTGCCTTGTTAAAAGACCTCGGATGTCATTCATGTAAACCCCTTTATTATTTATGCCATTCACTGAGTATCCAAGCTCACCCTCTCTATATATATGTAGGTGATGAGCAGGGCGGCGACGGCGCCTAGATGTATTAGCCGATGTATTCTTTTGCCGATGTGTTTTGCTGATGTGTTGCCGACGTGTTTCGGATTGTATTTTTGCAACATTTTGAAGATCATGCTTCTTGGTTATTTTCCTTGTATTTTGTATTTGATGGCTGAGAAGCCTTTTGGGCAAGATGTATTTTATACTTCATTTGTTGTATTAAAAGCTATGTAATGATGTATGACATTTCATTCAACTTATGCACTGCTCTGATGGATTACTTAGCTTTGATTTATTGCTTCCGCATTTGTAAGCCCCATATGTATACTCTGATTTGTGTGTGGATTCTTGTAAGTGGCCTTTGGTAATCCCGAATTACTGGCCATCATGGCACCATTCTACTAGGGGCAGAATGGGGTCGTGACAAAAGTGCACTGCGCAAAATAGCGCGAGTGTAAACTGCACAAAACAGTGCGATGCGCAAAATAACGCGTTTGGTAAACTGCACAAAACAGTGCGATGCGCAAAATAGCGAGAGTGTAAACTGCGCAAAACAGTGCGATGCGCAAAATAGCGCGAGTGTAAACTGCGCAAAACAGTGCGATGCGCAAAATAGCTCCTTTGGTAAATAGCACAAAATAGTGCGCTGCGCAAAATAGCGTGAGTGTAAATTGCACAAAATAGTGCAATGCGTAAAATAGCGCGATTGTAAACTGCACAAAACAGTGCGATGCGCCAAATAGCACGTTTGATAAACTGCACAAAACAGTGCGATGCGCAAAATAGAGCGAGTGTAAAATGCACAAAACAGAGCGCTGCGAAAAATAGCGCGAGTGTAAACTGCACAAAATAGTGCGATGCGCAAAATAACGCGAGTGTAAACAGCACAAAACAGTGCGATGCGCAAAATAGCACGATTGTAAACTGCACAAAGCAGTGCGCTGCGCAAAATAGCGCGAGTGTGAACTGCACAAAACAGTGCGCTGGGCTAAATAGCGCGTGTAATCTGCACAAAACAATGCAATGCGAAAATAGCGCGTTTAATAAACAGCACAAAACAGTGTAATGCGCAAAATAGCGAGAGTGTAAACAGCACAAAACAGTGCGATGCGCAAAATAGCACGAGTGTAAACTGTAAAAAACGGTGCGTTGCGCAAAATAGCGCATTTGATAAACTGCACAAAACATTGCAATGCGCAAAATACCGCGTTTGATAAACTGCACAAAACAGTGCGACGCGCAAAATATCGAGAGTGTAAACTGCACAAAACAGTGCGATGCGCAAAATAGCGCGAGTGCAAACTGCACAAAACAGTGCGATGCGCAAAATAGCGAGAGTGTAAACAGCACAAAACAGTGTGATACGCAAAATAGCGCGAGTGTAAACTGCACAAAACAGTGCACTGCGCAAAATAGCGCGAGTGTAAACTGCACAAAACAGTGCGATGCGCAAAATAGTGCGAGTGTAAACTGCACAAAACAGTGCGCTGCGCAAAATAGCAAGAGTGTAAACAGCACAAAACAGTGCGATGTGCAAAATAGCGCGATTGTAAACTGTACAAAACAGTGCGATGCGTAAAATAGCGCATTTGATAAACTGCACAAAACAGTGCGATGCGCAAAATAGCGCGAGTGTGAACTGCACGAAACAGTGCGCTGCGCAAAATAGCGCCAGTGTAAACTGCACAAAACAGTGCGATGCGCAAAATAGCTCGTTTGGTAAACAGCACAAAACAGTCCGATGCGCAAAATAGCGAGAGTGTAAACAGCACAAAACAGTGCGATGCGCAAAATAGTACGAGTGTAAACTGCTCAAAACAGTGCGATGCGCAAAATAGCGAGAGTGTAAGCAGCACAAAACAGTGCGATGCGCAAAATAGCGCGAGTGTAAACTGCACAAAACAGTGCGCTGCGCAAAATAGCGCGAGTGCAAACTGCACAAAATAGTGCGATGCGCAAAATAGCGCGAGTGTAAACAGCACAAAACAGTGCGATGCGCAACATAGCGAGAGTGTAAACAGCACAAAACAGTGCGATGCGCAAAATAGCGCGAGTGTAAACTACACAAAACACTGCGATGCGCAAAATAGCGAGAGTGTAAACAGCACAAAACAGTGCGATACGCAAAATAGCGCGAGTGTAAACTGCACAAAACAGTTGTCACGACCCCATTCCGCCCCTAGTAGAATGGTGCCGTGATGGCCAGTAATCCGAGATTACCGAAGGCCAACTTTCAAAAAAATCACACACAGTCAGAGTATAAACTATGGGGCTAACAAGAGCGGAAGCAATAACAAAATACAAGTGGTCCATAAGAGCTGTGCATAAATCAAATGAAATGACATGCATCATTACATAACTTTACAACTTGGATATAAGCAAGATAAAATATACATTACATCTTAACAAAAGGCTTCTCAAGCCGACATATACAAAGCATAACGAATACAAATTCAGAAACAAGATCTACAACACTGCCGACGTAAATACAAGGTAGCCGACCTAAACATACAAGTGCCGACATAAGCGTTGCCGACGTAAACAAGCATACAAAACCTCGGCGCAGAGATAAACACCTCGGCGAAGCCGACTTCTAACTTGGGACCTACATATATATAGAGAGGGTGAGTATTGAAACCCAGTGAATGGTACAAGAAATAAAGGGTTTAATGAATGATCCAGAGGTTCGTGCCAAAACAATACATACATATCTTAGCTGTCTCAAAACATACCCATAGCATAGCTTATTCAAAACCTTTCGTATAACTTAGCTTGCATCAAAACATATACTTAGCATACTTGTAATAACCCTCACATTGTCCTAACCATACTCATGTGCATTTTGTATGATTTTGCTTTGATAAGCTTGCATTTCAAATCTTGACTTGTCTTGCATAAGTACTACTTGGATGCTATGTTCTTTTGGTGTGTGTGTTTTAGCCGAGGTTGTCCTGAGCCTAGGTCGCCCCTTTGATACTCTTACACTTAGGACCATCTTGAGATTTCTTTGGCTGACCTCCACCCTTGCCCTGACATGTTGGCCGAGATGATTATCATCTGGGCCGAGGTGTGTATCGCCGAGGCCGAGGTGTGTGTTATCTAGGCCGAGATGTTATCTTGAACCCAAGTGATCTTGTCCTGGAATGGTATGACCTAGGCCGAGGTGTGGCACATCTAGGCCAAGGTGTGGCACAGCTAGGTCAAGTGTTGTTCTTCCTAGCCGAGATCATTATTCCTTGACTTGCCGAAGTTTTACCCTTAGCCGAAGTCATTGTCCTTTGCCGATGTCATTCTTGCCGGAGTGTTTGCTGAGTAGCTTGTTGAACACACCTTGTCAGAGTGTTGTCTTTTCAATCAGTCACCTTTTTGAGCTGAACCAACCAACCATTGCCACGTGTCCGAGCTGAGTGCTATATCAGCCGGCAGAGAGAGAGATGTATCATTTTTGTCTCAAATCCTTGTTCTTGAGGAGAGAGGAACTCTAGGGGGAGTTTAGAGTGAGAAAGTGGATTTGCAAGCTTGATCCTTAGAGTTCAACCGTTAGATCCTTGATTTGAGGTTAGAATCTTGACCTACTCTTGTTGTTTTCATTGATCATTTAGTTGCATTGCTTGATTGGATCTGTTCTACATGCCATGCATTGATTTAAAGTTGGTTTTAGAAAGAGAAAGTTAATGTTCATGTGTTCTTGAAGAAAAAACCCCGTTTGATCCGAAAGTTTGTAACAAGTCTCATGTTTTTGTGTTTGTTTTCGTAAGATCTTCTATCACGGGTACCCAGGTCCATGTTTTTAAACTCATAGCATGAAATCTCAGGTTTTATAATCATAAGTTGTGATTCTTGCATTCATCTCCTTCATGATCTTCATGTTCATGTTCTTGATGTTCTTGAGCTGAGGAAAACCCAGATTTTCCCGACCTCATTTGTCCTCGAATGTGGGCCTCGGAACCTCACCTCGGCGAGGAGGTGTGGGACCTCGGCCAAGACCTGGTTGGTGCCCAACGTGTTTCCCCGAGATGAGGAACAGTGTTTGTTTTGGTTTGACTTAGTTTTGTAGAACGCCGAGGTCATTTTGTGTGCATGTGAAGCTTGTTTGAAAGTGCATTCAACAGACTTTTGCCATGTGTTGTAGGACTTGGACTTGCCCTGACCCCGACGTCTGAAGAATTAAGTGAGTGGTATTTTAATAAAGATATGTTGTAAAGCTTTGATAAAACCTTGTTTTGCTTTGATTTGAATATTGCTTACAAGCATGAATGATTATTCCTATTTGTGTATCAAACATTGTACCTTGCCTTGATGACATTCTTGGAAGTCCGTACGTGCTAGGGGACTATAAGCACTTGTAGCACAAAGTTTGGAAGTCCGTACGTGCCAGGGGACTATAAGCATTTGTGGCACCAGTCCGTACGTGCTAGGGGACTATAAGCACTTGTAGCACAAAGTTTGGAAGTCCGTACGTGCCAGGGGACTATAAGCATTTGTGGCACCAGTCCGTACGTGCTAGGGGACTATAAGCACTTGTAGCACAAGTCCTTAGTGTTCGGGGACTATAATGCAACGACACCCTTGTTAGAGATCTCTCTTGTCTTGTCTTGCCTTGCCACTGACGGTTTTACCGCGTGGGCTTGTTTGTCCGAGATGTCACCTCTTGTATTGTATTGATGTTAGTAAACATCCCTTGAAGCTTGAAAGATTTGTACTGTTTTGTTAAAAGACCTCGGATGTCATTCATGTAAACCCTTTATTATTTATGCCATTCACTGAGTATCCAAGCTCACCCTCTCTATATATATGTAGGTGATGAGCAGGGCGGCGACGGCGCCTAGATGTATTAGCCGATGTATTCTTTTGCCGATGTGTTTTGCTGATGTATCTTGCCGATGTTTTGGATTGTATTTTTGCAGCATCTTGAAGATCATGCTTCTTGGTTATTTTCCTTGTATTTTGTATTTGACGGCTGAGAAGCCTTTTGGTCAAGATGTATTTTTGTACTTCATTTGTTGTATTAAAAGCTATGTAATGATGTATGACATTTCATTCAATCTATGCACTGCTCTTATGGGTTACTTAGCCTTGATTTATTGCTTCCGCATTCGTAAGCCCCATATGTATACTCTGATTTGTGTGTGGATTCTTGTAAGTGGCCTTTGGTAATCCCAAATTACTGGCCATCATGGCACCATTCTACTAGGGGCGGAATGGGGTCGTGACAGATTGGTATCAGAGCACAAGTTCCTCATAGTACGTTATTCACACACTTTGAGTCCTAAAGAGCATAGGATTTCCCTTAGAAAGATGTTAGGATTGCACCATGTTGCTTGCTACTTGACAATGTGTGCATTATCTCGGCATGACTGCTCTTTGCTTGCATACATACTGTATTGCGCATTTTGTTTTAAAGTCACATTTTGCATACTCATAGCACTATGAGGAGAGGAAGACCACCAGTTGGCCGAGATCAATCAGAAGACAGACTGGATCGATTAGAAAGACTAATGGAAGGGTTAACTCGAGAATTGAGACAAGTGAGACAACAAAATGCTAGTGCTACAACTACCCAGGCCGAACAGACTAATGGCCGACATGTAGATCCGCCTCCACCTCCTCCAGTGCCTCAAGCGCCTCCACAGCCAGCCTTGTATGGGGAGGGAACCTTGACTTTGATTAAGGAGTTTAAGAAGATGAACCCGCCGAGATTCCAAGGGGGCATAGAGCCGATGAAAGCCGAAGCGTGGGTTTTGGGAATGGAGAAGCTGTTTGAGATCTTTCCCAGCACCGATGCACAGAAAGTGGCATTGGCCGCATTTACGTTGGACGACGACGCCCGAAGATGGTGGATGTTGACCCGAGAAGAAAATCCTGATTTAACTTGGGCCAAATTTTTGGAACTGTTTTACAACAAGCATTTTCCCCTTAGTGTTCGAGATCGCAAGACCACGGAGTTCCAGACCTTGACACAGGGAAACAAGACAGTGGCAGAATACGACCGTGCTTTCACCGAATTAACGAGGTATGCGCCTCATATGATCAGTGATGAATATAGGAAAGCTAGGAAATTTGAAAGTGGATTGCGTGGACCGATACAGGATAGAGTCAACCTACTCAACATGCCGACCTATGCTGGAGTCTTGGACAAGGCCATCCTTGCAGAAGCCAACTTGGACCGATATCAGAATACAGGAGAGAATCAGAGGAAGAGACAGAGCTATGATAATCGCCGAGTTCCGTTTAATGCCAAGAAGAGAACAAATGTGGGCAGCTCCAGCAACTCGGACCAGGAAGGAAATACTAGGCCGATGTGTACAAGTTGTGGGAAGCCGCATTCCGGGGTTTGTCGTTGGGCGTCAGGCGCCTGTTTTGAATGTGGAGAAATGGGTCATCGTGTGAAGGACTGTCCGAAGTCAAGGACTGATGATGGTAAGAAAAATGGGAGCACCTCGGGCTCTGCACAGGGAAGCAACGTCGGAAGGACACAGATGAGGCAGGGCAGAGTTTTTGCGCTAGTGCCAGGAGACACCCAAAATGCTGAGACAGTAGTGTCAGGTATACTCCCAATCTGCTCTCAAGATGCATACATATTGATTGATTCGGGTTCTACGCATTCATTTGTATCTGCTAAGTTTGCCGAGAAGTTAAATAGAGAACAAGAACCCCTTGATTATGTGTTATATGTGTCTGCTCCATCTGGGAGAACTATGATTGTTGCATCTATTTATAAGGCGTGCGTTGTTGTGATTGAGGGTGTAGAACTGTTAGTTGATTTGATGCCGTTAAACATGACCCACTTTGACGTCATATTAGGAATGGACTGGTTAGCAATGAATCATGCATCTATAAATTGTGTTTCGAAGAATGTCACATTGAAACCCCCAAACCGAGCCGAGGTTATTTTCCAAGGTAAAGGAGTAGTACCCCCACCATACTTGATTTCGTCCATTAAGGCCTATAAGCTAATTCAGAAAGGGTGCCATGGCTACTTGTGTAGTATACTGAGTGATCAAAATGGAAATGTTAATTTAGCCGATGTTCCAGTTGTTAATGAATTCCCCGACGTCTTTCCAAATGAACTGCCCGGCCACTTAATCGATAGAGAAATAGAGTTTACCGTGGACATTGTGTCAGGAACACAGCCGATCTCCAAAACACCCTATAGAATGGCCCCAGCCGAACTTAAGGAATTAAAAGTGCAGCTACAGGAATTGTTAAACAAGGGTTTTGTTAGGCCGAGCACTTCACCGTGGGGAACACCAGTCCTGTTTGTTAAGAAAAAGGATGGCACACTTCGTCTTTGCATTGATTACAGAGAACTCAACAAGGTAACCATTAAGAATAAATACCCGTTGCCTAGGATTGACGATTTGTTGGACCAGCTACAAGGAGCACGAGTCTTTTCCAAGATTGACCTTAGGTCAGGCTACCATCAGCTGAAGGTTAAAGCCGAGGATGTCGAGAAGACTGCTTTTCGGACGAGGTATGGCCACTACGAATTTCTGGTGATGCCTTTTGGAGTGACTAATGCACCGGCAGCATTCATGGACTTGATGAACAGAGTCTTCAAGCCGTACTTGGACGAATTTGTAGTTGTTTTTATTGACGACATATTGATCTACTCCAAGAGTACAGTTGAGCATGAGAATCATCTGAGACTTGCTTTACAGACCTTGAGGGACAGGAAATTGTATGCTAAGTTGAGTAAGTGTGAGTTTTGGCTTTCCAGCATTTCATTTTTGGGGCATGTAATTAATGAAGAGGGTATCTCTGTTGATCCCAGCAAGATTGAAGCCGTGGTAAATTGGCCGACGCCGACCAACGTGTCCGAGGTTCGTAGTTTTCTAGGTTTGGCAGGTTACTACAGAAAGTTTGTAAAGGACTTCTCAAGGATTGCAGTACCATTGACACAGTTGACTCAGAAGGGAGTGACATACGAATGGACCAAGGTTAGAGAATCAGCCTTTCAAGAGTTGAAGACGAGGTTAGTTACAGCACCAGTTCTTGTACTTCCATCAGGTAATGAAGAATTTCAGATTTTCAGTGATGCTTCACATAAAGGTTTGGGTTGCGTATTAATGCAAGGGGGCAAGGTCATAGCATATGCATCTCGTCAGTTGAAACCTCATGAAAAGAATTATCCTACCCATGACTTGGAGCTAGCAGCCGTGGTATTTGCTTTGAAGATTTGGCGTCATTACTTGTATGGAGCTTCTTGCCAAGTTTTCACGGATCACAAGAGTTTGAAGTACTTATTTACTCAGAAGGAACTTAATTTGAGACAGAGAAGATGGCTGGAACTATTGAAGGACTACGACATGCAGATCCAGTATCACCCAGGTAAAGCAAACTCAGTAGCCGACGCATTGAGTAGGAAGTCAGTGGGGAGTTTGGCATGCTTGACCATGACTTCAGTAGAACCGACTATCATTGAGGAAGTAAAAGCAAGGCAAATGGAGGATGAATTCCTGAAGAAGGTAGCCGACGAGATCATCGCCAAGCCGAGGTCAGGTTACACCTTTGAGAATGGAGTGCTTAAGTTTGAAGGAAGATTGTGCGTAGCCGACGTCCCAGAGTTAAAAAGGAAAATTTTGCAAGACTCTCATGGTTCCAGAATTGCTGTTCATCCAGGGAACACTAAGATGTATCACGATGTTAAGCAAACCTTTTGGTGGCCGAACATGAAGAGAGAAATAGCCGAGTTCGTATCGCAATGCCTGCAATTCCAGCAAGTGAAAGCAGAACATCAAAGACCAGCCGGACTTCTTCAACCCTTGCCGATTCCTGAATGGAAATGGGAACACATCTCTATGGACTTTGTGATTGGTTTGCCGAAGACGCAGAAGGGAATGGATTCGATTTGGGTCATAATTGACAGATTAACTAAGTCAGCACACTTCTTGCCTGTTCAGACTACATTTAATGCTGACCGACTAGCTGTACTGTATATGAATGAGATTGTGAGACTTCATGGAGTGCCGATGTCTATTGTTTCAGACCGAGATCCGAAGTTTGTTTGTAGATTTTGGCAAAGTTTGCAAGGAGCCTTGGGAACTGAGTTGAAGTTTAGCACAGCTTTTCACCCCCAAACTGATGGGCAAACAGAAAGAACCATTCAGACACTTGAAGATATGCTCCGACTATGTGTGTTAGATTTCAAGGGAAGTTGGGCAATACATCTACCATTAGTGGAATTCGCTTACAACAACAGTTATCAAGCTAGCATTGGCATGGCACCGTACGAAGCTTTGTATGGGAGGAAGTGCAGATCGCCGATATGTTGGACTGACGTAGGAGATAAAGTTTTGATCGGCCCCGAACTGATTCAAGCAACAACCGAGAAGATTAAACTTATTCGACAGAGAATCAGAACTGCCCAGAGTCGACAGAAGAGCTATGCCGACCAAAGAAGAAGAGAATTGGAGTTTGAAGTTGGGGACCATGTATTCCTGAAGATTTCGCCGACGAAAGGAGTCTCCAGATTTGGGAAGAAACGTAAGTTAGCACCTCGTTACATCGGGCCGTTTGAAATTCTTGAGAAGATTAATACGACTGCCTACAGACTTGCTTTACCACCTGAACTGAGTCAAGTTCACAATGTGTTCCATATTTCGATGTTGAGGAAGTATATTCGGGATCCCTTGCACGTGATTGATCATTTTGGGATTGTGGTTGATGAAGAATTGAGCTATGAAGAGAGGCCAGTACGTGTTATTGATAGGCAAGTGAAACAGTTGAGAAATAAGGCAATACCAATGGTGAAAATTGAATGGAAGGAGCATTACGGCAAGGATGCTACTTGGGAAATGGAAGAAGAAATGAAAGTTCGATATCCGGAGTTGTTTCTGAATCAAGGTAACTCAAGTTTGGGGACCAAACTTCTTTAAGGGGGGGAGGATGTAATAACCCTCACATTGTCCTAACCATACTCATGTGCATTTTGTATGATTTTGCTTTGATAAGCTTGCATTTCAAATCTTGACTTGTCTTGCATAAGTACTACTTGGATGCTATGTTCTTTTGGTGTGTGTGTTTTAGCCGAGGTTGTCCTGAGCCTAGGTCGCCCCTTTGATACTCTTACACTTAGGACCATCTTGAGATTTCTTTGGCTGACCTCCACCCTTGCCCTGACATGTTGGCCGAGATGATTATCATCTGGGCCGAGGTGTGTATCGCCGAGGCCGAGGTGTGTGTTATCTAGGCCGAGATGTTATCTTGAACCCAAGTGATCTTGTCCTGGAATGGTATGACCTAGGCCGAGGTGTGGCACATCTAGGCCAAGGTGTGGCACAGCTAGGTCAAGTGTTGTTCTTCCTAGCCGAGATCATTATTCCTTGACTTGCCGAAGTTTTACCCTTAGCCGAAGTCATTGTCCTTTGCCGATGTCATTCTTGCCGGAGTGTTTGCTGAGTAGCTTGTTGAACACACCTTGTCAGAGTGTTGTCTTTTCAATCAGTCACCTTTTTGAGCTGAACCAACCAACCATTGCCACGTGTCCGAGCTGAGTGCTATATCAGCCGACAGAGAGAGAGATGTATCATTTTTGTCTCAAATCCTTGCTCTTGAGGAGAGAGGAACTCTAGGGGGAGTTTAGAGTGAGAAAGTGGATTTGCAAGCTTGATCCTTAGAGTTCAACCGTTAGATCCTTGATTTGAGGTTAGAATCTTGACCTACTCTTGTTGTTTTCATTGATCATTTAGTTGCATTGCTTGATTGGATCTGTTCTACATGCCATGCATTGATTTAAAGTTGGTTTTAGAAAGAGAAAGTTAATGTTCATGTGTTCTTGAAGAAAAAACCCCGTTTGATCCGAAAGTTTGTAGCAAGTCTCATGTTTTTGTGTTTGTTTTCGTAAGATCTTCTATCACGGGTACCCAGGTCCATGTTTTTAAACTCATAGCATGAAATCTCAGGTTTTATAATCATAAGTTGTGATTCTTGCATTCATCTCCTTCATGATCTTCATGTTCATGTTCTTGATGTTCTTGAGCTGAGGGAAACCCAGATTTTCCCGACCTCATTTGTCCTCGAATGTGGGCCTCGGAACCTCACCTCGGCGAGGAGGTGTGGGACCTCGGCCAAGACCTGGTTGGTGCCCAACGTGTTTCCCCGAGATGAGGAACAGTGTTTGTTTTGGTTTGACTTAGTTTTGTAGAACGCCGAGGTCATTTTGTGTGCATGTGAAGCTTGTTTGAAAGTGCATTCAACAGACTTTTGCCATGTGTTGTAGGACTTGGACTTGCCCTGACCCCGACGTCTGAAGAATTAAGTGAGTGGTATTTTAATAAAGATATGTTGTAAAGCTTTGATAAAACCTTGTTTTGCTTTGATTTGAATATTGCTTACAAGCATGAATGATTATTCCTATTTGTGTATCAAACATTGTACCTTGCCTTGATGACATTCTTGGAAGTCCGTACGTGCTAGGGGACTATAAGCACTTGTAGCACAAAGTTTGGAAGTCCGTACGTGCCAGGGGACTATAAGCATTTGTGGCACCAGTCCGTACGTGCTAGGGGACTATAAGCACTTGTAGCACAAAGTTTGGAAGTCCGTACGTGCCAGGGGACTATAAGCATTTGTGGCACCAGTCCGTACGTGCTAGGGGACTATAAGCACTTGTAGCACAAGTCCTTAGTGTTCGGGGACTATAATGCAACGACACCCTTGTTAGAGATCTCTCTTGTCTTGTCTTGCCTTGCCACTGACGGTTTTACCGCGTGGGCTTGTTTGTCCGAGATGTCACCTCTTGTATTGTATTGATGTTAGTAAACATCCCTTGAAGCTTGAAAGATTTGTACTGTTTTGTTAAAAGACCTCGGATGTCATTCATGTAAACCCTTTATTATTTATGCCATTCACTGAGTATCCAAGCTCACCCTCTCTATATATATGTAGGTGATGAGCAGGGCGGCGACGGCGCCTAGATGTATTAGCCGATGTATTCTTTTGCCGATGTGTTTTGCTGATGTATCTTGCCGATGTTTTGGATTGTATTTTTGCAGCATCTTGAAGATCATGCTTCTTGGTTATTTTCCTTGTATTTTGTATTTGACGGCTGAGAAGCCTTTTGGTCAAGATGTATTTTTGTACTTCATTTGTTGTATTAAAAGCTATGTAATGATGTATGACATTTCATTCAATCTATGCACTGCTCTTATGGGTTACTTAGCCTTGATTTATTGCTTCCGCATTCGTAAGCCCCATATGTATACTCTGATTTGTGTGTGGATTCTTGTAAGTGGCCTTTGGTAATCCCAAATTACTGGCCATCATGGCACCATTCTACTAGGGGCGGAATGGGGTCGTGACAATACTTGTGTCAAAACATGTACTTAACGTAACTTGCAAAACATGCACTTAACATAACTTGTATCAGAACATGTACTTAGCATAGCTTGCATCAAAACATACTTAGAGTGCTACTTAGGCTTAACGTCCCCTAACACGAAAGGACGGTGTTACTTAGGCTTAACGTCCCCTAACACGAAAGGACGGTGTTACTTAGGCTTAACGTCCCCTAACACGAAAGGACGGTGTTACTTAGGCTTAACGTCCCCTAACACGAAAGGACGGTTCCAAGAATGCCATCCGAAACAGAACTTATACTTAGCATAACTTATCATAACTTGCATCAAAACGTGTGCTTGGCTTAACTTATAACAAAACATACCCACCCGTTCATAGACCGTCGGTGGCAAAACAAAGGTGCTACTTAGGCTTAAAGTCCCCTAGCACGAAAGGACTCCAAAAGGTTGTGCTACCAATGCTTTAAGTCCCCTAGCACGTACGGACTTGTGCCACTTATGCTTAAAGTCCCCTGGCACGTACGGACTCCAAAAGGTTGTGCTACCAATGCTTTAAGTCCCCTAGCACGTACGGACTTGTGCCACTTATGCTTAAAGTCCCCTGGCACGTACGGACTCCAAAACAAAACTCATACTTAGCAATCAAAACTTATTCTTAATACATAAAAATACGAGCGGTCATTCATGCTTAACAAATACTTTCAAAACAAGGCAAAACAAAGCTTATCAAAACCTTATAACATAACTTTATTAAAAGTACCACTCACATAGTTCTTGGGACGTCGGATTCACAGCAAAGGTCCAAGTCCTACAAACACATAACAAGTCTACTGAACATACTTCTCAGAACAAGTCTCACATACATGCAAATGATCTCGGAAAAACATGCTGGGAGTCAAAACACTGTTTTACATGTCAAGGGGACATGCTGGGTACCAACCAGGCCTTTGCCGAGGTCCCACACCTACTAGCCGAGGTGTGGTTTCCACGGCTTCGGCGTGCAACTGCATGCCGAGGTTCATACAAGACAAACCAAAGGTGCAAGTGATCATGCAATGTAGGCCAAGGTGAGATACGATGCTTGGCCTGAGTGTGAGGTCTAGGTGAGAATGATCTCGGCGACTACACTTGGGAAGTGAAGTCTGGAAATCTGGGTTTCCACCCGTGAAGAACATGAAGAACATGAACATGAAGAACATGAGTGCGAGATGAATGCCAAAATCATGACTTGCTTATACAAAAATCTGGAGTTTCATGCCATGAGTTCGAAAACATGGACCTGGGTACCCATACTTGAAGATCATATGAAAACAAACATGAAAACATAAATCTTGGCACGAGCTTTCGGATCAAAACATGACTTTTCTTGAAGAACACTTGAATACCATTTCCTCTTTCCAAAACCGAACTTCAAAACGATGCATGGCTTTCAAAACATATTCAATCATGCAATGTAACATCATAAACATAAAGAACAACATGAGAGGATCAAGAATCTAACCTTAGAACATGAATCTAACAGTTTGATCTCTCGGAATCAAGCTTGGATCCCTACCCTCTCTCTAGGACTCCTCTCCCTCTTCCTTGGAGCTTCTCTCTCCTCTTCAAAACAAAGATGTAACAAATGATAGGTTTCTCTCTCTGCCTGCTGATTTAACACTCAGCTCGGCCACGTGGCACTACCGGGTTGGTCCTCCTCAAAAGGTGACTGATTGACAAGACAAGGCTCTGACAAAGCGTATCTAACAAGCTTCACAGCAAACACTCCGGCAAGTGATGACATCGGCAAGGACAAGACATCGGCAAAACAAGGACAATGACCTCAGCTAAGAACAACACTTCGGCAGTGAGGTAACAATGACATCGGCTTGGGAGGACAGAGCCTCGGCAACTAAGATGACAATGATCCCGGCTAGGAAGGACAACACTTGACTGAACTGTGCCACACCTCGGCCCAGATGTGCCACACCTCGGTCTAGGTCATACCACTTCCAGGACAAGATCACTTGGGTTCAAGATAACATCTCGGCCCAGATAATACACACCTCGGCCTCGGCGATACACACCTCGGCCCAGTTGATAATCATCTCGGCCATTATGCCAGGACAAAGGTGGAGGTCAACAAAGGGATTCCAAAACAGTTAAAGGCTTAAGATGACCTCGGCTTGGATCAACCTAGGCTTCACATAACTTAGGCTTAGCAATACAAGGGAGGAACAAAGCATACATATACACTTAGGCAAATCTCATAAGCACAAAATAAGGCAAGGGTTCATGAATGCAAAATCTTAACATGGCGAAATCATATAAGTGCATGCAAACATGACTAAGGCATGAAATGTGGGTCCTTACAACAGTGCACTGCGCAAAATTGTGCGAGTGTAAACTGCACAAAACAGTGCGATGCGCAAAATAGTGCGAGTGTAAACTGCACAAAACAGTGCGATGCGCAAAATAGTACGAGTGTAAACTGCTCAAAACAGTGCGATGCGGAAAATAGCGAGAGTGTAAACAGCACAAAACAGTGCGATGCGCAAAATAGCGCGAGTGTAAACTGCACAAAACAGTGCGCTGCGCAAAATAGCGCGAGTGCAAATTGCACAAAATAGGGCGATGCGCAAAATAGCGCGAGTGTAAACAGCACAAAACAGTGCGATGCGCAAAATAGCGAGAGTGTAAACAGCACAAAACAGTGCGATGCGCAAAATAGCACGAGTGTAAACTGCAAAAAATGATGCGTTGCGCAAAATAGCGCGTTTGATAAACTGCACAAAACATTGCAATGCGCAAAATACCGCGTTTGATAAACTGCACAAAACAGTGCGATGCGCAAAATATCGAGAGTGTAAACTGCACAAAACAGTGGGATGCGCAAAATAGCGCGAGTGTAAACTGCACAAAACAGTGCGATGCGCAAAATAGCGAGAGTGTAAACAGCACAAAACAGTGCGATACGCAAAATAGCGCGAGTGTAAACTGCACAAAACAGTGCACTGCGCAAAATGGCGCGAGTGTAAACTGCACAAAACAGTGCGATGCGCAAAATAGTGCGAGTGTAAACTGCACAAAACAGTGCGCTGCGCAAAATAGCAAGAGTGTAAACAGCACAAAACAGTGCGATGTGTAAAATAGCGTGATTGTAAACTGTACAAAACAGTGCGATGCGTAAAATAGCGCATTTGATAAACTGCACAAAACAGTGCGATGCGCAAAATAGCGCGAGTGTGAACTGCAAAAAAACAGTGCGCTGCGCAAAATAGCGCAAGTGTAAACTGCGCAAAACAGTGCGATGCGCAAAATAGCGAGAGTGTAAACAGCACAAAACAGTGCGATGCGCAAAATAGCCCGAGTGTAAACTGCAAAAAATGGTGCGTTGCGCAAAATAGCTCGTTTGATAAACTGCACAAAACATTGCATTGCGCAAAATACCGCGTTTGATAAACTGCGCAAAATACCGCATTTGGTAAAATGCACAAAACAGTGCGATGCGCAAAATATCGAGAGTGTAAACTGCACAAAACAGTGGGATGCGCAAAATAGCGCAAGTGTAAACAGCACAAAACAGTGCGATGCGCAAAATAGCGAGAGTGTAAACAGCACAAAACAGTGCGATGCGCAAAATAGCACGAGTGTAAACTGCAAAAAATGATGCGTTGCGCAAAATAGCGCGTTTGATAAACTGCACAAAACATTGCAATGCGCAAAATACCGCGTTTGATAAACTGCACAAAACAGTGCGATGCACAAAATATCGAGAGTGTAAACTGCACAAAACAGTGGGATGCGCAAAATAGCGCGAGTGTAAACTGCACAAAACAGTGCGATGCGCAAAATATCGAGAGTGTAAACTGCACAAAACGGTGCGATGCGCAAAATAGCGCGAGTGTAAACTGCGCAAAACAGTGCGATGCGCAAAATAGCTCCTTTGGTAAATAGCACAAAATAGTGCGCTGCGCAAAATAGCGCGCTGCGCAGAATAGCGTGAGTGTAAATTGCACAAAATAGTGCGATGCGTAAAATAGCGCGATTGTAAACTGCACAAAATAGTGCGATGCGCAAAATAGCACGTTTGATAAACTGCACAAAACAGTGCGATGCGCAAAATAGAGCGAGTGTAAAATGCACAAAACAGAGCGCTGCGCAAAATATCGCGAGTGTAAACAGCACAACACAGTGCGATGCGCAAAATAGCGCGAGTGTAAACTGCACAAAGCAGTGCGCTGCGCAAAATAGCGCGAGTGTGAACTGCACAAAACAGTGCGCTGGGCTAAATAGCGCGAGTAATCTGCACAAAACAGTGCAATGCGCAAAATAGCGCGTTTAATAAACAGCACAAAACAGTGTAATGTGCAAAATAGCGAGAGTCTAAACAGCACAAAACAGTGCGATGCGCAAAATAGCACGAGTGTAAACTGCAAAAAACGGTGCGATGCGCAAAATAGCGAGTTTGATAAACTGCACAAAACGTTGCAATGCGCAAAATACCGCGTTTGATAAACTGCACAAAACAGTGCGATGCGCAAAATATCGAGAGTGTAAACTGCACAAAACAGTGCGATGCGCAAAACAGCGCGAGTGTAAACTGCACAAAACAGTGCGATGCGCAAAATAGCGAGAGTGTAAACAGCACAAAACAGTGCGATACGCAAAATAGCGCGAGTGTAAACTGCACAAAACAGTGCACTGCGCAAAATAGCGCGAGTGCAAACTGCAAAAAATGGTGCGATGCGCAAAATAGCGCGTCTGATAAACTGCACAAAACAGTGCGATGCGCAAAATAACGCGTTTGGTAAACTGCACAAAACAGTGCGATGCGCAAAATAGCGAGAGTGTAAACTGCGCAAAACAGTGCGATGCGCAAAATAGCGTGAGTGTAAACTGCGTTAAACAGTGCGATGCGCAAAATAGCTCCTTTGGTAAATAGCACAAAATAGTGCGGTGCGCAAAATAGCGTGAGTGTAAATTGCACAAAATAGTGCAATGCGTAAAATAGCGCGATTGTAAACTGCACAAAACAGTGCGATGCGCAAAATAGCACGTTTGATAAACTGCACAAAACAGTGCGATGCGCAAAATAGAGCGAGTGTAAAATGCACAAAACAGAGCGCTGCGCAAAATAGCGCGAGTGTAAACTGCACAAAATAGTGCGATGCACAAAATAACGCGAGTGTAACCAGCACAAAACAGTGCGATGCGCAAAATAGCGCGAGTGTAAACTGCACAAAGCAGTGCGCTGCGCAAAATAGCGCGAGTGTGAACTGCACAAAACAGTGCGCTGGGCTAAATAGCGCGAGTGTAATCTGCACAAAACAGTGCAATGCGCAAAATAGCGCGTTTAATAAACAGCACAAAACAGTGTAATGCGCAAAATAGCGAGAGTGTAAACAGCACAAAACAGTGCGATGCGCAAAATAGCACGAGTGTAAACTGCAAAAAACGGTGCGATGCGCAAAATAGCGCGTTTGATAAACTGCACAAAACATTGCAATGGGCAAAATACCGCGTTTGATAAACTGCACAAAACAGTGCGATGCGCAAAATATCGAGAGTGTAAACTGCACAAAACAGTGCGATGCGAAAAACAGCGCGAGTGTAAACTGCACAAAACAGTGCAATGCGCAAAATAGCGAGAGTGTAAACTGCACAAAACAGTGCCATACGCAAAATAGCGCGAGTGTAAACTGCACAAAACAGTGCACTGCGCAAAATAGCGCGAGTGTAAAATGCAAAAAATGGTGCGATGCGCAAAATAGCGCGTCTGATAAACTGCACAAAACAGTGCGATGTGCAAAATAACGCGTTTGGTAAACTGGAGAAAACAGTGCGATGCGCAAAATAGCGAGAGTGTAAACTGCGCAAAACAGTGCGATGCGCAAAATAGCGCGAGTGTAAACTGCGTTAAACTGTGCGATGCGCAAAATAGCTCCTTTGGTAAATAGCACAAAATAGTGCGCTGCGCAAAATAGCGTGAGTGTAAATTGCACAAAATAGTGCGATGCGTAAAATAGCGCGATTGTAAACTGCACAAAACAGTGCGATGCGCAAAATAGCGAGAGTGTAAACTGCGCAAAACAGTGCGATGCGCAAAATAGCGCGAGTGTAAACTGCGTTAAACAGTGCGGTGCGCAAAATAGCTCCTTTGGTAAATTGAACCAAATAGTGCGCTGCGCAAAATAGCGTGAGTGTAAATTGCACAAAATAGTGCGATGCGTAAAATAGCGCGATTGTAAACTGCACAAAACAGTGCGATGCGCAAAATAGCACGTTTGATAAACTGCACAAAACAGTGCGATGCGCAAAATAGAGCGAGTGTAAAATGCACAAAACAGAGCGCTGCGCAAAATAGCGCGAGTGTAAACTGCACAAAACAGTGCGATGCGCAAAATAACGCGAGTGTAAACAGCACAACACAGTGCGATGCGCAAAATAGCGCGAGTGTAAACTGCACAAAGCAGTGCGCTGTGCAAAATAGCGCGAGTGTGAACTGCACAAAACAGTGCGCTGGGCTAAATAGCGCGAGTGTAATCTGCACAAAACAGTGCAATGCGCAAAATAGCGCGTTTAATAAACAGCACAAAACAGTGTAATGCGCAAAATAGCGAGAGTGTAAACAGCACAAAACAGTGCGATGCGCAAAATAGCACGAGTGTAAACTGCAAAAAACGGTGCGATGCGCAAAATAGCGCGTTTGATAAACTGCACAAAACATTGCAATGCGCAAAATACCGCGTTTGATAAACTGCACAAAACAGTGCGATGCGCAAAATATCGAGAGTGTAAACTGCACAAAACAGTGCGATGCGCAAAACAGCGCGAGTGTAAACTGCACAAAACAGTGCGATGCGCAAAATAGTGAGAGTGTAAACTGCACAAAACAGTGCGATACGCAAAATAGCGCGAGTGTAAACTGCACAAAACAGTGCACTGCGCAAAATAGCGCGAGTGTAAACTGCAAAAAATGGTGCGATGCGCAAAATAGCGCGTCTGATAAACTGCACAAAACAGTGCGATGCGCAAAATAACGCGTTTGGTAAACTGCACAAAACAGTGCGATGCGCAAAATAGCTAGAGTGTAAACTGCGCAAAACAGTGCGATGCGCAAAATAGCGCGAGTGTAAACTGCGTTAAACAGTGCGGTGCGCAAAATAGCTCCTTTGGTAAATAGAACCAAATAGTGCGCTGCGCAAAATAGCGTGAGTGTAAATTGCACAAAATAGTGCGATGCGTAAAATAGCGCGATTGTAAACTGCACAAAACAGTGCGATGCGCAAAATAGCACGTTTGATAAACTGCACAAAACAGTGCGATGCGCAAAATAGAGCGAGTGTAAAATACACAAAACAGAGCGCTGCGCAAAATAGCGCGAGTGTAAACTGCACAAAACAGTGTGATGCACAAAATAACGCGAGTGTAAACAGCACAACACAGTGCGATGCGCAAAATAGCGCGAGTGTAAACTGCACAAAGCAGTGCGCTGCGCAAAATAGCGCGAGTGTGAACTGCACAAAACAGTGCGCTGGGCTAAATAGCGCGAGTGTAATCTGCACAAAACAGTGCAATGCGCAAAATAGCGCGTTTAATAAACAGCACAAAACAGTGTAATGCGCAAAATAGCGAGAGTGTAAACAGCACAAAACAGTGCGATGCGCAAAATAGCACGAGTGTAAACTGCAAAAAACGGTGCGATGCGCAAAATAGCGCGTTTGATAAACTGCACAAAACATTGCAATGCGCAAAATACCGCGTTTGATAAACTGCACAAAACAGTGCGATGCGCAAAATATCGAGAGTGTAAACTGCACAAAACAGTGCGATGCGCAAAACAGCGCGAGTGTAAACTGCACAAAACAGTGCGATGCGCAAAATAGCGAGAGTGTAAACAGCACAAAACAGTGCGATACGCAAAATAGCGCGAGTGTAAACTGCACAAAACAGTGCACTGCGCAAAATAGCGCGAGTGTAAACTGCAAAAAATGGTGCGATGCGCAAAATAGCGCGTCTGATAAACTGCACAAAACAGTGCGATGCGCAAAATAACGCGTTTGGTAAACTGCACAAAACAGTGCGATGCGCAAAATAGCGAGAGTGTAAACTGCGCAAAACAGTGCGATGCGCAAAATAGCGCGAGTGTAAACTGCGTTAAACAGTGCTATGCGCAAAATAGCTCCTTTGGTAAATAGCACCAAATAGTGCGCTGCGCAAAATAGCGTGAGTGTAAATTGCACAAAATAGTGCGATGCGTAAAATAGCGCGACTGTAAACTGCACAAAACAGTGCGATGCGCAAAATAGCACGTTTGATAAACTGCACAAAACAGTGCGATGCGCAAAATAGAGCGAGTGTAAAATGCACAAAACAGAGCGCTGCGCAAAATAGCGCGAGTGTAAACTGCACAAAATAGTGCGATGCGCCAAATAACGCGAGTGTAAACAGCACAAAACAGTGCGATGCGCAAAATAGCGCGAGTGTAAACTGCACAAAGCAGTGCGCTGCGCAAAATAGCGCGAGTGTGAACTGCACAAAACAGTGCGCTGGGCTAAATAGCGCGAGTGTAATCTGCACAAAACAGTGCAATGCGCAAAATAGCGCGTATAATAAACAGCACAAAACAGTGTAATGCGCAAAATAGCGAGAGTGTAAACAGCACAAAACAATGCGATGCGCAAAATAGCACGAGTGTAAACTGCAAAAAACGGTGCGATGCGCAAAATAGCAAGTTTGATAAACTGCACAAAACATTGCAATGCGCAAAATACCGCGTTTGATAAACTGCACAAAACAGTGCGATGCGCAAAATATCGAGAGTGTAAACTGCACAAAACAGTGCGATCCACAAAACAGCGCGAGTGTAAACTGCACAAAACAGTGCGATGCGCAAAATAGCGAGAGTGTACACAGCACAAAACAGTGCGATACGCAAAATAGCGCGAGTGTAAACTGCACAAAACAGTGCACTGCGCAAAATAGCGCGAGTGTAAACTGCAAAAAATGGTGCGATGCGCAAAATAGCGCGTCTGATAAACTGCACAAAACAGTGCGATGCGCAAAATAACGCGTTTGGTAAACTGCACAAAACAGTGCGATGCGCAAAATAGCGAGAGTGTAAACTGCGCAAAACAGTGCGATGCGCAAAATAGCGCGAGTTAAACTGCGTTAAACAGTGCGATGCGCAAAATAGCTCCTTTGGTAAATAGCACAAAATAGTGCGCTGCGCAAAATAGCGTGAGTGTAAATTGCACAAAATAGTGCGATGCGTAAAATAGCGCGATTGTAAACTGCACAAAACAGTGCGATGCGCAAAATAGCACGTTTGATAAACTGCACAAAACAGTGCGATGCGCAAAATAGAGCGAGTGTAAAATGCACAAAACAGAGCGCTGCGCAAAATAGCGCGAGTGTAAACTGCACAAAACAGTGCGATGCGCAAAATAACGCGAGTGTAAACAGCACAACACAGTGCGATGCGCAAAATAGCGCGAGTGTAAACTGCACAAAGCAGTGCGCTGCGCAAAATAGCGCGAGTGTGAACTGCACAAAACAGTGCGCTGGGCTAAATAGCGCGAGTGTAATCTGCACAAAATAGTGCAATGCGCAAAATAGCGCCTTTAATAAACAGCACAAAACAGTGTAATGTGCAAAATAGCGAGAGTGTAAACAGCACAAAACAGTGCGATGCGCAAAATAGCACGAGTGTAAACTGCAAAAAACGGTGCGTTGCGCAAAATAGCGCGTTTGATAAACTGCACAAAACATTGCAATGCGCAAAATACCGCGTTTGATAAACTGCACAAAACAGTGCGATGCGCAAAAGATCGAGAGTGTAAACTGCACAAAACAGTGCGATGCGCAAAACAGCGCGAGTGTAAACTGCGCAAAACAGTGCGATGCGCAAAATAGCGAGAGTGTAAACAGCACAAAACAGTGCGATACGCAAAATAGCGCGAGTGTAAACTGCACAAAACAGTGCACTGCGCAAAATAGCGCGAGTGTAAACTGCAAAAAATGGTGCGATGCGCAAAATAGCGCGTCTGATAAACTGCACAAAACAGTACGATGCGCAAAATAACGCGTTTGGTAAACTGCACAAAACAGTGCGATGCGCAAAATAGCGAGAGTGTAAACTGCGCAAAACAGTGCGATGCGCAAAATAGCGCGAGTGTAAACTGCGTTAAACAGTGCGATGAGCAAAATAGCTCCTTTGGTAAATAGCACAAAATAGTGCGCTGCGCAAAATAGCGTGAGTGTAAATTGCACAAAATAGTGCGATGCGTAAAATAGCGCGATTGTAAACTGCAAAAAACAGTGCGATGCGCAAAATAGCACATTTGATAAACTGCACAAAACAGTGCGATGCGCAAAATAGAGCGAGTGTAAAATGCACAAAACAGAGCGCTGCGCAAAATAGCGCGAGTGTAAACTGCACAAAATAGTGCGATGCGCAAAATAACGCGAGTGTAAACAGGACAACACAGTGCGATGCGCAAAATAGCGCGAGTGTAAACTGCACGAAGCAGTGCGCTGTGCAAAATAGCGCGAGTGTGAATTGCACAAAACAGTGCGCTGGGCTAAATAGCGCGAGTGTAATCTGCACAAAACAGTGCAATGCGCAAAATAGCGCGTTTAATAAACAGCACAAAACAGTGTAATGTGCAAAATAGCGAGAGTGTAAACAGCACAAAACAGTGCGATGCGCAAAATAGCACGAGTGTAAACTGCAAAAAACGGTGCGTTGCGCAAAATAGCGCGTTTGATAAACTGCACAAAACATTGCAATGCGCAAAATACCGCGTTTGATAAACTGCACAAAACAGTGCGATGCACAAAATATCGAGAGTGTAAACTGCACAAAACAGTGGGATGCGCAAAATAGCGCGAGTGTAAACTGCACAAAACAGTGCGATGCGCAAAATATCGAGAGTGTAAACTGCACAAAACGGTGGGATGCGCAAAATAGCGCGAGTGTAAACTGCGCAAAACTGTGCGATGCGCAAAATAGCTCCTTTGGTAAATAGCACAAAATAGTGCGCTGCGTAAAATAGCGTGAGTGTAAATTGCACAAAATAGTGCGATGCGTAAAATAGCGCGATTGTAAACTGCACAAAATAGTGCGATGCGCAAAATAGCACGTTTGATAAACTGCGCAAAACAGTGCGATGCGCAAAATAGAGCGAGTGTAAAATGCAGAAAACAGAGCGCTGCGCAAAATATCGCGAGTGTAAACTGCACAAAATAGTGCGATGCGCTAAATAACGCGAGTGTAAACAGCACAACACAGTGCGATGCGCAAAATAGCGCGAGTGTAAACTGCACAAAGCAGTGCGCTGCGCAAAATAGCGCGAGTGTGAACTGCACAAAACAGTGCGCTGGGCTAAATAGCGCGAGTGTAATCTGCACAAAACAGTGGAATGCGCAAAATAGCACGTTTAATAAACAGCACAAAACAGTGTAATGTGCAAAATAGCGAGAGTGTAAACAGCACAAAACAGTGCGATGCGCAAAATAGCGCGTTTGATAAACTGCACAAAACGTTGCAATGCGCAAAATACCGCGTTTGATAAACTGCACAAAACAGTGCGATGCGCAAAATATCGAGAGTGTAAACTGCACAAAACAGTGCGATGCGCAAAACAGCGCGAGTGTAAATTGCACAAAACAGTGCGATGCGCAAAATAGCGAGAGTGTACACAGCACAAAACAGTGCGATCCGCAAAATAGCGCGAGTGTAAACTGCACAAAACAGTGCACTGCGCAAAATAGCGCGAGTGTAAACTGCAAAAAATGGTGCGATGCGCAAAATAGCGCGTCTGATAAACTGCACAAAACAGTGCGATGCGCAAAATAACGCGTTTGGTAAACTGCACAAAACAATGCGATGCGCAAAATAGCGAGAGTGTAAACTGCGCAAAACAGTGCGATGCGCAAAATAGCGCGAGTGTAAACTGCGTTAAACAGTGCGATGCGCAAAATAGCTCCTTTGGTAAATAGCACAAAATAGTGCGCTGCGCAAAATAGCGTGAGTGTAAATTGCACAAAATAGTGCGATGCGTAAAATAGCGCGATTGTAAACTCCACAAAACAGTGCGATGCGCAAAATAGCACGTTTGATAAACTGCACAAAACAGTGCGATGCGCAAAATAGAGCGAGTGTAAAATGCACAAAACAGAGCGCTGCGCAAAATAGCGCGAGTGTAAACTGCACAAAACAGTGCGATGCGCAAAATAACGCGAGTGTAAACAGCACAACACAGTGCGATGCGCAAAATAGCGCGAGTGTAAACTGCACAAAGTAGTGCGCTGCGCAAAATAGCGCGAGTGTGAACTGCACAAAACAGTGCGCTGGGCTAAATAGCGCGAGTGTAATCTGCACAAAACAGTGCAATGCGCAAAATAGCGCGTTTAATAAACAGCACAAAACAGTATAATGCGCAAAATAGCGAGAGTGTAAACAGCACAAAACAGTGCGATGCGCAAAATAGCACGTGTAAACTGCAAAAAACGGTGCGATGCGCAAAATAGCGCGTTTGATAAACTGCACAAAATATTGCAATGCGCAAAATACCGCGTTTGATAAACTGCACAAAACAGTGCGATGCGCAAAAGATCGAGAGTGTAAACTGCACAAAACAGTGCGATGCGCAAAACAGCGCGAGTGTAAACTGCGCAAAACAGTGCGATGCGCAAAATAGCGAGAGTGTAAACAGCACAAAACAGTGCGATACGCAAAATAGCGCGAGTGTAAACTGCACAAAACAGTGCACTGCGCAAAATAGCGCGAGTGTAAACTGTAAAAAATGGTGCGATGCGCAAAATAGCGCGTCTGATAAACTGCACAAAACAGTGCGATGTGCAAAATAACGCGTTTGGTAAACTGCACAAAACAGTGCGATGCGCAAAATAGCGAGAGTGTAAACTGCGCAAAACAGTGCGAGGCGCAAAATAGCGCGAGTGTAAACTGCGTTAAACAGTGCGATGCGCAAAATAGCTCCTTTGGTAAATAGCACAAAATAGTGCGCTGCGCAAAATAGCGTGAGTGTAAATTGCACAAAATAGTGCGATGCGTAAAATAGCGCGATTGTAAACTGCACAAAACAGTGCGATGCGCAAAATAGCACGTTTGATAAACTGCACAAAACAGTGCGATGCGCAAAATAGAGCGAGTGTAAAATGCACAAAACAGAGCGCTGCGCAAAATAGCGCGAGTGTAAACTGCACGAAGCAGTGCGCTGCGCAAAATAGCGCGAGTGTGAATTGCACAAAACAGTGCGCTGGGCTAAATAGCGCGAGTGTAATCTGCACAAAACAGTGCAATGCGCAAAATAGCGCGTTTAATAAACAGCACAAAACAGTGTAATGCGCAAAATAGCGAGAGTGTAAACAGCACAAAACAGTACGATGCGCAAAATAGCACGAGTGTAAACTGCAAAAAACGGTGCGATGCGCAAAATAGCGCGTTTGATAAACTGCACAAAACATTGCAATGCGCAAAATACCGCGTTTGATAAACTGCACAAAACAGTGCGATGCGCAAAATATCGAGAGTGTAAACTGCACAAAACAGTGCGATGCGCAAAACAGCGCGAGTGTAAACTGCACAAAACAGTGCGATGCGCCAAATAGAGAGAGTGTAAACAGCACAAAACAGTGTGATACGCAAAATAGCGCGAGTGTAAACTGCACAAAACAGTGCACTGCGCAAAATAGCGCGAGTGTAAACTGCAAAAAATGGTGCGATGCGCAAAATAGCGCGTCTGATAAACTACACAAAACAGTGCGATGCGCAAAATAACGCGTTTGGTAAACTGCACAAAACAGTGCGATGCGCAAAATAGCGAGAGTGTAAACTGCGCAAAACAGTGCGATGCGCAAAATAGCGCGAGTGTAAACTGCGTTAAACAGTGCGATGCGCAAAATAGCTCCTTTGGTAAATAGCACAAAATAGTGCGCTGCGCAAAATAGCGTTAGTGTAAACTGCACAAAATAGTGCGATGCGCAAAATAACGCGAGTGTAAACAGCACAAAACAGTGCGATGCGCAAAATAGCGCGAGTGTAAACTGCACAAAGCAGTGCGCTGCGCAAAATAGCGCGAGTGTGAACTGCACAAAACAGTGCGCTGGGCTAAATAGCGCGAGTGTAATCTGCACAACACAGTGCAAATGCGCAAAATAGCGCCTTTAATAAACATCACAAAACAATGTAATGCGCAAAATAGCGAGAGTGTAAACAGCACAAAACAGTGCGATGCGCAAAATAGCACGAGTGTAAACTGCAAAAAACGGTGCGATGCGCAAAATAGCGCGTTTGATAAACTGCAGAAAACATTGCAATGCGCAAAATACCGCGTTTGATAAACTGCACAAAACAGTGCGATGCGCAAAATATCGAGAGTGTAAACTGCACAAAACAGTGCGATGCGCAAAACAACGCGAGTGTAAACTGCACAAAACAGTGCGATGCGCAAAATAGCGAGAGTGTAAACCGCACAAAACAGTGCGATACGCAAAATAGCGCGAGTGTAAACTGCACAAAACAGTGCACTGCGCAAAATAGCGCGAGTGTAAACTGCAAAAAATGGTGCGATGCGCAAAATAGCGCGTCTGATAAACTGCACAAAACAGTGCGATGTGCAAAATAACGCGTTTGGTAAACTGCACAAAACAGTGCGATGCGCAAAATAGCGAGAGTGTAAACTGCGCAAAACAGTGCGATGCGCAAAATAGCGCGAGTGTAAACTGCGTTAAACAGTGCGATGCGCAAAATAGCTCCTTTGGTAAATAGCACAAAATAGTGCGCTGCGCAAAATAGCGTGAGTGTAAATTGCACAAAATAGTGCGATGCGTAAAATAGCGCGATTGTAAACTGCACAAAACAGTGCGATGCGCAAAATAGCACGTTTGATAAACTGCACAAAACAGTGCGATGCGCAAAATAGAGCGAGTGTAAAATGCACAAAACAGAGCGCTGCGCAAAATAGCGCGAGTGTAAACTGCACAAAGCAGTGCGCTGCGCAAAATAGCGCGAGTGTGAACTGCACAAAACAGTGCGCTGGGCTAAATAGCGCGAGTGTAATCTGCACAAAACAGTGCAAATGCGCAAAATAGCGCCTTTAATAAACATCACAAAACAATGTAATGCGCAAAATAGCGAGAGTGTAAACAGCACAAAACAGTGCGATGCGCAAAATAGCACGAGTGTAAACCGCAAAAAACGGTGCGATGCGCAAAATAGCGCGTTTGATAAACTGCAGAAAACATTGCAATGCGCAAAATACCGCGTTTGATAAACTGCACGAAACAGTGCGATGCGCAAAATATCGAGAGTGTAAACTGCACAAAATAGTGCGATGCGCAAAACAACGCGAGTGTAAACTGCACAAAACAGTGCGATGCGCAAAATAGCGAGAGTGTAAACTGCACAAAACAGTGCGATACGCAAAATAGCGCGAGTGTAAACTGCACAAAACAGTGCACTGCGCAAAATAGCGCGAGTGTAAACTGCAAAAAATGGTGCGATGCGCAAAATAGCGCGTCTGATAAACTGCACAAAACAGTGCGATGTGCAAAATAACGCGTTTGGTAAACTGCACAAAACAGTGCGATGCGCAAAATAGCGAGAGTGTAAACTGCGCAAAACAGTGCGATGCGCAAAATAGCGCGAGTGTAAACTGCGTTAAACAGTGCGATGCGCAAAATAGCTCCTTTGGTAAATAGCACAAAATAGTGCGCTGCGCAAAATAGCGTGAGTGTAAATTGCACAAAATAGTGCGATGCGTAAAATAGCGCGATTGTAAACTGCACAAAACCGTGCGATGCGCAAAATAGCACGTTTGATAAACTGCACAAAACAGTGCGATGCGCAAAATAGAGCGAGTGTAAAATGCACAAAACAGAGCGCTGCGCAAAATAGCGCGAGTGTAAACTGCACGAAGCAGTGCGCTGCGCAAAATAGCGCGAGTGTGAATTGCACAAAACAGTGCGCTGGGCTAAATAGCGCGAGTGTAATCTGCACAAAACAGTGCAATGCGCAAAATAGCGCGTTTAATAAACAGCACAAAACAGTGTAATGCGCAAAATAGCGAGAGTGTAAACAGCACAAAACAGTGCGATGCGCAAAATAGCACGAGTGTAAACTGCAAAAAACGGTGCGATGCGCAAAATAGCGCGTTTGATAAACTGCACAAAACATTGCAATGCGCAAAATACCGCGTTTGATAAACTGCACAAAACAGTGCGATGCGCAAAATATCGAGAGTGTAAACTGCACAAAACAGTGCGATGCGCAAAACAGCGCGAGTGTAAACTGCACAAAACAGTGCGATGCGCAAAATAGAGAGAGTGTAAACAGCACAAAACAGTGCGATACGCAAAATAGCGCGAGTGTAAACTGCACAAAACAGTGCACTGCGCAAAATAGCGCGAGTGTAAACTGCAAAAAATGGTGCGATGCGCAAAATAGCGCGTCTGATAAACTACACAAAACAGTGCGATGCGCAAAATAACGCGTTTGGTAAACTGCACAAAACAGTGCGATGCGCAAAATAGCGAGAGTGTAAACTGCGCAAAACAGTGCGATGCGCAAAATAGCGCGAGTGTAAACTGCGTTAAACAGTGCGATGCGCAAAATAGCTCCTTTGGTAAATAGCACAAAATAGTGCGCTGCGCAAAATAGCGTGAGTGTAAACTGCACAAAATAGTGCGATGCGCAAAATAACGCGATTGTAAACTGCACAAAACAGTGCGATGCGCAAAATAGCACGTTTGATAAACTGCACAAAACAGTGCGATGCGCAAAATAGAGCGAGTGTAAAATGCACAAAACAGAGCGCTGCGCAAAATAGCGCGAGTGTAAACTGCACAAAGCAGTGCGCTGCGCAAAATAGCGCGAGTGTGAACTGCACAAAACAGTGCGCTGGGCTAAATAGCGCGAGTGTAATCTGCACAAAACAGTGCAAATGCGCAAAATAGCGCCTTTAATAAACATCACAAAACAATGTAATGCGCAAAATAGCGAGAGTGTAAACAGCACAATACAGTGCGATGCGCAAAATAGCACGAGTGTAAACTGCAAAAAACGGTGCGATGCGCAAAATAGCGCGTTTGATAAACTGCAGAAAACATTGCAATGCGCAAAATACCGCGTTTGATAAACTGCACGAAACAGTGCGATGCGCAAAATATCGAGAGTGTAAACTGCACAAAACAGTGCGATGCGCAAAACAACGCGAGTGTAAACTGCACAAAACAGTGCGATGCGCAAAATAGCGAGAGTGTAAACTGCACAAAACAGTGCGATACGCAAAATAGCGCGAGTGTAAACTGCACAAAACAGTGCACTGCGCAAAATAGCGCGAGTGTAAACTGCAAAAAATGGTGCGATGCGCAAAATAGCGCGTCTGATAAACTGCACAAAACAGTGCGATGTGCAAAATAACGCGTTTGGTAAACTGCACAAAACAGTGCGATGCGCAAAATAGCGAGAGTGTAAACTGCGCAAAACAGTGCGATGCGCAAAATAGCGCGAGTGTAAACTGCGTTAAACAGTGCGATGCGCAAAATAGCGCGAGTGTAAACTGCGTTAAACAGTGCGATGCGCAAAATAGCTCCTTTGGTAAATAGCACAAAATAGTGCGCTGCGCAAAATAGCGTGAGTGTAAACTGCACAAAATAGTGCGATGCGCAAAATAACGCGATTGTAAACTGCACAAAACAGTGCGATGCGCAAAATAGCACGTTTGATAAACTGCACAAAACAGTGCGATGCGCAAAATAGAGCGAGTGTAAAATGCACAAAACAGAGCGCTGCGCAAAATAGCGCGAGTGTAAACTGCACAAAGCAGTGCGCTGCGCAAAATAGCGCGAGTGTGAACTGCACAAAACAGTGCGCTGGGCTAAATAGCGCGAGTGTAATCTGCACAAAACAGTGCAAATGCGCAAAATAGCGCCTTTAATAAACATCACAAAACAATGTAATGCGCAAAATAGCGAGAGTGTAAACAGCACAAAACAATGCGATGCGCAAAATAGCACGAGTGTAAACTGCAAAAAACGGTGCGATGCGCAAAATAGCGCGTTTGATAAACTGCAGAAAACATTGCAATGCGCAAAATACCGCGTTTGATAAACTGCACGAAACAGTGCGATGCGCAAAATATCGAGAGTGTAAACTGCACAAAACAGTGCGATGCGCAAAACAACGCGAGTGTAAACTGCACAAAACAGTGCGATGCGCAAAATAGCGAGAGTGTAAACTGCACAAAACAGTGCGATACGCAAAATAGCGCGAGTGTAAACTGCACAAAACAGTGCACTGCGCAAAATAGCGCGAGTGTAAACTGCAAAAAATGGTGCGATGCGCAAAATAGCGCGTCTGATAAACTGCACAAAACAGTGCGATATGCAAAATAACGCGTTTGGTAAACTGCACAAAACAGTGCGATGCGCAAAATAGCGAGAGTGTAAACTGCGCAAAACAGTGCGATGCGCAAAATAGCGCGAGTGTAAACTGCGTTAAACAGTGCGATGCGCAAAATAGCTCCTTTGGTAAATAGCACAAAATAGTGCGCTGCGCAAAATAGCGTGAGTGTAAATTGCACAAAATAGTGCGATGCGTAAAATAGCGCGATTGTAAACTGCACAAAACAGTGCGATGCGCAAAATAGCACGTTTGATAAACTGCACAAAACAGTGCGATGCGCAAAATAGAGCGAGTGTAAAATGCACAAAACAGAGCGCTGCGCAAAATAGCGCGAGTGTAAACTGCACGAAGCAGTGCGCTGCGCAAAATAGCGCGAGTGTGAATTGCACAAAACAGTGCGCTGGGCTAAATAGCGCGAGTGTAATCTGCACAATACAGTGCAATGCGCAAAATAGCGCGTTTAATAAACAGCACAAAACAGTGTAATGCGCAAAATAGCGAGAGTGTAAACAGCACAAAACAGTGCGATGCGCAAAATAGCACGAGTGTAAACTGCAAAAAACGGTGCGATGCGCAAAATAGCGCGTTTGATAAACTGCACAAAACATTGCAATGCGCAAAATACCGCGTTTGATAAACTGCACAAAACAGTGCGATGCGCAAAATATCGAGAGTGTAAACTGCACAAAACAGTGCGATGCGCAAAACAGCGCGAGTGTAAACTGCACAAAACAGTGCGATGCGCAAAATAGAGAGAGTGTAAACAGCACAAAACAGTGCGATACGCAAAATAGCGCGAGTGTAAACTGCACAAAACAGTGCACTGCGCAAAATAGCGCGAGTGTAAACTGCAAAAAATGGTGCGATGCGCAAAATAGCGCGTCTGATAAACTACACAAAACAGTGCGATGCGCAAAATAACGCGTTTGGTAAACTGCACAAAACAGTGCGATGCGCAAAATAGCGAGAGTGTAAACTGCGCAAAACAGTGCGATGCGCAAAATAGCGCGAGTGTAAACTGCGTTAAACAGTGCGATGCGCAAAATAGCTCCTTTGGTAAATAGCACAAAATAGTGCGCTGCGCAAAATAGCGTGAGTGTAAACTGCACAAAATAGTGCGATGCGCAAAATAACGCGAGTGTAAACAGCACAAAACAGTGCGATGCGCAAAATAGCGCGAGTGTAAACTGCACAAAGCAGTGCGCTGCGCAAAATAGCGCGAGTGTGAACTGCACAAAACAGTGCGCTGGGCTAAATAGCGCGAGTGTAATCTGCACAAAACAGTGCAAATGCGCAAAATAGCGCGTTTAATAAACAGCACAAAACAGTGTAATGCGCAAAATAGCGAGAGTGTAAACAGCACAAAACACTGCGATGCGCAAAATAGCACGAGTGTAAACTGCAAAAAACGGTGCGATGCGCAAAATAGCGCGTTTGATAAACTGCACAAAACATTGCAATGCGCAAAATACCGCGTTTGATAAACTGCACAAAACAGTGCGATGCGCAAAATATCGAGAGTGTAAACTGCACAAAACAGTGCGATGCGCAAAACAGCGCGAGTGTAAACTGCACAAAACAGTGCGATGCGCAAAATAGCGAGAGTGTAAACAGCACAAAACAGTGCGATACGCAAAATAGCGCGAGTGTAAACTGCACAAAACAGTGCACTGCGCAAAATAGCGCGAGTGTAAACTGCAAAAAATGGTGCGATGCGCAAAATAGCGCGTCTGATAAACTGCACAAAACAGTGCGATGCGCAAAATAACGCGTTTGGTAAACTGCACAAAACAGTGCGATGCGCAAAATAGCGAGAGTGTAAACTGCGCAAAACAGTGCGATGCGCAAAATAGCGCGAGTGTAAACTGCGTTAAACAGTGCGATGCGCAAAATAGCTCCTTTGGTAAATAGCACAAAATAGTGCGCTGCGCAAAATAGCGTGAGTGTAAATTGCACAAAATAGTGCGATGCGTAAAATAGCGCGATTGTAAACTGCACAAAACAGTGCGATGCGCAAAATAGCACGTTTGATAAACTGCACAAAACAGTGCGATGCGCAAAATAGAGCGAGTGTAAAATGTACAAAACAGAGCGCTGCGCAAAATAGCGCGAGTGTAAACTGCACAAAATAGTGCGATGCGCCGAATAACGCGAGTGTAAACAGCAGAAAACAGTGCGATGCGCAAAATAGCGCGAGTGTAAACTGCACAAAGCAGTGCGCTGCGCAAAATAGCGCGAGTGTGAACTGCACAAAACAGTGCGCTTGGCTAAATAGCGCGAGTGTAATCTGCACAAAACAGTGCAATGCGCAAAATAGCGCGTATAATAAACAGCACAAAACAGTGTAATGCGCAAAATAGCGAGAGTGTAAACAGCACAAAACAATGCGATGCGCAAAATAGCACGAGTGTAAACTGCAAAAAACGGTGCGATGCGCAAAATAGCGCGTTTGATAAACTGCACAAAACATTGCAATGCGCAAAATACCGCGTTTGATAAACTGCACAAAACGGTGCGATGCGCAAAATATCGAGAGTGTAAACTGCACAAAACAGTGCGATGCGCAAAACAGCGCGAGTGTAAACTGCACAAAACAGTGCGATGCGCAAAATAGCGAGAGTGTAAACAGCACAAAACAGTGCGATACGCAAAATAGCGCGAGTGTAAACTGCACAAAACAGTGCACTGCGCAAAATAGCGCGAGTGTAAACTGCAAAAAATGGTGCGATGCGCAAAATAGCGCGTCTGATAAACTGCACAAAACAGTGCGATGCGCAAAATAACGCGTTTGGTAAACTGCACAAAACAGTGCGATGCGCAAAATAGCGAGAGTGTAAACTGCGCAAAACAGTGCGATGCGCAAAATAGCTCCTTTGGTAAATAGCACAAAATAGTGCGCTGCGCAAAATAGCGTGAGTGTAAATTGCACAAAATAGTGCGATGCGTAAAATAGCGCGATTGTAAACTGCACAAAACAGTGCGATGCGCAAAATAGCACGTTTGATAAACTGCACAAAACAGTGCGATGCGCAAAATAGAGCGAGTGTAAAATGCACAAAACAGAGCGCTGCGCAAAATAGCGCGAGTGTAAACTGCACAAAATAGTGCGATGCGCCAAATATCGCGAGTGTAAACAGCAAAAAACAGTGCGATGCGCAAAATAGCGCGAGTGTAAACTGCACAAAGCAGTGCGCTGCGCAAAATAGCGCGAGTGTGAACTTCACAAAACAATGCGCTTGGCTAAATAGCGCGAGTGTAATCTGCACAAAACAGTGCAATGCGCAAAATAGCGCGTATAATAAACAGCACAAAACAGTGTAATGCGCAAAATAGCGAGAGTGTAAACAGCACAAAACAATGCGATGCGCAAAATAGCACGAGTGTAAACTGCAAAAAACGGTGCGATGCGCAAAATAGCGCGTTTGATAAACTGCACAAAACATTGCAATGCGCAAAATACCGCGTTTGATAAACTGCACAAAACAGTGCGATGCGCAAAATATCGAGAGTGTAAACTGCACAAAACAGTGCGATGCGCAAAACAGCGCGAGTGTAAACTGCACAAAACAGTGCGATGCGCAAAATAGCGAGAGTGTAAACAGCACAAAACAGTGCGATACGCAAAATAGCGCGAGTGTAAACTGCACAAAACAGTGCACTGCGCAAAATAGCGCGAGTGTAAACTGCAAAAAATGGTGCGATGCGCAAAATAGCGCGTCTGATAAACTGCACAAAACAGTGCGATGCGCAAAATAACGCGTTTGGTAAACTGCACAAAACAGTGCGATGCGCAAAATAGCGAGAGTGTAAACTGCGCAAAACAGTGCGATGCGCAAAATAGCGCGAGTGTAAACTGCGTTAAACAGTGCGATGCGCAAAATAGCTCCTTTGGTAAATAGCACAAAATAGTGCGCTGCGCAAAATAGCGTGAGTGTAAATTGCACAAAATAGTGCGATGCGTAAAATAGCGCGATTGTAAACTACACAAAACAGTGCGACGCGCAAAATAGCACGTTTGATAAACTGCACAAAACAGTGCGATGCGCAAAATAGAGCGAGTGTAAAATGCACAAAACAGAGCGCTGCGCAAAATAGCGCGAGTGTAAACTGCACAAAACAGTGCGATGCGCAAAATAACGCGAGTGTAAACAGCACAACACAGTGCGAGGCGCAAAATAGCGCGAGTGTAAACTGCACAAAGCAGTGCGCTGCGCAAAATAGCGCGAGTGTGAACTGCACAAAACAGTGCGCTGGGCTAAATAGCGCGAGTGTAATCTGCACAAAACAGTGCAATGCGCAAAATAGCGCGTTTAATAAACAGCACAGAACAGGATAATGCGCAAAATAGCGAGAGTGTAAACAGCACAAAACAGTGCGATGCGCAAAATAGCACGAGTGTAAACTGCAAAAAACGGTGCGATGCGCAAAATAGCGCGTTTGATAAACTGCACAAAATATTGCAATGCGCAAAATACCGCGTTTGATAAACTGCACAAAACAGTGCGATGCGCAAAAGATCGAGAGTGTAAACTGCACAAAACAGTGCGATGCGCAAAACAGCGCGAGTGTAAACTGCGCAAAACAGTGCGATGCGCAAAATAGCGAGAGTGTAAACAGCACAAAATAGTGCGATACGCAAAATAGCGCGAGTGTAAACTGCACAAAACAGTGCACTGCGCAAAATAGCGCGAGTGTAAACTGCAAAAAATGGTGCGATGCGCAAAATAGCGCGTCTGATAAACTGCACAAAACAGTGCGATGTGCAAAATAACGCGTTTGGTAAACTGCACAAAACAGTACGATGCGCAAAATAGCGAGAGTGTAAACTGCGCAAAACAGTGCGAGGCGCAAAATAGCGCGAGTGTAAACTGCGTTAAACAGTGCGATGCGCAAAATAGCTCCTTTGGTAAATAGCACAAAATAGTGCGCTGCGCAAAATAGCGTGAGTGTAAATTGCACAAAATAGTGCGATGCGTAAAATAGCGCGATTGTAAACTGCACAAAACAGTGCGATGCGCAAAATAGCACGTTTGATAAACTGCACAAAACAGTGCGATGCGCAAAATAGAGCGAGTGTAAAATGCACAAAACAGAGCGCTGCGCAAAATAGCGCGAGTGTAAACTGCACAAAATAGTATGATGCGCAAAATAACGCGAGTGTAAACAGCACAACACAGTGCGATGCGCAAAATAGCGCGAGTGTAAACTGCACGAAGCAGTGCGCTGTGCAAAATAGCGCGAGTGTGAATTGCACAAAACAGTGCGCTGGGCTAAATAGCGCGAGTGTAATCTGCACAAAACAGTGCAATGCGCAAAATAGCGCGTATAATAAACAGCACAAAACAGTGTAATGTGCAAAATAGCGAGAGTGTAAACAGCACAAAACAGTGCGATGCGCAAAATAGCACGAGTGTAAACTGCAAAAAACGGTGCGTTGCGCAAAATAGCGCGTTTGATAAACTGCACAAAACATTGCAATGCACAAAATACCGCGTTTGATAAACTGCACAAAACAGTGCGATGCACAAAATATCGAGAGTGTAAACTGCACAAAACAGTGGGATGCGCAAAACAGCGCGAGTGTAAACTGCACAAAACAGTGCGATGCGCAAAATATCGAGAGTGTAAACTGCACAAAACGGTGGGATGCGCAAAATAGCGCGAGTGTAAACTGCGCAAAACAGTGCGATGCGCAAAATAGCTCCTTTGGTAAATAGCACAAAATAGTGCGCTGCGCAAAATAGCGTGAGTGTAAATTGCACAAAATAGTGCGATGCGTAAAATAGCGCGATTGTAAACTGCACAAAATAGTGCGATGCGCAAAATAGCACGTTTGATAAACTGCACAAAACAGTGCGATGCGCAAAATAGAGCGAGTGTAAAATGCAGAAAACAGAGCGCTGCGCAAAATATCGCGAGTGTAAACTGCACAAAATAGTGCGATGCGCAAAATAACGCGAGTGTAAACAGCACAACACAGTGCGATGCGCAAAATAGCGCGAGTGTAAACTGCACAAAGCAGTGCGCTGCGCAAAATAGCGCGAGTGTGAACTGCACAAAACAGTGCGCTGGGCTAAATAGCGCGAGTGTAATCTGCACAAAACAGTGCAATGCGCAAAATAGCGCGTTTAATAAACAGCACAAAACAGTGTAATGTGCGAAATAGCGAGAGTGTAAACAGCACAAAACAGTGCGATGCGCAAAATAGCGCGTTTGATAAACTGCACAAAACGTTGCAATGCGCAAAATAACGCGTTTGGTAAACTGCACAAAACAATGCGATGCGCAAAATAGCGAGAGTGTAAACTGCGCAAAACAGTGCGATGCGCAAAATAGCGCGAGTGTAAACTGCGTTAAACAGTGCGATGCGCAAAATAGCTCCTTTGGTAAATAGCACAAAATAGTGCGCTACGCAAAATAGCGTGAGTGTAAATTGCACAAAATAGTGCGATGCGTAAAATAGCGCGATTGTAAACTGCACAAAACAGTGCGATGCGCAAAATAGCACGTTTGATAAACTGCACAAAACAGTGCGATGCGCAAAATAGAGCGAGTGTAAAATGCACAAAACAGAGCGCTGCGCAAAATAGCGCGAGTGTAAACTGCACAAAATAGTGCGATGCGCAAAATAACGCGAGTGTAAACAGCACAAAACAGTGCGATGCGCAAAATAGCGCGAGTGTAAACTGGACAAAGCAGTGCGCTGCGCAAAATAGCGCGAGTGTGAACTGCACAAAACAGTGCGCTGGGCTAAATAGCGCGAGTGTAATCTGCACAAAACAGTGCAAATGCGCAAAATAGCGCCTTTAATAAACATCACAAAACAGTGTAATGCGCAAAATAGCGAGAGTGTAAACAGCACAAAACAGTGCGATGCGCAAAATAGCACGAGTGTAAACTGCAAAAAACGGTGCGATGCGCAAAATAGCGCGTTTGATAAACTGCAGAAAACATTGCAATGCGCAAAATACCGCGTTTGATAAACTGCACAAAACAGTGCGATGCGCAAAATATCAGGAGTGTAAACTGCACAAAACAGTGCGATGCGCAAAACAACGCGAGTGTAAACTGCACAAAACAGTGCGATGCGCAAAATAGCGAGAGTGTAAACTGCACAAAACAGTGCGATACGCAAAATAGCGCGAGTGTAAACTGCACAAAACAGTGCACTGCGCAAAATAGCGCGAGTGTAAACTGCAAAAAATGGTGCGATGCGCAAAATAGCGCGTCTGATAAACTGCACAAAACAGTGCGATGTGCAAAATAACGCGTTTGGTAAACTGCACAAAACAGTGCGATGCGCAAAATAGCGAGAGTGTAAACTGCGCAAAACAGTGCGATGCGCAAAATAGCGCGAGTGTAAACTGCGTTAAACAGTGCGATGCGCAAAATAGCTCCTTTGGTAAATAGCACAAAATAGTGCGCTGCGCAAAATAGCGTGAGTGTAAATTGCACAAAATAGTGCGAGTGTAAATTGCACAAAATAGTGCGATGCGTAAAATAGCGCGATTGTAAACTGCACAAAACAGTGCGATGCGCAAAATAGCACGTTTGATAAACTGCACAAAACAGTGCGATGCGCAAAATAGAGCGAGTGTAAAATGCACAAAACAGAGCGCTGCGCAAAATAGCGCGAGTGTAAACTGCACGAAGCAGTGCGCTGCGCAAAATAGCGCGAGTGTGAATTGCACAAAACAGTGCGCTGGGCTAAATAGCGCGAGTGTAATCTGCACAAAACAGTGCAATGCGCAAAATAGCGCGTTTAATAAACAGCACAAAACAGTGTAATGCGCAAAATAGCGAGAGTGTAAACAGCACAAAACAGTGCGATGCGCAAAATAGCACGAGTGTAAACTGCAAAAAACGGTGCGATGCGCAAAATAGCGCGTTTGATAAACTGCAGAAAACATTGCAATGCGCAAAATACCGCGTTTGATAAACTGCACAAAACAGTGCGATGCGCAAAATATCGAGAGTGTAAACTGCACAAAACAGTGCGATGCGCAAAACAGCGCGAGTGTAAACTGCACAAAACAGTGCGATGCGCAAAATAGCGAGAGTGTAAACAGCACAAAACAGTGCGATACGCAAAATAGCGCGAGTGTAAACTGCACAAAACAGTGCACTGCGCAAAATAGCGCGAGTGTAAACTGCAAAAAATGGTGCGATGCGCAAAATAGCGCGTCTGATAAACTGCACAAAGCAGTGCGATGCGCAAAATAACGCGTTTGGTAAACTGCACAAAACAATGCGATGCGCAAAATAGCGAGAGTGTAAACTGCGCAAAACAGTGCGATGCGCAAAATAGCGCGAGTGTAAACTGCGTTAAACAGTGCGATGCGCAAAATAGCTCCTTTGGTAAATAGCACAAAATAGTGTGCTGCGCAAAATAGCGTGAGTGTAAACTGCACAAAATAGTGCGATGCGCAAAATAACGCGAGTGTAAACAGCACAAAACAGTGCGATGCGCAAAATAGCGCGAGTGTAAACTGCATAAAGCAGTGCGCTGCGCAAAATAGCGCGAGTGTGAACTGCACAAAACAGTGCGCTGGGCTAAATAGCGCGAGTGTAATCTGCACAAAACAGTGCAAATGCGCAAAATAGCGCGTTTAATAAACAGCACAAAACAGTGTAATGCGCAAAATAGCGAGAGTGTAAACAGCACAAAACACTGCGATGCGCAAAATAGCACGAGTGTAAACTGCAAAAAACGGTGCGATGCGCAAAATAGCGCGTTTGATAAACTGCAGAAAACATTGCAATGCACAAAATACCGCGTTTGATAAACTGCACAAAACAGTGCGATGCGCAAAATATCGAGAGTGTAAACTGCACAAAACAGTGCGATGCGCAAAACAACGCGAGTGTAAACTGCAAAAAACAGTGCGATGCGCAAAATAGCGAGAGTGTAAACTGCACAGAACAGTGCGATACGCAAAATAGCGCGAGTGTAAACTGCACAAAACAGTGCACTGCGCAAAATAGCGCGAGTGTAAACTGCAAAAAATGGTGCGATGCGCAAAATAGCGCGTCTGATAAACTGCACAAAACAGTGCGATGTGCAAAATAACGCGTTTGGTAAACTGCACAAAACAGTGCGATGCGCAAAATAGCGAGAGTGTAAACTGCGCAAAACAGTGCGATGCGCAAAATAGCGCGAGTGTAAACTGCGTTAAACAGTGCGATGCGCAAAATAGCTCCTTTGGTAAATAGCACAAAATAGTGCGCTGCGCAAAATAGCGTGAGTGTAAATTGCACAAAATAGTGCGATGCGTAAAATAGCGCGATTGTAAACTGCACAAAACAGTGCGATGCGCAAAATAGCACGTTTGATAAATTGCACAAAACAGTGCGATGCGCAAAATAGAGCGAGTGTAAAATGCACAAAACAGAGCGCTGCGCAAAATAGCGCGAGTGTAAACTGCATGAAGCAGTGCGCTGCGCAAAATAGCGCGAGTGTGAATTGCACAAAACAGTGCGCTGGCCTAAATAGCGCTAGTGTAATCTGCACAAAACAGTGCAATGCGCAAAATAGCGCGTCTAATAAACAGCACAAAACAGTGTAATGCGCAAAATAGCGAGAGTGTAAACAGCACAAAACAGTGCGATGCGCAAAATAGCACGAGTGTAAACTGCAAAAAACGGTGCGATGCGCAAAATAGCGCGTTTGATAAACTGCACAAAACATTGCAATGCGCAAAATACCGCGTTTGATAAACTGCACAAAACAGTGCGATGCGCAAAATATCGAGAGTGTAAACTGCACAAAACAGTGCGATGCGCAAAACAGCGCGAGTGTAAACTGCACAAAACAGTGCGATGCGCAAAATAGCGAGAGTGTAAACAGCACAAAACAGTGCGATACGCAAAATAGCGCGAGTGTAAACTGCACAAAACAATGCACTGCGCAAAATAGCGCGAGTGTAAACTGCAAAAAATGGTGCGATGCGCAAAATAGCGCGTCTGATAAACTGCACAAAACAGTGCGATGCGCAAAATAACGCGTTTGGTAAACTGCACAAAACAGTGCGATGCGCAAAATAGCGAGAGTGTAAACTGCGCAAAACAGTGCGTTGCGCAAAATAGCGCGAGTGTAAACTGCGTTAAACAGTGCGATGCGCAAAATAGCTCCTTTGGTAAATAGCACAAAATAGTGCGCTGCGCAAAATAGCGTGAGTGTAAATTGCACAAAATAGTGCGATGCGTAAAATAGCGCGATTGTAAACTGCACAAAACAGTGCGACGCGCAAAATAGCACGTTTGATAAACTGCACAAAACAGTGCGATGCGCAAAATAGAGCGAGTGTAAAATGCACAAAACAGAGCGCTGCGCAAAATAGCGCGAGTGTAAACTGCACAAAACAGTGCGATGCGCAAAATAACGCGAGTGTAAACAGCACAACACAGTGCGATGCGCAAAATAGCGCGAGTGTAAACTGCACAAAGCAGTGCGCTGCGCAAAATAGCGCGAGTGTGAACTGCACAAAACAGTGCGCTGGGCTAAATAGCGCGAGTGTAATCTGCACAAAACAGTGCAATGCGCAAAATAGCGCGTTTAATAAACAGCACAAAACAGTATAATACGCAAAATAGCGAGAGTGTAAACAGCACAAAACAGTGCGATGCGCAAAATAGCACGAGTGTAAACTGCAAAAAACGGTGCGATGCGCAAAATAGCGCGTTTGATAAACTGCACAAAATATTGCAATGCGCAAAATACCGCGTTTGATAAACTGCACAAAACAGTGCGATGCGCAAAAGATCGAGAGTGTAAACTGCACAAAACAGTGCGATGCGCAAAATAGCGCGAGTGCAAACTGCGCAAAACAGTGCGATGCGCAAAATAGCGAGAGTGTAAACAGCACAAAACAGTGCGATACGCAAAATAGCGCGAGTGTAAACTGCACAAAACAGTGCACTGCGCAAAATAGCGCGAGTGTAAACTGCAAAAAATGGTGCGATGCGCAAAATAGCGCGTCTGATAAACTGCACAAAACAGTGCGATGTGCAAAATAACGCGTTTGGTAAACTGCACAAAACAGTGCGATGCGCAAAATAGCGAGAGTGTAAACTGCGCAAAACAGTGCGAGGCGCAAAATAGCGCGAGTGTAAACTGCGTTAAACAGTGCGATGCGCAAAATAGCTCCTTTGGTAAATAGCACAAAATAGTGCGCTGCGCAAAATAGCGTGAGTGTAAATTGCACAAAATAGTGCGATGCGTAAAATAGCGCAATTGTAAACTGCACAAAACAGTGCGATGCGCAAAATAGCACGTTTGATAAACTGCACAAAACAGTGCGATGCGCAAAATAGAGCGAGTGTAAAATGCACAAAACAGAGCGCTGCGCAAAATAGCGCGAGTGTAAACTGCACAAAATAGTGCGATGCTCAAAATAACGCGAGTGTAAACAGCACAAAACAGTGCGATGCGCAAAATAGCGCGAGTGTAAACTGCACAAAGCAGTGCGCTGCGCAAAATAGCGCGAGTGTGAACTGCACAAAACAGTGCGCTGGGCTAAATAGCGCGAGTGTAATCTGCACAACACAGTGCAAATGCGCAAAATAGCGCCTTTAATAAACATCACAAAACAATGTAATGCGCAAAATAGCAAGAGTGTAAACAGCACAAAACTGTGCGATGCGCAAAATAGCACGAGTGTAAACTGCAAAAAACGGTGCGATGCGCAAAATAGCGCGTTTGATAAACTGCAGAAAACATTGCAATGCGCAAAATACCGCGTTTGATAAACTGCACAAAACAGTGCGATGCGCAAAATATCGAGAGTGTAAACTGCACAAAACAGTGCGATGCGCAAAACAACGCGAGTGTAAACTGCACAAAACAGTGCGATGCGCAAAATAGCGAGAGTGTAAACCGCACAAAACAGTGCGATACGCAAAATAGCGCGAGTGTAAACTGCACAAAACAGTGCACTGCGCAAAATAGCGCGAGTGTAAACTGCAAAAAATGGTGCGATGCGCAAAATAGCGCGTCTGATAAACTGCACAAAACAGTGCGATGTGCAAAATAACGCGTTTGGTAAACTGCACAAAACAGTGCGATGCGCAAAATAGCGAGAGTGTAAACTGCGCAAAACAGTGCGATGCGCAAAATAGCGCGAGTGTAAACTGCGTTAAACAGTGCGATGCGCAAAATAGCTCCTTTGGTAAATAGCACAAAATAGTGCGCTGCGCAAAATAGCGTGAGTGTAAATTGCACAAAATAGTGCGATGCGTAAAATAGCGCGATTGTAAACTGCACAAAACAGTGCGATGCGCAAAATAGCACGTTTGATAAACTGCACAAAACAGTGCGATGCGCAAAATAGAGCGAGTGTAAAATGCACAAAACAGAGCGCTGCGCAAAATAGCGCGAGTGTAAACTGCACGAAGCAGTGCGCTGCGCAAAATAGCGCGAGTGTGAATTGCACAAAACAGTGCGCTGGGCTAAATAGCGCGAGTGTAATCTGCACAAAACAGTGCAATGCGCAAAATAGCGCGTTTAATAAACAGCACAAAACAGTGTAATGCGCAAAATAGCGAGAGTGTAAACAGCACAAAACAGTGCGATGCGCAAAATAGCACGAGTGTAAACTGCAAAAAACGGTGCGATGCGCAAAATAGCGCGTTTGATAAACTGCACAAAACATTGCAATGCGCAAAATACCGCGTTTGATAAACTGCACAAAACAGTGCGATGCGCAAAATATCGAGAGTGTAAACTGCACAAAACAGTGCGATGCGCAAAACAGCGCGAGTGTAAACTGCACAAAACAGTGCGATGCGCAAAATAGAGAGAGTGTAAACAGCACAAAACAGTGCGATACGCAAAATAGCGCGAGTGTAAACTGCACAAAACAGTGCACTGCGCAAAATAGCGCGAGTGTAAACTGCAAAAAATGGTGCGATGCGCAAAATAGCGCGTCTGATAAACTACACAAAACAGTGCGATGCGCAAAATAACGCGTTTGGTAAACTGCACAAAACAGTGCGATGCGCAAAATAGCGAGAGTGTAAACTGCGCAAAATAGTGCGATGCGCAAAATAGCGCGAGTGTAAACTGCGTTAAACAGTGCGATGCGCAAAATAGCTCCTTTGGTAAATAGCACAAAATAGTGCGCTGCGCAAAATAGCGTGAGTGTAAACTGCACAAAATAGTGCGATGCGCAAAATAACGCGAGTGTAAACAGCACAAAACAGTGCGATGCGCAAAATAGCGCGAGTGTAAACTGCACAAAGCAGTGCGCTGCGCAAAATAGCGCGAGTGTGAACTGCACAAAACAGTGCGCTGGGCTAAATAGCGCGAGTGTAATCTGCACAAAACAGTGCAAATGCGCAAAATAGCGCGTTTAATAAACAGCACAAAACAGTGTAATGCGCAAAATAGCGAGAGTGTAAACAGCACAAAACACTGCGATGCGCAAAATAGCACGAGTGTAAACTGCAAAAAACGGTGCGATGCGCAAAATAGCGCGTTTGATAAACTGCAGAAAACATTGCAATGCGCAAAATACCGCGTTTGATAAACTGCACAAAACAGTGCGATGCGCAAAATATCGAGAGTGTAAACTGCACAAAACAGTGCGATGCGCAAAACAACGCGAGTGTAAACTGCACAAAACAGTGCGATGCGCAAAATAGCGAGAGTGTAAACTGCACAGAACAGTGCGATACGCAAAATAGCGCGAGTGTAAACTGCACAAAACAGTGCACTGCGCAAAATAGCGCGAGTGTAAACTGCAAAAAATGGTGCGATGCGCAAAATAGCGCGTCTGATAAATTGCACAAAACAGTGCGATGTGCAAAATAACGCGTTTGGTAAACAGCACAAAACAGTGCGATGCGCAAAATAGCGAGAGTGTAAACTGCGCAAAACAGTGCGATGCGCAAAATAGCGCGAGTGTAAACTGCTTTAAACAGTTCGATGCGCAAAATAGCTCCTTTGGTAAATAGCACAAAATAGTGCGCTGCGCAAAATAGCGTGAGTGTAAATTGCACAAAATAGTGCGATGCGTAAAATAGCGCGATTGTAAACTGCACAAAACAGTGCGATGCGCAAAATAGCACGTTTGATAAACTGCACAAAACAGTGCGATGCGCAAAATAGAGCGAGTGTAAAATGCACAAAACAGAGCGCTGCGCAAAATAGCGCGAGTGTAAACTGCACGAAGCAGTGCGCTGCGCAAAATAGCGCGAGTGTGAATTGCACAAAACAGTGCGCTGGGCTAAATAGCGCTAGTGTAATCTGCACAAAACACTGCAATGCGCAAAATAGCGCGTTTAATAAACAGCACAAAACAGTGTAATGCGCAAAAAGCGAGAGTGTAAACAGCACAAAACAGTGCGATGCGCAAAATAGCACGAGTGTAAACTGCAAAAAACGGTGCGATGCGCAAAATAGCGCGTTTGATAAACTGCACAAAACATTGCAATGCGCAAAATACCGCGTTTGATAAACTGCACAAAACAGTGCGATGCGCAAAATATCGAGAGTGTAAACTGCACAAAACAGTGCGATGCGCAAAACAGCGCGAGTGTAAACTGCACAAAACAGTGCGATGCGCAAAATAGCGAGAGTGTAAACAGCACAAAACAGTGCGATACGCAAAATAGCGCGAGTGTAAACTGCACAAAACAGTGCACTGCGCAAAATAGCGCGAGTGTAAACTGCAAAAAATGGTGCGATGCGCAAAATAGCGCGTCTGATAAACTGCACAAAACAGTGCGATGCGCAAAATAACGCGTTTGGTAAACTGCACAAAACAGTGCGATGCGCAAAATAGCGAGAGTGTAAACTGCGCAAAACAGTGCGATGCGCAAAATAGCGCGAGTGTAAACTGCGTTAAACAGTGCGATGCGCAAAATAGCTCCTTTGGTAAATAGCACAAAATAGTGCGCTGCGCAAAATAGCGTGAGTGTAAATTGCACAAAATAGTGCGATGCGTAAAATAGCGCGATTGTAAACTGCACAAAACAGTGCGATGCGCAAAATAGCACGTTTGATAAACTGCACAAAACAGTGCGATGCGCAAAATAGAGCGAGTGTAAAATGTACAAAACAGAGCGCTGCGCAAAATAGCGCGAGTGTAAACTGCACAAAATAGTGCGATGCGCCAAATAACGCGAGTGTAAACAGCAGAAAACAGTGCGATGCGCAAAATAGCGCGAGTGTAAACTGCACAAAGCAGTGCGCTGCGCAAAATAGCGCGAGTGTGAACTGCACAAAACAGTGCGCTTGGCTAAATAGCGCGAGTGTAATCTGCACAAAACAGTGCAATGCGCAAAATAGCGCGTATAATAAACAGCACAAAACAGTGTAATGCGCAAAATAGCGAGAGTGTAAACAGCACAAAACAATGCGATGCGCAAAATAGCACGAGTGTAAACTGCAAAAAACGGTGCGATGCGCAAAATAGCGCGTTTGATAAACTGCAGAAAACATTGCAATGCGCAAAATACCGCGTTTGATAAACTGCACAAAACGGTGCGATGCGCAAAATATCGAGAGTGTAAACTGCACAAAACAGTGCGATGCGCAAAACAGCGCGAGTGTAAACTGCACAAAACAGTGCGATGCGCAAAATAGCGAGAGTGTAAACAGCACAAAACAGTGCGATACGCAAAATAGCGCGAGTGTAAACTGCACAAAACAGTGCACTGCGCAAAATAGCGCGAGTGTAAACTGCAAAAAGTGGTGCGATGCGCAAAATAGCGCGTCTGATAAACTGCACAAAACAGTGCGATGCGCAAAATAACGCGTTTGGTAAACTGCACAAAACAGTGCGATGCGCAAAATAGCGAGAGTGTAAACTGCGCAAAACAGTGCGATGCGCAAAATAGCTCCTTTGGTAAATAGCACAAAATAGTGCGCTGCGCAAAATAGCGTGAGTGTAAATTGCACAAAATAGTGCGATGCGTAAAATAGCGCGATTGTAAACTGCACAAAACAGTGCGATGCGCAAAATAGCACGTTTGATAAACTGCACAAAACAGTGCGATGCGCAAAATAGAGCGAGTGTAAAATGCACAAAACAGAGCGCTGCGCAAAATAGCGCGAGTGTAAACTGCACAAAATAGTGCGATGCGCCAAATAACGCGAGTGTAAACAGCAGAAAACAGTGCGATGCGCAAAATAGCGCGAGTGTAAACTGCACAAAGCAGTGCGCTGCGCAAAATAGCGCGAGTGTGAACTGCACAAAACAGTGCGCTTGGCTAAATAGCGCGAGTGTAATCTGCACAAAACAGTGCAATGCGCAAAATAGCGCGTATAATAAACAGCACAAAACAGTGTAATGCGCAAAATAGCGAGAGTGTAAACAGCACAAAACAATGCGATGCGCAAAATAGCACGAGTGCAAACTGCAAAAAACGGTGCGATGCGCAAAATAGCGCGTTTGATAAACTGCACAAAACATTGCAATGCGCAAAATACCACGTTTGATAAACTGCACAAAACAGTGCGATGCGCCAAATATCGAGAGTGTAAACTGCACAAAACAGTGCGATGCGCAAAACAGCGCGAGTGTAAACTGCACAAAACAGTGCGATGCGCAAAATAGCGAGAGTGTAAACAGCACAAAACAGTGCGATACGCAAAATAGCGCGAGTGTAAACTGCACAAAACAGTGCACTGCGCAAAATAGCGCGAGTGTAAACTGCAAAAAATGGTGCGATGCGCAAAATAGCGCGTCTGATAAACTGCACAAAACAGTGCGATGCGCAAAATAACGCGTTTGGTAAACTGCACAAAACAGTGCGATGCGCAAAATAGCGAGAGTGTAAACTGCGCAAAACAGTGCGATGCGCAAAATAGCGCGAGTGTAAACTTCGTTAAACAGTGCGATGCGCAAAATAGCTCCTTTGGTAAATAGCACAAAATAGTGCGCTGCGCAAAATAGCGTGAGTGTAAATTGCACAAAATAGTGCGATGCGTAAAATAGCGCGATTGTAAACTGCACAAAACAGTGCGACGCGCAAAATAGCACGTTTGATAAACTGCACAAAACAGTGCGATGCGCAAAATAGAGCGAGTGTAAAATGCACAAAACAGAGCGCTGCGCAAAATAGCGCGAGTGTAAACTGCACAAAACAGTGCGATGCGCAAAATAACGCGAGTGTAAACAGCACAACACAGTGCGAGGCGCAAAATAGCGCGAGTGTAAACTGCACAAAGCAGTGCGCTGCGCAAAATAGCGCGAGTGTGAACTGCACAAAACAGTGCGCTGGGCTAAATAGCGCGAGTGTAATCTGCACAAAACAGTGCAATGCGCAAAATAGCGCGTTTAATAAACAGCACAGAACAGGATAATGCGCAAAATAGCGAGAGTGTAAACAGCACAAAACAGTGCGATGCGCAAAATAGCACGAGTGTAAACTGCAAAAAACGGTGCGATGCGCAAAATAGCGCGTTTGATAAACTGCACAAAACATTGCAATGCGCAAAATACCGCGTTTGATAAACTGCACAAAACAGTGCGATGCGCAAAATATCGAGAGTGTAAACTGCACAAAACAGTGCGATGCGCAAAACAGCGCGAGTGTAAACTGCACAAAACAGTGCGATGCGCAAAATAGCGAGAGTGTAAACAGCACAAAACAGTGCGATACGCAAAATAGCGCGAGTGTAAACTGCAAAAAACAGTGCACTGCGCAAAATAGCGCGAGTGTAAACTGCAAAAAATGGTGCGATGCGCAAAATAGCGCGTCTGATAAACTGCACAAAACAGTGCGATGCGCAAAATAACGCGTTTGGTAAACTGCACAAAACAGTGCGATGCGCAAAATAGCGAGAGTGTAAACTGCGCAAAACAGTGCGATGCGCAAAATAGCGCGAGTGTAAACTGCGTTAAACAGTGCGATGCGCAAAATAGCTCCTTTGGTAAATAGCACAAAATAGTGCGCTGCGCAAAATAGCGTGAGTGTAAATTGCACAAAATAGTGCGATGCGTAAAATAGCGCGATTGTAAACTGCACAAAACAGTGCGATGCGCAAAATAGCACGTTTGATAAACTGCACAAAACAGTGCGATGCGCAAAATAGAGCGAGTGTAAAATGTACAAAACAGAGCGCTGCGCAAAATAGCGCGAGTGTAAACTGCACAAAATAGTGCGATGCGCCAAATAACGCGAGTGTAAACAGCAGAAAACAGTGCGATGCGCAAAATAGCGCGAGTGTAAACTGCACAAAGCAGTGCGCTGCGCAAAATAGCGCGAGTGTGAACTGCACAAAACAGTGCGCTTGGCTAAATAGCGCGAGTGTAATCTGCACAAAACAGTGCAATGCGCAAAATAGCGCGTATAATAAACAGCACAAAACAGTGTAATGCGCAAAATAGCGAGAGTGTAAACAGCACAAAACAATGCGATGCGCAAAATAGCACGAGTGTAAACTGCAAAAAACGGTGCGATGCGCAAAATAGCGCGTTTGATAAACTGCACAAAACATTGCAATGCGCAAAATACCGCGTTTGATAAACTGCACAAAACAGTGCGATGCGCAAAATATCGAGAGTGTAAACTGCACAAAACAGTGCGATGCGCAAAACAGCGCGAGTGTAAACTGCACAAAACAGTGCGATGCGCAAAATAGCGAGAGTGTAAACAGCACAAAACAGTGCGATGCGCAAAATAGCGAGAGTGTAAACAGCACAAAACAATGCGATGCGCAAAATAGCACGAGTGTAAACTGCAAAAAACGGTGCGATGCGCAAAATAGCGCGTTTGATAAACTGCACAAAACATTGCAATGCGCAAAATACCGCGTTTGATAAACTGCACAAAACGGTGCGATGCGCAAAATATCGAGAGTGTAAACTGCACAAAACAGTGCGATGCGCAAAACAGCGCGAGTGTAAACTGCACAAAACAGTGCGATGCGCAAAATAGCGAGAGTGTAAACAGCACAAAACAGTGCGATACGCAAAATAGCGCGAGTGTAAACTGCACAAAACAGTGCACTGCGCAAAATAGCGCGAGTGTAAACTGCAAAAAATGGTGCGATGCGCAAAATAGCGCGTCTGATAAACTGCACAAAACAGTGCGATGCGCAAAATAACGCGTTTGGTAAACTGCACAAAACAGTGCGATGCGCAAAATAGCGATAGTGTAAACTGCGCAAAACAGTGCGATGCGCAAAATAGCGCGAGTGTAAACTGCGTTAAACAGTGCGATGCGCAAAATAGCTCCTTTGGTAAATAGCACAAAATAGTGCGCTGCGCAAAATAGCGTGAGTGTAAATTGCACAAAATAGTGCGATGCGTAAAATAGCGCGATTGTAAACTGCACAAAACAGTGCGATGCGCAAAATAGCACGTTTGATAAACTGCACAAAACAGTGCGATGCGCAAAATAGAGCGAGTGTAAAATGTACAAAACAGAGCGCTGCGCAAAATAGCGCGAGTGTAAACTGCACAAAATAGTGCGATGCGCCAAATAACGCGAGTGTAAACAGCAGAAAACAGTGCGATGCGCAAAATAGCGCGAGTGTAAACTGCACAAAGCAGTGCGCTGCGCAAAATAGCGCGAGTGTGAACTGCACAAAACAGTGCGCTTGGCTAAATAGCGCGAGTGTAATCTGCACAAAACAGTGCAATGCGCAAAATAGCGCGTATAATAAACAGCACAAAACAGTGTAATGCGCAAAATAGCGATAGTGTAAACAGCACAAAACAATGCGATGCGCAAAATAGCACGAGTGTAAACTGCAAAAAACGGTGCGATGCGCAAAATAGCGCGTTTGATAAACTGCAGAAAACATTGCAATGCGCAAAATACCGCGTTTGATAAACTGCACAAAACGGTGCGATGCGCAAAATATCGAGAGTGTAAACTGCACAAAACAGTGCGATGCGCAAAACAGCGCGAGTGTAAACTGCACAAAACAGTGCGATGCGCAAAATAGCGAGAGTGTAAACAGCACAAAACAGTGCGATACGCAAAATAGCGCGAGTGTAAACTGCACAAAACAGTGCACTGCGCAAAATAGCGCGAGTGTAAACTGCAAAAAGTGGTGCGATGCGCAAAATAGCGCGTCTGATAAACTGCACAAAACAGTGCGATGCGCAAAATAACGCGTTTGGTAAACTGCACAAAACAGTGCGATGCGCAAAATAGCGAGAGTGTAAACTGCGCAAAACAGTGCGATGCGCAAAATAGCTCCTTTGGTAAATAGCACAAAATAGTGCGCTGCGCAAAATAGCGTGAGTGTAAATTGCACAAAATAGTGCGATGCGTAAAATAGCGCGATTGTAAACTGCACAAAACAGTGCGATGCGCAAAATAGCACGTTTGATAAACTGCACAAAACAGTGCGATGCGCAAAATAGAGCGAGTGTAAAATGCACAAAACAGAGCGCTGCGCAAAATAGCGCGAGTGTAAACTGCACAAAATAGTGCGATGCGCCAAATAACGCGAGTGTAAACAGCAGAAAACAGTGCGATGCGCAAAATAGCGCGAGTGTAAACTGCACAAAGCAGTGCGCTGCGCAAAATAGCGCGAGTGTGAACTGCACAAAACAGTGCGCTTGGCTAAATAGCGCGAGTGTAATCTGCACAAAACAGTGCAATGCGCAAAATAGCGCGTATAATAAACAGCACAAAACAGTGTAATGCGCAAAATAGCGAGAGTGTAAACAGCACAAAACAATGCGATGCGCAAAATAGCACGAGTGCAAACTGCAAAAAACGGTGCGATGCGCAAAATAGCGCGTTTGATAAACTGCACAAAACATTGCAATGCGCAAAATACCGCGTTTGATAAACTGCACAAAACAGTGCGATGCGCAAAATATCGAGAGTGTAAACTGCACAAAACAGTGCGATGCGCAAAACAGCGCGAGTGTAAACTGCACAAAACAGTGCGATGCACAAAATAGCGAGAGTGTAAACAGCACAATACAGTGCGATGCGCAAAATAGTACGAGTGTAAACTGCACAAAACAGTGCGATGCGCAAAATAGCGAGAGTGTAAACAGCACAAAACAGTGCGATACGCAAAATAGCGCGAGTGTAAACTGCACAAAACAGTGCACTGCGCAAAATAGCGCGAGTGTAAACTGCAAAAAATGGTGCGATGCGCAAAATAGCGCGTCTGATAAACTGCACAAAACAGTGCGATGCGCAAAATAACGCGTTTGGTAAACTGCACAAAACAGTGCGATGCGCAAAATAGCGAGAGTGTAAACTGCGCAAAATAGTGCGATGCGCAAAATAGCGCGAGTGTAAACTTCGTTAAACAGTGCGATGCGCAAAATAGCTCCTTTGGTAAATAGCACAAAATAGTGCGCTGCGCAAAATAGCGTGAGTGTAAATTGCACAAAATAGTGCGATGCGTAAAATAGCGCGATTGTAAACTGCACAAAACAGTGCGACGCGCAAAATAGCACGTTTGATAAACTGCACAAAACAGTGCGATGCGCAAAATAGAGCGAGTGTAAAATGCACAAAACAGAGCGCTGCGCAAAATAGCGCGAGTGTAAACTGCACAAAACAGTGCGATGGGCAAAATACCGCGAGTGTAAACAGCACAACACAGTGCGAGGCGCAAAATAGCGCGAGTGTAAACTGCACAAAGCAGTGCGCTGCGCAAAATAGCGCGAGTGTGAACTGCACAAAACAGTGCGCTGGGCTAAATAGCGCTAGTGTAATCTGCACAAAACAGTGCAATGCGCAAAATAGCGCGTTTAATAAACAGCACAGAACAGGATAATGCGCAAAATAGCGAGAGTGTAAACAGCACAAAACAGTGCGATGCGCAAAATAGCACGAGTGTAAACTGCAAAAAACGGTGCGATGCGCAAAATAGCGCATTTGATAAACTGCACAAAACATTGCAATGCGCAAAATACCGCGTTTGATAAACTGCACAAAACAGTGCGATGCGCAAAATATCGAGAGTGTAAACTGCACAAAACAGTGCGATGCGCAAAACAGCGCGAGTGTAAACTGCACAAAACAGTGCGATGCGCAAAATAGCGAGAGTGTAAACAGCACAAAACAGTGCGATACGCAAAATAGCGCGAGTGTAAACTGCACAAAACAGTGCACTGCGCAAAATAGCGCGAGTGTAAACTGCAAAAAATGGTGCGATGCGCAAAATAGCGCGTCTGATAAACTGCACAAAACAGTGCGATGCGCAAAATAACGCGTTTGGTAAACTGCACAAAACAGTGCGATGCGCAAAATAGCGAGAGTGTAAACTGCGCAAAACAGTGCGATGCGCAAAATAGCGCGAGTGTAAACTGCGTTAAACAGTGCGATGCGCAAAATAGCTCCTTTGGTAAATAGCACAAAATAGTGCGCTGCGCAAAATAGCGTGAGTGTAAATTGCACAAAATAGTGCGATGCGTAAAATAGCGCGATTGTAAACTGCACAAAACAGTGCGATGCGCAAAATAGCACGTTTGATAAACTGCACAAAACAGTGCGATGCGCAAAATAGAGCGAGTGTAAAATGTACAAAACAGAGCGCTGCGCAAAATAGCGCGAGTGTAAACTGCACAAAATAGTGCGATGCGCCAAATAACGCGAGTGTAAACAGCAGAAAACAGTGCGATGCGCAAAATAGCGCGAGTGTAAACTGCACAAAGCAGTGCGCTGCGCAAAATAGCGCGAGTGTGAACTGCACAAAACAGTGCGCTTGGCTAAATAGCGCGAGTGTAATCTGCACAAAACAGTGCAATGCGCAAAATAGCGCGTATAATAAACAGCACAAAACAGTGTAATGCGCAAAATAGCGAGAGTGTAAACAGCACAAAACAATGCGATGCGCAAAATAGCACGAGTGTAAACTGCAAAAAACGGTGCGATGCGCAAAATAGCGCGTTTGATAAACTGCACAAAACATTGCAATGCGCAAAATACCGCGTTTGATAAACTGCACAAAACAGTGCGATGCGCAAAATATCGAGAGTGTAAACTGCACAAAACAGTGCGATGCGCAAAACAGCGCGAGTGTAAACTGCACAAAACAGTGCGATGCGCAAAATAGCGAGAGTGTAAACAGCACAAAACAGTGCGATGCGCAAAATAGCGAGAGTGTAAACAGCACAAAACAATGCGATGCGCAAAATAGCACGAGTGTAAACTGCAAAAAACGGTGCGATGCGCAAAATAGCGCGTTTGATAAACTGCACAAAACATTGCAATGCGCAAAATACCGCGTTTGATAAACTGCACAAAACGGTGCGATGCGCAAAATATCGAGAGTGTAAACTGCACAAAACAGTGCGATGCGCAAAACAGCGCGAGTGTAAACTGCACAAAACAGTGCGATGCGCAAAATAGCGAGAGTGTAAACAGCACAAAACAGTGCGATACGCAAAATAGCGCGAGTGTAAACTGCACAAAACAGTGCACTGCGCAAAATAGCGCGAGTGTAAACTGCAAAAAATGGTGCGATGCGCAAAATAGCGCGTCTGATAAACTGCACAAAACAGTGCGATGCGCAAAATAACGCGTTTGGTAAACTGCACAAAACAGTGCGATGCGCAAAATAGCGAGAGTGTAAACTGCGCAAAACAGTGCGATGCGCAAAATAGCGCGAGTGTAAACTGCGTTAAACAGTGCGATGCGCAAAATAGCTCCTTTGGTAAATAGCACAAAATAGTGCGCTGCGCAAAATAGCGTGAGTGTAAATTGCACAAAATAGTGCGATGCGTAAAATAGCGCGATTGTAAACTGCACAAAACAGTGCGATGCGCAAAATAGCACGTTTGATAAACTGCACAAAACAGTGCGATGCGCAAAATAGAGCGAGTGTAAAATGTACAAAACAGAGCGCTGCGCAAAATAGCGCGAGTGTAAACTGCACAAAATAGTGCGATGCGCCAAATAACGCGAGTGTAAACAGCAGAAAACAGTGCGATGCGCAAAATAGCGCGAGTGTAAACTGCACAAAGCAGTGCGCTGCGCAAAATAGCGCGAGTGTGAACTGCACAAAACAGTGCGCTTGGCTAAATAGCGCGAGTGTAATCTGCACAAAACAGTGCAATGCGCAAAATAGCGCGTATAATAAACAGCACAAAACAGTGTAATGCGCAAAATAGCGATAGTGTAAACAGCACAAAACAATGCGATGCGCAAAATAGCACGAGTGTAAACTGCAAAAAACGGTGCGATGCGCAAAATAGCACGTTTGATAAACTGCAGAAAACATTGCAATGCGCAAAATACCGCGTTTGATAAACTGCACAAAACGGTGCGATGCGCAAAATATCGAGAGTGTAAACTGCACAAAACAGTGCGATGCGCAAAACAGCGCGAGTGTAAACTGCACAAAACAGTGCGATGCGCAAAATAGCGAGAGTGTAAACAGCACAAAACAGTGCGATACGCAAAATAGCGCGAGTGTAAACTGCACAAAACAGTGCACTGCGCAAAATAGCGCGAGTGTAAACTGCAAAAAATGGTGCGATGCGCAAAATAGCGCGTCTGATAAACTGCACAAAACAGTGCGATGCGCAAAATAACGCGTTTGGTAAACTGCACAAAACAGTGCGATGCGCAAAATAACGCGTTTGGTAAACTGCACAAAACAGTGCGATGCGCAAAATAACGCGTTTGGTAAACTGCACAAAACAGTGCGATGCGCAAAATAGCGAGAGTGTAAACTGCGCAAAACAGTGCGATGCGCAAAATAGCTCCTTTGGTAAATAGCACAAAATAGTGCGCTGCGCAAAATAGCGTGAGTGTAAATTGCACAAAATAGTGCGATGCGTAAAATAGCGCGATTGTAAACTGCACAAAACAGTGCGATGCGCAAAATAGCACGTTTGATAAACTGCACAAAACAGTGCGATGCGCAAAATAGAGCGAGTGTAAAATGCACAAAACAGAGCGCTGCGCAAAATAGCGCGATTGTAAACTGCACAAAATAGTGCGATGCGCCAAATAACGCGAGTGTAAACAGCAGAAAACAGTGCGATGCGCAAAATAGCGCGAGTGTAAACTGCACAAAGCAGTGCGCTGCGCAAAATAGCGCGAGTGTGAACTGCACAAAACAGTGCGCTTGGCTAAATAGCGCGAGTGTAATCTGCACAAAACAGTGCAATGCGCAAAATAGCGCGTATAATAAACAGCACAAAACAGTGTAATGCGCAAAATAGCGAGAGTGTAAACAGCACAAAACAATGCGATGCGCAAAATAGCACGAGTGTAAACTGCAAAAAACGGTGCGATGCGCAAAATAGCGCGTTTGATAAACTGCACAAAACATTGCAATGCGCAAAATACCGCGTTTGATAAACTGCACAAAACAGTGCGATGCGCAAAATATCGAGAGTGTAAACTGCACAAAACAGTGCGATGCGCAAAACAGCGCGAGTGTAAACTGCACAAAACAGTGCGATGCGCAAAATAGCGAGAGTGTAAACAGCACAAAACAGTGCGATGCGCAAAATAGCGAGAGTGTAAACAGCACAAAACAATGCGATGCGCAAAATAGCACGAGTGTAAACTGCAAAAAACGGTGCGATGCGCAAAATAGCGCGTTTGATAAACTGCACAAAACATTGCAATGCGCAAAATACCGCGTTTGATAAACTGCACAAAACGGTGCGATGCGCAAAATATCGAGAGTGTAAACTGCACAAAACAGTGCGATGCGCGAAACAGCGCGAGTGTAAACTGCACAAAACAGTGCGATGCGCAAAATAGCGAGAGTGTAAACAGCACAAAACAGTGCGATACGCAAAATAGCGCGAGTGTAAACTGCACAAAACAGTGCACTGCGCAAAATAGCGCGAGTGTAAACTGCAAAAAATGGTGCGATGCGCAAAATAGCGCGTCTGATAAACTGCACAAAACAGTGCGATGCGCAAAATAACGCGTTTGGTAAACTGCACAAAACAGTGCGATGCGCAAAATAGCGAGAGTGTAAACTGCGCAAAACAGTGCGATGCGCAAAATAGCGCGAGTGTAAACTGCGTTAAACAGTGCGATGCGCAAAATAGCTCCTTTGGTAAATAGCACAAAATAGTGCGCTGCGCAAAATAGCGTGAGTGTAAATTGCACAAAATAGTGCGATGCGTAAAATAGCGCGATTGTAAACTGCACAAAACAGTGCGATGCGCAAAATAGCACGTTTGATAAACTGCACAAAACAGTGCGATGCGCAAAATAGAGCGAGTGTAAAATGTACAAAACAGAGCGCTGCGCAAAATAGCGCGAGTGTAAACTGCACAAAATAGTGCGATGCGCCAAATAACGCGAGTGTAAACAGCAGAAAACAGTGCGATGCGCAAAATAGCGCGAGTGTAAACTGCACAAAGCAGTGCGCTGCGCAAAATAGCGCGAGTGTGAACTGCACAAAACAGTGCGCTTGGCTAAATAGCGCGAGTGTAATCTGCACAAAACAGTGCAATGCGCAAAATAGCGCGTATAATAAACAGCACAAAACAGTGTAATGCGCAAAATAGCGATAGTGTAAACAGCACAAAACAATGCGATGCGCAAAATAGCACGAGTGTAAACTGCAAAAAACGGTGCGATGCGCAAAATAGCGCGTTTGATAAACTGCAGAAAACATTGCAATGCGCAAAATACCGCGTTTGATAAACTGCACAAAACGGTGCGATGCGCAAAATATCGAGAGTGTAAACTGCACAAAACAGTGCGATGCGCAAAACAGCGCGAGTGTAAACTGCACAAAACAGTGCGATGCGCAAAATAACGAGAGTGTAAACAGCACAAAACAGTGCGATACGCAAAATAGCGCGAGTGTAAACTGCACAAAACAGTGCACTGCGCAAAATAGCGCGAGTGTAAACTGCAAAAAATGGTGCGATGCGCAAAATAGCGCGTCTGATAAACTGCACAAAACAGTGCGATGCGCAAAATAACGCGTTTGGTAAACCGCACAAAACAGTGCGATGCGCAAAATAGCGAGAGTGTAAACTGCGCAAAACAGTGCGATGCGCAAAATAGCTCCTTTGGTAAATAGCACAAAATAGTGCGCTGCGCAAAATAGCGTGAGTGTAAATTGCACAAAATAGTGCGATGCGTAAAATAGCGCGATTGTAAACTGCACAAAACAGTGCGATGCGCAAAATAGCACGTTTGATAAACTGCACAAAACAGTGCGATGCGCAAAATAGAGCGAGTGTAAAATGCACAAAACAGAGCGCTGCGCAAAATAGCGCGAGTGTAAACTGCACAAAATAGTGCGATGCGCCAAATAACGCGAGTGTAAACAGCAGAAAACAGTGCGATGCGCAAAATAGCGCGAGTGTAAACTGCACAAAGCAGTGCGCTGCGCAAAATAGCGCGAGTGTGAACTGCACAAAACAGTGCGCTTGGCTAAATAGCGCGAGTGTAATCTGCACAAAACAGTGCAATGCGCAAAATAGCGCGTATAATAAACAGCACAAAACAGTGTAATGCGTAAAATAGCGAGAGTGTAAACAGCACAAAACAATGCGATGCGCAAAATAGCACGAGTGCAAACTGCAAAAAACGGTGCGATGCGCAAAATAGCGCGTTTGATAAACTGCACAAAACATTGCAATGCGCAAAATACCGCGTTTGATAAACTGCACAAAACAGTGCGATGCGCAAAATATCGAGAGTGTAAACTGCACAAAACAGTGCGATGCGCAAAACAGCGCGAGTGTAAACTGCACAAAACAGTGCGATGCGCAAAATAGCGAGAGTGTAAACAGCACAAAACAGTGCGATACGCAAAATAGCGCGAGTGTAAACTGCACAAAACAGTGCCCTGCGCAAAATAGCGCGAGTGTAAACTGCAAAAAATGGTGCGATGCGTAAAATAGCGCGTCTGATAAACTGCACAAAACAGTGCGATGCGCAAAATAACGCGTTTGGTAAACTGCACAAAACAGTGCGATGCGCAAAATAGCGAGAGTGTAAACTGCGCAAAACAGTGCGATGCGCAAAATAGCGCGAGTGTAAACTGCGTTAAACAGTGCGATGCGCAAAATAGCTCCTTTGGTAAATAGCACAAAATAGTGCGCTGTGCAAAATAGCGTGAGTGTAAATTGCACAAAATAGTGCGATGCGTAAAATAGCGCGATTGTAAACTGCACAAAACAGTGCGACGCGCAAAATAGCACGTTTGATAAACTGCACAAAACAGTGCGATGCGCAAAATAGAGCGAGTGTAAAATGCACAAAACAGAGCGCTGCGCAAAATAGCGCGAGTGTAAACTGCACAAAACAGTGCGATGCGCAAAATAACGCGAGTGTAAACAGCACAACACAGTGCGAGGCGCAAAATAGCGCGAGTGTAAACTGCACAAAGCAGTGCGCTGCGCAAAATAGCGCGAGTGTGAACTGCACAAAACAGTGCGCTGGGCTAAATAGCGCGAGTGTAATCTGCACAAAACAGTGCAATGCGCAAAATAGCGCGTTTAATAAACAGCACAGAACAGGATAATGCGCAAAATAGCGAGAGTGTAAACAGCACAAAACAGTGCGATGCGCAAAATAGCACGAGTGTAAACTGCAAAAAACGGTGCGATGCGCAAAATAGCGCGTTTGATAAACTGCACAAAACATTGCAATGCGCAAAATACCGCGTTTGATAAACTGCACAAAACAGTGCGATGCGCAAAATATCGAGAGTGTAAACAGCACAAAACAGTGCGATACGCAAAATAGCGCGAGTGTAAACTGCACAAAACAGTGCACTGCGCAAAATAGCGCGAGTGTAAACTGCAAAAAATGGTGCGATGCGCAAAATAGCGCGTCTGATAAACTGCACAAAACAGTGCGATGCGCAAAATAACGCGTTTGGTAAACTGCACAAAACAGTGCGATGCGCAAAATAGCGAGAGTGTAAACTGCGCAAAACAGTGCGATGCGCAAAATAGCTCCTTTGGTAAATAGCACAAAATAGTGCGCTGCGCAAAATAGCGTGAGTGTAAATTGCACAAAATAGTGCGATGCGTAAAATAGCGCGATTGTAAACTGCACAAAACAGGGCGATGCGCAAAATAGCACGTTTGATAAACTGCACAAAACAGTGCGATGCGCAAAATAGAGCGAGTGTAAAATGCACAAAACAGAGCGCTGCGCAAAATAGCGCGAGTGTAAACTGCACAAAACAGTGCGATGCGCAAAATAACGCGAGTGTAAACAGCACAACACAGTGCGAGGCGCAAAATAGCGCGAGTGTAAACTGCACAAAGCAGTGCGCTGCGCAAAATAGCGCGAGTGTGAACTGCACAAAACAGTGCGCTGGGCTAAATAGCGCGAGTGTAATCTGCACAAAACAGTGCAATGCGCAAAATAGCGCGTTTAATAAACAGCACAGAACAGGATAATGCGCAAAATAGCGAGAGTGTAAACAGCACAAAACAGTGCGATGCGCAAAATAGCACGAGTGTAAACTGCAAAAAACGGTGCGATGCGCAAAATAGCGCGTTTGATAAACTGCACAAAACATTGCAATGCGCAAAATACCGCGTTTGATAAACTGCACAAAACAGTGCGATGCGCAAAATATCGAGAGTGTAAACAGCACAAAACAGTGCGATGCGCAAAATAGCGCGAGTGTAAACTGCACAAAACAGTGCACTGCGCAAAATAGCGCGAGTGTAAACTGCAAAAAATGGTGCGATGCGCAAAATAGCGCGTCTGATAAACTGCACAAAACAGTGCGATGCGCAAAATAACGCGTTTGGTAAACTGCACAAAACAGTGCGATGCGCAAAATAGCGAGAGTGTAAACTGCGCAAAACAGTGCGATGCGCAAAATAGCTCCTTTGGTAAATAGCACAAAATAGTGCGCTGCGCAAAATAGCGTGAGTGTAAATTGCACAAAATAGTGCGATGCGTAAAATAGCGCGATTGTAAACTGCACAAAACAGGGCGATGCGCAAAATAGCACGTTTGATAAACTGCACAAAACAGTGCGATGCGCAAAATAGAGCGAGTGTAAAATGCACAAAACAGAGCGCTGCGCAAAATAGCGCGAGTGTAAACTGCACAAAATAGTGCGATGCGCCAAATAACGCGAGTGTAAACAGCAGAAAACAGTGCGATGCGCAAAATAGCGCGAGTGTAAACTGCACAAAGCAGTGCGCTGCGCAAAATAGCGCGAGTGTGAACTGCACAAAACAGTGCGCTTGGCTAAATAGCGCGAGTGTAATCTGCACAAAACAGTGCAATGCGCAAAATAGCGCGTATAATAAACAGCACAAAACAGTGTAATGCGCAAAATAGCGAGAGTGTAAACAGCACAAAACAATGCGATGCGCAAAATAGCACGAGTGCAAACTGCAAAAAACGGTGCGATGCGCAAAATAGCGCGTTTGATAAACTGCACAAAACATTGCAATGCGCAAAATACCGCGTTTGATAAACTGCACAAAACAGTGCGATGCGCAAAATATCGAGAGTGTAAACTGCACAAAACAGTGCGATGCGCAAAACAGCGCGAGTGTAAACTGCACAAAACAGTGCGATGCGCAAAATAGCGAGAGTGTAAACAGCACAAAACAGTGCGATACGCAAAATAGCGCGAGTGTAAACTGCACAAAACAGTGCCCTGCGCAAAATAGCGCGAGTGTAAACTGCAAAAAATGGTGCGATGCGTAAAATAGCGCGTCTGATAAACTGCACAAAACAGTGCGATGCGCAAAATAACGCGTTTGGTAAACTGCACAAAACAGTGCGATGCGCAAAATAGCGAGAGTGTAAACTGCGCAAAACAGTGCGATGCGCAAAATAGCGCGAGTGTAAACTGCGTTAAACAGTGCGATGCGCAAAATAGCTCCTTTGGTAAATAGCACAAAATAGTGCGCTGCGCAAAATAGCGTGAGTGTAAATTGCACAAAATAGTGCGATGCGTAAAATAGCGCGATTGTAAACTGCACAAAACAGTGCGACGCGCAAAATAGCACGTTTGATAAACTGCACAAAACAGTGCGATGCGCAAAATAGAGCGAGTGTAAAATGCACAAAACAGAGCGCTGCGCAAAATAGCGCGAGTGTAAACTGCACAAAACAGTGCGATGCGCAAAATAACGCGAGTGTAAACAGCACAACACAGTGCGAGGCGCAAAATAGCGCGAGTGTAAACTGCACAAAGCAGTGCGCTGCGCAAAATAGCGCGAGTGTGAACTGCACAAAACAGTGCGCTGGGCTAAATAGCGCGAGTGTAATCTGCACAAAACAGTGCAATGCGCAAAATAGCGCGTTTAATAAACAGCACAGAACAGGATAATGCGCAAAATAGCGAGAGTGTAAACAGCACAAAACAGTGCGATGCGCAAAATAGCACGAGTGTAAACTGCAAAAAACGGTGCGATGCGCAAAATAGCGCGTTTGATAAACTGCACAAAACATTGCAATGCGCAAAATACCGCGTTTGATAAACTGCACAAAACAGTGCGATGCGCAAAATATCGAGAGTGTAAACTGCACAAAACAGTGCGATGCGCAAAACAGCGCGAGTGTAAACTGCGCAAAACAGTGCGATGCGCAAAATAGCGAGAGTGTAAACAGCACAAAACAGTGCGATACGCAAAATAGCGCGAGTGTAAACTGCACAAAACAGTGCACTGCGCAAAATAGCGCGAGTGTAAACTGCAAAAAATGGTGCGATGCGCAAAATAGCGCGTCTGATAAACTGCACAAAACAGTGCGATGCGCAAAATAGCGAGAGTGTAAACTGCGCAAAACAGTGCGATGCGCAAAATAGCGCGAGTGTAAACTGCGTTAAACAGTGCGATGCGCAAAATAGCTCCTTTGGTAAATAGCACAAAATAGTGCGCTGCGCAAAATAGCGTGAGTGTAAATTGCACAAAATAGTGCGATGCGTAAAATAGCGCGATTGTAAACTGCACAAAACAGTGCGATGCGCAAAATAGCACGTTTGATAAACTGCACAAAACAGTGCGATGCGCAAAATAGAGCGAGTGTAAAATGTACAAAACAGAGCGATGCGCAAAATAGCGCGAGTGTAAACTGCACAAAACAGTGCGATGCGCAAAATAACGCGAGTGTAAACAGCACAACACAGTGCGAGGCGCAAAATAGCGCGAGTGTAAACTGCACAAAGCAGTGCGCTGCGCAAAATAGCGCGAGTGTGAACTGCACAAAACAGTGCGCTGGGCTAAATAGCGCGAGTGTAATCTGCACAAAACAGTGCAATGCGCAAAATAGCGCGTTTAATAAACAGCACAGAACAGGATAATGCGCAAAATAGCGAGAGTGTAAACAGCACAAAACAGTGCGATGCGCAAAATAGCACGAGTGTAAACTGCAAAAAACGGTGCGATGCGCAAAATAGCGCGTTTGATAAACTGCACAAAACATTGCAATGCGCAAAATACCGCGTTTGATAAACTGCACAAAACAGTGCGATGCGCAAAATATCGAGAGTGTAAACTGCACAAAACAGTGCGATGCGCAAAACAGCGCGAGTGTAAACTGCACAAAACAGTGCGATGCGCAAAATAGCGAGAGTGTAAACAGCACAAAACAGTGCGATACGCAAAATAGCGCGAGTGTAAACTGCACAAAACAGTGCACTGCGCAAAATAGCGCGAGTGTAAACTGCAAAAAATGGTGCGATGCGCAAAATAGCGCGTCTGATAAACTGCACAAAACAGTGCGATGCGCAAAATAACGCGTTTGGTAAACTGCACAAAACAGTGCGATGCGCAAAATAGCGAGAGTGTAAACTGCGCAAAACAGTGCGATGCGCAAAATAGCGCGAGTGTAAACTGCGTTAAACAGTGCGATGCGCAAAATAGCTCCTTTGGTAAATAGCACAAAATAGTGCGCTGCGCAAAATAGCGTGAGTGTAAATTGCACAAAATAGTGCGATGCGTAAAATAGCGCGATTGTAAACTGCACAAAACAGTGCGACGCGCAAAATAGCACGTTTGATAAACTGCACAAAACAGTGCGATGCGCAAAATAGAGCGAGTGTAAAATGCACAAAACAGAGCGCTGCGCAAAATAGCGCGAGTGTAAACTGCACAAAACAGTGCGATGCGCAAAATAACGCGAGTGTAAACAGCACAACACAGTGCGAGGCGCAAAATAGCGCGAGTGTAAACTGCACAAAGTAGTGCGCTGCGCAAAATAGCGCGAGTGTGAACTGCACAAAACAGTGCGCTGGGCTAAATAGCGCGAGTGTAATCTGCACAAAACAGTGCAATGCGCAAAATAGCGCGTTTAATAAACAGCACAGAACAGGATAATGCGCAAAATAGCGAGAGTGTAAACAGCACAAAACAGTGCGATGCGCAAAATAGCACGAGTGTAAACTGCAAAAAACGGTGCGATGCGCAAAATAGCGCGTTTGATAAACTGCACAAAACATTGCAATGCGCAAAATACCGCGTTTGATAAACTGCACAAAACAGTGCGATGCGCAAAATATCGAGAGTGTAAACTGCACAAAACAGTGCGATGCGCAAAACAGCGCGAGTGTAAACTGCGCAAAACAGTGCGATGCGCAAAATAGCGAGAGTGTAAACAGCACAAAACAGTGCGATACGCAAAATAGCGCGAGTGTAAACTGCACAAAACAGTGCACTGCGCAAAATAGCGCGAGTGTAAACTGCAAAAAATGGTGCGATGCGCAAAATAGCGCGTCTGATAAACTGCACAAAACAGTGCGATGCGCAAAATAGCGAGAGTGTAAACTGCGCAAAACAGTGCGATGCGCAAAATAGCGCGAGTGTAAACTGCGTTAAACAGTGCGATGCGCAAAATAGCTCCTTTGGTAAATAGCACAAAATAGTGCGCTGCGCAAAATAGCGTGAGTGTAAATTGCACAAAATAGTGCGATGCGTAAAATAGCGCGATTGTAAACTGCACAAAACAGTGCGATGCGCAAAATAGCACGTTTGATAAACTGCACAAAACAGTGCGATGCGCAAAATAGAGCGAGTGTAAAATGTACAAAACAGAGCGATGCGCAAAATAGCGCGAGTGTAAACTGCACAAAACAGTGCGATGCGCAAAATAACGCGAGTGTAAACAGCACAACACAGTGCGAGGCGCAAAATAGCGCGAGTGTAAACTGCACAAAGCAGTGCGCTGCGCAAAATAGCGCGAGTGTGAACTGCACAAAACAGTGCGCTGGGCTAAATAGCGCGAGTGTAATCTGCACAAAACAGTGCAATGCGCAAAATAGCGCGTTTAATAAACAGCACAGAACAGGATAATGCGCAAAATAGCGAGAGTGTAAACAGCACAAAACAGTGCGATGCGCAAAATAGCACGAGTGTAAACTGCAAAAAACGGTGCGATGCGCAAAATAGCGCGTTTGATAAACTGCACAAAACATTGCAATGCGCAAAATACCGCGTTTGATAAACTGCACAAAACAGTGCGATGCGCAAAATATCGAGAGTGTAAACTGCACAAAACAGTGCGATGCGCAAAACAGCGCGAGTGTAAACTGCACAAAACAGTGCGATGCGCAAAATAGCGAGAGTGTAAACAGCACAAAACAGTGCGATACGCAAAATAGCGCGAGTGTAAACTGCACAAAACAGTGCACTGCGCAAAATAGCGCGAGTGTAAACTGCAAAAAATGGTGCGATGCGCAAAATAGCGCGTCTGATAAACTGCACAAAACAGTGCGATGCGCAAAATAACGCGTTTGGTAAACTGCACAAAACAGTGCGATGCGCAAAATAGCGAGAGTGTAAACTGCGCAAAACAGTGCGATGCGCAAAATAGCGCGAGTGTAAACTGCGTTAAACAGTGCGATGCGCAAAATAGCTCCTTTGGTAAATAGCACAAAATAGTGCGCTGCGCAAAATAGCGTGAGTGTAAATTGCACAAAATAGTGCGATGCGTAAAATAGCGCGATTGTAAACTGCACAAAACAGTGCGACGCGCAAAATAGCACGTTTGATAAACTGCACAAAACAGTGCGATGCGCAAAATAGAGCGAGTGTAAAATGCACAAAACAGAGCGCTGCGCAAAATAGCGCGAGTGTAAACTGCACAAAACAGTGCGATGCGCAAAATAACGCGAGTGTAAACAGCACAACACAGTGCGAGGCGCAAAATAGCGCGAGTGTAAACTGCACAAAGTAGTGCGCTGCGCAAAATAGCGCGAGTGTGAACTGCACAAAACAGTGCGCTGGGCTAAATAGCGCGAGTGTAATCTGCACAAAACAGTGCAATGCGCAAAATAGCGCGTTTAATAAACAGCACAGAACAGGATAATGCGCAAAATAGCGAGAGTGTAAACAGCACAAAACAGTGCGATGCGCAAAATAGCACGAGTGTAAACTGCAAAAAACGGTGCGATGCGCAAAATAGCGCGTTTGATAAACTGCACAAAACATTGCAATGCGCAAAATACCGCGTTTGATAAACTGCACAAAACAGTGCGATGCGCAAAATATCGAGAGTGTAAACTGCACAAAACAGTGCGATGCGCAAAACAGCGCGAGTGTAAACTGCGCAAAACAGTGCGATGCGCAAAATAGCGAGAGTGTAAACAGCACAAAACAGTGCGATACGCAAAATAGCGCGAGTGTAAACTGCACAAAACAGTGCACTGCGCAAAATAGCGCGAGTGTAAACTGCAAAAAATGGTGCGATGCGCAAAATAGCGCGTCTGATAAACTGCACAAAACAGTGCGATGCGCAAAATAACGCGTTTGGTAAACTGCACAAAACAGTGCGATGCGCAAAATAGCGAGAGTGTAAACTGCGCAAAACAGTGCGATGCGCAAAATAGCGCGAGTGTAAACTGCGTTAAACAGTGCGATGCGCAAAATAGCTCCTTTGGTAAATAGCACAAAATAGTGCGCTGCGCAAAATAGCGTGAGTGTAAATTGCACAAAATAGTGCGATGCGTAAAATAGCGCGATTGTAAACTGCACAAAACAGTGCGATGCGCAAAATAGCACGTTTGATAAACTGCACAAAACAGTGCGATGCGCAAAATAGAGCGAGTGTAAAATGTACAAAACAGAGCGCTGCGCAAAATAGCGCGAGTGTAAACTGCACAAAATAGTGCGATGCGCCAAATAACGCGAGTGTAAACAGCAGAAAACAGTGCGATGCGCAAAATAGCGCGAGTGTAAACTGCACAAAGCAGTGCGCTGCGCAAAATAGCGCGAGTGTGAACTACACAAAACAGTGCGCTTGGCTAAATAGCGCGAGTGTAATCTGCACAAAACAGTGCAATGCGCAAAATAGCGCGTATAATAAACAGCACAAAACAGTGTAATGCGCAAAATAGCGAGAGTGTAAACAGCACAAAACAATGCGATGCGCAAAATAGCACGAGTGTAAACTGCAAAAAACGGTGCGATGCGCAAAATAGCGCGTTTGATAAACTGCACAAAACATTGCAATGCGCAAAATACCGCGTTTGATAAACTGCACAAAACAGTGCGATGCGCAAAATATCGAGAGTGTAAACTGCACAAAACAGTGCGATGCGCAAAACAGCGCGAGTGTAAACTGCACAAAACAGTGCGATGCGCAAAATAGCGAGAGTGTAAACAGCACAAAACAGTGGGATACGCAAAATAGCGCGAGTGTAAACTGCACAAAACAGTGCACTGCGCAAAATAGCGCGAGTGTAAACTGCAAAAAATGGTGCGATGCGCAAAATAGCGCGTCTGATAAACTGCACAAAACAGTGCGATGCGCAAAATAACGCGTTTGGTAAACTGCACAAAACAGTGCGATGCGCAAAATAGCGAGAGTGTAAACTGCGCAAAACAGTGCGATGCGCAAAATAGCGCGAGTGTAAACTGCGTTAAACAGTGCGATGCGCAAAATAGCTCCTTTGGTAAATAGCACAAAATAGTGCACTGCGCAAAATAGCGTGAGTGTAAATTGCACAAAATAGTGCGATGCGTAAAATAGCGCGATTGTCAACTGCACAAAACAGTGCGACGCGCAAAATAGCACGTTTGATAAACTGCACAAAACAGTGCGATGCGCAAAATAGAGCGAGTGTAAAATGCACAAAACAGAGCGCTGCGCAAAATAGCGCGAGTGTAAACTGCACAAAACAGTGCGATGCGCAAAATAACGCGAGTGTAAACAGCACAACACAGTGCGAGGCGCAAAATAGCGCGAGTGTAAACTGCACAAAGCAGTGCGCTGCGCAAAATAGCGCGAGTGTGAACTGCACAAAACAGTGCGCTGGGCTAAATAGCGCGAGTGTAATCTGCACAAAACAGTGCAATGCGCAAAATAGCGCGTTTAATAAACAGCACAGAACAGGATAATGCGCAAAATAGCGAGAGTGTAAACAGCACAAAACAGTGCGATGCGCAAAATAGCACGAGTGTAAACTGCAAAAAACGGTGCGATGCGCAAAATAGCGCGTTTGATAAACTGCACAAAACATTGCAATGCGCAAAATACCGCGTTTGATAAACTGCACAAAACAGTGCGATGCGCAAAATATCGAGAGTGTAAACTGCACAAAACAGTGCGATGCGCAAAACAGCGCGAGTGTAAACTGCACAAAACAGTGCGATGCGCAAAATAGCGAGAGTGTAAACAGCACAAAACAGTGCGATACGCAAAATAGCGCGAGTGTAAACTGCACAAAACAGTGCACTGCGCAAAATAGCGCGAGTGTAAACTGCAAAAAATGGTGCGATGCGCAAAATAGCGCGTCTGATAAACTGCACAAAACAGTGCGATGCGCAAAATAACGCGTTTGGTAAACTGCACAAAACAGTGCGATGCGCAAAATAGCGAGAGTGTAAACTGCGCAAAACAGTGCGATGCGCAAAATAGCGCGAGTGTAAACTGCGTTAAACAGTGCGATGCGCAAAATAGCTCCTTTGGTAAATAGCACAAAATAGTGCGCTGCGCAAAATAGCGTGAGTGTAAATTGCACAAAATAGTGCGATGCGTAAAATAGCGCGATTGTAAACTGCACAAAACAGTGCGATGCGCAAAATAGCACGTTTGATAAACTGCACAAAACAGTGCGATGCGCAAAATAGTGCGAGTGTAAAATGTACAAAACAGAGCGCTGCGCAAAATAGCGCGAGTGTAAACTGCACAAAATAGTGCGATGCGCCAAATAACGCGAGTGTAAACAGCAGAAAACAGTGCGATGCGCAAAATAGCGCGAGTGTAAACTGCACAAAGCAGTGCGCTGCGCAAAATAGCGCGAGTGTGAACTGCACAAAACAGTGCGCTTGGCTAAATAGCGCGAGTGTAATCTGCATAAAACAGTGCAATGCGCAAAATAGCGCGTATAATAAACAGCACAAAACAGTGTAATGCGCAAAATAGCGAGAGTGTAAACAGCACAAAACAATGCGATGCGCAAAATAGCACGAGTGTAAACTGCAAAAAACGGTGCGATGCGCAAAATAGCGCGTTTGATAAACTGCACAAAACATTGCAATGCGCAAAATACCGCGTTTGATAAACTGCACAAAACGGTGCGATGCGCAAAATATCGAGAGTGTAAACTGCACAAAACAGTGCGATGCGCAAAACAGCGCGAGTGTAAACTGCACAAAACAGTGCGATGCGCAAAATAGCGAGAGTGTAAACAGCACAAAACAGTGCGATACGCAAAATAGCGCGAGTGTAAACTGCACAAAACAGTGCACTGCGCAAAATAGCGCGAGTGTAAACTGCAAAAAATGGTGCGATGCGCAAAATAGCGCGTCTGATAAACTGCACAAAACAGTGCGATGCGCAAAATAACGCGTTTGGTAAACTGCACAAAACAGTGCGATGCGCAAAATAGCGAGAGTGTAAACTGCGCAAAACAGTGCGATGCGCAAAATAGCGCGAGTGTAAACTGCGTTAAACAGTGCGATGCGCAAAATAGCTCCTTTGGTAAATAGCACAAAATAGTGCGCTGCGCAAAATAGCGTGAGTGTAAATTGCACAAAATAGTGCGATGCGTAAAATAGCGCGATTGTAAACTGCACAAAACAGTGCGACGCGCAAAATAGCACGTTTGATAAACTGCACAAAACAGTGCGATGCGCAAAATAGAGCGAGTGTAAAATGCACAAAACAGAGCGCTGCGCAAAATAGCGCGAGTGTAAACTGCACAAAACAGTGCGATGCGCAAAATAACGCGAGTGTAAACAGCACAACACAGTGCGAGGCGCAAAATAGCGCGAGTGTAAACTGCACAAAGCAGTGCGCTGCGCAAAATAGCGCGAGTGTGAACTGCACAAAACAGTGCGCTGGGCTAAATAGCGCGAGTGTAATCTGCACAAAACAGTGCAATGCGCAAAATAGCGCGTTTAATAAACAGCACAGAACAGGATAATGCGCAAAATAGCGAGAGTGTAAACAGCACAAAACAGTGCGATGCGCAAAATAGCACGAGTGTAAACTGCAAAAAACGGTGCGATGCGCAAAATAGCGCGTTTGATAAACTGCACAAAATATTGCAATGCGCAAAATACCGCGTTTGATAAACTGCACAAAACAGTGCGATGCGCAAAAGATCGAGAGTGTAAACTGCACAAAACAGGGCGATGCGCAAAACAGCGCGAGTGTAAACTGCGCAAAACAGTGCGATGCGCAAAATAGCGAGAGTGTAAACAGCACAAAACAGTGCGATACGCAAAATAGCGCGAGTGTAAACTGCACAAAACAGTGCACTGCGCAAAATAGCGCGAGTGTAAACTGCAAAAAATGGTGAGATGCGCAAAATAGCGCGTCTGATAAACTGCACAAAACAGTGCGATGTGCAAAATAACGCGTTTGGTAAACTGCACAAAACAGTACGATGCGCAAAATAGCGAGAGTGTAAACTGCGCAAAACAGTGCGAGGCGCAAAATAGCGCGAGTGTAAACTGCGTTAAACAGTGCGATGCGCAAAATAGCTCCTTTGGTAAATAGCACAAAATAGTGCGCTGCGCAAAATAGCGTGAGTGTAAATTGCACAAAATAGTGCGATGCGTAAAATAGCGCGATTGTAAACTGCACAAAACAGTGCGATGCGCAAAATAGCACGTTTGATAAACTGCACAAAACTGTGCGAAGCGCAAAATAGAGCGAGTGTAAAATGCACAAAACAGAGCGCTGCGCAAAATAGCGCGAGTGTAAACTGCACAAAATAGTATGATGCGCAAAATAACGCGAGTGTAAACAGCACAACACAGTGCGATGCGCAAAATAGCGCGAGTGTAAACTGCACGAAGCAGTGCGCTGTGCAAAATAGCGCGAGTGTGAATTGCACAAAACAGTGCGCTGGGCTAAATAGCGCGAGTGTAATCTGCACAAAACAGTGCAATGCGCAAAATAGCGCGTATAATAAACAGCACAAAACAGTGTAATGTGCAAAATAGCGAGAGTGTAAACAGCACAAAACAGTGCGATGCGCAAAATAGCACGAGTGTAAACTGCAAAAAACGGTGCGTTGCGCAAAATAGCGCGTTTGATAAACTGCACAAAACATTGCAATGCGCAAAATACCGCGTTTGATAAACTGCACAAAACAGTGCGATGCACAAAATATCGAGAGTGTAAACTGCACAAAACAGTGGGATGCGCAAAACAGCGCGAGTGTAAACTGCACAAAACAGTGCGATGCGCAAAATATCGAGAGTGTAAACTGCACAAAACGGTGGGATGCGCAAAATAGCGCGAGTGTAAACTGCGCAAAACAGTGCGATGCGCAAAATAGCTCCTTTGGTAAATAGCACAAAATAGTGCGCTGCGCAAAATAGCGTGAGTGTAAATTGCACAAAATAGTGCGATGCGTAAAATAGTGCGATTGTAAACTGCACAAAATAGTGCGATGCGCAAAATAGCACGTTTGATAAACTGCACAAAACAGTGCGATGCGCAAAATAGAGCGAGTGTAAAATGCAGAAAACAGAGCGCTGCGCAAAATATCGCGAGTGTAAACTGCACAAAATAGTGCGATGCGCAAAATAACGCGAGTGTAAACAGCACAACACAGTGCGATGCGCAAAATAGCGCGAGTGTAAACTGCACAAAGCAGTGCGCTGCGCAAAATAGCGCGAGTGTGAACTGCACAAAACAGTGCGCTGGGCTAAATAGCGCGAGTGTAATCTGCACAAAACAGTGCACTGCGCAAAATAGCGCGTTTAATAAACAGCACAAAACAGTGTAATGTGCAAAATAGCGAGAGTGTAAACAGCACAAAACAGTGCGATGCGCAAAATAGCGCGTTTGATAAACTGCACAAAACGTTGCAATGCGCAAAATACCGCGTTTGATAAACTGCACAAAACAGTGCGATGCGCAAAATATCGAGAGTGTAAACTGCACAAAACAGTGCGATGCGCAAAACAGCGCGAGTGTAAACTGCACAAAACAGTGCGATGCGGAAAATAGCGAGAGTGTGAACAGCACAAAACAGTGCGATACGCAAAATAGCGCGAGTGTAAACTGCACAAAACAGTGCACTGCGCAAAATAGCGCGAGTGTAAACTGCAAAAAATGGTGCGATGCGCAAAATAGCGCGTCTGATAAACTGCACAAAACAGTGCGATGCGCAAAATAACGCGTTTGGTAAACTGCACAAAACAGTGCGATGCGCAAAATAGCGAGAGTGTAAACTGCGCAAAACAGTGCGATGCGCAAAATAGCGCGAGTGTAAACTGCGTTAAACAGTGCGATGCGCAAAATAGCTCCTTTGGTAAATAGCACAAAATAGTGCGCTGCGCAAAATAGCGTGAGTGTAAATTGCACAAAATAGTGCGATGCGTAAAATAGCGCGATTGTAAACTGCACAAAACAGTGCGATGCGCAAAATAGCACGTTTGATAAACTGCACAAAACAGTGCGATGCGCAAAATAGAGCGAGTGTAAAATGCACAAAACAGAGCGCTGCGCAAAATAGCGCGAGTGTAAACTGCACAAAATAGTGCGATGCGCAAAATAACGCGAGTGTAAACAGCACAACACAGTGCGATGCGCAAAATAGCGCGAGTGTAAACTGCACGAAGCAGTGCGCTGTGCAAAATAGCGCGAGTGTGAATTGCACAAAACAGTGCGCTGGGCTAAATAGCGCGAGTGTAATCTGCACAAAACAGTGCAATGCGCAAAATAGCGCGTATAATAAACAGCACAAAACAGTGTAATGTGCAAAATAGCGAGAGTGTAAACAGCACAAAACAGTGCGATGCGCAAAATAGCGCGTTTGATAAACTGCACAAAACGTTGCAATGCGCAAAATACCGCGTTTGATAAACTGCACAAAACAGTGCGATGCGCAAAATATCGAGAGTGTAAACTGCACAAAACAGTGCGATGCGCAAAACAGCGCGAGTGTAAACTGCACAAAACAGTGCGATGCGCAAAATAGCGGGAGTGTAAACAGCACAAAACAGTGCGATACGCAAAATAGCGCGAGTGTAAACTGCACAAAACAGTGCACTGCGCAAAATAGCGCGAGTGTAAACTGCAAAAAATGGTGCGATGCGCAAAATAGCGCGTCTGATAAACTGCACAAAACAGTGCGATGCGCAAAATAACGCGTTTGGTAAACTGCACAAAATAGTGCGATGCGCAAAATAGCGAGAGTGTAAACTGCGCAAAACAGTGCGATGCGCAAAATAGCGCGAGTGTAAACTGCGTTAAATAGTGCGATGCGCAAAATAGCTCCTTTGGTAAATAGCACAAAATAGTGCGCTGCGCAAAATAGCGTGAGTGTAAATTGCACCAAATAGTGCGATGCGTAAAATAGCGCGATTGTAAACTGCACAAAACAGTGCGATGCGCAAAATAGCACGTTTGATAAACTGCACAAAACAGTGCGATGCGCAAAATAGAGCGAGTGTAAACTGCACAAAACAGAGCGCTGCGCAAAATAGCGCGAGTGTAAACTGCACAAAATAGTGCGATGCGCAAAATAACGCGAGTGTAAACAGCACAAAATAGTGCGATGCGCAAAATAGCGCGAGTGTAAACTGCACAAAGCAGTGCGCTGCGCAAAATAGCGCGAGTGTGAACTGCACAAAACAGTGCGCTGGGCTAAATAGCGCGAGTGTAATCTGCACAAAACAGTGCAATGCGCAAAATAGCGCGTTTAATAAACAGCACAAAACAGTGTAATGCGCAAAATAGCGAGAGTGTAAACAGCACAAAACAGTGCGATGCGCAAAATAGCACGAGTGTAAACTGCAAAAAACGGTGCGATGCGCAAAATAGCGCGTTTGATAAACTGCAGGAAACATTGCAATGCGCAAAATACCGCGTTTGATAAACTGCACAAAACAGTGCGATGCGCAAAATATCGAGAGTGTAAACTGCACAAAACAGTGCGATGCGCAAAACAACGCGAGTGTAAACTGCACAAAACAGTGCGATGCGCAAAATAGCGAGAGTGTAAACTGCACAAAACAGTGCGATCCGCAAAATAGCGCGAGTGTAAACTGCACAAAACAGTGCCCTGCGCAAAATAGCACGAGTGTAAACTGCAAAAAACGGTGCGTTGCGCAAAATAGCGCGTTTGATAAACTGCACAAAACATTGCAATGCGCAAAATACCGCGTTTGATAAACTGCACAAAACAGTGCGATGCACAAAATATCGAGAGTGTAAACTGCACAAAACAGTGGGATGCGCAAAACAGCGCGAGTGTAAATTGCACAAAACAGTGCGATGCGCAAAATATCGAGAGTGTAAACTGCACAAAACGGTGGGATGCGCAAAATAGCGCGAGTGTAAACTGCGCAAAACAGTGCGATGCGCAAAATAGCTCCTTTGGTAAATAGCACAAAATAGTGCGCTGCGCAAAATAGCGTGAGTGTAAATTGCACAAAATAGTGCGATGCGTAAAATAGCGCGATTGTAAACTGCACAAAACAGTGCGATGCGCAAAATAGCACGTTTGATAAACTGCACAAAACAGTGCGATGCGCAAAATAGAGCGAGTGTAAAATGCACAAAACAGAGCGCTGCGCAAAATAGCGCGAGTGTAAACTGCACGAAGCAGTGCGCTGCGCAAAATAGCGCGAGTGTGAATTGCACAAAACAGTGCGCTGGGCTAAATAGCGCGAGTGTAATCTGCACAAAACAGTGCAATGCGCAAAATAGCGCGTTTAATAAACAGCACAAAACAGTGTAATGCGCAAAATAGCGAGAGTGTAAACAGCACAAAACAGTGCGATGCGCAAAATAGCACGAGTGTAAACTGCAAAAAACGGTGCGACGCGCAAAATAGCGCGTTTGATAAACTGCACAAAACATTGCAATGCGCAAAATACCGCGTTTGATAAACTGCACAAAACAGTGCGATGCGCAAAATATCGAGAGTGTAAACTGCACAAAACAGTGCGATGCGCAAAACAGCGCGAGTGTAAACTGCACAAAACAGTGCGATGCGCAAAATAGCGAGAGTGTAAACAGCATAAAACAGTGCGATGCGCAAAATAGCACGAGTGTAAACTGCAAAAAACGGTGCGATGCGCAAAATAGCGCGTTTGATAAACTGCAGGAAACATTGCAATGCGCAAAATACCGCGTTTGATAAACTGCACAAAACAGTGCGATGCGCAAAATATCGAGAGTGTAAACTGCACAAAACAGTGCGATGCGCAAAACAACGCGAGTGTAAACTGCACAAAACAGTGCGATGCGCAAAATAGCGAGAGTGTAAACTGCACAAAACAGTGCGATCCGCAAAATAGCGCGAGTGTAAACTGCACAAAACAGTGCCCTGCGCAAAATAGCGAGAGTGTAAACAGCACAAAACAGTGCGATGCGCAAAATAGCGAGAGTGTAAACAGCACAAAACAATGCGATGCGCAAAATAGGACGAGTGTAAACTGCAAAAAACGGTGCGATGCGCAAAATAGCGCGTTTGATAAACTGCACAAAACATTGCAATGCGCAAAATACCGCGTTTGATAAACTGCACAAAACGGTGCGATGCGCAAAATATCGAGAGTGTAAACTGCACAAAACAGTGCGATGCGCAAAACAGCGCGAGTGTAAACTGCACAAAACAGTGCGATGCGCAAAATAGCGAGAGTGTAAACAGCACAAAACAGTGCGATACGCAAAATAGCGCGAGTGTAAACTGCACAAAACAGTGCACTGCGCAAAATAGCGCGAGTGTAAACTGCAAAAAATGGTGCGATGCGCAAAATAGCGCGTCTGATAAACTGCACAAAACAGTGCGATGCGCAAAATAACGCGTTTGGTAAACTGCACAAAACAGTGCGATGCGCAAAATAGCGAGAGTGTAAACTGCGCAAAACAGTGCGATGCGCAAAATAGCGCGAGTGTAAACTGCGTTAAACAGTGCGATGCGCAAAATAGGTCCTTTGGTAAATAGCACAAAATAGTGCGCTGCGCAAAATAGCGTGAGTGTAAATTGCACAAAATAGTGCGATGCGTAAAATAGCGCGATTGTAAACTGCACAAAACAGTGCGATGCGCAAAATAGCACGTTTGATAAACTGCACAAAACAGTGCGATGCGCAAAATAGAGCGAGTGTAAAATGCACAAAACAGAGCGCTGCGCAAAATAGCGCGAGTGTAAACTGCACGAAGCAGTGCGCTGCGCAAAATAGCGCGAGTGTGAATTGCACAAAACAGTGCGCTGGGCTAAATAGCGCGAGTGTAATCTGCACAAAACAGTGCAATGCGCAAAATAGCGCGTTTAATAAACAGCACAAAACAGTGTAATGCGCAAAATAGCGAGAGTGTAAACAGCACAAAACAGTGCGATGCGCAAAATAGCACGAGTGTAAACTGCAAAAAACGGTGCGACGCGCAAAATAGCGCGTTTGATAAACTGCACAAAACATTGCAATGCGCAAAATACCGCGTTTGATAAACTGCACAAAACAGTGCGATGCGCAAAATATCGAGAGTGTAAACTGCACAAAACAGTGCGATGCGCAAAACAGCGCGAGTGTAAACTGCACAAAACAGTGCGATGCGCAAAATAGCGAGAGTGTAAACAGCATAAAACAGTGCGATGCGCAAAATAGCACGAGTGTAAACTGCAAAAAACGGTGCGATGCGCAAAATAGCGCGTTTGATAAACTGCAGGAAACATTGCAATGCGCAAAATACCGCGTTTGATAAACTGCACAAAACAGTGCGATGCGCAAAATATCGAGAGTGTAAACTGCACAAAACAGTGCGATGCGCAAAACAACGCGAGTGTAAACTGCACAAAACAGTGCGATGCGCAAAATAGCGAGAGTGTAAACTGCACAAAACAGTGCGATCCGCAAAATAGCGCGAGTGTAAACTGCACAAAACAGTGCCCTGCGCAAAATAGCGAGAGTGTAAACAGCACAAAACAGTGCGATGCGCAAAATAGCGAGAGTGTAAACAGCACAAAACAATGCGATGCGCAAAATAGGACGAGTGTAAACTGCAAAAAACGGTGCGATGCGCAAAATAGCGCGTTTGATAAACTGCACAAAACATTGCAATGCGCAAAATACCGCGTTTGATAAACTGCACAAAACGGTGCGATGCGCAAAATATCGAGAGTGTAAACTGCACAAAACAGTGCGATGCGCAAAACAGCGCGAGTGTAAACTGCACAAAACAGTGCGATGCGCAAAATAGCGAGAGTGTAAACAGCACAAAACAGTGCGATACGCAAAATAGCGCGAGTGTAAACTGCACAAAACAGTGCACTGCGCAAAATAGCGCGAGTGTAAACTGCAAAAAATGGTGCGATGCGCAAAATAGCGCGTCTGATAAACTGCACAAAACAGTGCGATGCGCAAAATAACGCGTTTGGTAAACTGCACAAAACAGTGCGATGCGCAAAATAGCGAGAGTGTAAACTGCGCAAAACAGTGCGATGCGCAAAATAGCGCGAGTGTAAACTGCGTTAAACAGTGCGATGCGCAAAATAGGTCCTTTGGTAAATAGCACAAAATAGTGCGCTGCGCAAAATAGCGTGAGTGTAAATTGCACAAAATAGTGCGATGCGTAAAATAGCGCGATTGTAAACTGCACAAAACAGTGCGATGCGCAAAATAGCACGTTTGATAAACTGCACAAAACAGTGCGATGCGCAAAATAGAGCGAGTGTAAAATGTACAAAACAGAGCGCTGCGCAAAATAGCGCGAGTGTAAACTGCACAAAATAGTGCGATGCGCCAAATAACGCGAGTGTAAACAGCAGAAAACAGTGCGATGCGCAAAATAGCGCGAGTGTAAACTGCACAAAGCAGTGCGCTGCGCAAAATAGCGCGAGTGTGAACTGCACAAAACAGTGCGCTTGGCTAAATAGCGCGAGTGTAATCTGCACAAAACAGTGCAATGCGCAAAATAGCGCGTATAATAAACAGCACAAAACAGTGTAATGCGCAAAATAGCGAGAGTGTAAACAGCACAAAACAATGCGATGCGCAAAATAGCACGAGTGTAAACTGCAAAAAACGGTGCGATGCGCAAAATAGCGCGTTTGATAAACTGCAGAAAACATTGCAATGCGCAAAATACCGCGTTTGATAAACTGCACAAAACGGTGCGATGCGCAAAATATCGAGAGTGTAAACTGCACAAAACAGTGCGATGCGCAAAACAGCGCGAGTGTAAACTGCACAAAACAGTGCGATGCGCAAAATAGCGAGAGTGTAAACAGCACAAAACAGTGCGATACGCAAAATAGCGCGAGTGTAAACTGCACAAAACAGTGCACTGCGCAAAATAGCGCGAGTGTAAACTGCAAAAAATGGTGCGATGCGCAAAATAGCGCGTCTGATAAACTGCACAAAACAGTGCGATGCGCAAAATAACGCGTTTGGTAAACTGCACAAAACAGTGCGATGCGCAAAATAGCGAGAGTGTAAACTGCGCAAAACAGTGCGATGCGCAAAATAGCTCCTTTGGTAAATAGCACAAAATAGTGCGCTGCGCAAAATAGCGTGAGTGTAAATTGCACAAAATAGTGCGATGCGTAAAATAGCGCGATTGTAAACTGCACAAAACAGTGCGATGCGCAAAATAGAGCGAGTGTAAAATGCACAAAACAGAGCGCTGCGCAAAATAGCGCGAGTGTAAACTGCACAAAATAGTGCGATGCGCCAAATAACGCGAGTGTAAACAGCAGAAAACAGTGCGATGCGCAAAATAGCGCGAGTGTAAACTGCACAAAGCAGTGCGCTGCGCAAAATAGCGCGAGTGTGAACTGCACAAAACAGTGCGCTTGGCTAAATAGCGCGAGTGTAATCTGCACAAAACAGTGCAATGCGCAAAATAGCGCGTATAATAAACAGCACAAAACAGTGTAATGCGCAAAATAGCGAGAGTGTAAACAGCACAAAACAGTGCGATGCGCAAAATAGCACGAGTGTAAACTGCAAAAAACGGTGCGATGCGCAAAATAGCGCGTTTGATAAACTGCACAAAACATTGCAATGCGCAAAATACCGCGTTTGATAAACTGCACAAAACAGTGCGATGCGCAAAATATCGAGAGTGTAAACTGCACAAAACAGTGCGATGCGCAAAACAGCGCGAGTGTAAACTGCACAAAACAGTGCGATGCGCAAAATAGCGAGAGTGTAAACAGCACAAAACAGTGCGATGCGCAAAATAGCACGAGTGTAAACTGCAAAAAACGGTGCGATGCGCAAAATAGCGCGTTTGATAAACTGCAGGAAACATTGCAATGCGCAAAATACCGCGTTTGATAAACTGCACAAAACAGTGCGATGCGCAAAATATCGAGAGTGTAAACTGCACAAAACAGTGCGATGCGCAAAACAACGCGAGTGTAAACTGCGTTAAACTGTGCGATGCGCAAAATAGCTCCTTTGGTAAATAGCACAAAATAGTGCGCTGCGCAAAATAGCGTGAGTGTAAATTGCACAAAATAGTGCGATGCGTAAAATAGCGCGATTGTAAACTGCACAAAACAGTGCGACGCGCAAAATAGCACGTTTGATAAACTGCACAAAACAGTGCGATGCGCAAAATAGAGCGAGTGTAAAATGCACAAAACAGAGCGCTGCGCAAAATAGCGCGAGTGTAAACTGCACAAAACAGTGCGATGCGCAAAATAACGCGAGTGTAAACAGCACAACACAGTGCGAGGCGCAAAATAGCGCGAGTGTAAACTGCACAAAGCAGTGCGCTGCGCAAAATAGCGCGAGTGTGAACTGCACAAAACAGTGCGCTGGGCTAAATAGCGCGAGTGTAATCTGCACAAAACAGTGCAATGCGCAAAATAGCGCGTTTAATAAACAGCACAGAACAGGATAATGCGCAAAATAGCGAGAGTGTAAACAGCACAAAACAGTGCGATGCGCAAAATAGCACGAGTGTAAACTGCAAAAAACGGTGCGATGCGCAAAATAGCGCGTTTGATAAACTGCACAAAACATTGCAATGCGCAAAATACCGCGTTTGATAAACTGCACAAAACAGTGCGATGCGCAAAATATCGAGAGTGTAAATTGCACAAAACAGTGCGATGCGCAAAACAGCGCGAGTGTAAACTGCACAAAACAGTGCGATGCGCAAAATAGCGAGAGTGTGAACAGCACAAAACAGTGCGATACGCAAAATAGCGCGAGTGTAAACTGCACAAAACAGTGCACTGCGCAAAATAGCGCGAGTGTAAACTGCAAAAAATGGTGCGATGCGCAAAATAGCGCGTCTGATAAACTGCACAAAACAGTGCGATGCGCAAAATAACGCGTTTGGTAAACTGCACAAAACAGTGCGATGCGCAAAATAGCGAGAGTGTAAACTGCGCAAAACAGTGCGATGCGCAAAATAGCGCGAGTGTAAACTGCGTTAAACAGTGCGATGCGGAAAATAGCTCCTTTGGTAAATAGCACAAAATAGTGCGCTGCGCAAAATAGCGTGAGTGTAAATTGCACAAAATAGTGCGATGCGTAAAATAGCGCGATTGTAAACTGCACAAAACAGTGCGATGCGCAAAATAGCACGTTTGATAAACTGCACAAAACAGTGCGATGCGCAAAATAGAGCGAGTGTAAAATGTACAAAACAGAGCGCTGCGCAAAATAGCGCGAGTGTAAACTGCACAAAATAGTGCGATGCGCCAAATAACGCGAGTGTAAACAGCAGAAAACAGTGCGATGCGCAAAATAGCGCGAGTGTAAACTGCACAAAGCAGTGCGCTGCGCAAAATAGCGCGAGTGTGAACTGCACAAAACAGTGCGCTTGGCTAAATAGCGCGAGTGTAATCTGCATAAAACAGTGCAATGTGCAAAATAGCGCGTATAATAAACAGCACAAAACAGTGTAATGCGCAAAATAGCGAGAGTGTAAACAGCACAAAACAATGCGATGCGCAAAATAGCACGAGTGTAAACTGCAAAAAACGGTGCGATGCGCAAAATAGCGCGTTTGATAAACTGCACAAAACATTGCAATGCGCAAAATACCGCGTTTGATAAACTGCACAAAACGGTGCGATGCGCAAAATATCGAGAGTGTAAACTGCACAAAACAGTGCGATGCGCAAAACAGCGCGAGTGTAAACTGCACAAAACAGTGCGATGCGCAAAATAGCGAGAGTGTAAACAGCACAAAACAGTGCGATACGCAAAATAGCGCGAGTGTAAACTGCACAAAACAGTGCACTGCGCAAAATAGCGCGAGTGTAAACTGCAAAAAATGGTGCGATGCGCAAAATAGCGCGTCTGATAAACTGCACAAAACAGTGCGATGCGCAAAATAACGCGTTTGGTAAACTGCACAAAACAGTGCGATGCGCAAAATAGCGAGAGTGTAAACTGCGCAAAACAGTGCGATGCGCAAAATAGCGCGAGTGTAAACTGCGTTAAACAGTGCGATGCGCAAAATAGCTCCTTTGGTAAATAGCACAAAATAGTGCGCTGCGCAAAATAGCGTGAGTGTAAATTGCACAAAATAGTGCGATGCGTAAAATAGCGCGATTGTAAACTGCACAAAACAGTGCGATGCGCAAAATAGCACGTTTGATAAACTGCACAAAACAGTGCGATGCGCAAAATAGAGCGAGTGTAAAATGCACAAAACAGAGCGCTGCGCAAAATAGCGCGAGTGTAAACTGCACAAAATAGTGCGATGCGCCAAATAACGCGAGTGTAAACAGCAGAAAACAGTGCGATGCGCAAAATAGCGCGAGTGTAAACTGCACAAAGCAGTGCGCTGCGCAAAATAGCGCGAGTGTGAACTGCACAAAACAGTGCGCTTGGCTAAATAGCGCGAGTGTAATCTGCACAAAACAGTGCAATGCGCAAAATAGCGCGTATAATAAACAGCACAAAACAGTGTAATGCGCAAAATAGCGAGAGTGTAAACAGCACAAAACAATGCGATGCGCAAAATAGCACGAGTGTAAACTGCAAAAAACGGTGCGATGCGCAAAATAGCGCGTTTGATAAACTGCACAAAACATTGCAATGCGCAAAATACCGCGTTTGATAAACTGCACAAAACAGCGCTATGCGCAAAATATCGAGAGTGTAAACTGCACAAAACAGTGCGATGCGCAAAACAGCGCGAGTGTAAACTGCACAAAACAGTGCGATGCGCAAAATAGCGAGAGTGTAAACAGCACAAAACAGTGCGATACGCAAAATAGCGCGAGTGTAAACTGCACAAAACAGTGCACTGCGCAAAATAGCGCGAGTGTAAACTGCAAAAAATGGTGCGATGCGCAAAATAGCGCGTCTGATAAACTGCACAAAACAGTGCGATGCGCAAAATAACGCGTTTGGTAAACTGCACAAAACAGTGCGATGCGCAAAATAGCGAGAGTGTAAACTGCGCAAAACAGTGCGATGCGCAAAATAGCGCGAGTGTAAACTGCGTTAAACAGTGCGATGCGCAAAATAGCTCCTTTGGTAAATAGCACAAAATAGTGCGCTGCGCAAAATAGCGTGAGTGTAAATTGCACAAAATAGTGCGATGCGTAAAATAGCGCGATTGTAAACTGCACAAAACAGTGCGACGCGCAAAATAGCACGTTTGATAAACTGCACAAAACAGTGCGATGCGCAAAATAGAGCGAGTGTAAAATGCACAAAACAGAGCGCTGCGCAAAATAGCGCGAGTGTAAACTGCACAAAACAGTGCGATGCGCAAAATAACGCGAGTGTAAACAGCACAACACAGTGCGAGGCGCAAAATAGCGCGAGTGTAAACTGCACAAAGCAGTGCGCTGCGCAAAATAGCGCGAGTGTGAACTGCACAAAACAGTGCGCTGGGCTAAATAGCGCGAGTGTAATCTGCACAAAACAGTGCAATGCGCAAAATAGCGCGTTTAATAAACAGCACAGAACAGGATAATGCGCAAAATAGCGATAGTGTAAACAGCACAAAACAGTGCGATGCGCAAAATAGCACGAGTGTAAACTGCAAAAAACGGTGCGATGCGCAAAATAGCGCGTTTGATAAACTGCACAAAATATTGCAATGCGCAAAATACCGCGTTTGATAAACTGCACAAAACAGTGCGATGCGCAAAAGATCGAGAGTGTAAACTGCACAAAACAGGGCGATGCGCAAAACAGCGCGAGTGTAAACTGCGCAAAACAGTGCGATGCGCAAAATAGCGAGAGTGTAAACAGCACAAAACAGTGCGATACGCAAAATAGCGCGAGTGTAAACTGCACAAAACAGTGCACTGCGCAAAATAGCGCGAGTGTAAACTGCAAAAAATGGTGCGATGCGCAAAATAGCGCGTCTGATAAACTGCACAAAACAGTGCGATGTGCAAAATAACGCGTTTGGTAAACTGCACAAAACAGTACGATGCGCAAAATAGCGAGAGTGTAAACTGCGCAAAACAGTGCGAGGCGCAAAATAGCGCGAGTGTAAACTGCGTTAAACAGTGCGATGCGCAAAATAGCTCCTTTGGTAAATAGCACAAAATAGTGCGCTGCGCAAAATAGCGTGAGTGTAAATTGCACAAAATAGTGCGATGCGTAAAATAGCGCGATTGTAAACTGCACAAAACAGTGCGATGCGCAAAATAGCACGTTTGATAAACTGCACAAAACTGTGCGAAGCGCAAAATAGAGCGAGTGTAAAATGCACAAAACAGAGCGCTGCGCAAAATAGCGCGAGTGTAAACTGCACAAAATAGTATGATGCGCAAAATAACGCGAGTGTAAACAGCACAACACAGTGCGATGCGCAAAATAGCGCGAGTGTAAACTGCACGAAGCAGTGCGCTGTGCAAAATAGCGCGAGTGTGAATTGCACAAAACAGTGCGCTGGGCTAAATAGCGCGAGTGTAATCTGCACAAAACAGTGCAATGCGCAAAATAGCGCGTATAATAAACAGCACAAAACAGTGTAATGTGCAAAATAGCGAGAGTGTAAACAGCACAAAACAGTGCGATGCGCAAAATAGCACGAGTGTAAACTGCAAAAAACGGTGCGTTGCGCAAAATAGCGCGTTTGATAAACTGCACAAAACATTGCAATGCGCAAAATACCGCGTTTGATAAACTGCACAAAACAGTGCGATGCACAAAATATCGAGAGTGTAAACTGCACAAAACAGTGGGATGCGCAAAACAGCGCGAGTGTAAACTGCACAAAACAGTGCGATGCGCAAAATATCGAGAGTGTAAACTGCACAAAACGGTGGGATGCGCAAAATAGCGCGAGTGTAAACTGCGCAAAACAGTGCGATGCGCAAAATAGCTCCTTTGGTAAATAGCACAAAATAGTGCGCTGCGCAAAATAGCGTGAGTGTAAATTGCACAAAATAGTGCGATGCGTAAAATAGTGCGATTGTAAACTGCACAAAATAGTGCGATGCGCAAAATAGCACGTTTGATAAACTGCACAAAACAGTGCGATGCGCAAAATAGAGCGAGTGTAAAATGCAGAAAACAGAGCGCTGCGCAAAATATCGCGAGTGTAAACTGCACAAAATAGTGCGATGCGCAAAATAACGCGAGTGTAAACAGCACAACACAGTGCGATGCGCAAAATAGCGCGAGTGTAAACTGCACAAAGCAGTGCGCTGCGCAAAATAGCGCGAGTGTGAACTGCACAAAACAGTGCGCTGGGCTAAATAGCGCGAGTGTAATCTGCACAAAACAGTGCAATGCGCAAAATAGCGCGTTTAATAAACAGCACAAAACAGTGTAATGTGCAAAATAGCGAGAGTGTAAACAGCACAAAACAGTGCGATGCGCAAAATAGCGCGTTTGATAAACTGCACAAAACGTTGCAATGCGCAAAATACCGCGTTTGATAAACTGCAGAAAACAGTGCGATGCGCAAAATATCGAGAGGGTAAACTGCACAAAACAGTGCGATGCGCAAAACAGCGCGAGTGTAAACTGCACAAAACAGTGCGATGCGCAAAATAGCGAGAGTGTAAACAGCACAAAACAGTGCGATACGCAAAATAGCGCGAGTGTAAACTGCACAAAACAGTGCACTGCGCAAAATAGCGCGAGTGTAAACTGCAAAAAATGGTGCGATGCGCAAAATAGCGCGTTTGATAAACTGCACAAAACAGTGCGATGCGCAAAATAACGCGTTTGGTAAACTGCACAAAACAGTGCGATGCGCAAAATAGCGAGAGTGTAAACTGCGCAAAACAGTGCGATGCGCAAAATAGCGCGAGTGTAAACTGCGTTAAACAGTGCGATGCGCAAAATAGCTCCTTTGGTAAATAGCACAAAATAGTGCGCTGCGCAAAATAGCGTGAGTGTAAATTGCACAAAATAGTGCGATGCGTAAAATAGCGCGATTGTAAACTGCACAAAACAGTGCGATGCGCAAAATAGCACGTTTGATAAACTGCACAAAACAGTGCGATGCGCAAAATAGAGCGAGTGTAAAATGCACAAAACAGAGCGCTGCGCAAAATAGCGCGAGTGTAAACTGCACAAAATAGTGCGATGCGCAAAATAACGCGAGTGTAAACAGCACAACACAGTGCGATGCGCAAAATAGCGCGAGTGTAAACTGCACGAAGCAGTGCGCTGTGCAAAATAGCGCGAGTGTGAATTGCACAAAACAGTGCGCTGGGCTAAATAGCGCGAGTGTAATCTGCACAAAACAGTGCAATGCGCAAAATAGCGCGTATAATAAACAGCACAAAACAGTGTAATGTGCAAAATAGCGAGAGTGTAAACAGCACAAAACAGTGCGATGCGCAAAATAGCGCGTTTGATAAACTGCACAAAACGTTGCAATGCGCAAAGTACCGCGTTTGATAAACTGCACAAAACAGTGCGATGCGCAAAATATCGAGAGTGTAAACTGCACAAAACAGTGCGATGCGCAAAACAGCGCGAGTGTAAACTGCACAAAACAGTGCGATGCGCAAAATAGCGGGAGTGTAAACAGCACAAAACAGTGCGATACGCAAAATAGCGCGAGTGTAAACTGCACAAAACAGTGCACTGCGCAAAATAGCGCGAGTGTAAACTGCAAAAAATGGTGCGATGCGCAAAATAGCGCGTTTGATAAACTGCACAAAACAGTGCGATGCGCAAAATAACGCGTTTGGTAAACTGCACAAAATAGTGCGATGCGCAAAATAGCGAGAGTGTAAACTGCGCAAAACAGTGCGATGCGCAAAATAGCGCGAGTGTAAACTGCGTTAAATAGTGCGATGCGCAAAATAGCTCCTTTGGTAAATAGCACAAAATAGTGCGCTGCGCAAAATAGCGTGAGTGTAAATTGCACCAAATAGTGCGATGCGTAAAATAGCGCGACTGTAAACTGCACAAAACAGTGCGATGCGCAAAATAGCACGTTTGATAAACTGCACAAAACAGTGCGATGCGCAAAATAGAGCGAGTGTAAACTGCACAAAACAGAGCGCTGCGCAAAATAGCGCGAGTGTAAACTGCACAAAATAGTGCGATGCGCAAAATAACGCGAGTGTAAACAGCACAAAATAGTGCGATGCGCAAAATAGCGCGAGTGTAAACTGCACAAAGCAGTGCGCTGCGCAAAATAGCGCGAGTGTGAACTGCACAAAACAGTGCGCTGGGCTAAATAGCGCGAGTGTAATCTGCACAAAACAGTGCAATGCGCAAAATAGCGCGTTTAATAAACAGCACAAAACAGTGTAATGCGCAAAATAGCGAGAGTGTAAACAGCACAAAACAGTGCGATGCGCAAAATAGCACGAGTGTAAACTGCAAAAAACGGTGCGATGCGCAAAATAGCGCGTTTGATAAACTGCAGGAAACATTGCAATGCGCAAAATACCGCGTTTGATAAACTGCACAAAACAGTGCGATGCGCAAAATATCGAGAGTGTAAACTGCACAAAACAGTGCGATGCGCAAAACAACGCGAGTGTAAACTGCACAAAACAGTGCGATGCGCAAAATAGCGAGAGTGTAAACTGCACAAAACAGTGCGATCCGCAAAATAGCGCGAGTGTAAACTGCACAAAACAGTGCCCTGCGCAAAATAGCACGAGTGTAAACTGCAAAAAACGGTGCGTTGCGCAAAATAGCGCGTTTGATAAACTGCACAAAACATTGCAATGCGCAAAATACCGCGTTTGATAAACTGCACAAAACAGTGCGATGCACAAAATATCGAGAGTGTAAACTGCACAAAACAGTGGGATGCGCAAAACAGCGCGAGTGTAAATTGCACAAAACAGTGCGATGCGCAAAATATCGAGAGTGTAAACTGCACAAAACGGTGGGATGCGCAAAATAGCGCGAGTGTAAACTGCGCAAAACAGTGCGATGCGCAAAATAGCTCCTTTGGTAAATAGCACAAAATAGTGCGCTGCGCAAAATAGCGTGAGTGTAAATTGCACAAAATAGTGCGATGCGTAAAATAGCGCGATTGTAAACTGCACAAAACAGTGCGATGCGCAAAATAGCACGTTTGATAAACTGCACAAAACAGTGCGATGCGCAAAATAGAGCGAGTGTAAAATGCACAAAACAGAGCGCTGCGCAAAATAGCGCGAGTGTAAACTGCACGAAGCAGTGCGCTGCGCAAAATAGCGCGAGTGTGAATTGCACAAAACAGTGCGCTGGGCTAAATAGCGCGAGTGTAATCTGCACAAAACAGTGCAATGCGCAAAATAGCGCGTTTAATAAACAGCACAAAACAGTGTAATGCGCAAAATAGCGAGAGTGTAAACAGCACAAAACAGTGCGATGCGCAAAATAGCACGAGTGTAAACTGCAAAAAACGGTGCGATGCGCAAAATAGCGCGTTTGATAAACTGCACAAAACATTGCAATGCGCAAAATACCGCGTTTGATAAACTGCACAAAACAGTGCGATGCGCAAAATATCGAGAGTGTAAACTGCACAAAACAGTGCGATGCGCAAAACAGCGCGAGTGTAAACTGCACAAAACAGTGCGATGCGCAAAATAGCGAGAGTGTAAACAGCACAAAACAGTGCGATGCGCAAAATAGCACGAGTGTAAACTGCAAAAAACGGTGCGATGCGCAAAATAGCGCGTTTGATAAACTGCAGGAAACATTGCAATGCGCAAAATACCGCGTTTGATAAACTGCACAAAACAGTGCGATGCGCAAAATATCGAGAGTGTAAACTGCACAAAACAGTGCGATGCGCAAAACAACGCGAGTGTAAACTGCGTTAAACTGTGCGATGCGCAAAATAGCTCCTTTGGTAAATAGCACAAAATAGTGCGCTGCGCAAAATAGCGTGAGTGTAAATTGCACAAAATAGTGCGATGCGTAAAATAGCGCGATTGTAAACTGCACAAAACAGTGCGACGCGCAAAATAGCACGTTTGATAAACTGCACAAAACAGTGCGATGCGCAAAATAGAGCGAGTGTAAAATGCACAAAACAGAGCGCTGCGCAAAATAGCGCGAGTGTAAACTGCACAAAACAGTGCGATGCGCAAAATAACGCGAGTGTAAACAGCACAACACAGTGCGAGGCGCAAAATAGCGCGAGTGTAAACTGCACAAAGCAGTGCGCTGCGCAAAATAGCGCGAGTGTGAACTGCACAAAACAGTGCGCTGGGCTAAATAGCGCGAGTGTAATCTGCACAAAACAGTGCAATGCGCAAAATAGCGCGTTTAATAAACAGCACAGAACAGGATAATGCGCAAAATAGCGAGAGTGTAAACAGCACAAAACAGTGCGATGCGCAAAATAGCACGAGTGTAAACTGCAAAAAACGGTGCGATGCGCAAAATAGCGCGTTTGATAAACTGCACAAAATATTGCAATGCGCAAAATACCGCGTTTGATAAACTACACAAAACAGTGCGATGCGCAAAAGATCGAGAGTGTAAACTGCACAAAACAGTGCGATGCGCAAAACAGCGCGAGTGTAAACTGCGCAAAACAGTGCGATGCGCAAAATAGCGAGAGTGTAAACAGCACAAAACAGTGCGATACGCAAAATAGCGCGAGTGTAAACTGCACAAAACAGTGCACTGCGCAAAATAGCGCGAGTGTAAACTGCAAAAAATGGTGCGATGCGCAAAATAGCGCGTCTGATAAACTGCACAAAACAGTGCGATGTGCAAAATAACGCGTTTGGTAAACTGCACAAAACAGTACGATGCGCAAAATAGCGAGAGTGTAAACTGCGCAAAACAGTGCGAGGCGCAAAATAGCGCGAGTGTAAACTGCGTTAAACAGTGCGATGCGCAAAATAGCTCCTTTGGTAAATAGCACAAAATAGTGCGCTGCGCAAAATAGCGTGAGTGTAAATTGCACAAAATAGTGCGATGCGTAAAATAGCGCGATTGTAAACTGCACAAAACAGTGCGATGCGCAAAATAGCACGTTTGATAAACTACAAAAAACTGTGCGATGCGCAAAATAGAGCGAGTGTAAAATGCACAAAACAGAGCGCTGCGCAAAATAGCGCGAGTGTAAACTGCACAAAATAGTATGATGCGCAAAATAACGCGAGTGTAAACAGCACAACACAGTGCGATGCGCAAAATAGCGCGAGTGTAAACTGCACGAAGCAGTGCGCTGTGCAAAATAGCGCGAGTGTGAATTGCACAAAACAGTGCGCTGGGCTAAATAGCGCGAGTGTAATCTGCACAAAACAGTGCAATGCGCAAAATAGCGCGTATAATAAACAGCACAAAACAGTGTAATGTGCAAAATAGCGAGAGTGTAAACAGCACAAAACAGTGCGATGCGCAAAATAGCACGAGTGTAAACTGCAAAAAACGGGGCGTTGCGCAAAATAGCGCGTTTGATAAACTGCACAAAACATTGCAATGCGCAAAATACCGCGTTTGATAAACTGCACAAAACAGTGCGATGCACAAAATATCGAGAGTGTAAACTGCACAAAACAGTGGGATGCGCAAAACAGCGCGAGTGTAAACTGCACAAAACAGTGCGATGCGCAAAATATCGAGAGTGTAAACTGCACAAATCGGTGGGATGCGCAAAATAGCGCGAGTGTAAACTGCGCAAAACAGTGCGATGCGCAAAATAGCTCCTTTGGTAAATAGCACAAAATAGTGCGCTGCGCAAAATAGCGTGAGTGTAAATTGCACAAAATAGTGCGATGCGTAAAATAGTGCGATTGTAAACTGCACAAAATAGTGCGATGCGCAAAATAGCACGTTTGATAAACTGCACAAAACAGTGCGATGCGCAAAATAGAGCGAGTGTAAAATGCAGAAAACAGAGCGCTGCGCAAAATATCGCGAGTGTAAACTGCACAAAATAGTGCGATGCGCAAAATAACGCGAGTGTAAACAGCACAACACAGTGCGATGCGCAAAATAGCGCGAGTGTAAACTGCACAAAGCAGTGCGCTGCGCAAAATAGCGCGAGTGTGAACTGCACAAAACAGTGCGCTGGGCTAAATAGCGCGAGTGTAATCTGCACAAAACAGTGCAATGCGCAAAATAGCGCGTTTAATAAACAGCACAAAACAGTGTAATGTGCAAAATAGCGAGAGTGTAAACAGCACAAAACAGTGCGATGCGCAAAATAGCGCGTTTGATAAACTGCACAAAACGTTGCAATGCGCAAAATACCGCGTTTGATAAACTGCACAAAACAGTGCGATGCGCAAAATATCGAGAGTGTAAACTGCACAAAACAGTGCGATGCGCAAAACAGCGCGAGTGTAAACTGCACAAAACAGTGCGATGCGCAAAATAGCGAGAGTGTAAACAGCACAAAACAGTGCGATACGCAAAATAGCGCGAGTGTAAACTGCACAAAACAGTGCACTGCGCAAAATAGCGCGAGTGTAAACTGCAAAAAATGGTGCGATGCGCAAAATAGCGCGTCTGATAAACTGCACAAAACAGTACGATGCGCAAAATAACGCGTTTGGTAAACTGCACAAAACAGTGCGATGCGCAAAATAGCGAGAGTGTAAACTGCGCAAAACAGTGCGATGCGCAAAATAGCGCGAGTGTAAACTGCGTTAAACAGTGCGATGCGCAAAATAGCTCCTTTGGTAAATAGCACAAAATAGTGCGCTGCGCAAAATAGCGTGAGTGTAAATTGCACAAAATAGTGCGATGCGTAAAATAGCGCGATTGTAAACTGCACAAAACAGTGCGATGCGCAAAATAGCACGTTTGATAAACTGCACAAAACAGTGCGATGCGCAAAATAGAGCGAGTGTAAAATGCACAAAACAGAGCGCTGCGCAAAATAGCGCGAGTGTAAACTGCACAAAATAGTGCGATGCGCAAAATTACGCGAGTGTAAACAGCACAACACAGTGCGATGCGCAAAATAGCGCGAGTGTAAACTGCACGAAGCAGTGCGCTGTGCAAAATAGCGCGAGTGTGAACTGCACAAAACAGTGCGCTGGGCTAAATAGCGCGAGTGTAATCTGCACAAAACAGTGCAATGCGCAAAATAGCGCGTATAATAAACAGCACAAAACAGTGTAATGTGCAAAATAGCGAGAGTGTAAACAGCACAAAACAGTGCGATGCGCAAAATAGCGCGTTTGATAAACTGCACAAAACGTTGCAATGCGCAAAGTACCGCGTTTGATAAACTGCACAAAACAGTGCGATGCGCAAAATATCGAGAGTGTAAACTGCACAAAACAGTGCGATGCGCAAAACAGCGCGAGTGTAAACTGCACAAAACAGTGCGATGCGCAAAATAGCGGGAGTGTAAACAGCACAAAACAGTGCGATACGCAAAATAGCGCGAGTGTAAACTGCACAAAACAGTGCACTGCGCAAAATAGCGCGAGTGTAAACTGCAAAAAATGGTGCGATGCGCAAAATAGCGCGTCTGATAAACTGCACAAAACAGTGCGATGCGCAAAATAACGCGTTTGGTAAACTGCACAAAACAGTGCGATGCGCAAAATAGCGAGAGTGTAAACTGCGCAAAACAGTGCGATGCGCAAAATAGCGCGAGTGTAAACTGCGTTAAACAGTGCGATGCGCAAAATAGCTCCTTTGGTAAATAGCACAAAATAGTGCGCTGCGCAAAATAGCGTGAGTGTAAATTGCACAAAATAGTGCGATGCGTAAAATAGCGCGATTGTAAACTGCACAAAACAGTGCGATGCGCAAAATAGCACGTTTGATAAACTGCACAAAACAGTGCGATGCGCAAAATAGAGCGAGTGTAAAATGCACAAAACAGAGCGCTGCGCAAAATAGCGCGAGTGTAAACTGCACAAAATAGTGCGATGCGCAAAATAACGCGAGTGTAAACAGCACAACACAGTGCGATGCGCAAAATAGCGCGAGTGTAAACTGCACGAAGCAGTGCGCTGTGCAAAATAGCGCGAGTGTGAATTGCACAAAACAGTGCGCTGGGCTAAATAGCGCGAGTGTAATCTGCACAAAACAGTGCAATGCGCAAAATAGCGCGTATAATAAACAGCACAAAACAGTGTAATGTGCAAAATAGCGAGAGTGTAAACAGCACAAAACAGTGCGATGCGCAAAATAGCGCGTTTGATAAACTGCACAAAACGTTGCAATGCGCAAAGTACCGCGTTTGATAAACTGCACAAAACAGTGCGATGCGCAAAATATCGAGAGTGTAAACTGCACAAAACAGTGCGATGCGCAAAACAGCGCGAGTGTAAACTGCACAAAACAGTGCGATGCGCAAAATAGCGGGAGTGTAAACAGCACAAAACAGTGCGATACGCAAAATAGCGCGAGTGTAAACTGCACAAAACAGTGCACTGCGCAAAATAGCGCGAGTGTAAACTGCAAAAAATGGTGCGATGCGCAAAATAGCGCGTCTGATAAACTGCACAAAACAGTGCGATGCGCAAAATAACGCGTTTGGTAAACTGCACAAAATAGTGCGATGCGCAAAATAGCGAGAGTGTAAACTGCGCAAAACAGTGCGATGCGCAAAATAGCGCGAGTGTAAACTGCGTTAAATAGTGCGATGCGCAAAATAGCTCCTTTGGTAAATAGCACAAAATAGTGCGCTGCGCAAAATAGCGTGAGTGTAAATTGCACCAAATAGTGCGATGCGTAAAATAGCGCGACTGTAAACTGCACAAAACAGTGCGATGCGCAAAATAGCACGTTTGATAAACTGCACAAAACAGTGCGATGCGCAAAATAGAGCGAGTGTAAACTGCACAAAACAGAGCGCTGCGCAAAATAGCGCGAGTGTAAACTGCACAAAATAGTGCGATGCGCAAAATAACGCGAGTGTAAACAGCACAAAATAGTGCGATGCGCAAAATAGCGCGAGTGTAAACTGCACAAAGCAGTGCGCTGCGCAAAATAGCGCGAGTGTGAACTGCACAAAACAGTGCGCTGGGCTAAAAAGCGCGAGTGTAATCTGCACAAAACAGTGCAATGCGCAAAATAGCGCGTTTAATAAACAGCACAAAACAGTGTAATGCGCAAAATAGCGAGAGTGTAAACAGCACAAAACAGTGCGATGCGCAAAATAGCACGAGTGTAAACTGCAAAAAACGGTGCGATGCGCAAAATAGCGCGTTTGATAAACTGCAGGAAACATTGCAATGCGCAAAATACCGCGTTTGATAAACTGCAAAAAACAGTGCGATGCGCAAAATATCGAGAGTGTAAACTGCACAAAACAGTGCGATGCGCAAAACAACGCGAGTGTAAACTGCACAAAACAGTGCGATGCGCAAAATAGCGAGAGTGTAAACTGCACAAAACAGTGCGATCCGCAAAATAGCGCGAGTGTAAACTGCACAAAACAGTGCCCTGCGCAAAATAGCACGAGTGTAAACTGCAAAAAACGGTGCGTTGCGCAAAATAGCGCGTTTGATAAACTGCACAAAACATTGCAATGCGCAAAATACCGCGTTTGATAAACTGCACAAAACAGTGCGATGCACAAAATATCGAGAGTGTAAACTGCACAAAACAGTGGGATGCGCAAAACAGCGCGAGTGTAAATTGCACAAAACAGTGCGATGCGCAAAATATCGAGAGTGTAAACTGCACAAAACGGTGGGATGCGCAAAATAGCGCGAGTGTAAACTGCGCAAAACAGTGCGATGCGCAAAATAGCTCCTTTGGTAAATAGCACAAAATAGTGCGCTGCGCAAAATAGCGTGAGTGTAAATTGCACAAAATAGTGCGATGCGTAAAATAGCGCGATTGTAAACTGCACAAAACAGTGCGATGCGCAAAATAGCACGTTTGATAAACTGCACAAAACAGTGCGATGCGCAAAATAGAGCGAGTGTAAAATGCACAAAACAGAGCGCTGCGCAAAATAGCGCGAGTGTAAACTGCACGAAGCAGTGCGCTGCGCAAAATAGCGCGAGTGTGAATTGCACAAAACAGTGCGCTGGGCTAAATAGCGCGAGTGTAATCTGCACAAAACAGTGCAATGCGCAAAATAGCGCGTTTAATAAACAGCACAAAACAGTGTAATGCGCAAAATAGCGAGAGTGTAAACAGCACAAAACAGTGCGATGCGCAAAATAGCACGAGTGTAAACTGCAAAAAACGGTGCGATGCGCAAAATAGCGCGTTTGATAAACTGCACAAAACATTGCAATGCGCAAAATACCGCGTTTGATAAACTGCACAAAACAGTGCGATGCGCAAAATATCGAGAGTGTAAACTGCACAAAACAGTGCGATGCGCAAAACAGCGCGAGTGTAAACTGCACAAAACAGTGCGATGCGCAAAATAGCGAGAGTGTAAACAGCACAAAACAGTGCGATGCGCAAAATAGCACGAGTGTAAACTGCAAAAAACGGTGCGATGCGCAAAATAGCGCGTTTGATAAACTGCAGGAAACATTGCAATGCGCAAAATACCGCGTTTGATAAACTGCACAAAACAGTGCGATGCGCAAAATATCGAGAGTGTAAACTGCACAAAACAGTGCGATGCGCAAAACAACGCGAGTGTAAACTGCACAAAACAGTGCGATGCGCAAAATAGCGAGAGTGTAAACTGCACAAAACAGTGCGATCCGCAAAATAGCGCGAGTGTAAACTGCACAAAACAGTGCCCTGCGCAAAATAGCACGAGTGTAAACTGCAAAAAACGGTGCGTTGCGCAAAATAGCGCGTTTGATAAACTGCACAAAACATTGCAATGCGCAAAATACCGCGTTTGATAAACTGCACAAAACAGTGCGATGCACAAAATATCGAGAGTGTAAACTGCACAAAACAGTGGGATGCGCAAAACAGCGCGAGTGTAAATTGCACAAAACAGTGCGATGCGCAAAATATCGAGAGTGTAAACTGCACAAAACGGTGGGATGCGCAAAATAGCGCGAGTGTAAACTGCGCAAAACAGTGCGATGCGCAAAATAGCTCCTTTGGTAAATAGCACAAAATAGTGCGCTGCGCAAAATAGCGTGAGTGTAAATTGCAGAAAATAGTGCGATGCGTAAAATAGCGCGATTGTAAACTGCACAAAACAGTGCGATGCGCAAAATAGCACGTTTGATAAACTGCACAAAACAGTGCGATGCGCAAAATAGAGCGAGTGTAAAATGCACAAAACAGAGCGCTGCGCAAAATAGCGCGAGTGTAAACTGCACGAAGCAGTGCGCTGCGCAAAATAGCGCGAGTGTGAATTGCACAAAACAGTGCGCTGGGCTAAATAGCGCGAGTGTAATCTGCACAAAACAGTGCAATGCGCAAAATAGCGCGTTTAATAAACAGCACAAAACAGTGTAATGCGCAAAATAGCGAGAGTGTAAACAGCACAAAACAGTGCGATGCGCAAAATAGCACGAGTGTAAACTGCAAAAAACGGTGCGATGCGCAAAATAGCGCGTTTGATAAACTGCACAAAACATTGCAATGCGCAAAATACCGCGTTTGATAAACTGCACAAAACAGTGCGATGCGCAAAATATCGAGAGTGTAAACTGCACAAAACAGTGCGATGCGCAAAACAGCGCGAGTGTAAACTGCACAAAACAGTGCGATGCGCAAAATAGCGAGAGTGTAAACAGCACAAAACAGTGCGATACGCAAAATAGTGCGAGTCTAAACTGCACAAAACAGTGCACTGCGCAAAATAGCGCGAGTGTAAACTGCAAAAAATGGTGCGATGCGCAAAATAGCGCGTCTGATAAACTGCACAAAACAGTGCGATGCGCAAAATAACGCGTTTGGTAAACTGCACAAAACAGTGCGATGCGCAAAATAGCGAGAGTGTAAACTGCGCAAAACAGTGCGATGCGCAAAATAGCGCGAGTGTAAACTGCGTTAAACTGTGCGATGCGCAAAATAGCTCCTTTGGTAAATAGCACAAAATAGTGCGCTGCGCAAAATAGCGTGAGTGTAAATTGCACAAAATAGTGCGATGCGTAAAATAGCGCGATTGTAAACTGCACAAAACAGTGCGATGCGCAAAATAGCACGTTTGATCAACTGCACAAAACAGTGCGATGCGCAAAATAGAGCGAGTGTAAAATGCACAAAACAGAGCGCTGCGCAAAATAGCGCGAGTGTAAACTGCACAAAACAGTGCGATGCGCAAAATAACGCGAGTGTAAACAGCACAACACAGTGCGATGCGCAAAATAGCGCGAGTGTAAACTGCACAAAGCAGTGCGCTGCGCAAAATAGCGCGAGTGTGAACTGCACAAAACAGTGCGCTGGGCTAAATAGCGCGAGTGTAATCTACACAAAACAGTGCAATGCGCAAAATCGCGCGTTTAATAAACAGCACAAAACAGTGTAATGCGCAAAATAGCGAGAGTGTAAACAGCACAAAACAATGCGATGCGCAAAATAGCACGAGTGTAAACTGCAAAAAACGGTGCGATGCGCAAAATAGCGCGTTTGATAAACTGCACAAAACATTGCAATGCGCAAAATACCGCGTTTGATAAACTGCACAAAACAGTGCGATGCGCAAAATATCGAGAGTGTAAACTGCACAAAACAGTGCGATGCACAAAACAGCGCGAGTGTAAACTGCACAAAACAGTGCGATGCGCGAAATAGCGAGAGTGTAAACAGCAGAAAACAGTGCGATACGCAAAATAGCGCGAGTGTAAACTGCACAAAACAGTGCACTGCGCAAAATAGCGCGAGTGTAAACTGCAAAAAATGGTGCGATGCGCAAAATAGCGCGTCTGATAAACTGCACAAAACAGTGCGATGCGCAAAATAAAGCGTTTGGTAAACTGCACAAAACAGTGCGATGCGCAAAATAGCGAGAGTGTAAACTGCGCAAAACAGTGCGATGCGCAAAATAGCGCGAGTGTAAACTGCGTTAAACAGTGCGATGCGCAAAATAGCTCCTTTGGTAAATAGCACAAAATACTGCGCTGCGCAAAATAGCGTGAGTGTAAATTGCACAAAATAGTGCGATGCGTAAAATAGCGCGATTGTAAACTGCACAAAACAGTGCGATGCGCAAAATAGCACGTTTGATAAACTGCACAAAACAGTGCGATGCGCAAAATAGAGCGAGTGTAAAATGCACAAAACAGAGCGCTGCGCAAAATAGCGCGAGTGTAAACTGCACAAAACAGTGCGATGCGCAAAATAACGCGAGTGTAAACAGCACAACACAGTGCGATGCGCAAAATAGCGCGAGTGTAAACTGCACAAAGCAGTGCGCTGCGCAAAATAGCGCGAGTGTGAACTGCACAAAACAGTGCGCTGGGCTAAATAGCGCGAGTGTAATCTGCACAAAACAGTGCAATGCGCAAAATAGCGCGTATAATAAACAGCACAAAACAGTGTAATGCGCAAAATAGCGAGAGTGTAAACAGCACAAAACAATGCGATGCGCAAAATAGCACGAGTGTAAACTGCAAAAAACGGTGCGATGCGCAAAATAGCGCGTATGATAAACTGCACAAAACATTGCAATGCGCAAAATACCGCGTTTGATAAACTGCACAAAACAGTGCGATGCGCAAAATATCGAGAGTGTAAACTGCACAAAACAGTGCGATGCGCAAAACAGTGCGAGTGTAAACTGCACAAAACAGTGCGATGCGCAAAATAGCTAGAGTGTAAACAGCACAAAACAGTGCGATACGCAAAATAGCGCGAGTGTAAACTGCACAAAACAGTGCACTGCGCAAAATAGCGCGAGTGTAAACTGCAAAAAATGGTGCGATGCGCAAAATAGCGCGTCTGATAAACTGCACAAAACAGTGCGATGCGCAAAATAACGCGTTTGGTAAACTGCACAAAACAGTGCGATGCGCAAAATAGCGAGAGTGTAAACTGCGCAAAACAGTGCGATGCGCAAAATAGCGCGAGTGTAAACTGCGTTAAACAGTGCGATGCGCAAAATAGCTCCTTTGGTAAACAGCACAAAATAGTGCGCTGCGCAAAATAGCGTGAGTGTAAATTGCACAAAATAGTGCGATGCGTAAAATAGCGCGATTGTAAACTGCACAAAACAGTGCGACGCGCAAAATAGCACGTTTGATAAACTGCACAAAACAGTGCGATGCGCAAAATAGAGCGAGTGTAAAATGCACAAAACAGAGCGCTGCGCAAAATAGCGCGAGTGTAAACTGCACAAAACAGTGCGATGCGCAAAATAACGCGAGTGTAAACAGCACAACACAGTGCGAGGCGCAAAATAGCGCGAGTGTAAACTGCACAAAGCAGTGCGCTGCGCAAAATAGCGCGAGTGTGAACTGCACAAAACAGTGCGCTGGGCTAAATAGCGCGAGTGTAATCTGCACAAAACAGTGCAATGCGCAAAATAGCGCGTTTAATAAACAGCACAGAACAGGATAATGCGCAAAATAGCGAGAGTGTAAACAGCACAAAACAGTGCGATGCGCAAAATAGCACGAGTGTAAACTGCAAAAAACGGTGCGATGCGCAAAATAGCGCGTTTGATAAACTGCACAAAACATTGCAATGCGCAAAATACCGCGTTTGATAAACTGCACAAAACAGTGCGATGCGCAAAATATCGAGAGTGTAAACTGCACAAAACAGTGCGATGCGCAAAACAGCGCGAGTGTAAACTGCACAAAACAGTGCGATGCGCAAAATAGCGAGAGTGTAAACAGCACAAAACAGTGCGATACGCAAAATAGCGCGAGTGTAAACTGCACAAAACAGTGCACTGCGCAAAATAGCGCGAGTGTAAACTGCAAAAAATGGTGCGATGCGCAAAATAGCGCGTCTGATAAACTGCACAAAACAGTGCGATGCGCAAAATAACGCGTTTGGTAAACTGCACAAAACAGTGCGATGCGCAAAATAGCGAGAGTGTAAACTGCGCAAAACAGTGCGATGCGCAAAATAGCGCGAGTGTAAACTGCGTTAAACAGTGCGATGCGCAAAATAGCTCCTTTGGTAAATAGCACAAAATAGTGCGCTGCGCAAAATAGCGTGAGTGTAAATTGCACAAAATAGTGCGATGCGTAAAATAGCGCGATTGTAAACTGCACAAAACAGTGCGATGCGCAAAATAGCACGTTTGATAAACTGCACAAAACAGTGCGATGCGCAAAATAGAGCGAGTGTAAAATGTACAAAACAGAGCGCTGCGCAAAATAGCGCGAGTGTAAACTGCACAAAATAGTGCGATGCGCCAAATAACGCGAGTGTAAACAGCAGAAAACAGTGCGATGCGCAAAATAGCGCGAGTGTAAACTGCACAAAGCAGTGCGCTGCGCAAAATAGCGCGAGTGTGAACTGCACAAAACAGTGCGCTTGGCTAAATAGCGCGAGTGTAATCTGCACAAAACAGTGCAATGCGCAAAATAGCGCGTATAATAAACAGCACAAAACAGTGTAATGCGCAAAATAGCGAGAGTGTAAACAGCACAAAACAATGCGATGCGCAAAATAGCACAAGTGTAAACTGCAAAAAACGGTGCGATGCGCAAAATAGCGCGTTTGATAAACTGCACAAAACATTGCAATGCGCAAAATACCGCGTTTGATAAACTGCACAAAACGGTGCGATGCGCAAAATATCGAGAGTGTAAACTGCACAAAACAGTGCGATGCGCAAAACAGCGCGAGTGTAAACTGCACAAAACAGTGCGATGCGCAAAATAGCGAGAGTGTAAACAGCACAAAACAGTGCGATACGCAAAATAGCGCGAGTGTAAACTGCACAAAACAGTGCACTGCGCAAAATAGCGCGAGTGTAAACTGCAAAAAATGGTGCGATGCGCAAAATAGCGCGTCTGATAAACTGCACAAAACAGTGCGATGCGCAAAATAACGCGTTTGGTAAACTGCACAAAACAGTGCGATGCGCAAAATAGCGAGAGTGTAAACTGCGCAAAACAGTGCGATGCGCAAAATAGCGCGAGTGTAAACTGCGTTAAACAGTGCGATGCGCAAAATAGCTCCTTTGGTAAATAGCACAAAATAGTGCGCTGCGCAAAATAGCGTGAGTGTAAATTGCACAAAATAGTGCGATGCGTAAAATAGCGCGATTGTAAACTGCACAAAACAGTGCGACGCGCAAAATAGCACGTTTGATAAACTGCACAAAACAGTGCGATGCGCAAAATAGAGCGAGTGTAAAATGCACAAAACAGAGCGCTGCGCAAAATAGCGCGAGTGTAAACTGCACAAAACAGTGCGATGCGCAAAATAACGCGAGTGTAAACAGCACAACACAGTGCAAGGCGCAAAATAGCGCGAGTGTAAACTGCACAAAGCAGTGCGCTGCGCAAAATAGCGCGAGTGTGAACTGCACAAAACAGTGCGCTGGGCTAAATAGCGCGAGTGTAATCTGCACAAAACAGTGCAATGCGCAAAATAGCGCGTTTAATAAACAGCACAGAACAGGATAATGCGCAAAATAGCGAGAGTGTAAACAGCACAAAACAGTGCGATGCGCAAAATAGCACGAGTGTAAACTGCAAAAAACGGTGCGATGCACAAAATAGCGCGTTTGATAAACTGCACAAAATATTGCAATGCGCAAAATACCGCGTTTGATAAACTGCACAAAACAGTGCGATGCGCAAAAGATCGAGAGTGTAAACTGCACAAAACAGTGCGATGCGCAAAACAGCGCGAGTGTAAACTGCGCAAAACAGTGCGATGCGCAAAATAGCGAGAGTGTAAACAGCACAAAACAGTGCGATACGCAAAATAGCGCGAGTGTAAACTGCACAAAACAGTGCACTGCGCAAAATAGCGCGAGTGTAAACTGCAAAAAATGGTGCGATGCGCAAAATAGCGCGTCTGATAAACTGCACAAAACAGTGCGATGTGCAAAATAACGCGTTTGGTAAACTGCACAAAACAGTACGATGCGCAAAATAGCGAGAGTGTAAACTGCGCAAAACAGTGCGAGGCGCAAAATAGCGCGAGTGTAAACTGCGTTAAACAGTGCGATGCGCAAAATAGCTCCTTTGGTAAATAGCACAAAATAGTGCGCTGCGCAAAATAGCGTGAGTGTAAATTGCACAAAATAGTGCGATGCGTAAAATAGCGCGATTGTAAACTGCACAAAACAGTGCGATGCGCAAAATAGCACGTTTGATAAACTGCACAAAACAGTGCGATGCGCAAAATAGAGCGAGTGTAAAATGCACAAAACAGAGCGTTGCGCAAAATAGCGCGAGTGTAAACTGCACAAAATAGTATGATGCGCAAAATAACGCGAGTGTAAACAACACAACACAGTGCGATGCGCAAAATAGCGCGAGTGTAAATTGCACGAAGCAGTGCGCTGTGCAAAATAGCGCGAGTGTGAATTGCACAAAACAGTGCGCTGGGCTAAATAGCGCGAGTGTAATCTGCACAAAACAGTGCAATGCGCAAAATAGCGCGTATAATAAACAGCACAAAACAGTGTAATGTGCAAAATAGCGAGAGTGTAAACAGCACAAAACAGTGCGATGCGCAAAATAGCACGAGTGTAAACTGCAAAAAACGGTGCGTTGCGCAAAATAGCGCGTTTGATAAACTGCACAAAACATTGCAATGCGCAAAATACCGCGTTTGATAAACTGCACAAAACAGTGCGATGCACAAAATATCGAGAGTGTAAACTGCACAAAACAGTGGGATGCGCAAAACAGCGCGAGTGTAAACTGCACAAAACGGTGGGATGCGCAAAATAGCGCGAGTGTAAACTGCGCAAAACAGTGCGATGCGCAAAATAGCTCCTTTGGTAAATAGCACAAAATAGTGCGCTGCGCAAAATAGCGTGAGTGTAAATTGCACAAAATAGTGCGATGCGTAAAATAGCGCGATTGTAAACTGCACAAAATAGTGCGATGCGCAAAATAGCACGTTTGATAAACTGCACAAAACAGTGCGATGCGCAAAATAGAGCGAGTGTAAAATGCAGAAAACAGAGCGCTGCGCAAAATATCGCGAGTGTAAACTGCACAAAATAGTGCGATGCGCAAAATAACGCGAGTGTAAACAGCACAACACAGTGCGATGCGCAAAATAGCGCGAGTGTAAACTGCACAAAGCAGTGCGCTGCGCAAAATAGCGCGAGTGTGAACTGCACAAAACAGTGCGATCCGCAAAATAGCGCGAGTGTAAACTGCACAAAACAGTGCCCTGCGCAAAATAGCACGAGTGTAAACTGCAAAAAACGGTGCGTTGCGCAAAATAGCGCGTTTGATAAACTGCACAAAACATTGCAATGCGCAAAATACCGCGTTTGATAAACTGCACAAAACAGTGCGATGCACAAAATATCGAGAGTGTAAACTGCACAAAACAGTGGGATGCGCAAAACAGCGCGAGTGTAAATTGCACAAAACAGTGCGATGCGCAAAATATCGAGAGTGTAAACTGCACAAAACGGTGGGATGCGCAAAATAGCGCGAGTGTAAACTGCGCAAAACAGTGAGATGCGCAAAATAGCTCCTTTGGTAAATAGCACAAAATAGTGCGCTGCGCAAAATAGCGTGAGTGTAAATTGCACAAAATAGTGCGATGCGTAAAATAGCGCGATTGTAAACTGCACAAAACAGTGCGATGCGCAAAATAGCACGTTTGATAAACTGCACAAAACAGTGCGATGCGCAAAATAGAGCGAGTGTAAAATGCACAAAACAGAGCGCTGCGCAAAATAGCGCGAGTGTAAACTGCACGAAGCAGTGCGCTGCGCAAAATAGCGCGAGTGTGAATTGCACAAAACAGTGCGCTGGGCTAAATAGCGCGAGTGTAATCTGCACAAAACAGTGCAATGCGCAAAATAGCGCGTTTAATAAACAGCACAAAACAGTGTAATGCGCAAAATAGCGAGAGTGTAAACAGCACAAAACAGTGCGATGCGCAAAATAGTACGAGTGTAAACTGCAAAAAACGGTGCGATGCGCAAAATAGCGCGTTTGATAAACTGCACAAAACATTGCAATGCGCAAAATACCGCGTTTGATAAACTGCACAAAACAGTGCGATGCGCAAAATATCGAGAGTGTAAACTGCACAAAACAGTGCGATGCGCAAAACAGCGCGAGTGTAAACTGCACAAAACAGTGCGATGCGCAAAATAGCGAGAGTGTAAACAGCACAAAACAGTGCGATACGCAAAATAGTGCGAGTCTAAACTGCACAAAACAGTGCACTGCGCAAAATAGCGCGAGTGTAAACTGCAAAAAATGGTGCGATGCGCAAAATAGCGCGTCTGATAAACTGCACAAAACAGTGCGATGCGCAAAATAACGCGTTTGGTAAACTGCACAAAACAGTGCGATGCGCAAAATAGCGAGAGTGTAAACTGCGCAAAACAGTGCGATGCGCAAAATAGCGCGAGTGTAAACTGCGTTAAACTGTGCGATGCGCAAAATAGCTCCTTTGGTAAATAGCACAAAATAGTGCGCTGCGCAAAATAGCGTGAGTGTAAATTGCACAAAATAGTGCGATGCGTAAAATAGCGCGATTGTAAACTGCACAAAACAGTGCGATGCGCAAAATAGCACGTTTGATCAACTGCACAAAACAGTGCGATGCGCAAAATAGAGCGAGTGTAAAATGCACAAAACAGAGCGCTGCGCAAAATAGCGCGAGTGTAAACTGCACAAAACAGTGCGATGCGCAAAATAACGCGAGTGTAAACAGCACAACACAGTGCGATGCGCAAAATAGCGCGAGTGTAAACTGCACAAAGCAGTGCGCTGCGCAAAATAGCGCGAGTGTGAACTGCACAAAACAGTGCGCTGGGCTAAATAGCGCGAGTGTAATCTACACAAAACAGTGCAATGCGCAAAATCGCGCGTTTAATAAACAGCACAAAACAGTGTAATGCGCAAAATAGCGAGAGTGTAAACAGCACAAAACAATGCGATGCGCAAAATAGCACGAGTGTAAACTGCAAAAAACGGTGCGATGCGCAAAATAGCGCGTTTGATAAACTGCACAAAACATTGCAATGCGCAAAATACCGCGTTTGATAAACTGCACAAAACAGTGCGATGCGCAAAATATCGAGAGTGTAAACTGCACAAAACAGTGCGATGCGCAAAACAGCGCGAGTGTAAACTGCACAAAACAGTGCGATGCGCGAAATAGCGAGAGTGTAAACAGCAGAAAACAGTGCGATACGCAAAATAGCGCGAGTGTAAACTGCACAAAACAGTGCACTGCGCAAAATAGCGCGAGTGTAAACTGCAAAAAATGGTGCGATGCGCAAAATAGCGCGTCTGATAAACTGCACAAAACAGTGCGATGCGCAAAATAACGCGTTTGGTAAACTGCACAAAACAGTGCGATGCGCAAAATAGTGAGAGTGTAAACTGCGCAAAACAGTGCGATGCGCAAAATAGCGCGAGTGTAAACTGCGTTAAATAGTGCGATGCGCAAAATAGCTCCTTTGGTAAATAGCACAGAATACTGCGCTGCGCAAAATAGCGTGAGTGTAAATTGCACAAAATAGTGCGATGCGTAAAATAGCGCATTTGTAAACTGCACAAAACAGTGCGATGCGCAAAATAGCACGTTTGATAAACTGCACAAAACAGTGCGATGCGCAAAATAGAGCGAGTGTAAAATGCACAAAACAGAGCGCTGCGCAAAATAGCGCGAGTGTAAACTGCACAAAACAGTGCGATGCGCAAAATAACGCGAGTGTAAACAGCACAACACAGTGCGATGCGCAAAATAGCGCGAGTGTAAACTGCACAAAGCAGTGCGCTGCGCAAAATAGCGCGAGTGTGAACTGCACAAGACAGTGCGCTGGGCTAAATAGCGCGAGTGTAATCTGCACAAAACAGTGCAATGCGCAAAATAGCGCGTTTAATAAACAGCACAAAACAGTGTAATGCGCAAAATAGCGAGAGTGTAAACAGCACAAAACAATGCGATGCGCAAAATAGCACGAGTGTAAACTGCAAAAAACGGTGCGATGCGCAAAATAGCGCGTTTGATAAACTGCACAAAACATTGCAATGCGCAAAATACCGCGTTTGACAAACTGCACAAAACAGTGCGATGCGCAAAATATCGAGAGTGTAAACTGCACAAAACAGTGCGATGCGCAAAACAGCGCGAGTGTAAACTGCACAAAACAGTGCGATGCGCAAAATAGCGAGAGTGTAAACAGCAGAAAACAGTGCGATACGCAAAATAGCGCGAGTGTAAACTGCACAAAACAGTGCACTGCGCAAAATAGCGCGAGTGTAAACTGCAAAAAATGGTGCGATGCGCAAAATAGCGCGTCTGATAAACTGCACAAAACAGTGCGATGCGCAAAATAACGCGTTTGGTAAACTGCACAAAACAGTGCGATGCGCAAAATAGCGAGAGTGTAAACTGCGCAAAACAGTGCGATGCGCAAAATAGCGCGAGTGTAAACTGCGTTAAACAGTGCGATGCGCAAAATAGCTCCTTTGGTAAATAGCACAAAATAGTGCGCTGCGCAAAATAGCGTGAGTGTAAATTGCACAAAATAGTGCGATGCGTAAAATAGTGCGATTGTAAACTGCACAAAATAGTGCGATGCGCAAAATAGCACGTTTGATAAACTGCACAAAACAGTGCGATGCGCAAAATAGAGCGAGTGTAAAATGCAGAAAACAGAGCGCTGCGCAAAATATCGCGAGTGTAAACTGCACAAAATAGTGCGATGCGCAAAATAACGCGAGTGTAAACAGCACAACACAGTGCGATGCGCAAAATAGCGCGAGTGTAAACTGCACAAAGCAGTGCGCTGCGCAAAATAGCGCGAGTGTGAACTGCACAAAACAGTGCGCTGGGCTAAATAGCGCGAGTGTAATCTGCACAAAACAGTGCAATGCGCAAAATAGCGCGTTTAATAAACAGCACAAAACAGTGTAATGTGCAAAATAGCGAGAGTGTAAACAGCACAAAACAGTGCGATGCGCAAAATAGCGCGTTTGATAAACTGCACAAAACGTTGCAATGCGCAAAATACCGCGTTTGATAAACTGCACAAAACAGTGCGATGCGCAAAATATCGAGAGTGTAAACTGCACAAAACAGTGCGATGCGCAAAACAGCGCGAGTGTAAACTGCACAAAACAGTGCGATGCGCAAAATAGCGAGAGTGTAAACAGCACAAAACAGTGCGATACGCAAAATAGCGCGAGTGTAAACTGCACAAAACAGTGCACTGCGCAAAATAGCGCGAGTGTAAACTGCAAAAAATGGTGCGATGCGCAAAATAGCGCGTCTGATAAACTGCACAAAACAGTACGATGCGCAAAATAACGCGTTTGGTAAACTGCACAAAACAGTGCGATGCGCAAAATAGCGAGAGTGTAAACTGCGCAAAACAGTGCGATGCGCAAAATAGCGCGAGTGTAAACTGCGTTAAACAGTGCGATGCGCAAAATAGCTCCTTTGGTAAATAGCACAAAATAGTGCGCTGCGCAAAATAGCGTGAGTGTAAATTGCACAAAATAGTGCGATGCGTAAAATAGCGCGACTGTAAACTGCACAAAACAGTGCGATGCGCAAAATAGCACGTTTGATAAACTGCACAAAACAGTGCGATGCGCAAAATAGAGCGAGTGTAAAATGCACAAAACAGAGCGCTGCGCAAAATAGCGCGAGTGTAAACTGCACAAAATAGTGCGATGCGCAAAATTACGCGAGTGTAAACAGCACAACACAGTGCGATGCGCAAAATAGCGCGAGTGTAAACTGCACGAAGCAGTGCGCTGTGCAAAATAGCGCGAGTGTGAACTGCACAAAACAGTGCGCTGGGCTAAATAGCGCGAGTGTAATCTGCACAAAACAGTGCAATGCGCAAAATAGCGCGTATAATAAACAGCACAAAACAGTGTAATGTGCAAAATAGCGAGAGTGTAAACAGCACAAAACAGTGCGATGCGCAAAATAGCGCGTTTGATAAACTGCACAAAACGTTGCAATGCGCAAAGTACCGCGTTTGATAAACTGCACAAAATAGTGCGATGCGCAAAATATCGAGAGTGTAAACTGCACAAAACAGTGCGATGCGCAAAACAGCGCGAGTGTAAACTGCACAAAACAGTGCGATGCGCAAAATAGCGGGAGTGTAAACAGCACAAAACAGTGCGATACGCAAAATAGCGCGAGTGTAAACTGCACAAAACAGTGCACTGCGCAAAATAGCGCGAGTGTAAACTGCAAAAAATGGTGCGATGCGCAAAATAGCGCGTCTGATAAACTGCACAAAACAGTGCGATGCGCAAAATAACGCGTTTGGTAAACTGCACAAAACAGTGCGATGCGCAAAATAGCGAGAGTGTAAACTGCGCAAAACAGTGCGATGCGCAAAATAGCGCGAGTGTAAACTGCGTTAAACAGTGCGATGCGCAAAATAGCTCCTTTGGTAAATAGCACAAAATAGTGCGCTGCGCAAAATAGCGTGAGTGTAAATTGCACAAAATAGTGCGATGCGTAAAATAGCGCGATTGTAAACTGCACAAAACAGTGCGATGCGCAAAATAGCACGTTTGATAAACTGCACAAAACAGTGCGATGCGCAAAATAGAGCGAGTGTAAAATGCACAAAACAGAGCGCTGCGCAAAATAGCGCGAGTGTAAACTGCACAAAATAGTGCGATGCGCAAAATAACGCGAGTGTAAACAGCACAACACAGTGCGATGCGCAAAATAGCGCGAGTGTAAACTGCACGAAGCAGTGCGCTGTGCAAAATAGCGCGAGTGTGAATTGCACAAAACAGTGCGCTGGGCTAAATAGCGCGAGTGTAATCTGCACAAAACAGTGCAATGCGCAAAATAGCGCGTATAATAAACAGCACAAAACAGTGTAATGTGCAAAATAGCGAGAGTGTAAACAGCACAAAACAGTGCGATGCGCAAAATAGCGCGTTTGATAAACTGCACAAAACGTTGCAATGCGCAAAGTACCGCGTTTGATAAACTGCACAAAACAGTGCGATGCGCAAAATATCGAGAGTGTAAACTGCACAAAACAGTGCGATGCGCAAAACAGCGCGAGTGTAAACTGCACAAAACAGTGCGATGCGCAAAATAGCGGGAGTGTAAACAGCACAAAACAGTGCGATACGCAAAATAGCGCGAGTGTAAACTGCACAAAACAGTGCACTGCGCAAAATAGCGCGAGTGTAAACTGCAAAAAATGGTGCGATGCGCAAAATAGCGCGTCTGATAAACTGCACAAAACAGTGCGATGCGCAAAATAACGCGTTTGGTAAACTGCACAAAATAGTGCGATGCGCAAAATAGCGAGAGTGTAAACTGCGCAAAACAGTGCGATGCGCAAAATAGCGCGAGTGTAAACTGCGTTAAATAGTGCGATGCGCAAAATAGCTCCTTTGGTAAATAGCACAAAATAGTGCGCTGCGCAAAATAGCGTGAGTGTAAATTGCACCAAATAGTGCGATGCGTAAAATAGCGCGACTGTAAACTGCACAAAACAGTGCGATGCGCAAAATAGCACGTTTGATAAACTGCACAAAACAGTGCGATGCGCAAAATAGAGCGAGTGTAAACTGCACAAAACAGAGCGCTGCGCAAAATAGCGCGAGTGTAAACTGCACAAAATAGTGCGATGCGCAAAATAACGCGAGTGTAAACAGCACAAAATAGTGCGATGCGCAAAATAGCGCGAGTGTAAACTGCACAAAGCAGTGCGCTGCGCAAAATAGCGCGAGTGTGAACTGCACAAAACAGTGCGCTGGGCTAAAAAGCGCGAGTGTAATCTGCACAAAACAGTGCAATGCGCAAAATAGCGCGTTTAATAAACAGCACAAAACAGTGTAATGCGCAAAATAGCGAGAGTGTAAACAGCACAAAACAGTGCGATGCGCAAAATAGCACGAGTGTAAACTGCAAAAAACGGTGCGATGCGCAAAATAGCGCGTTTGATAAACTGCAGGAAACATTGCAATGCGCAAAATACCGCGTTTGATAAACTGCAAAAAACAGTGCGATGCGCAAAATATCGAGAGTGTAAACTGCACAAAACAGTGCGATGCGCAAAACAACGCGAGTGTAAACTGCACAAAACAGTGCGATGCGCAAAATAGCGAGAGTGTAAACTGCACAAAACAGTGCGATCCGCAAAATAGCGCGAGTGTAAACTGCACAAAACAGTGCCCTGCGCAAAATAGCACGAGTGTAAACTGCAAAAAACGGTGCGTTGCGCAAAATAGCGCGTTTGATAAACTGCACAAAACATTGCAATGCGCAAAATACCGCGTTTGATAAACTGCACAAAACAGTGCGATGCACAAAATATCGAGAGTGTAAACTGCACAAAACAGTGGGATGCGCAAAACAGCGCGAGTGTAAATTGCACAAAACAGTGCGATGCGCAAAATATCGAGAGTGTAAACTGCACAAAACGGTGGGATGCGCAAAATAGCGCGAGTGTAAACTGCGCAAAACAGTGCGATGCGCAAAATAGCTCCTTTGGTAAATAGCACAAAATAGTGCGCTGCGCAAAATAGCGTGAGTGTAAATTGCACAAAATAGTGCGATGCGTAAAATAGCGCGATTGTAAACTGCACAAAACAGTGCGATGCGCAAAATAGCACGTTTGATAAACTGCACAAAACAGTGCGATGCGCAAAATAGAGCGAGTGTAAAATGCACAAAACAGAGCGCTGCGCAAAATAGCGCGAGTGTAAACTGCACGAAGCAGTGCGCTGCGCAAAATAGCGCGAGTGTGAATTGCACAAAACAGTGCGCTGGGCTAAATAGCGCGAGTGTAATCTGCACAAAACAGTGCAATGCGCAAAATAGCGCGTTTAATAAACAGCACAAAACAGTGTAATGCGCAAAATAGCGAGAGTGTAAACAGCACAAAACAGTGCGATGCGCAAAATAGCACGAGTGTAAACTGCAAAAAACGGTGCGATGCGCAAAATAGCGCGTTTGATAAACTGCACAAAACATTGCAATGCGCAAAATACCGCGTTTGATAAACTGCACAAAACAGTGCGATGCGCAAAATATCGAGAGTGTAAACTGCACAAAACAGTGCGATGCGCAAAACAGCGCGAGTGTAAACTGCACAAAACAGTGCGATGCGCAAAATAGCGAGAGTGTAAACAGCACAAAACAGTGCGATGCGCAAAATAGCACGAGTGTAAACTGCAAAAAACGGTGCGATGCGCAAAATAGCGCGTTTGATAAACTGCAGGAAACATTGCAATGCGCAAAATACCGCGTTTGATAAACTGCACAAAACAGTGCGATGCGCAAAATATCGAGAGTGTAAACTGCACAAAACAGTGCGATGCGCAAAACAACGCGAGTGTAAACTGCACAAAACAGTGCGATGCGCAAAATAGCGAGAGTGTAAACTGCACAAAACAGTGCGATCCGCAAAATAGCGCGAGTGTAAACTGCACAAAACAGTGCCCTGCGCAAAATAGCACGAGTGTAAACTGCAAAAAACGGTGCGTTGCGCAAAATAGCGCGTTTGATAAACTGCACAAAACATTGCAATGCGCAAAATACCGCGTTTGATAAACTGCACAAAACAGTGCGATGCACAAAATATCGAGAGTGTAAACTGCACAAAACAGTGGGATGCGCAAAACAGCGCGAGTGTAAATTGCACAAAACAGTGCGATGCGCAAAATATCGAGAGTGTAAACTGCACAAAACGGTGGGATGCGCAAAATAGCGCGAGTGTAAACTGCGCAAAACAGTGCGATGCGCAAAATAGCTCCTTTGGTAAATAGCACAAAATAGTGCGCTGCGCAAAATAGCGTGAGTGTAAATTGCAGAAAATAGTGCGATGCGTAAAATAGCGCGATTGTAAACTGCACAAAACAGTGCGATGCGCAAAATAGCACGTTTGATAAACTGCACAAAACAGTGCGATGCGCAAAATAGAGCGAGTGTAAAATGCACAAAACAGAGCGCTGCGCAAAATAGCGCGAGTGTAAACTGCACGAAGCAGTGCGCTGCGCAAAATAGCGCGAGTGTGAATTGCACAAAACAGTGCGCTGGGCTAAATAGCGCGAGTGTAATCTGCACAAAACAGTGCAATGCGCAAAATAGCGCGTTTAATAAACAGCACAAAACAGTGTAATGCGCAAAATAGCGAGAGTGTAAACAGCACAAAACAGTGCGATGCGCAAAATAGCACGAGTGTAAACTGCAAAAAACGGTGCGATGCGCAAAATAGCGCGTTTGATAAACTGCACAAAACATTGCAATGCGCAAAATACCGCGTTTGATAAACTGCACAAAACAGTGCGATGCGCAAAATATCGAGAGTGTAAACTGCACAAAACAGTGCGATGCGCAAAACAGCGCGAGTGTAAACTGCACAAAACAGTGCGATGCGCAAAATAGCGAGAGTGTAAACAGCACAAAACAGTGCGATACGCAAAATAGTGCGAGTCTAAACTGCACAAAACAGTGCACTGCGCAAAATAGCGCGAGTGTAAACTGCAAAAAATGGTGCGATGCGCAAAATAGCGCGTCTGATAAACTGCACAAAACAGTGCGATGCGCAAAATAACGCGTTTGGTAAACTGCACAAAACAGTGCGATGCGCAAAATAGCGAGAGTGTAAACTGCGCAAAACAGTGCGATGCGCAAAATAGCGCGAGTGTAAACTGCGTTAAACTGTGCGATGCGCAAAATAGCTCCTTTGGTAAATAGCACAAAATAGTGCGCTGCGCAAAATAGCGTGAGTGTAAATTGCACAAAATAGTGCGATGCGTAAAATAGCGCGATTGTAAACTGCACAAAACAGTGCGATGCGCAAAATAGCACGTTTGATCAACTGCACAAAACAGTGCGATGCGCAAAATAGAGCGAGTGTAAAATGCACAAAACAGAGCGCTGCGCAAAATAGCGCGAGTGTAAACTGCACAAAACAGTGCGATGCGCAAAATAACGCGAGTGTAAACAGCACAACACAGTGCGATGCGCAAAATAGCGCGAGTGTAAACTGCACAAAGCAGTGCGCTGCGCAAAATAGCGCGAGTGTGAACTGCACAAAACAGTGCGCTGGGCTAAATAGCGCGAGTGTAATCTACACAAAACAGTGCAATGCGCAAAATCGCGCGTTTAATAAACAGCACAAAACAGTGTAATGCGCAAAATAGCGAGAGTGTAAACAGCACAAAACAATGCGATGCGCAAAATAGCACGAGTGTAAACTGCAAAAAACGGTGCGATGCGCAAAATAGCGCGTTTGATAAACTGCACAAAACATTGCAATGCGCAAAATACCGCGTTTGATAAACTGCACAAAACAGTGCGATGCGCAAAATATCGAGAGTGTAAACTGCACAAAACAGTGCGATGCACAAAACAGCGCGAGTGTAAACTGCACAAAACAGTGCGATGCGCGAAATAGCGAGAGTGTAAACAGCAGAAAACAGTGCGATACGCAAAATAGCGCGAGTGTAAACTGCACAAAACAGTGCACTGCGCAAAATAGCGCGAGTGTAAACTGCAAAAAATGGTGCGATGCGCAAAATAGCGCGTCTGATAAACTGCACAAAACAGTGCGATGCGCAAAATAAAGCGTTTGGTAAACTGCACAAAACAGTGCGATGCGCAAAATAGCGAGAGTGTAAACTGCGCAAAACAGTGCGATGCGCAAAATAGCGCGAGTGTAAACTGCGTTAAACAGTGCGATGCGCAAAATAGCTCCTTTGGTAAATAGCACAAAATACTGCGCTGCGCAAAATAGCGTGAGTGTAAATTGCACAAAATAGTGCGATGCGTAAAATAGCGCGATTGTAAACTGCACAAAACAGTGCGATGCGCAAAATAGCACGTTTGATAAACTGCACAAAACAGTGCGATGCGCAAAATAGAGCGAGTGTAAAATGCACAAAACAGAGCGCTGCGCAAAATAGCGCGAGTGTAAACTGCACAAAACAGTGCGATGCGCAAAATAACGCGAGTGTAAACAGCACAACACAGTGCGATGCGCAAAATAGCGCGAGTGTAAACTGCACAAAGCAGTGCGCTGCGCAAAATAGCGCGAGTGTGAACTGCACAAAACAGTGCGCTGGGCTAAATAGCGCGAGTGTAATCTGCACAAAACAGTGCAATGCGCAAAATAGCGCGTATAATAAACAGCACAAAACAGTGTAATGCGCAAAATAGCGAGAGTGTAAACAGCACAAAACAATGCGATGCGCAAAATAGCACGAGTGTAAACTGCAAAAAACGGTGCGATGCGCAAAATAGCGCGTATGATAAACTGCACAAAACATTGCAATGCGCAAAATACCGCGTTTGATAAACTGCACAAAACAGTGCGATGCGCAAAATATCGAGAGTGTAAACTGCACAAAACAGTGCGATGCGCAAAACAGTGCGAGTGTAAACTGCACAAAACAGTGCGATGCGCAAAATAGCTAGAGTGTAAACAGCACAAAACAGTGCGATACGCAAAATAGCGCGAGTGTAAACTGCACAAAACAGTGCACTGCGCAAAATAGCGCGAGTGTAAACTGCAAAAAATGGTGCGATGCGCAAAATAGCGCGTCTGATAAACTGCACAAAACAGTGCGATGCGCAAAATAACGCGTTTGGTAAACTGCACAAAACAGTGCGATGCGCAAAATAGCGAGAGTGTAAACTGCGCAAAACAGTGCGATGCGCAAAATAGCGCGAGTGTAAACTGCGTTAAACAGTGCGATGCGCAAAATAGCTCCTTTGGTAAACAGCACAAAATAGTGCGCTGCGCAAAATAGCGTGAGTGTAAATTGCACAAAATAGTGCGATGCGTAAAATAGCGCGATTGTAAACTGCACAAAACAGTGCGACGCGCAAAATAGCACGTTTGATAAACTGCACAAAACAGTGCGATGCGCAAAATAGAGCGAGTGTAAAATGCACAAAACAGAGCGCTGCGCAAAATAGCGCGAGTGTAAACTGCACAAAACAGTGCGATGCGCAAAATAACGCGAGTGTAAACAGCACAACACAGTGCGAGGCGCAAAATAGCGCGAGTGTAAACTGCACAAAGCAGTGCGCTGCGCAAAATAGCGCGAGTGTGAACTGCACAAAACAGTGCGCTGGGCTAAATAGCGCGAGTGTAATCTGCACAAAACAGTGCAATGCGCAAAATAGCGCGTTTAATAAACAGCACAGAACAGGATAATGCGCAAAATAGCGAGAGTGTAAACAGCACAAAACAGTGCGATGCGCAAAATAGCACGAGTGTAAACTGCAAAAAACGGTGCGATGCGCAAAATAGCGCGTTTGATAAACTGCACAAAACATTGCAATGCGCAAAATACCGCGTTTGATAAACTGCACAAAACAGTGCGATGCGCAAAATATCGAGAGTGTAAACTGCACAAAACAGTGCGATGCGCAAAACAGCGCGAGTGTAAACTGCACAAAACAGTGCGATGCGCAAAATAGCGAGAGTGTAAACAGCACAAAACAGTGCGATACGCAAAATAGCGCGAGTGTAAACTGCACAAAACAGTGCACTGCGCAAAATAGCGCGAGTGTAAACTGCAAAAAATGGTGCGATGCGCAAAATAGCGCGTCTGATAAACTGCACAAAACAGTGCGATGCGCAAAATAACGCGTTTGGTAAACTGCACAAAACAGTGCGATGCGCAAAATAGCGAGAGTGTAAACTGCGCAAAACAGTGCGATGCGCAAAATAGCGCGAGTGTAAACTGCGTTAAACAGTGCGATGCGCAAAATAGCTCCTTTGGTAAATAGCACAAAATAGTGCGCTGCGCAAAATAGCGTGAGTGTAAATTGCACAAAATAGTGCGATGCGTAAAATAGCGCGATTGTAAACTGCACAAAACAGTGCGATGCGCAAAATAGCACGTTTGATAAACTGCACAAAACAGTGCGATGCGCAAAATAGAGCGAGTGTAAAATGTACAAAACAGAGCGCTGCGCAAAATAGCGCGAGTGTAAACTGCACAAAATAGTGCGATGCGCCAAATAACGCGAGTGTAAACAGCAGAAAACAGTGCGATGCGCAAAATAGCGCGAGTGTAAACTGCACAAAGCAGTGCGCTGCGCAAAATAGCGCGAGTGTGAACTGCACAAAACAGTGCGCTTGGCTAAATAGCGCGAGTGTAATCTGCACAAAACAGTGCAATGCGCAAAATAGCGCGTATAATAAACAGCACAAAACAGTGTAATGCGCAAAATAGCGAGAGTGTAAACAGCACAAAACAATGCGATGCGCAAAATAGCACAAGTGTAAACTGCAAAAAACGGTGCGATGCGCAAAATAGCGCGTTTGATAAACTGCACAAAACATTGCAATGCGCAAAATACCGCGTTTGATAAACTGCACAAAACGGTGCGATGCGCAAAATATCGAGAGTGTAAACTGCACAAAACAGTGCGATGCGCAAAACAGCGCGAGTGTAAACTGCACAAAACAGTGCGATGCGCAAAATAGCGAGAGTGTAAACAGCACAAAACAGTGCGATACGCAAAATAGCGCGAGTGTAAACTGCACAAAACAGTGCACTGCGCAAAATAGCGCGAGTGTAAACTGCAAAAAATGGTGCGATGCGCAAAATAGCGCGTCTGATAAACTGCACAAAACAGTGCGATGCGCAAAATAACGCGTTTGGTAAACTGCACAAAACAGTGCGATGCGCAAAATAGCGAGAGTGTAAACTGCGCAAAACAGTGCGATGCGCAAAATAGCGCGAGTGTAAACTGCGTTAAACAGTGCGATGCGCAAAATAGCTCCTTTGGTAAATAGCACAAAATAGTGCGCTGCGCAAAATAGCGTGAGTGTAAATTGCACAAAATAGTGCGATGCGTAAAATAGCGCGATTGTAAACTGCACAAAACAGTGCGACGCGCAAAATAGCACGTTTGATAAACTGCACAAAACAGTGCGATGCGCAAAATAGAGCGAGTGTAAAATGCACAAAACAGAGCGCTGCGCAAAATAGCGCGAGTGTAAACTGCACAAAACAGTGCGATGCGCAAAATAACGCGAGTGTAAACAGCACAACACAGTGCAAGGCGCAAAATAGCGCGAGTGTAAACTGCACAAAGCAGTGCGCTGCGCAAAATAGCGCGAGTGTGAACTGCACAAAACAGTGCGCTGGGCTAAATAGCGCGAGTGTAATCTGCACAAAACAGTGCAATGCGCAAAATAGCGCGTTTAATAAACAGCACAGAACAGGATAATGCGCAAAATAGCGAGAGTGTAAACAGCACAAAACAGTGCGATGCGCAAAATAGCACGAGTGTAAACTGCAAAAAACGGTGCGATGCACAAAATAGCGCGTTTGATAAACTGCACAAAATATTGCAATGCGCAAAATACCGCGTTTGATAAACTGCACAAAACAGTGCGATGCGCAAAAGATCGAGAGTGTAAACTGCACAAAACAGTGCGATGCGCAAAACAGCGCGAGTGTAAACTGCGCAAAACAGTGCGATGCGCAAAATAGCGAGAGTGTAAACAGCACAAAACAGTGCGATACGCAAAATAGCGCGAGTGTAAACTGCACAAAACAGTGCACTGCGCAAAATAGCGCGAGTGTAAACTGCAAAAAATGGTGCGATGCGCAAAATAGCGCGTCTGATAAACTGCACAAAACAGTGCGATGTGCAAAATAACGCGTTTGGTAAACTGCACAAAACAGTACGATGCGCAAAATAGCGAGAGTGTAAACTGCGCAAAACAGTGCGAGGCGCAAAATAGCGCGAGTGTAAACTGCGTTAAACAGTGCGATGCGCAAAATAGCTCCTTTGGTAAATAGCACAAAATAGTGCGCTGCGCAAAATAGCGTGAGTGTAAATTGCACAAAATAGTGCGATGCGTAAAATAGCGCGATTGTAAACTGCACAAAACAGTGCGATGCGCAAAATAGCACGTTTGATAAACTGCACAAAACAGTGCGATGCGCAAAATAGAGCGAGTGTAAAATGCACAAAACAGAGCGTTGCGCAAAATAGCGCGAGTGTAAACTGCACAAAATAGTATGATGCGCAAAATAACGCGAGTGTAAACAACACAACACAGTGCGATGCGCAAAATAGCGCGAGTGTAAATTGCACGAAGCAGTGCGCTGTGCAAAATAGCGCGAGTGTGAATTGCACAAAACAGTGCGCTGGGCTAAATAGCGCGAGTGTAATCTGCACAAAACAGTGCAATGCGCAAAATAGCGCGTATAATAAACAGCACAAAACAGTGTAATGTGCAAAATAGCGAGAGTGTAAACAGCACAAAACAGTGCGATGCGCAAAATAGCACGAGTGTAAACTGCAAAAAACGGTGCGTTGCGCAAAATAGCGCGTTTGATAAACTGCACAAAACATTGCAATGCGCAAAATACCGCGTTTGATAAACTGCACAAAACAGTGCGATGCACAAAATATCGAGAGTGTAAACTGCACAAAACAGTGGGATGCGCAAAACAGCGAGAGTGTAAACTGCACAAAACGGTGGGATGCGCAAAATAGCGCGAGTGTAAACTGCGCAAAACAGTGCGATGCGCAAAATAGCTCCTTTGGTAAATAGCACAAAATAGTGCGCTGCGCAAAATAGCGTGAGTGTAAATTGCACAAAATAGTGCGATGCGTAAAATAGCGCGATTGTAAACTGCACAAAATAGTGCGATGCGCAAAATAGCACGTTTGATAAACTGCACAAAACAGTGCGATGCGCAAAATAGAGCGAGTGTAAAATGCAGAAAACAGAGCGCTGCGCAAAATATCGCGAGTGTAAACTGCACAAAATAGTGCGATGCGCAAAATAACGCGAGTGTAAACAGCACAACACAGTGCGATGCGCAAAATAGCGCGAGTGTAAACTGCACAAAGCAGTGCGCTGCGCAAAATAGCGCGAGTGTGAACTGCACAAAACAGTGCGATCCGCAAAATAGCGCGAGTGTAAACTGCACAAAACAGTGCCCTGCGCAAAATAGCACGAGTGTAAACTGCAAAAAACGGTGCGTTGCGCAAAATAGCGCGTTTGATAAACTGCACAAAACATTGCAATGCGCAAAATACCGCGTTTGATAAACTGCACAAAACAGTGCGATGCACAAAATATCGAGAGTGTAAACTGCACAAAACAGTGGGATGCGCAAAACAGCGCGAGTGTAAATTGCACAAAACAGTGCGATGCGCAAAATATCGAGAGTGTAAACTGCACAAAACGGTGGGATGCGCAAAATAGCGCGAGTGTAAACTGCGCAAAACAGTGAGATGCGCAAAATAGCTCCTTTGGTAAATAGCACAAAATAGTGCGCTGCGCAAAATAGCGTGAGTGTAAATTGCACAAAATAGTGCGATGCGTAAAATAGCGCGATTGTAAACTGCACAAAACAGTGCGATGCGCAAAATAGCACGTTTGATAAACTGCACAAAACAGTGCGATGCGCAAAATAGAGCGAGTGTAAAATGCACAAAACAGAGCGCTGCGCAAAATAGCGCGAGTGTAAACTGCACGAAGCAGTGCGCTGCGCAAAATAGCGCGAGTGTGAATTGCACAAAACAGTGCGCTGGGCTAAATAGCGCGAGTGTAATCTGCACAAAACAGTGCAATGCGCAAAATAGCGCGTTTAATAAACAGCACAAAACAGTGTAATGCGCAAAATAGCGAGAGTGTAAACAGCACAAAACAGTGCGATGCGCAAAATAGTACGAGTGTAAACTGCAAAAAACGGTGCGATGCGCAAAATAGCGCGTTTGATAAACTGCACAAAACATTGCAATGCGCAAAATACCGCGTTTGATAAACTGCACAAAACAGTGCGATGCGCAAAATATCGAGAGTGTAAACTGCACAAAACAGTGCGATGCGCAAAACAGCGCGAGTGTAAACTGCACAAAACAGTGCGATGCGCAAAATAGCGAGAGTGTAAACAGCACAAAACAGTGCGATACGCAAAATAGTGCGAGTCTAAACTGCACAAAACAGTGCACTGCGCAAAATAGCGCGAGTGTAAACTGCAAAAAATGGTGCGATGCGCAAAATAGCGCGTCTGATAAACTGCACAAAACAGTGCGATGCGCAAAATAACGCGTTTGGTAAACTGCACAAAACAGTGCGATGCGCAAAATAGCGAGAGTGTAAACTGCGCAAAACAGTGCGATGCGCAAAATAGCGCGAGTGTAAACTGCGTTAAACTGTGCGATGCGCAAAATAGCTCCTTTGGTAAATAGCACAAAATAGTGCGCTGCGCAAAATAGCGTGAGTGTAAATTGCACAAAATAGTGCGATGCGTAAAATAGCGCGATTGTAAACTGCACAAAACAGTGCGATGCGCAAAATAGCACGTTTGATCAACTGCACAAAACAGTGCGATGCGCAAAATAGAGCGAGTGTAAAATGCACAAAACAGAGCGCTGCGCAAAATAGCGCGAGTGTAAACTGCACAAAACAGTGCGATGCGCAAAATAACGCGAGTGTAAACAGCACAACACAGTGCGATGCGCAAAATAGCGCGAGTGTAAACTGCACAAAGCAGTGCGCTGCGCAAAATAGCGCGAGTGTGAACTGCACAAAACAGTGCGCTGGGCTAAATAGCGCGAGTGTAATCTACACAAAACAGTGCAATGCGCAAAATCGCGCGTTTAATAAACAGCACAAAACAGTGTAATGCGCAAAATAGCGAGAGTGTAAACAGCACAAAACAATGCGATGCGCAAAATAGCACGAGTGTAAACTGCAAAAAACGGTGCGATGCGCAAAATAGCGCGTTTGATAAACTGCACAAAACATTGCAATGCGCAAAATACCGCGTTTGATAAACTGCACAAAACAGTGCGATGCGCAAAATATCGAGAGTGTAAACTGCACAAAACAGTGCGATGCGCAAAACAGCGCGAGTGTAAACTGCACAAAACAGTGCGATGCGCGAAATAGCGAGAGTGTAAACAGCAGAAAACAGTGCGATACGCAAAATAGCGCGAGTGTAAACTGCACAAAACAGTGCACTGCGCAAAATAGCGCGAGTGTAAACTGCAAAAAATGGTGCGATGCGCAAAATAGCGCGTCTGATAAACTGCACAAAACAGTGCGATGCGCAAAATAACGCGTTTGGTAAACTGCACAAAACAGTGCGATGCGCAAAATAGTGAGAGTGTAAACTGCGCAAAACAGTGCGATGCGCAAAATAGCGCGAGTGTAAACTGCGTTAAATAGTGCGATGCGCAAAATAGCTCCTTTGGTAAATAGCACAGAATACTGCGCTGCGCAAAATAGCGTGAGTGTAAATTGCACAAAATAGTGCGATGCGTAAAATAGCGCATTTGTAAACTGCACAAAACAGTGCGATGCGCAAAATAGCACGTTTGATAAACTGCACAAAACAGTGCGATGCGCAAAATAGGGCGAGTGTAAAATGCACAAAACAGAGCGCTGCGCAAAATAGCGCGAGTGTAAACTGCACAAAACAGTGCGATGCGCAAAATAACGCGAGTGTAAACAGCACAACACAGTGCGATGCGCAAAATAGCGCGAGTGTAAACTGCACAAAGCAGTGCGCTGCGCAAAATAGCGCGAGTGTGAACTGCACAAGACAGTGCGCTGGGCTAAATAGCGCGAGTGTAATCTGCACAAAACAGTGCAATGCGCAAAATAGCGCGTTTAATAAACAGCACAAAACAGTGTAATGCGCAAAATAGCGAGAGTGTAAACAGCACAAAACAATGCGATGCGCAAAATAGCACGAGTGTAAACTGCAAAAAACGGTGCGATGCGCAAAATAGCGCGTTTGATAAACTGCACAAAACATTGCAATGCGCAAAATACCGCGTTTGACAAACTGCACAAAACAGTGCGATGCGCAAAATATCGAGAGTGTAAACTGCACAAAACAGTGCGATGCGCAAAACAGCGCGAGTGTAAACTGCACAAAACAGTGCGATGCGCAAAATAGCGAGAGTGTAAACAGCAGAAAACAGTGCGATACGCAAAATAGCGCGAGTGTAAACTGCACAAAACAGTGCACTGCGCAAAATAGCGCGAGTGTAAACTGCAAAAAATGGTGCGATGCGCAAAATAGCGCGTCTGATAAACTGCACAAAACAGTGCGATGCGCAAAATAACGCGTTTGGTAAACTGCACAAAACAGTGCGATGCGCAAAATAGCGAGAGTGTAAACTGCGCAAAACAGTGCGATGCGCAAAATAGCGCGAGTGTAAACTGCGTTAAACAGTGCGATGCGCAAAATAGCTCCTTTGGTAAATAGCACAAAATAGTGCGCTGCGCAAAATAGCGTGAGTGTAAATTGCACAAAATAGTGCGATGCGTAAAATAGCGCGATTGTAAACTGCACAAAACAGTGCGATGCGCAAAATAGCACGTTTGATAAACTACACAAAACAGTGCGATGCGCAAAATAGAGCGAGTGTAAAATGCACAAAACAGAGCGCTGCGCAAAATAGCGCGAGTGTAAACTGCAGAAAATAGTGCGATGCGCAAAATAACGCGAGTGTAAACAGCACAACACAGTGCGATGCGCAAAATAGCGCGAGTGTAAACTGCACAAAGCAGTGCGCTGCGCAAAATAGCGCGAGTGTGAACTGCACAAAACAGTGCGCTGGGCTAAATAGCGCGAGTGTAATCTGCACAAAACAGTGCAATGCGCAAAATAGCGCGTTTAATAAACAGCACAAAACAGTGTAATGCGCAAAATAGCGAGAGTGTAAACAGCACAAAACAGTGCGATGCGCAAAATCGCACGAGTGTAAACTGCAAAAAACGGTGCGATGCGCAAAATAGCGAGAGTGTAAACTGCACAAAACAGTGCGATACGCAAAATAGCGCGAGTGTAAACTGCACAAAACAGTGCACTGCGCAAAATAGCGCGAGTGTAAACTGCACAAAACAGTGCGATGCGCAAAATAGCACGTTTGATAAACTGCACAAAACAGTGCGATGCGCAAAATAGAGCGAGTGTAAAATGCACAAAACAGCGCGCTGCGCAAAATAGCGCGAGTGTAAACTGCACGAAGCAGTGCGCTGTGCAAAATAGCGCGAGTGTGAATTGCACAAAACAGTGTGCTGGGCTAAATAGCGCGAGTGTAATCTGCACAAAACAGTGCAATGCGCAAAATAGCGCGTTTAATAAACAGCACAAAACAGTGTAATGCGCAAAATAGCGAGAGTGTAAACAGCACAAAACAGTGCGATGCGCAAAATAGCACGAGTGTAAACTGCAAAAAACGGTGCGATGCGCAAAATAGCGCGTTTGATAAACTGCACAAAACATTGCAATGCGCAAAATACCGCGTTTGACAAACTGCACAAAACAGTGCGATGCGCAAAATATCGAGAGTGTAAACTGCACAAAACAGTGCGATGCGCAAAACAGCGCGAGTGTAAACTGCACAAAACAGTGCGATGCGCAAAATAGCGAGAGTGTAAACAGCACAAAACAGTGCGATACGCAAAATAGCGCGAGTGTAAACTGCACAAAACAGTGCACTGCGCAAAATAGCGCGAGTGTAAACTGCAAAAAATGGTGCGATGCGCAAAATAGCGCGTCTGATAAACTGCACAAAACCGTGCGATGCGCAAAATAACGCGTTTGGTAAACTGCACAAAACAGTGCGATGCGCGAAATAGCGAGAGTGTAAACTGCGCAAAACAGTGCGATGCGCAAAATAGCGCGAGTGTAAACTGCGTTAAACAGTGCGATGCGCAAAATAGCTCCTTTGGTAAATAGCACAAAATAGTGCGCTGCGCAAAATAGCGTGAGTGTAAATTGCACAAAATAGTGCGATGCGTAAAATAGCGCGATTGTAAACTGCACAAAACAGTGCGATGCGCAAAATAGCACGTTTGATAAACTACACAAAACAGTGCGATGCGCAAAATAGAGCGAGTGTAAAATGCACAAAACAGAGCGCTGGGCAAAATAGCGCGAGTGTAAACTGCAGAAAATAGTGCGATGCGCAAAATAACGCGAGTGTAAACAGCACAACACAGTGCGATGCGCAAAATAACGCGAGTGTAAACAGCACAACACAGTGCGATGCGCAAAATAGCGCGAGTGTAAACTGCACAAAGCAATGCGCTGCGCAAAATAGCGCGAGTGTGAACTGCACAAAACAGTGCGCTGGGCTAAATAGCGCGAGTGTAATCTGCACAAAACAGTGCAATGCGCAAAATAGCGCGTTTAATAAACAGCACAAAACAGTGTAATGCGCAAAATAGCGAGAGTGTAAACAGCACAAAACAGTGCGATGCGCAAAATAGCACGAGTGTAAACTGCAAAAAACGGTGCGATGTGCAAAATAGCGAGAGTGTAAACTGCACAAAACAGTGCGATACGCAAAATAGCGCGAGTGTAAACTGCACAAAACAGTGCACTGCGCAAAATAGCGCGAGTGTAAACTGCACAAAACAGTGCGATGCGCAAAATAGCACGTTTGATAAACTGCACAAAACAGTGCGATGCGCAAAATAGAGCGAGTGTAAAATGCACAAAACAGCGCGCTGCGCAAAATAGCGCGAGTGTAAACTGCACGAAGCAGTGCGCTGTGCAAAATAGCGCGAGTGTGAATTGCACAAAACAGTGCGCTGGGCTAAATAGCGCGAGTGTAATCTGCACAAAACAGTGCAATGCGCAAAATAGCGCGTTTAATAAACAGCACAAAACAGTGTAATGCGCAAAATAGCGAGAGTGTAAACAGCACAAAACAGTGCGATGCGCAAAATAGCACGAGTGTAAACTGCAAAAAATGGTGCGATGCGCAAAATAGCGCGTTTGATAAACTGCACAAAACATTGCAATGCGCAAAATACCGCGTTTGACAAACTGCACAAAACAGTGCGATGCGCAAAATATCGAGAGTGTAAACTGCACAAAACAGTGCGATGCGCAAAACAGCGCGAGTGTAAACTGCACAAAACAGTGCGATGCGCAAAATAGCGAGAGTGTAAACAGCACAAAACAGTGCGATACGCAAAATAGCGCGAGTGTAAACTGCACAAAACAGTGCACTGCGCAAAATAGCGCGAGTGTATACTGCAAAAAATGGTGCGATGCGCAAAATAGCGCGTCTGATAAACTGCACAAAACAGTGCGATGCGCAAAATAACGCGTTTGGTAAACTGCACAAAACAGTGCGATGCGCAAAATAGCGAGAGTGTAAACTGCGCAAAACAGTGCGATGCGCAAAATAGCGCGAGTGTAAACTGCGTTAAACAGTGCGATGCGCAAAATAGCTCCTTTGGTAAATAGCACAAAATAGTGCGCTGCGCAAAATAGCGTGAGTGTAAATTGCACAAAATAGTGCGATGCGTAAAATAGCGCGATTGTAAACTGCACAAAACAGTGCAATGCGCAAAATAGCACGTTTGATAAACTGCACAAAACAGTGCGATGCGCAAAATAGAGCGAGTGTAAAATGCACAAAACAGAGCGCTGCGCAAAATAGCGCGAGTGTAAACTGCACAAAACAGTGCGATGCGCAAAATAACGCGTGTAAACAGCACAACACAGTGTGATGCGCAAAATAGCGCGAGTGTAAACTGCACAAAGCAGTGCGCTGCGCAAAATAGCGCGAGTGTGAACTGCACAAAACAGTGCGCTGGGCTAAATAGCGCGAGTGTAATCTGCACAAAACAGTACAATGCGCAAAATAGCGCGTTTAATAAACAGCACAAAACAGTGTAATGCGCAAAATAGCGAGAGTGTAAACAGCACAAAACAATGCGATGCGCAAAATAGCACGAGTGTAAACTGCAAAAAACGGTGCGATGCGCAAAATAGCGCGTTTGATAAACTGCAAAAAACATTGCAATGCGCAAAATACCGCGTTTGATAAACTGCACAAAACAGTCGATGCGCAAAATAGCGAGAGTGTAAACAGCACAAAACAGTGCGATACGCAAAATAGCGCGAGTGTAAACTGCACAAAACAGTGCACTGCGCAAAATAGCGCGAGTGTAAACTGCACAAAACAGTGCGATGCGCAAAATAGCACGTTTGATAAACTGCACAAAACAGTGCGATGCGCAAAATAGAGCGAGTGTAAAATGCACAAAACAGCGCGCTGCGCAAAATAGCGCGAGTGTAAACTGCACGAAGCAGTGCGCTGCGCAAAATAGCGTGAGTGTGAATTGCACAAAACAGTGCGCTGGGCTAAATAGCGCGAGTGTAATCTGCACAAAACAGTGCAATGCGCAAAATAGCGCGTTTAATAAACAGCACAAAACAGTGTAATGCGCAAAATAGCGAGAGTGTAAACAGCACAAAACAGTGCGATGCGCAAAATAGCACGAGTGTAAACTGCAAAAAACGGTGCGATGCGCAAAATAGCGCGTTTGATAAACTGCACAAAACATTGCAATGCGCAAAATACCGCGTTTGACAAACTGCACAAAACAGTGCGATGCGCAAAATATCGAGAGTGTAAACTGCACAAAACAGTGCGATGCGCAAAACAGCGCGAGTGTAAACTGCACAAAACAGTGGGATGCGCAAAATAGCGAGAGTGTAAACAGCACAAAACAGTGCGATACGCAAAATAGCGCGAGTGTAAACTGCACAAAACAGTGCACTGCGCAAAATAGCGCGAGTGTAAACTGCAAAAAATGGTGCGATGCGCAAAATAGCGCGTCTGATAAACTGCACAAAACAGTGCGATGCGCAAAATAACGCGTTTGGTAAACTGCACAAAACAGTGCGATGCGCAAAATAGCGAGAGTGTAAACTGCGCAAAACAGTGCGATGCGCAAAATAGCGCGAGTGTAAACTGCGTTAAACAGTGCGATGCGCAAAATAGCTCCTTTGGTAAATAGCACAAAATAGTGCGCTGCGCAAAATAGCGTGAGTGTAAATTGCACAAAATAGTGCGATGCGTAAAATAGCGCGATTGTAAACTGCACAAAACAGTGCAATGCGCAAAATAGCACGTTTGATAAACTGCACAAAACAGTGCGATGCGCAAAATAGAGCGAGTGTAAAATGCACAAAACAGAGCGCTGCGCAAAATAGCGCGAGTGTAAACTGCACAAAACAGTGCGATGCGCAAAATAACGCGTGTAAACAGCACAACACAGTGCGATGCGCAAAATAGCGCGAGTGTAAACTGCACAAAGCAGTGCGCTGCGCAAAATAGCGCGAGTGTGAACTGCACAAAACAGTGCGCTGGGCTAAATAGCGCGAGTGTAATCTGCACAAAACAGTGCAATGCGCAAAATAGCGCGTTTAATAAACAGCACAAAACAGTGTAATGCGCAAAATAGCGAGAGTGTAAACAGCACAAAACAATGCGATGCGCAAAATAGCACGAGTGTAAACTGCAAAAAACGGTGCGATGCGCAAAATAGCGCGTTTGATAAACTGCAAAAAACATTGCAATGCGCAAAATACCGCGTTTGATAAACTATACAAAACAGTGCGATGCGCAAAATAGCGAGAGTGTAAACAGCACAAAACAGTGCGATACGCAAAATAGCGCGAGTGTAAAGTGCACAAAACAGTGCACTGCGCAAAATAGCGCGAGTGTAAACTGCAAAATATGGTGCGATGCGTAAAATAGCGCGTCTGATAAACTGCACAAAACAGTGCGATGCGCAAAATAACGCGTTTGGTAAACTGCACAAAACAGTGCGATGCGCAAAATAGCGAGAGTGTAAACTGCGCAAAACAGTGCGATGCGCAAAATAGCGCGAGTGTAAACTGCGTTAAACAGTGCGATGCGCAAAATAGCTCCTTTGGTAAATAGCACAAAATACTGCGCTGCGCAAAATAGCGTGAGTGTAAATTGCACAAAATAGTGCGATGCGTAAAATAGCGCGATTGTAAACTGCACAAAACAGTGCGATGCGCAAAATAGCACGTTTGATAAACTGCACAAAACAGTGCGATGCGCAAAATAGCACGTTTGATAAACTACACAAAACAGTGCGATGCGCAAAATAGAGCGAGTGTAAAATGCACAAAACAGAGCGCTGCGCAAAATAGCGCGAGTGTGAACTGCACAAAACAGTGCGCTGGGCTAAATTGCGCGAGTGTAATCTGCACAAAACAGTGCAATGCGCAAAATAGCGCGTTTAATAAACAGCACAAAACAGTGTAATGCGCAAAATAGCGAGAGTGTAAACAACACAAAACAATGCGATGCGCAAAATAGCACGAGTGTAAACTGCAAAAAACGGTGCGATGCGCAAAATAGCGCGTTTGATAAACTGCAAAAAACATTGCAATGCGCAAAATACCGCGTTTGATAAACTGCACAAAACAGTGCGATGCGCAAAATAGCGAGAGTGTAAACAGCACAAAACAGTGCGATACGCAAAATAGCGCGAGTGTAAACTGCACAAAACAGTGCACTGCGCAAAATAGCGCGAGTGTAAACTGCAAAAAATGGTGCGATGCGCAAAATAGCGCGTCTGATAAACTGCACAAAACAGTGCGATGCGCAAAATAACGCGTTTGGTAAACTGCACAAAACAGTGCGATGCGCAAAATAGCGAGAGTGTAAACTGCGCAAAACAGTGCGATGCGCAAAATAGCGCGAGTGTAAACTGCGTTAAACAGTGCGATGCGCAAAATAGCTCCTTTGGTAAATAGCACAAAATAGTGCGCTGCGCAAAATAGCGTGAGTGTAAATTGCACAAAATAGTGCGATGCGTAAAATAGCGCGATTGTAAACTGTACAAAATAGAGCGAGTGTAAAATGCACAAAACAGAGCGCTGCGCAAAATAGCGCGAGTGTAAACTGCACAAAATAGTGCGATGCGCAAAATAACGCGAGTGTAAACAGCACAACACAGTGCGATGCGCAAAATAGTGCGAGTGTAAACTGCACAAAGCAGTGCGCTGCGCAAAATAGCGCGAGTGTGAACTGCACAAAACAGTGCGCTGGGCTAAATAGCGCGAGTGTAATCTGCACAAAACAGTGCAATGCGCAAAATAGCGCGTTTAATAAACAGCACAAAACAGTGTAATGCGCAAAATAGCGAGAGTGTAAACAGCACAAAACAGTGCGATGCGCAAAATAGCACGAGTGTAAACTGCAAAAAACGGTGCGATGCGCAAAATAGCGCGTTTGATAAACTGCAGAAAACATTGCAATGCGCAAAATACCGCGTTTGATAAACTGCACAAAACAGTGCGATGCGCAAAATATCGAGAGTGTAAACTGCACAAAACAGTGCGATGCGCAAAACAACGCGAGTGTAAACTGCACAAAACAGTGCGATGCGCAAAATAGAGAGAGTGTAAACTGCACAAAACAGTGCGATACGCAAAATAGCGCGAGTGTAAACTGCACAAAACAGTACACTGCGCAAAATAGCGCGAGTGTAAACTGCAAAAAATGGTGCGATGCCCAAAATAGCGCGTCTGATAAACTGCACAAAACAGTGCGATGTGCAAAATAACGCGTTTGGTAAACTGCACAAAACAGTGCGATGCGCAAAATAGCGAGAGTGTAAACTGCGCAAAACAGTGCGATGCGCAAAATAGCGCGAGTGTAAACTGCGTTAAACAGTGCGATGCGCAAAATAGCTCCTTTGGTAAATAGCACAAAATAGTGCGCTGCGTAAAATAGCGTGAGTGTAAAGTGCACAAAATAGTGCGATGCGTAAAATAGCGCGATTGTAAACTGCACAAAACAGTGCGATGCGCAAAATAGCACGTTTGATAAACTGCACAAAACAGTGCGATGCGCAAAATAGAGCGAGTGTAAAATGCACAAAACAGAGCGCTGCGCAAAATAGCGCGAGTGTAAACTGCACGAAGCAGTGCGCTGCGCAAAATAGCGCGAGTGTGAATTGCACAAAACAGTGTGCTGGGCTAAATAGCGCGAGTGTAATCTGCACAAAACAGTGCAATGCGCAAAATAGCGCGTTTAATAAACAGCACAAAACAGTGTAATGCGCAAAATAGCGAGAGTGTAAACAGCACAAAACAGTGCGATGCGCAAAATAGCACGAGTGTAAACTGCAAAAAACGGTGCGATGCGCAAAATAGCGAGAGTGTAAACAGCACAAAACAGTGCGATGCGCAAAATAGCGAGAGTGTAAACTACACAAAACAGTGCGATACGCAAAATAGCGCGAGTGTAAACTGCACAAAACAGTGCACTGCGCAAAATAGCGCGAGTGTAAACTGCACAAAACAGTGCGATGCGCAAAATAGCACGTTTGATAAACTGCACAAAACAATGCGATGCGCAAAATAGAGCGAGTGTAAAATGCACAAAACAGCGCGCTGCGCAAAATAGCGCGAGTGTAAACTGCACGAAGCAGTGCGCTGCACAAAATAGCGCGAGTGTGAATTGCACAAAACAGTGCGCTGGGCTAAATAGCGCGAGTGTAATCTGCACAAAACAGTGCAATGCGCAAAATAGCGCGTTTAATAAACAGCACAAAACAGTGTAATGCGCAAAATAGCGAGAGTGTAAACAGCACAAAACAGTGCGATGCGCAAAATAGCACGCGTGTAAACTGCAAAAAACGGTGCGATGCGCAAAATAGCGCGTTTGATAAACTGCACAAAACATTGCAATGCGCAAAATACCGCGTTTGACAAACTGCACAAAACAGTGCGATGCGCAAAATATCGAGAGTGTAAACTGCACAAAACAGTGCGATGCGCAAAACAGCGCGAGTGTAAACTGCACAAAACAGTGCGATGCGCAAAATAGCGAGAGTATAAACAGCACAAAACAGTGCGATACGCAAAATAGCGCGAGTGTAAACTGCACAAAACAGTGCACTGCGCAAAATAGCGCGAGTGTAAACTGCAAAAAATGGTGCGATGCGCAAAATAGCGCGTCTGATAAACTGCACAAAACAGTGCGATGCGCAAAATAACGCGTTTGGTAAACTGCACAAAACAGTGCGATGCGCAAAATAGCGAGAGTGTAAACTGCGCAAAACAGTGCGATGCGCAAAATAGCGCGAGTGTAAACTGCGTTAAACAGTGCGATGCGCAAAATAGCTCCTTTGGTAAATAGCACAAAATAGTGCGCTGCGCAAAATAGCTTGAGTGTAAATTGCACAAAATAGTGCGATGCGTAAAATAGCGCGATTGTAAACTGCACAAAACAGTGCAATGCGCAAAATAGCACGTTTGATAAACTGCACAAAACAGTGCGATGCGCAAAATAGAGCGAGTGTAAAATGCACAAAACAGAGCGCTGCGCAAAATAGCGCGAGTGTAAACTGCACAAAACAGTGCGATGCGCAAAATGACGCGAGTGTAAACAGCACAACACAGTGCGATGCGCAAAATAGCGCGAGTGTAAACTGCACAAAGCAGTGCGCTGCGCAAAATAGCGCGAGTGTGAACTGCACAAAACAGTGCGCTGGGCTAAATAGCGCGAGTGTAATCTGCACAAAACAGCGCAATGCGCAAAATAGCGCGTTTAATAAACAGCACAAAACAGTGTAATGCGCAAAATAGCGAGAGTGTAAACAACACAAAACAATGCGATGCGCAAAATAGCACGAGTGTAAACTGCAAAAAACGGTGCGATGCGCAAAATAGCGCGTTTGATAAACTGCAAAAAACATTGCAATGCGCAAAATACCGCGTTTGATAAACTGCACAAAACAGTGCGATGCGCAAAATAGCGAGAGTGTAAACAGCACAAAACAGTGCGATACGCAAAATAGCGCGAGTGTAAACTGCACAAAACAGTGCACTGCGCAAAATAGCGCGAGTGTAAACTGCAAAAAATGGTGCGATGCGCAAAATAGCGCGTCTGATAAACTGCACAAAACAGTGCGATGCGCAAAATAACACGTTTGGTAAACTGCACAAAACAGTGCGATGCGCAAAATAGCGAGAGTGTAAACTGCGCAAAACAGTGCGATGCGCAAAATAGCGCGAGTGTAAACTGCGTTAAACAGTGCGATGCGCAAAATAGCTCCTTTGGTAAATAGCACAAAATAGTGCGCTGCGCAAAATAGCGTGAGTGTAAATTGCACAAAATAGTGCGATGCGTAAAATAGCGCGATTGTAAACTGTACAAAATAGAGCGAGTGTAAAATGCACAAAACAGAGCGCTGCGCAAAATAGCGCGAGTGTAAACTGCACAAAATAGTGCGATGCGCAAAATAACGCGAGTGTAAACAGCACAACACAGTGCGATGCGCAAAATAGTGCGAGTGTAAACTGCACAAAGCAGTGCGCTGCGCAAAATAGCGCGAGTGTGAACTGCACAAAACAGTGCGTTGGGCTAAATAGCGCGAGTGTAATCTGCACAAAACAGTGCAATGCGCAAAATAGCGCGTTTAATAAACAGCACAAAACAATGTAATGCGCAAAATAGCGAGAGTGTAAACAGCACAAAACAGTGCGATGCGCAAAATAGCACGAGTGTAAACTGCAAAAAACGGTGCGATGCGCAAAATAGCGCGTTTGATAAACTGCAGAAAACATTGCAATGCGCAAAATACCGCGTTTGATAAACTGCACAAAACAGTGCGATGCGCAAAATATCGAGAGTGTAAACTGCACAAAACAGTGCGATGCGCAAAACAACGCGAGTGTAAACAGCACAAAACAGTGCGATGCGCAAAATAGAGAGAGTGTAAACTGCACAAAACAGTGCGATACGCAAAATAGCGCGAGTGTAAACTGCACAAAACAGTGCACTGCGCAAAATAGCGCGAGTGTAAACTGCAAAAAATGGTGCGATGCCCAAAATAGCGCGTCTGATAAATTGCACAAAACAGTGCGATGTGCAAAATAACGCGTTTGGTAAACTGCACAAAACAGTGCGATGCGCAAAATAGCGAGAGTGTAAACTGCGCAAAACAGTGCGATGCGCAAAATAGCGCGAGTGTAAACTGCGTTAAACAGTGCGATGCGCAAAATAGCTCCTTTGGTAAATAGCACAAAATAGTGCGCTGCGCAAAATAGCGTGAGTGTAAAGTGCACAAAATAGTGCGATGCGTAAAATAGCGCGATTGTAAACTGCACAAAACAGTGCGATGCGCAAAATAGCACGTTTGATAAACTGCACAAAACAGTGCGATGCGCAAAATAGAGCGAGTGTAAAATGCACAAAACAGAGCACTGCGCAAAATAGCGCGAGTGTAAACTGCACGAAGCAGTGCGCTGCGCAAAATAGCGCGAGTGTGAATTGCACAAAACAGTGTGCTGGGCTAAATAGCGCGAGTGTAATCTGCACAAAACAGTGCAATGCGCAAAATAGCGCGTTTAATAAACAGCACAAAACAGTGTAATGCGCAAAATAGCGAGAGTGTAAACAGCACAAAACAGTGCGATGCGCAAAATAGCACGAGTGTAAACTGCAAAAAACGGTGCGATGCGCAAAATAGCGCGTTTGATAAACTGCACAAAACATTGCAATGCGCAAAATACCGCGTTTGATAAACTGCACAAAACAGTGCGATGCGCAAAATATCGAGAGTGTAAACTGCACAAAACAGTGCGATGCGCAAAACAGCGCGAGTGTAAACTGCACAAAACAGTGCGATGCGCAAAATAGCGAGAGTGTAAACAGCACAAAACAGTGCGATCCGCAAAATAGCGCGAGTGTAAACTGCACAAAACAGTGCACTGCGCAAAATAGCGCGAGTGTAAACTGCAAAAAATGGTGCGATGCGCAAAATAGCGCGTCTGATAAACTGCACAAAACAGTGCGATGCGCAAAATAACGCGTTTGGTAAACTGCACAAAATAGTGCGATGCGCAAAATAGCGAGAGTGTAAACTGCGCAAAACAGTGCGATGCGCAAAATAGCGCGAGTGTAAACTCCGTTAAACAGTGCGATGCGCAAAATAGCTCCTTTGGTAAATAGCACAAAATAGTGCGCTGCGCAAAATAGCGTGAGTGTAAATTGCACAAAATAGTGCGATGCGTAAAATAGCGCGATTGTAAACTGCACAAAACAGTGCGATGCGCAAAATAGCACGTTTGATAAACTGCACAAAACAGTGCGATGCGCAAAATAGAGCGAGTGTAAAATGCACAAAACAGAGCGCTGCGCAAAATAGCGCGAGTGTAAACTCCACAAAACAGTGCGATGCGCAAAATAACGCGAGTGTAAACAGCACAACACAGTGCGATGCGCAAAATAGCGCGAGTGTAAACTGCACAAAGCAGTGCGCTGCGCAAAATAGCGCGAGTGTGAACTGCACAAAACAGTGCGCTGGGCTAAATAGCGCGAGTGTAATCTGCACAAAACAGTGCAATGCGCAAAATAGCGCGTTTAATAAACAGCACAAAACAGTGTAATGCGCAAAATAGCGAGAGTGTAAACAGCACAAAACAATGCGATGCGCAAAATAGCACGAGTGTAAACTGCAAAAAACGGTGCGATGCGCAAAATAGCGCGTTTGATAAACTGCACAAAACATTGCAATGCGCAAAATACCGCGTTTGATAAACTGCACAAAACAGTGCGATGCGCAAAATATCGAGAGTGTAAACTGCACAAAACAGTGCGATGCACAAAACAGCGCGAGTGTAAACTGCACAAAACAGTGCGATTCGCAAAATAGCGAGAGTGTAAACAGCAGAAAACAGTGCGATACGCAAAATAGCGCGAGTGTAAACTGCACAAAACAGTGCACTGCGCAAAATAGCGCGAGTGTAAACTGCAAAAAATGGTGCGATGCGCAAAATAGCGCGTCTGATAAACTGCACAAAACAGTGCGTTGCGCAAAATAACGCGTTTGGTAAACTGCACAAAACAGTGCGATGCGCAAAATAGCGAGAGTGTAAACTGCGCAAAACAGTGCGATGCGCAAAATAGCGCGAGTGTAAACTGCGTTAAACAGTGCGATGCGCAAAATAGCTCCTTTGGTAAATAGCACAAAATAGTGCGCTGCGCAAAATAGCGTGAGTGTAAATTGCACAAAATAGTGCGATGCGTAAAATAGCGCGATTGTAAACTGCACAAAACAGTGCAATGCGCAAAATAGCACGTTTGATAAACTGCACAAAACAGTGCGATGCGCAAAATAGAGCGAGTGTAAAATGCACAAAACAGAGCGCTGCGCAAAATAGCGCGAGTGTAAACTGCACAAAACAGTGCGATGCGCAAAATAATGCGAGTGTAAACAGCACAACACAGTGCGATGCGCAAAATAGCGCGAGTGTAAACTGCACAAAGCAGTGCGCTGCGCAAAATAGCGCGAGTGTGAACTGGACAAAACAGTGCGCTGGGCAAAATAGCGCGAGTGTAATCTGCACAAAATAGTGCAATGCGCAAAATAGCGCGTTTAATAAACAGCACAAAACAGTGTAATGCGCAAAATAGCGAGAGTGTAAACAGCACAAAACAATGCGATGCGCAAAATAGCACGAGTGTAAACTGCAAAAAACGGTGCGATGCGCAAAATAGCGCGTTTGATAAACTGCGCAAAACATTGCAATGCGCAAAATACCGCGTTTGATAAACTGCACAAAACAGTGCGATGCGCAAAATATCGAGAGTGTAAACTGCACAAAACAGTGCGATGCGCAAAACAGCGCGAGTGTAAACTGCACAAAACAGTGCGATGCGCAAAATAGCGAGAGTGTAAACAGCAGAAAACAGTGCGATACGCAAAATAGCGCGAGTGTAAACTGCACAAAACAGTGCACTGCGCAAAATAGCGCGAGTGTAAACTGCAAAAAATGGTGCGATGCGCAAAATAGCGCGTCTGATAAACTGCACAAAACAGTGCGATGCGCAAAATAACGCGTTTGGTAAACTGCACAAAACAGTGCGATGCGCAAAATAGCGAGAGTGTAAACTGCGCAAAACAGTGCGATGCGCAAAATAGCGCGAGTGTAAACTGCGTTAAACAGTGCGATGCGCAAAATAGCTCCTTTGGTAAATAGCACAAAATAGTGCGCTGCGCAAAATAGCGTGAGTGTAAATTGCACAAAATAGTGCGATGCGTAAAATAGCGCGATTGTAAATTGCACAAAACAATGCGATGCGCAAAATAGCACGTTTGATAAACTACACAAAACAGTGCGATGCGCAAAATAGAGCGAGTGTAAAATGCACAAAACAGAGCGCTGCGCAAAATAGCGCGAGTGTAAACTGCACAAAATAGTGCGATGCGCAAAATAACGCGAGTGTAAACAGCACAACACAGTGCGATGCGCAAAATAGCGCGAGTGTAAACTGCACAAAGCAGTGCGCTGCGCAAAATAGCGCGAGTGTGAACTGCACAAAACAGTGCGCTGGGCTAAATAGCGCGAGTGTAATCTGCACAAAACAGTGCAATGCGCAAAATAGCGCGTTTAATAAACAGCACAAAACAGTGTAATGCGCAAAATAGCGAGAGTGTAAACAGCACAAAACAATGCGATGCGCAAAATAGCACGAGTGTAAACTGCAAAAAACGGTGCGATGCGCAAAATAGCGCGTTTGATAAACTGCAAAAAACATTGCAATGCGCAAAATACCGCGTTTGATAAACTGCACAAAACAGTGCGATGCGCAAAATAGCGAGAGTGTAAACAGCAGAAAACAGTGCGATACGCAAAATAGCGCGAGTGTAAACTGCACAAAACAGTGCACTGCGCAAAATAGCGCGAGTGTAAACTGCAAAAAATGGTGCGATGCGCAAAATAGCGCGTCTGATAAACTGCACAAAACAGTGCGATGCGCAAAATAACGCGTTTGGTAAACTGCACAAAACAGTGCGATGCGCAAAATAGCGAGAGTGTAAACTGCGCAAAACAGTGCGATGCGCAAAATAGCGCGAGTGTAAACTGCGTTAAACAGTGCGATGCGCAAAATAGCTCCTTTGGTAAATAGCACAAAATAGTGCGCTGCGCAAAATAGCGTGAGTGTAAATTGCACAAAATAGTGCGATGCGTAAAATAGCGCGATTGTAAATTGCACAAAACAATGCGATGCGCAAAATAGCACGTTTGATAAACTACACAAAACAGTGCGATGCGCAAAATAGAGCGAGTGTAAAATGCACAAAACAGAGCGCTGCGCAAAATAGCGCGAGTGTAAACTGCACAAAATAGTGCGATGCGCAAAATAACGCGAGTGTAAACAGCACAACACAGTGCGATGCGCAAAATAGCGCGAGTGTAAACTGCACAAAGCAGTGCGCTGCGCAAAATAGCGCGAGTGTGAACTGCACAAAACAGTGCGCTGGGCTAAATAGCGCGAGTGTAATCTGCACAAAACAGTGCAATGCGCAAAATAGCGCGTTTAATAAACAGCACAAAACAGTGTAATGCGCAAAATAGCGAGAGTGTAAACAGCACAAAACAATGCGATGCGCAAAATAGCACGAGTGTAAACTGCAAAAAACGGTGCGATGCGCAAAATAGCGCGTTTGATAAACTGCAAAAAACATTGCAATGCGCAAAATACCGCGTTTGATAAACTGCACAAAACAGTGCGATGCGCAAAATAGCGAGAGTGTAAACAGCACAAAACAGTGCGATACGCAAAATAGCGCGAGTGTAAACTGCACAAAACAGTGCACTGCGCAAAATAGCGCGAGTGTAAACTGCAAAAAATGGTGCGATGCGCAAAATAGCGCGTCTGATAAACTGCACAAAACAGTGCGATGCGCAAAATAACGCGTTTGGTAAACTGCACAAAATAGTGCGATGCGCAAAATAGCGAGAGTGTAAACTGCGCAAAACAGTGCGATGCGCAAAATAGCGCGAGTGTAAACTGCGTTAAACAGTGCGATGCGCAAAATAGCTCCTTTGGTAAATAGCACAAAATAGTGCGCTGCGCAAAATAGCGTGAGTGTAAATTGCACAAAATAGTGCGATGCGTAAAATAGCGCGATTGTAAACTGTACAAAATAGAGCGAGTGTAAAATGCACCAAACAGAGCGCTGCGCAAAATAGCGCGAGTGTAAACTGCACAAAATAGTGCGATGCGCAAAATAACGCGAGTGTAAACAGCACAACACAGTGCGATGCGCAAAATAGCGCGAGTGTAAACTGCACAAAGCAGTGCGCTGCGCAAAATAGCGCGAGTGTGAACTGCACAAAACAGTGCGCTGGGCTAAATAGCGCGAGTGTAATCTGCACAAAACAGTGCAATGCGCAAAATAGCGCGTTTAATAAACAGCACAAAACAGTGCAATGCGCAAAATAGCGAGAGTGTAAACGGCACAAAACAGTGCGATGCGCAAAATAGCACGAGTGTAAACTGCAAAAAACGGTGCGATGCGCAAAATAGCGCGTTTGATAAACTGCAGAAAACATTGCAATGCGCAAAATACCGCGTTTGATAAACTGCACAAAACAGTGCGATACGCAAAATATCGAGAGTGTAAACTGCACAAAACAGTGCGATGCGCAAAACAACGCGAGTGTAAACTGCACAAAACAGTGCGATGCGCAAAATAGAGAGAGTGTAAACTGCACAAAACAGTGCGATACGCAAAATAGCGCGAGTGTAAACTGCACAAAACAGTGCACTGCGCAAAATAGCGCGAGTGTAAACTGCAAAAAATGGTGCGATGCCCAAAATAGCGCGTCTGATAAACTGCACAAAACAGTGCGATGTGCAAAATAACGCGTTTGGTAAACTGCACAAAACGGTGCGATGCGCAAAATAGCGAGAGTGTAAACTGCGCAAAACAGTGCGATGCGCAAAATAGCGCGAGTGTAAACTGCGTTAAACAGTGCGATGCGCAAAATAGCTCCTTTGGTAAATAGCACAAAATAGTGCGCTGCGCAAAATAGCGTGAGTGTAAATTGCACAAAATAGTGCGATGCGTAAAATAGCGCGATTGTAAATTGCACAAAACAATGCGATGCGCAAAATTGCACGTTTGATAAACTACACAAAACAGTGCGATGCGCAAAATAGAGCGAGTGTAAAATGCACAAAACAGAGCGCTGCGCAAAATAGCGCGAGTGTAAACTGCACAAAATAGTGCGATGCGCAAAATAACGCGAGTGTAAACAGCACAACACAGTGCGATGCGCAAAATAGCGCGAGTGTAAACTGCACAAAGCAGTGCGCTGCGCAAAATAGCGCGAGTGTGAACTGCACAAAACAGTGCGCTGGGCTAAATAGCGCGAGTGTAATCTGCACAAAACAGTGCAATGCGCAAAATAGCGCGTTTAATAAACAGCACAAAACAGTGTAATGCGCAAAATAGCGAGAGTGTAAACAGCACAAAACAATGCGATGCGCAAAATAGCACGAGTGTAAACTGCAAAAAACGGTGCGATGCGCAAAATAGCGCGTTTGATAAACTGCAAAAAACATTGCAATGCGCAAAATACCGCGTTTGATAAACTGCACAAAACAGTGCGATGCGCAAAATAGCGAGAGTGTAAACAGCACAAAACAGTGCGATACGCAAAATAGCGCGAGTGTAAACTGCACAAAACAGTGCACTGCGCAAAATAGCGCGAGTGTAAACTGCAAAAAATGGTGCGATGCGCAAAATAGCGCGTCTGATAAACTGCACCAAACAGTGCGATGCGCAAAATAACGCGTTTGGTAAACTGCACAAAATAGTGCGATGCGCAAAATAGCGAGAGTGTAAACTGCGCAAAACAGTGCGATGCGCAAAATAGCGCGAGTGTAAACTGCGTTAAACAGTGCGATGCGCAAAATAGCTCCTTTGGTAAATAGCACAAAATAGTGCGCTGCGCAAAATAGCGTGAGTGTAAATTGCACAAAATAGTGCGATGCGTAAAATAGCGCGATTGTAAACTGTACAAAATAGAGCGAGTGTAAAATGCACCAAACAGAGCGCTGCGCAAAATAGCGCGAGTGTAAACTGCACAAAATAGTGCGATGCGCAAAATAACGCGAGTGTAAACAGCACAACACAGTGCGATGCGCAAAATAGCGCGAGTGTAAACTGCACAAAGCAGTGCGCTGCGCAAAATAGCGCGAGTGTGAACTGCACAAAACAGTGCGCTGGGCTAAATAGCGCGAGTGTAATCTGCACAAAACAGTGCAATGCGCAAAATAGCGCGTTTAATAAACAGCACAAAACAGTGTAATGCGCAAAATAGCGAGAGTGTAAACGGCACAAAACAGTGCGATGCGCAAAATAGCACGAGTGTAAACTGCAAAAAACGGTGCGATGCGCAAAATAGCGCGTTTGATAAACTGCAGAAAACATTGCAATGCGCAAAATACCGCGTTTGATAAACTGCACAAAACAGTGCGATACGCAAAATATCGAGAGTGTAAACTGCACAAAACAGTGCGATGCGCAAAACAACGCGAGTGTAAACTGCACAAAACAGTGCGATGCGCAAAATAGAGAGAGTGTAAACTGCACAAAACAGTGCGATACGCAAAATAGCGCGAGTGTAAACTGCACAAAACAGTGCACTGCGCAAAATAGCGCGAGTGTAAACTGCAAAAAATGGTGCGATGCCCAAAATAGCGCGTCTGATAAACTGCACAAAACAGTGCGATGTGCAAAATAACGCGTTTGGTAAACTGCACAAAACGGTGCGATGCGCAAAATAGCGAGAGTGTAAACTGCGCAAAACAGTGCGATGCGCAAAATAGCGCGAGTGTAAACTGCGTTAAACAGTGCGATGCGCAAAATAGCTCCTTTGGTAAATAGCACAAAATAGTGCGCTGCGCAAAATAGCGTGAGTGTAAAGTGCACAAAATAGTGCGATGCGTAAAATAGCGCGATTGTAAACTGCACAAAACAGTGCGATGCGCAAAGTAGCACGTTTCATAAACTGCACAAAACAGTGCGATGCGCAAAATAGAGCTAGTGTAAAATGCACAAAACAGAGCGCTGCGCAAAATAGCGCGAGTGTAAACTGCACGAAGCAGTGCGCTGCGCAAAATAGCGCGAGTGTGAATTGCACAAAACAGTGTGCTGGGCTAAATAGCGCGAGTGTAATCTGCACAAAACAGTGCAATGCGCAAAATAGCGCGTTTAATAAACAGCACAAAACAGTGTAATGCGCAAAATAGCGAGAGTGTAAACAGCACAAAACAGTGCGATGCGCAAAATAGCACGAGTGTAAACTGCAAAAAACGGTGCGATGCGCAAAATAGCGCGTTTGATAAACTGCAAAAAACATTGCAATGCGCAAAATACCGCGTTTGATAAACTGCACAAAACAGTGCGATGCGCAAAATAGCGAGAGTGTAAACAGCACAAAACAGTGCGATACGCAAAATAGCGCGAGTGTAAACTGCACAAAACAGTGCACTGCGCAAAATAGCGCGAGTGTAAACTGCAAAAAATGGTGCGATGCGCAAAATAGCGCGTCTGATAAACTGCACAAAACAGTGCGATGCGCAAAATAACGCGTTTGGTAAACTGCACAAAATAGTGCGATGCGCAAAATAGCGAGAGTGTAAACTGCGCAAAACAGTGCGATGCGCAAAATAGCGCGAGTGTAAACTGCGTTAAACAGTGCGATGCGCAAAATAGCTCCTTTGGTAAATAGCACAAAATAGTGCGCTGCGCAAAATAGCGTGAGTGTAAATTGCACAAAATAGTGCGATGCGTAAAATAGCGCGATTGTAAACTGTACAAAATAGAGCGAGTGTAAAATGCACCAAACATAGCGCTGCGCAAAATAGCGCGAGTGTAAACTGCACAAAAGAGTGCGATGCGCAAAATAACGCGAGTGTAAACAGCACAACACAGTGCGATGCGCAAAATAGCGCGAGTGTAAACTGCACAAAGCAGTGCGCTGCGCAAAATAGCGCGAGTGTGAACTGCACAAAACAGTGCGCTGGGCTAAATAGCGCGAGTGTAATCTGCACAAAACAGTGCAATGCGCAAAATAGCGCGTTTAATAAACAGCACAAAACAGTGTAATGCGCAAAATAGCAAGAGTGTAAACGGCACAAAACAGTGCGATGCGCAAAATAGCACGAGTGTAAACTGCAAAAAACGGTGCGATGCGCAAAATAGCGCGTTTGATAAACTGCAGAAAACATTGCAATGCGCAAAATACCGCGTTTGATAAACTGCACAAAACAGTGCGATGCGCAAAATATCGAGAGTGTAAACTGCACAAAACAGTGCGATGCGCAAAACAACGCGAGTGTAAACTGCACAAAACAGTGCGATGCGCAAAATAGAGAGAGTGTAAACTGCACAAAACAGTGCGATACGCAAAATAGCGCGAGTGTAAACTGCACAAAACAGTGCACTGCGCAAAATAGCGCGAGTGTAAACTGCAAAAAATGGTGCGATGCCCAAAATAGCGCGTCTGATAAACTGCACAAAACAGTGCGATGTGCAAAATAACGCGTTTGGTAAACTGCACAAAACAGTGCGATGCGCAAAATAGCGAGAGTGTAAACTGCGCAAAACAGTGCGATGCGCAAAATAGCGCGAGTGTAAACTGCGTTAAACAGTGCGATGCGCAAAATAGCTCCTTTGGTAAATAGCACAAAATAGTGCGCTGCGCAAAATAGCGTGAGTGTAAAGTGCACAAAATAGTGCGATGCGTAAAATAGCGCGATTGTAAACTGCACAAAACAGTGCGATGCGCAAAATAGCACGTTTGATAAACTGCACAAAACAGTGCGATGCGCAAAATAGAGCTAGTGTAAAATGCACAAAACAGAGCGCTGCGCAAAATAGCGCGAGTGTAAACTGCACGAAGCAGTGCGCTGCGCAAAATAGCGCGAGTGTGAATTGCACAAAACAGTGTGCTGGGCTAAATAGCGCGAGTGTAATCTGCACAAAACAGTGCAATGCGCAAAATAGCGCGTTTAATAAACAGCACAAAACAGTGTAATGCGCAAAATAGCGAGAGTGTAAACAGCACAAAACAGTGCGATGCGCAAAATAGCACGAGTGTAAACTGCAAAAAACGGTGCGATGCGCAAAATAGCGCGTTTGATAAACTGCACAAAACATTGCAATGCGCAAAATACCGCGTTTGATAAACTGCACAAAACAGTGCGATGCGCAAAATATCGAGAGTGTAAACTGCACAAAACAGTGCGATGCGCAAAACAGCGCGAGTGTAAACTGCACAAAACAGTGCGATTCGCAAAATAGCAAGAGTGTAAACAGCAGAAAACAGTGCGATACGCAAAATAGCGCGAGTGTAAACTGCACAAAACAGTGCACTGCGCAAAATAGCGCGAGTGTAAACTGCACAAAACAGTGCGCTGGGCTAAATAGCGCGAGTGTAATCTGCACAAAACAGTACAATGCGCAAAATAGCGCGTTTAATAAACAGCACAAAACAGTGTAATGCGCAAAATAGCGAGAGTGTAAACAGCACAAAACAATGCGATGCGCAAAATAGTACGAGTGTAAACTGCAAAAAACAGTGCGATGCGCAAAATAGCGCGTTTGATAAACTGCAAAAAACATTGCAATGCGCAAAATACCGCGTTTGATAAACTACACAAAACAGTGCGATGCGCAAAATAGCGAGAGTGTAAACAGCACAAAACAGTGCGATACGCAAAATAGCGCGAGTGTAAACTGCACAAAACAGTGCACTGCGCAAAATAGCGCGAGTGTAAACTGCAAAAAATGGTGCGATGCGTAAAATAGCGCGTCTGATAAACTGCACAAAACAGTGCGATGCGCAAAATAACGCGTTTGGTAAACTGCACAAAACAGTGCGATGCGCAAAATAGCGAGAGTGTAAACTGCGCAAAACAGTGCGATGCGCAAAATAGCGCGAGTGTAAACTGCGTTAAACAGTGCGATGCGCAAAATAGCTCCTTTGGTAAATAGCACAAAATAGTGCGCTGCGCAAAATAGCGTGAGTGTAAATTGCACAAAATAGTGCGATGCGTAAAATAGCGCGATTGTAAACTGCACAAAACAGTGCGATGCGCAAAATAGCACGTTTGATAAACTACACAAAACAGTGCGATGCGCAAAATAGAGCGAGTGTAAAATGCACAAAACAGAGCGCTGCGCAAAATAGCGCGAGTGTGAACTGCACAAAACAGTGCGCTGGGCTAAATTGCGCGAGTGTAATCTGCACAAAACAGTGCAATGCGCAAAATAGCGCGTTTAATAAACAGCACAAAACAGTGTAATGCGCAAAATAGCGAGAGTGTAAACAACACAAAACAATGCGATGCGCAAAATAGCACGAGTGTAAACTGCAAAAAACGGTGCGATGCGCAAAATAGCGCGTTTGATAAACTGCAAAAAACATTGCAATGCGCAAAATACCGCGTTTGATAAACTGCACAAAACAGTGCGATGCGCAAAATAGCGAGAGTGTAAACAGCACAAAACAGTGCGATACGCAAAATAGCGCGAGTGTAAACTGCAAAAAATGGTGCGATGCGCAAAATAGCGCGTCTGATAAACTGCACAAAACAGTGCGATGCGCAAAATAACGCGTTTGGTAAACTGCACAAAACAGTGCGATGCGCAAAATAGCGAGAGTGTAAACTGCGCAAAACAGTGCGATGCGCAAAATAGCGCGAGTGTAAACTGCGTTAAACAGTGCGATGCGCAAAATAGCTCCTTTGGTAAATAGCACAAAATAGTGCGCTGCGCAAAATAGCGTGAGTGTAAAATGCACAAAACAGAGCGCTGCGCAAAATAGCGCGAGTGTAAACTGCACAAAATAGTGCGATGCGCAAAATAACGCGAGTGTAAACAGCACAACACAGTGCGATGCGCAAAATAGTGCGAGTGTAAACTGCACAAAGCGGTGCGCTGCGCAAAATAGCGCGAGTGTGAACTGCACAAAACAGTGCGCTGGGCTAAATAGCGCGAGTGTAATCTGCACAAAACAGTGCAATGCGCAAAATAGCGCGTTTAATAAACAGCACAAAACAGTGTAATGCGCAAAATAGCGAGAGTGTAAACAGCACAAAACAGTGCGATGCGCAAAATAGCACGAGTGTAAACTGCAAAAAACGGTGCGATGCGCAAAATAGCGCGTTTGATAAACTGCAGAAAACATTGCAATGCGCAAAATACCGCGTTTGATAAACTGCACAAAACAGTGCGATGCGCAAAATATCGAGAGTGTAAACTGCACAAAACAGTGCGATGCGCAAAACAACGCGAGTGTAAACTGCACAAAACAGTGCGATGCGCAAAATAGAGAGAGTGTAAACTGCACAAAACAGTGCGATACGCAAAATAGCGCGAGTGTAAACTGCACAAAACAGTGCACTGCGCAAAATAGCGCGAGTGTAAACTGCAAAAAATGGTGCGATGCCCAAAATAGCGCGTCTGATAAACTGCACAAAACAGTGCGATGTGCAAAATAACGCGTTTGGTAAACTGCACAAAACAGTGCGATGCGCAAAATAGCGAGAGTGTAAACTGCGCAAAACAGTGCGATGCGCAAAATAGCGCGAGTGTAAACTGCGTTAAACAGTGCGATGCGCAAAATAGCTCCTTTGGTAAATAGCACAAAATAGTGCGCTGCGCAAAATAGCGTGAGTGTAAAGTGCACAAAATAGTGCGATGCGTAAAATAGCGCGATTGTAAACTGCACAAAACAGTGCGATGCGCAAAATAGCACGTTTGATAAACTGCACAAAACAGTGCGATGCGCAAAATAGAGCGAGTGTAAAATGCACAAAACAGAGCGCTGCGCAAAATAGCGCGAGTGTAAACTGCACGAAGCAGTGCGCTGCGCAAAATAGCGCGAGTGTGAATTGCACAAAACAGTGTGCTGGGCTAAATAGCGCGAGTGTAATCTGCACAAAACAGTGCAATGCGCAAAATAGCGCGTTTAATAAACAGCACAAAACAGTGTAATGCGCAAAATAGCGAGAGTGTAAACAGCACAAAACAGTGCGATGCGCAAAATAGCACAAGTGTAAACTGCAAAAAACGGTGCGATGCGCAAAATAGCGAGAGTGTAAACAGCACAAAACAGTGCGATGCGCAAAATAGCGAGAGTGTAAACTACACAAAACAGTGCGATACGCAAAATAGCGCGAGTGTAAACTGCACAAAACAGTGCACTGCGCAAAATAGCGCGAGTGTAAACTGCACAAAACAGTGCGATGCGCAAAATAGCACGTTTGATAAACTGCACAAAACAATGCGATGCGCAAAATAGAGCGAGTGTAAAATGCACAAAACAGCGCGCTGCGCAAAATAGCGCGAGTGTAAACTGCACGAAGCAGTGCGCTGCACAAAATAGCGCGAGTGTGAATTGCACAAAACAGTGCGCTGGGCTAAATAGCGCGAGTGTAATCTGCACAAAACAGTGCAATGCGCAAAATAGCGCGTTTAATAAACAGCACAAAACAGTGTAATGCGCAAAATAGCGAGAGTGTAAACAGCACAAAACAGTGCGATGCGCAAAATAGCACGCGTGTAAACTGCAAAAAACGGTGCGATGCGCAAAATAGCGCGTTTGATAAACTGCACAAAACATTGCAATGCGCAAAATACCGCGTTTGACAAACTGCACAAAACAGTGCGATGCGCAAAATATCGAGAGTGTAAACTGCACAAAACAGTGCGATGCGCAAAACAACGCGAGTGTAAACAGCACAAAACAGTGCGATGCGCAAAATAGAGAGAGTGTAAACTGCACAAAACAGTGCGATACGCAAAATAGCGCGAGTGTAAACTGCACAAAACAGTGCACTGCGCAAAATAGCGCGAGTGTAAACTGCAAAAAATGGTGCGATGCCCAAAATAGCGCGTCTGATAAATTGCACAAAACAGTGCGATGTGCAAAATAACGCGTTTGGTAAACTGCACAAAACAGTGCGATGCGCAAAATAGCGAGAGTGTAAACTGCGCAAAACAGTGCGATGCGCAAAATAGCGCGAGTGTAAACTGCGTTAAACAGTGCGATGCGCAAAATAGCTCCTTTGGTAAATAGCACAAAATAGTGCGCTGCGCAAAATAGCGTGAGTGTAAAGTGCACAAATAGTGCGATGCGTAAAATAGCGCGATTGTAAACTGCACAAAACAGTGCGATGCGCAAAATAGCACGTTTGATAAACTGCACAAAACAGTGCGATGCGCAAAATAGAGCGAGTGTAAAATGCACAAAACAGAGCGCTGCGCAAAATAGCGCGAGTGTAAACTGCACGAAGCAGTGCGCTGCGTAAAATAGCGCGAGTGTGAATTGCACAAAACAGTGTGCTGGGCTAAATAGCGCGAGTGTAATCTGCACAAAACAGTGCAATGCGCAAAATAGCGCGTTTAATAAACAGCACAAAACAGTGTAATGCGCAAAATGGCGAGAGTGTAAACAGCACAAAACAGTGCGATGCGCAAAATAGCACGAGTGTAAACTGCAAAAAACGGTGCGATGCGCAAAATAGCGCGTTTGATAAACTGCACAAAACATTGCAATGCGCAAAATACCGCGTTTGATAAACTGCACAAAACAGTGCGATGCGCAAAATATCGAGAGTGTAAACTGCACAAAACAGTGCGATGCGCAAAACAGCGCGAGTGTAAACTGCACAAAACAGTGCGATGCGCAAAATAGCGAGAGTGTAAACAGCACAAAACAGTGCGATCCGCAAAATAGCGCGAGTGTAAACTGCACAAAACAGTGCACTGCGCAAAATAGCGCGAGTGTAAACTGCAAAAAATGGTGCGATGCGCAAAATAGCGCGTCTGATAAACTGCACAAAACAGTGCGATGCGCAAAATAACGCGTTTGGTAAACTGCACAAAATAGTGCGATGCGCAAAATAGCGAGAGTGTAAACTGCGCAAAACAGTGCGATGCGCAAAATAGCGCGAGTGTAAACTGCGTTAAACAGTGCGATGCGCAAAATAGCTCCTTTGGTAAATAGCACAAAATAGTGCGCTGCGCAAAATAGCGTGAGTGTAAATTGCACAAAATAGTGCGATGCGTAAAATAGCGCGATTGTAAACTGCACAAAACAGTGCGATGCGCAAAATAGCACGTTTGATAAACTGCACAAAACAGTGCGATGCGCAAAATAGAGCGAGTGTAAAATGCACAAAACAGAGCGTTGCGCAAAATAGCGCGAGTGTAAACTCCACAAAACAGTGCGATGCGCAAAATAACGCGAGTGTAAACAGCACAACACAGTGCGATGCGCAAAATAGCGCGAGTGTAAACTGCACAAAGCAATGCGCTGCGCAAAATAGCGCGAGTGTGAACTGCACAAAACAGTGCGCTGGGCTAAATAGCGCGAGTGTAATCTGCACAAAACAGTGCAATGCGCAAAATAGCGCGTTTAATAAACAGCACAAAACAGTGTAATGCGCAAAATAGCGAGAGTGTAAACAGCACAAAACAATGCGATGCGCAAAATAGCACGAGTGTAAACTGCAAAAAACGGTGCGATGCGCAAAATAGCGCGTTTGATAAACTGCACAAAACATTGCAATGCGCAAAATACCGCGTTTGATAAACTGCACAAAACAGTGCGATGCGCAAAATATCGAGAGTGTAAACTGCACAAAACAGTGCGATGCGCAAAACAGCGCGAGTGTAAACTGCACAAAACAGTGCGATTCGCAAAATAGCGAGAGTGTAAACAGCAGAAAACAGTGCGATACGCAAAATAGCGCGAGTGTAAACTGCACAAAACAGTGCACTGCGCAAAATAGCGCGAGTGTAAACTGCAAAAAATGGGGCGATGCGCAAAATAGCGCGTCTGATAAACTGCACAAAACAGTGCGTTGCGCAAAATAACGCGTTTGGTAAACTGCACAAAACAGTGCGATGCGCAAAATAGCGAGAGTGTAAACTGCGCAAAACAGTGCGATGCGCAAAATAGCGCGAGTGTAAACTGCGTTAAACAGTGCGATGCGCAAAATAGCTCCTTTGGTAAATAGCACAAAATAGTGCGCTGCGCAAAATAGCGTGAGTGTAAATTGCACAAAATAGTGCGATGCGTAAAATAGCGCGATTGTAAACTGCACAAAACAGTGCGATGCGCAAAATAGCACGTTTGATAAACTGCACAAAACAGTGCGATGCGCAAAATAGAGCGAGTGTAAAATGCACAAAACAGAGCGCTGCGCAAAATAGCGCGAGTGTAAACTGCACAAAACAGTGCGATGCGCAAAATAATGCGAGTGTAAACAGCACAACACAGTGCGATGCGCAAAATAGCGCGAGTGTAAACTGCACAAAGCAGTGCGCTGCGCAAAATAGCGCGAGTGTGAACTGGACAAAACAGTGCGCTGGGCTAAATAGCGCGAGTGTAATCTGCACAAAATAGTGCAATGGGCAAAATAGCGCGTTTAATAAACAGCACAAAACAGTGTAATGCGCAAAATAGCGAGAGTGTAAACAGCACAAAACAATGCGATGCGCAAAATAGCACGAGTGTAAACTGCAAAAAACGGTGCGATGCGCAAAATAGCGCGTTTGATAAACTGCGCAAAACATTGCAATGCGCAAAATACCGCGTTTGATAAACTGCACAAAACAGTGCGATGCGCAAAATATCGAGAGTGTAAACTGCACAAAACAGTGCGATGCGCAAAACAGCGCGAGTGTAAACTGCACAAAACAGTGCGATGCGCAAAATAGCGAGAGTGTAAACAGCAGAAAACAGTGCGATACGCAAAATAGCGCGAGTGTAAACTGCACAAAACAGTGCACTGCGCAAAATAGCGCGAGTGTAAACTGCAAAAAATGGTGCGATGCGCAAAATAGCGCGTCTGATAAACTGCACAAAACAGTGCGATGCGCAAAATAACGCGTTTGGTAAACTGCACAAAACAGTGCGATGCGCAAAATAGCGAGAGTGTAAACTGCGCAAAACAGTGCGATGCGCAAAATAGCGCGAGTGTAAACTGCGTTAAACAGTGCGATGCGCAAAATAGCTCCTTTGGTAAATAGCACAAAATAGTGCGCTGCGCAAAATAGCGTGAGTGTAAATTGCACAAAATAGTGCGATGCGTAAAATAGCGCGATTGTAAATTGCACAAAACAGTGCGATGCGCAAAATAGCACGTTTGATAAACTACACAAAACAGTGCGATGCGCAAAATAGAGCGAGTGTAAAATGCACAAAACAGAGCGCTGCGCAAAATAGCGCGAGTGTAAACTGCACAAAATAGTGCGATGCGCAAAATAACGCGAGGGTAAACAGCACAACACAGTGCGATGCGCAAAATAGCGCGAGTGTAAACTGCACAAAGCAGTGCGCTGCGCAAAATAGCGCGAGTGTGAACTGCACAAAACAGTGCGCTGGGCTAAATAGCGCGAGTGTAATCTGCACAAAACAGTGCAATGCGCAAAATAGCGCGTTTAATAAACAGCACAAAACAGTGTAATGCGCAAAATAGCGAGAGTGTAAACAGCACAAAACAATGCGATGCGCAAAATAGCACGAGTGTAAACTGCAAAAAACGGTGCGATGCGCAAAATAGCGCGTTTGATAAACTGCAAAAAACATTGCAATGCGCAAAATACCGCGTTTGATAAACTGCACAAAACAGTGCGATGCGCAAAATAGCGAGAGTGTAAACAGCACAAAACAGTGCGATACGCAAAATAGCGCGAGTGTAAACTGCACAAAACAGTGCACTGCGCAAAATAGCGCGAGTGTAAACTGCAAAAAATGGTGCGATGCGCAAAATAGCGCGTCTGATAAACTGCACAAAACAGTGCGATGCGCAAAATAACGCGTTTGGTAAACTGCACAAAATAGTGCGATGCGCAAAATAGCGAGAGTGTAAACTGCGCAAAACAGTGCGATGCGCAAAATAGCGCGAGTGTAAACTGCGTTAAACAGTGCGACGCGCAAAATAGCTCCTTTGGTAAATAGCACAAAATAGTGCGCTGCGCAAAATAGCGTGAGTGTAAATTGCACAAAATAGTGCGATGCGTAAAATAGCGCGATTGTAAACTGTACAAAATAGAGCGAGTGTAAAATGCACCAAACAGAGCGCTGCGCAAAATAGCGCGAGTGTAAACTGCACAAAATAGTGCGATGCGCAAAATAACGCGATTGTAAACAGCACAACACAGTGCGATGCGCAAAATAGCGCGAGTGTAAACTGCACAAAGCAGTGCGCTGCGCAAAATAGCGCGAGTGTGAACTGCACAAAACAGTGCGCTGGGCTAAATAGCGCGAGTGTAATCTGCACAAAACAGTGCAATGCGCAAAATAGCGCGTTTAATAAACAGCACAAAACAGTGTAATGCGCAAAATAGCGAGAGTGTAAACAGCACAAAACAGTGCGATGCGCAAAATAGCACGAGTGTAAACTGCAAAAAACGGTGCGATGCGCAAAATAGCGCGTTTGATAAACTGCACAAAACATTGCAATGCGCAAAATACCGCGTTTGATAAACTGCACAAAACAGTGCGATGCGCAAAATATCGAGAGTGTAAACTGCACAAAACAGTGCGATGCGCAAAACAGCGCGAGTGTAAACTGCACAAAACAGTGCGATGCGCAAAATAGCGAGAGTGTAAACAGCACAAAACAGTGCGATACGCAAAATAGCGCGAGTGTAATCTGCACAAAACAGTGCAATGCGCAAAATAGCGCGTTTAATAAACAGCACAAAACAGTGTAATGCGCAAAATAGCGAGAGTGTAAACAGCACAAAACAGGGCGATGCGCAAAATAGCACGAGTGTAAACTGCAAAAAACGGTGCGATGCGCAAAATAGCGCGTTTGATAAACTGCACAAAGCATTGCAATGCGCAAAATACCGCGTTTGATAAACTGCACAAAACAGTGCGATGCGCAAAATATCGAGAGTGTAAACTGCACAAAACAGTGCAATGCGCAAAACAGCGCGAGTGTAAACTGCACAAAACAGTGCGATGCGCAAAATAGCGAGAGTGTAAACTGCAAAAAAATGGTGCGATGCGCAAAATAGCGCGTCTGATAAACTACACAAAACATTGCAATGCGCAAAATACCGCGTTTGATAAACTGCACAAAACAGTGCGATGCGCAAAATATCGAGAGTGTAAACTGCACAAAACAGTGCGATGCGCAAAACAGCGCGAGTGTAAACTGCACAAAACAGTGCGATGCGCAAAATAGCGGGAGTGTAAACAGCACAAAACAGTGCGATACGCAAAATAGCGCGAGTGTAAACTGCAAAAAATGGTGCGATGCGCAAAATAGCGCGTCTGATAAACTGCACAAAACAGTGCGATGCGCAAAATAACGCGTTTGGTAAACTGCACAAAACAGTGCGATGCGCAAAATAGCGAGAGTGTAAACTGCGCAAAACAGTGCGATGCGCAAAATAGCGCGAGTGTAAACTGCGTTAAACAGTGCGATGCGCAAAATAGCTCCTTTGGTAAATAGCACAAAATAGTGCGCTGCGCAAAATAGCGTGAGTGTAAATTGCACAAAATAGTGCGATGCGTAAAACAGCGCGATTGTAAACTGCACAAAACAGTGCGATGCGCAAAATAGCACGTTTGATAAACTGCACAAAACAGTGCGATGCGCAAAATAGAGCGAGTGTAAAATGCACAAAACAGAGCGCTGCGCAAAATAGCGCGAGTGTAAACTGCACAAAATAGTGCGATGCGCAAAATAACGCGAGTGTAAACAGCACAACACAGTGCGATGCGCAAAATAGCGCAAGTGTAAACAGCACAAAACAGTGCGCTGCGCAAAATAGCGCGAGTGTGAACTGCACAAAACAGTGCGTTGGGCCAAATAGCGCGAGTGTAATCTGCACAAAACAGTGCAATGCGCAAAATAGCGCGTTTAATAAACAGCACAAAACAGTGTAACGCGCAAAATAGCGAGAGTGTAAACAGCACAAAACAGTGCGATGCGCAAAATAGCACGATTGTAAACTGCAAAAAACGGTGCGATGCGCAAAATAGCGCGTTTGATAAACTACACAAAACATTGCAATGCGCAAAATACCGCGTTTGATAAACTGCACAAAACAGTGCGATGCGCAAAATATCGAGAGTGTAAACTGCACAAAACAGTGCGATGCGCAAAACAGCGCGAGTGTAAACTGCACAAAACAGTGCGATGCGCAAAATAGCGAGAGTGTAAACAGCACAAAACAGTGCGATACGCAAAATAGCGCGAGTGTAAACTGCACAAAACAGTGCCCTGCGCAAAATAGCGCGAGTGTAAACTGCAAAAAATGGTGTGATGCGCAAAATAGCGCGTCTGATAAACTGCACAAAACAGTGCGATGCGCAAAATAACGCGTTTGGTAAACTGCACAAAACAGTGCGATGCGCAAAATAGCGAGAGTGTAAACTGCGCAAAACAGTGCGATGCGCAAAATAGCGCGAGTGTAAACTGCATAAAACAGTGCGTTGCGCAAAATAGCTCCTTTGGTAAATAGCACAAAATAGTGCGCTGCGCAAAATAGCGTGAGTGTAAATTGCACAAAATAGTGCGATGCGTAAAATAGCGCGATTGTAAATTGCACAAAACAGTGCGATGCGCAAAATAGCACGTTTGATAAACTGCACAAAACAGTGCGATGCGCAAAATAGCACGTTTGATAAACTGCACAAAACAGTGCGATGCGCAAAATAGAGCGAGTGTAAAATGCACAAAACAGAGCGCTGCGCAAAATAGCGCGAGTGTAAACTGCACAAAATAGTGCGATGCGCAAAATAACGCGAGTGTAAACAGCACAACACAGTGCGATGCGCAAAATAGCGCGAGTGTAAACTGCACAAAGCAGTGCGCTGCGCAAAATAGCGCGAGTGTGAACTGCACAAAACAGTGCGTTGGACTAAATAGCGCGAGTGTAATCTGCACAAAACAGTGCAATGCGCAAAATAGCGCGTTTAATAAACAGCACAAAACAGTGTAACGCGCAAAATAGCGAGAGTGTAAACAGCACAAAACAGTGCGATGCGCAAAATAGCACGAGTGTAAACTGCAAAAAACGGTGCGATGCGCAAAATAGCGCGTTTGATAAACTGCACAAAACATTGCAATGCGCAAAATACCGCGTTTGATAAACTGGACAAAACAGTGCGATGCGCAAAATATCGAGAGTGTAAACTGCACAAAACAGTGCGATGCGCAAAATGGCGAGAGTGTAAACAGCACAAAACAGTGCGATACGCAAAATAGCGCGAGTGTAAGCTGCACAAAACAGTGCACTGCGCAAAATAGCGCAAGTGTAAACTACAAAAAATGGTGCGATGCGCAAAATAGCGCGTCTGATAAACTGCACAAAACAGTGCGATGCGCAAAATAACGCGTTTGGTAAACTGCACAAAACAGTGCGATGCGCAAAATAGCGAGAGTGTAAACTGCGCAAAACAGTGCGATGCGCAAAATAGCGCGAGTGTAAACTGCGTTAAACAGTGCGATGCGCAAAATAGCTCCTTTGGTAAATAGCACAAAATAGTGCGCTGCGCAAAATAGCGTGAGTGTAAATTGCACAAAATAGTGCGATGCGTAAAATACCGCGATTGTAAACTGCACAAAACAGTGCGATGCGCAAAATAGCGCGAGTGTAAACTGCACAAAGCAGTGCGCTGCGCAAAATAGCGCGAGTGTGAACTGCACAAAACAGTGCGCTGGGCTAAATAGCGCAAGTGTAATCTGCACAAAACAGTGCAATGCGCAAAATAGCGCGTTTAATAAACAGCACAAAACAGTGTAATGCGCAAAATAGCGAGAGTGTAAACGGCACAAAACAGTGCGATGCGCAAAATAGCACGAGTGTAAACTGCAAAAAACGGTGCGATGCGCAAAATAGCGCGTTTGATAAACTGCAGAAAACATTGCAATGCGCAAAATACCGCGTTTGATAAACTGCACAAAACAGTGCGATGCGCAAAATATCGAGAGTGTAAACTGCACAAAACAGTGCGATGCGCAAAACAACGCGAGTGTAAACTGCACAAAACAGTGCGATGCGCAAAATAGAGAGAGTGTAAACTGCACAAAACAGTGCGATACGCAAAATAGCGCGAGTGTAAACTGCACAAAACAGTGCACTGCGCAAAATAGCGCGAGTGTAAACTGCAAAAAATGGTGCGATGCCCAAAATAGCGCGTCTGATAAACTGCACAAAACAGTGCGATGTGCAAAATAACGCGTTTGGTAAACTGCACAAAACAGTGCGATGCGCAAAATAGCGAGAGTGTAAACTGCGCAAAACAGTGCGATGCGCAAAATAGCGCGAGTGTAAACTGCGTTAAACAGTGCGATGCGCAAAATAGCTCCTTTGGTAAATAGCACAAAATAGTGCGCTGCGCAAAATAGCGTGAGTGTAAAGTGCACAAAATAGTGCGATGCGTAAAATAGGGCGATTGTAAACTGCACAAAACAGTGCGATGCGCAAAATAGCACGTTTGATAAACTGCACAAAACAGTGCGATGCGCAAAATAGAGCTAGTGTAAAATGCACAAAACAGAGCGCTGCGCAAAATAGCGCGAGTGTAAACTGCACGAAGCAGTGCGCTGCGCAAAATAGCGCGAGTGTGAATTGCACAAAACAGTGTGCTGGGCTAAATAGCGCGAGTGTAATCTGCACAAAACAGTGCAATGCGCAAAATAGCGCGTTTAATAAACAGCACAAAACAGTGTAATGCGCAAAATAGCGAGAGTGTAAACAGCACAAAACAGTGCGATGCGCAAAATAGCACGAGTGTAAACTGCAAAAAACGGTGCGATGCGCAAAATAGCGCGTTTGATAAACTGCACAAAACATTGCAATGCGCAAAATACCGCGTTTGATAAACTGCACAAAACAGTGCGATGCGCAAAATATCGAGAGTGTAAACTGCACAAAACAGTGCGATGCGCAAAACAGCGCGAGTGTAAACTGCACAAAACAGTGCGATTCGCAAAATAGCGAGAGTGTAAACAGCAAAAAATGGTGCGATGCGCAAAATAGCGCGTCTGATAAACTGCACAAAACAGTGCGATGCGCAAAATAACGCGTTTGGTAAACTGCACAAAATAGTGCGATGCGCAAAATAGCGAGAGTGTAAACTGCGCAAAACAGTGCGATGCGCAAAATAGCGCGAGTGTAAACTGCGTTAAACAGTGCGATGCGCAAAATAGCTCCTTTGGTAAATAGCACAAAATAGTGCGCTGCGCAAAATAGCGTGAGTGTAAATTGCGCAAAATAGTGCGATGCGTAAAATAGCGCGATTGTAAACTGCACAAAACAGTGCGATGCGCAAAATAGCACGTTTGATAAACTGCACAAAACAGTGCGATGCGCAAAATAGAGCGAGTGTAAAATGCACAAAACAGAGCGCTGTGCAAAATAGCGCGAGTGTAAACTCCACAAAACAGTGCGATGCGCAAAATAACGCGAGTGTAAACAGCACAACACAGTGCGATGCGCAAAATAGCGCGAGTGTAAACTGCACAAAGCAGTGCGCTGCGCAAAATAGCGCGAGTGTGAACTGCACAAAACAGTGCGCTGGGCTAAATAGCGCGAGTGTAATCTGCACAAAACAGTGCAATGCGCAAAATAGCGCGTTTAATAAACAGCACAAAACAGTGTAATGCGCAAAATAGCGAGAGTGTAAACAGCACAAAGCAATGCGATGCGCAAAATAGCACGAGTGTAAACTGCAAAAAACGGTGCGATGCGCAAAATAGCGCGTTTGATAAACTGCACAAAACATTGCAATGCGCAAAATACCGCGTTTGATAAACTGCACAAAACAGTGCGATGCGCAAAATATCGAGAGTGTAAACTGCACAAAACAGTGCGATGCGCAAAACAGCGCGAGTGTAAACTGCACAAAACAGTGCGATTCGCAAAATAGCGAGAGTGTAAACAGCAGAAAACAGTGCGATACGCAAAATAGCGCGAGTGTAAACTGCACAAAACAGTGCCCTGCGCAAAATAGCGCGAGTGTAAACTGTAAAAAATGGTGCGATGCGCAAAATAGCGCGTCTGATAAACTGCACAAAACAGTGCGTTGCGCAAAATAACGCGTTTGGTAAACTGCACAAAACAGTGCGATGCGCAAAATAGCGAGAGTGTAAACTGCGCAAAACAGTGCGATGCGCAAAATAGCGCGAGTGTAAACTGCGTTAAACAGTGCGATGCGCAAAATAGCTCCTTTGGTAAATAGCACAAAATAGTGCGCTGCGCAAAATAGCGTGAGTGTAAATTACACAAAATAGTGCGATGCGTAAAATAGCGCGATTGTAAACTGCACAAAACAGTGCGATGCGCAAAATAGCACGTTTGATAAACTGCACAAAACAGTGCGATGCGCAAAATAGAGCGAGTGTAAAATGCACAAAATAGAGCGCTGCGCAAAATAGCGCGAGTGTAAACTGCACAAAATAGTGCGATGCGCAAAATAACGCGTGTAAACAGCACAACACAGTGCGATGCGCAAAATAGCGCGAGTGTAAACTGCACAAAGCAGTGCGCTGCGCAAAATAGCGCGAGTGTGAACTGCACAAAACAGTGCGCTGGGCTAAATAGCGCGAGTGTAATCTGCACAAAACAGTGCAATGCGCAAAATAGCGCGTTTAATAAACAGCACAAAACAGTGTAATGCGCAAAATAGCGAGAGTGTAAACAGCACAAAACAATGCGATGCGCAAAATAGCACGAGTGTAAACTGCAAAAAACGGTGCGATGCGCAAAATAGCGCGTTTGATAAACTGCGCAAAACATTGCAATGCGCAAAATACCGCGTTTGATAAACTACACAAAACAGTGCGATGCGCAAAATAGCGAGAGTGTAAACAGCACAAAACAGTGCGATACGCAAAATAGCGCGAGTGTAAACTGCACAAAACAGTGCACTGCGCAAAATAGCGCGAGTGTAAACTGCAAAAAATGGTGCGATGCGTAAAATAGCGCGTCTGATAAACTGCACAAAACAGTGCGATGCGCAAAATAACGCGTTTGGTAAACTGCACAAAACAGTGCGATGCGCAAAATAGCGAGAGTGTAAACTGCGCAAAACAGTGCGATGCGCAAAATAGCGCGTTTGGTAAACTGCACAAAACAGTGCGATGCGCAAAATAGCGAGAGTGTAAACTGCGCAAAACAGTGCGATGCGCAAAATAGCGCGAGTGTAAACTGCGTTAAACAGTGCGATGCGCAAAATAGCTCCTTTGGTAAATAGCACAAAATAGTGCGCTGCGCAAAATAGCGTGAGTGTAAATTGCACAAAATAGTGCGATGCGTAAAATAGCGCGATTGTAAATTGCACAAAACAGTGCGATGCGCAAAATAGCACGTTTGATAAACTACACAAAACAGTGCGATGCGCAAAATAGAGCGAGTGTAAAATGCACAAAACAGAGCGCTGCGCAAAATAGCGCGAGTGTAAACTGCACAAAATAGTGCGATGCGCAAAATAACGCGAGTGTAAACAGCACAACACAGTGCGATGCGAAAAATAGCGCGAGTGTAAACTGCACAAAGCAGTGCGCTGCGCAAAATAGCGCGAGTGTGAACTGCACAAAACAGTGCGCTGGGCTAAATAGCGCGAGTGTAATCTGCACAAAACAGTGCAATGCGCAAAATAGCGCGTTTAATAAACAGCACAAAACAGTGTAATGCGCAAAATAGCGAGAGTGTAAACAGCACAAAACAATGCGATGCGCAAAATAGCACGAGTGTAAACTGCAAAAAACGGTGCGATGCGCAAAATAGCGCGTTTGATAAACTGCAAAAAACATTGCAATGCGCAAAATAACGCGTTTGGTAAACTGCACAAAACAGTGCGATGCGCAAAATAGCGAGAGTGTAAACAGCACAAAACAGTGCGATACGCAAAATAGCGCGAGTGTAAACTGCACAAAACAGTGCACTGCGCAAAATAGCGCGAGTGTAAACTGCAAAAAATGGTGCGATGCGCAAAATAGCGCGTCTGATAAACTGCACAAAACAGTGCGATGCGCAAAATAACGCGTTTGGTAAACTGCACAAAACAGTGCGATGCGCAAAATAGCGAGAGTGTAAACTGCGCAAAACAGTGCGATGCGCAAAATAGCGCGAGTGTAAACTGCGTTAAACAGTGCGATGCACAAAATAGCTCCTTTGGTAAATAGCACAAAATAGTGCGCTGCGCAAAATAGCGTGAGTGTAAATTGCACAAAATAGTGCGATGCGTAAAATAGCGCGATTGTAAATTGCACAAAACAGTGCGATGCGCAAAATAGCACGTTTGATAAACTACACAAAACAGTGCGATGCGCAAAATAGAGCGAGTGTAAAATGCACAAAACAGAGCGCTGCGCAAAATAGCGCGAGTGTAAACTGCACAAAATAGTGCGATGCGCAAAATAACACGAGTGTAAACAGCACAACACAGTGCGATGCGCAAAATAGCGCGAGTGTAAACTGCACAAAGCAGTGCGCTGCGCAAAATAGCGCGAGTGTGAACTGCACAAAACAGTGCGCTGGGCTAAATAGCGCGAGTGTAATCTGCACAAAACAGTGCAATGCGCAAAATAGCGCGTTTAATAAACAGCACAAAACAGTGTAATGCGCAAAATAGCGAGAGTGTAAACAGCACAAAACAATGCGACGCGCAAAATAGCACGAGTGTAAACTGCAAAAAACGGTGCGATGCGCAAAATAGCGCGTTTGATAAACTGCAAAAAACATTGCAATGCGCAAAATACCGCGTTTGATAAACTGCACAAAACAGTGCGATGCGCAAAATAGCGAGAGTGTAAACAGCACAAAACAGTGCGATACGCAAAATAGCGCGAGTGTAAACTGCACAAAACAGTGCACTGCGCAAAATAGCGCGAGTGTAAACTGCAAAAAATGGTGCGATGCGCAAAATAGCGCGTCTGATAAACTGCACAAAACAGTGCGATGCGCAAAATAACGCGTTTGGTAAACTGCACAAAATAGTGCGATGCGCAAAATAGCGAGAGTGTAAACTGCGCAAAACAGTGCGATGCGCAAAATAGCGCGAGTGTAAACTGCGTTAAACAGTGCGATGCGCAAAATAGCTCCTTTGGTAAATAGCACAAAATAGTGCGCTGCGCAAAATAGCGTGAGTGTAAATTGCACAAAATAGTGCGATGCGTAAAATAGCGCGATTGTAAACTGTACAAAATAGAGCGAGTGTAAAATGCACAAAACAGAGCGCTGCGCAAAATAGCGCGAGTGTAAACTGCACAAAATAGTGCGATAAGCAAAATAACGCGAGTGTAAACAGCACAACACAGTGCGATGCGCAAAATAGCGCGAGTGTAAACTGCACAAAGCAGTGCGCTGCGCAAAATAGCGCGAGTGTGAACTGCACAAAACAGTGCGCTGGGCTAAATAGCGCGAGTGTAATCTGCACAAAACAGTGCAATGCGCAAAATAGCGCGTTTAATAAACAGCACAAAACAGTGTAATGCGCAAAATAGCGAGAGTGTAAACGGCACAAAACAGTGCGATGCGCAAAATAGCACGAGTGTAAACTGCAAAAAACGGTGCGATGCGCAAAATAGCGCGTTTGATAAACTGCAGAAAACATTGCAATGCGCAAAATACCGCGTTTGATAAACTGCACAAAACAGTGCGATGCGCAAAATATCGAGAGTGTAAACTGCACAAAATAGTGCGATGCGCAAAACAACGCGAGTGTAAACTGCACAAAACAGTGCGATGCGCAAAATAGAGAGAGTGTAAACTACACAAAACAGTGCGATACGCAAAATAGCGCGAGTGTAAACTGCACAAAACAGTGCACTGCGCAAAATAGCGCGAGTGTAAACTGCAAAAAATGGTGCGATGCCCAAAATAGCGCGTCTGATAAACTGCACAAAACAGTGCGATGTGCAAAATAACGCGTTTGGTAAACTGCACAAAACAGTGCGATGCGCAAAATAGCGAGAGTGTAAACTGCGCAAAACAGTGCGATGCGCAAAATAGCGCGAGTGTAAACTGCGTTAAACAGTGCGATGCGCAAAATAGCTCCTTTGGTAAATAGCACAAAATAGTGCGCTGCGCAAAATAGCGTGAGTGTAAAGTGCACAAAATAGTGCGATGCGTAAAATAGCGCGATTGTAAACTGCACAAAACAGTGCGATGCGCAAAATAGCACGTTTGATAAACTGCACAAAACAGTGCGATGCGCAAAATAGAGCTAGTGTAAAATGCACAAAACAGAGCGCTGCGCAAAATAGCGCGAGTGTAAACTGCACGAAGCAGTGCGCTGCGCAAAATAGCGCGAGTGTGAATTGCACAAAACAGTGTGCTGGGCTAAATAGCGCGAGTGTAATCTGCACAAAACAGTGCAATGCGCAAAATAGCGCGTTTAATAAACAGCACAAAACAGTGTAATGCGCAAAATAGCGAGAGTGTAAACAGCACAAAACAGTGCGATGCGCAAAATAGCACGAGTGTAAACTGTAAAAAACGGTGCGATGCGCAAAATAGCGCGTTTGATAAACTGCACAAAACATTGCAATGCGCAAAATACCGCGTTTGATAAACTGCACAAAACAGTGCGATGCGCAAAATATCGAGAGTGTAAACTGCACAAAACAGTGCGATGCGCAAAACAGCGCGAGTGTAAACTGCACAAAACAGTGCGATTCGCAAAATAGCGAGAGTGTAAACAGCAGAAAACAGTGCGATACGCAAAATAGCGCGAGTGTAAACTGCACAAAACAGTGCACTGCGCAAAATAGCGCGAGTGTAAACTGCAAAAAATGGTGCGATGCGCAAAATAGCGCGTCTGATAAACTGCACAAAACAGTGCGTTGCGCAAAATAACGCGTTTGGTAAACTGCACAAAACAGTGCGATGCGCAAAATAGCGAGAGTGTAAACTGCGCAAAACAGTGCGATGCGCAAAATAGCGTGAGTGTAAACTGCGTTATACAGTGCGATGCGCAAAATAGCTCCTTTGGTAAATAGCACAAAATAGTGCGCTGCGCAAAATAGCGTGAGTGTAAATTGCACAAAATAGTGCGATGCGTAAAATAGCGCGATTGTAAACTGCACAAAACAGTGCGATGCGCAAAATAGCACGTTTGATAAACTGCACAAAACAGTGCGATGCGCAAAATAGAGCGAGTGTAAAATGCACAAAACAGAGCGCTGCGCAAAATAGCGCGAGTGTAAACTGCACAAAACAGTGCGATGCGCAAAATAATGCGAGTGTAAACAGCACAACACAGTGCGATGCGCAAAATAGCGCGAGTGTAAACTGCACAAAGCAGTGCGCTGCGCAAAATAGCGCGAGTGTGAACTGCACAAAACAGTGCGCTGGGCTAAATAGCGCGAGTGTAATCTGCACAAAACAGTGCAATGCGCAAAATAGCGCGTTTAATAAACAGCACAAAACAGTGTAATGCGCAAAATAGCGAGAGTGTAAACAGCACAAAACAATGCGATGCGCAAAATAGCACGAGTGTAAACTGCAAAAAACGGTGCGATGCGCAAAATAGCGCGTTTGATAAACTGCGCAAAACATTGCAATGCGCAAAATACCGCGTTTGATAAACTGCACAAAACAGTGCGATGCGCAAAATATCGAGAGTGTAAACTGCACAAAACAGTGCGATGCGCAAAACAGCGCGAGTGTAAACTGCACAAAACAGTGCGATGCGCAAAATAGCGAGAGTGTAAACAGCAGAAAACAGTGCGATACGCAAAATAGCGCGAGTGTAAACTGCACAAAACAGTGCACTGCGCAAAATAGCGCGAGTGTAAACTGTAAAAAATGGTGCGATGCGCAAAATAGCGCGTCTGATAAACTGCACAAAACAGTGCGATGCGCAAAATAACGCGTTTGGTAAACTGCACAAAACAGTGCGATGCGCAAAATAGCGAGAGTGTAAACTGCGCAAAACAGTGCGATGCGCAAAATAGCGCGAGTGTAAACTGCGTTAAACAGTGCGATGCGCAAAATAGCTCCTTTGGTAAATAGCACAAAATAGTGCGCTGCGCAAAATAGCGTGAGTGTAAATTGCACAAAATAGTGCGATGCGTAAAATAGCGCGATTGTAAACTGCACAAAACAGTGCGATGCGCAAAATAGCACGTTTGATAAACTACACAAAACAGTGCGATGCGCAAAATAGAGCGAGTGTAAAATGCACAAAACAGAGCGCTGCGCAAAATAGCGCGAGTGTAAACTGCACAAAAAGTGCGATGCGCAAAATAACGCGAGTGTAAACAGCACAACACAGTGCGATGCGCAAAATAGCGCGAGTGTAAACTGCACAAAGCAGTGCGCTGCGCAAAATAGCGCGAGTGTGAACTGCACAAAACAGTGCGTTGGGCTAAATAGCGCGAGTGTAATCTGCACAAAACAGTGCAATGCGCAAAATAGCACGTTTAATAAACAGCACAAAACAGTGTAATGCGCAAAATAGCGAGAGTGTAAACAGCACAAAACAGTGCGATGCGCAAAATAGCGCGTTTGATAAACTGCACAAAACATTGCAATGCGCAAAATACCGCGTTTGATAAACTGCACAAAACAGTGCGATGCGCAAAATATCGAGAGTGTAAACTGCACAAAACAGTGCGATGCGCAAAACAGCGCGAGTGTAAACTGCACAAAACAGTGCGATGCGCAAAATAGCGAGAGTGTAAACAGCACAAAACAGTGCGATACGCAAAATTGCGCGAGTGTAAACTGCACAAAACAGTGCACTGCGCAAAATAGCGCGAGTGTAAACTGCAAAAAATGGTGCGATGCGCAAAATAGCGCGTCTGATAAACTGCACAAAACAGTGCGATGCGCAAAATAACGCGTTTGGTAAACTGCACAAAACAGTGCGACGCGCAATATAGCCCGAGTGTAAACTGCGTTACACAGTGCGATGCGCAAAATAGCTCCTTTGGTAAATAGCACAAAATAGTGCGCTGCGCAAAATAGCGTGAGTGTAAATTGCACAAAATAGTGCGATGCGTAAAATAGCGCGATTGTAAATTGCACAAAACAGTGCGATGCGCAAAATAGCACGTTTGATAAACTACACAAAACAGTGCGATGCGCAAAATAGAGCGAGTGTAAAATGCACAAAACAGAGCGCTGCGCAAAATAGCGCGAGTGTAAACTGCACAAAATAGTGCGATGCGCAAAATAACACGAGTGTAAACAGCACAACACAGTGCGATGCGCAAAATAGCGCGAGTGTAAACTGCACAAAGCAGTGCGCTGCGCAAAATAGCGCGAGTGTGAACTGCACAAAACAGTGCGCTGGGCTAAATAGCGCGAGTGTAATCTGCACAAAACAGTGCAATGCGCAAAATAGCGCGTTTAATAAACAGCACAAAACAGTGTAATGCGCAAAATAGCGAGAGTGTAAACGGCACAAAACAGTGCGATGCGCAAAATAGCACGAGTGTAAACTGCAAAAAACGGTGCGATGCGCAAAATAGCGCGTTTGATAAACTGCAGAAAACATTGCAATGCGCAAAATACCGCGTTTGATAAACTGCACAAAACAGTGCGATGCGCAAAATATCGAGAGTGTAAACTGCACAAAATAGTGCGATGCGCAAAACAACGCGAGTGTAAACTGCACAAAACAGTGCGATGCGCAAAATAGAGAGAGTGTAAACTACACAAAACAGTGCGATACGCAAAATAGCGCGAGTGTAAACTGCACAAAACAGTGCACTGCGCAAAATAGCGCGAGTGTAAACTGCAAAAAATGGTGCGATGCCCAAAATAGCGCGTCTGATAAACTGCACAAAACAGTGCGATGTGCAAAATAACGCGTTTGGTAAACTGCACAAAACAGTGCGATGCGCAAAATAGCGAGAGTGTAAACTGCGCAAAACAGTGCGATGCGCAAAATAGCGCGAGTGTAAACTGCGTTAAACAGTGCGATGCGCAAAATAGCTCCTTTGGTAAATAGCACAAAATAGTGCGCTGCGCAAAATAGCGTGAGTGTAAAGTGCACAAAATAGTGCGATGCGTAAAATAGCGCGATTGTAAACTGCACAAAACAGTGCGATGCGCAAAATAGCACGTTTGATAAACTGCACAAAACAGTGCGATGCGCAAAATAGAGCTAGTGTAAAATGCACAAAACAGAGCGCTGCGCAAAATAGCGCGAGTGTAAACTGCACGAAGCAGTGCGCTGCGCAAAATAGCGCGAGTGTGAATTGCACAAAACAGTGTGCTGGGCTAAATAGCGCGAGTGTAATCTGCACAAAACAGTGCAATGCGCAAAATAGCGCGTTTAATAAACAGCACAAAACAGTGTAATGCGCAAAATAGCGAGAGTGTAAACAGCACAAAACAGTGCGATGCGCAAAATAGCACGAGTGTAAACTGTAAAAAACGGTGCGATGCGCAAAATAGCGCGTTTGATAAACTGCACAAAACATTGCAATGCGCAAAATACCGCGTTTGATAAACTGCACAAAACAGTGCGATGCGCAAAATATCGAGAGTGTAAACTGCACAAAACAGTGCGATGCGCAAAACAGCGCGAGTGTAAACTGCACAAAACAGTGCGATTCGCAAAATAGCGAGAGTGTAAACAGCAGAAAACAGTGCGATACGCAAAATAGCGCGAGTGTAAACTGCACAAAACAGTGCACTGCGCAAAATAGCGCGAGTGTAAACTGCAAAAAATGGTGCGATGCGCAAAATAGCGCGTCTGATAAACTGCACAAAACAGTGCGTTGCGCAAAATAACGCGTTTGGTAAACTGCACAAAACAGTGCGATGCGCAAAATAGCGAGAGTGTAAACTGCGCAAAACAGTGCGATGCGCAAAATAGCGTGAGTGTAAACTGCGTTATACAGTGCGATGCGCAAAATAGCTCCTTTGGTAAATAGCACAAAATAGTGCGCTGCGCAAAATAGCGTGAGTGTAAATTGCACAAAATAGTGCGATGCGTAAAATAGCGCGATTGTAAACTGCACAAAACAGTGCGATGCGCAAAATAGCACGTTTGATAAACTGCACAAAACAGTGCGATGCGCAAAATAGAGCGAGTGTAAAATGCACAAAACAGAGCGCTGCGCAAAATAGCGCGAGTGTAAACTGCACAAAACAGTGCGATGCGCAAAATAATGCGAGTGTAAACAGCACAACACAGTGCGATGCGCAAAATAGCGCGAGTGTAAACTGCACAAAGCAGTGCGCTGCGCAAAATAGCGCGAGTGTGAACTGCACAAAACAGTGCGCTGGGCTAAATAGCGCGAGTGTAATCTGCACAAAACAGTGCAATGCGCAAAATAGCGCGTTTAATAAACAGCACAAAACAGTGTAATGCGCAAAATAGCGAGAGTGTAAACAGCACAAAACAATGCGATGCGCAAAATAGCACGAGTGTAAACTGCAAAAAACGGTGCGATGCGCAAAATAGCGCGTTTGATAAACTGCGCAAAACATTGCAATGCGCAAAATACCGCGTTTGATAAACTGCACAAAACAGTGCGATGCGCAAAATATCGAGAGTGTAAACTGCACAAAACAGTGCGATGCGCAAAACAGCGCGAGTGTAAACTGCACAAAACAGTGCGATGCGCAAAATAGCGAGAGTGTAAACAGCAGAAAACAGTGCGATACGCAAAATAGCGCGAGTGTAAACTGCACAAAACAGTGCACTGCGCAAAATAGCGCGAGTGTAAACTGTAAAAAATGGTGCGATGCGCAAAATAGCGCGTCTGATAAACTGCACAAAACAGTGCGATGCGCAAAATAACGCGTTTGGTAAACTGCACAAAACAGTGCGATGCGCAAAATAGCGAGAGTGTAAACTGCGCAAAACAGTGCGATGCGCAAAATAGCGCGAGTGTAAACTGCGTTAAACAGTGCGATGCGCAAAATAGCTCCTTTGGTAAATAGCACAAAATAGTGCGCTGCGCAAAATAGCGTGAGTGTAAATTGCACAAAATAGTGCGATGCGTAAAATAGCGCGATTGTAAACTGCACAAAACAGTGCGATGCGCAAAATAGCACGTTTGATAAACTACACAAAACAGTGCGATGCGCAAAATAGAGCGAGTGTAAAATGCACAAAACAGAGCGCTGCGCAAAATAGCGCGAGTGTAAACTGCACAAAAAGTGCGATGCGCAAAATAACGCGAGTGTAAACAGCACAACACAGTGCGATGCGCAAAATAGCGCGAGTGTAAACTGCACAAAGCAGTGCGCTGCGCAAAATAGCGCGAGTGTGAACTGCACAAAACAGTGCGTTGGGCTAAATAGCGCGAGTGTAATCTGCACAAAACAGTGCAATGCGCAAAATAGCACGTTTAATAAACAGCACAAAACAGTGTAATGCGCAAAATAGCGAGAGTGTAAACAGCACAAAACAGTGCGATGCGCAAAATAGCGCGTTTGATAAACTGCACAAAACATTGCAATGCGCAAAATACCGCGTTTGATAAACTGCACAAAACAGTGCGATGCGCAAAATATCGAGAGTGTAAACTGCACAAAACAGTGCGATGCGCAAAACAGCGCGAGTGTAAACTGCACAAAACAGTGCGATGCGCAAAATAGCGAGAGTGTAAACAGCACAAAACAGTGCGATACGCAAAATTGCGCGAGTGTAAACTGCACAAAACAGTGCACTGCGCAAAATAGCGCGAGTGTAAACTGCAAAAAATGGTGCGATGCGCAAAATAGCGCGTCTGATAAACTGCACAAAACAGTGCGATGCGCAAAATAACGCGTTTGGTAAACTGCACAAAACAGTGCGACGCGCAATATAGCCCGAGTGTAAACTGCGTTACACAGTGCGATGCGCAAAATAGCTCCTTTGGTAAATAGCACAAAATAGTGCGCTGCGCAAAATAGCGTGAGTGTAAATTGCACAAAATAGTGCGATGCGTAAAATAGCGCGATTGTAAATTGCACAAAACAGTGCGATGCGCAAAATAGCACGTTTGATAAACTACACAAAACAGTGCGATGCGCAAAATAGAGCGAGTGTAAAATGCACAAAACAGAGCGCTGCGCAAAATAGCGCGAGTGTAAACTGCACAAAATAGTGCGATGCGCAAAATAACACGAGTGTAAACAGCACAACACAGTGCGATGCGCAAAATAGCGCGAGTGTAAACTGCACAAAGCAGTGCGCTGCGCAAAATAGCGCGAGTGTGAACTGCACAAAACAGTGCGCTGGGCTAAATAGCGCGAGTGTAATCTGCACAAAACAGTGCAATGCGCAAAATAGCGCGTTTAATAAACAGCACAAAACAGTGTAATGCGCAAAATAGCGAGAGTGTAAACGGCACAAAACAGTGCGATGCGCAAAATAGCACGAGTGTAAACTGCAAAAAACGGTGCGATGCGCAAAATAGCGCGTTTGATAAACTGCAGAAAACATTGCAATGCGCAAAATACCGCGTTTGATAAACTGCACAAAACAGTGCGATGCGCAAAATATCGAGAGTGTAAACTGCACAAAATAGTGCGATGCGCAAAACAACGCGAGTGTAAACTGCACAAAACAGTGCGATGCGCAAAATAGAGAGAGTGTAAACTACACAAAACAGTGCGATACGCAAAATAGCGCGAGTGTAAACTGCACAAAACAGTGCACTGCGCAAAATAGCGCGAGTGTAAACTGCAAAAAATGGTGCGATGCCCAAAATAGCGCGTCTGATAAACTGCACAAAACAGTGCGATGTGCAAAATAACGCGTTTGGTAAACTGCACAAAACAGTGCGATGCGCAAAATAGCGAGAGTGTAAACTGCGCAAAACAGTGCGATGCGCAAAATAGCGCGAGTGTAAACTGCGTTAAACAGTGCGATGCGCAAAATAGCTCCTTTGGTAAATAGCACAAAATAGTGCGCTGCGCAAAATAGCGTGAGTGTAAAGTGCACAAAATAGTGCGATGCGTAAAATAGCGCGATTGTAAACTGCACAAAACAGTGCGATGCGCAAAATAGCACGTTTGATAAACTGCACAAAACAGTGCGATGCGCAAAATAGAGCTAGTGTAAAATGCACAAAACAGAGCGCTGCGCAAAATAGCGCGAGTGTAAACTGCACGAAGCAGTGCGCTGCGCAAAATAGCGCGAGTGTGAATTGCACAAAACAGTGTGCTGGGCTAAATAGCGCGAGTGTAATCTGCACAAAACAGTGCAATGCGCAAAATAGCGCGTTTAATAAACAGCACAAAACAGTGTAATGCGCAAAATAGCGAGAGTGTAAACAGCACAAAACAGTGCGATGCGCAAAATAGCACGAGTGTAAACTGCAAAAAACGGTGCGATGCGCAAAATAGCGCGTTTGATAAACTGCACAAAACATTGCAATGCGCAAAATACCGCGTTTGATAAACTGCACAAAACAGTGCGATGCGCAAAATATCGAGAGTGTAAACTGCACAAAACAGTGCGATGCGCAAAACAGCGCGAGTGTAAACTGCACAAAACAGTGCGATTCGCAAAATAGCGAGAGTGTAAACAGCAGAAAACAGTGCGATACGCAAAATAGCGCGAGTGTAAACTGCACAAAACAGTGCACTGCACAAAATAGCGCGAGTGTAAACTGCAAAAAATGGTGCGATGCGCAAAATAGCGCGTCTGATAAACTGCACAAAACAGTGCGTTGCGCAAAATAACGCGTTTGGTAAACTGCACAAAACAGTGCGATGCGCAAAATAGCGAGAGTGTAAACTGCGCAAAACAGTGCGATGCGCAAAATAGCGTGAGTGTAAACTGCGTTATACAGTGCGATGCGCAAAATAGCTCCTTTGGTAAATAGCACAAAATAGTGCGCTGCGCAAAATAGCGTGAGTGTAAATTGCACAAAATAGTGCGATGCGTAAAATAGCGCGATTGTAAACTGTACAAAATAGTGCGATGCGCAAAATAGCACGTTTGATAAACTGCACAAAACAGTGCGATGCGCAAAATAGAGCGAGTGTAAAATGCACAAAACAGAGCGCTGCGCAAAATAGCGCGAGTGTAAACTGCACAAAACAGTGCGATGCGCAAAATAATGCGAGTGTAAACAGCACAACACAGTGCGATGCGCAAAATAGCGCGAGTGTAAATTGCACAAAGCAGTGCGCTGCGCAAAATAGCGCGAGAGTGAACTGCACAAAACAGTGCGCTGGGCTAAATAGCGCGAGTGTAATCTGCACAAAACAGTGCAATGCGCAAAATAGCGCGTTTAATAAACAGCACAAAACAGTGTAATGCGCAAAATAGCGAGAGTGTAAACAGCACAAAACAATGCGATGCGCAAAATAGCACGAGTGTAAACTGCAAAAAACGGTGCGATGCGCAAAATAGCGCGTTTGATAAACTGCGCAAAACATTGCAATGCGCAAAATACCGCGTTTGATAAACTGCACAAAACAGTGCGATGCGCAAAATATCGAGAGTGTAAACTGCACAAAACAGTGCGATGCGCAAAACAGCGCGAGTGTAAACTGCACAAAACAGTGCGATGCGCAAAATAGCGAGAGTGTAAACAGCAGAAAACAGTGCGATACGCAAAATAGCGCGAGTGTAAACTGCACAAAACAGTGCACTGCGCAAAATAGCGCGAGTGTAAACTGTAAAAAATGGTGCGATGCGCAAAATAGCGCGTCTGATAAACTGCACAAAACAGTGCGATGCGCAAAATAACGCGTTTGGTAAACTGCACAAAACAGTGCGATGCGCAAAATAGCGAGAGTGTAAACTGCGCAAAACAGTGCGATGCGCAAAATAGCGCGAGTGTAAACTGCGTTAAACAGTGCGATGCGCAAAATAGCTCCTTTGGTAAATAGCACAAAATAGTGCGCTGCGCAAAATAGCGTGAGTGTAAATTGCACAAAATAGTGCGATGCGTAAAATAGCGCGATTGTAAACTGCACAAAACAGTGCGATGCGCAAAATAGCACGTTTGATAAACTACACAAAACAGTGCGATGCGCAAAATAGAGCGAGTGTAAAATGCACAAAACAGAGCGCTGCGCAAAATAGCGCGAGTGTAAACTGCACAAAAAGTGCGATGCGCAAAATAACGCGAGTGTAAACAGCACAACACAGTGCGATGCGCAAAATAGCGCGAGTGTAAACTGCACAAAGCAGTGCGCTGCGCAAAATAGCGCGAGTGTGAACTGCACAAAACAGTGCGTTGGGCTAAATAGCGCGAGTGTAATCTGCACAAAACAGTGCAATGCGCAAAATAGCGCGTTTAATAAACAGCACAAAACAGTGTAATGCGCAAAATAGCGAGAGTGTAAACGGCACAAAACAGTGCGATGCGCAAAATAGCACGAGTGTAAACTGCAAAAAACGGTGCGATGCGCAAAATAGCGCGTTTGATAAACTGCAGAAAACATTGCAATGCGCAAAATACCGCGTTTGATAAACTGCACAAAACAGTGCGATGCGCAAAATATCGAGAGTGTAAACTGCACAAAACAGTGCGATGCGCAAAACAACGCGAGTGTAAACTGCACAAAACAGTGCGATGCGCAAAATAGAGAGAGTGTAAACTGCACAAAACAGTGCGATACGCAAAATAGCGCGAGTGTAAACTGCACAAAACAGTGCACTGCGCAAAATAGCGCGAGTGTAAACTGCAAAAAATGGTGCGATGCCCAAAATAGCGCGTCTGATAAACTGCACAAAACAGTGCGATGTGCAAAATAACGCGTTTGGTAAACTGCACAAAACAGTGCGATGCGCAAAATAGCGAGAGTGTAAACTGCGCAAAACAGTGCGATGCGCAAAATAGCGCGAGTGTAAACTGCGTTAAACAGTGCGATGCGCAAAATAGCTCCTTTGGTAAATAGCACAAAATAGTGCGCTGCGCAAAATAGCGTGAGTGTAAAGTGCACAAAATAGTGCGATGCGTAAAATAGCGCGATTGTAAACTGCACAAAACAGTGCGATGCGCAAAATAGCACGTTTGATAAACTGCACAAAACAGTGCGATGCGCAAAATAGAGCTAGTGTAAAATGCACAAAACAGAGCGCTGCGCAAAATAGCGCGAGTGTAAACTGCACGAAGCAGTGCGCTGCGCAAAATAGCGCGAGTGTGAATTGCACAAAACAGTGTGCTGGGCTAAATAGCGCGAGTGTAATCTGCACAAAACAGTGCAATGCGCAAAATAGCGCGTTTAATAAACAGCACAAAACAGTGTAATGCGCAAAATAGCGAGAGTGTAAACAGCACAAAACAGTGCGATGCGCAAAATAGCACGAGTGTAAACTGCAAAAAACGGTGCGATGCGCAAAATAGCGCGTTTGATAAACTGCACAAAACATTGCAATGCGCAAAATACCGCGTTTGATAAACTGCACAAAACAGTGCGATGCGCAAAATATCGAGAGTGTAAACTGCACAAAACAGTGCGATGCGCAAAACAGCGCGAGTGTAAACTGCACAAAACAGTGCGATTCGCAAAATAGCGAGAGTGTAAACAGCAAAAAATGGTGCGATGCGCAAAATAGCGCGTCTGATAAACTGCACAAAACAGTGCGATGCGCAAAATAACGCGTTTGGTAAACTGCACAAAATAGTGCGATGCGCAAAATAGCGAGAGTGTAAACTGCGCAAAACAGTGCGATGCGCAAAATAGCGCGAGTGTAAACTGCGTTAAACAGTGCGATGCGCAAAATAGCTCCTTTGGTAAATAGCACAAAATAGTGCGCTGCGCAAAATAGCGTGAGTGTAAATTGCGCAAAATAGTGCGATGCGTAAAATAGCGCGATTGTAAACTGCACAAAACAGTGCGATGCGCAAAATAGCACGTTTGATAAACTGCACAAAACAGTGCGATGCGCAAAATAGAGCGAGTGTAAAATGCACAAAACAGAGCGCTGTGCAAAATAGCGCGAGTGTAAACTCCACAAAACAGTGCGATGCGCAAAATAACGCGAGTGTAAACAGCACAACACAGTGCGATGCGCAAAATAGCGCGAGTGTAAACTGCACAAAGCAGTGCGCTGCGCAAAATAGCGCGAGTGTGAACTGCACAAAACAGTGCGCTGGGCTAAATAGCGCGAGTGTAATCTGCACAAAACAGTGCAATGCGCAAAATAGCGCGTTTAATAAACAGCACAAAACAGTGTAATGCGCAAAATAGCGAGAGTGTAAACAGCACAAAGCAATGCGATGCGCAAAATAGCACGAGTGTAAACTGCAAAAAACGGTGCGATGCGCAAAATAGCGCGTTTGATAAACTGCACAAAACATTGCAATGCGCAAAATACCGCGTTTGATAAACTGCACAAAACAGTGCGATGCGCAAAATATCGAGAGTGTAAACTGCACAAAACAGTGCGATGCGCAAAACAGCGCGAGTGTAAACTGCACAAAACAGTGCGATTCGCAAAATAGCGAGAGTGTAAACAGCAGAAAACAGTGCGATACGCAAAATAGCGCGAGTGTAAACTGCACAAAACAGTGCCCTGCGCAAAATAGCGCGAGTGTAAACTGTAAAAAATGGTGCGATGCGCAAAATAGCGCGTCTGATAAACTGCACAAAACAGTGCGTTGCGCAAAATAACGCGTTTGGTAAACTGCACAAAACAGTGCGATGCGCAAAATAGCGAGAGTGTAAACTGCGCAAAACAGTGCGATGCGCAAAATAGCGCGAGTGTAAACTGCGTTAAACAGTGCGATGCGCAAAATAGCTCCTTTGGTAAATAGCACAAAATAGTGCGCTGCGCAAAATAGCGTGAGTGTAAATTACACAAAATAGTGCGATGCGTAAAATAGCGCGATTGTAAACTGCACAAAACAGTGCGATGCGCAAAATAGCACGTTTGATAAACTGCACAAAACAGTGCGATGCGCAAAATAGAGCGAGTGTAAAATGCACAAAATAGAGCGCTGCGCAAAATAGCGCGAGTGTAAACTGCACAAAATAGTGCGATGCGCAAAATAACGCGTGTAAACAGCACAACACAGTGCGATGCGCAAAATAGCGCGAGTGTAAACTGCACAAAGCAGTGCGCTGCGCAAAATAGCGCGAGTGTGAACTGCACAAAACAGTGCGCTGGGCTAAATAGCGCGAGTGTAATCTGCACAAAACAGTGCAATGCGCAAAATAGCGCGTTTAATAAACAGCACAAAACAGTGTAATGCGCAAAATAGCGAGAGTGTAAACAGCACAAAACAATGCGATGCGCAAAATAGCACGAGTGTAAACTGCAAAAAACGGTGCGATGCGCAAAATAGCGCGTTTGATAAACTGCAAAAAACATTGCAATGCGCAAAATAACGCGTTTGGTAAACTGCACAAAACAGTGCGATGCGCAAAATAGCGAGAGTGTAAACAGCACAAAACAGTGCGATACGCAAAATAGCGCGAGTGTAAACTGCACAAAACAGTGCACTGCGCAAAATAGCGCGAGTGTAAACTGCAAAAAATGGTGCGATGCGCAAAATAGCGCGTCTGATAAACTGCACAAAACAGTGCGATGCGCAAAATAACGCGTTTGGTAAACTGCACAAAACAGTGCGATGCGCAAAATAGCGAGAGTGTAAACTGCGCAAAACAGTGCGATGCGCAAAATAGCGCGAGTGTAAACTGCGTTAAACAGTGCGATGCACAAAATAGCTCCTTTGGTAAATAGCACAAAATAGTGCGCTGCGCAAAATAGCGTGAGTGTAAATTGCACAAAATAGTGCGATGCGTAAAATAGCGCGATTGTAAATTGCACAAAACAGTGCGATGCGCAAAATAGCACGTTTGATAAACTACACAAAACAGTGCGATGCGCAAAATAGAGCGAGTGTAAAATGCACAAAACAGAGCGCTGCGCAAAATAGCGCGAGTGTAAACTGCACAAAATAGTGCGATGCGCAAAATAACACGAGTGTAAACAGCACAACACAGTGCGATGCGCAAAATAGCGCGAGTGTAAACTGCACAAAGCAGTGCGCTGCGCAAAATAGCGCGAGTGTGAACTGCACAAAACAGTGCGCTGGGCTAAATAGCGCGAGTGTAATCTGCACAAAACAGTGCAATGCGCAAAATAGCGCGTTTAATAAACAGCACAAAACAGTGTAATGCGCAAAATAGCGAGAGTGTAAACAGCACAAAACAATGCGATGCGCAAAATAGCACGAGTGTAAACTGCAAAAAACGGTGCGATGCGCAAAATAGCGCGTTTGATAAACTGCAAAAAACATTGCAATGCGCAAAATACCGCGTTTGATAAACTGCACAAAACAGTGCGATGCGCAAAATAGCGAGAGTGTAAACAGCACAAAACAGTGCGATACGCAAAATAGCGCGAGTGTAAACTGCACAAAACAGTGCACTGCGCAAAATAGCGCGAGTGTAAACTGCAAAAAATGGTGCGATGCGCAAAATAGCGCGTCTGATAAACTGCACAAAACAGTGCGATGCGCAAAATAACGCGTTTGGTAAACTGCACAAAATAGTGCGATGCGCAAAATAGCGAGAGTGTAAACTGCGCAAAACAGTGCGATGCGCAAAATAGCGCGAGTGTAAACTGCGTTAAACAGTGCGATGCGCAAAATAGCTCCTTTGGTAAATAGCACAAAATAGTGCGCTGCGCAAAATAGCGTGAGTGTAAATTGCACAAAATAGTGCGATGCGTAAAATAGCGCGATTGTAAACTGTACAAAATAGAGCGAGTGTAAAATGCACAAAACAGAGCGCTGCGCAAAATAGCGCGAGTGTAAACTGCACAAAATAGTGCGATAAGCAAAATAACGCGAGTGTAAACAGCACAACACAGTGCGATGCGCAAAATAGCGCGAGTGTAAACTGCACAAAGCAGTGCGCTGCGCAAAATAGCGCGAGTGTGAACTGCACAAAACAGTGCGCTGGGCTAAATAGCGCGAGTGTAATCTGCACAAAACAGTGCAATGCGCAAAATAGCGCGTTTAATAAACAGCACAAAACAGTGTAATGCGCAAAATAGCGAGAGTGTAAACGGCACAAAACAGTGCGATGCGCAAAATAGCACGAGTGTAAACTGCAAAAAACGGTGCGATGCGCAAAATAGCGCGTTTGATAAACTGCAGAAAACATTGCAATGCGCAAAATACCGCGTTTGATAAACTGCACAAAACAGTGCGATGCGCAAAATATCGAGAGTGTAAACTGCACAAAATAGTGCGATGCGCAAAACAACGCGAGTGTAAACTGCACAAAACAGTGCGATGCGCAAAATAGAGAGAGTGTAAACTACACAAAACAGTGCGATACGCAAAATAGCGCGAGTGTAAACTGCACAAAACAGTGCACTGCGCAAAATAGCGCGAGTGTAAACTGCAAAAAATGGTGCGATGCCCAAAATAGCGCGTCTGATAAACTGCACAAAACAGTGCGATGTGCAAAATAACGCGTTTGGTAAACTGCACAAAACAGTGCGATGCGCAAAATAGCGAGAGTGTAAACTGCGCAAAACAGTGCGATGCGCAAAATAGCGCGAGTGTAAACTGCGTTAAACAGTGCGATGCGCAAAATAGCTCCTTTGGTAAATAGCACAAAATAGTGCGCTGCGCAAAATAGCGTGAGTGTAAAGTGCACAAAATAGTGCGATGCGTAAAATAGCGCGATTGTAAACTGCACAAAACAGTGCGATGCGCAAAATAGCACGTTTGATAAACTGCACAAAACAGTGCGATGCGCAAAATAGAGCTAGTGTAAAATGCACAAAACAGAGCGCTGCGCAAAATAGCGCGAGTGTAAACTGCACGAAGCAGTGCGCTGCGCAAAATAGCGCGAGTGTGAATTGCACAAAACAGTGTGCTGGGCTAAATAGCGCGAGTGTAATCTGCACAAAACAGTGCAATGCGCAAAATAGCGCGTTTAATAAACAGCACAAAACAGTGTAATGCGCAAAATAGCGAGAGTGTAAACAGCACAAAACAGTGCGATGCGCAAAATAGCACGAGTGTAAACTGTAAAAAACGGTGCGATGCGCAAAATAGCGCGTTTGATAAACTGCACAAAACATTGCAATGCGCAAAATACCGCGTTTGATAAACTGCACAAAACAGTGCGATGCGCAAAATATCGAGAGTGTAAACTGCACAAAACAGTGCGATGCGCAAAACAGCGCGAGTGTAAACTGCACAAAACAGTGCGATTCGCAAAATAGCGAGAGTGTAAACAGCAGAAAACAGTGCGATACGCAAAATAGCGCGAGTGTAAACTGCACAAAACAGTGCACTGCGCAAAATAGCGCGAGTGTAAACTGCAAAAAATGGTGCGATGCGCAAAATAGCGCGTCTGATAAACTGCACAAAACAGTGCGTTGCGCAAAATAACGCGTTTGGTAAACTGCACAAAACAGTGCGATGCGCAAAATAGCGAGAGTGTAAACTGCGCAAAACAGTGCGATGCGCAAAATAGCGTGAGTGTAAACTGCGTTATACAGTGCGATGCGCAAAATAGCTCCTTTGGTAAATAGCACAAAATAGTGCGCTGCGCAAAATAGCGTGAGTGTAAATTGCACAAAATAGTGCGATGCGTAAAATAGCGCGATTGTAAACTGCACAAAACAGTGCGATGCGCAAAATAGCACGTTTGATAAACTGCACAAAACAGTGCGATGCGCAAAATAGAGCGAGTGTAAAATGCACAAAACAGAGCGCTGCGCAAAATAGCGCGAGTGTAAACTGCACAAAACAGTGCGATGCGCAAAATAATGCGAGTGTAAACAGCACAACACAGTGCGATGCGCAAAATAGCGCGAGTGTAAACTGCACAAAGCAGTGCGCTGCGCAAAATAGCGCGAGTGTGAACTGCACAAAACAGTGCGCTGGGCTAAATAGCGCGAGTGTAATCTGCACAAAACAGTGCAATGCGCAAAATAGCGCGTTTAATAAACAGCACAAAACAGTGTAATGCGCAAAATAGCGAGAGTGTAAACAGCACAAAACAATGCGATGCGCAAAATAGCACGAGTGTAAACTGCAAAAAACGGTGCGATGCGCAAAATAGCGCGTTTGATAAACTGCGCAAAACATTGCAATGCGCAAAATACCGCGTTTGATAAACTGCACAAAACAGTGCGATGCGCAAAATATCGAGAGTGTAAACTGCACAAAACAGTGCGATGCGCAAAACAGCGCGAGTGTAAACTGCACAAAACAGTGCGATGCGCAAAATAGCGAGAGTGTAAACAGCAGAAAACAGTGCGATACGCAAAATAGCGCGAGTGTAAACTGCACAAAACAGTGCACTGCGCAAAATAGCGCGAGTGTAAACTGTAAAAAATGGTGCGATGCGCAAAATAGCGCGTCTGATAAACTGCACAAAACAGTGCGATGCGCAAAATAACGCGTTTGGTAAACTGCACAAAACAGTGCGATGCGCAAAATAGCGAGAGTGTAAACTGCGCAAAACAGTGCGATGCGCAAAATAGCGCGAGTGTAAACTGCGTTAAACAGTGCGATGCGCAAAATAGCTCCTTTGGTAAATAGCACAAAATAGTGCGCTGCGCAAAATAGCGTGAGTGTAAATTGCACAAAATAGTGCGATGCGTAAAATAGCGCGATTGTAAACTGCACAAAACAGTGCGATGCGCAAAATAGCACGTTTGATAAACTACACAAAACAGTGCGATGCGCAAAATAGAGCGAGTGTAAAATGCACAAAACAGAGCGCTGCGCAAAATAGCGCGAGTGTAAACTGCACAAAAAGTGCGATGCGCAAAATAACGCGAGTGTAAACAGCACAACACAGTGCGATGCGCAAAATAGCGCGAGTGTAAACTGCACAAAGCAGTGCGCTGCGCAAAATAGCGCGAGTGTGAACTGCACAAAACAGTGCGTTGGGCTAAATAGCGCGAGTGTAATCTGCACAAAACAGTGCAATGCGCAAAATAGCACGTTTAATAAACAGCACAAAACAGTGTAATGCGCAAAATAGCGAGAGTGTAAACAGCACAAAACAGTGCGATGCGCAAAATAGCGCGTTTGATAAACTGCACAAAACATTGCAATGCGCAAAATACCGCGTTTGATAAACTGCACAAAACAGTGCGATGCGCAAAATATCGAGAGTGTAAACTGCACAAAACAGTGCGATGCGCAAAACAGCGCGAGTGTAAACTGCACAAAACAGTGCGATGCGCAAAATAGCGAGAGTGTAAACAGCACAAAACAGTGCGATACGCAAAATTGCGCGAGTGTAAACTGCACAAAACAGTGCACTGCGCAAAATAGCGCGAGTGTAAACTGCAAAAAATGGTGCGATGCGCAAAATAGCGCGTCTGATAAACTGCACAAAACAGTGCGATGCGCAAAATAACGCGTTTGGTAAACTGCACAAAACAGTGCGACGCGCAATATAGCCCGAGTGTAAACTGCGTTACACAGTGCGATGCGCAAAATAGCTCCTTTGGTAAATAGCACAAAATAGTGCGCTGCGCAAAATAGCGTGAGTGTAAATTGCACAAAATAGTGCGATGCGTAAAATAGCGCGATTGTAAATTGCACAAAACAGTGCGATGCGCAAAATAGCACGTTTGATAAACTACACAAAACAGTGCGATGCGCAAAATAGAGCGAGTGTAAAATGCACAAAACAGAGCGCTGCGCAAAATAGCGCGAGTGTAAACTGCACAAAATAGTGCGATGCGCAAAATAACACGAGTGTAAACAGCACAACACAGTGCGATGCGCAAAATAGCGCGAGTGTAAACTGCACAAAGCAGTGCGCTGCGCAAAATAGCGCGAGTGTGAACTGCACAAAACAGTGCGCTGGGCTAAATAGCGCGAGTGTAATCTGCACAAAACAGTGCAATGCGCAAAATAGCGCGTTTAATAAACAGCACAAAACAGTGTAATGCGCAAAATAGCGAGAGTGTAAACGGCACAAAACAGTGCGATGCGCAAAATAGCACGAGTGTAAACTGCAAAAAACGGTGCGATGCGCAAAATAGCGCGTTTGATAAACTGCAGAAAACATTGCAATGCGCAAAATACCGCGTTTGATAAACTGCACAAAACAGTGCGATGCGCAAAATATCGAGAGTGTAAACTGCACAAAATAGTGCGATGCGCAAAACAACGCGAGTGTAAACTGCACAAAACAGTGCGATGCGCAAAATAGAGAGAGTGTAAACTACACAAAACAGTGCGATACGCAAAATAGCGCGAGTGTAAACTGCACAAAACAGTGCACTGCGCAAAATAGCGCGAGTGTAAACTGCAAAAAATGGTGCGATGCCCAAAATAGCGCGTCTGATAAACTGCACAAAACAGTGCGATGTGCAAAATAACGCGTTTGGTAAACTGCACAAAACAGTGCGATGCGCAAAATAGCGAGAGTGTAAACTGCGCAAAACAGTGCGATGCGCAAAATAGCGCGAGTGTAAACTGCGTTAAACAGTGCGATGCGCAAAATAGCTCCTTTGGTAAATAGCACAAAATAGTGCGCTGCGCAAAATAGCGTGAGTGTAAAGTGCACAAAATAGTGCGATGCGTAAAATAGCGCGATTGTAAACTGCACAAAACAGTGCGATGCGCAAAATAGCACGTTTGATAAACTGCACAAAACAGTGCGATGCGCAAAATAGAGCTAGTGTAAAATGCACAAAACAGAGCGCTGCGCAAAATAGCGCGAGTGTAAACTGCACGAAGCAGTGCGCTGCGCAAAATAGCGCGAGTGTGAATTGCACAAAACAGTGTGCTGGGCTAAATAGCGCGAGTGTAATCTGCACAAAACAGTGCAATGCGCAAAATAGCGCGTTTAATAAACAGCACAAAACAGTGTAATGCGCAAAATAGCGAGAGTGTAAACAGCACAAAACAGTGCGATGCGCAAAATAGCACGAGTGTAAACTGCAAAAAACGGTGCGATGCGCAAAATAGCGCGTTTGATAAACTGCACAAAACATTGCAATGCGCAAAATACCGCGTTTGATAAACTGCACAAAACAGTGCGATGCGCAAAATATCGAGAGTGTAAACTGCACAAAACAGTGCGATGCGCAAAACAGCGCGAGTGTAAACTGCACAAAACAGTGCGATTCGCAAAATAGCGAGAGTGTAAACAGCAGAAAACAGTGCGATACGCAAAATAGCGCGAGTGTAAACTGCACAAAACAGTGCACTGCACAAAATAGCGCGAGTGTAAACTGCAAAAAATGGTGCGATGCGCAAAATAGCGCGTCTGATAAACTGCACAAAACAGTGCGTTGCGCAAAATAACGCGTTTGGTAAACTGCACAAAACAGTGCGATGCGCAAAATAGCGAGAGTGTAAACTGCGCAAAACAGTGCGATGCGCAAAATAGCGTGAGTGTAAACTGCGTTATACAGTGCGATGCGCAAAATAGCTCCTTTGGTAAATAGCACAAAATAGTGCGCTGCGCAAAATAGCGTGAGTGTAAATTGCACAAAATAGTGCGATGCGTAAAATAGCGCGATTGTAAACTGTACAAAATAGTGCGATGCGCAAAATAGCACGTTTGATAAACTGCACAAAACAGTGCGATGCGCAAAATAGAGCGAGTGTAAAATGCACAAAACAGAGCGCTGCGCAAAATAGCGCGAGTGTAAACTGCACAAAACAGTGCGATGCGCAAAATAATGCGAGTGTAAACAGCACAACACAGTGCGATGCGCAAAATAGCGCGAGTGTAAATTGCACAAAGCAGTGCGCTGCGCAAAATAGCGCGAGAGTGAACTGCACAAAACAGTGCGCTGGGCTAAATAGCGCGAGTGTAATCTGCACAAAACAGTGCAATGCGCAAAATAGCGCGTTTAATAAACAGCACAAAACAGTGTAATGCGCAAAATAGCGAGAGTGTAAACAGCACAAAACAATGCGATGCGCAAAATAGCACGAGTGTAAACTGCAAAAAACGGTGCGATGCGCAAAATAGCGCGTTTGATAAACTGCGCAAAACATTGCAATGCGCAAAATACCGCGTTTGATAAACTGCACAAAACAGTGCGATGCGCAAAATATCGAGAGTGTAAACTGCACAAAACAGTGCGATGCGCAAAACAGCGCGAGTGTAAACTGCACAAAACAGTGCGATGCGCAAAATAGCGAGAGTGTAAACAGCAGAAAACAGTGCGATACGCAAAATAGCGCGAGTGTAAACTGCACAAAACAGTGCACTGCGCAAAATAGCGCGAGTGTAAACTGTAAAAAATGGTGCGATGCGCAAAATAGCGCGTCTGATAAACTGCACAAAACAGTGCGATGCGCAAAATAACGCGTTTGGTAAACTGCACAAAACAGTGCGATGCGCAAAATAGCGAGAGTGTAAACTGCGCAAAACAGTGCGATGCGCAAAATAGCGCGAGTGTAAACTGCGTTAAACAGTGCGATGCGCAAAATAGCTCCTTTGGTAAATAGCACAAAATAGTGCGCTGCGCAAAATAGCGTGAGTGTAAATTGCACAAAATAGTGCGATGCGTAAAATAGCGCGATTGTAAACTGCACAAAACAGTGCGATGCGCAAAATAGCACGTTTGATAAACTACACAAAACAGTGCGATGCGCAAAATAGAGCGAGTGTAAAATGCACAAAACAGAGCGCTGCGCAAAATAGCGCGAGTGTAAACTGCACAAAAAGTGCGATGCGCAAAATAACGCGAGTGTAAACAGCACAACACAGTGCGATGCGCAAAATAGCGCGAGTGTAAACTGCACAAAGCAGTGCGCTGCGCAAAATAGCGCGAGTGTGAACTGCACAAAACAGTGCGTTGGGCTAAATAGCGCGAGTGTAATCTGCACAAAACAGTGCAATGCGCAAAATAGCACGTTTAATAAACAGCACAAAACAGTGTAATGCGCAAAATAGCGAGAGTGTAAACAGCACAAAACAGTGCGATGCGCAAAATAGCACGAGTGTAAACTGCAAAAAACGGTGCGATGCGCAAAATAGCGCGTTTGATAAACTGCACAAAACATTGCAATGCGCAAAATACCGCGTTTGATAAACTGCACAAAACAGTGCGATGCGCAAAATATCGAGAGTGTAAACTGCACAAAACAGTGCGATGCGCAAAACAGCGCGAGTGTAAACTGCACAAAACAGTGCGATGCGCAAAATAGCGAGAGTGTAAACAGCACAAAACAGTGCGATACGCAAAATTGCGCGAGTGTAAACTGCACAAAACAGTGCACTGCGCAAAATAGCGCGAGTGTAAACTGCAAAAAATGGTGCGATGCGCAAAATAGCGCGTCTGATAAACTGCACAAAACAGTGCGATGCGCAAAATAACGCGTTTGGTAAACTGCACAAAACAGTGCGACGCGCAATATAGCCCGAGTGTAAACTGCGTTACACAGTGCGATGCGCAAAATAGCTCCTTTGGTAAATAGCACAAAATAGTGCGCTGCGCAAAATAGCGTGAGTGTAAATTGCACAAAATAGTGCGATGCGTAAAATAGCGCGATTGTAAACTGCACAAAACAGTGCGATGCGCAAAATAGCACGTTTGATAAACTGCACAAAACAGTGCGATGCGCAAAATAGCACGTTTGATAAACTGCACAAAACAGTGCGATGCGCAAAATAGAGCGAGTGTAAAATGCACAAAACAGAGCGCTGCGCAAAATAGCGCGAGTGTAAACTGCACAAAATAGTGCGATGCGCAAAATAACGCAAGTGTAAACAGCACAACACAGTGCGATGCGCAAAATAGCGCGAGTGTAAACTGCACAAAGCAGTGCGCTGCGCAAAATAGCGCGAGTGTGAACTGCACAAAACAGTGCGTTGGGCTAAATAGCGCGAGTGTAATCTGCACAAAACAGTGCAATGCGCAAAATAGCGCGTTTAATAAACAGCACAAAACAGTGTAATGCGCAAAATAGCGAGAGTGTAAACAGCACAAAACAGTGCGATGCGCAAAATAGCACGAGTGTAAACTGCAAAAAACGGTGCGTTGCGCAAAATAGCGCGTTTGATAAACTGCACAAAACATTGCAATGCGCAAAATACCGCGTTTGATAAACTGCACAAAACAGTGCGATGCGCAAAATATCGAGAGTGTAAACTGCACAAAACAGTGCGATGCGCAAAATAGCGAGAGTGTAAACAGCAGAAAACAGTGCGATACGCAAAATAGCGCGAGTGTAAACTGCACAAAACAGTGCACTGCGCAAAATAGCGCGAGTGTAAACTGTAAAAAATGGTGCGATGCGCAAAATAGCGCGTCTGATAAACTGCACAAAACAGTGCGATGCGCAAAATAACGCGTTTGGTAAACTGCACAAAACAGTGCGATGCGCAAAATAGCGAGAGTGTAAACTGCGCAAAACAGTGCGATGCGCAAAATAGCGCGAGTGTAAACTGCGTTAAACAGTGCGATGCGCAAAATAGCTCCTTTGGTAAATAGCACAAAATAGTGCGCTGCGCAAAATAGCGTGAGTGTAAATTGCACAAAATAGTGCGATGCGTAAAATAGCGCGATTGTAAACTGCACAAAACAGTGCGATGCGCAAAATAGCACGTTTGATAAACTACACAAAACAGTGCGATGCGCAAAATAGAGCGAGTGTAAAATGCACAAAACAGAGCGCTGCGCAAAATAGCGCGAGTGTAAACTGCACAAAAAGTGCGATGCGCAAAATAACGCGAGTGTAAACAGCACAACACAGTGCGATGCGCAAAATAGCGCGAGTGTAAACTGCACAAAGCAGTGCGCTGCGCAAAATAGGGCGAGTGTGAACTGCACAAAACAGTGCGTTGGGCTAAATAGCGCGAGTGTAATCTGCACAAAACAGTGCAATGCGCAAAATAGCACGTTTAATAAACAGCACAAAACAGTGTAATGCGCAAAATAGCGAGAGTGTAAACAGCACAAAACAGTGCGATGCGCAAAATAGCACGAGTGTAAACTGAAAAAAACGGTGCGATGCGCAAAATAGCGCGTTTGATAAACTGCACAAAACATTGCAATGCGCAAAATACCGCGTTTGATAAACTGCACAAAACAGTGCGATGCGCAAAATATCGAGAGTGTAAACTGCACAAAACAGTGCGATGCGCAAAACAGCGCGAGTGTAAACTGCACAAAACAGTGCGATGCGCAAAATAGCGAGAGTGTAAACAGCACAAAACAGTGCGATACGCAAAATTGCGCGAGTGTAAACTGCACAAAACAGTGCACTGCGCAAAATAGCGCGAGTGTAAACTGCAAAAAATGGTGCGATGCGCAAAATAGCGCGTCTGATAAACTGCACAAAACAGTGCGATGCGCAAAATAACGCGTTTGGTAAACTGCACAAAACAGTGCGACGCGCAATATAGCCCGAGTGTAAACTGCGTTACACAGTGCGATGCGCAAAATAGCTCCTTTGGTAAATAGCACAAAATAGTGCGCTGCGCAAAATAGCGTGAGTGTAAATTGCACAAAATAGTGCGATGCGTAAAATAGCGCGATTGTAAACTGCACAAAACAGTGCGATGCGCAAAATAGCACGTTTGATAAACTGCACAAAACAGTGCGATGCGCAAAATAGCACGTTTGATAAACTGCACAAAACAGTGCGATGCGCAAAATAGAGCGAGTGTAAAATGCACAAAACAGAGCGCTGCGCAAAATAGCGCGAGTGTAAACTGCACAAAATAGTGCGATGCGCAAAATAACGCAAGTGTGAACAGCACAACACAGTGCGATGCGCAAAATAGCGCGAGTGTAAACTGCACAAAGCAGTGCGCTGCGCAAAATAGCGCGAGTGTGAACTGCACAAAACAGTGCGTTGGGCTAAATAGCGCGAGTGTAATCTGCACAAAACAGTGCAATGCGCAAAATAGCGCGTTTAATAAACAGCACAAAACAGTGTAATGCGCAAAATAGCGAGAGTGTAAACAGCACAAAACAGTGCGATGCGCAAAATAGCACGAGTGTAAACTGCAAAAAACGGTGCGTTGCGCAAAATAGCGCGTTTGATAAACTGCACAAAACATTGCAATGCGCAAAATACCGCGTTTGATAAACTGCACAAAACAGTGCGATGCGCAAAATATCGAGAGTGTAAACTGCACAAAACAGTGCGATGCGCAAAACAGCGCGAGTGTAAACTGCACAAAACAGTGAGATGCGCAAAATAGCGAGAGTGTAAACAGCACAAAACAGTGCGATACGCAAAATAGCGCGAGTGTAAACTGCACAAAACAGTGCACTGCGCAAAATAGCGCGAGTGTAAACTGCAAAAAATGGTGCGATGCGCAAAATAGCGCGTCTGATAAACTGCACAAAACAGTGCGATGCGCAAAATAACGCGTTTGGTAAACTGCACAAAACAGTGCGATGCGCAAAATAGCGAGAGTGTAAACTGCGCAAAACAGTGCGATGCGCAAAACAGTGCGAGTGTAAACTGCGCAAAACAGTGCGAGTGTAAACTGCGCAAAACAGCTCTTTTGGTAAATAGCACAAAATAGTGCGGTGCGCAAAATAGCGTGAGTGTAAATTGCACAAAATAGTGCGATGCGTAAAATAGCGCGATTGTAAACTGCACAAAACAGTGCGATGCGCAAAATAGCACGTTTGATAAACTGCACAAAACAGTGCGATGCGCAAAATAGAGCGAGTGTAAAATGCACAACACAGAGCGCTGCGCAAAATAGCGCGAGTGTAAACTGCACAAAATAGTGTGATGCGCAAAATAACGCGAGTGTAAACAGCACAAAACAGTGCGATGCGCAAAAATACCGCGAGTATAAACTGCACAAAGCAGTGCGCTGCGCAAAATAGCGCGAGTGTGAACTGCACAAAACAGTGCGCTGGGCTAAATAGCGCGAGTGTAATGTGCACAAAACAGTGCAATGCGCAAAATAGCGCATTTAATAAACAGCACAAAACAGTGTAATGTGCAAAATAGCGAGAGTGTAAACAGCACAAAACAGTGCGATGCGCAAAATAGCACGAGTGTAAACTGCAAAAAACGGTGCGATGCGCAAAATAGCGGGTTTGATAAACTGCACAAAACATTGCAATGCGCAAAATACCGCGTTTGATAAACCGCACAAAACAGTGCGTTGCGCAAAATATCGAGAGTGTAAACTGCACAAAACAGTGCGATGCGCAAAATAGCGAGATTGTAAACAGCACAAAACAGTGCGATACGCAAAATAGCGCGAGTGTAAACTGCACAAAAAAGTGCATTGCGCAAAATAGCGCGAGTGTAAACTGCACAAAACAGTGCGATGCGCAAAATAACGCGTTTGGTAAACTGCACAAAACAGTGCGATGCGCAAAATAGCGAGAGTGTAAACTGCGCAAAACAGTGCGATGTGCAAAATAGCACGTTTGATAAACTGCACAAAATAGTGCGATGCGCAAAATAGCACGTTTGATAAACTGCACAAAACAGTGCGATGCGCAAAATAGAGCGAGTGTAAAATGCACAAAACAGAGCGCTGCGCAAAATAGCGCGAGTGTAAACTGCACAAAATAGTGCGATGCGCAAAATAACGCGAGTGTAAACAGCACAACACAGTGCGATGCGCAAAATAGCGCGAGTGTAAACTGCACAAAGCAGTGCGCTGCGCAAAATAGCGCGAGTGTGAACTGCACAAAACAGTGCGTTGGGCTAAATAGCGCGAGTGTAATCTGCACAAAACAGTGCAATGCGCAAAATAGCGCGTTTAATAAACAGCACAAAACAGTGTAATGCGCAAAATAGCGAGAGTGTAAACAGCACAAAACAGTGCGATGCGCAAAATAGCACGAGTGTAAACTGCAAAAAACGGTGCGTTGCGCAAAATAGCGCGTTTGATAAACTGCACAAAACATTGCAATGCGCAAAATACCGCGTTTGATAAACTGCACAAAACAGTGCGATGCGCAAAATATCGAGAGTGTAAACTGCACAAAACAGTGCGATGCGCAAAATAGCGAGAGTGTAAACAGCAGAAAACAGTGCGATACGCAAAATAGCGCGAGTGTAAACTGCACAAAACAGTGCACTGCGCAAAATAGCGCGAGTGTAAACTGTAAAAAATGGTGCGATGCGCAAAATAGCGCGTCTGATAAACTGCACAAAACAGTGCGATGCGCAAAATAACGCGTTTGGTAAACTGCACAAAACAGTGCGATGCGCAAAATAGCGAGAGTGTAAACTGCGCAAAACAGTGCGATGCGCAAAATAGCGCGAGTGTAAACTGCGTTAAACAGTGCGATGCGCAAAATAGCTCCTTTGGTAAATAGCACAAAATAGTGCGCTGCGCAAAATAGCGTGAGTGTAAATTGCACAAAATAGTGCGATGCGTAAAATAGCGCGATTGTAAACTGCACAAAACAGTGCGATGCGCAAAATAGCACGTTTGATAAACTACACAAAACAGTGCGATGCGCAAAATAGAGCGAGTGTAAAATGCACAAAACAGAGCGCTGCGCAAAATAGCGCGAGTGTAAACTGCACAAAAAGTGCGATGCGCAAAATAACGCGAGTGTAAACAGCACAACACAGTGCGATGCGCAAAATAGCGCGAGTGTAAACTGCACAAAGCAGTGCGCTGCGCAAAATAGCGCGAGTGTGAACTGCACAAAACAGTGCGTTGGGCTAAATAGCGCGAGTGTAATCTGCACAAAACAGTGCAATGCGCAAAATAGCACGTTTAATAAACAGCACAAAACAGTGTAATGCGCAAAATAGCGAGAGTGTAAACAGCACAAAACAGTGCGATGCGCAAAATAGCACGAGTGTAAACTGCAAAAAACGGTGCGATGCGCAAAATAGCGCGTTTGATAAACTGCACAAAACATTGCAATGCGCAAAATACCGCGTTTGATAAACTGCACAAAACAGTGCGATGCGCAAAATATCGAGAGTGTAAACTGCACAAAACAGTGCGATGCGCAAAACAGCGCGAGTGTAAACTGCACAAAACAGTGCGATGCGCAAAATAGCGAGAGTGTAAACAGCACAAAACAGTGCGATACGCAAAATTGCGCGAGTGTAAACTGCACAAAACAGTGCACTGCGCAAAATAGCGCGAGTGTAAACTGCAAAAAATGGTGCGATGCGCAAAATAGCGCGTCTGATAAACTGCACAAAACAGTGCGATGCGCAAAATAACGCGTTTGGTAAACTGCACAAAACAGTGCGACGCGCAATATAGCCCGAGTGTAAACTGCGTTACACAGTGCGATGCGCAAAATAGCTCCTTTGGTAAATAGCACAAAATAGTGCGCTGCGCAAAATAGCGTGAGTGTAAATTGCACAAAATAGTGCGATGCGTAAAATAGCGCGATTGTAAACTGCACAAAACAGTGCGATGCGCAAAATAGCACGTTTGATAAACTGCACAAAACAGTGCGATGCGCAAAATAGCACGTTTGATAAACTGCACAAAACAGTGCGATGCGCAAAATAGAGCGAGTGTAAAATGCACAAAACAGAGCGCTGCGCAAAATAGCGCGAGTGTAAACTGCACAAAATAGTGCGATGCGCAAAATAACGCAAGTGTGAACAGCACAACACAGTGCGATGCGCAAAATAGCGCGAGTGTAAACTGCACAAAGCAGTGCGCTGCGCAAAATAGCGCGAGTGTGAACTGCACAAAACAGTGCGTTGGGCTAAATAGCGCGAGTGTAATCTGCACAAAACAGTGCAATGCGCAAAATAGCGCGTTTAATAAACAGCACAAAACAGTGTAATGCGCAAAATAGCGAGAGTGTAAACAGCACAAAACAGTGCGATGCGCAAAATAGCACGAGTGTAAACTGCAAAAAACGGTGCGTTGCGCAAAATAGCGCGTTTGATAAACTGCACAAAACATTGCAATGCGCAAAATACCGCGTTTGATAAACTGCACAAAACAGTGCGATGCGCAAAATATCGAGAGTGTAAACTGCACAAAACAGTGCGATGCGCAAAACAGCGCGAGTGTAAACTGCACAAAACAGTGCGATGCGCAAAATAGCGAGAGTGTAAACAGCACAAAACAGTGCGATACGCAAAATAGCGCGAGTGTAAACTGCACAAAACAGTGCACTGCGCAAAATAACGCGAGTGTAAACTGCAAAAAATGGTGCGATGCGCAAAATAGCGCGTCTGATAAACTGCACAAAACAGTGCGATGCGCAAAATAACGCGTTTGGTAAACTGCACAAAACAGTGCGATGCGCAAAATAGCGAGAGTGTAAACTGCGCAAAACAGTGCGATGCGCAAAATAGTGCGAGTGTAAACTGCGCAAAACTGTGCGATGCGCAAAATAGCTCTTTTGGTAAATAGCACAAAATAGTGCGGTGCGCAAAATAGCGTGAGTGTAAATTGCACAAAATAGTGCGATGCGTAAAATAGCGCGATTGTAAACTGCACAAAACAGTGCGATGCGCAAAATAGAACGTTTGATAAACTGCACAAAACAGTGCGATGCGCAAAATAGAGCGAGTGTAAAATGCACAAAACAGAGCGCTGCGCAAAATAGCGCGAGTGTAAACTGCACAAAATAGTGTGATGCGCAAAATAACGCGAGTGTAAACAGCACAAAACAGTGCGATGCGCAAAATAGCGCGAGTATAAACTGCACAAAGCAGTGCGCTGCGCAAAATAGCGCGAGTGTGAACTGCACAAAACAGTGCGCTGGGCTAAATAGCGCGAGTGTAATGTGCACAAAACAGTGCAATGCGCAAAATAGCGCATTTAATAAACAGCACAAAACAGTGTAATGTGCAAAATAGCGAGAGTGTAAACAGCACAAAACAGTGCGATGCGCAAAATAGCACGAGTGTAAACTGCAAAAAACGGTGCGATGCGCAAAATAGCGGGTTTGATAAACTGCAGAAAACATTGCAATGCGCAAAATACCGCGTTTGATAAACCGCACAAAACAGTGCGTTGCGCAAAATATCGAGAGTGTAAACTGCACAAAACAGTGCGATGCGCAAAATAGCGAGATTGTAAACAGCACAAAACAGTGCGATACGCAAAATAGCGCGAGTGTAAACTGCACAAAAAAGTGCATTGCGCAAAATAGCGCGAGTGTAAACTGCACAAAACAGTGCGATGCGCAAAATAACGCGTTTGGTAAACTGCACAAAACAGTGCGATGCGCAAAATAGCGAGAGTGTAAACTGCGCAAAACAGTGCGATGTGCAAAATAGCACGTTTGATAAACTGCACAAAATAGTGCGATGCGCAAAATAGCACGTTTGATAAACTGCACAAAACAGTGCGATGCGCAAAATAGAGCGAGTGTAAAATGCACAAAACAGAGCGCTGCGCAAAATAGCGCGAGTGTAAACTGCACAAAATAGTGCGATGCGCAAAATAACGCGAGTGTAAACAGCACAACACAGTGCGATGCGCAAAATAGCGCGAGTGTAAACTGCACAAAGCAGTGCGCTGCGCAAAATAGCGCGAGTGTGAACTGCACAAAACAGTGCGTTGGGCTAAATAGCGCGAGTGTAATCTGCACAAAACAGTGCAATGCGCAAAATAGCGCGTTTAATAAACAGCACAAAACAGTGTAATGCGCAAAATAGCGAGAGTGTAAACAGCACAAAACAGTGCGATGCGCAAAATAGCACGAGTGTAAACTGCAAAAAACGGTGCGATGCGCAAAATAGTGCGTTTGATAAACTGCACAAAACATTGCAATGCGCAAAATACCGCGTTTGATAAACTGCACAAAACAGTGCGATGCGCAAAATATCGAGAGTGTAAACTGCACAAAACAGTGCGATGCGCAAAACAGCCGAGTGTAAACTGCACAAAACAGTGCGATGCGCAAAATTGCGAGAGTGTAAACAACACAAAACAGTGCGATACGCAAAATAGCGCGAGTGTAAACTGCACAAAACAGTGCACTGCGCAAAATAGCGCGAGTGTAAACTGCAAAAAATGGTGCGATGCGCAAAATAGCGCGTCTGATAAACTGCACAAAACAGTGCGATGCGCAAAATAACGCGTTTGGTAAACTGCACAAAACAGTGCGATGCGCAAAATAGCGAGAGTGTAAACTGCGCAAAACAGTGCGATGCGCAAAATAGTGCGAGTGTAAACTGCGCAAAACAGTGCGATGCGCAAAATAGCTCTTTTGGTAAATAGCACAAAATAGTGCGGTGCGCAAAATAGCGTGAGTGTAAATTGCACAAAATAGTGCGATGCGTAAAATAGCGCGATTGTAAACTGCACAAAACAGTGCGATGCGCAAAATAGCAGGTTTGATAAACTGCACAAAACAGTGCGATGCGCAAAATAGAGCGAGTGTAAAATGCACAAAACAGAGCGCTGCGCAAAATAGCGCGAGTGTAAACTGCACAAAATAGTGCGATGCGCAAAATAACGCGAGTGTAAACAGCACAAAACAGTGCGATGCGCAAAATAGCGCGAGTATAAACTGCACAAAGCAGTGCGCTGCGCAAAATAGCGCGAGTGTGAACTGCACAAAACAGTGCGCTGGGCTAAATAGCGCGAGTGTAATGTGCACAAAACAGTGCAATGCGCAAAATAGCGCATTTAATAAACAGCACAAAACAGTGTAATGTGCAAAATAGCGAGAGTGTAAACAGCACAAAACAGTGCGATGCGCAAAATAGCACGAGTGTAAACTGCAAAAAACGGTGCGATGCGCAAAATAGCGGGTTTGATAAACTGCACAAAACATTGCAATGCGCAAAATACCGCGTTTGATAAACCGCACAAAACAGTGCGTTGCGCAAAATATCGAGAGTGTAAACTGCACAAAACAGTGCGATGCGCAAAATAGCGAGATTGTAAACAGCACAAAACAGTGCGATACGCAAAATAGCGCGAGTGTAAACTGCACAAAAAAGTGCACTGCGCAAAATAGCGCGAGTGTAAACTGCACAAAACAGTGCGATGCGCAAAATAACGCGTTTGGTAAACTGCACAAAACAGTGCGATGCGCAAAATAGCGAGAGTGTAAACTGCGCAAAACAGTGCGATGTGCAAAATAGCACGTTTGATAAACTGCACAAAATAGTGCGATGCGCAAAATAGCACGTTTGATAAACTGCACAAAACAGTGCGATGCGCAAAATAGAGCGAGTGTAAAATGCACAAAACAGAGCGCTGCGCAAAATAGCGCGAGTGTAAACTGCACAAAATAGTGCGATGCGCAAAATAACGCGAGTGTAAACAGCACAACACAGTGCGATGCGCAAAATAGCGCGAGTGTAAACTGCACAAAGCAGTGCGCTGCGCAAAATAGCGCGAGTGTGAACTGCACAAAACAGTGCGTTGGGCTAAATAGCGCGAGTGTAATCTGCACAAAACAGTGCAATGCGCAAAATAGCGCGTTTAATAAACAGCACAAAATAGTGTAATGCGCAAAATAGCGAGAGTGTAAACAGCACAAAACAGTGCGATGCGCAAAATAGCACGAGTGTAAACTGCAAAAAACGGTGCGATGCGCAAAATAGCGCGTTTGATATACTGCACAAAACATTGCAATGCGCAAAATACCGCGTTTGATAAACTGCACAAAACAGTGCGATGCGCAAAATATCGAGAGTGTAAACTGCACAAAACAGTGCGATGCGCAAAACAGCGCGAGTGTAAACTGCACAAAACAGTGCGATGCGCAAAATAGCGAGAGTGTAAACAGCACAAAACAGTGCGATACGCAAAATAGCGCGAGTGTAAACTGCACAAAACAGTGCACTGCGCAAAATACCGCGAGTGTAAACTGCAAAAAATGATGCGATGCGCAAAATAGCGCGTCTGATAAACTGCACAAAACAGTGCGATGCGCAAAGTAACGCGTTTGGTAAACTGCACAAAACAGTGCGATGCGCAAAATAGCGAGAGTGTAAACTGCGCAAAACAGTGCGATGCGCAAAATAGCGCAGTGTAAACTGCGTTAAACAGTGCGATGCGCAAAATAGCTCCTTTGGTAAATAGCACAAAATAGTGCGCTGCGCAAAATAGGGTGAGTGTAAATTGCACAAAATAGTGCGATGCGTAAAATAGCGCGATTGTAAACTGCACAAAACAGTGCGATGCGCAAAATAGCACGTTTGATAAACTGCACAAAACAGTGCGATGCGCAAAATAGAGCGAGTGTAAAATGCACAAAACAGAGCGCTGCGCAAAATAGCGCGAGTGTAAACTGCACAAAATAGTGCGATGCGCAAAATAACGCGAGTGTAAACAGCACAACACAGTGCGATGCGCAAAATAGCGCGAGTGTCAACTGCACAAAGCAGTGCGCTGCGCAAAATAGCGCGAGTGTGAACTGCACAAAACAGTACGCTGGGCTAAATAGCGCGAGTGTAATCTGCACAAAACAGTGCAATGCGCAAAATAGCGCGTTTAATAAATAGCACAAAACAGTGTAATGCGCAAAATAGCGAGAGTGTAAACAGCACAAAACAGTGCGATGCGCAAAATAGCACGACTGTAAACTGCAAAAAACGGTGCGATGCGCAAAATAGCGCGTTTGATAAACTGCACAAAACATTGCAATGCGCAAAATACCGCGTTTGATAAACGGCAGAAAACAGTGCGATGCGCAAAATATCGAGAGTGTAAACTGCACAAAACAGTGCGATGCGCAAAACAGCGCGAGTGTAAACTGCACAAAACAGTGCGATGCGCAAAATAACGCAAGTGTAAACAGCACAACACAGTGCGATGCGCAAAATAGCGCGAGTGTAAACTGCACAAAGCAGTGCGCTGCGCAAAATAGCGCGAGTGTGAACTGCACAAAACAGTGCGTTGGGCTAAATAGCGCGAGTGTAATCTGCACAAAACAGTGCAATGCGCAAAATAGCGCGTTTAATAAACAGCACAAAACAGTGTAATGCGCAAAATAGCGAGAATGTAAACAGCACAAAACAGTGCGATGCGCAAAATAGCACGAGTGTAAACTGCAAAAAACGGTGCGTTGCGCAAAATAGCGCGTTTGATAAACTGCACAAAACATTGCAATGCGCAAAATACCGCGTTTGATAAACTGCACAAAACAGTGCGATGCGCAAAATATCGAGAGTGTAAACTGCACAAAACAGTGCGATGCGCAAAACAGCGCGAGTGTAAACTGCACAAAACAGTGCGATGCGCAAAATAGCGAGAGTGTAAACAGCACAAAACAGTGCGATACGCAAAATAGCGCGAGTGTAAACTGCACAAAACAGTGCACAGCGCAAAATAGCGCGAGTGTAAACTGCAAAAAATGGTGCGATGCGCAAAATAGCGCGTCTGATAAACTGCACAAAACAGTGCGATGCGCAAAATAACGCGTTTGGTAAACTGCACAAAACAGTGCGATGCGCAAAATAGCGAGAGTGTAAACTGCGCAAAACAGTGCGATGCGCAAAATAGTGCGAGTGTAAACTGCGCAAAACAGTGCGATGCGCAAAATAGCTCTTTTGGTAAATAGCACAAAATAGTGCGGTGCGCAAAATAGCGTGAGTGTAAATTTCACAAAATAGTGCGATGCGTAAAATAGCGCGATTGTAAACTGCACAAAACAGTGCGATGCGCAAAATAGCACGTTTGATAAACTGCACAAAACAGTGCGATGCGCAAAATAGAGCGAGTGTAAAATGCACAAAACAGAGCGCTGCGCAAAATAGCGCGAGTGTAAACTGCACAAAATAGTGCGATGCGCAAAATAACGCGAGTGTAAACAGCACAAAACAGTGCGATGCGCAAAATAGCGCGAGTATAAACTGCACAAAGCAGTGCGCTGCGCAAAATAGCGCGAGTGTGAACTGCACAAAACAGTGCGCTGGGCTAAATAGCGCGAGTGTAATGTGCACAAAACAGTGCAATGCGCAAAATAGCGCATTTAATAAACAGCACAAAACAGTGTAATGTGCAAAATAGCGAGAGTGTAAACAGCACAAAACAGTGCGATGCGCAAAATAGCACGAGTGTAAACTGCAAAAAACGGTGCGATGCGCAAAATAGCGGGTTTGATAAACTGCACAAAACATTGCAATGCGCAAAATACCGCGTTTGATAAACCGCACAAAACAGTGCGTTGCGCAAAATATCGAGAGTGTAAACTGCACAAAACAGTGCGATGCGCAAAATAGCGAGATTGTAAACAGCACAAAACAGTGCGATACGCAAAATAGCGCGAGTGTAAACTGCACAAAAAAGTGCACTGCGCAAAATAGCGCGAGTGTAAACTGCACAAAACAGTGCGATGCGCAAAATAACGCGTTTGGTAAACTGCACAAAACAGTGCGATGCGCAAAATAGCGAGAGTGTAAACTGCGCAAAACAGTGCGATGTGCAAAATAGCACGTTTGATAAACTGCACAAAATAGTGCGATGCGCAAAATAGCACGTTTGATAAACTGCACAAAACAGTGCGATGCGCAAAATAGAACGAGTGTAAAATGCACAAAACAGAGCGCTGCGCAAAATAGCGCGAGTGTAAACTGCACAAAATAGTGCGATGCGCAAAATAATGCGAGTGTAAACAGCACAACACAGTGCGATGCGCAAAATAGCGCGAGTGTAAACTGCACAAAGCAGTGCGCTGCGCAAAATAGCGCGAGTGTGAACTGCACAAAACAGTGCGTTGGGCTAAATAGCGCGAGTGTAATCTGCACAAAACAGTGCAATGCGCAAAATAGCGCGTTTAATAAACAGCACAAAATAGTGTAATGCGCAAAATGGCGAGAGTGTAAACAGCACAAAACAGTGCGATGCGCAAAATAGCACGAGTGTAAACTGCAAAAAACGGTGCGATGCGCAAAATAGCGCGTTTGATATACTGCACAAAACATTGCAATGCGCAAAATACCGCGTTTGATAAACCGCACAAAACAGTGCGTTGCGCAAAATATCGAGAGTGTAAACTGCACAAAACAGTGCGATGCGCAAAATAGCGAGATTGTAAACAGCACAAAACAGTGCGATACGCAAAATAGCGCGAGTGTAAACTGCACAAAAAAGTGCACTGCGCAAAATAGCGCGAGTGTAAACTACACAAAACAGTGCGATGCGCAAAATAACGCGTTTGGTAAACTGCACAAAACAGTGCGATGCGCAAAATAGCGAGAGTGTAAACTGCGCAAAACAGTGCGATGTGCAAAATAGCACGTTTGATAAACTGCACAAAATAGTGCGATGCGCAAAATAGCACGTTTGATAAACTGCACAAAACAGTGCGATGCGCAAAATAGAGCGAGTGTAAAATGCACAAAACAGAGCGCTGCGCAAAATAGTGCGAGTGTAAACCGCACAAAATAGTGCGATGCGCAAAATAATGCGAGTGTAAACAGCACAACACAGTGCGATGCGCAAAATAGCGCGAGTGTAAACTGCACAAAGCAGTGCGCTGCGCAAAATAGCGCGAGTGTGAACTGCACAAAACAGTGCGTTGGGCTAAATAGCGCGAGTGTAATCTGCACAAAACAGTGCAATGCGCAAAATAGCGCGTTTAATAAACAGCACAAAATAGTGTAATGCGCAAAATGGCGAGAGTGTAAACAGCACAAAACAGTGCGATGCGCAAAATAGCACGAGTGTAAACTGCAAAAAACGGTGCGATGCGCAAAATAGCGCGTTTGATATACTGCACAAAACATTGCAATGCGCAAAATACCGCGTTTGATAAACTGCACAAAACAGTGCGATGCGCAAAATATCGAGAGTGTAAACTGCACAAAACAGTGCGATGCGCAAAACAGCGCGAGTGTAAACTGCACAAAACAGTGCGATGCGCAAAATAGCGAGAGTGTAAACAGCACAAAACAGTGCGATACGCAAAATAGCGCGAGTGTAAACTGCACAAAACAGTGCACTGCGCAAAATAGCGCGAGTGTAAACTGCAAAAAATGGTGCGATGCGCAAAATAGCGCGTCTGATAAACTGCACAAAACAGTGCGATGCGCAAAATAACGCGTTTGGTAAACTGCACAAAACAGTGCGATGCGCAAAATAGCGAGAGTGTAAACTGCGCAAAACAGTGCGACGCGCAAAATAGTGCGAGTGTAAACTGCGCAAAACAGTGCGATGCGCAAAATAGCTCTTTTGGTAAATAGCACAAAATAGTGCGGTGCGCAAAATAGCGTGAGTGTAAATTGCACAAAATAGTGCGATGCGTAAAATAGCGCGATTGTAAACTGCACAAAACAGTGCGATGCGCAAAATAGCAGGTTTGATAAACTGCACAAAACAGTGCGATGCGCAAAATAGAGCGAGTCTAAAATGCACAACACAGAGCGCTGCGCAAAATAGCGCGAGTGTAAACTGCACAAAATAGTGTGATGCGCAAAATAATGCGAGTGTAAACAGCACAAAACAGTGCGATGCGCAAAATAGCGCGAGTATAAACTGCACAAAGCAGTGCGCTGCGCAAAATAGCGCGAGTGTGAACTGCACAAAACAGTGCGCTGGGCTAAATAGCGCGAGTGTAATGTGCACAAAACAGTGCAATGCGCAAAATAGCGCATTTAATAAACAGCACAAAACAGTGTAATGTGCAAAATAGCGAGAGTGTAAACAGCACAAAACAGTGCGATGCGCAAAATAGCACGAGTGTAAACTGCAAAAAATGGTGCGATGCGCAAAATAGCGCGTTTGATAAACTGCACAAAACATTGCAATGCGCAAAATACCGCGTTTGATAAACCGCACAAAAACAGTGCGTTGCGCAAAATATCGAGAGTGTAAACTGCACAAAACAGTGCGATGCGCAAAATAGCGAGATTGTAAACAGCACAAAACAGTGCGATACGCAAAATAGCGCAAGTGTAAACTGCACAAAAAAGTGCACTGCGCAAAATAGCGCGAGTGTAAACTGCACAAAACAGTGCGATGCGCAAAATAACGCGTTTGGTAAACTGCACAGAACAGTGCGATGCGCAAAATAGCGAGAGTGTAAACTGCGCAAAACAGTGCGATGTGCAAAATAGCACGTTTGATAAACTGCACAAAATAGTGCGATGCGCAAAATAGCACGTTTGATAAACTGCACAAAACAGTGCGATGCGCAAAATAGAGCGAGTGTAAAATGCACAAAACAGAGCGCTGCGCAAAATAGCGCGAGTGTAAACTGCACAAAATAGTGCGATGCGCAAAATAACGCGAGTGTAAACAGCACAACACAGTGCGATGCGCAAAATAGCGCGAGTGTAAACTGCACAAAGCAGTGCGCTGCGCAAAATAGCGCGAGTGTGAACTGCACAAAACAGTGCGTTGGGCTAAATAGCGCGAGTGTAATCTGCACAAAACAGTGCAATGCGCAAAATAACGCGTTTAATAAACAGCACAAAATAGTGTAATGCGCAAAATAGCGAGAGTGTAAACAGCACAAAACAGTGCGATGCGCAAAATAGCACGAGTGTAAACTGCAAAAAACGGTGCGATGCGCAAAATAGCGCGTTTGATAAACTGCACAAAACATTGCAATGCGCAAAATACCGCGTTTGATAAACTGCACAAAACAGTGCGATGCGCAAAATATCGAGAGTGTAAACTGCACAAAAAAGTGCGATGCGCAAAACAGCGTGAGTGTAAACTGCACAAAACAGTGCGATGCGCAAAATAGCGAGAGTGTAAACAGCACAAAACAGTGCGATACGCAAAATAGCGCGAGTGTAAACTGCACAAAACAGTGCACTGCGCAAAATACCGCGAGTGTAAACTGCAAAAAATGGTGCGATGCGCAAAATAGCGCGTCTGATAAACTGCACAAAACAGTGCGATGCGCAAAGTAACGCGTTTGGTAAACTGCACAAAACAGTGCGATGCGCAAAATAGCGAGAGTGTAAACTGCGCAAAACAGTGCGATGCGCAAAATAGCACAGTGTAAACTGCGTTAAACAGTGCGATGCGCAAAATAGCTCCTTTGGTAAATAGCACAAAATAGTGCGCTGCGCAAAATAGGGTGAGTGTAAATTGCACAAAATAGTGCGATGCGTAAAATAGCGCGATTGTAAACTGCACAAAACAGTGCGATGCGCAAAATAGCACGTTTGATAAACTGCACAAAACAGTGCGATGCGCAAAATAGAGTAGGTGTAAAATGCACAAAACAGAGCGCTGCGCAAAATAGCGCGAGTGTAAACTGCACAAAATAGTGCGATGCGCAAAATAACGCGAGTGTAAACAGCACAACACAGTGCGATGCGTAAAATAGCGCGAGTGTCAACTGCACAAAGCAGTGCGCTGCGCAAAATAGCGCTAGTGTGAACTGCACAAAACAGTACGCTGGGCTAAATAGCGCGAGTGTAATCTGCACAAAACAGTGCAATGCGCAAAATAGCGCGTTTAATAAACAGCACAAAACAGTGTAATGCGCAAAATAGCGAGAGTGTAAACAGCACAAAACAGTGCGATGCGCAAAATAGCACGACTGTAAACTGCAAAAAACGGTGCGATGCGCAAAATAGCGCGTTTGATAAACTGCACAAAACATTGCAATGCGCAAAATACCGCGTTTGATAAACGGCAGAAAATAGTGCGATGCGCAAAATATCGAGAGTGTAAACTGCACAAAACAGTGCGATGCGCAAAACAGCGCGAGTGTAAACTGCACAAAACAGTGCGATGCGCAAAATAACGCAAGTGTAAATTGCACAACACAGTGCGATGCGCAAAATAGCGCGAGTGTAAACTGCACAAAGCAGTGCGCTGCGCAAAATAGCGCGAGTGTGAAGTGCACAAAACAGTGCGTTGGGCTAAATAGCGCGAGTGTAATCTGCACAAAACAGTGCAATGCGCAAAATAGCGCGTTTAATAAACAGCACAAAACAGTGTAATGCGCAAAATAGCGAGAGTGTAAACAGCACAAAACAGTGCGATGCGCAAAATAGCACGAGTGTAAACTGCAAAAAACGGTGAGTTGCGCAAAATAGCGCGTTTGATAAACTGCACAAAACATTGCAATGCGCAAAATACCGCGTTTGATAAACTGCACAAAACAGTGCGATGCGCAAAATATCGAGAGTGTAAACTGCACAAAACAGTGCGATGCGCAAAACAGCGCGAGTGTAAACTGCACAAAACAGTGCGATGCGCAAAATAGCGAGAGTGTAAACTGCGCAAAACAGTGCGATGTGCAAAATAGCACGTTTGATAAACTGCACAAAATAGTGCGATGCGCAAAATAGCACGTTTGATAAACTGCACAAAACAGTGCGATGCACAAAATAGAGCGAGTGTAAAATGCACAAAACAGAGCGCTGCGCAAAATAGCGCGAGTGTAAACTGCACAAAATAGTGCGATGCGCAAAATAACGCGAGTGTAAACAGCACAACACAGTGCGATGCGCAAAATAGCGCGAGTGTAAACTGCACAAAGCAGTGCGCTGCGCAAAATAGCGCGAGTGTGAACTGCACAAAACAGTGCGTTGGGCTAAATAGCGCGAGTGTAATCTGCACAAAACAGTGCAATGCGCAAAATAGCGCGTTTAATAAACAGCACAAAATAGTGTAATGCGCAAAATGGCGAGAGTGTAAAGAGCACAAAACAGTGCGATGCGCAAAATAGCACGAGTGTAAACTGCAAAAAACGGTGCGATGCGCAAAATAGCGCGTTTGATATACTGCACAAAACATTGCAATGCGCAAAATACCGCGTTTGATAAACTGCACAAAACAGTGCGATGCGCAAAATATCGAGAGTGTAAACTGCACAAAACAGTGCGATGCGCAAAACAGCGCGAGTGTAAACTGCACAAAACAGTGCGATGCGCAAAATAGCGAGAGTGTAAACAGCACAAAACAGTGCGATACGCAAAATAGCGCGAGTGTAAACTGCACAAAACAGTGCACTGCGCAAAATAGCGCGAGTGTAAACTGCAAAAAATGGTGCGATGCGCAAAATAGCGCCTCTGATAAACTGCACAAAACAGTGCGATGCGCAAAATAACGCGTTTGGTAAACTGCACAAAACAGTGCGATGCGCAAAATAGCGAGAGTGTAAACTGCGCAAAACAGTGCGACGCGCAAAATAGTGCGAGTGTAAACTGCGCAAAACAGTGCGATGCGCAAAATAGCTCTTTTGGTAAATAGCACAAAATAGTGCGGTGCGCAAAATAGCGTGAGTGTAAATTGCACAAAATAGTGCGATGCGTAAAATAGCGCGATTGTAAACTGCACAAAACAGTGCGATGCGCAAAATAGCACGTTTGATAAACTGCACAAAACAGTGCGATGCGCAAAATAGAGCGAGTCTAAAATGCACAACACAGAGCGCTGCGCAAAATAGCGCGAGTGTAAACTGCACAAAATAGTGTGATGCGCAAAATAATGCGAGTGTAAACAGCACAAAACAGTGCGATGCGCAAAATAGCGCGAGTATAAACTGCACAAAGCAGTGCGCTGCGCAAAACAGTGCGCTGGGCTAAATAGCGCGAGTGTAATGTGCACAAAACAGTGCAATGCGCAAAATAGCGCATTTAATAAACAGCACAAAACAGTGTAATGTGCAAAATAGCGAGAGTGTAAACAGCACAAAACAGTGCGATGCGCAAAATAGCACGAGTGTAAACTGCAAAAAACGGTGCGATGCGCAAAATAGCGCGTTTGATAAACTGCACAAAACATTGCAATGCGCAAAATACCGCGTTTGATAAACCGCACAAAAACAGTGCGTTGCGCAAAATATCGAGAGTGTAAGCTGCACAAAACAGTGCGATGCGCAAAATAGCGAGATTGTAAACAGCACAAAACAGTGCGATACGCAAAATAGCGCGAGTGTAAACTGCACAAAAAAGTGCACTGCGCAAAATAGCGCGAGTGTAAACTGCACAAAACAGTGCGATGCGCAAAATAACGCGTTTGGTAAACTGCACAGAACAGTGCGATGCGCAAAATAGCGAGAGTGTAAACTGCGCAAAACAGTGCGATGTGCAAAATAGCACGTTTGATAAACTGTACAAAATAGTGCGATGCGCAAAATAGCACGTTTGATAAACTGCACAAAACAGTGCGATGCGCAAAATAGAGCGAGTGTAAAATGCACAAAACGGAGCGCTGCGCAAAATAGCGCGAGTGTAAACTGCACAAAATAGTGCGATGCGCAAAATAACGCGAGTGTAAACAGCACAACACAGTGCGATGCGCAAAATAGCGCGAGTGTAAACTGCACAAAGCAGTGCGCTGCGCAAAATAGCGCGAGTGTGAACTGCACAAAACAGTGCGTTGGGCTAAATAGCGCGAGTGTAATCTGCACAAAACAGTGCAATGCGCAAAATAGCGCGTTTAATAAACAGCACAAAATAGTGTAATGCGCAAAATAGCGAGAGTGTAAACAGCACAAAACAGTGCGATGCGCAAAATAGCACGAGTGTAAACTGCAAAAAACGGTGCGATGCGCAAAGTAGCGCGTTTGATATACTGCACAAAACATTGCAATGCGCAAAATACCGCGTTTGATAAACTGCACAAAACAGTGCGATGCGCAAAATATCGAGAGTGTAAACTGCACAAAACAGTGAGATGCGCAAAACAGCGCGAGTGTAAACTGCACAAAACAGTGCGATGCGCAAAATAGCGAGAGTGTAAACAGCACAAAACAGTGCGATACGCAAAATAGCGCGAGTGTAAACTGCACAAAACAGTGCACTGCGCAAAATACCGCGAGTGTAAACTGCAAAAAATGGTGCGATGCGCAAAATAGCGCGTCTGATAAACTGCACAAAACAGTGCGATGCGCAAAGTAACGCGTTTGGTAAACTGCACAAAACAGTGCGATGCGCAAAATAGCGAGAGTGTAAACTGCGCAAAACAGTGCGATGCGCAAAATAGCACAGTGTAAACTGCGTTAAACAGTGCGATGCGCAAAATAGCTCCTTTGGTAAATAGCACAAAATAGTGCGCTGCGCAAAATAGGGTAAGTGTAAATTGCACAAAATAGTGCGATGCGTAAAATAGCGCGATTGTAAACTGCACAAAACAGTGCGATGCGCAAAATAGCACGTTTGATAAACTGCACAAAACAGTGCGATGCGCAAAATAGAGTAGGTGTAAAATGCACAAAACAGAGCGCTGCGCAAAATAGCGCAAGTGTAAACTGCACAAAATAGTGCGATGCGCAAAATAACGCGAGTGTAAACAGCACAACACAGTGCGATGCGTAAAATAGCGCGAGTGTCAACTGCACAAAGCAGTGCGCTACGCAAAATAGCGCGAGTGTGAACTGCACAAAACAGTACGCTGGGCTAAATAGCGCGAGTGTAATCTGCACAAAACAGTGCAATGCGCAAAATAGCGCGTTTAATAAACAGCACAAAACAGTGTAATGCGCAAAATAGCGAGAGTGTAAACAGCACAAAACAGTGCGATGCGCAAAATAGCACGACTGTAAACTGCAAAAAACGGTGCGATGCGCAAAATAGCGCGTTTGATAAACTGCACAAAACATTGCAATGCGCAAAATACCGCGTTTGATAAACGGCAGAAAACAGTGCGATGCGCAAAATATCGAGAGTGTAAACTGCACAAAACAGTGCGATGCGCAAAACAGCGCGAGTGTAAACTGCACAAAACAGTGCGATGCGCAAAATAACGCAAGTGTAAACAGCACAACACAGTGCGATGCGCAAAATAGCGCGAGTGTAAACTGCACAAAGCAGTGCGCTGCGCAAAATAGCGCGAGTGTGAACTGCACAAAACAGTGCGTTGGGCTAAATAGCGCGAGTGTAATCTGCACAAAACAGTGCAATGCGCAAAATAGCGCGTTTAATAAACAGCACAAAACAGTGTAATGCGCAAAATAGCGAGAGTGTAAACAGCACAAAACAGTGCGATGCGCAAAATAGCACGAGTGTAAACTGCAAAAAACGGTGAGTTGCGCAAAATAGCGCGTTTGATAAACTGCACAAAACATTGCAATGCGCAAAATACCGCGTTTGATAAACTGCACAAAACAGTGCGATGCGCAAAATATCGAGAGTGTAAACTGCACAAAACAGTGCGATGCGCAAAACAGCGCGAGTGTAAACTGCACAAAACAGTGCGATGCGCAAAATAGCGAGAGTGTAAACTGCGCAAAACAGTGCGATGTGCAAAATAGCACGTTTGATAAACTGCACAAAATAGTGCGATGCGCAAAATAGCACGTTTGATAAACTGCACAAAACAGTGCGATGCGCAAAATAGAGCGAGTGTAAAATGCACAAAACAGAGCGCTGCGCAAAATAGCGCGAGTGTAAACTGCACAAAATAGTGCGATGCGCAAAATAACGCGAGTGTAAACAGCACAACACAGTGCGATGCGCAAAATAGCGCGAGTGTAAACTGCACAAAGCAGTGCGCTGCGCAAAATAGCGCGAGTGTGAACTGCACAAAACAGTGCGTTGGGCTAAATAGCGCGAGTGTAATCTGCACAAAACAGTGCAATGCGCAAAATAGCGCGTTTAATAAACAGCACAAAATAGTGTAATGCGCAAAATGGCGAGAGTGTAAACAGCACAAAACAGTGCGATGCGCAAAATAGCACGAGTGTAAACTGCAAAAAACGGTGCGATGCGCAAAATAGCGCGTTTGATATACTGCACAAAACATTGCAATGCGCAAAATACCGCGTTTGATAAACTGCACAAAACAGTGCGATGCGCAAAATATCGAGAGTGTAAACTGCACAAAACAGTGCGATGCGCAGAACAGCGCGAGTGTAAACTGCACAAAACAGTGCGATGCGCAAAATAGCGAGAGTGTAAACAGCACAAAACAGTGCGAAACGCAAAATAGCGCGAGTGTAAACTGCACAAAACAGTGCACTGCGCAAAATAGCGCGAGTGTAAACTGCAAAAAATGGTGCGATGCGCAAAATAGCGCGTCTGATAAACTGCACAAAACAGTGCGATGCGCAAAATAACGCATTTGGTAAACTGCACAAAACAGTGCGATGCGCAAAATAGCGAGAGTGTAAACTGCGCAAAACAGTGCGATGCGCAAAATAGTGCGAGTGTAAACTGCGCAAAACAGTGCGATGCGCAAAATAGCTCTTTTGGTAAATAGCACAAAATAGTGCGGTGTGCAAAATAGCGTGAGTGTAAATTGCACAAAATAGTGCGATGCGTAAAATAGCGCGATTGTAAACTGCACAAAACAGTGCGATGCGCAAAATAGCACGTTTGATAAACTGCACAAAACAGTGCGATGCGCAAAATAGAGCGAGTGTAAAATGCACAAAACAGAGCGCTGCGCAAAATAGCGCGAGTGTAAACTGCACAAAATAGTGCGATGCGCAAAATAACGCGAGTGTAAACAGCACAAAACAGTGCGATGCGCAAAATAGCGCGAGTATAAACTGCACAAAGCAGTGCGCTGCGCAAAATAGCGCGAGTGTGAACTGCACAAAACAGTGCGCTGGGCTAAATAGCGCGAGTGTAATGTGCACAAAACAGTGCAATGCGCAAAATAGCGCATTTAATAAACAGCACAAAACAGTGTAATGTGCAAAATAGCGAGAGTGTAAACAGCACAAAACAGTGCGATGCGCAAAATAGCACGAGTGTAAACTGCAAAAAACGGTGCGATGCGCAAAATAGCGCGTTTGATAAACTGCACAAAACATTGCAATGCGCAAAATACCGCGTTTGATAAACCGCACAAAACAGTGCGTTGCGCAAAATATCGAGAGTGTAAACTGCACAAAACAGTGCGATGCGCAAAATAGCGAGATTGTAAACAGCACAAAACAGTGCGATACGCAAAATAGCGCGAGTGTAAACTGCACAAAAAAGTGCACTGCGCAAAATAGCGCGAGTGTAAACTGCACAAAACAGTGCGATGCGCAAAATAACGCGTTTGGTAAACTGCACAAAACAGTGCGATGCGCAAAATAGCGAGAGTGTAAACTGCGCAAAACAGTGCGATGTGCAAAATAGCACGTTTGATAAACTGCACAAAATAGTGCGATGCGCAAAATAGCACGTTTGATAAACTGCACAAAACAGTGCGATGCGCAAAATAGAGCGAGTGTAAAATGCACAAAACAGAGCGCTGCGCAAAATAGCGCGAGTGTAAACTGCACAAAATAGTGCGATGCGCAAAATAACGCGAGTGTAAACAGCACAACACAGTGCGATGCGCAAAATAGCGCGAGTGTAAACTGCACAAAGCAGTGCGCTGCGCAAAATAGCGCGAGTGAGAACTGCACAAAACAGTGCGTTGGGCTAAATAGCGCGAGTGTAATCTGCACAAAACAGTGCAATGCGCAAAATAGCGCGTTTAATAAACAGCACAAAATAGTGTAATGCGCAAAATAGCGAGAGTGTAAACAGCACAAAACAGTGCGATGCGCAAAATAGCACGAGTGTAAACTGCAAAAAACGGTGCGATGCGCAAAATAGCGCGTTTGATATACTGCACAAAACATTGCAATGCGCAAAATACCGCGTTTGATAAACTGCACAAAACAGTGCGATGCGCAAAATATCGAGAGTGTGAACTGCACAAAACAGTGCGATGCGCAAAACAGCGCGAGTGTAAACTGCACAAAACAGTGCGATGCGCAAAATAGCGAGAGTGTAAACAGCACAAAACAGTGCGATACGCAAAATAGCGCGAGTGTAAACTGCACAAAACAGTGCACTGCGCAAAATACCGCGAGTGTAAACTGCAAAAAATGGTGCGATGCGCAAAATAGCGCGTCTGATAAACTGCACAAAACAGTGCGATGCGCAAAGTAACGCGTTTGGTAAACTGCACAAAACAGTGCGATGCGCAAAATAGCGAGAGTGTAAACTGCGCAAAACAGTGCGATGCGCAAAATAGCGCAGTGTAAACTGCGTTAAACAGTGCGATGCGCAAAATAGCTCCTTTGGTAAATAGCACAAAATAGTGCGCTGCGCAAAATAGGGTGAGTGTAAATTGCACAAAATAGTGCGATGCGTAAAATAGCGCGATTGTAAACTGCACAAAACAGTGCGATGCGCAAAATAGCACGTTTGATAAACTGCACAAAACAGTGCGATGCGCAAAATAGAGCGAGTGTAAAATGCACAAAACAGAGCGCTGCGCAAAATAGCGCGAGTGTAAACTGCACAAAATAGTGCGATGCGCAAAATAACGCGAGTGTAAACAGCACAACACAGTGCGATGCGCAAAATAGCGCGAGTGTCAACTGCACAAAGCAGTGCGCTGCGCAAAATAGCGCGAGTGTGAACTGCACAAAACAGTACGCTGGGCTAAATAGCGCGAGTGTAATCTGCACAAAACAGTGCAATGCGCAAAATAGCGCGTTTAATAAACAGCACAAAACAGTGTAATGCGCAAAATAGCGAGAGTGTAAACAGCACAAAACAGTGCGATGCGCAAAATAGCACGGCTGTAAACTGCAAAAAACGGTGCGATGCGCAAAATAGCGCGTTTGATAAACTGCACAAAACATTGCAATGCGCAAAATACCGCGTTTGATAAACGGCAGAAAACAGTGCGATGCGCAAAATATCGAGAGTGTAAACTGCACAAAACAGTGCGATGCGCAAAACAGCGCGAGTGTAAACTGCACAAAACAGTGCGATGCGAAAAATAACGCAAGTGTAAACAGCACAACACAGTGCGATGCGCAAAATAGCGCGAGTGTAAACTGCACAAAGCAGTGCGCTGCGCAAAATAGCGCGAGTGTGAACTGCACAAAACAGTGCGTTGGGCTAAATAGCGCGAGTGTAATCTGCACAAAACAGTGCAATGCGCAAAATAGCGCGTTTAATAAACAGCACAAAACAGTGTAATGCGCAAAATAGCGAGAGTGTAAACAGCACAAAACAGTGCGATGCGCAAAATAGCACGAGTGTAAACTGCAAAAAACGGTGCGTTGCGCAAAATAGCGCGTTTGATAAACTGCACAAAACATTGCAATGCGCAAAATACCGCGTTTGATAAACTGCACAAAACAGTGCGATGCGCAAAATATCGAGAGTGTAAACTGCACAAAACAGTGCGATGCGCAAAACAGCGCGAGTGTAAACTGCACAAAACAGTGAGATGCGCAAAATAGCGAGAGTGTAAACAGCACAAAACAGTGCGATACGCAAAATAGCGCGAGTGTAAACTGCACAAAACAGTGCACTGCGCAAAATAGCGCGAGTGTAAACTGCAAAAAATGGTGCGATGCGCAAAATAGCGCGTCTGATAAACTGCACAAAACAGTGCGATGCGCAAAATAACGCGTTTGGTAAACTGCACAAAACAGTGCGATGCGCAAAATAGCGAGAGTGTAAACTGCGCAAAACAGTGCGATGCGCAAAACAGTGCGAGTGTAAACTGCGCAAAACAGTGCGATGCGCAAAATAGCTCTTTTGGTAAATAGCACAAAATAGTGCGGTGCGCAAAATAGCGTGAGTGTAAATTGCACAAAATAGTGCGATGCGTAAAATAGCGCGATTGTAAACTGCACAAAACAGTGCGATGCGCAAAATAGCACGTTTGATAAACTGCACAAAACAGTGCGATGCGCAAAATAGAGCGAGTGTAAAATGCACAACACAGAGCGCTGCGCAAAATAGCGCGAGTGTAAACTGCACAAAATAGTGTGATGCGCAAAATAACGCGAGTGTAAACAGCACAAAACAGTGCGATGCGCAAAAATACCGCGAGTATAAACTGCACAAAGCAGTGCGCTGCGCAAAATAGCGCGAGTGTGAACTGCACAAAACAGTGCGCTGGGCTAAATAGCGCGAGTGTAATGTGCACAAAACAGTGCAATGCGCAAAATAGCGCATTTAATAAACAGCACAAAACAGTGTAATGTGCAAAATAGCGAGAGTGTAAACAGCACAAAACAGTGCGATGCGCAAAATAGCACGAGTGTAAACTGCAAAAAACGGTGCGATGCGCAAAATAGCGGGTTTGATAAACTGCACAAAACATTGCAATGCGCAAAATACCGCGTTTGATAAACCGCACAAAACAGTGCGTTGCGCAAAATATCGAGAGTGTAAACTGCACAAAACAGTGCGATGCGCAAAATAGCGAGATTGTAAACAGCACAAAACAGTGCGATACGCAAAATAGCGCGAGTGTAAACTGCACAAAAAAGTGCACTGCGCAAAATAGCCCGAGTGTAAACTGCACAAAACAGTGCGATGCGCAAAATAACGCGTTTGGTAAACTGCACAAAACAGTGCGATGCGCAAAATAGCGAGAGTGTAAACTGCGCAAAACAGTGCGATGTGCAAAATAGCACGTTTGATAAACTGCACAAAATAGTGCGATGCGCAAAATAGCACGTTTGATAAACTGCACAAAACAGTGCGATGCAAAAATAGAGCGAGTGTAAAATGCACAAAACAGAGCGCTGCGCAAAATAGCGCGAGTGTAAACTGCACAAAATAGTGCGATGCGCAAAATAACGCGAGTGTAAACAGCACAACACAGTGCGATGCGCAAAATAGCGCGAGTGTAAACTGCACAAAGCAGTGCACTGCGCAAAATAGCGCGAGTGTGAACTGCACAAAACAGTGCGTTGGGCTAAATTGCGCGAGTGTAATCTGCACAAAACAGTGCAATGCGCAAAATAGCGCGTTTAATAAACAGCACAAAATAGTGTAATGCGCAAAATGGCGAGAGTGTAAACAGCACAAAACAGTGCGATGCGCAAAATAGCACGAGTGTAAACTGCAAAAAACGGTGCGATGCGCAAAATAGCGCGTTTGATATACTGCACAAAACATTGCAATGCGCAAAATACCGCGTTTGATAAACTGCACAAAACAGTGCGATGCGCAAAATATCGAGAGTGTAAACTGCACAAAACAGTGCGATGCGCAAAACAGCGCGAGTGTAAACTGCACAAAACAGTGCGATGCGCAAAATAGCGAGAGTGTAAACAGCACAAAACAGTGCGATACGCAAAATAGCGCGAGTGTAAACTGCACAAAACAGTGCACTGCGCAAAATAGCGCGAGTGTAAACTGCAAAAAATGGTGCGATGCGCAAAATAGCGCGTCTGATAAACTGCACAAAATAGTGCGATGCGCAAAATAACGCGTTTGGTAAACTGCACAAAACAGTGCGATGCGCAAAATAGCGAGAGTGTAAACTGCGCAAAACAGTGCGATGCGCAAAATAGTGCGAGTGTAAACTGCGCAAAACAGTGCGATGCGCAAAATAGCTCTTTTGGTAAATAGCACAAAATAGTGCGGTGCGCAAAATAGCGTGAGTGTAAATTGCACAAAATAGTGCGATGCGTAAAATAGCGCGATTGTAAACTGCACAAAACAGTGCGATGCGCAAAATAGCACGTTTGATAAACTGCACAAAACAGTGCGATGCGCAAAATAGAGCGAGTGTAAAATGCACAACACAGAGCGCTGCGCAAAATAGCGCGAGTGTAAACTGCACAAAATAGTGGGATGCGCAAAATAACGCGAGTGTAAACAGCACAAAACAGTGCGATGCGCAAAATAGCGCGAGTATAAACTGCACAAAGCAGTGCGCTGCGCAAAATAGCGCGAGTGTGAACTGCACAAAACAGTGCGCTGGGCTAAATAGCGCGAGTGTAATGTGCACAAAACAGTGCAATGCGCAAAATAGCGCATTTAATAAACAGCACAAAACAGTGTAATGTGCAAAATAACGAGAGTGTAAACAGCACAAAACAGTGCGATGCGCAAAATAGCACGAGTGTAAACTGCAAAAAACGGTGCGATGCGCAAAATAGCGGGTTTGATAAACTGCACAAAACATTGCAATGCGCAAAATACCGCGTTTGATAAACCGCACAAAACAGTGCGTTGCGCAAAATATCGAGAGTGTAAACTGCACAAAACAGTGCGATGCAAAAATAGCGAGATTGTAAACAGCACAAAACAGTGCGATACGCAAAATAGCGCGAGTGTAAACTGCACAAAAAAGTGCACTGCGCAAAATAGCGCGAGTGTAAACTGCACAAAACAGTGCGATGCGCAAAATAACGCGTTTGGTAAACTGCACAAAACAGTGCGATGCGCAAAATAGCGAGAGTGTAAACTGCGCAAAACAGTGCGATGTGCAAAATAGCACGTTTGATAAACTGCACAAAATAGTGCGATGCGCAAAATAGCACGTTTGATAAACTGCACAAAACAGTGCGATGGGCAAAATAGAGCGAGTGTAAAATGCACAAAACAGAGCGCTGCGCAAAATAGCGCGAGTGTAAACTGCACAAAATAGTGCGATGCGCAAAATAACGCGAGTGTAAACAGCACAACACAGTGCGATGCGCAAAATAGCGCGAGTGTAAACTGCACAAAGCAGTGCGCTGCGCAAAATAGCGCGAGTGTGAACTGCACAAAACAGTGCGTTGGGCTAAATAGCGCGAGTGTAATCTGCACAAAACAGTGCAATGCGCAAAATAGCGCGTTTAATAAACAGCACAAAATAGTGTAATGCGCAAAATGGCGAGAGTGTAAACAGCACAAAACAGTGCGATGCGCAAAATAGCACGAGTGTAAACTGCAAAAAACGGTGCGATGCGCAAAATAGCGCGTTTGATATACTGCACAAAACATTGCAATGCGCAAAATACCGCGTTTGATAAACTGCACAAAACAGTGCGATGCGCAAAATATCGAGAGTGTAAACTGCACAAAACAGTGCGATGCGCAAAACAGCGCGAGTGTAAACTGCACAAAACAGTGCGATGCGCAAAATAGCGAGAGTGTAAACAGCACAAAACAGTGCGATACGCAAAATAGCGCGAGTGTAAACTGCACAAAACAGTGCACTGCGCAAAATAGCGCGAGTGTAAACTGCAAAAAATGGTGCGATGCGCAAAATAGCGCGTCTGATAAACTGCACAAAACAGTGCGATGCGCAAAATAACGCGTTTGGCAAACTGCACAAAACAGTGCGATGCGCAAAATAGCGAGAGTGTAAACTGCGCAAAACAGTGCGATGCGCAAAATAGTGCGAGTGTAAACTGCGCAAAACAGTGCGATGCGCAAAATAGCTCTTTTGGTAAATAGCACAAAATAGTGCGGTGCGCAAAATAGCGTGAGTGTAAATTGTACAAAATAGTGCGATGCGTAAAATAGCGCGATTGTAAACTGCACAAAACAGTGCGATGCGCAAAATAGCACGTTTGATAAACTGCACAAAACAGTGCGATGCGCAAAATAGAGCGAGTGTAAAATGCACAACACAGAGCGCTGCGCAAAATAGCGCGAGTGTAAACTGCACAAAATAGTGGGATGCGCAAAATAACGCGAGTGTAAACAGCACAAAACAGTGCGATGCGCAAAATAGCGCGAGTATAAACTGCACAAAGCAGTGCGCTGCGCAAAATAGCGCGAGTGTGAACTGCACAAAACAGTGCGCTGGGCTACATAGCGCGAGTGTAATGTGCACAAAACAGTGCAATGCGCAAAATAGCGCATTTAATAAACAGCACAAAACAGTGTAATGTGCAAAATAACGAGAGTGTAAACAGCACAAAACAGTGCGATGCGCAAAATAGCACGAGTGTAAACTGCAAAAAACGGTGCGATGCGCAAAATAGCGGGTTTGATAAACTGCACAAAACATTGCAATGCGCAAAATACCGCGTTTGATAAACCGCACAAAACAGTGCGTTGCGCAAAATATCGAGAGTGTAAACTGCACAAAACAGTGCGATGCGCAAAATAGCGAGATTGTAAACAGCACAAAACAGTGCGATACGCAAAATAGCGCGAGTGTAAACTGCACAAAAAAGTGCACTGCGCAAAATAGCGCGAGTGTAAACTGCACAAAACAGTGCGATGCGCAAAATAACGCGTTTGGTAAACTGCACAAAACAGTGCGATGCGCAAAATAGCGAGAGTGTAAACTGCGCAAAACAGTGCGATGTGCAAAATAGCACGTTTGATAAACTGCACAAAATAGTGCGATGCGCAAAATAGCACGTTTGATAAACTGCACAAAACAGTGCGATGCGCAAAATAGAACGAGTGTAAAATGCACAAAACAGAGCGCTGCGCAAAATAGCGCGAGTGTAAACTGCACAAAATAGTGCGATGCGCAAAATAATGCGAGTGTAAACAGCACAACACAGTGCGATGCGCAAAATAGCGCGAGTGTAAACTGCACAAAGCAGTGCGCTGCGCAAAATAGCGCGAGTGTGAACTGCACAAAACAGTGCGTTGGGCTAAATAGCGCGAGTGTAATCTGCACAAAACAGTGCAATGCGCAAAATAGCGCGTTTAATAAACAGCACAAAATAGTGTAATGCGCAAAATGGCGAGAGTGTAAACAGCACAAAACAGTGCGATGCGCAAAATAGCACGAGTGTAAACTGCAAAAAACGGTGCGATGCGCAAAATAGCGCGTTTGATATACTGCACAAAACATTGCAATGCGCAAAATACCGCGTTTGATAAACCGCACAAAACAGTGCGTTGCGCAAAATATCGAGAGTGTAAACTGCACAAAACAGTGCGATGCGCAAAATAGCGAGATTGTAAACAGCACAAAACAGTGCGATACGCAAAATAGCGCGAGTGTAAACTGCACAAAAAAGTGCACTGCGCAAAATAGCGCGAGTGTAAACTACACAAAACAGTGCGATGCGCAAAATAACGCGTTTGGTAAACTGCACAAAACAGTGCGATGCGCAAAATAGCGAGAGTGTAAACTGCGCAAAACAGTGCGATGTGCAAAATAGCACGTTTGATAAACTGCACAAAATAGTGCGATGCGCAAAATAGCACGTTTGATAAACTGCACAAAACAGTGCGATGCGCAAAATAGAGCGAGTGTAAAATGCACAAAACAGAGCGCTGCGCAAAATAGTGCGAGTGTAAACCGCACAAAATAGTGCGATGCGCAAAATAATGCGAGTGTAAACAGCACAACACAGTGCGATGCGCAAAATAGCGCGAGTGTAAACTGCACAAAGCAGTGCGCTGCGCAAAATAGCGCGAGTGTGAACTGCACAAAACAGTGCGTTGGGCTAAATAGCGCGAGTGTAATCTGCACAAAACAGTGCAATGCGCAAAATAGCGCGTTTAATAAACAGCACAAAATAGTGTAATGCGCAAAATGGCGAGAGTGTAAACAGCACAAAACAGTGCGATGCGCAAAATAGCACGAGTGTAAACTGCAAAAAACGGTGCGATGCGCAAAATAGCGCGTTTGATATACTGCACAAAACATTGCAATGCGCAAAATACCGCGTTTGATAAACTGCACAAAACAGTGCGATGCGCAAAATATCGAGAGTGTAAACTGCACAAAACAGTGCGATGCGCAAAACAGCGCGAGTGTAAACTGCACAAAACAGTGCGATGCGCAAAATAGCGAGAGTGTAAACAGCACAAAACAGTGCGATACGCAAAATAGCGCGAGTGTAAACTGCACAAAACAGTGCACTGCGCAAAATAGCGCGAGTGTAAACTGCAAAAAATGGTGCGATGCGCAAAATAGCGCGTCTGATAAACTGCACAAAACAGTGCGATGCGCAAAATAACGCGTTTGGTAAACTGCACAAAACAGTGCGATGCGCAAAATAGCGAGAGTGTAAACTGCGCAAAACAGTGCGACGCGCAAAATAGTGCGAGTGTAAACTGCGCAAAACAGTGCGATGCGCAAAATAGCTCTTTTGGTAAATAGCACAAAATAGTGCGGTGCGCAAAATAGCGTGAGTGTAAATTGCACAAAATAGTGCGATGCGTAAAATAGCGCGATTGTAAACTGCACAAAACAGTGCGATGCGCAAAATAGCAGGTTTGATAAACTGCACAAAACAGTGCGATGCGCAAAATAGAGCGAGTCTAAAATGCACAACACAGAGCGCTGCGCAAAATAGCGCGAGTGTAAACTGCACAAAATAGTGTGATGCGCAAAATAATGCGAGTGTAAACAGCACAAAACAGTGCGATGCGCAAAATAGCGCGAGTATAAACTGCACAAAGCAGTGCGCTGCGCAAAATAGCGCGAGTGTGAACTGCACAAAACAGTGCGCTGGGCTAAATAGCGCGAGTGTAATGTGCACAAAACAGTGCAATGCGCAAAATAGCGCATTTAATAAACAGCACAAAACAGTGTAATGTGCAAAATAGCGAGAGTGTAAACAGCACAAAACAGTGCGATGCGCAAAATAGCACGAGTGTAAACTGCAAAAAATGGTGCGATGCGCAAAATAGCGCGTTTGATAAACTGCACAAAACATTGCAATGCGCAAAATACCGCGTTTGATAAACCGCACAAAAACAGTGCGTTGCGCAAAATATCGAGAGTGTAAACTGCACAAAACAGTGCGATGCGCAAAATAGCGAGATTGTAAACAGCACAAAACAGTGCGATACGCAAAATAGCGCAAGTGTAAACTGCACAAAAAAGTGCACTGCGCAAAATAGCGCGAGTGTAAACTGCACAAAACAGTGCGATGCGCAAAATAACGCGTTTGGTAAACTGCACAGAACAGTGCGATGCGCAAAATAGCGAGAGTGTAAACTGCGCAAAACAGTGCGATGTGCAAAATAGCACGTTTGATAAACTGCACAAAATAGTGCGATGCGCAAAATAGCACGTTTGATAAACTGCACAAAACAGTGCGATGCGCAAAATAGAGCGAGTGTAAAATGCACAAAACAGAGCGCTGCGCAAAATAGCGCGAGTGTAAACTGCACAAAATAGTGCGATGCGCAAAATAACGCGAGTGTAAACAGCACAACACAGTGCGATGCGCAAAATAGCGCGAGTGTAAACTGCACAAAGCAGTGCGCTGCGCAAAATAGCGCGAGTGTGAACTGCACAAAACAGTGCGTTGGGCTAAATAGCGCGAGTGTAATCTGCACAAAACAGTGCAATGCGCAAAATAACGCGTTTAATAAACAGCACAAAATAGTGTAATGCGCAAAATAGCGAGAGTGTAAACAGCACAAAACAGTGCGATGCGCAAAATAGCACGAGTGTAAACTGCAAAAAACGGTGCGATGCGCAAAATAGCGCGTTTGATAAACTGCACAAAACATTGCAATGCGCAAAATACCGCGTTTGATAAACTGCACAAAACAGTGCGATGCGCAAAATATCGAGAGTGTAAACTGCACAAAAAAGTGCGATGCGCAAAACAGCGTGAGTGTAAACTGCACAAAACAGTGCGATGCGCAAAATAGCGAGAGTGTAAACAGCACAAAACAGTGCGATACGCAAAATAGCGCGAGTGTAAACTGCACAAAACAGTGCACTGCGCAAAATACCGCGAGTGTAAACTGCAAAAAATGGTGCGATGCGCAAAATAGCGCGTCTGATAAACTGCACAAAACAGTGCGATGCGCAAAGTAACGCGTTTGGTAAACTGCACAAAACAGTGCGATGCGCAAAATAGCGAGAGTGTAAACTGCGCAAAACAGTGCGATGCGCAAAATAGCACAGTGTAAACTGCGTTAAACAGTGCGATGCGCAAAATAGCTCCTTTGGTAAATAGCACAAAATAGTGCGCTGCGCAAAATAGGGTGAGTGTAAATTGCACAAAATAGTGCGATGCGTAAAATAGCGCGATTGTAAACTGCACAAAACAGTGCGATGCGCAAAATAGCACGTTTGATAAACTGCACAAAACAGTGCGATGCGCAAAATAGAGTAGGTGTAAAATGCACAAAACAGAGCGCTGCGCAAAATAGCGCGAGTGTAAACTGCACAAAATAGTGCGATGCGCAAAATAACGCGAGTGTAAACAGCACAACACAGTGCGATGCGTAAAATAGCGCGAGTGTCAACTGCACAAAGCAGTGCGCTGCGCAAAATAGCGCTAGTGTGAACTGCACAAAACAGTACGCTGGGCTAAATAGCGCGAGTGTAATCTGCACAAAACAGTGCAATGCGCAAAATAGCGCGTTTAATAAACAGCACAAAACAGTGTAATGCGCAAAATAGCGAGAGTGTAAACAGCACAAAACAGTGCGATGCGCAAAATAGCACGACTGTAAACTGCAAAAAACGGTGCGATGCGCAAAATAGCGCGTTTGATAAACTGCACAAAACATTGCAATGCGCAAAATACCGCGTTTGATAAACGGCAGAAAATAGTGCGATGCGCAAAATATCGAGAGTGTAAACTGCACAAAACAGTGCGATGCGCAAAACAGCGCGAGTGTAAACTGCACAAAACAGTGCGATGCGCAAAATAACGCAAGTGTAAATTGCACAACACAGTGCGATGCGCAAAATAGCGCGAGTGTAAACTGCACAAAGCAGTGCGCTGCGCAAAATAGCGCGAGTGTGAAGTGCACAAAACAGTGCGTTGGGCTAAATAGCGCGAGTGTAATCTGCACAAAACAGTGCAATGCGCAAAATAGCGCGTTTAATAAACAGCACAAAACAGTGTAATGCGCAAAATAGCGAGAGTGTAAACAGCACAAAACAGTGCGATGCGCAAAATAGCACGAGTGTAAACTGCAAAAAACGGTGAGTTGCGCAAAATAGCGCGTTTGATAAACTGCACAAAACATTGCAATGCGCAAAATACCGCGTTTGATAAACTGCACAAAACAGTGCGATGCGCAAAATATCGAGAGTGTAAACTGCACAAAACAGTGCGATGCGCAAAACAGCGCGAGTGTAAACTGCACAAAACAGTGCGATGCGCAAAATAGCGAGAGTGTAAACTGCGCAAAACAGTGCGATGTGCAAAATAGCACGTTTGATAAACTGCACAAAATAGTGCGATGCGCAAAATAGCACGTTTGATAAACTGCACAAAACAGTGCGATGCACAAAATAGAGCGAGTGTAAAATGCACAAAACAGAGCGCTGCGCAAAATAGCGCGAGTGTAAACTGCACAAAATAGTGCGATGCGCAAAATAACGCGAGTGTAAACAGCACAACACAGTGCGATGCGCAAAATAGCGCGAGTGTAAACTGCACAAAGCAGTGCGCTGCGCAAAATAGCGCGAGTGTGAACTGCACAAAACAGTGCGTTGGGCTAAATAGCGCGAGTGTAATCTGCACAAAACAGTGCAATGCGCAAAATAGCGCGTTTAATAAACAGCACAAAATAGTGTAATGCGCAAAATGGCGAGAGTGTAAAGAGCACAAAACAGTGCGATGCGCAAAATAGCACGAGTGTAAACTGCAAAAAACGGTGCGATGCGCAAAATAGCGCGTTTGATATACTGCACAAAACATTGCAATGCGCAAAATACCGCGTTTGATAAACTGCACAAAACAGTGCGATGCGCAAAATATCGAGAGTGTAAACTGCACAAAACAGTGCGATGCGCAAAACAGCGCGAGTGTAAACTGCACAAAACAGTGCGATGCGCAAAATAGCGAGAGTGTAAACAGCACAAAACAGTGCGATACGCAAAATAGCGCGAGTGTAAACTGCACAAAACAGTGCACTGCGCAAAATAGCGCGAGTGTAAACTGCAAAAAATGGTGCGATGCGCAAAATAGCGCCTCTGATAAACTGCACAAAACAGTGCGATGCGCAAAATAACGCGTTTGGTAAACTGCACAAAACAGTGCGATGCGCAAAATAGCGAGAGTGTAAACTGCGCAAAACAGTGCGACGCGCAAAATAGTGCGAGTGTAAACTGCGCAAAACAGTGCGATGCGCAAAATAGCTCTTTTGGTAAATAGCACAAAATAGTGCGGTGCGCAAAATAGCGTGAGTGTAAATTGCACAAAATAGTGCGATGCGTAAAATAGCGCGATTGTAAACTGCACAAAACAGTGCGATGCGCAAAATAGCACGTTTGATAAACTGCACAAAACAGTGCGATGCGCAAAATAGAGCGAGTCTAAAATGCACAACACAGAGCGCTGCGCAAAATAGCGCGAGTGTAAACTGCACAAAATAGTGTGATGCGCAAAATAATGCGAGTGTAAACAGCACAAAACAGTGCGATGCGCAAAATAGCGCGAGTATAAACTGCACAAAGCAGTGCGCTGCGCAAAACAGTGCGCTGGGCTAAATAGCGCGAGTGTAATGTGCACAAAACAGTGCAATGCGCAAAATAGCGCATTTAATAAACAGCACAAAACAGTGTAATGTGCAAAATAGCGAGAGTGTAAACAGCACAAAACAGTGCGATGCGCAAAATAGCACGAGTGTAAACTGCAAAAAACGGTGCGATGCGCAAAATAGCGCGTTTGATAAACTGCACAAAACATTGCAATGCGCAAAATACCGCGTTTGATAAACCGCACAAAAACAGTGCGTTGCGCAAAATATCGAGAGTGTAAGCTGCACAAAACAGTGCGATGCGCAAAATAGCGAGATTGTAAACAGCACAAAACAGTGCGATACGCAAAATAGCGCGAGTGTAAACTGCACAAAAAAGTGCACTGCGCAAAATAGCGCGAGTGTAAACTGCACAAAACAGTGCGATGCGCAAAATAACGCGTTTGGTAAACTGCACAGAACAGTGCGATGCGCAAAATAGCGAGAGTGTAAACTGCGCAAAACAGTGCGATGTGCAAAATAGCACGTTTGATAAACTGTACAAAATAGTGCGATGCGCAAAATAGCACGTTTGATAAACTGCACAAAACAGTGCGATGCGCAAAATAGAGCGAGTGTAAAATGCACAAAACGGAGCGCTGCGCAAAATAGCGCGAGTGTAAACTGCACAAAATAGTGCGATGCGCAAAATAACGCGAGTGTAAACAGCACAACACAGTGCGATGCGCAAAATAGCGCGAGTGTAAACTGCACAAAGCAGTGCGCTGCGCAAAATAGCGCGAGTGTGAACTGCACAAAACAGTGCGTTGGGCTAAATAGCGCGAGTGTAATCTGCACAAAACAGTGCAATGCGCAAAATAGCGCGTTTAATAAACAGCACAAAATAGTGTAATGCGCAAAATAGCGAGAGTGTAAACAGCACAAAACAGTGCGATGCGCAAAATAGCACGAGTGTAAACTGCAAAAAACGGTGCGATGCGCAAAGTAGCGCGTTTGATATACTGCACAAAACATTGCAATGCGCAAAATACCGCGTTTGATAAACTGCACAAAACAGTGCGATGCGCAAAATATCGAGAGTGTAAACTGCACAAAACAGTGAGATGCGCAAAACAGCGCGAGTGTAAACTGCACAAAACAGTGCGATGCGCAAAATAGCGAGAGTGTAAACAGCACAAAACAGTGCGATACGCAAAATAGCGCGAGTGTAAACTGCACAAAACAGTGCACTGCGCAAAATACCGCGAGTGTAAACTGCAAAAAATGGTGCGATGCGCAAAATAGCGCGTCTGATAAACTGCACAAAACAGTGCGATGCGCAAAGTAACGCGTTTGGTAAACTGCACAAAACAGTGCGATGCGCAAAATAGCGAGAGTGTAAACTGCGCAAAACAGTGCGATGCGCAAAATAGCACAGTGTAAACTGCGTTAAACAGTGCGATGCGCAAAATAGCTCCTTTGGTAAATAGCACAAAATAGTGCGCTGCGCAAAATAGGGTAAGTGTAAATTGCACAAAATAGTGCGATGCGTAAAATAGCGCGATTGTAAACTGCACAAAACAGTGCGATGCGCAAAATAGCACGTTTGATAAACTGCACAAAACAGTGCGATGCGCAAAATAGAGTAGGTGTAAAATGCACAAAACAGAGCGCTGCGCAAAATAGCGCAAGTGTAAACTGCACAAAATAGTGCGATGCGCAAAATAACGCGAGTGTAAACAGCACAACACAGTGCGATGCGTAAAATAGCGCGAGTGTCAACTGCACAAAGCAGTGCGCTACGCAAAATAGCGCGAGTGTGAACTGCACAAAACAGTACGCTGGGCTAAATAGCGCGAGTGTAATCTGCACAAAACAGTGCAATGCGCAAAATAGCGCGTTTAATAAACAGCACAAAACAGTGTAATGCGCAAAATAGCGAGAGTGTAAACAGCACAAAACAGTGCGATGCGCAAAATAGCACGACTGTAAACTGCAAAAAACGGTGCGATGCGCAAAATAGCGCGTTTGATAAACTGCACAAAACATTGCAATGCGCAAAATACCGCGTTTGATAAACGGCAGAAAACAGTGCGATGCGCAAAATATCGAGAGTGTAAACTGCACAAAACAGTGCGATGCGCAAAACAGCGCGAGTGTAAACTGCACAAAACAGTGCGATGCGCAAAATAACGCAAGTGTAAACAGCACAACACAGTGCGATGCGCAAAATAGCGCGAGTGTAAACTGCACAAAGCAGTGCGCTGCGCAAAATAGCGCGAGTGTGAACTGCACAAAACAGTGCGTTGGGCTAAATAGCGCGAGTGTAATCTGCACAAAACAGTGCAATGCGCAAAATAGCGCGTTTAATAAACAGCACAAAACAGTGTAATGCGCAAAATAGCGAGAGTGTAAACAGCACAAAACAGTGCGATGCGCAAAATAGCACGAGTGTAAACTGCAAAAAACGGTGAGTTGCGCAAAATAGCGCGTTTGATAAACTGCACAAAACATTGCAATGCGCAAAATACCGCGTTTGATAAACTGCACAAAACAGTGCGATGCGCAAAATATCGAGAGTGTAAACTGCACAAAACAGTGCGATGCGCAAAACAGCGCGAGTGTAAACTGCACAAAACAGTGCGATGCGCAAAATAGCGAGAGTGTAAACTGCGCAAAACAGTGCGATGTGCAAAATAGCACGTTTGATAAACTGCACAAAATAGTGCGATGCGCAAAATAGCACGTTTGATAAACTGCACAAAACAGTGCGATGCGCAAAATAGAGCGAGTGTAAAATGCACAAAACAGAGCGCTGCGCAAAATAGCGCGAGTGTAAACTGCACAAAATAGTGCGATGCGCAAAATAACGCGAGTGTAAACAGCACAACACAGTGCGATGCGCAAAATAGCGCGAGTGTAAACTGCACAAAGCAGTGCGCTGCGCAAAATAGCGCGAGTGTGAACTGCACAAAACAGTGCGTTGGGCTAAATAGCGCGAGTGTAATCTGCACAAAACAGTGCAATGCGCAAAATAGCGCGTTTAATAAACAGCACAAAATAGTGTAATGCGCAAAATGGCGAGAGTGTAAACAGCACAAAACAGTGCGATGCGCAAAATAGCACGAGTGTAAACTGCAAAAAACGGTGCGATGCGCAAAATAGCGCGTTTGATATACTGCACAAAACATTGCAATGCGCAAAATACCGCGTTTGATAAACTGCACAAAACAGTGCGATGCGCAAAATATCGAGAGTGTAAACTGCACAAAACAGTGCGATGCGCAGAACAGCGCGAGTGTAAACTGCACAAAACAGTGCGATGCGCAAAATAGCGAGAGTGTAAACAGCACAAAACAGTGCGAAACGCAAAATAGCGCGAGTGTAAACTGCACAAAACAGTGCACTGCGCAAAATAGCGCGAGTGTAAACTGCAAAAAATGGTGCGATGCGCAAAATAGCGCGTCTGATAAACTGCACAAAACAGTGCGATGCGCAAAATAACGCATTTGGTAAACTGCACAAAACAGTGCGATGCGCAAAATAGCGAGAGTGTAAACTGCGCAAAACAGTGCGATGCGCAAAATAGTGCGAGTGTAAACTGCGCAAAACAGTGCGATGCGCAAAATAGCTCTTTTGGTAAATAGCACAAAATAGTGCGGTGTGCAAAATAGCGTGAGTGTAAATTGCACAAAATAGTGCGATGCGTAAAATAGCGCGATTGTAAACTGCACAAAACAGTGCGATGCGCAAAATAGCACGTTTGATAAACTGCACAAAACAGTGCGATGCGCAAAATAGAGCGAGTGTAAAATGCACAAAACAGAGCGCTGCGCAAAATAGCGCGAGTGTAAACTGCACAAAATAGTGCGATGCGCAAAATAACGCGAGTGTAAACAGCACAAAACAGTGCGATGCGCAAAATAGCGCGAGTATAAACTGCACAAAGCAGTGCGCTGCGCAAAATAGCGCGAGTGTGAACTGCACAAAACAGTGCGCTGGGCTAAATAGCGCGAGTGTAATGTGCACAAAACAGTGCAATGCGCAAAATAGCGCATTTAATAAACAGCACAAAACAGTGTAATGTGCAAAATAGCGAGAGTGTAAACAGCACAAAACAGTGCGATGCGCAAAATAGCACGAGTGTAAACTGCAAAAAACGGTGCGATGCGCAAAATAGCGCGTTTGATAAACTGCACAAAACATTGCAATGCGCAAAATACCGCGTTTGATAAACCGCACAAAACAGTGCGTTGCGCAAAATATCGAGAGTGTAAACTGCACAAAACAGTGCGATGCGCAAAATAGCGAGATTGTAAACAGCACAAAACAGTGCGATACGCAAAATAGCGCGAGTGTAAACTGCACAAAAAAGTGCACTGCGCAAAATAGCGCGAGTGTAAACTGCACAAAACAGTGCGATGCGCAAAATAACGCGTTTGGTAAACTGCACAAAACAGTGCGATGCGCAAAATAGCGAGAGTGTAAACTGCGCAAAACAGTGCGATGTGCAAAATAGCACGTTTGATAAACTGCACAAAATAGTGCGATGCGCAAAATAGCACGTTTGATAAACTGCACAAAACAGTGCGATGCGCAAAATAGAGCGAGTGTAAAATGCACAAAACAGAGCGCTGCGCAAAATAGCGCGAGTGTAAACTGCACAAAATAGTGCGATGCGCAAAATAACGCGAGTGTAAACAGCACAACACAGTGCGATGCGCAAAATAGCGCGAGTGTAAACTGCACAAAGCAGTGCGCTGCGCAAAATAGCGCGAGTGAGAACTGCACAAAACAGTGCGTTGGGCTAAATAGCGCGAGTGTAATCTGCACAAAACAGTGCAATGCGCAAAATAGCGCGTTTAATAAACAGCACAAAATAGTGTAATGCGCAAAATAGCGAGAGTGTAAACAGCACAAAACAGTGCGATGCGCAAAATAGCACGAGTGTAAACTGCAAAAAACGGTGCGATGCGCAAAATAGCGCGTTTGATATACTGCACAAAACATTGCAATGCGCAAAATACCGCGTTTGATAAACTGCACAAAACAGTGCGATGCGCAAAATATCGAGAGTGTGAACTGCACAAAACAGTGCGATGCGCAAAACAGCGCGAGTGTAAACTGCACAAAACAGTGCGATGCGCAAAATAGCGAGAGTGTAAACAGCACAAAACAGTGCGATACGCAAAATAGCGCGAGTGTAAACTGCACAAAACAGTGCACTGCGCAAAATACCGCGAGTGTAAACTGCAAAAAATGGTGCGATGCGCAAAATAGCGCGTCTGATAAACTGCACAAAACAGTGCGATGCGCAAAGTAACGCGTTTGGTAAACTGCACAAAACAGTGCGATGCGCAAAATAGCGAGAGTGTAAACTGCGCAAAACAGTGCGATGCGCAAAATAGCGCAGTGTAAACTGCGTTAAACAGTGCGATGCGCAAAATAGCTCCTTTGGTAAATAGCACAAAATAGTGCGCTGCGCAAAATAGGGTGAGTGTAAATTGCACAAAATAGTGCGATGCGTAAAATAGCGCGATTGTAAACTGCACAAAACAGTGCGATGCGCAAAATAGCACGTTTGATAAACTGCACAAAACAGTGCGATGCGCAAAATAGAGCGAGTGTAAAATGCACAAAACAGAGCGCTGCGCAAAATAGCGCGAGTGTAAACTGCACAAAATAGTGCGATGCGCAAAATAACGCGAGTGTAAACAGCACAACACAGTGCGATGCGCAAAATAGCGCGAGTGTCAACTGCACAAAGCAGTGCGCTGCGCAAAATAGCGCGAGTGTGAACTGCACAAAACAGTACGCTGGGCTAAATAGCGCGAGTGTAATCTGCACAAAACAGTGCAATGCGCAAAATAGCGCGTTTAATAAACAGCACAAAACAGTGTAATGCGCAAAATAGCGAGAGTGTAAACAGCACAAAACAGTGCGATGCGCAAAATAGCACGGCTGTAAACTGCAAAAAACGGTGCGATGCGCAAAATAGCGCGTTTGATAAACTGCACAAAACATTGCAATGCGCAAAATACCGCGTTTGATAAACGGCAGAAAACAGTGCGATGCGCAAAATATCGAGAGTGTAAACTGCACAAAACAGTGCGATGCGCAAAACAGCGCGAGTGTAAACTGCACAAAACAGTGCGATGCGAAAAATAACGCAAGTGTAAACAGCACAACACAGTGCGATGCGCAAAATAGCGCGAGTGTAAACTGCACAAAGCAGTGCGCTGCGCAAAATAGCGCGAGTGTGAACTGCACAAAACAGTGCGTTGGGCTAAATAGCGCGAGTGTAATCTGCACAAAACAGTGCAATGCGCAAAATAGCGCGTTTAATAAACAGCACAAAACAGTGTAATGCGCAAAATAGCGAGAGTGTAAACAGCACAAAACAGTGCGATGCGCAAAATAGCACGAGTGTAAACTGCAAAAAACGGTGCGTTGCGCAAAATAGCGCGTTTGATAAACTGCACAAAACATTGCAATGCGCAAAATACCGCGTTTGATAAACTGCACAAAACAGTGCGATGCGCAAAATATCGAGAGTGTAAACTGCACAAAACAGTGCGATGCGCAAAACAGCGCGAGTGTAAACTGCACAAAACAGTGAGATGCGCAAAATAGCGAGAGTGTAAACAGCACAAAACAGTGCGATACGCAAAATAGCGCGAGTGTAAACTGCACAAAACAGTGCACTGCGCAAAATAGCGCGAGTGTAAACTGCAAAAAATGGTGCGATGCGCAAAATAGCGCGTCTGATAAACTGCACAAAACAGTGCGATGCGCAAAATAACGCGTTTGGTAAACTGCACAAAACAGTGCGATGCGCAAAATAGCGAGAGTGTAAACTGCGCAAAACAGTGCGATGCGCAAAACAGTGCGAGTGTAAACTGCGCAAAACAGTGCGATGCGCAAAATAGCTCTTTTGGTAAATAGCACAAAATAGTGCGGTGCGCAAAATAGCGTGAGTGTAAATTGCACAAAATAGTGCGATGCGTAAAATAGCGCGATTGTAAACTGCACAAAACAGTGCGATGCGCAAAATAGCACGTTTGATAAACTGCACAAAACAGTGCGATGCGCAAAATAGAGCGAGTGTAAAATGCACAACACAGAGCGCTGCGCAAAATAGCGCGAGTGTAAACTGCACAAAATAGTGTGATGCGCAAAATAACGCGAGTGTAAACAGCACAAAACAGTGCGATGCGCAAAAATACCGCGAGTATAAACTGCACAAAGCAGTGCGCTGCGCAAAATAGCGCGAGTGTGAACTGCACAAAACAGTGCGCTGGGCTAAATAGCGCGAGTGTAATGTGCACAAAACAGTGCAATGCGCAAAATAGCGCATTTAATAAACAGCACAAAACAGTGTAATGTGCAAAATAGCGAGAGTGTAAACAGCACAAAACAGTGCGATGCGCAAAATAGCACGAGTGTAAACTGCAAAAAACGGTGCGATGCGCAAAATAGCGGGTTTGATAAACTGCACAAAACATTGCAATGCGCAAAATACCGCGTTTGATAAACCGCACAAAACAGTGCGTTGCGCAAAATATCGAGAGTGTAAACTGCACAAAACAGTGCGATGCGCAAAATAGCGAGATTGTAAACAGCACAAAACAGTGCGATACGCAAAATAGCGCGAGTGTAAACTGCACAAAAAAGTGCACTGCGCAAAATAGCCCGAGTGTAAACTGCACAAAACAGTGCGATGCGCAAAATAACGCGTTTGGTAAACTGCACAAAACAGTGCGATGCGCAAAATAGCGAGAGTGTAAACTGCGCAAAACAGTGCGATGTGCAAAATAGCACGTTTGATAAACTGCACAAAATAGTGCGATGCGCAAAATAGCACGTTTGATAAACTGCACAAAACAGTGCGATGCAAAAATAGAGCGAGTGTAAAATGCACAAAACAGAGCGCTGCGCAAAATAGCGCGAGTGTAAACTGCACAAAATAGTGCGATGCGCAAAATAACGCGAGTGTAAACAGCACAACACAGTGCGATGCGCAAAATAGCGCGAGTGTAAACTGCACAAAGCAGTGCACTGCGCAAAATAGCGCGAGTGTGAACTGCACAAAACAGTGCGTTGGGCTAAATTGCGCGAGTGTAATCTGCACAAAACAGTGCAATGCGCAAAATAGCGCGTTTAATAAACAGCACAAAATAGTGTAATGCGCAAAATGGCGAGAGTGTAAACAGCACAAAACAGTGCGATGCGCAAAATAGCACGAGTGTAAACTGCAAAAAACGGTGCGATGCGCAAAATAGCGCGTTTGATATACTGCACAAAACATTGCAATGCGCAAAATACCGCGTTTGATAAACTGCACAAAACAGTGCGATGCGCAAAATATCGAGAGTGTAAACTGCACAAAACAGTGCGATGCGCAAAACAGCGCGAGTGTAAACTGCACAAAACAGTGCGATGCGCAAAATAGCGAGAGTGTAAACAGCACAAAACAGTGCGATACGCAAAATAGCGCGAGTGTAAACTGCACAAAACAGTGCACTGCGCAAAATAGCGCGAGTGTAAACTGCAAAAAATGGTGCGATGCGCAAAATAGCGCGTCTGATAAACTGCACAAAATAGTGCGATGCGCAAAATAACGCGTTTGGTAAACTGCACAAAACAGTGCGATGCGCAAAATAGCGAGAGTGTAAACTGCGCAAAACAGTGCGATGCGCAAAATAGTGCGAGTGTAAACTGCGCAAAACAGTGCGATGCGCAAAATAGCTCTTTTGGTAAATAGCACAAAATAGTGCGGTGCGCAAAATAGCGTGAGTGTAAATTGCACAAAATAGTGCGATGCGTAAAATAGCGCGATTGTAAACTGCACAAAACAGTGCGATGCGCAAAATAGCACGTTTGATAAACTGCACAAAACAGTGCGATGCGCAAAATAGAGCGAGTGTAAAATGCACAACACAGAGCGCTGCGCAAAATAGCGCGAGTGTAAACTGCACAAAATAGTGGGATGCGCAAAATAACGCGAGTGTAAACAGCACAAAACAGTGCGATGCGCAAAATAGCGCGAGTATAAACTGCACAAAGCAGTGCGCTGCGCAAAATAGCGCGAGTGTGAACTGCACAAAACAGTGCGCTGGGCTAAATAGCGCGAGTGTAATGTGCACAAAACAGTGCAATGCGCAAAATAGCGCATTTAATAAACAGCACAAAACAGTGTAATGTGCAAAATAACGAGAGTGTAAACAGCACAAAACAGTGCGATGCGCAAAATAGCACGAGTGTAAACTGCAAAAAACGGTGCGATGCGCAAAATAGCGGGTTTGATAAACTGCACAAAACATTGCAATGCGCAAAATACCGCGTTTGATAAACCGCACAAAACAGTGCGTTGCGCAAAATATCGAGAGTGTAAACTGCACAAAACAGTGCGATGCAAAAATAGCGAGATTGTAAACAGCACAAAACAGTGCGATACGCAAAATAGCGCGAGTGTAAACTGCACAAAAAAGTGCACTGCGCAAAATAGCGCGAGTGTAAACTGCACAAAACAGTGCGATGCGCAAAATAACGCGTTTGGTAAACTGCACAAAACAGTGCGATGCGCAAAATAGCGAGAGTGTAAACTGCGCAAAACAGTGCGATGTGCAAAATAGCACGTTTGATAAACTGCACAAAATAGTGCGATGCGCAAAATAGCACGTTTGATAAACTGCACAAAACAGTGCGATGGGCAAAATAGAGCGAGTGTAAAATGCACAAAACAGAGCGCTGCGCAAAATAGCGCGAGTGTAAACTGCACAAAATAGTGCGATGCGCAAAATAACGCGAGTGTAAACAGCACAACACAGTGCGATGCGCAAAATAGCGCGAGTGTAAACTGCACAAAGCAGTGCGCTGCGCAAAATAGCGCGAGTGTGAACTGCACAAAACAGTGCGTTGGGCTAAATAGCGCGAGTGTAATCTGCACAAAACAGTGCAATGCGCAAAATAGCGCGTTTAATAAACAGCACAAAATAGTGTAATGCGCAAAATGGCGAGAGTGTAAACAGCACAAAACAGTGCGATGCGCAAAATAGCACGAGTGTAAACTGCAAAAAACGGTGCGATGCGCAAAATAGCGCGTTTGATATACTGCACAAAACATTGCAATGCGCAAAATACCGCGTTTGATAAACTGCACAAAACAGTGCGATGCGCAAAATATCGAGAGTGTAAACTGCACAAAACAGTGCGATGCGCAAAACAGCGCGAGTGTAAACTGCACAAAACAGTGCGATGCGCAAAATAGCGAGAGTGTAAACAGCACAAAACAGTGCGATACGCAAAATAGCGCGAGTGTAAACTGCACAAAACAGTGCACTGCGCAAAATAGCGCGAGTGTAAACTGCAAAAAATGGTGCGATGCGCAAAATAGCGCGTCTGATAAACTGCACAAAACAGTGCGATGCGCAAAATAACGCGTTTGGCAAACTGCACAAAACAGTGCGATGCGCAAAATAGCGAGAGTGTAAACTGCGCAAAACAGTGCGATGCGCAAAATAGTGCGAGTGTAAACTGCGCAAAACAGTGCGATGCGCAAAATAGCTCTTTTGGTAAATAGCACAAAATAGTGCGGTGCGCAAAATAGCGTGAGTGTAAATTGTACAAAATAGTGCGATGCGTAAAATAGCGCGATTGTAAACTGCACAAAACAGTGCGATGCGCAAAATAGCACGTTTGATAAACTGCACAAAACAGTGCGATGCGCAAAATAGAGCGAGTGTAAAATGCACAACACAGAGCGCTGCGCAAAATAGCGCGAGTGTAAACTGCACAAAATAGTGGGATGCGCAAAATAACGCGAGTGTAAACAGCACAAAACAGTGCGATGCGCAAAATAGCGCGAGTATAAACTGCACAAAGCAGTGCGCTGCGCAAAATAGCGCGAGTGTGAACTGCACAAAACAGTGCGCTGGGCTACATAGCGCGAGTGTAATGTGCACAAAACAGTGCAATGCGCAAAATAGCGCATTTAATAAACAGCACAAAACAGTGTAATGTGCAAAATAACGAGAGTGTAAACAGCACAAAACAGTGCGATGCGCAAAATAGCACGAGTGTAAACTGCAAAAAACGGTGCGATGCGCAAAATAGCGGGTTTGATAAACTGCACAAAACATTGCAATGCGCAAAATACCGCGTTTGATAAACCGCACAAAACAGTGCGTTGCGCAAAATATCGAGAGTGTAAACTGCACAAAACAGTGCGATGCGCAAAATAGCGAGATTGTAAACAGCACAAAACAGTGCGATACGCAAAATAGCGCGAGTGTAAACTGCACAAAAAAGTGCACTGCGCAAAATAGCGCGAGTGTAAACTGCACAAAACAGTGCGATGCGCAAAATAACGCGTTTGGTAAACTGCACAAAACAGTGCGATGCGCAAAATAGCGAGAGTGTAAACTGCGCAAAACAGTGCGATGTGCAAAATAGCACGTTTGATAAACTGCACAAAATAGTGCGATGCGCAAAATAGCACGTTTGATAAACTGCACAAAACAGTGCGATGGGCAAAATAGAGCGAGTGTAAAATGCACAAAACAGAGCGCTGCGCAAAATAGCGCGAGTGTAAACTGCACAAAATAGTGCGATGCGCAAAATAACGCGAGTGTAAACAGCACAACACAGTGCGATGCGCAAAATAGCGCGAGTGTAAACTGCACAAAGCAGTGCGCTGCGCAAAATAGCGCGAGTGTGAACTGCACAAAACAGTGCGTTGGGCTAAATAGCGCGAGTGTAATCTGCACAAAACAGTGCAATGCGCAAAATAGCGCGTTTAATAAACAGCACAAAATAGTGTAATGCGCAAAATGGCGAGAGTGTAAACAGCACAAAACAGTGCGATGCGCAAAATAGCACGAGTGTAAACTGCAAAAAACGGTGCGATGCACAAAATAGCGCGTTTGATATACTGCACAAAACATTGCAATGCGCAAAATACCGCGTTTGATAAACTGCACAAAACAGTGCGATGCGCAAAATATCGAGAGTGTAAACTGCACAAAACAGTGCGATGCGCAAAACAGCGCGAGTGTAAACTGCACAAAACAGTGCGATGCGCAAAATAGCGAGAGTGTAAACAGCACAAAACAGTGCGATACGCAAAATAGCGCGAGTGTAAACTGCACAAAACAGTGCACTGCGCAAAATAGCGCGAGTGTAAACTGCAAAAAATGGTGCGATGCGCAAAATAGCGCGTCTGATAAACTGCACAAAACAGTGCGATGCGCAAAATAACGCGTTTGGCAAACTGCACAAAACAGTGCGATGCGCAAAATAGCGAGAGTGTAAACTGCGCAAAACAGTGCGATGCGCAAAATAGTGCGAGTGTAAACTGCGCAAAACAGTGCGATGCGCAAAATAGCTCTTTTGGTAAATAGCACAAAATAGTGCGGTGCGCAAAATAGCGTGAGTGTAAATTGTACAAAATAGTGCGATGCGTAAAATAGCGCGATTGTAAACTGCACAAAACAGTGCGATGCGCAAAATAGCACGTTTGATAAACTGCACAAAACAGTGCGATGCGCAAAATAGAGCGAGTGTAAAATGCACAACACAGAGCGCTGCGCAAAATAGCGCGAGTGTAAACTGCACAAAATAGTGGGATGCGCAAAATAACGCGAGTGTAAACAGCACAAAACAGTGCGATGCGCAAAATAGCGCGAGTATAAACTGCACAAAGCAGTGCGCTGCGCAAAATAGCGCGAGTGTGAACTGCACAAAACAGTGCGCTGGGCTACATAGCGCGAGTGTAATGTGCACAAAACAGTGCAATGCGCAAAATAGCGCATTTAATAAACAGCACAAAACAGTGTAATGTGCAAAATAACGAGAGTGTAAACAGCACAAAACAGTGCGATGCGCAAAATAGCACGAGTGTAAACTGCAAAAAACGGTGCGATGCGCAAAATAGCGGGTTTGATAAACTGCACAAAACATTGCAATGCGCAAAATACCGCGTTTGATAAACCGCACAAAACAGTGCGTTGCGCAAAATATCGAGAGTGTAAACTGCACAAAACAGTGCGATGCGCAAAATAGCGAGATTGTAAACAGCACAAAACAGTGCGATACGCAAAATAGCGCGAGTGTAAACTGCACAAAAAAGTGCACTGCGCAAAATAGCGCGAGTGTAAACTGCACAAAACAGTGCGATGCGCAAAATAACGCGTTTGGTAAACTGCACAAAACAGTGCGATGCGCAAAATAGCGAGAGTGTAAACTGCGCAAAACAGTGCGATGTGCAAAATAGCACGTTTGATAAACTGCACAAAATAGTGCGATGCGCAAAATAGCACGTTTGATAAACTGCACAAAACAGTGCGATGGGCAAAATAGAGCGAGTGTAAAATGCACAAAACAGAGCGCTGCGCAAAATAGCGCGAGTGTAAACTGCACAAAATAGTGCGATGCGCAAAATAACGCGAGTGTAAACAGCACAACACAGTGCGATGCGCAAAATAGCGCGAGTGTAAACTGCACAAAGCAGTGCGCTGCGCAAAATAGCGCGAGTGTGAACTGCACAAAACAGTGCGTTGGGCTAAATAGCGCGAGTGTAATCTGCACAAAACAGTGCAATGCGCAAAATAGCGCGTTTAATAAACAGCACAAAATAGTGTAATGCGCAAAATGGCGAGAGTGTAAACAGCACAAAACAGTGCGATGCGCAAAATAGCACGAGTGTAAACTGCAAAAAACGGTGCGATGCGCAAAATAGCGCGTTTGATATACTGCACAAAATATTGCAATGCGCAAAATACCGCGTTTGATAAACTGCACAAAACAGTGCGATGCGCAAAATATCGAGAGTGTAAACTGCACAAAACAGTGCGATGCGCAAAACAGCGCGAGTGTAAACTGCACAAAACAGTGCGATGCGCAAAATAGCGAGAGTGTAAACAGCACAAAACAGTGCGATACGCAAAATAGCGCGAGCGTAAACTGCACAAAACAGTGCACTGCGCAAAATAGCGCGAGTGTAAACTGCAAAAAATGGTGCGATGCGCAAAATAGCGCGTCTGATAAACTGCACAAAACAGTGCGATGCGCAAAGTAACGCGTTTGGTAAACTGCACAAAACAGTGCGATGCGCAAAATAGCGAGAGTGTAAACTGCGCAAAACAGTGCGATGCGCAAAATAGCGCAGTGTAAACTGCGTTAAACAGTGCGATGCGCAAAATAGCTCCTTTGGTAAATAGCACAAAATAGTGCGCTGCGCAAAATAGGGTGAGTGTAAATTGCACAAAATAGTGCGATGCGTAAAATAGCGCGATTGTAAACTGCACAAAACAGTGCGATGCGCAAAATAGCACGTTTGATAAACTGCACAAAACAGTGCGATGCGCAAAATAGAGCGAGTGTAAAATGCACAAAACAGAGCGCTGCGCAAAATAGCGCGAGTGTAAACTGCACAAAATAGTGCGATGCGCAAAATAACGCGAGTGTAAACAGCACAACACAGTGCGATGCGCAAAATAGCGCGAGTGTCAACTGCACAAAGCAGTGCGCTGCGCAAAATAGCGCGAGTGTGAACTGCACAAAACAGTACGCTGGGCTAAATAGCGCGAGTGTAATCTGCACAAAACAGTGCAATGCGCAAAATAGCGCGTTTAATAAACAGCACAAAACAGTGTAATGCGCAAAATAGCGAGAGTGTAAACAGCACAAAACAGTGCGATGCGCAAAATAGCACGACTGTAAACTGCAAAAAACGGTGCGATGCGCAAAATAGCGCGTTTGATAAACTGCACAAAACATTGCAATGCGCAAAATACCGCGTTTGATAAACGGCAGAAAACAGTGCGATGCGCAAAATATCGAGAGTGTAAACTGCACAAAACAGTGCGATGCGCAAAACAGCGCGAGTGTAAACTGCACAAAACAGTGCGATGCGCAAAATAGCGAGAGTGTAAACAGCACAAAACAGTGCGATACGCAAAATAGCGCGAGTGTAAACTGCACAAAACAGTGCACTGCGCAAAATAGCGCGAGTGTAAACTGCAAAAAATGGTGCGATGCGCAAAATAGCGCGTCTGATAAACTGCACAAAACAGTGCGATGCGCAAAATAACGCGTTTGGTAAACTGCACAAAACAGTGCGATGCGCAAAATAGCGAGAGTGTAAATTGCGCAAAACAGTGCGATGCGCAAAATAGCGCGAGTGTAAACTGCGTTAAACAGTGCGATGCGCAAAATAGCTCCTTTGGTAAATCGCACAAAACAGTGCGGTGCGCAAAATAGCGTGAGTGTAAATTGCACAAAATAGTGCGATGCGTAAAATAGCGCGATTGTAAACTGCACAAAACAGTGCGATGCGCAAAATAGCACGTTTGATAAACTGCACAAAACAGTGCGATGCGCAAAATAGAGCGAGTGTAAAATGCACAAAACTGAGCGCTGCGCAAAATAGCGCGAGTGTAAACTGCACAAAATAGTGCGATGCGCAAAATAACGCGAGTGTAAACAGCACAAAACAGTGCGATGCGTAAAATAGCGCGAGTATAAACTGCACAAAGCCGTGCGCTGCGCAAAATAGCGCGAGTGTGAACTGCACAAAACAGTGCGCTGGGCTAAATTGCGCGAGTGTAATTTGCACAAAACAGTGCAATGCGCAAAATAGCGCATTTAATAAACAGCACAAAACAGTGTAATGCGCAAAATAGCGAGAGTGTAAACAGCACAAAACAGTGCGATGCGCAAAATAGCTCGAGTGTAAACTGCAAAAAACGGTGCGATGCGCAAAATAGCGCGTTTGATAAACTGCACAAAACATTGCAATGCGTAAAATACCGCGTTTGATAAACTGCACAAAACAGTGCGATGCGCAAAATATCGAGAGTATAAACTGCACAAAACAGTGCGATGCGCAAAACAGCGCGAGTGTAAACTGCACAAAACAGTGCGATGCGCAAAATAGCGAGAGTGTAAACAGCACAAAACAGTGCGATACGCAAAATAGCGCGAGTGTAAACTGCACAAAACAGTGCATTGCGCAAAATAGCGCGAGTGTAAACTGCAAAAAATGGTGCGATGCGCAAAATAGCGCGTCTGATAAACTGCACAAAACAGTGCGATGCGCAAAATAACGCGTTTGGTAAACTGCACAAAACAGTGCGATGCGCAAAATAGCGAGAGTGTAAACTACGTAAAACAGTGCGATGCGCAAAATAGCGCGAGTGTAAACTGCGCAAAACAGTGCGATGCGCAAAATAGCTCTTTTGGTAAATAGCACAAAATAGTGCGGTGCGCAAAATATCGTGAGTGTAAATTGCACAAAATAGTGCGATGCGTAAAATAGCGCGATTGTAAACTGCACAAAACAGTGCGATGCGCAAAATAGCACGTTTGATAAACTGCACAAAACAGTGCGATGCGCAAAATAGAGCGAGTGTAAAATGCACAAAACAGAGCGCTGCGCAAAATAGCGCGAGTGTAAACTGCACAAAATAGTGTGATGCGCAAAATAACGCGAGTGTAAACAGCACAAAACAGTGCGATGCGCAAAATAGCGTGAGTGTAAACTGCACAAAACAGTGCGATGCGCAAAATAGCGAGAGTGTAAACAGCACAAAACAGTGCGATACGCAAAATAGCGCGAGTGTAAACTGCACAAAACAGTGCACTGCGCAAAATAGCGCGAGTGTAAACTGCAAAAAATGGTGCGATGCGCAAAATAGCGCGTCTGATAAACTGCACAAAACAGTGCGATGCGCAAAATAACGCGTTTGGTAAACTGCACAAAACAGTGCGATGCGCAAAATAGCGAGAGTGTAAACTGCGCAAAACAGTGCGATGCGCAAAATAGCGCGAGTGTAAACTGCGTTAAACATTGCGATGCGCAAAATAGCTCCTTTGGTAAATAGCACAAAATAGTGCGGTGCGCAAAATAGCGTGAGTGTAAATTGCACAAAATAGTGCGATGCGTAAAATAGCGCGATTGTAAACTGCACAAAACAGTGCGATGCGCAAAATAGCACGTTTGATAAACTGCACAAAACAGTGCGATGCGCAAAATAGAGCGAGTGTAAAATGCACAAAATGAGCGCTGCGCAAAATAGCGCGAGTGTAAACTGCACAAAATAGTGCGATGCGCAAAATAACGCGAGTGTAAACAGCACAAAACAGTGCGATGCGTAAAATAGCGAGAGTGTAAACTGCACAAAGCAGTGCGCTGCGCAAAATAGCGCGAGTGTGAACTGCACAAAACAGTGCGCTGGGCTAAATTGCGCGAGTGTAATTTGCACAAAACAGTGCAATGCGCAAAATAGCGCATTTAATAAACAGCACAAAACAGTGTAATGCGCAAAATAGCGAGAGTGTAAACAGCACAAAACAGTGCGATGCGCAAAATAGCACGGCTGTAAACTGCAAAAAACGGTGCGATGCGCAAAATAGCGCGTTTGATAAACTGCACAAAACATTGCAATGCGCAAAATACCGCGTTTGATAAACGGCAGAAAACAGTGCGATGCGCAAAATATCGAGAGTGTAAACTGCACAAAACAGTGCGATGCGCAAAACAGCGCGAGTGTAAACTGCACAAAACAGTGCGATGCGAAAAATAACGCAAGTGTAAACAGCACAACACAGTGCGATGCGCAAAATAGCGCGAGTGTAAACTGCACAAAGCAGTGCGCTGCGCAAAATAGCGCGAGTGTGAACTGCACAAAACAGTGCGTTGGGCTAAATAGCGCGAGTGTAATCTGCACAAAACAGTGCAATGCGCAAAATAGCGCGTTTAATAAACAGCACAAAACAGTGTAATGCGCAAAATAGCGAGAGTGTAAACAGCACAAAACAGTGCGATGCGCAAAATAGCACGAGTGTAAACTGCAAAAAACGGTGCGTTGCGCAAAATAGCGCGTTTGATAAACTGCACAAAACATTGCAATGCGCAAAATACCGCGTTTGATAAACTGCACAAAACAGTGCGATGCGCAAAATATCGAGAGTGTAAACTGCACAAAACAGTGCGATGCGCAAAACAGCGCGAGTGTAAACTGCACAAAACAGTGAGATGCGCAAAATAGCGAGAGTGTAAACAGCACAAAACAGTGCGATACGCAAAATAGCGCGAGTGTAAACTGCACAAAACAGTGCACTGCGCAAAATAGCGCGAGTGTAAACTGCAAAAAATGGTGCGATGCGCAAAATAGCGCGTCTGATAAACTGCACAAAACAGTGCGATGCGCAAAATAACGCGTTTGGTAAACTGCACAAAACAGTGCGATGCGCAAAATAGCGAGAGTGTAAACTGCGCAAAACAGTGCGATGCGCAAAACAGTGCGAGTGTAAACTGCGCAAAACAGTGCGATGCGCAAAATAGCTCTTTTGGTAAATAGCACAAAATAGTGCGGTGCGCAAAATAGCGTGAGTGTAAATTGCACAAAATAGTGCGATGCGTAAAATAGCGCGATTGTAAACTGCACAAAACAGTGCGATGCGCAAAATAGCACGTTTGATAAACTGCACAAAACAGTGCGATGCGCAAAATAGAGCGAGTGTAAAATGCACAACACAGAGCGCTGCGCAAAATAGCGCGAGTGTAAACTGCACAAAATAGTGTGATGCGCAAAATAACGCGAGTGTAAACAGCACAAAACAGTGCGATGCGCAAAAATACCGCGAGTATAAACTGCACAAAGCAGTGCGCTGCGCAAAATAGCGCGAGTGTGAACTGCACAAAACAGTGCGCTGGGCTAAATAGCGCGAGTGTAATGTGCACAAAACAGTGCAATGCGCAAAATAGCGCATTTAATAAACAGCACAAAACAGTGTAATGTGCAAAATAGCGAGAGTGTAAACAGCACAAAACAGTGCGATGCGCAAAATAGCACGAGTGTAAACTGCAAAAAACGGTGCGATGCGCAAAATAGCGGGTTTGATAAACTGCACAAAACATTGCAATGCGCAAAATACCGCGTTTGATAAACCGCACAAAACAGTGCGTTGCGCAAAATATCGAGAGTGTAAACTGCACAAAACAGTGCGATGCGCAAAATAGCGAGATTGTAAACAGCACAAAACAGTGCGATACGCAAAATAGCGCGAGTGTAAACTGCACAAAAAAGTGCACTGCGCAAAATAGCGCGAGTGTAAACTGCACAAAACAGTGCGATGCGCAAAATAACGCGTTTGGTAAACTGCACAAAACAGTGCGATGCGCAAAATAGCGAGAGTGTAAACTGCGCAAAACAGTGCGATGTGCAAAATAGCACGTTTGATAAACTGCACAAAATAGTGCGATGCGCAAAATAGCACGTTTGATAAACTGCACAAAACAGTGCGATGCAAAAATAGAGCGAGTGTAAAATGCACAAAACAGAGCGCTGCGCAAAATAGCGCGAGTGTAAACTGCACAAAATAGTGCGATGCGCAAAATAACGCGAGTGTAAACAGCACAACACAGTGCGATGCGCAAAATAGCGCGAGTGTAAACTGCACAAAGCAGTGCACTGCGCAAAATAGCGCGAGTGTGAACTGCACAAAACAGTGCGTTGGGCTAAATTGCGCGAGTGTAATCTGCACAAAACAGTGCAATGCGCAAAATAGCGCGTTTAATAAACAGCACAAAATAGTGTAATGCGCAAAATGGCGAGAGTGTAAACAGCACAAAACAGTGCGATGCGCAAAATAGCACGAGTGTAAACTGCAAAAAACGGTGCGATGCGCAAAATAGCGCGTTTGATATACTGCACAAAACATTGCAATGCGCAAAATACCGCGTTTGATAAACTGCACAAAACAGTGCGATGCGCAAAATATCGAGAGTGTAAACTGCACAAAACAGTGCGATGCGCAAAACAGCGCGAGTGTAAACTGCACAAAACAGTGCGATGCGCAAAATAGCGAGAGTGTAAACAGCACAAAACAGTGCGATACGCAAAATAGCGCGAGTGTAAACTGCACAAAACAGTGCACTGCGCAAAATAGCGCGAGTGTAAACTGCAAAAAATGGTGCGATGCGCAAAATAGCGCGTCTGATAAACTGCACAAAATAGTGCGATGCGCAAAATAACGCGTTTGGTAAACTGCACAAAACAGTGCGATGCGCAAAATAGCGAGAGTGTAAACTGCGCAAAACAGTGCGATGCGCAAAATAGTGCGAGTGTAAACTGCGCAAAACAGTGCGATGCGCAAAATAGCTCTTTTGGTAAATAGCACAAAATAGTGCGGTGCGCAAAATAGCGTGAGTGTAAATTGCACAAAATAGTGCGATGCGTAAAATAGCGCGATTGTAAACTGCACAAAACAGTGCGATGCGCAAAATAGCACGTTTGATAAACTGCACAAAACAGTGCGATGCGCAAAATAGAGCGAGTGTAAAATGCACAACACAGAGCGCTGCGCAAAATAGCGCGAGTGTAAACTGCACAAAATAGTGTGATGCGCAAAATAACGCGAGTGTAAACAGCACAAAACAGTGCGATGCGCAAAATAGCGCGAGTATAAACTGCACAAAGCAGTGCGCTGCGCAAAATAGCGCGAGTGTGAACTGCACAAAACAGTGCGCTGGGCTAAATAGCGCGAGTGTAATGTGCACAAAACAGTGCAATGCGCAAAATAGCGCATTTAATAAACAGCACAAAACAGTGTAATGTGCAAAATAACGAGAGTGTAAACAGCACAAAACAGTGCGATGCGCAAAATAGCACGAGTGTAAACTGCAAAAAACGGTGCGATGCGCAAAATAGCGGGTTTGATAAACTGCACAAAACATTGCAATGCGCAAAATACCGCGTTTGATAAACCGCACAAAACAGTGCGTTGCGCAAAATATCGAGAGTGTAAACTGCACAAAACAGTGCGATGCAAAAATAGCGAGATTGTAAACAGCACAAAACAGTGCGATACGCAAAATAGCGCGAGTGTAAACTGCACAAAAAAGTGCACTGCGCAAAATAGCGCGAGTGTAAACTGCACAAAACAGTGCGATGCGCAAAATAACGCGTTTGGTAAACTGCACAAAACAGTGCGATGCGCAAAATAGCGAGAGTGTAAACTGCGCAAAACAGTGCGATGTGCAAAATAGCACGTTTGATAAACTGCACAAAATAGTGCGATGCGCAAAATAGCACGTTTGATAAACTGCACAAAACAGTGCGATGGGCAAAATAGAGCGAGTGTAAAATGCACAAAACAGAGCGCTGCGCAAAATAGCGCGAGTGTAAACTGCACAAAATAGTGCGATGCGCAAAATAACGCGAGTCTAAACAGCACAACACAGTGCGATGCGCAAAATAGCGCGAGTGTAAACTGCACAAAGCAGTGCGCTGCGCAAAATAGCGCGAGTGTGAACTGCACAAAACAGTGCGTTGGGCTAAATAGCGCGAGTGTAATCTGCACAAAACAGTGCAATGCGCAAAATAGCGCGTTTAATAAACAGCACAAAATAGTGTAATGCGCAAAATGGCGAGAGTGTAAACAGCACAAAACAGTGCGATGCGCAAAATAGCACGAGTGTAAACTGCAAAAAACGGTGCGATGCGCAAAATAGCGCGTTTGATATACTGCACAAAACATTGCAATGCGCAAAATACCGCGTTTGATAAACTGCACAAAACAGTGCGATGCGCAAAATATCGAGAGTGTAAACTGCACAAAACAGTGCGATGCGCAAAACAGCGCGAGTGTAAACTGCACAAAACAGTGCGATGCGCAAAATAGCGAGAGTGTAAACAGCACAAAACAGTGCGATACGCAAAATAGCGCGAGTGTAAACTGCACAAAACAGTGCACTGCGCAAAATAGCGCGAGTGTAAACTGCAAAAAATGGTGCGATGCGCAAAATAGCGCGTCTGATAAACTGCACAAAACAGTGCGATGCGCAAAATAACGCGTTTGGCAAACTGCACAAAACAGTGCGATGCGCAAAATAGCGAGAGTCTAAACTGCGCAAAACAGTGCGATGCGCAAAATAGTGCGAGTGTAAACTGCGCAAAACAGTGCGATGCGCAAAATAGCTCTTTTGGTAAATAGCACAAAATAGTGCGGTGCGCAAAATAGCGTGAGTGTAAATTGTACAAAATAGTGCGATGCGTAAAATAGCGCGATTGTAAACTGCACAAAACAGTGCGATGCGCAAAATAGCACGTTTGATAAACTGCACAAAACAGTGCGATGCGCAAAATAGAGCGAGTGTAAAATGCACAACACAGAGCGCTGCGCAAAATAGCGCGAGTGTAAACTGCACAAAATAGTGTGATGCGCAAAATAACGCGAGTGTAAACAGCACAAAACAGTGCGATGCGCAAAATAGCGCGAGTATAAACTGCACAAAGCAGTGCGCTGCGCAAAATAGCGCGAGTGTGAACTGCACAAAACAGTGCGCTGGGCTAAATAGCGCGAGTGTAATGTGCACAAAACAGTGCAATGCGCAAAATAGCGCATTTAATAAACAGCACAAAACAGTGTAATGTGCAAAATAACGAGAGTGTAAACAGCACAAAACAGTGCGATGCGCAAAATAGCACGAGTGTAAACAGCAAAAAACGGTGCGATGCGCAAAATAGCGGGTTTGATAAACTGCACAAAACATTGCAATGCGCAAAATACCGCGTTTGATAAACCGCACAAAACAGTGCGTTGCGCAAAATATCGAGAGTGTAAACTGCACAAAACAGTGCGATGCGCAAAATAGCGAGATTGTAAACAGCACAAAACAGTGCGATACGCAAAATAGCGCGAGTGTAAACTGCACAAAAAAGTGCACTGCGCAAAATAGCGCGAGTGTAAACTGCACAAAACAGTGCGATGCGCAAAATAACGCGTTTGGTAAACTGCACAAAACAGTGCGATGCGCAAAATAGCGAGAGTGTAAACTGCGCAAAACAGTGCGATGTGCAAAATAGCACGTTTGATAAACTGCACAAAATAGTGCGATGCGCAAAATAGCACGTTTGATAAACTGCACAAAACAGTGCGATGGGCAAAATAGAGCGAGTGTAAAATGCACAAAACAGAGCGCTGCGCAAAATAGCGCGAGTGTAAACTGCACAAAATAGTGCGATGCGCAAAATAACGCGAGTGTAAACAGCACAACACAGTGCGATGCGCAAAATAGCGCGAGTGTAAACTGCACAAAGCAGTGCGCTGCGCAAAATAGCGCGAGTGTGAACTGCACAAAACAGTGCGTTGGGCTAAATAGCGCGAGTGTAATCTGCACAAAACAGTGCAATGCGCAAAATAGCGCGTTTAATAAACAGCACAAAATAGTGTAATGCGCAAAATGGCGAGAGTGTAAACAGCACAAAACAGTGCGATGCGCAAAATAGCACGAGTGTAAACTGCAAAAAACGGTGCGATGCGCAAAATAGCGCGTTTGATATACTGCACAAAATATTGCAATGCGCAAAATACCGCGTTTGATAAACTGCACAAAACAGTGCGATGCGCAAAATATCGAGAGTGTAAACTGCACAAAACAGTGCGATGCGCAAAACAGCGCGAGTGTAAACTGCACAAAACAGTGCGATGCGCAAAATAGCGAGAGTGTAAACAGCACAAAACAGTGCGATACGCAAAATAGCGCGAGCGTAAACTGCACAAAACAGTGCACTGCGCAAAATAGCGCGAGTGTAAACTGCAAAAAATGGTGCGATGCGCAAAATAGCGCGTCTGATAAACTGCACAAAACAGTGCGATGCGCAAAGTAACGCGTTTGGTAAACTGCACAAAACAGTGCGATGCGCAAAATAGCGAGAGTGTAAACTGCGCAAAACAGTGCGATGCGCAAAATAGCGCAGTGTAAACTGCGTTAAACAGTGCGATGCGCAAAATAGCTCCTTTGGTAAATAGCACAAAATAGTGCGCTGCGCAAAATAGGGTGAGTGTAAATTGCACAAAATAGTGCGATGCGTAAAATAGCGCGATTGTAAACTGCACAAAACAGTGCGATGCGCAAAATAGCACGTTTGATAAACTGCACAAAACAGTGCGATGCGCAAAATAGAGCGAGTGTAAAATGCACAAAACAGAGCGCTGCGCAAAATAGCGCGAGTGTAAACTGCACAAAATAGTGCGATGCGCAAAATAACGCGAGTGTAAACAGCACAACACAGTGCGATGCGCAAAATAGCGCGAGTGTCAACTGCACAAAGCAGTGCGCTGCGCAAAATAGCGCGAGTGTGAACTGCACAAAACAGTACGCTGGGCTAAATAGCGCGAGTGTAATCTGCACAAAACAGTGCAATGCGCAAAATAGCGCGTTTAATAAACAGCACAAAACAGTGTAATGCGCAAAATAGCGAGAGTGTAAACAGCACAAAACAGTGCGATGCGCAAAATAGCACGACTGTAAACTGCAAAAAACGGTGCGATGCGCAAAATAGCGCGTTTGATAAACTGCACAAAACATTGCAATGCGCAAAATACCGCGTTTGATAAACGGCAGAAAACAGTGCGATGCGCAAAATATCGAGAGTGTAAACTGCACAAAACAGTGCGATGCGCAAAACAGCGCGAGTGTAAACTGCACAAAACAGTGCGATGCGCAAAATAGCGAGAGTGTAAACAGCACAAAACAGTGCGATACGCAAAATAGCGCGAGTGTAAACTGCACAAAACAGTGCACTGCGCAAAATAGCGCGAGTGTAAACTGCAAAAAATGGTGCGATGCGCAAAATAGCGCGTCTGATAAACTGCACAAAACAGTGCGATGCGCAAAATAACGCGTTTGGTAAACTGCACAAAACAGTGTGATGCGCAAAATAGCGAGAGTGTAAATTGCGCAAAACAGTGCGATGCGCAAAATAGCGCGAGTGTAAACTGCGTTAAACAGTGCGATGCGCAAAATAGCTCCTTTGGTAAATCGCACAAAATAGTGCGGTGCGCAAAATAGCGTGAGTGTAAATTGCACAAAATAGTGCGATGCGTAAAATAGCGCGATTGTAAACTGCACAAAACAGTGCGATGCGCAAAATAGCACGTTTGATAAACTGCACAAAACAGTGCGATGCGCAAAATAGAGCGAGTGTAAAATGCACAAAACTGAGCGCTGCGCAAAATAGCGCGAGTGTAAACTGCACAAAATAGTGCGATGCGCAAAATAACGCGAGTGTAAACAGCACAAAACAGTGCGATGCGTAAAATAGCGCGAGTGTAAACGGCACAAAGCCGTGCGCTGCGCAAAATAGCGCGAGTGTGAACTGCACAAAACAGTGCGCTGGGCTAAATTGCGCGAGTGTAATTTGCACAAAACAGTGCAATGCGCAAAATAGCGCATTTAATAAACAGCACAAAACAGTGTAATGCGCAAAATAGCGAGAGTGTAAACAGCACAAAACAGTGCGATGCGCAAAATAGCTCGAGTGTAAACTGCAAAAAACGGTGCGATGCGCAAAATAGCGCGTTTGATAAACTGCACAAAACATTGCAATGCGTAAAATACCGCGTTTGATAAACTGCACAAAACAGTGCGATGCGCAAAATATCGAGAGTATAAACTGCACAAAACAGTGCGATGCGCAAAACAGCGCGAGTGTAAACTGCACAAAACAGTGCGATGCGCAAAATAGCGAGAGTGTAAACAGCACAAAACAGTGCGATACGCAAAATAGCGCGAGTGTAAACTGCACAAAACAGTGCATTGCGCAAAATAGCGCGAGTGTAAACTGCAAAAAATGGTGCGATGCGCAAAATAGCGCGTCTGATAAACTGCACAAAACAGTGCGATGCGCAAAATAACGCGTTTGGTAAACTGCACAAAACAGTGCGATGCGCAAAATAGCGAGAGTGTAAACTACGTAAAACAGTGCGATGCGCAAAATAGCGCGAGTGTAAACTGCGCAAAACAGTGCGATGCGCAAAATAGCTCTTTTGGTAAATAGCACAAAATAGTGCGGTGCGCAAAATATCGTGAGTGTAAATTGCACAAAATAGTGCGATGCGTAAAATAGCGCGATTGTAAACTGCACAAAACAGTGCGATGCGCAAAATAGCACGTTTGATAAACTGCACAAAACAGTGCGATGCGCAAAATAGAGCGAGTGTAAAATGCACAAAACAGAGCGCTGCGCAAAATAGCGCGAGTGTAAACTGCACAAAATAGTGTGATGCGCAAAATAACGCGAGTGTAAACAGCACAAAACAGTGCGATGCGCAAAATAGCGTGAGTGTAAACTGCACAAAACAGTGCGATGCGCAAAATAGCGAGAGTGTAAACAGCACAAAACAGTGCGATACGCAAAATAGCGCGAGTGTAAACTGCACAAAACAGTGCACTGCGCAAAATAGCGCGAGTGTAAACTGCAAAAAATGGTGCGATGCGCAAAATAGCGCGTCTGATAAACTGCACAAAACAGTGCGATGCGCAAAATAACGCGTTTGGTAAACTGCACAAAACAGTGCGATGCGCAAAATAGCGAGAGTGTAAACTGCGCAAAACAGTGCGATGCGCAAAATAGCGCGAGTGTAAACTGCGTTAAACAGTGCGATGCGCAAAATAGCTCCTTTGGTAAATAGCACAAAATAGTGCGGTGCGCAAAATAGCGTGAGTGTAAATTGCACAAAATAGTGCGATGCGTAAAATAGCGCGATTGTAAACTGCACAAAACAGTGTGATGCGCAAAATAGCACGTTTGATAAACTGCACAAAACAGTGCGATGCGCAAAATAGAGCGAGTGTAAAATGCACAAAATGAGCGCTGCGCAAAATAGCGCGAGTGTAAACTGCACAAAATAGTGCGATGCGCAAAATAACGCGAGTGTAAACAGCACAAAACAGTGCGATGCGTAAAATAGCGAGAGTGTAAACTGCACAAAGCAGTGCGCTGCGCAAAATAGCGCGAGTGTGAATTGCACAAAACAGTGCGCTGGGCTAAATTGCGCGAGTGTAATTTGCACAAAACAGTGCAATGCGCAAAATAGCGCATTTAATAAACAGCACAAAACAGTGTAATGCGCAAAATAGCGAGAGTGTAAACAGCACAAAACAGTGCGATGCGCAAAATAGCTCGAGTGTAAACTGCAAAAAACGGTGCGATGCGCAAAATAGCGCGTTTGATAAACTGCACAAAACATTGCAATGCGCAAAATACCGCGTTTGATAAACTGCACAAAACAGTGCGATGCGCAAAATATCGAGAGTGTAAACTGCACAAAACAGTGCGATGCGCAAAACAGCGCGAGTGTAAACTGCACAAAACAGTGCGATGCGCAAAATAGCGAGAGTGTAAACAGCACAAAACAGTGCGATACGCAAAATAGCGCGAGTGTAAACTGCACAAAACAGTGCACTGCGCAAAATAGCGCGAGTGTAAACTGCAAAAAATGGTGCGATGCGCAAAATAGCGCGTCTGATAAACTGCACAAAACAGTGCGATGCGCAAAGTAACGCGTTTGGTAAACTGCACAAAACAGTGCGATGCGCAAAATAGCGAGAGTGTAAACTGCGCAAAACAGTGCGATGCGCAAAATAGCGCAGTGTAAACTGCGTTAAACAGTGCGATGCGCAAAATAGCTCCTTTGGTAAATAGCACAAAATAGTGCGCTGCGCAAAATAGGGTGAGTGTAAATTGCACAAAATAGTGCGATGCGTAAAATAGCGCGATTGTAAACTGCACAAAACAGTGCGATGCGCAAAATAGCACGTTTGATAAACTGCACAAAACAGTGCGATGCGCAAAATAGAGCGAGTGTAAAATGCACAAAACAGAGCGCTGCGCAAAATAGCGCGAGTGTAAACTGCACAAAATAGTGCGATGCGCAAAATAACGCGAGTGTAAACAGCACAACACAGTGCGATGCGCAAAATAGCGCGAGTGTCAACTGCACAAAGCAGTGCGCTGCGCAAAATAGCGCGAGTGTGAACTGCACAAAACAGTACGCTGGGCTAAATAGCGCGAGTGTAATCTGCACAAAACAGTGCAATGCGCAAAATAGTGCGTTTAATAAACAGCACAAAACAGTGTAATGCGCAAAATAGCGAGAGTGTAAACAGCACAAAACAGTGCGATGCGCAAAATAGCACGACTGTAAACTGCAAAAAACGGTGCGATGCGCAAAATAGCGCGTTTGATAAACTGCACAAAACATTGCAATGCGCAAAATACCGCGTTTGATAAACGGCAGAAAACAGTGCGATGCGCAAAATATCGAGAGTGTAAACTGCACAAAACAGTGCGATGCGCAAAACAGCGCGAGTGTAAACTGCACAAAACAGTGCGATGCGCAAAATAGCGAGAGTGTAAACAGCACAAAACAGTGCGATACGCAAAATAGCGCGAGTGTAAACTGCACAAAACAGTGCACTGCGCAAAATAGCGCGAGTGTAAACTGCAAAAAATGGTGCGATGCGCAAAATAGCGCGTCTGATAAACTGCACAAAACAGTGCGATGCGCAAAATAACGCGTTTGGTAAACTGCACAAAACAGTGCGATGCGCAAAATAGCGAGAGTGTAAATTGCGCAAAGCAGTGCGATGCGCAAAATAGCGCGAGTGTAAACTGCGTTAAACAGTGCGATGCGCAAAATAGCTCCTTTGGTAAATCGCACAAAATAGTGCGGTGCGCAAAATAGCGTGAGTGTAAATTGCACAAAATAGTGCGATGCGTAAAATAGCGCGATTGTAAACTGCACAAAACAGTGCGATGCGCAAAATAGCACGTTTGATAAACTGCACAAAACAGTGCGATGCGCAAAATAGAGCGAGTGTAAAATGCACAAAACTGAGCGCTGCGCAAAATAGCGCGAGTGTAAACTGCACAAAATAGTGCGATGCGCAAAATAACGCGAGTGTAAACAGCACAAAACAGTGCGATGCGTAAAATAGCGCGAGTGTAAACTGCACAAAGCCGTGCGCTGCGCAAAATAGCGCGAGTGTGAACTGCACAAAACAGTGCGCTGGGCTAAATTGCGCGAGTGTAATTTGCACAAAACAGTGCAATGCGCAAAATAGCGCATTTAATAAACAGCACAAAACAGTGTAATGCGCAAAATAGCGAGAGTGTAAACAGCACAAAACAGTGCGATGCGCAAAATAGCTCGAGTGTAAACTGCAAAAAACGGTGCGATGCGCAAAATAGCGCGTTTGATAAACTGCACAAAACATTGCAATGCGCAAAATACCGCGTTTGATAAACTGCACAAAACAGTGCGATGCGCAAAATATCGAGAGTATAAACTGCACAAAACAGTGCGATGCGCAAAACAGCGCGAGTGTAAACTGCACAAAACAGTGCGATGCGCAAAATAGCGAGAGTGTAAACAGCACAAAACAGTGCGATACGCAAAATAGCGCGAGTGTAAACTGCACAAAATAGTGCATTGCGCAAAATAGCGCGAGTGTAAACTGCAAAAAATGGTGCGATGCGCAAAATAGCGCGTCTGATAAACTGCACAAAACAGTGCGATGCGCAAAATAACGCGTTTGGTAAACTGCACAAAACAGTGCGATGCGCAAAATAGCGAGAGTGTAAACTACGTAAAACAGTGCGATGCGCAAAATAGCGCGAGTGTAAACTGCGCAAAACAGTGCGATGCGCAAAATAGCTCTTTTGGTAAATAGCACAAAATAGTGCGGTGCGCAAAATAGCGTGAGTGTAAATTGCACAAAATAGTGCGATGCGTAAAATAGCGCGATTGTAAACTGCACAAAACAGTGCGATGCGCAAAATAGCACGTTTGATAAACTGCACAAAACAGTGCGATGCGCAAAATAGAGCGAGTGTAAAATGCACAAAACAGAGCGCTGCGCAAAATAGCGCGAGTGTAAACTGCACAAAATAGTGTGATGCGCAAAATAACGCGAGTGTAAACAGCACAAAACAGTGCGATGCGCAAAATAGCGTGAGTGTAAACTGCACAAAACAGTGCGATGCGCAAAATAGCGAGAGTGTAAACAGCACAAAACAGTGCGATACGCAAAATAGCGCGAGTGTAAACTGCACAAAACAGTGCACTGCGCAAAATAGCGCGAGTGTAAACTGCAAAAAATGGTGCGATGCGCAAAATAGCGCGTCTGATAAACTGCACAAAACAGTGCGATGCGCAAAATAACGCGTTTGGTAAACTGCACAAAACAGTGCGATGCGCAAAATAGCGAGAGTGTAAACTGCGCAAAACAGTGCGATGCGCAAAATAGCGCGAGTGTAAACTGCGTTAAACAGTGCGATGCGCAAAATAGCTCCTTTGGTAAATAGCACAAAATAGTGCGGTGCGCAAAATAGCGTGAGTGTAAATTGCACAAAATAGTGCGATGCGTAAAATAGCGCGATTGTAAACTGCACAAAACAGTGCGATGCGCAAAATAGCACGTTTGATAAACTGCACAAAACAGTGCGATGCGCAAAATAGAGCGAGTGTAAAATGCACAAAACTGAGCGCTGCGCAAAATAGCGCGAGTGTAAACTGCACAAAATAGTGCGATGCGCAAAATAACGCGAGTGTAAACAGCACAAAACAGTGCGATGCGTAAAATAGCGAGAGTGTAAACTGCACAAAGCAGTGCGCTGCGCAAAATAGCGCGAGTGTGAACTGCACAAAACAGTGCGCTGGGCTAAATTGCGCGAGTGTAATTTGCACAAAACAGTGCAATGCGCAAAATAGCGCATTTAATAAACAGCACAAAACAGTGTAATGCGCAAAATAGCGAGAGTGTAAACAGCACAAAACAGTGCGATGCGCAAAATAGCTCGAGTGTAAACTGCAAAAAACGGTGCGATGCGCAAAATAGCGCGTCTGATAAACTGCACAAAACATTGCAATGCGCAAAATACCGCGTTTGATAAACTGCACAAAACAGTGCGATGCGCAAAATATCGAGAGTATAAACTGCACAAAACAGTGCGATGCGCAAAACAGCGCGAGTGTAAACTGCACAAAACAGTGCGATGCGCAAAATAGCGAGAGTGTAAACAGCACAAAACAGTGCGATACGCAAAATAGCGCGAGTGTAAACTGCACAAAACAGTGCACTGCGCAAAATAGCGCGAGTGTAAACTGCAAAAAATGGTGCGATGCGCAAAATAGCGCGTCTGATAAACTGCACAAAACAGTGCGATGCGCAAAATAACGCGTTTGGTAAACTGCACAAAACAGTGCGATGCGCAAAATAGCGAGAGTGTAAACTACGCAAAACAGTGCGATGCGCAAAATAGCGCGAGTGTAAACTGCGCAAAACAGTGCGATGCGCAAAATAGCTCTTTTGGTAAATAGCACAAAATAGTGCGGTGCGCAAAATAGCGTGAGTGTAAATTGCACAAAATAGTGCGATGCGTAAAATAGCGCGATTGTAAACTGCACAAAACAGTGCGATGCGCAAAATAGCACGTTTGATAAACTGCATAAAACAGTGCGATGCGCAAAATAGAGCGAGTGTAAAATGCACAAAACAGAGCGCTGCGCAAAATAGCGCGAGTGTAAACTGCACAAAATAGTGTGATGCGCAAAATAACGCGAGTGTAAACAGCACAAAACAGTGCGATGCGCAAAATAGCGCGAGTGTAAACTGCACAAAACAGTGCGATGCGCAAAATAGCGCGAGTGTAAACTGCACAAAGCAGTGCGCTGCGCAAAATAGCGCGAGTGTGAACTGCACAAAACAGTGCGCTGGGCTAAATAGCGCGAGTGTAATCTGCACAAAACAGTGCAATGCGCCAAATAGCGCGTTTAATAAACAGCACAAAACAGTGTAATGCGCAAAATAGCGATAGTGTAAACAGCACAAAACAGTGCGATGCGCAAAATAGCACGAGTGTAAACAGCACAAAACAGTGCGATGCGCAAAATAGCGCGAGTGTAAACTGCACAAAGCAGTGCGCTGCGCAAAATAGCGCGAGTGTGAACTGCACAAAACAGTGCGCTGGGCTAAATTGCGCGAGTGTAATTTGCACAAAACAGTGCAATGCGCAAAATAGCGCATTTAATAAACAGCACAAAACAGTGTAATGCGCAAAATAGCGAGAGTGTAAACAGCACAAAACAGTGCGATGCGCAAAATAGCTCGAGTGTAAACTGCAAAAAACGGTGCGATGCGCAAAATAGCGCGTTTGATAAACTGCACAAAACATTGCAATGCGCAAAATACCGCGTTTGATAAACTGCACAAAACAGTGCGATGCGCAAAATATCGAGAGTATAAACTGCACAAAACAGTGCGATGCGCAAAACAGCGCGAGTGTAAACTGCACAAAACAGTGCGATGCGCAAAATAGCGAGAGTGTAAACAGCACAAAACAGTGCGATACGCAAAATAGCGCGAGTGTAAACTGCACAAAACAGTGCACTGCGCAAAATAGCGCGAGTGTAAACTGCAAAAAATGGTGCGATGCGCAAAATAGCGCGTCTGATAAACTGCACAAAACAGTGCGATGCGCAAAATAACGCGTTTGGTAAACTGCACAAAACAGTGCGATGCGCAAAATAGCGAGAGTGTAAACTACGCAAAACAGTGCGATGCGCAAAATAGCGCGAGTGTAAACTGCGCAAAACAGTGCGATGCGCAAAATAGCTCTTTTGGTAAATAGCACAAAATAGTGCGGTGCGCAAAATAGTGTGAGTGTAAATTGCACAAAATAGTGCGATGCGTAAAATAGCGCGATTGTAAACTGCACAAAACAGTGCGATGCGCAAAATAGCACGTTTGATAAACTGCATAAAACAGTGCGATGCGCAAAATAGAGCGAGTGTAAAATGCACAAAACAGAGCGCTGCGCAAAATAGCGCGAGTGTAAACTGCACAAAATAGTGTGATGCGCAAAATAACGCGAGTGTAAACAGCACAAAACAGTGCGATGCGCAAAATAGCGCGAGTGTAAACTGCACAAAACAGTGCGATGCGCAAAATAGCGCGAGTGTAAACTGCACAAAGCAGTGCGCTGCGCAAAATAGCGCGAGTGTGAACTGCACAAAACAGTGCGCTGGGCTAAATAGCGCGAGTGTAATCTGCACAAAACAGTGCAATGCGCCAAATAGCGCGTTTAATAAACAGCACAAAACAGTGTAATGCGCAAAATAGCGATAGTGTAAACAGCACAAAACAGTGCGATGCGCAAAATAGCACGAGTGTAAACAGCACAAAACAGTGCGATGCGCAAAATAGCGCGAGTGTAAACTGCACAAAGCAGTGCGCTGCGCAAAATAGCGCGAGTGTGAACTGCACAAAACAGTGCGCTGGGCTAAATTGCGCGAGTGTAATTTGCACAAAACAGTGCAATGCGCAAAATAGCGCATTTAATAAACAGCACAAAACAGTGTAATGCGCAAAATAGCGAGAGTGTAAACAGCACAAAACAGTGCGATGCGCAAAATAGCTCGAGTGTAAACTGCAAAAAACGGTGCGATGCGCAAAATAGCGCGTTTGACAAACTGCACAAAACATTGCAATGCGCAAAATACCGCGTTTGATAAACTGCACAAAACAGTGCGATGCGCAAAATATCGAGAGTATAAACTGCACAAAACAGTGTGATGCGCAAAACAGCGCGAGTGTAAACTGCACAAAACAGTGCGATGCGCAAAATAGCGAGAGTGTAAACAGCACAAAACAGTGCGATACGCAAAATAGCGCGAGTGTAAACTGCACCAAACAGTGCACTGCGCAAAATAGCGCGAGTGTAAACTGCAAAAAATGGTGCGATGCGCAAAATAGCGCGTCTGATAAACTGCACAAAACAGTGCGATGCGCAAAATAACGCGTTTGGTAAACTGCACAAAACAGTGCGATGCGCAAAATAGCGAGAGTGTAAACTGCGCAAAACAGTGCGATGCGCAAAATAGCGCGAGTGTAAACTGCGCAAAACAGTGCGATGCGCAAAATAGCTCTTTTGGTAAATAGCACAAAATAGTGCGGTGCGCAAAATAGCGTGAGTGTAAATTGCACAAAATAGTGCGATGCGTAAAATAGCGCGATTGTAAACTGCACAAAACAGTGCGATGCGCAAAATAGCACGTTTGATAAACTGCACAAAACAGTGCGATGCGCAAAATAGAGCGAGTGTAAAATGCACAAAACAGAGCGCTGCGCAAAATAGCGCGAGTGTAAACTGCACAAAATAGTGCGATGCGCAAAATAACGCGAGTGTAAACAGCACAAAACAGTGCGATGCGCAAAATAGCGCGAGTATAAACTGCACAAAGCAGTGCGCTGCGCAAAATCGCGCGAGTGTGAACTGCACAAAACAGTGCGCTGGGCTAAATAGCGCGAGTGTAATGTGCACAAAACAGTGCAATGCGCAAAATAGCGCATTTAATAAACAGCACAAAACAGTGTAATGTGCAAAATAGCGAGAGTGTAAACAGCACAAAACAGTGCGATGCGCAAAATAGCACGAGTGTAAACTGCAAAAAACGGTGCGATGCGCAAAATAGCGCGTTTGATAAACTGCACAAAACATTGCAATGCGCAAAATAGCGCGAGTGTAAACTGCAAAAAATGGTGCGATGCGCAAAATAGCGCGTCTGATAAACTGCACAAAACAGTGCGATGCGCAAAATAACGCGTTTGGTAAACTGCACAAAACAGTGCGATGCGCAAAATAGCGAGAGTGTAAACTGCGCAAAACAGTGCGATGCGCAAAATAGCGCGAGTGTAAACTGCGTTAAACAGTGCGATGCGCAAAATAGCTCCTTTGGTAAATAGCACAAAATAGTGCGCTGCGCAAAATAGTGTGAGTGTAAATTGCACAAAATAGTGCGATGCGTAAAATAGCGCGATTGTAAACTGCACAAAACAGTGCGATGCGCAAAATAGCACGTTTGATAAACTGCACAAAACAGTGCGATGCGCAAAATAGAGCGAGTGTAAAATGCACAAAACAGAGCGCTGCGCAAAATAGCGCGAGTGTAAACTGCACAAAATAGTGCGATGCGCAAAATAACGCGTGTGTAAACAGCACAACACAGTGCGATGCGCAAAATAGCGCGAGTGGAAACTGCACAAAGCAGTGCGCTGCGCAAAATAGCGCGAGTGTGAACTGCACAAAACAATGCGTTGGGCTAAATAGCGCGAGTGTAATCTGCACAAAACAGTGCAATGCGCAAAATAGCGCGTTTAATAAAGAGCACAAAACAGTGTAATGCGCAAAATAGCGAGAGTGTAAACAGCACAAAACAGTGCGATGCGCAAAATAGCACGAGTGTAAACTGCAAAAAACGGTGCGATCCGCAAAATAGCGCGTTTGATAAACTGCACAAAACATTGCAATGCGCAAAATACCGCGTTTGATAAACTGCACAAAACAGTGCGATGCGCAAAATATCGAGAGTGTAAACTGCACAAAACAGTGCGATGCGCAAAACAGCGCGAGTGTAAACTGCACAAAACAGTGCGATGCGCAAAATAGCGAGAGTGTAAACAGCACAAAACAGTGCGATACGCAAAATAGCGCGAGTGTAAACTGCACAAAACAGTGCACTGCGCAAAATACCGCGAGTGTAATCTGCAAAAAATGGTGCGATGCGCAAAATAGCGCGTCTGATAAACTGCACAAAACAGTGCGATGCGCAAAATACCGCGTTTGGTAAACTGCACAAAACAGTGCGATGCGCAATATAGCGAGAGTGTAAACTGCGCAAAACAGTGCGATGCGCAAAATAGCGCGAGTGTAAACTGCGTTAAACAGTGCGATGCGCAAAATAGCTCCTTTGGTAAATAGCACAAAATAGTGCGCTGCGCAAAATAGCGTGAGTGTAAATTCCACAAAATAGTGCGATGCGTAAAATAGCGCGATTGTAAACTGTACAAAATAGAGCGAGCGTAAAATGCACAAAACAGAGCGCTGCGCAAAATAGCGCGAGTGTAAACTGCACAAAATAGTGCGATGCGCAAAATAACGCGAGTGTAAACAGCACAACACAGCGCGATGCGCAAAATAGCGCGAGTGTAAACTGCACAAAGCAGTGCGCTGCGCAAAATAGCGCGAGTGTGAACTGCACAAAACAGTGCGTTGGGCTAAATAGCGCGAGTGTAATCTGCACAAAACAGTGCAATGCGCAAAATAGCGCGTTTAATAAACAGCACAAAACAGTGTAATGCGCAAAATAGCGAGAGTGTAAACAGCACAAAACAGTGCGATGCGCACAATAGCACGAGTGTAAACTGCAAAAAACGGTGCGATGCGCAAAATAGCGCGTTTGATAAACTGCACAAAACATTGCAACGCGCAAAATACCGCGTTTGATAAACTGCACAAAACAGTGCGATGCGCAAAATATCGAGAGTGTAAACTGCACAAAACAGTGCGATGCGCAAAACAGCGCGAGTGTAAACTGCACAAAACAGTGCGATGCGCAAAATAGCGAGAGTGTAAACAGCACAAAACAGTGCGATACGCAAAATAGCGCGAGTGTAAACTGCACAAAATAGTGCACTGCGCAAAATAGCGCGAGTGTAAACTGCAAAAAATGGTGCGATGCGCAAAATAGCGCGTCTGATAAACTGCACAAAACAGTGCGATGCGCAAAATAACGCGTTTGGTAAACTTCACAAAACAGTGCGATGCGCAAAATAGCGAGAGTGTAAACTGCGCAAAACAGTGCGATGCGCAAAATAGCGCGAGTGTAAACTGCGCAAAACAGTGCGATGCGCAAAATAGCTCTTTTGGTAAATAGCACAAAATAGTGCGGTGCGCAAAATAGCGTGAGTGTAAATTGCACAAAATAGTGCGATGCGTAAAATAGCGCGATTGTAAACTGCACAAAACAGTGCGATGCGCAAAATAGCACGTTTGATAAACTGCACAAAACAGTGCGATGCGCAAAATAGAGCGAGTGTAAAATGCACAAAACAGAGCCCTGCGCAAAATAGCGCGAGTGTAAACTGCACAAAATAGTGTGATGCGCAAAATAACGCGAGTGTAAACAGCACAAAACAGTGCGATGCGCAAAATAGCGCGAGTATAAACTGCACAAAGCAGTGCGCTGCGCAAAATAGCGCGAGTGTGAACTGCACAAAACAGTGCGCTGGGCTAAATAGCGCGAGTGTAATGTGCACAAAACAGTGCAATGCGCAAAATAGCGCATTTAATAAACAGCACAAAACAGTGTAATGTGCAAAATAGCGAGTGTGTAAACAGCACAAAACAGTGCGATGCGCAAAATAGCACGAGTGTAAACTGCAAAAAACGGTGCGATGCGCAAAATAGCGCGTTTGATAAACTGCACAAAACATTGCAATGCGCAAAATAGCGCGAGTGTAAACTGCAAAAAATGGTGCGATGCGCAAAATAGCGCGTCTGATAAACTACACAAAACAGTGCGATGCGCAAAATAACGCGTTTGGTAAACTGCACAAAACAGTGCGATGCGCAAAATAGCGAGAGTGTAAACTGCGCAAAACAGTGCGATGCGCAAAATAGCGCGAGTGTAAACTGCGTTAAACAGTGCGATGCGCAAAATAGCTCCTTTGGTAAATAGCACAAAATAGTGCGGTGCGCAAAATATCGTGAGTGTAAATTGCACAAAATAGTGCGATGCGTAAAATAGCGCGATTGTAAACTGCACAAAACAGTGCGATGCGCAAAATAGCACGTTTGATAAACTGCACAAAACAGTGCGATGCGCAAAATAGAGCGAGTGTAAAATGCACAAAACAGAGCGCTGCGCAAAATAGCGCGAGTGTAAACTGCACAAAATAGTTCGATGCGCAAAATAACGCGAGTGAAAACAGCACAACACAGTGCGATGCGCAAAATAGCGCGAGTGTAAACTGCACAAAGCAGTGCGCTGCGCAAAATAGCGCGAGTGTGAACTGCACAAAACAGTGCGTTGGGCTAAATAGCGCGAGTGTAATCTGCACAAAACAGTGCAATGCGCAAAATAGCGCGTTTAATAAACAGCACAAAATAGTGTAATGCGCAAAATAGCGAGAGTGTAAACAGCACAAAACAGTGCGATGCGCAAAATAGCACGAGTGTAAACTGCAAAAAACGGTGCGATGCGCAAAATAGCGCGTTTGATATACTGCACAAAACATTGCAATGTGCAAAATACCGCGTTTGATAAACTGCACAAAACAGTGCGATGCGCAAAATATCGAGAGTGTAAACTGCACAAAACAGTGCGATGCGCAAAACAGCGCGAGTGTAAACTGCACAAAACAGTGCGATGCGCAAAATAGCGAGAGTGTAAACAGCACAAAACAGTGCGATACGCAAAATAGCGCGAGTGTAAACTGCACAAAACAGTGCACTGCGCAAAATAGCGCGAGTGTAAACTGCAAAAAATGGTGCGATGCGCAAAATAACGCGTCTGATAAACTGCACAAAACAGTGCGATGCGCAAAGTAACGCGTTTGGTAAACTGCACAAAACAGTGCGATGCGCAAAATAGCGAGAGTGTAAACTGCGCAAAACAGTGCGATGCGCAAAATAGCGCAGTGTAAACTGCGTTAAACAGTGCGATGCGCAAAATAGCTCCTTTGGTAAATAGCACAAAATAGTGCGCTGCGCAAAATAGGGTGAGTGTAAATTGCACAAAATAGTGCGATGCGTAAAATAGCGCGATTGTAAACTGCACAAAACAGTGCGATGCGCAAAATAGCACGTTTGATAAACTGCACAAAACAGTGCGATGCGCAAAATAGAGCGAGTGTAAAATGCACAAAACAGAGCGCTGCGCAAAATAGCGCGAGTGTAAACTGCACAAAATAGTGCGATGCGCAAAATAACGCGAGTGTAAACAGCACAACACAGTGCGATGCGCAAAATAGCGCGAGTGTCAACTGCACAAAGCAGTGCGCTGCGCAAAATAGCGCAAGTGTGAACTGCACAAAACAGTACGCTGGGCTAAATAGCGCGAGTGTAATCTGCACAAAACAGTGCAATGCGCAAAATAGCGCGTTTAATAAACAGCACAAAACAGTGTAATGCGCAAAATAGCGAGAGTGTAAACAGCACAAAACAGTGCGATGCGCAAAATAGCACGAGTGTAAACTGCAAAAAACGGTGCGATGCGCAAAATAACGCGTTTGATAAACTGCACAAAACATTGCAATGCGCAAAATACCGCGTTTGATAAACGGCACAAAACAGTGCGATGCGCAAAATATCGAGAGTGTAAACTGCACAAAACAGTGCGATGCGCAAAACAGCGTGAGTGTAAACTGCACAAAACAGTGCGATGCGCAAAATAGCGAGAGTGTAAACAGCACAAAACAGTGCGATACGCAAAATAGCGCGAGTGTAAACTGCACAAAACAGTGCACTGCGCAAAATAGCGCGAGTGTAAACTGCAAAAAATGGTGCGATGCGCAAAATAGCGCGTCTGATAAACTGCACAAAACAGTGCGATGCGCAAAATAACGCGTTTGGTAAACTGCACAAAACAGTGCGATGCGCAAAATAGCGAGAGTGTAAACTGCGCAAAACAGTGCGATGCGCAAAATAGCGCGAGTGTAAACTGCGTTAAACAGTGCGATGCGCAAAATAGCTCCTTTGGTAAATAGCACAAAATAGTGCGGTGCGCAAAATAGCGTGAGTGTAAATTGCACAAAATAGTGCGATGCGTAAAATAGCGCGATTGTAAACTGCACAAAACAGTACGATGCGCAAAATAGCACGTTTGATAAACTGCACAAAACAGTGCGATGCGCAAAATAGAGCGAGTGTAAAATGCACAAAACAGAGCGCTGCGCAAAATAGCGTGAGTGTAAACTGCACAAAATAGTGCGATGCGCAAAATAACGCGAGTGTAAACAGCACAAAACAGTGCGATGCGCAAAATAGCGCGAGTGTAAACTGCACAAAGCAGTGCGCTGCGCAAAATAGCGCGAGTGTGAACTGCACAAAACTGTGCGCTGGGCTAAATAGCGCGAGTGTAATCTGCACAAAACAGTGCAATGCACCAAATAGCGCGTTTAATAAACAGCACAAAACAGTGTAATGCGCAAAATAGCGAGAGTGTAAACAGCACAAAACAGTGCGATGCGCAAAATAACACGAGTGTAAACAGCACAAAACAGTGCGATGCGCAAAATAGCGCGAGTGTAAACTGCACAAAGCAGTGCGCTGCGCAAAATAGCGCGAGTGTGAACTGCACAAAACAGTGCGCTGGGCTAAATAGCGCGAGTGTAATTTGCACAAAACAGTGCAATGCGCAAAATAGCGCATTTAATAAACAGCACAAAACAGTGTAATGCGCAAAATAGCGAGAGTGTAAACAGCACAAAATAGTGCGATGCGCAAAATAGCTCGAGTGTAAACTGCAAAAAACGGTGCGATGCGCAAAATAGCGAGAGAATAAACAGCACAAAACAATGCGGTGCGCAAAATAGCGAGAGTGTAAACAGCACAAAACAGTGCGATGCGCAAAATAGCGAGAGTGTAAACAGCACAAAACAGTGCGATGCGCAAAATAGCACGAGTGTAGACAGCACAAAACAGTGCGATGCGCAAAATAGCGCGAGTGTAAACTGCACAAAGCAGTGCGCTGCGCAAAATAGCGCGAGTGTGAACTGCACAAAACAGTGCGTTGGGCTAAATAGCGCGAGTGTAATTTGCACAAAACAGTGCAATGCGCAAAATAGCGCGTTTAATAAACAGCACAAAACAGTGTAATGCGCAAAATAGCGAGAGTGTAAACAGCACAAAACAGTGCGATGCGCAAAATAGCTCGAGTGTAAACTGCAAAAAACGGTGCGATGCGCAAAATAGCGCGTTTGATAAACTGCACAAAACATTGCAATGCGCAAAATACCGCGTTTGATAAACCGCACAAAACAGTGCGTTGCGCAAAATATCGAGAGTGTAAACTGCACAAAACAGTGCGATGCGCAAAATAGCGAGAGTGTAAACAGCACAAAACAGTGCGATACGCAAAATAGCGCGAATGTAAACTGCACAAAAAAGTGCACTGCGCAAAATAGCGCGAGTGTAAACTGCACAAAACAGTGCGATGCGCAAATTAACGCGTTTGGTAAACTGCACAAAACAGTGCGATGCGCAAAATAGCGAGAGTGTAAACTGCGCAAAACAGTGCGATGCGCAAAATAGCACGTTTGATAAACTGCACAAAATAGTGCGATGCGCAAAATAGCACGTTTGATAAACTGCACAAAACAGTGCGATGCGCAAAATAGAGCGAGTGTAAAATGCACAAAACAGAGCGCTGCGCAAAATAGCGCGAGTGTAAACTGCACAAAATAGTGCGATGCGCAAAATAACGCGAGTGTAAACAGCACAACACAGTGCGATGCGCAAAATAGCGCGAGTGTAAACTGCACAAAGCAGTGCGCTGCACAAAATAGCACGAGTGTAAACTGCAAAAAACGGTGCGATGCGCAAAATAGCGCGTTTGATAAACTGCACAAAACATTGCCATGCGCAAAATACCGCGTTTGATAAACTGCACAAAACAGTGCGATGCGCAAAATATCGAGAGTGTAAACTGCACAAAACAGTGCGATGCGCAAAACAGCGCGAGTGTAAACTGCACAAAACAGTGCGATGCGCAAAATAGCGAGAGTGTAAACAGCACAAAACAGTGCGATACACAAAATAGCGCGAGTGTAAACTGCACAAAACAGTGCACTGCGCAAAATAGCGCGAGTGTAAACTGCAAAAAATGGTGCGATGCGCAAAATAGCGCGTCTGATAAACTGCACAAAACAGTGCGATGCGCAAAATAACGCGTTTGGTAAACTGCACAAATCAGTGAGATGCGCAAAATAGCGAGAGTGTAAACTGCGCAAAACAGTGCGATGCGCAAAATAGCGCGAGTGTAAACTGCGTTAAACAGTGCGATGCGCAAAATAGCTCCTTTGGTAAATAGCACAAAACAGTGCGATGCGCAAAATAGCGAGAGTGTAAACTGCGCAAAACAGTGCGATGCGCAAAATAGCACGTTTGATAAACTGCACAAAATAGTGCGATGCGCAAAATAGCACGTTTGATAAACTACACAAAACAGTGTGATGCGCAAAATAGAGCGAGTGTAAAATGCACAAAACAGAGCGCTGCGCAAAATAGCGCGAGTGTAAACTGCACAAAATAGTGCGATGCGCAAAATAACGCGAGTGTAAACAGCACAACACAGTGCGATGCGCCAAATAGCGCGAGTGTAAACTGCACAAAGCAGTGCGCTGCGCAAAATAGCGCGAGTGTGAACTGCACAAAATAGTGCGTTGGGCTAAATAGCGCGAGTGTAATCTGCACAAAACAGTGCAATGCGCAAAATAGCGCGTTTAATAAACAGCACAAAACAGTGTAATGCGCAAAATAGCGAGAGTGGAAACAACACAAAACAGTGCGATGCGCAAAATAGCACGAGTGTAAACTGCAAAAAACGGTGCGATGCGCAAAATAGCGCGTTTGATAAACTGCACAAAACATTGCAATGCGCAAAATACCGCGTTTGATAAACTGCACAAAACAGTGCGATGCGCAAAATATCGAGAGTGTAAACTGCACAAAACAGTGCTGTAGACACCTCATTTTTGACCGACCTTAAGACTCAGACGTCACCGGTTGAGCGCTCGGTGATGTTGCATGTCGTGCTCGTTCAGAAGTCTCAGAGTCGCGGCCGTGCGCCCTGCCTTCGGACTTCCGAACTCTCTTCTGTGCCTTGTCTCGGTTTGCGAACCAGACTCGGTTTTCTCTGTTTTCTTTCTTGAGGGGAGGGAGTGGTCCTGTAGGCTATCTCTCAGTGTCCGTGAGCTACATTTCGTGGCCGTAGGCCATTTTGCCCATTTCGGAGCCCGGTTCCCGGTTTTCGGAACCGTCAGGCCGTGTGCCTTGGCTCGGGACCGCCCAACCATCTCCGAGTTCTCCGGTTTTTGGCATGCACCTCTGTTTTATAGTTCCGAGGAACACTGGGGCTTCTGATGCCCACTTCGTGGCCGTATGCCACTTTCGGTGCTTACAGTCGGTTTTCGGGACCCCGAACTGCGTGATTTGGGCCCCGAGCATTCATTTTGCATCAGTGTTCTCTGATTTTTGGCAGGAACCTCTGTTTTGTCATTCCGAGGGACACTGGGGTCGCAGATGCCCACTTCGCTGCTGAACACCACTTCCGGCACCTGCAGCCCATTTTCGGGATCCCGAATTTCTCGGTTTTGACTCCGAGCGTTCATTTCTCATTAGTTTTTGTTCAAACTTGGCAGGTACCTCTGTTTCAACACCAGGAAGATCACTGGGGGGTGAGAAGCCAGCAATTATCCCAGATAACCAGTTTCGCTCCTCCGGAGCCCGTTTTTCTCACTTCCGGGCCAATGTTGAACACCCTGGGGGTATTTTCTTCCCACCAAAGCTACATATCTGTGATCAGGGGATATGGGAGGACCCTAAAAATGTATGGTCGGCCAGCAATTTTGATTTTCATTTTTGAGCCTCTCCTTCAAGCTCTATGTTGTGGCTCCTACTTCAGTGTTGCCAATTTCCGACCTTGGAACCTTGTTGCACACATCTGGGAGGACCCTAAAAGTTGGTGGTCGGCCAGCAATTGTGCAGTTCATTTTTGAGCCTCTCCTTCAAGCTCTATGTTGTGACTCCTGCTTCAGAGTTGCCAGATTCCGACCCTGGGGCCTTATTCTGCACATCTGGGAGGACACCTTTGTGTAGTGGTCGGCCAGAAAATCATTGCTTCATTTTTTGGGGTGGTCGGCCGGCCATGGTGAGTGGCTGGCCGACCAGGTGGGGTGGCCGGCCGGCCACCTTGCAGAAAACCACCTGGCCGGCCAGCTTCTTGCTTTCCAGCTCATTCCAGCTGTCCAGATATTTTTGCCAAAATATCACCCCTTCCGGGGGATATTTTGGGAGGGAAAGGTTGCCTCCATTTCCCTCCCCTTTTACACCTTTTTTTGCTTACTTAAAGGGCTGGACAGCCCCTTTGCCTAGGTTAGAAAAATTGGTCTCAAGAGCCTTTATTCAAAACCCTTGATTTCCATAGCCAAAAACCTCAAAAACTTCCAAGTTCCTAGGCAATTCCTTCATCAACCCTTAGCCCCACCATCCCCACTACCATTCCAGCAGCAAGGAAGTGTTCTCCAGTGGCTAAGAAGCACCAAATTCAGGCCAAGAGGTAGCAACAATCAGATCTTCAAAGGTAGGTCTCCAAATCTCTTTTTATAGCATAATTTTGCTTCCTATTTCTACCTTATTTCCTTTCAGTTTTTGGGCCTTGACCCCTACTGGTTTTAGGCTCATTTTGAGCCCCTCTACAACTTTGTAGAAGGGCTCAACTTCACTTGATGCCTCCATGATACACTTGTTTCAATATCTAGCTTGTATGTCACAATCTTGCATGTCATTTTTAGCCTATTTGCATTTGTTTTTGGGGGTCCGACCCCTACTGGTTTTGTGCCTATTTTGAGCTCCTCTAAAATTTTGTAGAAGGGCTCAACCTTTTTTGGCCATTATATATACCACCTCCCTTTGAAATCCACTCTAGGCCCCAATTCTTGCATGATTTGTATCCTTTTATGCTTTTGGTTTTAGCTCTTGGTCAGAACTGAAAGGGGTCTTATTTTGACCCCCTCTACATGTTTCATGAAGAAAGTTTTGTTGTTTGGTGCATTCTTTGCATGTCTCTTGTTATAACCTCTTTTGAGCTCCATTTTGCATGGAATTGTTAGCATGTTTGCATATTGATTTTGGGGCGTCCATAAACTGAATATATGGTTATTTTTGGGCCCTCTTCAGTATTGTAGAAGAAAGTTTTTCCATTTGAATTTTCTATATACTACCTCTCTTTATACCCCTCTTTTGGCCCAAATTTTTCATGCTATGTTTAGCCTATCTACATACTGAATTGGGGGATGTCGTTCACTGTAAATATGCATATTTTTGGCTCCTCTTTAATGTTGTAGAACTGTATTTTTCAGTTTGAGCATTGTAGATACCACTTGCTTTGTAAATCCCCTCTTTTCCCCCATTTTTGCATGCCATTGTTGCCATATCTATGCTCACAATTTGGCCATGTTTTGTACTGAAAAGATGCTATTTTTGGGGCTGCCTTGCTACTGTTTTTGCTTTCATGTGCCAATTTTGCATGTTTAGCATAGCCGTAGGCCATTTCGGGAGCTTAATATCGCATTTCGGGATGATTTCATGCATTGGTTGTCATTTCGTATCATTTCGGGGCTGTTTTCCCCTTCATTTAGGTGCTGAAATTTGGTTTGCATGCTTGCATATCATTTCCCGTGCCATTTCATGCCTGTGGGCCATGCCTCGGTTTGCGTGCCTGTGGGCACGCACTTCGAGACACCTCCGTTTTCATCCGACGGCATCTGATGTGAGTGTGGCTGAGGTCCGCTCATGTGAGTATAAGCCCAATTTGCATTTCCATCTCATTTTATCATCGCCTCGGTTTGCGTGTCCGTGTGCACACATTTCGAGGCACTTCGGTTTTATCTGATTTGCATTTCACATCATCGCCTCGGTTTGCGTGCCTGTGTGCACGCATTTCGAGGCACTTCAGTTTTATCCGATTTGCATTTCATCATCGCCTCGATTTGCGTGCCTGTGTGCACGCATTTCGAGGCACTTCGGTTTTATCCGATTTGCATTTCATCACTTCCTCGGTTTGCGTGCCCGTGTGCACGCATTTCGAGGCACTTTAGTTTTATCCGATTTCCATTTCATCATCGCCTCGGTTTGCGTGCCCGTGTGCACGCATTTCGAGGCACTTCAGTTTTATTCGATTTGCATCTCACATCATGGCCTCGGTTTGCGTGCCCGTGTGCACGCATTTCGAGGCATCTTCATTTTCATCCGCATTGTGCATACTAGGTTGTATCTTAGTTGCATTTCATGCATATCATGCATATTGCACGGGAAACGAGGCACGTTTCGCACCCCGAGTAACGGAACGGGTCTCAATTCCCAAGTCACCGACACTCCGGATTACCCATGATGGAGTCAGGTTTTGTTATCGCATTCATATGCATTCATCCTATATTGAGTTGTGCAATTCGGCTCCTCGGCCATCATGCATCGATGTGCGTGATTGGTGGCACGAGGATCGAGGCATGCATATATTTGTGAAATACATTGCTATGCCCCTTTCCTGCTCTCTGTTGCAGCAAAATCAAGGATCAGCAACTTTTCGGAGTTTGGCACGCATTTCGAGAAACATTGCGAACAGAGGCTAATCGGGGCATCCCAGTGGATTTCCGCGCAAGGCAGCCCAACATGCATCATTCATCAGCAGCGAGGCAGTCCCTGGCTTGCACGCCATTTTACAGTTTTTCTTAGTTAATTTGTTAATTAATTAGGAATCTGTATTATTTCGGACTGTATTATTCTTTTATTCGGACATTCGGACTGTATATTTATTCGGACCCTCTGCGCGAGGGCACAACTGTAATAAGGGTGTGTGAGTGTGATGTATGTCTTCCAACCCCCATTTCTTTCTCCCTTTTATTTATCTGCTTACGATGGTTAGATATAGGGCATATTTCAATTAGCATACAGTATGACAGCATGTTTGCATCATTCATCTGTTTTGCATGCACCGGGCTCGGCGCATCATACAAACTGCATTTGTATTTCAATTCCAAGTTGAATACGTGTTAGTTGTAGCATTCCACATACCATGTTTAGAATAGCCGAGCCTGCTATAGTTTGCATCTTTGCATGTGTTGCATTAGGCATTTCTATATACTTAGGATCACGCATGATTCCTAATCAGTTTTCTGTTTTGGCTTGGAGTACTCGGTAAGTTTTATGCTTTAGCATCCTTGCATGCGTGTGAGTGACTGCCATGAATAGCATGCTTGCCATGAGGCTATGTGCTTATGTGATATAACTGCCTTGAATGCCTGTGGGTGGAGGTTGAGTTATTTGAATTGGAGTAATTCATTGACTGTTTGTTTTAAGCCCACTAGATAGTGGCAAAATCATGTTTTCTAAGCCCACCCGAGGGTGGCAAATCCGCATTTTAGCCTACCTGCGGGTAGCACCTTCACACCATTTTCAAACAAACAAACATGAAATGTTTTGTTCCAATTCAGACGGCCCAATCTATACTTGTTTGCTGCGAGCATCACATAGTAATCTAGGCTAATAACCGGATTAAGAACTCACAATGTTTTCAAAAACAGATATCATGGTTAGTAGAGGCCGGTCTTTGACCGGGCGAGCGGGGGTGCTCACGATGTGACCTTCCCCAATCGTACCCAAGTTCCCGAGCCAACTTTGGTGATGACGGATACGTGGCCTTTTGGCACCGAGTCAGGGTTTCCTAAATTTCCCATTTTAAAATATTTAGGTGGCGACTCTGTTATCTGGCAAAGCAGTCCATGTTTGGCGCTTCTTTCAAAAAAATCTGTTTTTCTCAAAAACGATTTGCCGGATTTGGACTCTTTGGTTCAAGATTTGGAACCGCAACAAAATCGAGTCCGAACTGTAGCGAGGTCCCTCGCGGGCTTGTTACAGTTTCTGGCGACTCCGCTGGGGATTTAGAGGACTTGACTCGAACTCATGATATCTGGTTTTGACTACACTTGTGTGTTTCTTTGCATTGCATTTGCATTGGTGCGCCTAGGACACCGTGTTTGCCATATGCCATTCCCGAACGATTTGCCAGAGGCTTGTCTTGTCAAGTCATGACCATAAGGCTGATCGGCTCTGGGCTCTGACAGCATGGGAACACAAACCCCGGTTTTACCGGGGCACCCTTTTTGACCATTCGACCTAGTGCATATTCGGATCCATAGTGACCATTCCAAACTAGGACAGGTTGCTTACCCGTTTATAGGTTGTTTGAAACCGCTGCGTGCGTAGTGAAACCTTAGCTCCTGACAAAATAGGACAGGGAAACCCTACCCCAACATAGGGGTGTTTTGGCTCTCACTTATCTGTTATGTGCTTGTTGGAGTGCGTCTCTACAAGGAATGCATGTATCAGGTTATGAGTTTCGGCATCAGGCCTATGGGCATCAGTTTATGAGTTTGGATATCAGGCCTGCGGGCATCAGTCAGTTATCTGAGAATCAGTTGTCTGCAAATATCCGATTCAGTTTTGGGAATAGTGATCAGTGGTTGAGGACAGTGTATTTCCAGCTTATAAACTGCGTGTTGTATGCCCGACTGTATGTTGTGTGTATTTAAATTTAAGCTGTTATGCTGCCCGTTTTTCTGGTTATTTATTTCCTTTTTGCTTTATTATCTTTTTGCTAGGGCAGTTTGTGGCACAATTGCTTCCGAACCATCAGATATTCCCCAAGCACTTTGGACACGAGGTCGCCGACTTACACGATCCGAGGATCTAGTTGACGGACATCCGGTGTTCCATTCATTACCCCCGGTTATCAGAAGGAGGCCGAGGAAACGTAGTCCATCAGAGCAGAGATTACTGGTACAGCAGCCTACTCTAGTGTCAGACAGTCGGGTTGAGATTCCTGTTTCTGCTATAGAGATACACTTGCCGGTTATTCAGATGGAACAACAGAATACAGCAATGGAGGCGATGATGCGCCAGATGAATGAGAGCATGAAACAAATGCAAGATGATGCTATCCGCCAGGCGGAATTTTCTAAACAGCAGGCCGCTGTCATGGCCCAGCAGTCTGAGTTGATCACCAGATTACAACAGCAGAATGCAGCATCTGCTTCACACCAGCTCCCTCCTCCACTAGGGGCACATCAGATTCCTCCCCCGCTAGGAGCTCCACTACCTGAACAGATACCTACTGGCCAGAATGCCCCTCCAAATCCTCAGAATACCCAGAATACCCAGAATACCCTCCCAGATCCACAAAATGCTCCGCCAAACTTTCAAAACGCTCAAGAGGACACGAGTCTTCCAACGGGGCTGGCTCCGCCCCCGCTTCCGCCGCAATTGTCCAAGAATCTTGCACCTAATCACCCGGACTCTCCATTTGAGTTCGAGGTAGACCAGACAGCTCTGAAATTGAGCAAGTTGGAAAAGCTCTTCAAGAAGTCACAGGGGGTGAAGGCCATCCCAGATATTGAGGACGGCTATACTGACGTGGCCGTGACTTTGCCGGACAGATTTAAGATGCCGCAGATAGACCGTTTTGATGGGTCTGGAGATCCAATGGTCCATCTCCGACTATTTTCAGATATCTTGAGGCCGATGGGCCTAACCCGACCGCAAAAGCTTTCTTTATTTGGCAGGACTCTGTCAAGGGTTGCGGCCATTTGGTACGCAAAACTCGAAGATGATGTGAAGAGAAACTGGGATGAGATGGCTGGGGCCTTCGTTGCACAATATTCATATAACACACAGATCGAGATTACTACTCGTGATCTCGAGACAACGAGGCAGGAACCCAAGGAGTCCTTCTCCGACTTTGTAACCCGGTGGAGGGCAAAGGCATCGATGATGACCTTGAGGCCCACAGACAGAGATCAAATCCGGATGATTGTGCGCAATCTCCAACCAGGGTTAATGAAGAAGATGATTGTAGTTCCCTTCCCCACCTTCGCGGATCTACATGATATGGGGATGCAGATTGAAGATGCGATGAAGCAGGGTCTGTTCGACCAAGACCGGGAGCAGCCCCGCCGGACATTTAACCGAAACAATAATGCAGGCCCGAGTGGCTCTACCAATGCAAGAACTTCAGAGGTCGGAATGGTCACCACCAATCCCCCTCCCCAACCAAGGCCCGCAGCGGCCACACCTTTTTCTGATGCGTCTAGGAGCAGTAACCAAGCTTCCAGATACCAACCCAGGGGTCAACGAACCTTCTCTCCACTACATATGCCTTTGTCCAAAGTCCTCGGGGTTCTAGTCAGAAAGGGGCATCTGAAACCCTTGGAACCGAGGCCCCCTCCAAATCCACTCCCCCCTTCCCACAACCCAGCCAAATATTGCAAATACCACCAGCAGCATGGTCATGATACCGACCAATGTTACAGGCTGCGTCATGAGATTCAAGACCTCATTGACAAAAACATCATTCTACCTCCCGAGCGACCCAACGTTACAACCAACCCACTCCCAGCACATAACCAAGATCCACCCAAAAGAATCAATCTCATCCAAACTGGGGACGTGTCTTACGACCCTAGTATCTACATTACTCCCTCCCACCTACCCAAGCCAAAGGTGATCCTTCCTGATAGCATTGACTTGTGCATGATGGACACCTCCACAACCCAACCTGAGCCAAAGGTGGTGACCACCGAAAATGGAACGGGGCAGGCTTCCGAGGAAAGCAAAACTATTGAGTCCGGGGTGGAGCAGTCTGGGAATCTAGCTGGAAGAGCTTATGATCCGAGTGAATATATCCTGTCAATGGGCTAGCCTAAGCTGAGTGTGGGGTTGCCAAAGAAGACTGAACTGTGCATGATCCGGGGGGACAGACCTGAACAAGGGGCAGATGATCTGACTACAATGGAACAGGACTTCGCCAACCTCCAATTTTTCAGCGACCAAGAATCAGGGGATGCATCAATCAACTGGTTTGAATACGGGGAGTCAGCAGAAGTTACTGGGTGGTTAGATGATCAGCCAGACATCGTGGAATTTCAATCAGAGCAAGGTCCGGCAGGGGCGAGAGTACCATTTGTGGCCGGAAGGGCCGAGAATCGAATTGAATTGCCGGAGAGCGCCGGTACGAAGAATTCCGCTCGGGACCAAGACATTTTGAAAACCGAACAGTTGATACTGGAGGAACAAGAAAAGAAATGGGATTCTGAGTGGATCCGAAAAGCAAAGAACCATGAGGAGGTTGAGAATACTGTGAGCACAAAAACTGAACATGCTGTGAGCATGTGGGAGGAAAATGCTGAGAGCGCAAACAAGCCGGAACCAGACAGGTGCCTGTTAGATGCTAATGGAATGTGGTGGAAAGATGACGACTTATGTCTTGCCCACACAGATGAGGATTGGGCAGATACTCAACCAGACAGCACCTGGTATCTTGAAGAGGTGGACCATATGACTAGAAGTGGGCGGTATTTCAAGCCCCCACACCTTGATCAACCCGAAGCATCGGGGAAAGATAGAGAAGCGGAGAAGCAGAGGGAGAAGCAAGTTGAAGAAGAGGCTGTACTGAAACAGCTTAAAAAGATACAAGCAGACATCTCCATCTGGGGACTGCTTATGGCTTCGCGGGTACACAGACAGGCTGTCCTATCTGCCATGGACAAGGCCAAACTCTCCATCGAAACTACACCAGAGCAGCTGGTTGGGTTAGTTTTTCCGGGAGGAGGTTCCCCGGCATTGACCTTTTCGGACAAGGAGCTACCGCCTGACGGCGTGGATCATAACAGACCCCTCTACATCTCAGTAGAATGCAGGGACAAATGGATTCCGGTGGTACTTGTTGATACCGGGTCCGCTATCAATGTATGCCCAGCCAGAACGGCGTATGCAATCGGGTTGAAACCCGCAGACTTCACACCGACCACTCAAGTAATCAGAGCCTATGACAATACAAGTAGGGATGTCCTAGGGACAGTAAAAATCCAAACCAAGATTGGGCCTGGACAACACGAGGTAGATTTTCATGTCTTGGAAGTCCCTGCATCTTTTAACATGCTTTTGGGGCGACCCTGGTTGCATCAGGTGAAGGCTGTCTCATCTACTCTACATCAAATGGTGAAATACCCCTATGGAAAGGGAGTAGCCATTGTTTTTGGGAATTCATCAATCCATCCTCCTCCAGAGGTATCTACGCCAGTCCTGGAGATCGAACACGGCATGGAAGACATGTTCGTATCAGGATTTACTTTGGCTGAGGCCCGGGTGGTGCAAAATATTATGGCTGTGAATGAGGGAGTGTATGTCAGCGCTCAAGCCGTCTACCTCATGAACAAGCTACAACATATCCCCGGGATGGGATTGGGGAGAAGCGGCAGGAAAGGAGTCGCAGCGTTGGCCGAAGTGCCACACAATCCACATACCTTTGGACTGGGTTATCTGCCCACCAAAGAAGATTGGGCAAGGAAAGGGAAGGAAATGGCCGGCAGAGCCAGAGCGAAGCAGGCTGGGAAGCCTTTTGATCTGATGCACAGGCCCGTTCAGGGTACCCTGAACGGACGCTTCGTCCGGGAGGGGGAGGACTTTCCATTTTGCGGCTTCCCAGAGCCGTGGCTGAACGCGGAGAAGAAGCGCGTGCCAGGCTTCGAGATCTTCTTCGACCTGCAACTATCCGGGGATGACGTTGCCACAGAGCAGACAGACCCAACAACTGAGGTTGAGCAGAATAAACCAGAGGGCAGTGAATTTGAAATGGGGGTAGCACTGTCATGTCTCCTCTCTGATCCTCTGATCGACCAAGAGTGCTTGGGGGATAACTTTGTGGTTTCCATGATTGGGAATGAAACGGCTGCGAGCCGACCAACAGCCATCTTGGACGCATCAATCGCACCCTCCCTCACCTGGCAATACGAGGAGGGATTTCTATCCAGCAGCACCGGGTCAGGTAGTGAGCCGGAATCTGATTCCACCGAGTCTTGTGAGTCGGAATCAGGTTCTAGCTCGACTGAGTCTGAGTCTGGTACTCCTGGGGATGTTCACCCGGATGCCACGGTCTTGTCCAGGTCGTCTTTTTCTTTCTCATTTGAGTCTATTGTAACCGAGGACGATTTGGATGAACTTAATGAGAATCAGGCAACTGTGGTTTCTGAGTATTTTTCTGTGCCCCTGATTTATTGTATTAATTCAGACTTTCAAAACTTTGATGAAAACGAAGAGGACGAAGTTCCTCCGGTTTTACAACGTTTAATTGAGCAGGAGCAAGAGAGATTTGTTAAGCCATTAGTGGACGAAATCATTTCTGTGAACATTGGTACTGAGGAGGACCCGCGGCTGGTCCAGATCGGGTCCACGTTGTCTTCAGAGGAACGCGAGCGCTTAGTCGCTTTATTAAAAGATTTCAAAGTGTTTTCGCGTGGTCCTACGAAGACATGCCTGGAATCGATCCTGAGATTGTACAACATCGGATCCCCCTCGACCCTGAGGCCCGACCTGTCAAGCAGAAGCTTAGAAGGATCCGCCCGGATTGGGCTCTCAAGATCAAAGAAGAGGTCACCAAGCAAATTGATGCAGGCTTCCTGCTGGTATCCGAATACCCGACTTGGTTGGCCAACATTGTGCCGGTGCCGAAGAAAGATGGCAGGGTCCGGGTGTGTGTAGACTTCAGAGATCTGAACAGAGTTAGTCCGAAGGACGACTTTCCCCTACCGCACATCGATGAGTTAGTGGACTTCACAGCAGGGCACGCTTTGCTCTCATTCATGGATGGCTTCTCAGGGTATAATCAGATAGTGATGGCACCCGAAGACCGGGAAAAGACTGCATTCACCACCCCGTGGGGGACATACTGCTACCGGGTAATGCCATTTGGGTTGAAGAACACTGGAGCTACTTATCAACGGGCCGCGACCACAATACTACATGATATGATCCACAAAGAGGTTGAGGTGTACGTGGACGACATGATTGTCAAGTCCAAAGACAGAGAGGGCCACTACACCGCCTTGCATAAGTTTTTCCAAAGGATCAGGGAATTCCGGTTGCGGCTGAACCCTCAAAAATGTACGTTTGGTGTTACAGCAGGAAAAATGCTAGGGTTTCTGATTACACAAAGGGGCATCGAAGTCGACCCTTCCAAAATCAAAGCCATCTTAGAAATGCCACCACCAAGGACTGAAAAGGAGGTGAGAGGCTTTCTGGGTAAAGTGCAATTCATAAGACGGTTTATCTCAAAATTAACCTTGACTTGTGAACCACTTTTTGGCCTTCTGAAGAAAGGAAAGAAGTTCCAATGGGACGGCCGATGTCAAGCTGCGTTTGAGCAGATTAAAGAATATCTACAGAACCCGCCCGTTTTATCACCGCCAGAACTAGGGAAACCGTTGATTTTGTACCTATCAGTGACTGAGACCACGATGGGCTGCATGCTTGCACAAGAGTCAGAAGACAGGGTGGAGAGAGCCATCTACTATCTGAGCAAAAAGATGCTAGAGTATGAAACTCGTTATACACCGCTGGAGAAGGCTTGCCTAGCTCTGGTATGGGCTACCAGGAAGCTGCGGCACTACTTGTTAGCTCACTCCGTAATGTTGGTTTCACGACTCGATCCCATCAAATATCTTTTCGAGAAACCAGCACTTACGGGTAGGCTAGCTCGTTGGTTGCTGTTGCTCTCCGAATTTGATCTCACATATGTCACGCGCAAGTCAGTGAAAGGAAGAGCAGTAGTAGAGTTCCTTGCCGACCACCCGGTTGAGGGGGATGAAGCAGTTGAGTACCTATTCCCGGATGAATCAATTCTGCATATCGACGAAGAAGCCTGGACGATGTACTTTGACGGAGCATCAAATCAACATGGGTATGGGATAGGAGTGTTGCTGATAGCACCCGACAATTCCCGTATCCCTCTAGCCTTCAAACTCCGGTTCAGAGTCTCGAACAATGAAGCAGAATATGAGGCGTGCATTGCTGGTTTAGAAGCAGCCCTAGAACTAGGGGCAAAACGGCTGGATGTCATTGGGGATTCGAACCTTGTTGTGTCTCAAGCTAAAGAAGACTGGAAAGTAAAAGAGGAAAATATGATGATGTATCACCAGACCTTGGACTTGCTGATTCCTTGGTTTGAGAAGCTAAGTTTTACTCATCTACTGAGAGAGAACAACAAGTTCGCAGACGCTTTAGCAACTCTATCATCAATGATAGACATCCCGTGTGGAGTCCGAATGCGTCCAGTCATTATTGATCAAAAATTTGCACCTGCCTATGAGTCGATTGCAGCTATAGATGAAGTTCAGGACGAACACCCTTGGTATCACGACATCTGGAATTTCTTGGAGAAAGAAGCGTACCCGCCAGGGGTAAATGCCAAAGACAAAAGGGCAATAAGAAGATTGGCCATTCAGTTCATCATCTGTGGGGGTAAGCTGTATAGAAGAGGTCATCTGGGAATGCATAAACTGTGTGTTGATGCCGAAGAGTCGAAGCGCTTAATGGAAGCCATCCATGGAGGAGAATGTGGTGCACACATGAATGGGGTCATGCTGGCACGGAAGATTCTCAGACAGGGTTATTACTGGTCCACCATGGAGGAGGATTGTATTGGTTTCGTCCGGCGATGTCACAAGTGTCAAATTCATGCAAATCGCATGAATATTCCGCCGTCAAAGCTGTATAACATGACTTCGCCATGGCCGTTTTCTGTTTGGGGAATTGATGTGATCGGGGCTGTCACGCCAAAGGGGTCGAATGGGCATGAGTTCATCTTGGTAGCGATAGATTATTTCACGAAATGGGTTGAGGCCCAGTCTTATGCAGTGTTGAAGGCTTCACATGTTGCAAAATTCATCAAGAACAACATCATCTGTCGCTACGGGGTCCCAAATGAAATTGTTTCAGACAATGGTTCCCACTTCAAGAAGGAAGTGATTGACTTGTTGGAAAAATACAATGTGGCTTTTCATAAGTCGTCTACCTACCGGCCGCAAACCAACGGAGCAGTTGAGGCCGCCAACAAGAACATCAAGCGCATACTGCAGAAGATGGTGGAAACCTACCGGGACTGGCCAGACAAGCTGCCGTTTGCTCTATGGGGCTACCGGACTTCAATCAGAACTTCTACAGGGGCGACTCCGTATTCACTAGTCTATGGGATGGAGGCCGTTCTACCAATTGAGATTGAGGTTCCGTCGTTGAGAGTATTGGCCGAGTGCCAAATAGTCGAAGCAGATTGGCAGCAAAACAGATTTGAGGAACTCATGCTTTTTGATGAAAGAAGGTTGAAGGCACTGTACCACATTCAAGGCTATCAACGCAGAATCGCCCGGGCTTTTAACAAGAGGGTTAAGTCCAGGAACTTAAAGGAAGGAGATTTAGTACTCAAGGACAACCGAGCTCCCATCCACGACCCAAGGGGCAAGTTCAGACCCAATTGGACTGGTCCCTACATCATCAAGTCAATCTGGTCAGGTGGGGCTGTGGTTCTGATGGATCTAGATGGCTTAGAGTTTTCTCAACCGATCAACATGGACAAGTTGAAGAAATACTACCCCTGAGAGGCTCGCTAGGCCGAAAACCCGAAAGGGCGACCTAGGCAAAACTCAGAGCACAAAAAATTTGAAAATATAAAAACTGAGCTCGCAAGGTTGAAAACCCGCAAAAGGGCGGCCTTGGCAAAAGTTAGAGCGCAAAAGGAGAGCAAAAATACCCGAGCGAACCTGAGCCTGAACTACGCAAGGCTTGATTCCCATCTTTGGGATACGTAGGCAGCTTCATCTTGAAGTTCAGTCACAATCTTTTCCCCGATCAACTTTGTCCATATTGATCATCTCAGTCATCTTTATTCATCAGCATTTATTGTGATCTCCGGTATAGTGCTATTCAAACTAGGGGCAACTTTCCGTTGCCACACATTGCCGAGGCATCTTTTCAAACTAGGGGCAACTTTCCAGTTGCTAGGGTCCGGGGTTGTGCATCTCAGTGACAGATCTCAGGCGTGTCCAGTTCTGATCCATATCGAAAATAGTTTTGAAAAGTTTTAATAAAAGTTGACTTTGTTCAAATTAATCTTTTCACAACCAAGACCATTTTTGGACCAAAGCGGAGAATTTTCAGTACCACAACCTTCAATTTCATTGATTTCAAAATAGAGTTCTCTTGCTCTTGCATACAATTGAAGTTGCTTTTTATTACATTCATAACGAAAACTTGAAAGTACTAATAAAGCAATAAATCTGGGGCATAGTCAAGTCAGGTGTCCCTGCGCCCCCTCCCAGAGCTGGTTGAAGCCTCCGATGCCAACCTAGGCCCAACCTGTGCTTCTTCGTTGAGCCAATCCCAGCACTCGTCAGATAAAGTGCAACTAAAAGTAAGGGCAGGGGCCAGAAGCTCTCTAACTCTCCATGCTGCGGTCTGCCGAGCCAGCTGTGCACCTCGAACTGGAAATGTAGCCGGATACGCTATCCCCTCCGGTGGGCAAGTCTGATCATGGCCAAACTGACGCAGAATACGGAATGGGAAATAGAACACACAGTGAGTCAAACCGATCAGTCGAATCCCGACCTGTCGGGACATGCTATAGCTCATTGCCGGGAGATTGAGCCAAGGGCAACGCCATGCAATGCGATCCGCCGACAAGTTGCACATCCATTCAAACCACCACCCCTCATCAAGGGCGTTGACTAGGCGTTGCCGAAAGAAGTAGCCACGAGCTGAATAAGCAGGACAAGAGTCCACAACTTGCAATTTATCCATCAACCATATCTGGGGAGGGATGAAAAATGAGAGAATAAAGAATAGAGAGATGTGCGATGAGAGAAAAGTAAGATGAGGGTTTTGTGAGAAAAAACGAGCCCGAGGGCCGAGTGATGTGAGCAAATATACATGTGAGCTTGGGTGGGAAACATTACCTGTAGCAGTAGTGGACTCCCTGCAAACCTGGTTGTCTCCCGGCGGTGGGAAGTATCCAAGCCCATCAGTGTCTCGGCCAGAGTCATGGCAATGCAGCTCTTCCCATCCCTCAAGCCCTGAGCGACTTCAATCAAACGGATGCTAGCTCCTCCGGAGCCCGAGACAAACAGAAAATGAGATAGTAGGCACAAGCAGAGGGCGTGCTGCCGGAAGCCTTGCCAATGGTGGTTGCTGCGATCACCGGCATCAGAAAATCGGTAAATCAGGCTCGGGATATCCAACATGCCATCACCAATCAGAGACCTAGAATCATGCGCATTGAGACCGCACATCCGCCCTAAGGTTTGGGCATAGCTAAAATTGAGCTGGGGCAGAATTTCCTCGCCTCGCTCGGACTCCATCAAGGCTTGAAAATCTTCAAAAGTAGGACATACCTCTTGCCCGCCGAAGCTGAAGACGTGCGTCACCGGGTTCCAAAACCTTGCCGCAGCAGAGAGGAAAGGAAGATGCAGTGGAGTTCGGCTTAGCGTGAATAGTGCATTCAAGCCGAAACCCCGGAAATTCAACTTCTCCGAGCCATCTAAAGAAGAAATCCAAGATGTGAGATTTTCGGTGAGAAATGCTTCCATTTTTGAGAGGAAATGTGATGAAATGAATAAGTTCCAAGACTGGGGCTTTTATAGGAGGCTAAAACACTATTCAAGGGACACTTGTCAACATTTTGGTGGTCACGGGAGGAGTGGCCGGCCGGCCACCTATCCTAGTAGGCCGGCCACTCTTTGTTTTCAAATGCGAAATGCTTTCGGCCTCGCATTGCGTCCTATTTTGCCCGCCGGAAGAAAGTTTGAAGCATTTGCATGCATCGGGAATGTCGAAGGCCTCCATTTCTCTCGGTTTCGGGTACATTCCGTTATCCAGATTGTCCGTCTGACGTATGTTTTGTTTTGCTTATCGAGTTGTTGTTTTGCTTATTGAGTTGTAAGTTTTGTCGAGCTATCGCATTTTGTGTTTTGAGTTGTTACTTTTTGGTTAACACAATTTTGTTAAGTCTTGTCTATTGAGTCGTTAACATTGTTGTACTGTGCTTATCGAGTTGTAAACTTGCTAAGATTCTGTTATTTCTTAGTAAGTCGAGTTGTTTTGATTTGTTGCGTCGGTTCATTACCTGACCCGGTAAATACATAAGGCACATTTCCATTCAAGTCCATTTTTGTGCAAAATGATGCGATGCGATGCTAAGAATGTCAAATACAAACATCTTTTCAAAAGCTGTTTCATTCCATCATGTTTTTCAACAAAATAAAGATACAAGTTTTACAGAAAATAAAACTGCCTAGCAATGTGCAAAGTGCTACAAACTACTAGCTAAAAAGTAAAATAAAGCAGGGAACAACATCAATGCCCTCGGGAATGGGAATGAGGAGGCCCTCTCATCCTCTTCTGTGGGATAACCTCTGCACCATCATCACCATCCGGATCAGAGCTGTCATCCTCCGGATCCCCCTCAGCCTCGCCTCCGCTCCCGGAACCAAGACTGGAGCCTCCCTCCCCAGGAGATGTCTCTGACACACGGTCTGCGACCTCCTCCTCCTCATCCTCGGCAATGGGTGCCCTGCGTCTGCGAGACGACCCTGCTCCTCGAGCTCCTCGGTAAGGCCTGGATGGCCCAGCTCCTCGAGGCCCAGTACCTCGAGCAGGTCTAGCACCTCGACCTCTCTGAGAAGACCCTGGTGGCCCGCCCTGAGTCGGAGCATATACAGGAGGCATCTGAAAATGAAAAGTGCAATACATCAGTTCAAACATAAACCGCAGGTGCAAGAACAGTATGTGGGTGGGGTGTGTGCAAGATGTGTTCTACACAGCCTATCAATGCAACAGAATGTTTAAAACCAGCATCAACAGAAATGTGATAAATGCAAGAGAGGTGAAGGGTACCTGGAAACCCATGATGGACATCTGTGCCTCTCTACGCAGGACCATCCCCTCAAGTGAGGCTACCACTCCGAGCATCTGATCTATGTACTCCCGAGGTGGCTGCAGATACAAGCTCAAGTCATCAATAAATGAACAATTGCCAAAATGTCTGTGTGATAAATGAAAAATGGTAGAACATACCGGTGGTGAGTCAGGATCACTGACATATCTGTGACCAGACATCGGAGGCTCCATAGGGATCGGGATCGGAGAAGTAGTCCCATACTGCCAACTCGTCAACTCGGTCGGCATATCTGGCCATCCAGGATGATCAAGAGTCGGAGGGATAGGAGGAATCGAACTGCCTCTACCTCTAGGTGCACCAGCCCTGCTAGAAGAAGGGATGTCTGCAGCACGTGCACGACTCGAAGATGGTGTGCCAGTGGACCTCAATGGTGGAGCCCGTACTCCCGTCAAGGGGGGCATCAGATATATGCGGCGATAGGTGGCGTAGTTCCCCTCGATGAAATATAATAAAGCATCGGTGCCCTGCATATCCCTAGTGACCTCCTCAATAGATAGCCTGTCGGCAGTCCGCATAGTGGGTGGAGGCACAGCAGGAGGGTCCTGAGAATCATACCCCCACACCTGACGCTGAAAGCGTTCCCCCAGGAACCAAGCCCTGCCAACTGGTCCCTCGAGGAGGAACCTATACTGGGAACTAGTCGACCCTCCGGGATACTGATTCTCGAGATCGTCGCCAAAGACTGCCCAAGGTTGCCAGGTGATCTGCGGATAACCAGTATACAGATCAATCAGAAGTCAAGAAATGCAAAGCAGATCAAAGATGAAATGAAAAGAACTGAGAGTTCTGAAATACCTCTGACGCGCGCACAGTGTCGAAGTACTGTCGCAGAGAGAAGAGAGTCTCTCGGGGCCTCGATAGGTGCTCGCCCTCAAACATCAATGAAAATGGAGTAATAGGAGGTCCTGCCACCTCCATCTCCGGAGCTAATGTGGGGAAATATGCATATACCCATAGCTGAGAAAAGCAGTGAGGGATGTGAATACAATGTGCTAAAAGGCAGAATATAGAGTGCAAAGTGCGCCGTGTGTGCAGTGAACGAGTAATGAGGAGCAAAATGTAAATCAAGAAGACAGAATGTACCTCCCAAGCTCTCCAGTAGCCGCCAAGTAAATCCCCCCGCGTGCGAGAGACTGCGCTCATGTAGCAATAAAGGGTAGCCAGGCCAGCGCCGCCCCAATCATACTGACCGACCTGTGATAGATCTACCAGAGCGCTCAGTAGATACAACCCGACCATGTTCCCTCTATCGGCAAACAGAGTGGTGCCAAAGAGGAACATAAGGAAGCCACGGGCGTACTGCTCAGCCTCCGCAGGAGACTCAGGCTCCATCTGTGGCCGCCGGAAATGGGAAGAGAACCAGGTATACCGAACTCTCCCTGTACCTCTGTCTACAGGCGGGCAGGCCCCCAATAGATACATCCAAGCAGCCTCCCACTCACCCATATCCTCGTCGTAGGGAATGGGTCCACCGCCTAGGTCTAGGCCGGTGAGCATAGCAAAGTCCAACGGGGTCATGGTCATATCCCCGGTCGCAGAAAAATGGAAAGAATTGGTGGTGTCCCACCATCTCTCCGCCAGAGCAGCAAATAATGTCCTACTGATGAGACAGTGTGATAACCCCCTGCAGAATGGTCCAAATCCTGCGAAGTCAACCAAGTCCCGGACAGCTTCCGGAAGCTCCGCATACCACTCCCTCGCGGCAGTGGAGCCATATCCTCGCACTGTGCGAGAGCCAGCCTGCATTTAGAATGAATGCGTGTATCAGCAAATGAAGTGAAAGTGAGCTGTGTGCAAATGAATTGTTTTGAGCTGCGTTCAAATTTCAGAAGATCAGTGGGCTGTGTGTTCGCTTCAAATCTGGGCTGTGTGTTCAGTAAATCAGAGTTTGGGACTGTATGTTCTACTCTTCATCAGTGGGCTGTGTGTTCACTTCAAATCTGGGCTGTGTGTTCAGTAAATCGGAGTTTGGGACTGTGTGTTCTACTCTTCATCAGTGGGCTGTGTGTTCACAACGAAATCTGGGCTGTGTGTTCAGTAAATCGGAGTTTGGGACTGTGTGTTCTACTCTTCATCAGTGGGCTGTGTGTTCACAACGAAATCTGGGCTGTGTGTTCAGTAAATCAGAGTTTAGGGCTGTGTGTTCTACTCTTAATCAGTGGGCTGTGTGTTCCCAACGAAATCTGGGCTGTGTGTTCAGTAAATCAGAGTTTGGGGCTGTGTGTTCTACTCTTAACTAGTGGGCTGTGTGTTCGCTTCAAATGGGCTGTGTGTTCACTTCAAATCTGGGTTGCGTGTTCAGAAAATCTGAGTCTGGGACTGTGTGTGTTCTACTCTTAGTCAGTATGTGCTGCGGGCTCATGTTCAAACTTCGAGCTGTGTGTTCGCTAAATCAATGTTTGAGCCAAGTGTTCAATCTTCAACTAATGCGTGCTACACATTCACAATCAGGCGATGTATTGTGCGTTCGTGAAATTCAATTGTTTAAATCGCATGCTCAGGATGCAGGTACTATGTTGAAAGCTAAACTGTGTGTCTAAGTATGGCAAAGGTACACAATGCATGAAACGGGAAATAAAGTAAAATACCTCTGCATCGTAGGAGAGGTGCCGCTCCGGTTCTTGCAGAAGGAGATCCCCTGGTACCCGATCGTTGAAATCGGTGAAATGACGAAAAGTGGCTCGTGGAAGCCTATGCACCGCTGGGGCATACCGCTCGGGAATAAAAGGGCGGACCCTCGGGGGCAGTGTCATGGGATCAAAATCGTCTCCGGCACCCGGAAAACCTCTACTGCGAGGAAAGTGACCCGCCATGTCGAGAAATCTACAAAGAGGAGCAAAAATGAGCAAAATGGGCCAAAATTGGAAAAAGTCAACAAAAAGTCAACTCTCGGGAAACGAAAAGTCAACAAAAGTCAACTCCCGGAAAAATTTTCCAAATATTGAAACAAAATTACCTCAAGTGGTGAAAATGAGAAGAGAAGCCTCGAAGTCAAAATTTAGTCGCCCCAAAGTGCTTAAATCTGAAGAATTTCGCGAAAACAACTTGCGTGGGAGGCCGAGGGGCGCGTATAAAATGCAGATCTGAAAGAGAAAATGGCTTAGAGAGCAAGAGGAGAGAATTTCACACTTGGGGGAGTGATTTCGGATGGCATTGGAGGTGTGTATATATAGAAATGCTGAAAATGACCAAAATGCCCCTACTTTGGGCAGGTGGCCGGCCGGCCACCTAACCTGGCTGGCCGGCCCCTCTACTTTTTCCCCCTGGCCGATGGCTTCTCCTAGGGCAACCACCTGGCCGACCATGCTCCCTACCCCCTCCCCTACCTCTCTGCAAATTTTGAGGAAAATCGGAGTTCCCGGGACCTGAAAAGGTTGAAGAAAAGTGCACTTTCTGGCGCAAAATTGCTCCGCCGGAACTTTAGCTGCAATTTCTGACATATGTCTCATCATTATTCATCAAAATCGGAGTGTATCCTTTTTAAACATGTTGTGACCTCTCCGGGAGGTAAATCAGAGGCCGCGATCGAGTTGCCGTCGCCGAAATGCGCGTTTTTCAGCTTGTTGTTGCGCAACAAACCGGCATCCCGATTTGTGCTCGTTTGTCATTATTTGGCTCATAATTTGCATCATCATGAATGTTTTGCATCGTCATACGTATTCTCTTGATGTACCATACTTCTATGCTCGAGCATGCATTGTCGCGCGTTATCTTTTCTCGCGTTGCGATGCATCCTTTCACCGACACTGTGTGTGTCAAACTTTTCGAATCCTAGGGATCGCATTGAATATATGTTGTTAGCATATTGTTCTTGTTGAATTTCTCTCTTTTGCAGGCACGATATTGTATGTACGGTTCATTTGAAGCTGGTGCGACCAGACGAATCGCGCAGGTATCGTATCTTCTCCGTGTGAGACGCGACGAGAATTGAATAATTCTCCGCATTCCTAACTGCATGAAATATAGTTGTTGCTTGGCATTCTTGCTTAAAACTGTTGCATCTATTTGTCAATACTTGCTTCATTACAGCTTGCCGCATTTGCATGATCACCTGGCTCCGTGCCTATCATTTGCATTCTTGCCCCTCCCCCTGCCTGCGGGTACACATTTCTGTTTGTTTTGTATGATTGTCTAAGTCTTCGGCCTTGTCAAAAATGGGTCGTCTCTGGGCTTTGACATTCACTCTCGTCACTTCTTGACTTCCGAGTTCTGTCAAAGAGGGGCAACTGTAGACACCCCATTTTTGACCGACCTTAAGACTCAGACGTCACCGGTTGAGCGCTCGGTGATGTTGCATGTCGTGCTCGTTCAGAAGTCTCAGAGTCGCGGCCGTGCGCCCTGCCTTCGGACTTCCGAACTCTCTTCTGTGCCTTGTCTCGGTTTGCGAACCAGACTCGGTTTTCTCTGTTTTCTTTCCTGAGGGGAGGGAGTGGTCCTGTAGGCTATCTCTCAGTGGCCGTGAGCTACATTTTGTGGCCGTAGGCCATTTTGCCCATTTCGGAGCCCGGTTCCCGGTTTTCGGAACCGTCAGGCCGTGTGCCTTGGCTCGGGACCGCCCAACCATCTCCGAGTTCTCCGGTTTTTGGCATGCACCTCTGTTTTATAGTTCCGAGGAACACTGGGGCTTCTGATGCCCACTTCGTGGCCGTATGCCACTTTCGGTGCTTACAGTCGGTTTTCGGGACCCCGAACTGCGTGATTTGGGCCCCGAGCATTCATTTTGCATCAGTGTTCTCTGATTTTTGGCAGGAACCTCTGTTTTGTCATTCCGAGGGACACTGGGGTCGCAGATGCCCACTTCGCTGCTGAACACCACTTCCGGCACCTGCAGCCCATTTTCGGGATCCCGAATTGCTCGGTTTTGACTCCGAGCGTTCATTTCTCATTAGTTTTTGTTCAAACTTGGCAGGTACCTCTGTTTCAACACCAGGAAGATCACTGGGGGGTGAGAAGCCAGCAATTATCCCAGATAACCAGTTTCGCTCCTCCGGAGCCCGTTTTTCTCACTTCCGGGCCAATGTTGAACACCCTGGGGGTATTTTCTTCCCACCAAAGCTACATATCTGTGATCAGGGGATATGGGAGGACCCTAAAAATGTATGGTCGGCCAGCAATTTTGATTTTCATTTTTGAGCCTCTCCTTCAAGCTCTATGTTGTGGCTCCTACTTCAGTGTTGCCAATTTCCGACCTTGGAACCTTGTTGCACACATCTGGGAGGACCCTAAAAGTTGGTGGTCGGCCAGCAATTGTGCAGTTCATTTTTGAGCCTCTCCTTCAAGCTCTATGTTGTGACTCCTGCTTCAGAGTTGCCAGATTCCGACCCTGGGGCCTTATTCTGCACATCTGGGAGGACACCTTTGTGTGGTGGTCGGCCAGAAAATCATTGCTTCATTTTTTGGGGTGGTCGGCCGGCCATGGTGAGTGGCTGGCCGACCAGGTGGGGTGGCCGGCCGGCCACCTTGCAGAAAACCACCTGGCCGGCCAGCTTCTTGCTTTCCAGCTCATTCCAGCTGTCCAGATATTTTTGCCAAAATATCACCCCTTCCGGGGGATATTTTGGGAGGGAAAGGTTGCCTCCATTTCCCTCCCCTTTTACACCTTTTTTTGCTTACTTAAAGGGCTGGACAGCCCCTTTGCCTAGGTTAGAAAAATTGGTCTCAAGAGCCTTTATTCAAAACCCTTGATTTCCATAGCCAAAAACCTCAAAAACTTCCAAGTTCCTAGGCAATTCCTTCATCAACCCTTAGCCCCACCATCCCCACTACCATTCCAGCAGCAAGGAAGTGTTCTCCAGTGGCTAAGAAGCACCAAATTCAGGCCAAGAGGTAGCAACAATCAGATCTTCAAAGGTAGGTCTCCAAATCTCTTTTTGTAGCATAATTTTGCTTCCTATTTCTACCTTATTTCCTTTCAGTTTTTGGGCCTTGACCCCTACTGGTTTTAGGCTCATTTTGAGCCCCTCTACAACTTTGTAGAAGGGCTCAACTTCACTTGATGCCTCCATGATACACTTGTTTCAATATCTAGCTTGTATGTCACAATCTTGCATGTCATTTTTAGCCTATTTGCATTTGTTTTTGGGGGTCCAACCCCTACTGGTTTTGTGCCTATTTTCAGCGCCTCTACAATTTTGTAGAAGGGCTCAACCTTGTTTGGCCATTATATATACCACCTCCCTTTGAAATCCACTCTAGGCCCCAATTCTTGCATGATTTGTATCCTTTTATGCTTTTGGTTTTAGCTCTTGGTCAGAACTGAAAGGGGTCTTATTTTGACCCCCTCTACATGTTTCATGAAGAAAGTTTTGTTGTTTGGTGCATTCTTTGCATGTCTCTTGTTATAACCTCTTTTGAGCTCCATTTTGCATGGAATTGTTAGCATGTTTGCATATTGATTTTGGGGCGTCCATAAACTGAATATATGCTTATTTTTGGGCCCTCTTCAGTATTGTAGAAGAAAGTTTTTCCATTTGAATTTTCTATATACTACCTCTCTTTATACCCCTCTTTTGGCCCAAATTTTGCATGCTATGTTTAGCCTATCTACATACTGAATTGGGGGATGTCGTTCACTGTAAATATGCATATTTTTGGCTCCTCTTTAATGTTGTAGAACTGTGTTTTTCAGTTTGAGCATTGTAGATACCACTTTCTTTGTAAATCCCCTCTTTTCCCCCATTTTTGCATGCCATTGTTGCCATATCTATGCTCACAATTTGGCCATGTTTTGTACTGAAAAGATGCTATTTTGGGGGCTGCCTTGCTACTGTTTTTTCTGTCATGTGCCAATTTTGCATGTTTAGCATAGCCGTAGGCCATTTCGGGAGCTTAATATCGCATTTCGGTATGATTTCATGCATTGGTTGTCATTTCGTATCATTTCGGGGCTGTTTTCCCCTTCATTTAGGTGCTGAAATTTGGTTTGCATGCTTGCATATCATTTCCCGTGCCATTTCATGCCTGTGGGCCATGCCTCGGTTTGCGTGCCTGTGGGCACGCACTTCGAGACACCTCCGTTTTCATCCGACGGCATCTGATGTGAGTGTGGCTGAGGTCCGCTCATGTGAGTATAAGCCCAATTTGCATTTCCATCTCATTTTATCATCGCCTCGGTTTGCGTGTCCGTGTGCACACATTTCGAGGCACTTCGGTTTTATCTGATTTGCATTTCACATCATCGCCTCGGTTTGCGTGCCTGTGTGCACGCATTTCGAGGCACTTCGGTTTTATCCGATTTGCATTTCATCACTGCCTCGGTTTGCGTGCCCGTGTGCACGCATTTTGAGGCACTCCAGTTTTATGTGATTTGCATTTCGCATCATCGCCTCGGTTTGCGTGCCCGTGTGCAGGCATTTCGAGGCACTTTAGTTTTATCCGATTTCCATTTCATCATCGCCTCGGTTTGCGTGCCCGTGTGCACGCATTTCGAGGCACTTCGGTTTTATTCGATTTGCATCTCACATCATGGCCTCGGTTTGCGTGCCCGTGTGCACGCATTTCGAGGCATCTTCATTTTCATCCGCATTGTGCATACTAGGTTGTATCTTAGTTGCATTTCATGCATATCATGCATATTGCACGGGAAACGAGGCACGTTTCGCACCCCGAGTAACGGAACGGGTCTCAATTCCCAAGTCACCGACACTCCGGATTACCCATGATGGAGTCAGGTTTTGTTATCGCATTCATATGCATTCATCCTATATTGAGTTGTGCAATTCGGCTCCTCGGCCATCATGCATCGATGTGCGTGATTGGTGGCACGAGGATCGAGGCATGCATATATTTGTGAAATACATTGCTATGCCCCTTTCCTGCTCTCTGTTGCAGCAAAATCAAGGATCAGCAACTTTTCGGAGTTTGGCACGCATTTCGAGAAACATTGCGAACAGAGGCTAATCGGGGCATCCCAGTGGATTTCCGCGCAAGGCAGCCCAACATGCATCATTCATCAGCAGCGAGGCAGTCCCTGGCTTGCACGCCATTTTACAGTTTTTCTTAGTTAATTTGTTAATTAATTAGGAATCTGTATTATTTCGGACTGTATTATTCTTTTATTCGGACATTCGGACTGTATATTTATTCGGACCCTCTGCGCGAGGGCACAACTGTAATAAGGGTGTGTGAGTGTGATGTATGTCTTCCAACCCCCATTTCTTTCTCCCTTTTATTTATCTGCTTACGATGGTTAGATATAGGGCATATTTCAATTAGCATACAGTATGACAGCATGTTTGCATCATTCATCTGTTTTGCATGCATCGGGCTCGGCGCATCATACAAACTGCATTTGTATTTCAATTCCAAGTTGAATACGTGTTAGTTGTAGCATTCCACATACCATGTTTAGAATAGCCGAGCCTGCTATAGTTTGCATCTTTGCATGTGTTGCATTAGGCATTTCTATATACTTAGGATCACGCATGATTCCTAATCAGTTTTCTGTTTTGGCTTGGAGTACTCGGTAAGTTTTATGCTTTAGCATCCTTGCATGCGTGTGAGTGACTGCCATGAATAGCATGCTTGCCATGAGGCTATGTGCTTATGTGATATAACTGCCTTGAATGCCTGTGGGTGGAGGTTGAGTTATTTGAATTGGAGTAATTCATTGACTGTTTGTTTTAAGCCCACTAGATAGTGGCAAAATCATGTTTTCTAAGCCCACCCGAGGGTGGCAAATCCGCATTTTAGCCTACCTACGGGTAGCACCTTCACACCATTTTCAAACAAACAAACATGAAATGTTTTGTTCCAATTCAGACGGCCCAATCTATACTTGTTTGCTGCGAGCATGTCACGACCCCAACCCGCCCCTAGTAGGATGGTGCCGTGATGGCCAGTAACCCGTGGTTACCGAAGGCCAACTTTCAAAAATCACACACAATCAGAGTATAAACTATGGGGCTAACAAGAGCGGAAGCAATAACAAAATACAAGTGGTCCATAAGAGCTGTGCATAAGTCAAATGAAATGGCATACATCATTACATAACTTTACAACTTATAAAATATACATTACATCTTAACAAAAGGCTTCTCAAGCCGACATAAACAAAGTACAATATATATATACAAGTCAAGAAACATGATCCACAGGACTGCCGACATAAACACAAGGTTGCCGACCTAAACACAAAATGCCGACATACAAACATACAGCCGACATCCCCAATGCCGACCTAACATGCATACAAAACATCGGGCACAAGCACACATCTCGGCGAGGCCGACTTCCTGCTGAAACCTACATATATATAGAGAGGGTGAGTATTGAAACTCAGTGAATGGTACAAGTAATAAAGGGTTTAATGAATGATCCCGAGGTTCGTGTCAAAACAATACATGTATCTTAACTTGTTCAAAATGTATACTTATAATATGGCTTGCATCAAAACATATGCTTAGCAAAACTTGTACAAAACACACTTGGCATAACTTGTATCAAAACATATACTTAGCATAGCTTACATCAAAACATACTTAGAGTGCTACTTAGGCTTAACGTCCCCTAACACGAAAGGACGGTGTTACTTAGGCTTAACGTCCCCTAACACGAAAGGACGGTGTTACTTAGGCTTAACGTCCCCTAACACGAAAGGACGGTTCCAAGAATGCCATCCGAAACAGAACTTATACTTAGCATACTTAGCATAACTTGCATCAAAACGTGTGCTAGGCTTAACTTATAACAAAACATACCCACCCGTTCATAGACCGTCGGTGGCAAAACAAAGGTGCTACTTAGGCTTTAAGTCCCCTAGCACGGAAGGACTATGCTACTTAGGCTTTAAGTCCCCTAGCACGGAAGGACTCCAAAAGATTGTGCTACTTAGGCTTTAAGTCCCCTAGCACGGAAGGACTATGCTACTTAGGCTTTAAGTCCCCTAGCACGGAAGGACTCCAAAAGATTGTGCTACTTAGGCTTTAAGTCCCCTAGCACGGAAGGACTATGCTACTTAGGCTTTAAGTCCCCTAGCACGGAAGGACTCCAAAAGATTGTGCTACTTAGGCTTTAAGTCCCCCTAGCACGGAAGGACTCCAAAAGATTGTGCTACTTAGGCTTTAAGTCCCCTAGCACGGAAGGACTCCAAAAGATTGTGCTACTTAGGCTTTAAGTCCCCTAGCACGGAAGGACTCCAAAAGATTGTGCTACTTAGGCTTTAAGTCCCCTAGCACGGAAGGACTCCAAAAGATTGTAAACAGCACAAAATAGCGAGAGTGTAAACAGCACAAAACAGTGCGATGCGCAAAATAGCACGAGTGTAAACTGCAAAAAACGGTGCGATGCGCAAAATAGCGCGTTTGATAAACTGCACAAAACATTGCAATGCGCAAAATACCGCGTTTGATAAACCGCACAAAACAGTGCGTTGCGCAAAATATCGAGAGTGTAAACTGCACAAAACAATGCGATGCGCAAAATAGCGAGAGTGTAAACAGCACAAAACAGTGCGATACGCAAAATAGCGCGAGTGTAAACTGCACAAAAAAGTGCACTGCGCAAAATAGCGCGAGTGTAAACTGCACAAAACAGTGCGATGCGCAAAATAACGCGTTTGGTAAACTGCACAAAACAGTGCGATGCGCAAAATAGCGAGAGTGTAAACTACGCAAAACAGTGCGATGCGCAAAATAGCACGTTTGATAAACTGCACAAAATAGTGCGATGCGCAAAATAGCACGTTTGATAAACTGCACAAAACAGTGCGATGCGCAAAATAGAGCGAGTGTAAAATGCACAAAACAGAGCGCTGCGCAAAATAGCGCGAGTGTAAACTGCACAAAATAGTGCGATGCGCAAAATAACGCGAGTGTAAACAGCACAACACAGTGCGATGCGCAAAATAGCGCGAGTGTAAACTGCACAAAGCAGTGCGCTGCGCAAAATAGCGCGAGTGTGAACTGCACAAAACAGTGCGTTGGGCTAAATAGCGCGAGTGTAATCTGCACAAAACAGTGCAATGCGCAAAATAGCGCGTTTAATAAACAGCACAAAACAATGTAATGCGCAAAATAGCGAGAGTGTAAACAGCACAAAACAGTGCGATGCGCAAAATAGCACGAGTGTAAACTGCAAAAAACGGTGTGATGCGCAAAATAGCGCGTTTGATAAACTGCACAAAACATTGCAATGCGCAAAATACCGCGTTTGATAAACTGCACAAAACAGTGCGATGCGCAAAATATCGAGAGTGTAAACTGCACAAAACAGTGCGATGCGCAAAACAGCGCGAGTGTAAACTGCACAAAACAGTGCGATGCGCAAAATAGCGAGAGTGTAAACAGCACAAAACAGTGCGATACGCAAAATAGCGCGAGTGTAAACTGCACAAAACAGTGCACTGCGCAAAATAGCGCGAGTGTAAACTGCAAAAAATGGTGCGATGCGCAAAATAGCGCGTCTGATAAACTGCACAAAACAGTGCGATGCGCAAAATAACGCGTTTGGTAAACTGCACAAAACAGTGCGATGCGCAATATAGCGCGAGTGTAAACTGCGTTAAACAGTGCGACGCGCAAAATAGCTCCTTTGGTAAATAGCACAAAATAGTGCGCTGCGCAAAATAGCGTGAGTGTAAATTGCACAAAATAGTGCGATGCGTAAATTAGCGCGATTGTAAACTGCACAAAACAGTGCGATGCGCAAAATAGCACGTTTGATAAACTGCACAAAACAGTGCGATGCGCAAAATAGCACGTTTGATAAACTGCACAAAACAGTGCAATGCGCAAAATAGAGCGAGTGTAAAATGCACAAAACAGAGCGCTGCGCAAAATAGCGCGAGTGTAAACTGCACAAAATAGTGCGATGCGCAAAATAACGCGAGTGTAAACAGCACAACACAGTGCGATCCGCAAAATAGCGCGAGTGTAAACTGCACAAAGCAGTGCGCTGCGCAAAATAGCGCGAGTGTGAACTGCACAAAACAGTGCGTTGGGCTAAATAGCGCGAGTGTAATCTGCACAAAACAGTGCAATGCGCAAAATAGCGCGTTTAATAAACAGCACAAAACAGTGTAATGCGCAAAATAGCGAGAGTGTAAACAGCACAAAACAGTGCGATGCGCAAAATAGCACGAGTGTAAACTGCAAAAAACGGTGCAATGCGCAAAATAGCGCGTTTGATAAACTGCACAAAACATTGCAATGCGCAAAATACCGCGTTGGATAAACTGCACAAAACAGTGCGATGCGCAAAATATCGAGAGTGTAAACTGCACAAAACAGTGCGATGCGCAAAACAGCGCGAGTGTAAACTGCACAAAACAGTGCGATGCGCAAAATAGCGAGAGTGTAAACAGCACAAAACAGTGCGATACGCAAAATAGCGCGAGTGTAAACTGCACAAAACAGTGCACTGCGCAAAATAGCGCGAGTGTAAACTGCAAAAAATGGTGCGATGCGCAAAATAGCGCGTCTGATAAACTGCACAAAACAGTGCGATGCGCAAAATAACGCGTTTGGTAAACTGCACAAAACAGTGCGATGCGCAATATAGCGCGAGTGTAAACTGCGTTAAACAGTGCGATGCGCAAAATAGCTCCTTTGGTAAATAGCACAAAATAGTGCGCTGCGCAAAATAGCGTGAGTGTAAATTGCACAAAATAGTGCGATGCGTAAATTAGCGCGATTGTAAACTGCACAAAACAGTGCGATGCGCAAAATAGCACGTTTGATAAACTGCACAAAACAGTGCGATGCGCAAAATAGCACGTTTGATAAACTGCACAAAACAGTGCAATGCGCAAAATAGAGCGAGTGTAAAATGCACAAAACAGAGCGCTGCGCAAAATAGCGCGAGTGTAAACTGCACAAAATAGTGCGATGCGCAAAATAACGCGAGTGTAAACAGCACAACACAGTGCGATCCGCAAAATAGCGCGAGTGTAAACTGCACAAAGCAGTGCGCTGCGCAAAATAGCGCGAGTGTGAACTGCACAAAACAGTGCGTTGGGCTAAATAGCGCGAGTGTAATCTACACAAAACAGTGCAATGCGCAAAATCGCGCGTTTAATAAACAGCACAAAACAGTGTAATGCGCAAAATAGCGAGAGTGTAAACAGCACAAAACAGTGCGATGCGCAAAATAGCACGAGTGTAAACTGCAAAAAACGGTGCGTTGCGCAAAATAGCGCGTTTGATAAACTGCACAAAACATTGCAATGCGCAAAATGCCGCGTTAGATAAACTGCACAAAACAGTGCGATGCGCAAAATATCGAGAGTGTAAACTGCACAAAACAGTGCGATGCGCAAAATAGCGAGAGTGTAAACAGCACAAAACAGTGCGATACGCAAAATAGCGCGAGTGTAAACTGCACAAAACAGTGCACTGCGCAAAATAGCGCGAGTGTAAACTGCAAAAAATGGTGCGATGCGCAAAATAGCGCGTCTGATAAACTGCACAAAACAGTGCGATGCGCAAAATAACGCGTTTGGTAAACTGCACAAAACAGTGCGATGCGCAAAATAGCGAGAGTGTAAACTGCGCAAAACAGTGCGATGCGCAAAATAGCGCGAGTGTAAACTGCGCAAAACAGTGCGATGCGCAAAATAGCTCTTTTGGTAAATAGCACAAAATAGTGCGCTGCGCAAAATAGCGTGAGTGTAAATTGCACAAAATAGTGCGATGCGTAAAATAGCGCGATTGTAAACTGCACAAAACAGTGCGATGCGCAAAATAGCACGTTTGATAAACTGCACAAAACAGTGCGATGCGCAAAATAGAACGAGTGTAAAATGCACAAAACAGAGCGCTGCGCAAAATAGTGCGAGTGTAAACTGCACAAAATAGTGTGATGCGCAAAATAACGCGAGTGTAAACAGCACAAAACAGTGCGATGCGCAAAATAGCGCGAGTATAAACTGCACAAAGCAGTGCGCTGCGCAAAATAGCGCGAGTGTGAACTGCACAAAACAGTGCGCTGGGCTAAATAGCGCGAGTGTAATGTGCACAAAACAGTGCAATGCGCAAAATAGCGCCTTTAATAAACAACACAAAACAGTGTAATGTGCAAAATAGCGAGAGTGTAAACAGCACAAAACAGTGCGATGCGCAAAATAGCACGAGTGTAAACTGCAAAAAACGGTGCGATGCGCAAAATAGCGCGTTTGATAAACTGCACAAAACATTGCAATGCGCAAAATACCGCGTTTGATAAACCGCACAAAACAGTACGTTGCGCAAAATATCGATAGTGTAAACTGCACAAAACAGTGCGATGCGCAAAATAGCGAGAGTGTAAACAGCACAAAACAGTGCGATACGCAAAATAGCGCGAGTGTAAACTGCACAAAAAAGTGCACTGCGCAAAATAGCGCGAGTGTAAACTGCACAAAACAGTGCGATGCGCAAAATAACGCGTTTGGTAAACTGCACAAAACAGTGCTATGCGCAAAATAGCGAGAGTGTAAACTGCGCAAAACAGTGCGATGCGCAAAATAGCACGTTTGATAAACTGCACAAAACAGTGCAATGCGCAAAATAGCACGTTTGATAAACTGCACAAAACAGTGCAATGCGCAAAATAGAGCGAGTGTAAAATGCACAAAACAGAGCGCTGCGCAAAATAGCGCGAGTGTAAACTGCACAAAATAGTGCGATGCGCAAAATAACGCGAGTGTAAACAGCACAACACAGTGCGATCCGCAAAATAGCGCGAGTGTAAACTGCACAAAGCAGTGCGCTGCGCAAAATAGCGCGAGTGTGAACTGCACAAAACAGTGCGTTGGGCTAAATAGCGCGAGTGTAATCTACACAAAACAGTGCAATGCGCAAAATCGCGCGTTTAATAAACAGCACAAAACAGTGTAATGCGCAAAATAGCGAGAGTGTAAACAGCACAAAACAGTGCGATGCGCAAAATAGCACGAGTGTAAACTGCAAAAAACGGTGCGTTGCGCAAAATAGCGCGTTTGATAAACTGCACAAACCATTGCAATGCGCAAAATACCGCGTTTGATAAACTGCACAAAACAGTGCGATGCGCAAAATATCGAGAGTGTAAACTGCACAAAACAGTGCGATGCGCAAAATAGCGAGAGTGTAAACAGCACAAAACAGTGCGATACGCAAAATAGCGCGAGTGTAAACTGCACAAAACAGTGCACTGCACAAAATAGCGCGAGTGTAAACTGCAAAAAATGGTGCGATGCGCAAAATAGCGCGTCTGATAAACTGCACAAAACAGTGCGATGCGCAAAATAACGCGTTTGGTAAACTGCACAAAATAGTGCGATGCGCAAAATAGCGAGAGTGTAAACTGCGCAAAACAGTGCGATGCGCAAAATAGCGCGAGTGTAAACTGCGCAAAACAGTGCGATGCGCAAAATAGCTCTTTTGGTAAATAGCACAAAATAGTGCGCTGCGCAAAATAGCGTGAGTGTAAATTGCACAAAATAGTGCGATGCGTAAAATAGCGCGATTGTAAACTGCACAAAACAGTGCGATGCGCAAAATAGCACGTTTGATAAACTGCACAAAACAGTGCGATGCGCAAAATAGAGTGAGTGTAAAATGCACAAAACAGAGCGCTGCGCAAAATAGCGCGAGTGTAAACTGCACAAAATAGTGTGATGCGCAAAATAACGCGAGTGTAAACAGCACAAAACAGTGCGATGCGCAAAATAGCGCGAGTATAAACTGCACAAAGCAGTGCGCTGCGCAAAATAGCGCGAGTGTGAACTGCACAAAACAGTGCGCTGGGCTAAATAGCGCGAGTGTAATGTGCACAAAACAGTGCAATGCGCAAAATAGCGCCTTTAATAAACAGCACAAAACAGTGTAATGTGCAAAATAGCGAGAGTGTAAACAGCACAAAACAGTGCGATGCGCAAAATAGCGCGAGTGTAAACTGCGCAAAACAGTGCGATGCGCAAAATAGCTCTTTTGGTAAATAGCACAAAATAGTGCGCTGCGCAAAATAGCGTGAGTGTAAATTGCACAAAATAGTGCGATGCGTAAAATAGCGCGATTGTAAACTGCACAAAACAGTGCGATGCGCAAAATAGCACGTTTGATAAACTGCACAAAACAGTGCGATGCGCAAAATAGAGTGAGTGTAAAATGCACAAAACAGAGCGCTGCGCAAAATAGCGCGAGTGTAAACTGCACAAAATAGTGTGATGCGCAAAATAACGCGAGTGTAAACAGCACAAAACAGTGCGATGCGCAAAATAGCGCGAGTATAAACTGCACAAAGCAGTGCGCTGCGCAAAATAGCGCGAGTGTGAACTGCACAAAACAGTGCGCTGGGCTAAATAGCGCGAGTGTAATGTGCACAAAACAGTGCAATGCGCAAAATAGCGCCTTTAATAAACAGCACAAAACAGTGTAATGTGCAAAATAGCGAGAGTGTAAACAGCACAAAACAGTGCGATGCGCAAAATAGCACGAGTGTAAACTGCAAAAAACGGTGCGATGCGCAAAATAGCGCGTTTGATAAACTGCAGAAAACATTGCAATGCGCAAAATACCGCGTTTGATAAACCGCACAAAACAGTGCGTTGCGCAAAATATCGAGAGTGTAAACTGCACAAAACAATGCGATGCGCAAAATAGCGAGAGTGTAAACAGCACAAAACAGTGCGATACGCAAAATAGCGCGAGTGTAAACTGCACAAAAAAGTGCACTGCGCAAAATAGCGCGAGTGTAAACTGCACAAAACAGTGCGATGCGCAAAATAACGCGTTTGGTAAACTGCACAAAACAGTGCGATGCGCAAAATAGCGAGAGTGTAAACTACGCAAAACAGTGCGATGCGCAAAATAGCACGTTTGATAAACTGCACAAAATAGTGCGATGCGCAAAATAGCACGTTTGATAAACTGCACAAAACAGTGCGATGCGCAAAATAGAGCGAGTGTAAAATGCACAAAACAGAGCGCTGCGCAAAATAGCGCGAGTGTAAACTGCACAAAATAGTGCGATGCGCAAAATAACGCGAGTGTAAACAGCACAACACAGTGCGATGCGCAAAATAGCGCGAGTGTAAACTGCACAAAGCAGTGCGCTGCGCAAAATAGCGCGAGTGTGAACTGCACAAAACAGTGCGTTGGGCTAAATAGCGCGAGTGTAATCTGCACAAAACAGTGCAATGCGCAAAATAGCGCGTTTAATAAACAGCACAAAACAATGTAATGCGCAAAATAGCGAGAGTGTAAACAGCACAAAACAGTGCGATGCGCAAAATAGCACGAGTGTAAACTGCAAAAAACGGTGTGATGCGCAAAATAGCGCGTTTGATAAACTGCACAAAACATTGCAATGCGCAAAATACCGCGTTTGATAAACTGCACAAAACAGTGCGATGCGCAAAATATCGAGAGTGTAAACTGCACAAAACAGTGCGATGCGCAAAACAGCGCGAGTGTAAACTGCACAAAACAGTGCGATGCGCAAAATAGCGAGAGTGTAAACAGCACAAAACAGTGCGATACGCAAAATAGCGCGAGTGTAAACTGCACAAAACAGTGCACTGCGCAAAATAGCGCGAGTGTAAACTGCAAAAAATGGTGCGATGCGCAAAATAGCGCGTCTGATAAACTGCACAAAACAGTGCGATGCGCAAAATAACGCGTTTGGTAAACTGCACAAAACAGTGCGATGCGCAATATAGCGCGAGTGTAAACTGCGTTAAACAGTGCGATGCGCAAAATAGCTCCTTTGGTAAATAGCACAAAATAGTGCGCTGCGCAAAATAGCGTGAGTGTAAATTGCACAAAATAGTGCGATGCGTAAATTAGCGCGATTGTAAACTGCACAAAACAGTGCGATGCGCAAAATAGCACGTTTGATAAACTGCACAAAACAGTGCGATGCGCAAAATAGCACGTTTGATAAACTGCACAAAACAGTGCAATGCGCAAAATAGAGCGAGTGTAAAATGCACAAAACAGAGCGCTGCGCAAAATAGCGCGAGTGTAAACTGCACAAAATAGTGCGATGCGCAAAATAACGCGAGTGTAAACAGCACAACACAGTGCGATCCGCAAAATAGCGCGAGTGTAAACTGCACAAAGCAGTGCGCTGCGCAAAATAGCGCGAGTGTGAACTGCACAAAACAGTGCGTTGGGCTAAATAGCGCGAGTGTAATCTACACAAAACAGTGCAATGCGCAAAATCGCGCGTTTAATAAACAGCACAAAACAGTGTAATGCGCAAAATAGCGAGAGTGTAAACAGCACAAAACAGTGCGATGCGCAAAATAGCACGAGTGTAAACTGCAAAAAACGGTGCGTTGCGCAAAATAGCGCGTTTGATAAACTGCACAAAACATTGCAATGCGCAAAATACCGCGTTTGATAAACTGCACAAAACAGTGTGATGCGCAAAATATCGAGAGTGTAAACTGCACAAAACAGTGCGATGCGCAAAATAGCGAGAGTGTAAACAGCACAAAACAGTGCGATACGCAAAATAGCGCGAGTGTAAACTGCACAAAACAGTGCACTGCGCAAAATAGCGCGAGTGTAAACTGCAAAAAATGGTGCGATGCGCAAAATAGCGCGTCTGATAAACTGCACAAAACAGTGCGATGCGCAAAATAACGCGTTTGGTAAACTGCACAAAACAGTGCGATGCGCAAAATAGCGAGAGTGTAAACTGCGCAAAACAGTGCGATGCGCAAAATAGCGCGAGTGTAAACTGCGCAAAACAGTGCGATGCGCAAAATAGCTCTTTTGGTAAATAGCACAAAATAGTGCGCTGCGCAAAATAGCGTGAGTGTAAATTGCACAAAATAGTGCGATGCGTAAAATAGCGCGATTGTAAACTGCACAAAACAGTGCGATGCGCAAAATAGCACGTTTGATAAACTGCACAAAACAGTGCGATGCGCAAAATAGAGCGAGTGTAAAATGCACAAAACAGAGCGCTGCGCAAAATAGTGCGAGTGTAAACTGCACAAAATAGTGTGATGCGCAAAATAACGCGAGTGTAAACAGCACAAAACAGTGCGATGCGCAAAATAGCGCGAGTATAAACTGCACAAAGCAGTGCGCTGCGCAAAATAGCGCGAGTGTGAACTGCACAAAACAGTGCGCTGGGCTAAATAGCGCGAGTGTAATGTGCACAAAACAGTGCAATGCGCAAAATAGCGCCTTTAATAAACAGCACAAAACAATGTAATGTGCAAAATAGCGAGAGTGTAAACAGCACAAAACAGTGCGATGCGCAAAATAGCACGAGTGTAAACTGCAAAAAACGGTGCGATGCGCAAAATAGCGCGTTTGATAAACTGCACAAAACATTGCAATGCGCAAAATACCGAGTTTGATAAACCGCACAAAACAGTACGTTGCGCAAAATATCGAGAGTGTAAACTGCACAAAACAGTGCGATGCGCAAAATAGCGAGAGTGTAAACAGCACAAAACAGTGCGATACGCAAAATAGCGCGAGTGTAAACTGCACAAAAAAGTGCACTGCGCAAAATAGCGCGAGTGTAAACTGCACAAAACAGTGCGATGCGCAAAATAACGCGTTTGGTAAACTGCACAAAACAGTGCTATGCGCAAAATAGCGAGAGTGTAAACTGCGCAAAACAGTGCGATGCGCAAAATAGCACGTTTGATAAACTGCACAAAACAGTGCGATGCGCAAAATAGCACGTTTGATAAACTGCACAAAACAGTGCAATGCGCAAAATAGAGCGAGTGTAAAATGCACAAAACAGAGCGCTGCGCAAAATAGCGCGAGTGTAAACTGCACAAAATAGTGCGATGCGCAAAATAACGCGAGTGTAAACAGCACAACACAGTGCGATCCGCAAAATAGCGCGAGTGTAAACTGCACAAAGCAGTGCGCTGCGCAAAATAGCGCGAGTGTGAACTGCACAAAACAGTGCGTTGGGCTAAATAGCGCGAGTGTAATCTACACAAAACAGTGCAATGCGCAAAATCGCGCGTTTAATAAACAGCACAAAACAGTGTAATGCGCAAAATAGCGAGAGTGTAAACAGCACAAAACAGTGCGATGCGCAAAATAGCACGAGTGTAAACTGCAAAAAACGTTGCGTTGCGCAAAATAGCGCGTTTGATAAACTGCACAAAACATTGCAATGCGCAAAATACCGCGTTTGATAAACTGCACAAAACAGTGCGATGCGCAAAATATCGAGAGTGTAAACTGCACAAAACAGTGCGATGCGCAAAATAGCGAGAGTGTAAACAGCACAAAACAGTGCGATACGCAAAATAGCGCGAGTGTAAACTGCACAAAACAGTGCACTGCGCAAAATAGCGCGAGTGTAAACTGCAAAAAATGGTGCGATGCGCAAAATAGCGCGTCTGATAAACTGCACAAAACAGTGCGATGCGCAAAATAACGCGTTTGGTAAACTGCACAAAACAGTGCGATGCGCAAAATAGCGAGAGTGTAAACTGCGCAAAACAGTGCGATGCGCAAAATAGCGCGAGTGTAAACTGCGCAAAACAGTGCGATGCGCAAAATAGCTCTTTTGGTAAATAGCACAAAATAGTGCGCTGCGCAAAATAGCGTGAGTGTAAATTGCACAAAATAGTGCGATGCGTAAAATAGCGCGATTGTAAACTGCACAAAACAGTGCGATGCGCAAAATAGCACGTTTGATAAACTGCACAAAACAGTGCGATGCGCAAAATAGAGCGAGTGTAAAATGCACAAAACAGAGCGCTGCGCAAAATAGTGCGAGTGTAAACTGCACAAAATAGTGTGATGCGCAAAATAACGCGAGTGTAAACAGTACAAAACAGTGCGATGCGCAAAATAGCGCGAGTATAAACTGCACAAAGCAGTACGCTGCGCAAAATAGCGCGAGTGTGAACTGCACAAAACAGTGCGCTGGGCTAAATAGCGCGAGTGTAATGTGCACAAAACAGTGCAATGCGCAAAATAGCGCCTTTAATAAACAGCACAAAACAGTGTAATGTGCAAAATAGCGAGAGTGTAAACAGCACAAAACAGTGCGATGCGCAAAATAGCACGAGTGTAAACTGCAAAAAACGGTGCGATGCGCAAAATAGCGCGTTTGATAAACTGCACAAAACATTGCAATGCGCAAAATACCGCGTTTGATAAACCGCACAAAACAGTGCGTTGCGCAAAATATCGAGAGTGTAAACTGCACAAAACAGTGCGATGCGCAAAATAGCGAGAGTGTAAACAGCACAAAACAGTGCGATACGCAAAATAGCGCGAGTGTAAACTGCACAAAAAAGTGCACTGCGCAAAATAGCGCGAGTGTAAACTGCACAAAACAGTGCGATGCGCAAAATAACGCGTTTGGTAAACTGCACAAAACAGTGCTATGCGCAAAATAGCGAGAGTGTAAACTGCGCAAAACAGTGCGATGCGCAAAATAGCACGTTTGATAAACTGCACAAAATAATGCGATGCGCAAAATAGCACGTTTGATAAACTGCACAAAACAGTGCGATGCGCAAAATAGAGCGAGTGTAAAATGCACAAAACAGAGCGCTGCGCAAAATAGCGCGAGTGTAAACTGCACAAAATAGTGCGATGCGCAAAATAACGCGAGTGTAAACAGCACAACACAGTGCGATGCGCAAAATAGCGCGAGTGTAAACTGCACAAAGCAGTGCGCTGCGCAAAATAGCGCGAGTGTGAACTGCACAAAACAGTGCGTTGGGCTAAATAGCGCGAGTGTAATCTGCACAAAACAGTGCAATGCGCAAAATAGCGCGTTTAATAAACAGCACAAAACAGTGTAATGCGCAAAATAGCGAGAGTGTAAACAGCACAAAACAGTGCGATGCGCAAAATAGCACGAGTGTAAACTGCAAAAAACGGTGCGATGCGCAAAATAGCGCGTTTGATAAACTGCACAAAACATTGCAACGCGCAAAATACCGCGTTTGATAAACTGCACAAAACAGTGCGATGCGCAAAATATCGAGAGTGTAAACTGCACAAAACAGTGCGATGCGCAAAACAGCGCGAGTGTAAACTACACAAAACAGTGCGATGCGCAAAATAGCGAGAGTGTAAACAGCACAAAACAGTGCGATACGCAAAATAGCGCGAGTGTAAACTGCACAAAACAGTGCACTGCGCAAAATAGCGCGAGTGTAAACTGCAAAAAATGGTGCGATGCGCAAAATAGCGCGTCTGATAAACTGCACAAAACAGTGCGATGCGCAAAATAACGCGTTTGGTAAACTGCACAAAACAGTGCGATGCGCAATATAGCGCGAGTGTAAACTGCGTTAAACAGTGCGATGCGCAAAATAGCTCCTTTGGTAAATAGCACAAAATAGTGCGCTGCGCAAAATAGCGTGAGTGTAAATTGCACAAAATAGTGCGATGCGTAAATTAGCGCGATTGTAAACTGCACAAAACAGTGCGATGCGCAAAATAGCACGTTTGATAAACTGCACAAAACAGTGCGATGCGCAAAATAGCACGTTTGATAAACTGCACAAAACAGTGCAATGCGCAAAATAGAGCGAGTGTAAAATGCACAAAACAGAGCGCTGCGCAAAATAGCGCGAGTGTAAACTGCACAAAATAGTGCGATGCGCAAAATAACGCGAGTGTAAACAGCACAACACAGTGCGATCCGCAAAATAGCGCGAGTGTAAACTGCACAAAGCAGTGCGCTGCGCAAAATAGCGCGAGTGTGAACTGCACAAAACAGTGCGTTGGGCTAAATAGCGCGAGTGTAATCTACACAAAACAGTGCAATGCGCAAAATCGCGCGTTTAATAAACAGCACAAAACAGTGTACTGCGCAAAATAGCGAGAGTGTAAACAGCACAAAACAGTGCGATGCGCAAAATAGCACGAATGTAAACTGCAAAAAACGGTGCGATGCGAAAAATAGCGCGTTTGATAAACTGCACAAAACATTGCAATGCGCAAAATACCGCGTTTGATAAACTGCACAAAACAGTGCGATGCGCAAAATATCGAGAGTGTAAACTGCACAAAACAGTGCGATGCGCAAAATAGCGAGAGTGTAAACAGCACAAAACAGTGCGATACGCAAAATAGCGCGAGTGTAAACTGCACAAAACAGTGCACTGCGCAAAATAGCGCGAGTGTAAACTGCAAAAAATGGTGCGATGCGCAAAATAGCGCGTCTGATAAACTGTACAAAACAGTGCGATGCGCAAAATAACGCGTTTGGTAAACTGCACAAAACAGTGCGATGCGCAAAATAGCGAGAGTGTAAACTGCGCAAAACAGTGCGATGCGCAAAATAGCGCGAGTGTAAACTGCGCAAAACAGTGCGATGCGCAAAATAGCTCTTTTGGTAAATAGCACAAAATAGTGCGCTGCGCAAAATAGCGTGAGTGTAAATTGCACAAAATAGTGCGATGCGTAAAATAGCGCGATTGTAAACTGCACAAAACAGTGCGATGCGCAAAATAGCACGTTTGATAAACTGCACAAAACAGTGCGATGCGCAAAATAGAGCGAGTGTAAAATGCATAAAACAGAGCGCTGCGCAAAATAGCGCGAGTGTAAACTGCACAAAATAGTGTGATGCGCAAAATAACGCGAGTGTAAACAGCACAAAACAGTGCGATGCGCAAAATAGCGCGAGTATAAACTGCACAAAGCAGTGCGCTGCGCAAAATAGCGCGAGTGTGAACTGCACAAAACAGTGCGCTGGGCTAAATAGCGCGAGTGTAATGTGCACAAAACAGTGCAATGCGCAAAATAGCTCCTTTAATAAACAGCACAAAACAGTGTAATGTGCAAAATAGCGAGAGTGTAAACAGCACAAAACAGTGCGATGCGCAAAATAGCACGAGTGTAAACTGCAAAAAACGGTGCGATGCGCAAAATAGCGCGTTTGATAAACTGCACAAAACATTGCAATGCGCAAAATACCGCGTTTGATAAACCGCACAAAACAGTGCGTTGCGCAAAATATCGAGAGTGTAAACTGCACAAAACAGTGCGATGCGCAAAATAGCGAGAGTGTAAACAGCACAAAACAGTGCGATACGCAAAATAGCGCGAGTGTAAACTGCACAAAAAAGTGCACTGCGCAAAATAGCGCGAGTGTAAACTGCACAAAACAGTGCGATGCGCAAAATAACGCGTTTGGTAAACTGCACAAAACAGTGCGATGCGCAAAATAGCGAGAGTGTAAACTGCGCAAAACAGTGCGATGCGCAAAATAGCACGTTTGATAAACTGCACAAAATAGTGCGATGCGCAAAATAGCACTGTAGACACCCCATTTTTGACCGACCTTAAGACTCAGATGTCACCGATTGAGCGCTCGGTGATATTGCCTACTGTGCTCGTTCAGAAGTCTCAGAGTCGCGGCCGTGCGCCCTGCCTCCGGACTTCCGAACTCTCTTTTGTGCCTTGTCTCGGTTTGCGAACCAGGCTCGGTTTTCTCTGTTTTCTTTCGTAGGGGAGGGAGTGGTCCCGTAGACTATCTCTCAGTGGCCGTAGGCTACGTTTTGTGGCCGTAGGCCATTTTGCCCATTTCGGAGCCCGGTTCCCGGTTTTCGGGACCGTCAGGCCGTGTGCCTCGGTTCGGGACCGCCCAACCATCTCCGATTTCTCCGATTTTTGGTAAGTGCCTCTGTTTTAGCATACTGAGGAACACTGGGGTCTCTGATACCCACTTCGCAGCTGAACACCACTTCCGGTGCCCGGCAGCCCATATTCGGGACCCCGAACTTCGCGGTTTAGGCCCCGAGCATTCATTTTGCATCGATGTCTGTTCATTTTTGGCAGACACTTCTGTTTGGTCCTTCCGAGGGACACTGGGGGCTCAGAAACCCACTTCGCAGCCGAACACCACTTCCGGTGCCCGGCAGCCCATTTTCGGGACCCCGCGCGGTTTTGGGCCCCGAGCATTCATTTTGCATCGGTTTTCTCCGATTTTTGGCAGGTATCTCTGTTTCATCATTCTGAAGAACACTGCGGTCTCAGATGCCCACTTCGTGGCTGAACAAAATCTTTTCTTTTTGCCCTCAAAATATCTAGATATTTGAGGCAAGATATTTCAACCCTTTTGGCCCTCCTTTTAAGCCCTCTCTCTTGTCCATTCCAGCAGCTGGCCGAACCTCATTTTGGGAGGAGAAAAAAATCCTTCAAGAACACTTAAGCTTAAACCTCCATTTTCATAGCAAAAAAGCTCCAAATTTCTTCAAGTCTTGCATTATTTCTTCACCAACACCAAGCCTCACCATCTCCACTACCATTCCAGCAGCAAGGAAGTTTTTTTCAGAGGTTAAGAGTCAACAAATTCAAGTCAAGAAGCAAAGAAAGAAAGATCTTCAAGGGTAAGCATTCAAATCCCTTTTTCTTGCATAATCTTGAATCAAATTTTTACCCTATTTCCTTTTGTTTTTGGGGCTCCGACCCCTACTGGTTTTAGGCTTATTTTGAGCCCCTCTACAACTTTGTAGAAGGGCTCAACTTCATTTGGTGTTTCCATGATACACTTGTTTCAATATACACCCTGTATGTCACAATCTTGAATGCTAGTTTTAGCCTCTTTGCATTTGTTTTTGGGGCTCCGACCCCTACTGTTTTTGTACTTATATTGAGCCCCTATACAACATTGTAGAAGGGCTCAACCTCATTTGGCCATTCTATATACCACCTCTCTTGGAAATTCACTTTAGGCCCTAAATCTTGCTCATTTTGTAGCCTTTTGTGCTTATGGTTTTGGCTCTTGGTCAGAGCTAAGAGGGGTCTTATTTTGACCCCCTTTACATGTTTCATGAAGAAGGTTTGGTCATTTGGTGTATAGATTGCATGTCTCATGATATAGCCTATTTGGAGCTTATTTTGCATAGAATTTCTAGCATGTTTGCATATTGATTTTGGGGCATCCATAAACTGAATATATGCTTATTTTTGGGCCCTCTTCAGTATTGTAGAAGAAAGTTTTTCCATTTGAATTTTCTATATACTACCTCTCCTTATACCCCTCTTTTGGCCCAAATTTTGCATGCTATGTTTAGTATATCTACACACTGAATTGGGGGATGTCATCTTATGTAAATATGCATATTTTTGACCCCTCTTTAATGTTGTAGAACTGTGTTTTTGGGTTTGAGCATTGTAGATATCACTTGCTTTGTAAATCCTCTCTTTTACCGTATTCTTGCATGATAATATTGCCATATCTATGCTTACATTTTGGCCATGTTTGTTACTGAAAAATGCCATATTTGGGACTGCCTTGCTACTGTTCTTGCTTCCATAATCATATTTTGCATGTATAGCATGGCTATAGGCCATTTCGGGGCTTAATTTCACATTTCGGGATGATTGCATGCTTCGGGATTCATTTCGAATTGTTTCGGGGCTGTTTCCCCCTTCATTTAGGTGCTGAAATATGGTTTGCATGCTTGCATATCATTTCCCATGTCATTTCATGCCTTAATGCATCGCCTCGGTTTGCGTGCCCGCGTGCACGCACTTCGAGGCACCTCTGTTTTATCCAATGGCAGCCTATGTGAGTGCGGCCGAGGCTCTCTCATGTTGGCGTAAGCCCATCACTGCATTTCGTATGCCATTTTATGCATTCCTCGGTTTGCGTGCCCGTGTGCACGCATTTCGAGACATTCTGTTTTATCCGATTGGCATTGCGTATGCCTCCGCCTCGGTTTGCGTGCCCGTGTGCATGCATTTCGAGACATTCTATTTTATCCGGTTTACATTGCGTATGCCTCTGCCTCGGTTTACGTGCCCGCGTGCACGCATTTCGAGGCACTCTGTTTTATCCGATTTGCATTTCATCATTGCCTCGGTTTGCGTGCCAGTGGGCACGCATTTTGAGGCACCTCATTCTTGTCATTCCGGCATCCTATGTGAGTGTGGCTGAGGCCCCCCTTCATGTTGGTATAAGCCCATCATTACATTTCGCATGTCATTCCGCATCGCCTCGGTTTGCGTGCCCGTGGACACGCATTTCGAGACATCTCCTTTTCATAGCATTGCGCATGCTAGGATTGTATGTTAGTTGCATTTCATGCATATCATGCATATTGCACGGGAAACGAGGTACGTTTCGCACTCCGAGTGGCGGAACGGGTCTCAATTCCCAAGTCACCGATACTCCGGATTACCCATGATGGGGTTAGGCTCTTGTTGTAGCATCCATCCGCATTCATCCCATATTGAGTTGTGCAATCCGATTCCTCGGCCATCATGCATCGGTATGCGTGATTGGTGGCACGAGGATCGGGACATGCATATATTTGTGAAATACACTGCTGTGCCCTTTTCCTGCTCTCTGTTGCAGCAAAATCCAGAATCAGCAAATTTTCGGAGTCCGGCGCGCATTTCGAGAAATACTGCAAACAGAGGCTAATCGGGGCATCCCAGTGGATTTCCGCGCCAGGCAGCCCAACCGGCGGCATCTATCAGAAGCAAGGCAGTCCCTGGCTTGCGCGCCAGTTTTACAGCTTTTATCAATTAATTTGTTAATTAATTAGAATTTTGTAATATTCGGACTGTATATTCGGACTGTATATTCTTTTATTCGGACTGTATTATTTATTCGGACCCTCTGCGCGAGGGCAATGCTGTAATAAGGGTGTGTGAGTGTGATGTATGTCTTCCAACCCCCATTTCTTTCTCCCTTTTATTTATCCGCTTACAATGGTTAGATATAGGGCATATTTCAATTAGCATACAGCATGACAGCATGTTTGCATCATTCATCTGTTTTGCATGCACCGGGCTCGGCGCATCATACAAACTGCATTTGTATTTCAATTCCAAATTGAATACTTGTTAGCTGTAGCATTCCATATGCCACGTTTAGACTAGCCGAGCTTGCTATAGTTGCATTTTGCATGTGTTGCATTAGGCATTTCAGCATATTTAGGATTATGCATGATTTCTAATGTGGTTTTCGGTTTTGGCTCGGAGTACTAGGTGAGTCTTATGCTTTAGCATCCTTGCATGCGTGTAAGTGTTGCCATGATAGCATGCTTGCCATGAGGCTATGTGCTTATATGATATAACTGCCTTGAATGCCTGTGGGTGGAGGTTGAGTTATCTGAATTGGGACAATTCATCAAATGCTTGTTTTAAGCCCACTAGATAGTGGCAAAATCATTGTTTTCTTAAGCCCACTCGAGGGTGGCAAATCTGCATCTTAAGCCTACCTGCTGGTAGCAAACCATTTTCAAATAAACAAACATGAAGTGTTTTGTTCCAATTCAGACGACCCAGTCTATACTTATTTGCTGCGAGCATCACATAGTAACCTAGGCTAATAACCGAAATAAGAACTCACAAAGTTTTCAAAAACAGATATCATGGTTAGTAGAGGCCGGTCTTTGACCGGGCGAGCGGGGGTGCTCACGATGTGACCTTCCCCAATCGTACCCAAGTTCCCGAGCCAGCTTTGGTGATGACGGACACGTGGCCTTAGGCACGAGTCAGGGTTTCCTAAATTTCCCATTTTAAAAACATTTAGGTGGCGACTCTGTATCTGGCAAAGCAGTCCATGTTTGGCACTTCTTTCAAAATCTGTTTTCAAAACGATTTGCCGGATTTGGACTCTTTGGTTCAAGATGTAGAACTGCAACAAAATCGAGTCCGAACTGTAGCGAGGTCCCCCACGGGCCTGTTACAAGCACGTTTGATAAACTGCACAAAACAGTGCGATGCGCAAAATAGAGCGAGTGTAAAATGCACAAAACAGAGCGCTGCGCAAAATGGCGCGAGTGTAAACTGCACAAAATAGTGCGATGCGCAAAATAACGCGAGTGTAAACAGCAAAAAACGGTGCGATGCGCAAAATAGCGCGTTTGATAAACTGCACAAAACATTGCAATGCGCAAAATACCGCGTTTGATAAACTGCACAAAACAGTGCGATGCGCAAAATATCGAGAGTGTAAACTGCACAAAACAGTGCGATGCGCAAAACAGCGCGAGTGTAAACTGCACAAAACAGTGCGATGCGCAAAATAGCGAGAGTGTAAACAACACAAAACAGTGCGATACGCAAAATAGCGCGAGTGTAAACTGCACAAAACAGTGCACTGCGCAAAATAGCGCGAGTGTAAACTGCAAAAAATGGTGCGATGCGCAAAATAGCGCGTCTGATAAACAGCACAAAACAGTACGATGCGCAAAATAACGCGTTTAGTAAACTGCACAAAACAGTGCGATGCGCAAAATAGCGAGAGTGTAAACTGCGCAAAACATTGCGATGCGCAAAATAGCGCAGTACAAACTGCGTTAAACAGTGCGATGCGCAAAATAGCTCCTTTGGTAAATAGCACAAAATAGTGCGCTGCGCAAAATAGGGTGAGTGTAAATTGCACAAAATAGTGCGATGCGTAAAATAGCGCGATTGTAAACTGCACAAAACAGCGCGATGCGCAAAATAGCACGTTTGATAAACTGCACAAAACAGTGCGATGCGCAAAATAGAGCGAGTGTAAAATGCACAAAACAGAGCGCTGCGCAAAATAGCGCGAGTGTAAACTGCACAAAATAGTGCGATGCGCAAAATAACGCGAGTGTAAACAGCACAACACAGTGCGATGCGCAAAATAGCACGAGTGTAAACTGCACAAAGCAGTGCGCTGCGCAAAATAGCGCGAGTGTGAACTGCACAAAACAGTACACTGGGCTAAATAGCGCGAGTGTAATCTGCACAAAACAGTGCAATGCGCAAAATAGCGCGTTTAATAAACAGCACAAAACAGTGTAATGCGCAAAATAGCGAGAGTGTAAAGAGCACAAAACAGTGCGATGCGCAAAATAGCACGAGTGTAAACTGCAAAAAACGGTGCGATGCGCAAAATAGCGCGTTTGATAAACTGCACAAAACATTGCAATGCGCAAAATACCGCGTTTGATAAACGGCACAAAACAGTGCGATGCGCAAAATATCGAGAGTGTAAACTGCACAAAACAGTGCGATGCGCAAAACAGCGCGAGTGTAAACTGCACAAAACAATGCGATGCGCAAAATAGCGAGAGTGTAAACAGCACAAAACAGTGTGATACGCAAAATAGCGCGAGTGTAAACTGCACAAAACAGTGCACTGCGCAAAATAGCGCGAGTGTAAACTGCAAAAAATGGTGCGATGCGCAAAATAGCGCGTCTGATAAACTGCACAAAACAGTGCGATGCGCAAAATAACGCGTTTGGTAAACTGCACAAAACAGTGCGATGCGCAAAATAGCGAGAGTGTAAACTGCGCAAAACAGTGCGATGCGCAAAATAGCGCGAGTGTAAACTGCGTTAAACAGTGCGATGCACAAAATAGCTCCTTTGGTAAATAGCACAAAATAGTGCGCTGCGCAAAATAGCGTGAGTGTAAATTGCACAAAATAGTGCGATGCGTAAAATAGCGCGATTGTAAACTGCACAAAACAGTGCGATGCGCAAAATAGCACGTTTGATAAACTGCACAAAACTGTGCGATGCGCAAAATAGAGCGAGTGTAAAACGCACAAAACAGAGCGCTGCGCAAAATAGCGGGAGTGTAAACTGCACAAAATAGTGCGATGCGCAAAATAACGCGAGTGTAAACAGCACAAAACAGTGCGATGCGCAAAATAGCGCGAGTGTAAACTGCACAAAGCAGTGCGCTGCGCAAAATAGCGCGAGTGTGAACTGCACAAAACAGTGCGCTGGGCTAAATAGCGCGAGTGTAATCTACACAAAACAGTGCAATGCGCAAAATAGCGCGTTTAATAAACAGCACAAAACAGTGTAATGCGCAAAATAGCGAGAGTGTAAACAGCACAAAACAGTGCGATGCGCAAAATAACGCGTTTGGTAAACTGCACAAAACAGTGCGATGCGCAAAACAGTGCGATGCGCAAAATAGCGAGAGTGCAAACTGCGCAAAACAGTGCGATGCGCAAAATAGCACGTTTGATAAACTGCACAAAATAGTGCGATGCGCAAAATAGCACGTTTGATAAACTGCACAAAACAGTGCGATGCGCAAAATAGAGCGAGTGTAAAATGCACAAAACAGAGCGCTGCGCAAAATAGCGCGAGTGTAAACTGCACAAAATAGTGCGATGCGCAAAATAACGCGAGTGTAAACAGCACAACACAGTGCGATGCGCAAAATAGCGCGAGTGTAAACTGCACAAAGCAGTGCGCTGCGCAAAATAGCGCGAGTGTGAACTGCACAAAACAGTGCGTTGGGCTAAATAGCGCGAGTGTAATCTGCACAAAACAGTGCAATGCGCAAAATAGCGCGTTTAATAAACAGCACAAAATAGTGTAATGCGCAAAATAGCGAGAGTGTAAACAGCACAAAACAGTGCGATGCGCAAAATAGCACGAGTGTCAACTGCAAAAAACGGTGCGATGCGCAAAATAGCGCGTTTGATAAACTGCACAAAACATTGCAATGCGCAAAATACCGCGTTTGATAAACTGCACAAAACAGTGCGATGCGCAAAATATCGAGAGTGTAAACTGCACAAAACAGTGCGATGCGCAAAACAGCGCGAGTGTAAACTGCCCAAAACAGTGCGATGCGCAAAATAGCGAGAGTGTAAACAGCACAAAACAGTGCGATACGCAAAATAGCGCGAGTGTAAACTACACAAAACAGTGCACTGCGCAAAATAGCGCGAGTGTAAACTGCAAAAAATGGTGCGATGCGCAAAATAGCGCGTCTGATAAACTGCACAAAACAGTGCGATGCGCAAAATAACGCGTTTCGTAAACTGCACAAAACAGTGCGATGCGCAAAATAGCGAGAGTGTAAACTGCGCAAAACAGTGCGATGCGCAAAATAGCGCAGTGTAAACTGCGTTAAACAGTGCGATGCGCAAAATAGCTCCTTTGGTAAATAGCACAAAATAGTGCGCTGCGCAAAATAGGGTGAGTGTAAATTGCACAAAATAGTGCGATGCGTAAAATAGCGGGATTGTAAACTGCACAAAACTGTGCGATGCGCAAAATAGCACGTTTGATAAACTGCACAAAACAGTGCGATGCGCAAAATAGAGCGAGTGTAAAATGCACAAAACAGAGCGCTGCGCAAAATAGCGCGAGTGAAAACTGCACAAAATAGTGCGATGCGCAAAATAACGCGAGTGTAAACAGCACAACACAGTGCGATGCGCAAAATAGCGCGAGTGTAAACTGCACAAAGCAGTGCGCTGCGCAAAATAGCGCGAGTGTGAACTGCACAAAACAGTACGCTGGGCTAAATAGCGCGAGTGTAATCTGCACAAAACAGTGCAATGCGCAAAATAGCGCGTTTAATAAACAGCACAAAACAGTGTAATGCGCAAAATAGCGAGAGTGTAAACAGCACAAAACAGTGCGATGCGCAAAATAGCACGAGTGTAAACTGCAAAAAACGGTGCGATGCGCAAAATAGCGCGTTTGATAAACTGCACAAAACATTGCAATGCGCAAAATACCGCGTTTGATAAACGGCAAAAAACAGTGCGATGCGCAAAATATCGAGAGTGTAAACTGCACAAAACAGTGCGATGCGCAAAACAGCGCGAGTGTAAACTGCACAAAACAGTGCGATGCGCAAAATAGCGAGAGTGTAAACAGCACAAAACAGTGTGATACGCAAAATAGCGCGAGTGTAAACTGCACAAAACAGTGCACTGCGCAAAGTAGCGCGAGTGTAAACTGCAAAAAATGGTGCGATGCGCAAAATAGCGCGTCTGATAAACTGCACAAAACAGTGCGATGCGCAAAATAACGCGTTTGGTAAACTGCACAAAACAGTGCGATGCGCAAAATAGCGAGAGTGTAAACTGCGCAAAACAGTGCGATGCGCAAAATAGCGCGAGTGTAAACTGCGTTAAACAGTGCGACGCGCAAAATAGCTCCTTTGGTAAATAGCACAAAATAGTGCGCTGCGCAAAATAGCGTGAGTGTAAATTGCACAAAATAGTGCGATGCATAAAATAGCGCGATTGTAAACTGCACAAAACAGTGCGATGCGCAAAATAGCATGTTTGATAAACTGCACAAAACAGTGCGATGCGCAAAATAGAGCGAGTGTAAAATGCACAAAACAGAGCGCTGCGCAAAATAGCGCGAGTGTAAACTGCACAAAAGAGTGCGATGCGCAAAATAACGCGAGTGTAAACAGCACAAAACAGTGCGATGCGCAAAATAGCGCGAGTGTAAACTGCACAAAGCAGTGCGCTGCGCAAAATAGCGCGAGTGTGAACGGCACAAAACAGTGCGCTGGGCTAAATACCGCGAGTGTAATCTGCACAAAACAGTGCAATGCGCAAAATAGCGCGTTTAATAAACAGCACAAAACAGTGTAATGCGCAAAATAGCGAGAGTGTAAACAGCACAAAACAGTGCGATGCGCAAAATAGCACGAGTGTAAACAGCACAAAACAGTGCGAAGCGCAAAATAGCGCGAGTGTAAACTGCACAAAGCAGTGCGCTGCGCAAAATAGAGCGAGTGTGAACTGCACAAAACAGTGCGCTGGGCTAAATAGCGCGAGTGTAATTTGCACAAAACAGTGCAATGCGCAAAATAGCGCATTTAATAAACAGCACAAAACAGTGTAATGCGCAAAATAGCGAGAGTGTAAACAACACAAAACAGTGCGATGCGCAAAATAGCTCCAGTGTAAACTGCAAAAAACGGTGCGATGCGCAAAATAGCGCGTTTGATAAATTGCACAAAACATTGCAATGCGCAAAATACCGCGTTTGATAAACCGCACAAAACAGTGCGTTGCGCAAAATATCGAGAGTGTAAACTGCACAAAACAGTGCGATGCGCAAAATAGCGAGAGTGTAAACAGCACAAAACAGTGCGATACGCAAAATAGCGCGAGTGTAAACTGCACAAAAAAGTGCACTGCGCAAAATAGCGCGAGTGTAAGCTGCACAAAACAGTGCGATGCGCAAAATAACGCGTTTGGTAAACTGCACAAAACAGTGCGATGCGCAAAATAGCGAGAGTGTAAACTGCGCAAAACAGTGCGATGCGCAAAATAGCACGTTTGATAAACTGCACAAAATAGTGCCATGCGCAAAATAGCACGTTTGATAAACTGCACAAAGCAGTGCGATGCGCAAAATAGAGCGAGTGTAAAATGCACAAAACAGAGCGCTGCGCAAAATAGCGCGAGTGTAAACTGCACAAAATAGTGCTATGCGCAAAATAACGCGAGTGTAAACAGCACAACACAGTGCGATGCGCAAAATAGCGCGAGTGTAAACTGCACAAAGCAGTGCGCTGCGCAAAATAGCGCGAGTGTGAACTGCACAAAACAGTGCGTTGGGCTAAATAGCGCGAGTGTCATCTGCACAAAACAGTGCAATGCGCAAAATAGCGCGTTTAATAAACAGCACAAAATAGTGTAATGCGCAAAATAGCGAGAGTGTAAACAGCAGAAAACAGTGCGATGCGCAAAATAGCACGAGTGTAAACTGCAAAAAATGGTGCGATGCGCAAAATACCGCGTTTGATAAACTGCACAAAACATTGCCATGCGCAAAATACCGCGTTTGATAAACTGCACAAAACAGTGCGATGCGCAAAATATCGAGAGTGTAAACTGCACAAAACAGTGCGATGCGCAAAACAGCGCGAGTGTAAACTGCGCAAAACAGTGCGATGCGCAAAATAGCGATAGTGTAAACAGCACAAAACAGTGCGATACGCAAAATAGCGCGAGTGTAAACTGCACAAAACAGTGCACTGCGCAAAATAGCGCGAGTGTAAACTGCAAAAAATGGTGCGATGCGCAAAATAGCGCGTCTGATAAACTGCACAAAACAGTGCGATGCGCAAAATAACGCGTTTGGTAAACTGCACAAATCAGTGAGATGCGCAAAATAGCGAGAGTGTAAACTGCGCAAAACAGTGCGATGCGCAAAATAGCGCGAGTGTAAACTGCGTTAAACAGTGCGATGCGCAAAATAGCTCCTTTGGTAAATAGCACAAAATAGTGCGCTGCGCAACATAGTGTGAGTGTAAATTGCACAAAATAGTGTGATGCGTAAAATAGCGCGATTGTAAACTGCACAAAACAGTGCGATGCGCAAAATAGCACGTTTGATAAACTGCACAAAACAGTGCGATGCCCAAAATAGAGCGGGTGTAAAATGCACAAAACAGAGCGCTGCGCAAAATAGCGCGAGTGTAAACTGCACAAAATAGTGCGATGCGCAAAATAACGCGAGTGTAAACAGCACAACACAGTGCGATGCACAAAATAGCGCGAGTGTAAACTGCACAAAGCAGTGCGCTGCGCAAAATAGCGCGAGTGTGAACTGCACAAAACAGTACGCTGGGCTAAATAGCGCGAGTGTAATCTGCACAAAACAGTGCAATGCGCAAAATAGCGCGTTTAATAAACAGCACAAAACAGTGTAATGCGCAAAATAGCGAGAGTGTAAACAGCACAAAACAGTGCGATGCGCAAAATAGCACGAGTGTAAACTGCAAAAAACGGTGTGATGCGCAAAATAGCGCGTTTGATAAACTGCACAAAACATTGCAATGCGCAAAATACCGCGTTTGATAAACTGCACAAAACAGTGCGATGCGCAAAATAGCGAGAGTGTAAACTGCGCAAAACAGTGCGATGCACAAAATAGCGCGAGTGTAAACTGCACAAAACAGTGCGATGCGCAAAATAGCTCCTTTGGTAAATAGCACAAAATAGTGCGCTGCGCAAAATAGCGTGAGTGTAAATAGCACAAAATAGTGCGATGCGTAAAATAGCGCGATTGTAAACTGCACAAAACAGTGCGATGCGCAAAATAGAGCGAGTGTAAAATGCACAAAACAGAGCGCTGCGCAAAATAGCGCGAGTGTAAACTGCACAAAATAGTGCGATGCGCAAAATAACGCGAGTGTAAACAGCACAACACAGTGCGATGCGCAAAATAGCGCGAGTGTAAACTGCACAAAGCAGTGCGCTGCGCAAAATAGCGCGAGTGTGAACTGCACAAAACAGTGCGCTGGGCTAAATAGCGCGAGTGTAATCTGCACAAAACAGTGCAACGCGCAAAATAGCGCGTTTAATAAACAGCACAGAACAGTGTAATGCGCAAAATAGCGAGAGTGTAAACAGCACAAAACAGTGCGATGCGCAAAATAGCACGAGTGTAAACTGCAAAAAACGGTGCGATGCGCAAAATAGCGCGTTTGATAAACTGCACAAAACATTGCAATGCGCAAAATACCGCGTTTGATAAACTGCACAAAACAGTGCGATGCGCAAAATAACGCGTTTGGTAAACTGCACAAAACAGTGCGATGCGCAAAATAGCGAGAGTGTAAACTGCGCAAAACAGTGCGATGCGCAAAATAGCGCGAGTGTAAACTGCGGTAAACAGTGCGATGCGCAAAATAGCTCCTTTGGTAAATAGCACAAAATAGTGCGCTGCGCAAAATAGCGTGAGTGTAAATTGCACAAAATAGTGCGATGCGTAAAATAGCGCGATTGTAAACTGCACAAAACAGTGCGATGCGCAAAATAGCACGTTTGATAAACTGCACAAAACAGTGCGATGCGCAAAATAGAGCGAATGTAAAATGCACAAAACAGAGCGCTGCGCAAAATAGCGCGAGTGTAAACTGCACAAAATAGTGCGATGCGCAAAATAACGCGAGTGTAAACATCACAACACAGTGCGATGCGCAAAATAGCGCGAGTGTAAACTGCACAAAGCAGTGCGCTGCGCAAAATAGCGCGAGTGTGAACTGCACAAAACAGTGCGCTGGGCTAAATAGCGCGAGTGTAATCTGCACAAAACAGTGCAATGCGCAAAATAGCGCGTTTAATAAACCGCACAAAACAGTGTAATGCGCAAAATAGCGAGAGTGTAAACAGCACAAAACAGTGCGATGCGCAAAATAGCACGAGTGTAAACTGCAAAAAACGGTGCGATGCGCAAAATAGCGCGTTTGATAAACTGCACAAAACATTGCAATGCGCAAAATACCGCGTTTGATAAACTGCACAAAACAGTGCGATGCGCAAAATATCGAGAGTGTAAACTGCACAAAACAGTGCGATGCGCAAAATAGCGAGAGTGTAAACAGCACAAAACAGTGCGATACGCAAAATAGCGCGAGTGCAAACTGCACAAAACAGTGCACTGCGCAAAATAGCGCGAGTGTAAACTGCAAAAAATGGTGCGATGCGCAAAATAGCGCGTCTGATAAACTGCACAAAACAGTGCGATGCGCAAAATAACGCGTTTGGTAAACTGCACAAAACAGTGCGATGCGCAAAATAGCGAGAGTGTAAACTGCGCAAAACAGTGCGATGCGCAAAATAGCGCGAGTGTAAACTGCGCAAAACAGTGCGTTGCGCAAAATAGCTCCTTTGGTAAATAGCACAAAATAGTGCGCTGCGCAAAATAGCGTGAGCGTAAATTGCACAAAATAGTGCGATGCGTAAAATAGCGCGATTGTAAACTGCACAAAACAGTGCGATGCGCAAAATAGCACGTTTGATAAACTGCACAAAACAGTGCGATGCGCAAAATAGAGCGAGTGTAAAATGCACGAAACAGAGCGCTGCGCAAAATAGCGCGAGTGTAAACTGCACAAAATAGTGCGATGCGCAAAATAACGCGAGTGTAAACAGCACAAAACAGTGCGATGCGCAAAATAGCGCGAGTGTAAACTGCACAAAGCAGTGCGCTGCGCAAAATAGCGCGAGTGTGAACTGCACAAAACAGTGCGCTGGGCTAAATAGCGCGAGTGTAATTTGCACAAAACAGTGCAATGCGCAAAATAGCGCATTTAATAAACAGCACAAAACAGTGTAATGCGCAAAATAGCGAGAGTGTAAACAGCACAAAACAGTGCGATGCGCAAAATAGCACGAGTGTAAACTGCAAAAAACGGTGCGATGCGCAAAATAGCGCGTTTGATAAACTGCACAAAACATTGCAATGCGCAAAATACTGCGTTTGATAAACCGCACAAAACAGTGCGTTGCGCAAAATATCGAGAGTGTAAACTGCACAAAACAGTGCGATGCGCAAAATAGCGAGAGTGTAAACAGCACAAAACAGTGCGATACGCAAAATAGCGCGAGTGTAAACTGCACAAAAAAGTGCACTGCGCAAAATAGCGTGAGTGTAAACTGCACAAAACAGTGCGATGCGCAAAATAACGCGTTTGGTAAACTGCACAAAACAGTGCGATGCGGAAAATAGCGAGAGTGTAAACTGCGCAAAACAGTGCGATGCGCAAAATAGCGCGAGTGTAAACTGCGCAAAACAGTGCGATGCGCAAAATAGCTCCTTTGGTAAATAGCACAAAATAGTGCGCTGCGCAAAATAGCGTGAGTGTAAATTGCACAAAATAGTGCGATGCGTAAAATAGCGCGATTGTAAACTGCACAAAACAGTGCGATGCGCAAAATAGCACGTTTGATAAACTGCACAAAACAGTGCGATGCGCAAAATAGAGCGAGTGTAAAATGCACAAAACAGAGCGCTGCGAAAAATAGCGCGAGTGTAAACTGCACAAAATAGTGCGATGCGCAAAATAACGCGAGTGTAAACAACACAAAACAGTGCGATGCGCAAAATAGCTCGATTGTAAACTGCAGAAAGCAGTGCGCTGCGCAAAATAGCGCGAGTGTGAACTGAACAAAACAGTGCGCTGGGCTAAATAGCGCGCGTGTAATCTGCACAAAACAGTGCAATGCGTAAAATAGCGCGTTTAATAAACAGCACAAAACAGTGTAATGCGCAAAATAGCGAGAGTGTAAACAGCACAAAACAGTGCGATGCGCAAAATAGCACGAGTGTAAACTGCAAAAAACGGTGCGTTGCGCAAAATAGCGGATTTGATAAACTGCACAAAACATTGCAATGCGCAAAATACCGCGTTTGATAAACTGCACAAAACATTGCAATGCGCAAAATAACGCGTTTGGTAAACTGTACAAAACAGTGCGATGCGCAAAATAGCGAGAGTGTAAACTGCGCAAAACAGTGCGATGCGCAAAATAGCGCGAGTGTAAACTGCGGTAAACAGTGCGATGCGCAAAATAGCTCCTTTGGTAAATAGCACAAAATAGTGCGCTGCGCAAAATAGCGTGAGTGTAAATTGCACAAAATAGTGCGATGCGTAAAATAAAGCGATTGTAAACTGCACAAAACAGTGCGATGCGCAAAATAGCACGTTTGATAAACTGCACAAAACAGTGCGATGCGCAAAATAGAGCGAGTGTAAAATGCACAAAACAGAGCGCTGCGCAAAATAGCGCGAGTGTAAACTGCACAAAATAGTGCGATGCGCAAAATAACGCGAGTGTAAACAGCACAACACAGTGCGATGCGCAAAATAGCGCGAGTGTAAACTGCACAAAGCAGTGCGCTGCGCAAAATAGCGCGAGTGTGAACTCCACAAAACAGTGCGCTGGGCTAAATAGCGCGAGTGTAATCTGCACAAAACAGTGCAATGCGCAAAATAGCGCGTTTAATAAACCGCACAAAACAGTGTAATGCGCAAAATAGCGAGAGTGTAAACAGCACAAAACAGTGCGATGCGCAAAATAGCACGAGTGTAAACTGCAAAAAACGGTGCGATGCGCAAAATAGCGCGTTTGATAAACTGCACAAAACATTGCAATGCGCAAAATACCGCGTTTGATAAACTGCACAAAACAGTGCGATGCGCAAAATATCGAGAGTGTAAACTGCACAAAACAGTGCGATGCGCAAAATAGCGAGAGTGTAAACAGCACAAAACAGTGCGATACGCAAAATAGCGCGAGTGCAAACTGCACAAAACAGTGCACTGCGCAAAATAGCGCGAGTGTAAACTGCAAAAAATGGTGCGATGCGCAAAATAGCGCGTCTGATAAACTGCACAAAACAGTGCGATGCGCAAAATAACGCGTTTGGTAAACTGCACAAAACAGTGCGATGCGTAAAATAGCGAGAGTGTAAACTGCGCAAAACAGTGCGATGCGCAAAATAGCGCGAGTGTAAACTGCGCAAAACAGTGCGATGCGCAAAATAGCTCCTTTGGAAAATAGCACAAAATAGTGCGCTGCGCAAAATAGCGTGAGTGTAAATTGCACAAAATAGTGCGATGCGTAAAATAGCGCGATTGTAAACTGCACAAAACAGTGCGATGCGCAAAATAGCACGTTTGATAAACTGCACAAAACAGTGCGATGCGCAAAATAGAGCGAGTGTAAAATGCACGAAACAGAGCGCTGCGCAAAATAGCGCGAGTGTAAACTGCACAAAATAGTGCGATGCGCAAAATAACGCGAGTGTAAACAGCACAAAACAGTGCGATGCGCAAAATAGCGCGAGTGTAAACTGCACAAAGCAGTGCGCTGCGCAAAATAGCGCGAGTGTGAACTGCACAAAACAGTGCGCTGGGCTAAATAGCGCGAGTGTAATTTGCACAAAACAGTGCAATGCGCAAAATAGCGCATTTAATAAACAGCACAAAACAGTGTAATGCGCAAAATAGCGAGAGTGTAAACAGCACAAAACAGTGCGATGCGCAAAATAGCACGAGTGTAAACTGCAAAAAACGGTGCGATGCGCAAAATAGCGCGTTTGATAAACTGCACAAAACATTGCAATGCGCAAAATACTGCGTTTGATAAACCGCACAAAACAGTGCGTTGCGCAAAATATCGAGAGTGTAAACTGCACAAAACAGTGCGATGCGCAAAATAGCGCGAGTGTAAACAGCACAAAACAGTGCGATACGCAAAATAGCGCGAGTGTAAACTGCACAAAAAAGTGCACTGCGCAAAATAGCGTGAGTGTAAACTGCACAAAACAGTGCGATGCGCAAAATAACGCGTTTGGTAAACTGCACAAAACAGTGCGATGCGGAAAATAGCGAGAGTGTAAACTGCGCAAAATAGTGCGATGCGCAAAATAGCGCGAGTGTAAACTGCGCAAAACAGTGCGATGCGCAAAATAGCTCCTTTGGTAAATAGCACAAAATTGTGCGCTGCGCAAAATAGCGTGAGTGTAAATTGCACAAAATAGTGCGATGCGTAAAATAGCGCGATTGTAAACTGCACAAAACAGTGCGATGCGCAAAATAGCACGTTTGATAAACTGCACAAAACAGTGCGATGCGCAAAATAGAGCGAGTGTAAAATGCACAAAACAGAGCGCTGCGAAAAATAGCGCGAGTGTAAACTGCACAAAATAGTGCGATGCGCAAAATAACGCGAGTGTAAACAACACAAAACAGTGCGATGCGCAAAATAGCTCGATTGTAAACTGCAGAAAGCAGTGCGCTGCGCAAAATAGCGCGAGTGTGAACTGCACAAAACAGTGCGCTGGGCTAAATAGCGCGCGTGTAATCTGCACAAAACAGTGCAATGCGTAAAATAGCGCGTTTAATAAACAGCACAAAACAGTGTAATGCGCAAAATAGCGAGAGTGTAAACAGCACAAAACAGTGCGATGCGCAAAATAGCACGAGTGTAAACTGCAAAAAACGGTGCGTTGCGCAAAATAGCGGATTTGATAAACTGCACAAAACATTGCAATGCGCAAAATACCGCGTTTGATAAACTGCACAAAACATTGCAATGCGCAAAATAACGCGTTTGGTAAACTGTACAAAACAGTGCGATGCGCAAAATAGCGAGAGTGTAAACTGCGCAAAACAGTGCGATGCGCAAAATAGCGCGAGTGTAAACTGCGGTAAACAGTGCGATGCGCAAAATAGCTCCTTTGGTAAATAGCACAAAATAGTGCGCTGCGCAAAATAGCGTGAGTGTAAATTGCACAAAATAGTGCGATGCGTAAAATAAAGCGATTGTAAACTGCACAAAACAGTGCGATGCGCAAAATAGCACGTTTGATAAACTGCACAAAACAGTGCGATGCGCAAAATAGAGCGAGTGTAAAATGCACAAAACAGAGCGCTGCGCAAAATAGCGCGAGTGTAAACTGCACAAAATAGTGCGATGCGCAAAATAACGCGAGTGTAAACAGCACAACACAGTGCGATGCGCAAAATAGCGCGAGTGTAAACTGCACAAAGCAGTGCGCTGCGCAAAATAGCGCGAGTGTGAACTCCACAAAACAGTGCGCTGGGCTAAATAGCGCGAGTGTAATCTGCACAAAACAGTGCAATGCGCAAAATAGCGCGTTTAATAAACCGCACAAAACAGTGTAATGCGCAAAATAGCGAGAGTGTAAACAGCACAAAACAGTGCGATGCGCAAAATAGCACGAGTGTAAACTGCAAAAAACGGTGCGATGCGCAAAATAGCGCGTTTGATAAACTGCACAAAACATTGCAATGCGCAAAATACCGCGTTTGATAAACTGCACAAAACAGTGCGATGCGCAAAATATCGAGAGTGTAAACTGCACAAAACAGTGCGATGCGCAAAATAGCGAGAGTGTAAACAGCACAAAACAGTGCGATACGCAAAATAGCGCGAGTGCAAACTGCACAAAACAGTGCACTGCGCAAAATAGCGCGAGTGTAAACTGCAAAAAATGGTGCGATGCGCAAAATAGCGCGTCTGATAAACTGCACAAAACAGTGCGATGCGCAAAATAAAGCGTTTGGTAAACTGCACAAAACAGTGCGATGCGCAAAATAGCGAGAGTGTAAACTGCGCAAAACAGTGCGATGCGCAAAATAGCGCGAGTGTAAACTGCGCAAAACAGTGCGATGCGCAAAATAGCTCCTTTGGAAAATAGCACAAAATAGTGCGCTGCGCAAAATAGCGTGAGTGTAAATTGCACAAAATAGTGCGATGCGTAAAATAGCGCGATTGTAAACTGCACAAAACAGTGCGATGCGCAAAATAGCACGTTTGATAAACTGCACAAAACAGTGCGATGCGCAAAATAGAGCGAGTGTAAAATGCACGAAACAGAGCGCTGCGCAAAATAGCGCGAGTGTAAACTGCACAAAATAGTGCGATGCGCAAAATAACGCGAGTGTAAACAGCACAAAACAGTGCGATGCGCAAAATAGCGCGAGTGTAAACTGCACAAAGCAGTGCGCTGCGCAAAATAGCGCGAGTGTGAACTGCACAAAACAGTGCGCTGGGCTAAATAGCGCGAGTGTAATTTGCACAAAACAGTGCAATGCGCAAAATAGCGCATTTAATAAACAGCACAAAACAGTGTAATGCGCAAAATAGCGAGAGTGTAAACAGCACAAAACAGTGCGATGCGCAAAATAGCACGAGTGTAAACTGCAAAAAACGGTGCGATGCGCAAAATAGCGCGTTTGATAAACTGCACAAAACATTGCAATGCGCAAAATACTGCGTTTGATAAACCGCACAAAACAGTGCGTTGCGCAAAATATCGAGAGTGTAAACTGCACAAAACAGTGCGATGCGCAAAATAGCGAGAGTGTAAACAGCACAAAACAGTGCGATACGCAAAATAGCGCGAGTGTAAACTGCACAAAAAAGTGCACTGCGCAAAATAGCGTGAGTGTAAACTGCACAAAACAGTGCGATGCGCAAAATAACGCGTTTGGTAAACTGCACAAAACAGTGCGATGCGGAAAATAGCGAGAGTGTAAACTGCGCAAAACAGTGCGATGCGCAAAATAGCGCGAGTGTAAACTGCGCAAAACAGTGCGATGCGCAAAATAGCTCCTTTGGTAAATAGCACAAAATTGTGCGCTGCGCAAAATAGCGTGAGTGTAAATTGCACAAAATAGTGCGATGCGTAAAATAGCGCGATTGTAAACTGCACAAAACAGTGCGATGCGCAAAATAGCACGTTTGATAAACTGCACAAAACAGTGCGATGCGCAAAATAGAGCGAGTGTAAAATGCACAAAACAGAGCGCTGCGAAAAATAGCGCGAGTGTAAACTGCACAAAATAGTGCGATGCGCAAAATAACGCGAGTGTAAACAACACAAAACAGTGCGATGCGCAAAATAGCTCGATTGTAAACTGCACAAAGCAGTGCGCTGCGCAAAATAGCGCGAGTGTGAACTGCACAAAACAGTGCGCTGGGCTAAATAGCGCGCGTGTAATCTGCACAAAACAGTGCAATGCGTAAAATAGCGCGTTTAATAAACAGCACAAAACAGTGTAATGCGCAAAATAGCGAGAGTGTAAACAGCACAAAACAGTGCGATGCGCAAAATAGCACGAGTGTAAACTGCAAAAAACGGTGCGTTGCGCAAAATAGCGGATTTGATAAACTGCACAAAACATTGCAATGCGCAAAATACCGCGTTTGATAAACTGCACAAAACATTGCAATGCGCAAAATAACGCGTTTGGTAAACTGTACAAAACAGTGCGATGCGCAAAATAGCGAGAGTGTAAACTGCGCAAAACAGTGCGATGCGCAAAATAGCGCGAGTGTAAACTGCGGTAAACAGTGCGATGCGCAAAATAGCTCCTTTGGTAAATAGCACAAAATAGTGCGCTGCGCAAAATAGCGTGAGTGTAAATTGCACAAAATAGTGCGATGCGTAAAATAAAGCGATTGTAAACTGCACAAAACAGTGCGATGCGCAAAATAGCACGTTTGATAAACTGCACAAAACAGTGCGATGCGCAAAATAGAGCGAGTGTAAAATGCACAAAACAGAGCGCTGCGCAAAATAGCGCGAGTGTAAACTGCACAAAATAGTGCGATGCGCAAAATAACGCGAGTGTAAACAGCACAACACAGTGCGATGCGCAAAATAGCGCGAGTGTAAACTGCACAAAGCAGTGCGCTGCGCAAAATAGCGCGAGTGTGAACTCCACAAAACAGTGCGCTGGGCTAAATAGCGTGAGTGTAATCTGCACAAAACAGTGCAATGCGCAAAATAGCGCGTTTAATAAACCGCACAAAACAGTGTAATGCGCAAAATAGCGAGAGTGTAAACAGCACAAAACAGTGCGATGCGCAAAATAGCACGAGTGTAAACTGCAAAAAACGGTGCGATGCGCAAAATAGCGCGTTTGATAAACTGCACAAAACATTGCAATGCGCAAAATACCGCGTTTGATAAACTGCACAAAACAGTGCGATGCGCAAAATATCGAGAGTGTAAACTGCACAAAACAGTGCGATGCGCAAAATAGCGAGAGTGTAAACAGCACAAAACAGTGCGATACGCAAAATAGCGCGAGTGCAAACTGCACAAAACAGTGCACTGCGCAAAATAGCGCGAGTGTAAACTGCAAAAAATGGTGCGATGCGCAAAATAGCGCGTCTGATAAACTGCACAAAACAGTGCGATGCGCAAAATAACGCGTTTGGTAAACTGCACAAAACAGTGCGATGCGCAAAATAGCGAGAGTGTAAACTGCGCAAAACAGTGCGATGCGCAAAATAGCGCGAGTGTAAACTGCGCAAAACAGTGCGATGCGCAAAATAGCTCCTTTGGAAAATAGCACAAAATAGTGCGCTGCGCAAAATAGCGTGAGTGTAAATTGCACAAAATAGTGCGATGCGTAAAATAGCGCGATTGTAAACTGCACAAAACAGTGCGATGCGCAAAATAGCACGTTTGATAAACTGCACAAAACAGTGCGATGCGCAAAATAGAGCGAGTGTAAAATGCACGAAACAGAGCGCTGCGCAAAATAGCGCGAGTGTAAACTGCACAAAATAGTGCGATGCGCAAAATAACGCGAGTGTAAACAGCACAAAACAGTGCGATGCGCAAAATAGCGCGAGTGTAAACTGCACAAAGCAGTGCGCTGCGCAAAATAGCGCGAGTGTGAACTGCACAAAACAGTGCGCTGGGCTAAATAGCGCGAGTGTAATTTGCACAAAACAGTGCAATGCGCAAAATAGCGCATTTAATAAACAGCACAAAACAGTGTAATGCGCAAAATAGCGAGAGTGTAAACAGCACAAAACAGTGCGATGCGCAAAATAGCACGAGTGTCAACTGCAAAAAACGGTGCGATGCGCAAAATAGCGCGTTTGATAAACTGCACAAAACATTGCAATGCGCAAAATACTGCGTTTGATAAACCTCATAAAACAGTGCGTTGCGCAAAATATCGAGAGTGTAAACTGCACAAAACAGTGCGATGCGCAAAATAGCGAGAGTGTAAACAGCACAAAACAGTGCGATACGCAAAATAGCGCGAGTGTAAACTGCACAAAAAAGTGCACTGCGCAAAATAGCGTGAGTGTAAACTGCACAAAACAGTGCGATGCGCAAAATAACGCGTTTGGTAAACTGCACAAAACAGTGCGATGCGGAAAATAGCGAGAGTGTAAACTGCGCAAAACAGTGCGATGCGCAAAATAGCGCGAGTGTAAACTGCGCAAAACAGTGCGATGCGCAAAATAGCTCCTTTGGTAAATAGCACAAAATAGTGCGCTGCGCAAAATAGCGTGAGTGTAAATTGCACAAAATAGTGCGATGCGTAAAATAGCGCGATTGTAAACTGCACAAAACAGTGCGATGCGCAAAATAGCACGTTTGATAAACTGCACAAAACAGTGCGATGCGCAAAATAGAGCGAGTGTAAAATGCACAAAACAGAGCGCTGCGAAAAATAGCGCGAGTGTAAACTGCACAAAATAGTGCGATGCGCAAAATAACGCGAGTGTAAACAACACAAAACAGTGCGATGCGCAAAATAGCTCGATTGTAAACTGCACAAAGCAGTGCGCTGCGCAAAATAGCGCGAGTGTGAACTGCACAAAACAGTGCGCTGGGCTAAATAGCGCGCGTGTAATCTGCACAAAACAGTGCAATGCGTAAAATAGCGCGTTTAATAAACAGCACAAAACAGTGTAATGCGCAAAATCGCGAGAGTGTAAACAGCACAAAACAGTGCGATGCGCAAAATAGCACGAGTGTAAACTGCAAAAAACGGTGCGTTGCGCAAAATAGCGGATTTGATAAACTGCACAAAACATTGCAATGCGCAAAATACCGCGTTTGATAAACTGCACAAAACAGTGCGACGCGCAAAATATCGAGAGTGTAAACTGCACAAAACAGTGCGATGCGCAAAATAGCGCGAGTGTAAACTGCACAAAACAGTGTGATGCTCAAAATAGCGAGAGTGTAAACAGCACAAAACAGTGGGATACGCAAAATAGCGCGAGTGTAAACTGCACAAAACAGTGCACTGCGCAAAATAGCGCGAGTGTAAACTGCACAAAACAGTGCGATGCGCAAAATAGTGCGAGTGTAAACTGCACAAAACAGTGCGCTGCGCAAAATAGCAAGAGTGTAAACGGCACAAAACAGTGCGATGTGCAAAATAGCGCGATTGTAAACTGTACAAAACAGTGCGATGCGTAAAATAGCGCATTTGATAAACTGCACAAAACAGTGCGATGCGCAAAATAGCGCGAGTGTGAACTGCACGAAACAGTGCGCTGCGCAAAATAGCGCAAGTGTAAACTGCACAAAACAGTGCGATGCGCAAAATAGCTCGTTTGGTAAACAGCACAAAACAGTCCGATGCGCAAAATAGCGAGAGTGTAAACAGCACAAAACAGTGCGATGCGCAAAATAGCTCGATTGTAAACTGCACAAAGCAGTGCGCTGCGCAAAATAGCGCGAGTGTGAACTGCACAAAACAGTGCGCTGGGCTAAATAGCGCGCGTGTAATCTGCACAAAACAGTGCAATGCGTAAAATAGCGCGTTTAATAAACAGCACAAAACAGTGTAATGCGCAAAATCGCGAGAGTGTAAACAGCACAAAACAGTGCGATGCGCAAAATAGCACGAGTGTAAACTGCAAAAAACGGTGCGTTGCGCAAAATAGCGGATTTGATAAACTGCACAAAACATTGCAATGCGCAAAATACCGCGTTTGATAAACTGCACAAAACAGTGCGACGCGCAAAATATCGAGAGTGTAAACTGCACAAAACAGTGCGATGCGCAAAATAGCGCGAGTGTAAACTGCACAAAACAGTGCGATGCTCAAAATAGCGAGAGTGTAAACAGCACAAAACAGTGGGATACGCAAAATAGCGCGAGTGTAAACTGCACAAAACAGTGCACTGCGCAAAATAGCGCGAGTGTAAACTGCACAAAACAGTGCGATGCGCAAAATAGTGCGAGTGTAAACTGCACAAAACAGTGCGCTGCGCAAAATAGCAAGAGTGTAAACGGCACAAAACAGTGCGATGTGCAAAATAGCGCGATTGTAAACTGTACAAAACAGTGCGATGCGTAAAATAGCGCATTTGATAAACTGCACAAAACAGTGCGATGCGCAAAATAGCGCGAGTGTGAACTGCACGAAACAGTGCGCTGCGCAAAATAGCGCAAGTGTAAACTGCACAAAACAGTGCGATGCGCAAAATAGCTCGTTTGGTAAACAGCACAAAACAGCCCGATGCGCAAAATAGCGAGAGTGTAAACAGCACAAAACAGTGCGATGCGCAAAATAGTACGAGTGTAAACTGCTCAAAACAGTGCGATGCGGAAAATAGCGAGAGTGTAAACAGCACAAAACAGTGCGATGCGCAAAATAGCGCGAGTGTAAACTGCACAAAACAGTGCGCTGCGCAAAATAGCACGAGTGCAAACTGCACAAAATAGTGCGATGCGCAAAATAGCGCGAGTGTAAACAGCACAAAACAGTGCGATGCGCAACATAGCGAGAGTGTAAACAGCACAAAACAGTGCGATGCGCAAAATAGCGCGAGTGTAAACTGCACAAAACAGTGCGATGCGCAAAATAGCGAGAGTGTAAACAGCACAAAACAGTGCGATACGCAAAATAGCGCGAGTGTAAACTGCACAAACAGTGCACTGCGCAAAATAGCGCGAGTGTAAACTGCACAAAACAGTGCGATGCGCAAAATAGTACGAGTGTAAACTGCACAAAACAGTGCGCTGCGCAAAATAGAGCGAGTGTAAACAGCACAAAACAGTGCGATGTGCAAAATAGCGTGATTGTAAACTGTACAAAACAGTGCGATCCGTAAAATAGCGCATTTGATAAACTGCACAAAACAGTGCGATGCGCAAAATAGCGCGAGTGTGAACTGCACAAAACAGTGCGCTGCGCAAAATAGCGCAAATGTAAACTGCACAAAACAGTGCAATGCGCAAAATAGCGAGAGTGTAAACAGCACAAAACAGTGCGATGCGCAAAATAGCACGAGTGTAAACTGCAAAAAACGGTGCGTTGCGCAAAATAGCGCGTTTGATAAACTGCACAAAACATTGCAATGCGCAAAATACCGCGTTTGATAAACTGCACAAAACAGTGCGATGCGCAAAATATCGAGAGTGTAGACTGCACAAAACAGTGGGATGCGCAAAATAGCGCGAGTGTAAACTGCACAAAACAGTGCGATGCGCAAAATAGAGAGAGTCTAAACAGCACAAAACAGTGCGATACGCAAAATAGCGCGAGTGTAAACCGCACAAAACAGTGCACTGCGCAAAATAGCGCGAGTGTAAACTGCACAAAACAGTGCGATGCGCAAAATAGTGCGAGTGTAAACTGCACAAAACAGTGCGCTGCGCAAAATAGCAAGAGTGTAAACAGCACAAAACAGTGCGATGTGCAAAATAGCGCGATTGTAAACTGTACAAAACAGTGCGATGCGTAAAATAGCGCATTTGATAAACTGCACAAAACAGTGCGATGCGGAAAATAGCGCGAGTGTGAACTGCACAAAACAGTGCGCTGCGCAAAATAGCGCCAGTGTAAACTGCACAAAACAGTGCGATGCGCAAAATAGCTCCTTTGGTAAACAGCACAAAACAATCCGATGCGCAAAATAGCGAGAGTGTAAACGTCACAAAACAGTGCGATGCGCAAAATAGTACGAGTGTAAACTGCTCAAAACAGTGCGATGCGGAAAATAGCAAGAGTGGAAACAGCACAAAACAGTGCGATGCGCAAAATAGCGCGAGTGCAAACTGCACAAAATAGTGCGATGCGCAAAATAGCGCGAGTGTAAACAGCACAAAACAGTGCGATGCGCAAAATAGCGAGAGTGTAAACAGCAAAAAACAGTTCGATGCGCAAAATAGCGCGAGTGTAAACTGCACAAAACAGTGCGATGCACAAAATAGTGCGAGTGTAAACTGCACAAAACAGTGCGCTGCGCAAAATAGCAAGAGTGTAAACAGCACAAAACAGTGCGATGTGCAAAATAGCGCGATTGTAAACTGTACAAAACAGTGCGATGCGTAAAATAGCGCATTTGATAAACTGCACAAAACAGTGCGATGCGCAAAATATCATGAGTGCAAACTGCACAAAATAGTGTGCTGGGCTAAATAGCACGAGTGTAAACTGCTCAAAGCAGTACGATGCGCAAAATAGCGCGAGTGTAAACTGCACAAAACAGTGCGATGCGCAAAATAGCGCGTTTGGTAAACTACGCAAAACAGTGCGATGCGCAAAATAGCGAGACTGTAAACAGCACAAAACAGTGCGATGCGCAAAATAGCGCGAGTGCAAACTGCACAAAACCGTGCGCTGGGCAAAATAGCACGAGTGTAAACTGCGCAAAGCAGTGCGATGCGCAAAATAGCACGAGTGTAAACTGCACAAAATAGTGCGATGCGCAAAATAGCGAGAGTGTAAACAGCACAAAACAGTGCGATGCGCAAAATAGCGCGAGTGTAAACTGCACAAAACAGTGCGCTGCGCTAAATAGCGCGAGTGTAAACAGCACAAAACAGCGCGCTGCGCACAATTGCGCGAATGTAAATAACACAAAACAGTGCGATGCGCAAAATAGCGCGAGTGTAAACTCACAAAACAGTGCGCTACGCAAAATAGCGCGAGTGTAAACTGCACAAAACTGTGCGCTGCGCAAAATAGCGTGAGTGTAAATTGCCCAAAATAGTGCGATGCGTAAAATAGCGCGATTGTAAACTGCAGAAAACAGTGCGATGCGCAAAATAGCACGTTTGATAAACTGCACAAAACAGTGCGATGCGCAAAATAGAGCGAGTGTAAAATGCACAAAACAGAGCGCTGCGCAAAATATCGAGAGTGTAGACTGCACAAAACAGTGCGCTGCGCAAAATAGCGCGAGTGTGAACTGCACAAAACAGTGCGCTGGGCTAAATAGCGCGAGTGTAATCTGCACAAAACAGTGCAATGCACAAAATAGCCCGTTTAATAAACAGCACAGAACAGTGTAATGCGCAAAATAGCGAGAGTGTAAACAGCACAAAACAGTGCGATGCGCAAAATAGCACGAGTGTAAACTGCAAAAAACGGTGCGATGCGCAAAATAGCGCGTTTGATAAACTGCACAAAACATTGCAATGCGCAAAATATCGAGAGTGTAAACTGCACAAAACAGTGCGATGCGCAAAACAGCGCGAGTGTAAACTGCACAAAACAGTGCGATGCGCAAAATAGCGAGAGTGTAAACAGCACAAAACAGTGCGATACGCAAAATAGCGCGAGTGCAAACTGCACAAAACAGTGCACTGCGCAAAATAGCGCGAGTGTAAACTGCAAAAAATGGTGCGATGCGCAAAATAGCGCGTCTGATAAACTGCACAAAACAGTGCGATGCGCAAAATAACGCGTTTGGTAAACTGCACAAAACAGTGCGATGCGCAAAATAGCGAGAGTGTAAACTGCGCAAAACAGTGCGATGCACAAAATAGCGCGAGTGTAAACTGCGCAAAACAGTGCGATGCGCCAAATAGCTCCTTTGGTAAATAGCACAAAATAGTGCGCTGCGCAAAATTGCGTGAGTGTAAATTGCACAAAATAGTCCGATGCGTAAAATAGCGCGATTGTAAACTGCACAAAACAGTGCGATGCGCAAAATAGCACGTTTGATAAACTGCACAAAACAGTGCGATGCGCAAAATAGAGCGAGTGTAAAATGCACAAAACAGAGCGCTGCGCAAAATAGCGCGAGTGTAAACTGCACAAAATAGTGCGATGCGCAAAATAACGCGAGTGTAAACAGCACAAAACAGTGCGATGCGCAAAATAGCGCGAGTGTAAACTGCACAAAGCAGTGCGCTGCGCAAAATAGCGCGAGTGTGAACTGCACAAAACAGTGCGCTGGGCTAAATAGCGCGAGTGTAATTTGCACAAAACAGTGCAATGCGCAAAATACCGCATTTAATAAACAGCACAAAACAGTGTAATGCGCAAAATAGCGAGAGTGTAAACAGCACAAAACAGTGCGATGCGCAAAACAGCGCGAGTGTAAACTGCACAAAACAGTGCGATGCGCAAAATAGCGAGAGTGTAAACAGCACAAAACAGTGCGATACGCAAAATAGCGCGAGTGCAAACTGCACAAAACAGTGCACTGCGTAAAATAGCGCGAGTGTAAACTGCAAAAAATGGTGCGATGCGCAAAATAGCGCGTCTGATAAACTGCACAAAACAGTGCGATGCGCAAAATAACGCGTTTGGTAAACTGCACAAAACAGTGCGATGCGCAAAATAGCGAGAGTGTAAACTGCGCAAAACAGTGCGATGCGCAAAATAGCGCGAGTGTAAACTGCGCAAAACAGTGTGATGCGCCAAATAGCTCCTTTGGTAAATAGCACAAAATAGTGCGCTGCGCAAAATAGCGTGAGTGTAAATTGCACAAAATAGTCCGATGCGTAAAATAGCGCGATTGTAAACTGCACAAAACAGTGCGATGCGCAAAATAGCACGTTTGATAAACTGCACAAAACAGTGCGATGCGCAAAATAGAGCGAGTGTAAAATGCACAAAACAGAGCGCTGCGCAAAATAGCGCGAGTGTAAACTGCACAAAATAGTGCGATGCGCAAAATAACGCGAGTGTAAACAGCACAAAACAGTGCGATGCGCAAAATAGCGCGAGTGTAAACTGCACAAAGCAGTGCGCTGCGCAAAATAGCGCGAGTGTGAACTGCACAAAACAGTGCGCTGGGCTAAATAGCGCGAGTGTAATTTGCACAAAACAGTGCAATGCGCAAAATAGCGCATTTAATAAACAGCACAAAACAGTGTAATGCGCAAAATAGCGAGAGTGTAAACAGCACAAAACAGTGCGATGCGCAAAATAGCACGAGTGTAAACTGCAAAAAACGGTGCGATGCGCAAAATAGCGCGTTTGATAAACTGCACAAAACATTGCAATGCGCAAAATACCGCGTTTGATAAACCGCACAAAACAGTGCGTTGCGCAAAATATCGAGATCGTAAACTGCACAAAACAGTGCGATGCGCAAAATAGCGAGAGTGTAAACAGCACCAAACAGTGCGATACGCAAAATAGCGCGAGTGTAAACTGCACAAAAAAGTGCACTGCGCAAAATAGCGTGAGTGTAAACTGCACAAAACAGTGCGATGCGCAAAATAACGCGTTTGGTAAACTGCACAAAACAGTGCGATGCGTAAAATAGCGAGAGTGTAAACTGCGCAAAACAGTGCGATGCGCAAAATAGCGCGAGTGTAAACTGCGCAAAACAGTGCGATGCGCAAAATAGCTCCTTTGGTAAATAGCACAAAATAGTGCGCTGCGCAAAATAGCGTGAGTGTAAATTGCACAAAATAGTGCGATGCGTAAAATAGCGCGATTGTAAACTGCACAAAACAGTGCGATGCGCAAAATAGCACGTTTGATAAACTGCACAAAACAGTGCGATGCGCAAAATAGAGCGAGTGTAAAATGCACAAAACAGAGCACTACGAAAAATAGCGCGAGTGTAAACTGCACAAAATAGTGCGATGCGCAAAATAACGCGAGTGTAAACAGCGCAAAACAGTGCGATGCGCAAAATAGCTCGATTGTAAACTGCACAAAGCAGTGCGCTGCGCAAAATAGCGCGAGTGTGAACTGCACAAAACAGTGCGCTGGGCTAAATAGCTCGCGTGTAATCTGCACAAAACAGTGCAATGCGTAAAATAGCGCGTTTAATAAACAGCAGAAAACAGTGTAATGCGCAAAATAGCGAGAGTGTAAACAGCACAAAACAGTGCGATGCGCAAAATAGCACGAGTGTAAACTGCAAAAAACGGTGCGTTGCGCAAAATAGCGCATTTTATAAACTGCACAAAACATTGCAATGCGCAAAATACCGCGTTTGATAAACTGCACAAAACAGTGCGATGCGGAAAATAGCGAGAGTGTAAACAGCACAAAACAGTGCGATGCGCAAAATAGCGCGAGTGTAAACTGCACAAAACAGTGCGCTGCGCAAAATAGCGCGAGTGCAAACTGCACAAAATAGTGCGATGCTCAAAATAGCGCGAGTGTAAACAGCACAAAACAGTGCGATGCGCAACATAGCGAGAGTGTAAACAGCAAAAAACAGTGCGATGCGCAAAATAGCGCCAGTGTAAACTGCACAAAACAGTGCGATGCGTAAAATAGCGAGAGTGTAAACAGCACAAAACAGTGCGATACGCAAAATAGCGCGAGTGTAAACTGCACAAAACAGTGCACTGCGCAAAATAGCGCGAGTGTAAACTGCACAAAACAGTGCGATGCGCAAAATAGTGCGAGTGTAAACTGCACAAAACAGTGCGCTGCGCAAAATAGCAAGAGTGTAAACAGCACAAAACAGTGCGATGTGCAAAATAGCGCGATTGTAAACTGTACAAAACAGTGCGATGCGTAAAATAGCGCAGTTGATAAACTGCACAAAATAGTGCGATGCGCAAAATATCATGAGTGCAAACTGCACAAAATAGTGCGCTGGGCTAAATAGCACGAGTGTAAACTGCTCAAAGCAGTACGATGCGCAAAATAGCGCGAGTGTAAACTGCACAAAACAGTGCGATGCGCAAAATAGCGCGTTTGGTAAACTACGCAAAACAGTGCGATGCGCAAAATAGCGAGACTGTAAACAGCACAAAACAGTGCGATGCGCAAAATAGCGCGACTGCAAACTGCACAAAACCGTGCGCTGGGCAAAATAGCACGAGTGTAAACTGCGCAAAGCAGTGCGATGCGCAAAATAGCACGAGTGTAAACTGCACAAAATAGTGCGATGCGCAAAATAGCGAGAGAGTAAACAGCACAAAACAGTGCGATGCGCAAAATAGCGCGAGTGTAAACTGCACAAAACAGTGCGCTGCGCTAAATAGCGCGAGTGTAAACAGCACAAAACAGCGCGCTGCGCACAATTGCGCGAATGTAAATAACACAAAACAGTGCGATGCGCAAAATAGCACGAGTGTAAACTCACAAAACAGTGCGCTGCGCAAAATAGCGCGAGTGTAAACTGCACAAAACTGTGCGCTGCGCAAAATAGCGTGAGTGTAAATTGCACAAAATAGTGCGATGCGTAAAATAGCGCGATTGTAAACTGCACAAAACAGTGCGATGCGCAAAATAGCACGTTTGATAAACTGCACAAAACAGTGCGATGCGCAAAATAGAGCGAGTGTAAAATGCACAAAACAGAGCGCTGCGCAAAATATCGAGAGTGTAGACTGCACAAAACAGTGCGCTGCGCAAAATAGCGCGAGTGTGAACTGCACAAAACAGTGCGCTGGGCTAAATAGCGCGAGTGTAATCTGCACAAAACAGTGCAATGCGCAAAATAGCGCGTTTAATAAACAGCACAGAACAGTGTAATGCGCAAAATAGCGAGAGTGTAAACAGGACAAAACAGTGCGATGCGCAAAATAGCACGAGTGTAAACTGCAAAAAACGGTGCGATGCGCAAAATAGCGCGTTTGATAAACTGCACAAAACATTGCAATGCGCAAAATACCGCGTTTGATAAACTGCACAAAACAGTGCGATGCGCAAAATATCGAGAGTGTAAACTGCACAAAACAGTGCGATGCGCAAAACAGCGCGAGTGTAAACTGCACAAAACAGTGCGATGCGCAAAATAGCGAGAGTGTAAACAGCACAAAACAGTGCGATACGCAAAATAGCGCGAGTGCAAACTGCACAAAACAGTGCACTGCGCAAAATAGCGCGAGTGTAAACAGCAAAAAATGGTGCGATGCGCAAAATAGCGCGTCTGATAAACTGCACAAAACAGTGCGATGCGCAAAATAATGCGTTTGGTAAACTGCACAAAACAGTGCGATGCGCAAAATAGCGAGAGTGTAAACTGCGCAAAACAGTGCGATGCGCAAAATAGCGCGAGTGTAAACTGCGCAAAACAGTGCGATGCGCCAAATAGCTCCTTTGGTAAATAGCACAAAATAGTGCGCTGCGCAAAATAGCGTGAGTGTAAATTGCACAAAATAGTCCGATGCGTAAAATAGCGCGATTGTAAACTGCACAAAACAGTGCGATGCGCAAAATAGCACGTTTGATAAACTGCACAAAACAGTGCGATGTGCAAAATAGAGCGAGTGTAAAATGCACAAAACAGAGCGCTGCGCAAAATAGCGCGAGTGTAAACTGCACAAAATAGTGCGATGCGCAAAATAACGCGAGTGTAAACAGCACAAAACAGTGCGATGCGCAAAATAGCGCGAGTGTAAACTGCACAAAGCAGTGCGCTGCGCAAAATAGCGCGAGTGTGAACTGCACAAAACAGTGCGCTGGGCTAAATAGCGCGAGTGTAATTTGCACAAAACAGTGCAATGCGCAAAATAGCGCATTTAATAAACAGCACAAAACAGTGTAATGCGCAAAATAGCGAGAGTGTAAACAGCACAAAACAGTGCGATGCGCAAAATAGCACGAGTGTAAACTGCAAAAAACGGTGCGATGCGCAAAATAGCGCGTTTGATAAACTGCACAAAACATTGCAATGCGCAAAATACCGCGTTTGATAAACCGCACAAAACAGTGCGTTGCGCAAAATATCGAGATCGTAAACTGCACAAAACAGTGCGATGCGCAAAATAGCGAGAGTGTAAACAGCACAAAACAGTGCGATACGCAAAATAGCGCGAGTGTAAACTGCACAAAAAAGTGCACTGCGCAAAATAGCGTGAGTGTAAACTGCACAAAACAGTGCGATGCGCAAAATAACGCGTTTGGTAAACTGCACAAAACAGTGCGATGCGTAAAATAGCGAGAGTGTAAACTGCGCAAAACAGTGCGATGCGCAAAATAGCGCGAGTGTAAACTGCGCAAAACAGTGCGATGCGCAAAATAGCTCCTTTGGTAAATAGCACAAAATAGTGCGCTGCGCAAAATAGCGTGAGTGTAAATTGCACAAAATAGTGCGATGCGTAAAATAGCGCGATTGTAAACTGCACAAAACAGTGCGATGCGCAAAATAGCACGTTTGATAAACTGCACAAAACAGTGCGATGCGCAAAATAGAGCGAGTGTAAAATGCACAAAACAGAGCACTACGAAAAATAGCGCGAGTGTAAACTGCACAAAATAGTGCGATGCGCAAAATAACGCGAGTGTAAACAGCGCAAAACAGTGCGATGCGCAAAATAGCTCGATTGTAAACTGCACAAAGCAGTGCGCTGCGCAAAATAGCGCGAGTGTGAACTGCACAAAACAGTGCGCTGGGCTAAATAGCGCGCGTGTAATCTGCACAAAACAGTGCAATGCGTAAAATAGCGCGTTTAATAAACAGCACAAAACAGTGTAATGCGCAAAATAGCGAGAGTGTAAACAGCACAAAACAGTGCGATGCGCAAAATAGCACGAGTGTAAACTGCAAAAAATGGTGCGTTGCGCAAAATAGCGCATTTTATAAACTGCACAAAACATTGCAATGCGCAAAATACCGCGTTTGATAAACTGCACAAAACAGTGCGATGCGGAAAATAGCGAGAGTGTAAACAGCACAAAACAGTGCGATGCGCAAAATAGCGCGAGTGTAAACTGCACAAAACAGTGCGCTGCGCAAAATAGCGCGAGTGCAAACTGCACAAAATAGTGCGATGCTCAAAATAGCGCGAGTGTAAACAGCACAAAACAGTGCGATGCGCAACATAGCGAGAGTGTAAACAGCAAAAAACAGTGCGATGCGCAAAATAGCGCCAGTGTAAACTGCACAAAACAGTGCGATGCGCAAAATAGCGAGAGTGTAAACAGCACAAAACAGTGCGATACGCAAAATAGCGCGAGTGTAAACTGCACAAAACAGTGCACTGCGCAAAATAGCGCGAGTGTAAACTGCACAAAACAGTGCGATGCGCAAAATAGTGCGAGTGTAAACTGCACAAAACAGTGCGCTGCGCAAAATAGCAAGAGTGTAAACAGCACAAAACAGTGCGATGTGCAAAATAGCGCGATTGTAAACTGTACAAAACAGTGCGATGCGTAAAATAGCGCAGTTGATAAACTGCACAAAATAGTGCGATGCGCAAAATATCATGAGTGCAAACTGCACAAAATAGTGCGCTGGGCTAAATAGCACGAGTGTAAACTGCTCAAAGCAGTACGATGCGCAAAATAGCGCGAGTGTAAACTGCACAAAACAGTGCGATGCGCAAAATAGCGCGTTTGGTAAACTACGCAAAACAGTGCGATGCGCAAAATAGCGAGACTGTAAACAGCACAAAACAGTGCGATGCGCAAAATAGCGCGACTGCAAACTGCACAAAACCGTGCGCTGGGCAAAATAGCACGAGTGTAAACTGCGCAAAGCAGTGCGATGCGCAAAATAGCACGAGTGTAAACTGCACAAAATAGTGCGATGCGCAAAATAGCGAGAGTGTAAACAGCACAAAACAGTGCGATGCGCAAAATAGCGCGAGTGTAAACTGCACAAAACAGTGCGCTGCGCTAAATAGCGCGAGTGTAAACAGCACAAAACAGCGCGCTGCGCACAATTGCGCGAATGTAAATAACACAAAACAGTGCGATGCGCAAAATAGCACGAGTGTAAACTCACAAAACAGTGCGCTGCGCAAAATAGCGCGAGTGTAAACTGCACAAAACTGTGCGCTGCGCAAAATAGCGTGAGTGTAAATTGCACAAAATAGTGCGATGCGTAAAATAGCGCGATTGTAAACTGCACAAAACAGTGCGATGCGCAAAATAGCACGTTTGATAAACTGCACAAAACAGTGCGATGCGCAAAATAGAGCGAGTGTAAAATGCACAAAACAGAGCGCTGCGCAAAATATCGAGAGTGTAGACTGCACAAAACAGTGCGCTGCGCAAAATAGCGCGAGTGTGAACTGCACAAAACAGTGCGCTGGGCTAAATAGCGCGAGTGTAATCTGCACAAAACAGTGCAATGCGCAAAATAGCGCGTTTAATAAACAGCACAGAACAGTGTAATGCGCAAAATAGCGAGAGTGTAAACAGGACAAAACAGTGCGATGCGCAAAATAGCACGAGTGTAAACTGCAAAAAACGGTGCGATGCGCAAAATAGCGCGTTTGATAAACTGCACAAAACATTGCAATGCGCAAAATACCGCGTTTGATAAACTGCACAAAACAGTGCGATGCGCAAAATATCGAGAGTGTAAACTGCACAAAACAGTGCGATGCGCAAAACAGCGCGAGTGTAAACTGCACAAAACAGTGCGATGCGCAAAATAGCGAGAGTGTAAACAGCACAAAACAGTGCGATACGCAAAATAGCGCGAGTGCAAACTGCACAAAACAGTGCACTGCGCAAAATAGCGCGAGTGTAAACAGCAAAAAATGGTGCGATGCGCAAAATAGCGCGTCTGATAAACTGCACAAAACAGTGCGATGCGCAAAATAACGCGTTTGGTAAACTGCACAAAACAGTGCGATGCGCAAAATAGCGAGAGTGTAAACTGCGCAAAACAGTGCGATGCGCAAAATAGCGCGAGTGTAAACTGCGCAAAACAGTGCGATGCGCAAAATAGCTCCTTTGGTAAATAGCACAAAATAGTGCGCTGCGCAAAATAGCGTGAGTGTAAATTGCACAAAATAGTGCGATGCGTAAAATAGCGCGATTGCAAACTGCACAAAACAGTGCGATGCGCAAAATAGCACGTTTGATAAACTGCACAAAACAGTGCGATGCGCAAAATAGAGCGAGTGTAAAATGCACAAAACAGAGCGCTGCGCAAAATAGCGCGAGTGTAAACTGCACAAAATAGTGCGATGCGCAAAATAACACGAGTGTAAACAGCACAAAACAGTGCGATGCGCAAAATAGCGCGAGTGTAAACTGCACAAAGCAGTGCGCTGCGCAAAATAGCGCGAGTGTGAACTGCACAAAACAGTGCGCTGGGCTAAATAGCGCGAGTGTAATTTGCACAAAACAGTGCAATGCGCAAAATAGCGCATTTAATAAACAGCACAAAACAGTGTAATGCGCAAAATAGCGAGAGTGTAAACAGCACAAAACAGTGCGATGCGCAAAATAGCACGAGTGTAAACTGCAAAAAACGGTGCGATGCGCAAAATAGCGCATTTGATAAACTGCACAAAACATTGCAATGCGCAAAATACCGCGTTTGATAAACCGCACAAAACAGTGCGTTGCGCAAAATATCGAGAGTGTAAACTGCACAAAACAGTGCGATGCGCAAAATAGCGAGAGTGTAAACAGCACAAAACAGTGCGATACGCAAAATAGCGCGAGTGTAAACCGCACAAAAAAGTGCACTGCGCAAAATAGCGTGAGTGTAAACTGCACAAAACAGTGCGATGCGCAAAATAGCGAGAGTGTAAACTGCGCAAAACAGTGCGATGCGCAAAATAGCGCGAGTGTAAACTGCGCAAAACAGTGCGATGCGCAAAATAGCTCCTTTGGTAAATAGCACAAAATAGTGCGCTGCGCAAAATAGCGTGAGTGTAAATTGCACAAAATAGTGCGATGCGTAAAATAGCGCGATTGTAAACTGCACAAAACAGTGCGATGCGCAAAATAGCACGTTTGATAAACTGCACAAAATAGTGCGATGCGCAAAATAGAGCGAGTGTAAAATGCACAAAACAGAGCGCTACGAAAAATAGCGCGAGTGTAAACTGCACAAAATAGTGCGATGCGCAAAATAACGCGAGTGTAAACAGCGCAAAACAGTGCGATGCGCAAAATAGCGCGAGTGTAAACTGCACAAAACTGTGCGCTGCGCAAAATAGCGTGAGTGTAAATTGCACAAAATAGTGCGATGCGTAAAATAGCGCGATTGTAAACTGCACAAAACAGTGCGATGCGCAAAATAGCACGTTTGATAAACTGCACAAAACAGTGCGATGCGCAAAATAGAGCGAGTGTAAAATGCACAAAACAGAGCGCTGCGCAAAATATCGAGAGTGTAGACTGCACAAAACAGTGCGCTGCGCAAAATAGCGCGAGTGTGAACTGCACAAAACAGTGCGCTGGGCTAAATAGCGCGAGTGTAATCTGCACAAAACAGTGCAATGCGCAAAATAGCGCGTTTAATAAACAGCACAGAACAGTGTAATGCGCAAAATAGCGAGAGTGTAAACAGGACAAAACAGTGCGATGCGCAAAATAGCACGAGTGTAAACTGCAAAAAACGGTGCGATGCGCAAAATAGCGCGTTTGATAAACTGCACAAAACATTGCAATGCGCAAAATACCGCGTTTGATAAACTGCACAAAACAGTGCGATGCGCAAAATATCGAGAGTGTAAACTGCACAAAACAGTGCGATGCGCAAAACAGCGCGAGTGTAAACTGCACAAAACAGTGCGATGCGCAAAATAGCGAGAGTGTAAACAGCACAAAACAGTGCGATACGCAAAATAGCGCGAGTGCAAACTGCACAAAACAGTGCACTGCGCAAAATAGCGCGAGTGTAAACAGCAAAAAATGGTGCGATGCGCAAAATAGCGCGTCTGATAAACTGCACAAAACAGTGCGATGCGCAAAATAACGCGTTTGGTAAACTGCACAAAACAGTGCGATGCGCAAAATAGCGAGAGTGTAAACTGCGCAAAACAGTGCGATGCGCAAAATAGCGCGAGTGTAAACTGCGCAAAACAGTGCGATGCGCCAAATAGCTCCTTTGGTAAATAGCACAAAATAGTGCGCTGCGCAAAATAGCGTGAGTGTAAATTGCACAAAATAGTGCGATGCGTAAAATAGCGCGATTGCAAACTGCACAAAACAGTGCGATGCGCAAAATAGCACGTTTGATAAACTGCACAAAACAGTGCGATGCGCAAAATAGAGCGAGTGTAAAATGCACAAAACAGAGCGCTGCGCAAAATAGCGCGAGTGTAAACTGCACAAAATAGTGCGATGCGCAAAATAACACGAGTGTAAACAGCACAAAACAGTGCGATGCGCAAAATAGCGCGAGTGTAAACTGCACAAAGCAGTGCGCTGCGCAAAATAGCGCGAGTGTGAACTGCACAAAACAGTGCGCTGGGCTAAATAGCGCGAGTGTAATTTGCACAAAACAGTGCAATGCGCAAAATAGCGCATTTAATAAACAGCACAAAACAGTGTAATGCGCAAAATAGCGAGAGTGTAAACAGCACAAAACAGTGCGATGCGCAAAATAGCACGAGTGTAAACTGCAAAAAACGGTGCGATGCGCAAAATAGCGCATTTGATAAACTGCACAAAACATTGCAATGCGCAAAATACCGCGTTTGATAAACCGCACAAAACAGTGCGTTGCGCAAAATATCGAGAGTGTAAACTGCACAAAACAGTGCGATGCGCAAAATAGCGAGAGTGTAAACAGCACAAAACAGTGCGATACGCAAAATAGCGCGAGTGTAAACCGCACAAAAAAGTGCACTGCGCAAAATAGCGTGAGTGTAAACTGCACAAAACAGTGCGATGCGCAAAATAACGCGTTTGGTAAACTGCACAAAACAGTGCGATGCGCAAAATAGCGAGAGTGTAAACTGCGCAAAACAGTGCGATGCGCAAAATAGCGCGAGTGTAAACTGCGCAAAACAGTGCGATGCGCAAAATAGCTCCTTTGGTAAATAGCACAAAATAGTGCGCTGCGCAAAATAGCGTGAGTGTAAATTGCACAAAATAGTGCGATGCGTAAAATAGCGCGATTGTAAACTGCACAAAACAGTGCGATGCGCAAAATAGCACGTTTGATAAACTGCACAAAACAGTGCGATGCGCAAAATAGAGCGAGTGTAAAATGCACAAAACAGAGCGCTACGAAAAATAGCGCGAGTGTAAACTGCACAAAATAGTGCGATGCGCAAAATAACGCGAGTGTAAACAGCGCAAAACAGTGCGATGCGCAAAATAGCTCGATTGTAAACTGCACAAAGCAGTGCGCTGCGCAAAATAGCGCGAGTGTGAACTGCACAAAACAGTGCGCTGGGCTAAATAGCGCGCGTGTAATCTGCACAAAACAGTGCAATGCGTAAAATAGCGCGTTTAATAAACAGCACAAAACAGTGTAATGCGCAAAATAGCGAGAGTGTAAACAGCACAAAACAGTGCGATGCGCAAAATAGCACGAGTGTAAACTGCAAAAAACGGTGCGTTGCGCAAAATAGGGCATTTGATAAACTGCACAAAACATTGCAATGCGCAAAATACCGCGTTTGATAAACTGCACAAAACAGTGCGATGCGGAAAATAGCGAGAGTGTAAACAGCACAAAACAGTGCGATGCGCAAAATAGCGCGAGTGTAAACTGCACAAAACAGTGCGCTGCGCAAAATAGCGCGAGTGCAAACTGCACAAAATAGTGCGATGCGCAAAATAGCGCGAGTGTAAACAGCACAAAACAGTGCGATGCGCAACATAGCGAGAGTGTAAACTGCACAAAATAGTGCGATGCGCAAAATAGCGCTAGTGTAAACTGCACAAAACAGTGCGATGCGCAAAATAGCGAGAGTGTAAACAGCACAAAACAGTGCGATACGTAAAATAGCGCGAGTGTAAACTGCACAAAACAGTGCACTGCGCAAAATAGCGCGAGTGTAAACTGCACAAAACAGTGCGATGCGCAAAATAATGCGAGTGTAAACTGCACAAAACAGTGCGATGCGCAAAATAGAGCGAGTGTAAACAGCACAAAACAGTGCGATGTGCAAAATAGCGTGATTGTAAACTGTACAAAACAGTGCGATGCGTAAAATAGCGCATTTGATAAACTGCACAAAACAGTGGGATGCGCAAAATAGCGCGAGTGTGAACTGCACAAAACAGTGCGCTGCGCAAAATAGCACAAATGTAAACTGCACAAAACAGTGCGATGCGCAAAATAGCGAGAGTGTAAACAGCACAAAACAGTGTGATGCGCAAAATAGCACGAGTGTAAACTGCAAAAAACGGTGCGTTGCGCAAAATAGCGAGTTTGATAAACTGCACAAAACATTGCAATGCGCAAAATACCGCGTTTGATAAACTGCACAAAACAGTGCGATGCGCAAAATATCGAGAGTGTAGACTGCACAAAACAGTGGGATGCGCAAAATAGCGCGAGTGTAAACTGCACAAAACAGTGCGATGCGCAAAATAGCGAGAGTGTAAACAGCACAAAACAGTGCGATACGCAAAATAGCGCGAGTGTAAACTGCACAAAACAGTGCACTGCGCAAAATAGCGCGAGTGTAAACTGCAAAAAATGGTGCGATGCGCAAAATAGCGCGTCTGATAAACTGCACAAAACAGTGCGATGCGCAAAATAACGCGTTTGGTAAACTGCACAAAACAGTGCGATACGCAAAATAGCGCGAGTGTAAACCGCACAAAACAGTGCACGGCGCAAAATAGCGCGAGTGTAAACTGCACAAAACAGTGCGATGCGCAAAATAGTGCGAGTGTAAACTGCACAAAACAGTGCGATGTGCAAAATAGCGCGATTGTAAACTGTACAAAACAGTGCGACGCGTAAAATAGCGCATTTGATAAACTGCACAAAACAGTGCGATGCGCAAAATAGCGCGAGTGTGAACTGCACAAAACAGTGCGCTGCGCAAAATAGCGCAAGTGTAAACTGCACAAAATAGTGCGATGCGCGAAATAGCTCGTTTGGTAAACAGCACAAAACAGTCCGATGCGCAAAATAGCGAGAGTGTAAACAGCACAAAACAGTGCGATGCGCAAAATAGTACGAGTGTAAACTGCTCAAAACAGTGCGATGCGGAAAATAGCAAGAGTGGAAACAGCACAAAACAGTGCGATGCGCAAAATAGCGCGAGTGTAAACTGCACAAAACAGTGCGCTGCGCAAAATAGCGCGAGTGCAAACTGCACAAAATAGTGTGATGCGCAAAATAGCGCGAGTGTAAACAGCACAAAACAGTGCGATGCGCAAAATAGCGAGAGTGTAAACAGCAAAAAACAGTGCGATGCGCAAAATAGCGCGAGTGTAAACTGCACAAAACAGTGCGATGCGCAAAATAGCGAGAGTGTAAACAGCACAAAACAGTGCGATACGCAAAATAGCGCGAGTGTAAACTGCACAAAACAGTGCACTGCGCAAAATAGCGCGAGTGTAAACTGCACAAAACAGTGCGATGCGCAAAATAGTGCGAGTGTAAACTGGACAAAACAGTGCGCTGCGCAAAATAGCAAGAGTGTAAACAGCACAAAACAGTGCGATGTGCAAAATAGCGCGATTGTAAACTGCACAAAATAGTGCGATGCGTAAAATAGCGCATTTGATAAACTGCACAAAACAGTGCGATGCGCAAAATATCATGAGTGCAAACTGCACAAAATAGTGCGCTGGGCTAAATAGCACGAGTGTAAACTGCTCAAAGCAGTACGATGCGCCAAATAGCGCGAGTGTAAACTGCACAAAACAGTGCGATGCGCAAAATAGCGCGTTTGGTAAACTACGCAAAACAGTGCGATGCGCAAAATAGCGAGACTGTAAACAGCACAAAACAGTGCGATGCGCAAAATAGCGCGAGTGCAAACTGCAGAAAACCGTGCGCTGGGCAAAATAGCACGATTGTAAACTGCGCAAAGCAGTGCGATGCGCAAAATAGCACGAGTGTAAACTGCACAAAATAGTGCGATGCGCAAAATAGCGAGAGTGTAAACAGCACAAAACAGTGCGATGCGCAAAATAGCGCGAGTGTAAACTGCACAAAACAGTGCGCTGCGCTAAATAGCGCAAGCATAAACAGCACAAAACAGCGCGCTGCGCACAATTGCGCGAATGTAAATAACACAAAACAGTGCGATGCGCAAAATAGCGCGAGTGTAAACTCACAAAACAGTGCGCTGCGCAAAATAGGGCGAGTGTAAACTGCACAAAACTGTGCGCTGCGCAAAATAGCGTGAGTGTAAATTGCACAAAATAGTGCGATGCGTAAAATAGCGCGATTGTAAACTGCACAAAACAGTGCGATGCGCAAAATAGCACGTTTGATAAACTGCACAAAACAGTGCGATGCGCAAAATAGAACGAGTGTAAAATGCACAAAACAGAGCGCTGCGCAAAATATCGAGAGTGTAGACTGCACAAAACAGTGCGCTGCGCAAAATAGCGCGAGTGTGAACTGCACAAAACAGTGCGCTGGGCTAAATAGCGCGAGTGTAATCTGCACAAAACAGTGCAATGCGCAAAATAGCGCGTTTAATAAACAGCACAGAACAGTGTAATGCGCAAAATAGCGAGAGTGTAAACAGCACAAAACAGTGCGATGCGCAAAATAGCACGAGTGTAAACTGCAAAAAACGGTGCGATGCGCAAAATATTGCGTTTGATAAACTGCACAAAACATTGCAATGCGCAAAATACCGCGTTTGATAAACTGCACAAAACAGTGCGATGCGCAAAACAGCGCGAGTGTAAACTGCACAAAACAGTGCGATGCGCAAAATAACGAGAGTGTAAACAGCACAAAACAGTGCGATACGCAAAATAGCGCGAGTGCAAACTGCACAAAACAGTGCACTGCGCAAAATAGCGCGAGTGTAAACTGCAAAAAATGGTGCGATGCGCAAAATAGCGCGTCTGATAAACTGCACAAAACAGTGCGATGCGCAAAATAACGCGTTTGGTAAACTGCACAAAACAGTGCGATGCGCAAAATAGCGAGAGTGTAAACTGCGCAAAACAGTGCGATGCGCAAAATAGCGCGAGTGTAAACTGCGCAAAACAGTGCGATGCGCAAAATAGCTCCTTTGGTAAATAGCACAAAATAGTGCGCTGCGCAAAATAGCGTGAGTGTAAATTGCACAAAATAGTGCGATGCGTAAAATAGCGCGATTGTAAACTGCACAAAACAGTGCGATGCGCAAAATAGCACGTTTGATAAACTGCACAAAACAGTGCGATGCGCAAAATAGAGCGAGTGTAAAATGCACAAAACAGAGCGCTGCGCAAAATAGCGCGAGTGTAAACTGCACAAAATAGTGCGATGCGCAAAATAACGCGAGTGTAAACAGCACAAAACAGTGCGATGCGCAAAATAGCGCGAGTGTAAACTGCACAAAGCAGTGCGCTGCGCAAAATAGCGCGAGTGTGAACTGCACAAAACAGTGCGCTGGGCTAAATAGCGCGAGTGTAATTTGCACAAAACAGTGCAATGCGCAAAATAGCGCATTTAATAAACAGCACAAAACAGTGTAATGCGCAAAATAGCGAGAGTGTAAACAGCACAAAACAGTGCGATGCGCAAAATAGCACGAGTGTAAACTGCAAAAAACGGTGCGATGTGCAAAATAGCGCGTTTGATAAACTGCACAAAACATTGCAATGCGCAAAATACCGCGTTTGATAAACCGCACAAAACAGTGCGTTGCGCAAAATATCGAGAGTGTAAACTGCACAAAACAGTGCGATGCGCAAAATAGCGAGAGTGTAAACAGCACAAAACAGTGCGATACGCAAAATAGCGCGAGTGTAAACTGCACAAAAAAGTGCACTGCGCAAAATAGCGTGAGTGTAAACTGCACAAAACAGTGCGATGCGCAAAATAACGCGTTTGGTAAACTGCACAAAATAGTGCGATGCGCAAAATAGCGAGAGTGTAAACTGCGCAAAACAGTGCGATGCGCAAAATAGCGCGAGTGTAAACTGCGCAAAACAGTGCGATGCACAAAATAGCTCCTTTGGTAAATAGCACAAAATAGTGCGCTGCGCAAAATAGGGTGAGTGTAAATTGCACAAAATAGTGCGATGCGTAAAATAGCGCGATTGTAAACTGCACAAAACAGTGCGATGCGCAAAATAGCACGTTTGATAAACTGCACAAAACAGTGCGATGCGCAAAATAGTGCGAGTGTAAAATGCACAAAACAGAGCGCTACGAAAAATAGCGCGAGTGTAAACTGCACAAAATAGTGCGATGCGCAAAATAAGGCGAGTGTAAACAGCACAAAACAGTGCGATGCGCAAAATAGCTCGATTGTAAACTGCACAAAGCAGTGCGCTGCGCAAAATAGCGCGAGTGTGAACTGCACAAAACAGTGCGTTGGGCTAAATAGCGCGCGTGTAATCTGCACAAAACAGTGCAATGCGTAAAATAGCGCGTTTAATAAACAGCACAAAATAGTGTAATGCGCAAAATAGCGAGAGTGTAAACAGCACAAAACAGTGCGATGCGCAAAATAGCACGAGTGTAAACTGCAAAAAACGGTGCGTTGCGCAAAATAGCGCATTTGATAAACTGCACAAAACATTGCAATGCGCAAAATACCGCGTTTGATAAACTGCACAAAACAGTGCGACGCGCAAAATATCGAGAGTGTAAACTGCACAAAACAGTGCGATGCGCAAAATAGCGCGAGTGTAAACTGCACAAAACAGTGCGATGCGCAAAATAGCGAGAGTGTAAACAGCACAAAACAGTGTGATACGCAAAATAGCGCTAGTGTAAACTGCACAAAATAGTGCACTGCGCAAAATAGCGCGAGTGTAAACTGCACAAAACAGTGCGATGCGCAAAATAGTGCGAGTGTAAACTGCACAAAACAGTGCGCTGCGCAAAATAGCAAGAGTGTAAACGGCACAAAACAGTGCGATGTGCAAAATAGCGCGATTGTAAACTGTACAAAACAGCGCGATGCGTAAAATAGCGCATTTGATAATGTAAGGACCCACATTTATGGCCTAGTCATGTTCATGTGCATTCACATACAATTGTCTTGTTAAGTTGGCATGTATGAATCTTGTCTTGTTTTGTATGTATTTGATTTGCCTAAGTGTATATGTATGCTTTGTTCCTCCCTTGTTGTGCTAAGCCTAAGTTATGTTAAGCCTAAGCCATGCCAAGCCTAAGTTATGTTAAGCCTAAGTTATGTGAAGCCTAGGTTGATCTTAGCCGAGGTCATCTTAAGCCTTTAACTGTTTTGGAATCCCTTTGTTTGATCTCTACCTTTGTTCTGGCATACTGGCCGAGATGATTATCATCTGGGCCGAGGTGTGTATCGCCGAGGCCGAGATGTGTATTATCTGGGCCGAGATGTTATCTTGAACCCAAGTGATCTTGCCCTGGAAGTGGTATGACCTAGACCGAGGTGTGGCACATCTAGGCCGAGGTGTGGCACAGTTCAGTCAAGTGTTGTCCTTCCTAGCCGGGATCATTGTCAAATAAGTTGCCGAGGCTCTGTCCTTCCAAGCCGATGTCATTGTTATCTTACTGCCGAAGTGTTGTTCTTAGCCGAGGTTATTGTCCTTTGTTTGCCGATGCCTTGTCCTTTGCCGATGTCATTCATTGCCGGAGTGTTTGCTGTGTAGCTTGTTGAGTACGCTTTGTCAGAACCTTGTCTTGTCAATCAGTCACCTTTTTGAAGAGAACCAACCCGGTAGTGCCACGTGGCCGAGCTGAGTGTTAAATCAGCCGTTAGAGAGAGAAACCGGTCATTTGTTGCATCTTTGTTTTGAAGAGGAGAGAGAAGCTCTAAGGAAGAGGGAGAGGAGTCCTAGAGAGAGAGTAGAGATCCAAGCTTGATTCCGAGAGATCCAACCGTTAGATTCGTGTTCTAAGGTTAGATTCTTGATCCTCTCGTCTTGTTCCTTATGTTTATGTTGTTACATTGCATGATTGAATATGTTTTGAAAGCCATGCATCGTTTTGAAGTTCGGTTTTGGAAAGGGAAAATGGTATTCAAGTGTTCTTCAAGAAAAGTCATGTTTTGATCCGAAAGCTCATGCCAAGATTTATGTTTTCATGTTTGTTTTCATATGATCTTCAAGTATGGGTGCCCAGGTCCATATTTTCAAACTCATAGCATGAAAACCCAGATTTTGAATAAGGAAGTTATGGTTTTGGCATTCATCTCATTCATGTTTTTCATGTTCATGTTCTTCATGTTCTTCACGGGTGGAAACCCAGATTTCCAGACTTCACTTCCCGAAGTGTAGTCGCCGAGATCATTCTCACCTAGACCTTACACTTAGGCCAAGCATCGTATCTCACCTTGGCCTACCTTGCATGATCACTCGCACCTTTGGTTTGTCTTGTATGAACCTCGGCATGCAGTTGCACGCCGAAGCCGTGGCAACCACACCTCGGCTAGGAGGTGTGGGACCTCGGCAAAGGCCTGGTTGGTACCCAGCATGTCTCCTTGACATGTAAAACAGTGTTTTGACTCCCAGCATGTTTTCCGAGATCATTTGCATGCATGTAAGACTTGTTCTGAGAAGTATGTTCAGTAGATTTTGCCATGTGTTTGTAGGACTTGGACCTTTGCTGTGAATCCGACGTCCCAAGAGCTATGTGAGTGGTGCTTTTAATAAAGTTATGTTATAAGGTTTTGATAAGCCTTGTTTTGTCTTGTTTTGAAAGTATTTGATAAGCATGAATGATTACTCGTATTTTATGTATTAAGAATAAGTTTTGATTGCTAAGTATGAGTTTTGTTTTGGAGTCCGTACGTGCCAGGGGACTTTAAGCATAAGTGGCACAAGTCCGTACGTGCTAGGGGACTTAAAGCATTGGTAGCACAACCTTTTGGAGTCCGTACGTGCCAGGGGACTTTAAGCATAAGTGGCACAAGTCCGTACGTGCTAGGGGACTTAAAGCATTGGTAGCACAACCTTTTGGAGTCCGTACGTGCCAGGGGACTTTAAGCATAAGTGGCACAAGTCCGTACGTGCTAGGGGACTTAAAGCATTGGTAGCACAACCTTTTGGAGTCCGTACGTGCCAGGGGACTTTAAGCATAAGTGGCACAAGTCCGTACGTGCTAGGGGACTTAAAGCATTGGTAGCACAACCTTTTGGAGTCCTCCCGTGCTAGGGGACTTAAAGCCTAAGTAGCATAGTCCTTTCGTGCTAGGGGACTTTAAGCCTAAGTAGCACCTTTGTTTTGCCACCGACGGTCTATGAACGGGTGGGTATGTTTTGCCACCGACGGTCTATGAACGGGTGGGTATGTTTTGCCACCGACGGTCTATGAACGGGTGGGTATGTTTTGCCACCGACGGTCTATGAACGGGTGGGTATGTTTTGCCAAGTATGTTATAAGTTCAAGTACATGTTTTGACACAAGTTATGCTAAGTATATGTTTTGAACAAGTTATGATATATGTATTTGTTTTGAAGAAGCTATGATATATGTATGTACTGTTTTAACACGAACCTCGGGATCATTCATTAACCCCTTTATTACTTGTACCATTCACTGAGTTTCAATACTCACCCTCTCTATATATATGTAGGTTCCAAGCAAGAAGTCGGCTTCGCCGAGATGTGTTTTGTGCCGATGTTTTGTATGCATGCTAGGTCGGCATCAAGGATGTCGGCAACTGTGAAGATTATGTTTTACCCTTGCACCTCCTGTATTATATTTATGCCAGCATTGTGTGTTTAGGTCGGCAACCTTGTGTTTATGTCGGCAGTGTTGTAGATCTTACTTCTGGACTTGTATCCGTTATGCTTTGTATATGTCGGCTGTGAAGCCCTTTGTTAAGATGAAATGTATATTTTATTTTGCTCATATCCAAGTTGAAAAGTTAAGTAATGATGTATGTCATTTCATTTGATTTATGCACAGCTCTTATGGACCACTTGTATTTTGTTATTGCTTCCGCTCTTGTTAGCCCCATATATTATACTCTGATTGTGTGTGATTTTGAAAGTTGGCCTTCGGTAACCACGAGTTACTGGCCATCACGGCACCATCCTACTAGGGGCGGGTTGGGGTCGTGACAGATAAACTGCACAAAACAGTGCGATGCGCAAAATAGCGCGAGTGTGAACTGCACGAAACAGTGCGCTGCGCAAAATAGCGCAAGTGTAAACTGCACAAAACAGTGCGATGCGCAAAATAGCTCGTTTGGTAAACAGCACAAAACAGTCCGATGCGCAAAATAGCGAGAGTGTAAACAGCACAAAACAGTGCGATGCGCAAAATAGTACGAGTGTAAACTGCTCAAAACAGTGCGATGCGGAAAATAGCGAGAGTGTAAACAGCACAAAACAGTGCGATGCGCAAAATAGCGCGAGTGTAAACTGCACAAAACAGTGCGCTGCGCAAAATAGCGCGAGTGCAAACTGCACAAAATAGTGCGATGCGCAAAATAGCGCGAGTGTAAACAGCACAAAACAGTGCGATGCGCAACATAGCGAGAGTGTAAATAGCACAAAACAGTGCGATGCGCAAAATAGCGCGAGTGTAAACTGCACAAAACAGTGCGATGTGCAAAATAGCGAGAGTGTAAACAGCACAAAACAGTGCGATACGCAAAATAGCGCGAGTGTAAACTGCACAAAACAGTGCACTGCGCAAAATAGCGCGAGTGTAAACTGCACAAAACAGTGCGATGCGCAAAATAGTGCGAGTGTAAACTGCACAAAACAGTGCGCTGCGCAAAATAGAGCGAGTGTAAACAGCACAAAACAGTGCGATGTGCAAAATAGCGTGATTGTAAACTGTACAAAACAGTGCGATGCGTAAAATAGCGCATTTGATAAACTGCACAAAACAGTGCGATGCGCAAAATAGCGCGAGTGTGAACTGCACAAAACAGTGCGCTGCGCAAAATAGCGCAAATGTAAACTGCACAAAACAGTGCGATGCGCAAAATAGCGAGAGTGTAAACAGCACAAAACAGTGCGATGCGCAAAATAGCACGAGTGTAAACTGCAAAAAACGGTGCGTTGCGCAAAATAGCGCGTTTGATAAACTGCACAAAACATTGCAATGCGCAAAATACCGCGTTTGATAAACTGCACAAAACAGTGCGATGCGCAAAATATCGAGAGTGTAGACTGCACAAAACAGTGGGATGCGCAAAATAGCGCGAGTGTAAACTGCACAAAACAGTGCGATGCGCAAAATAGCGAGAGTGTAAACAGCACAAAACAGTGCGATACGCAAAATAGCGCGAGTGTAAATCGCACAAAACAGTGCACTGCGCAAAATAGCGCGAGTGTAAACTGCACAAAACAGTGCGATGCGCAAAATAGTGCTAGTGTAAACTGCACAAAACAGTGCGCTGCGCAAAATAGCAAGAGTGTAAACAGCACAAAACAGTGCGATGTGCAAAATAATGCGATTGTAAACTGTACAAAACAGTGCGACGCGTAAAATAGCGCATTTGATAAACTGCACAAAACAGTGCGATGCGCAAAATAGCGCGAGTGTGAACTGCACAAAACAGTGCGCTGCGCAAAATAGCGCCAGTGTAAACTGCACAAAACAGTGCGTTGCGCAAAATAGCTCGTTTGGTAAACAGCACAAAACAGTCCGATGCGCAAAATAGCGAGAGTGTAAACAGCACAAAACAGTGCGATGCGCAAAATAGTATGAGTATAAACTGCTCAAAACAGTGCGATGCGGAAAATAGCAAGAGTGGAAACAGCACAAAACAGTGCGATGCGCAAAATAGCACGAGTGTAAACTGCACAAAACAGTGCGTTGCGCAAAATAGCGCGAGTGCAAACTGCACAAAATAGTGTGATGCGCAAAATAGCGCGAGTGTAAACAGCACAAAACAGTGCGATGCGCAAAATAGCGAGAGTGTAAACAGCAAAAAACAGTGCGATGCGCAAAATAGCGCCAGTGTAAACTGCACAAAACAGTGCGATGCGCAAAATAGCGAGAGTGTAAACAGCACAAAACAGTGCGATACGCAAAATAGCGCGAGTGTAAACTGCACAAAACAGTGCACTGCGCAAAATAGCGCGAGTGTAAACTGCACAAAACAGTGCGATGCGCAAAATAGTGCGAGTGTAAACTGCACAAAACAGTGCGCTGCGCAAAATAGCAAGAGTGTAAACAGCACAAAACAGTGCGATGTGCAAAATAGCGCGATTGTAAACTGTACAAAACAGTGCGATGCGTAAAATAGCGCAGTTGATAAACTGCACAAAACAGTGCGATGCGCAAAATATCATGAGTGCAAACTGCACAAAATAGTGCGCTGGGCTAAATAGCACGAGTGTAAACTGCTCAAAGCAGTACGATGCGCAAAATAGCGCGAGTGTAAACTGCACAAAACAGTGCGATGCGCAAAATAGCGCGTTTGGTAAACTACGCAAAACAGTGCGATGCGCAAAATAGCGAGACTGTAAACAGCACAAAACAGTGCGATGCGCAAAATAGCGCGAGTGCAAACTGCACAAAACCGTGCGCTGGGCAAAATAGCACGAGTGTAAACTGCGCAAAGCAGTGCGATGCGCAAAATAGCACGAGTGTAAACTGCACAAAATAGTGCGATGCGCAAAATAGCGAGAGTGTAAACAGCACAAAACAGTGGGCTGCGCTAAATAGCGCGAGCGTAAACAGCACAAAACAGCGCGCTGCGATCAATTGCGCGAATGTAAATAACACAAAACAGTGCAATGCGCAAAATAGCGCGAGTGTAAACTCACAAAACAGTGCGCTGCGCAAAATAGCGCGAGTGTAAACTGCACAAAACTGTGCGCTGCGCAAAATAGCGTGAGTGTAAATTGCACAAAATAGTGCGATGCGTAAAATAGCGCGATTGTAAACTGCACAAAACAGTGCGATGCGCAAAATAGCACGTTTGATAAACTGCACAAAACAGTGCGATGCGCAAAATAGAGCGAGTGTAAAATGCACAAAACAGAGCGCTGCGCAAAATAGCGCGAGTGTAAACTGCACAAAATAGTGCGATGCGCAAAATAACGCGAGTGTAAACAGCACAAAACAGTGCGATGCGCAAAATAGCGCGAGTGTAAACTGCACAAAGCAGTGCGCTGCGCAAAATAGCGCGAGTGTGAACTGCACAAAACAGTGCGCTGGGCTAAATAGCGCGAGTGTAGTTTGCACAAAACAGTGCAATGCGCAAAATAGCGCATTTAATAAACAGCACAAAACAGTGTAATGCGCAAAATAGCGAGAGTGTAAACAGCACAAAACAGTGCGATGCGCAAAATAGCACGAGTGTAAACTGCAAAAAACGGTGCGATGCGCAAAATAGCGCGTTTGATAAACTGCACAAAACATTGCAATGCGCAAAATACCGCGTTTGATAAACCGCACAAAACAGTGCGTTGCGCAAAATATCGAGAGTGTAAACTGCACAAAACAGTGCGATGCGCAAAATAGCGAGAGTGTAAACAGCACAAAACAGTGCGATACGCAAAATAGCGCGAGTGTAAACTGCACAAAAAAGTGCATTGCGCAAAATAGCGTGAGTGTAAACTGCACAAAACAGTGCGATGCGCAAAATAACGCGTTTGGTAAACTGCACAAAACAGTGCGATGCGCAAAATAGCGAGAGTGTAAACTGCGCAAAACGGTGCGATGCGCAAAATAGCGCGAGTGTAAACTGCGCAAAACAGTGCGATGCGCAAAATAGCTCCTTTGGTAAGTAGCACAAAATAGTGCGCTGCGCAAAATAGCGTGAGTGTAAATTGCACAAAATAGTGCGATGCGTAAAATAGCGCGATTGTAAACTGCACAAAACAGTGCGATGCGCAAAATAGCACGTTTGATAAACTGCACAAAACAGTCCGATGCGCAAAATAGAGCGAGTGTAAAATGCACAAAACAGAGCGCTGCGAAAAATAGCGCGACTGTAAACTGCACAAAATAGTGCGATGCGCAAAATAACGCGAGTGTAAACAGCAGAAAACAGTGCGATGCGCAAAATAGCTCGATTGTAAACTGCACAAAGCAGTGCGCTGCGCAAAATAGCGCGAGTGTGAACTGCACAAAACAGTGCGCTGGGCTAAATAGCGCGCGTGTAATCTGCACAAAACAGTGCAATGCGTAAAATAGCGCGTTTAATAAACAGCACAAAACAGTGTAATGCGCAAAATAGCGAGAGTGTAAACAGCACAAAACAGTGCGATGCGCAAAATAGCACGAGTGTAAACTGCAAAAAACGGTGCGTTGCGCAAAATAGCGCATTTGATAAACTGCACAAAACATTGCAATGCGCAAAATACCGCGTTTGATAAACTGCACAAAACAGTGCGACGCGCAAAATATCGAGAGTGTAAACTGCACAAAACAGTGCGATGCGCAAAATAGCGCGAGTGTAAACTGCACAAAACAGTGCGATGCGCAAAATAGCGAGAGTGTAAACAGCACAAAACAATGTGATACGCAAAATAGCGCGAGTGTAAACTGCACAAAACAGTGCACTGCGCAAAATAGCGCGAGTGTAAACTGCACAAAACAGTGCGATGCGCAAAATAGCAAGAGTGTAAACTGTAATAACCCTCACATTGTCCTAACCATACTCATGTGCATTTTGTATGATTTTGCTTTGATAAGTTTGCATTTCAAATCTTGACTTGTCTTGCATAAGTATTACTTGGATGCTATGTTCTTTTGGTGTGTGTGTTTTAGCCAAGGTTGTCCTGAGCCTAGGTCGTCCCTTTGATACTCTTACACTTAGGACCATCTTGAGATTTCTTTGGCTGACCTCCACCCTTGCCCTGACATGTTGGCCGAGATGATTATCATCTGGGCCGAGGTGTGTATCGCCGAGGCCGAGGTGTGTGTTATCTAGGCCGAGATGTTATCTTGAACCCAAGTGATCTCGTCCTGGAATGGTATGAGCTAGGCCGAGGTGTGGCACATCTAGGCCGAGGTGTGGCACAGCTAGGCCAAGTGTTGTTCTTCCTAGCCGAGATCATTATTCCTTGACTTGCCGAAGCTTTACCCTTAGCCGAAGTCATTGTCCTTTGCCGATGTCATTCTTGCCGGAGTGTTTGCTGAGTAGCTTGTTGAACACACCTTGTCAGAGTGTTGTCCTTTCAATCAGTCACCTTTTTGAGCTGAACCAACCAACCATTGCCACGTGTCCGAGCTGAGTGCTATATCAGCCGGCAGAGAGAGGGATGTATCATTTTAGTCTCATATCTTGTTCTTGAGGAGAGAGAAGCTCTAGGAGGAGTTCTAGAGTGAGAAAGTGGATTAGCAAGCTTGATCCTTAGAGTTCAACCGTTAGATCCTTGATTTGAGGTTAGAATCTTGACCTACTCTTGTTGTTTTCATTGATCATTTAGTTGCATTGCTTGATTGGATCTGTTCTACATGCCATGCATTGATCTAAAGTTGGTTTTAGAAAGAGAAAATGATGTTCATATGTTCTTGAAGAAAACTCTTGTTTTGATCCGAAGGTTCATATCGAAAATCATGTTTTTGTGTTTGTTCTCGTGAGATCTTCTATCACGGGTACCCAGGTCCATGTTTTTAAACTCATAGCATGAAATCTCAGGTTTTATAATCATAAGTTGTGATTCTTGCATTCATCTTCTCCATGATCTTCATGTTCATGTTCTGGATGTTCTTGAGCTGAGGGAAACCCAGATTTTCCCGACCTCATTTGTCCTCGAATGTGGGCCTCAGGACCACACCTCGGCGAGGAGGTGTGGGACCTCGGCCAAGACCTGGTTAGTGCCCAGCATGTTCCCCGAGATGAGGAACAGTGTTTGTTTTGGTTTGACTTAGTCTTGTAAAACGCCGAGGTCATTTTGTATGCATGTGAAGCTTGTTTGAGAGTGCATTCAACAGACTTTTGTCATGTGTTTGTAGGACTTGGACTTGCCTTGACCCCGTCGACTGAAGAATTAAGTGAGTGGTATTTTAATAAAGATATGTTGTAAAGTTTTGATAAACCTTGTTTTGCTTGATTTCGAATATTACTTACAAGCATGAATGGTTATCCCTATTTTTGCGTATCAAACCTTGTATCTTGCTTTGATGACATTCTTGGAAAGTCCGTACGTGCCAGGGGACTATAAGCATTTGTGGCACTAGTCCGTACGTGCTAGGGGACTATAAGCACTTATAGCACAAAGTTTGGAAGTCCGTACGTGCCAGGGGACTATAAGCATTTGTGGCACCAGTCCGTACGTGCTAGGGGACTATAAGCACTTGTAGCACAAGTCCTTAGTGTTCGGGGACTATAATGCAACGACACCCTTGTTAGAGATCTCTCTTGTCTTGTCTTGCCTTGCCACTGACGGTTTTACCGCGTGGGCTTGTTTGTCCGAGATGTCACCTCTTGTATTGTATTGATGTTAATAATCATCCCTTGAAGCTTGAAAGATTTGTATTGCCTTGTTAAAGACCTCGGATGTCATTCATGTAAACCCCTTTATTATTTATGCCATTCACTGAGTATCCAAGCTCACCCTCTCTATATATATATGTAGGTGATGAGCAGGGCGGCGACGGCGCCTAGATGTATTAGCCGATGTATTCATTTGCCGATGTGTTTTGCTGATGTGTTTGCCGACGTGTTTTGGATTGTATTTTTGCAGCATCTTGAAGATCATGCTTCTTGGTTATTTTCTTTGTATTTTGTATTTGATGGCTGAGAAGCCTTTTGGTCAAGATGTATTTTTGTACTTCATTTGTTGAATTAAAAGCTATGTAATGATGTATGACATTTCATTCAATCTATGCACTGCTCTTATGGATTACCTAGTCTGGATTTATTGCCTCCGCATTTGTAAGCCCCATATGTATACTCTGATTTAGGTGTGGATTCTTGTAAGTGGCCTTTGGTAATCCCGAATTACTGGCCATCATGGCACCATTCTACTAGGGGCGGAATGGGGTCGTGACAGATTGGTATCAGAGCACAAGTTCCTCGTAGTACGTTATTCACACACTTTGAGTCCTAAAGAGCATAGGATTTCCCTTAGAAAGATGTTAGGATTGCACCATGTTGCTTGCTACTTGACAATATGTGCATTATCTCGGCATAACTGTTTGTTGCTTGCATACATACTTTATTGCGCATTTTGTTTTAAAGTCACATTTTGCATACTCATAGCACTATGAGGAGAGGAAGACCACCAGTTGGCCGAGATCAATCAGAAGACAGACTGGACCGATTAGAAAGACTAATGGAAGGTTTAACTCGGGAATTGAGACAAGTGAGACAACAAAACGCTAGTGCTACAACTACCCAGGCCGAACAGACTAATGGCCGACATGTAGATCCGCCTCCACCCCCTCCAGTGCCTCAAGCGCCTCCACAGCCAGCCTTGTATGGGGAGGGAACCTTGACTTTGATTAAGGAGTTTAAGAAGATGAACCCGCCGAGATTCCAAGGGGGCATTGAGCCGATGAAAGCCGAAGCGTGGGTTTTGGGAATGGAGAAGCTGTTTGAGATCTTTCCCAGCACCGATGCACAGAAAGTAGCGTTGGCCGCATTTACGTTGGACGACGACGCCCGAAGATGGTGGATGTTGACCCGAGAAGAAAATCCTGATTTAACTTGGGCCAAATTTTTGGAACTATTTTACAACAAGCATTTTCCCCTTAGTGTACGAGATCGCAAGACCACGGAGTTCCAGACCTTGACACAGGGAAACAAGACAGTGGCAGAATACGACCGTGCTTTCACCGAATTAGCGAGGTATGCGCCTCATATGATCAGTGATGAATATAGGAAAGCTAGGAAATTTGAAAGCGGATTGCGTGGACCGATACAGGACCGAGTCAACATGCTCAACATGCCGACTTATGCTGGAGTTTTGGACAAGGCTATTCTTGCAGAGGCCAACTTGAACCGATATCAGAATACAGGAGAGAATCAGAGGAAGAGACAGAGCTATGATAATCGCCGAGTTCCGTTTAATGCCAAGAAGAGAACAAATGTGGGCAGCTCCAGCAACTCGAACCAGGAAGGAAATACTAGGCCGATGTGTACAAGTTGTGGGAAGCCGCATTCCGGGGTTTGTCGTTGGGCGTCAGGCGCCTGTTTTGAATGTGGAGAAATGGGTCATCGTGTGAAGGACTGTCCGAAGTCAAGGACTGATGATGGTAAGAAAAATGGGAGCACCTCGGGCTCTGCACAGGGAAGCAACGTCGGGAGGACACAGATGAGGCAGGGCAGAGTTTTTGCGCTAGTGCCAGGAGACACCCAAAATGCTGAGACAGTAGTGTCAGGTATACTCCCAATCTGCTCTCAAGATGCATACATATTGATTGATTCGGGTTCTACGCATTCATTTGTATCTGCTAAGTTTGCCGAGAAGTTAAATAGAGAACAAGAACCCCTTGATTATGTGTTATATGTGTCTACTCCATCTGGGAGAACTATGATTGTTGCATCTATTTATAAGGCGTGTGTTGTTGTGGTTGAGGGTGTAGAACTGTTAGTTGATTTGATGCCGTTAAACATGACTCACTTTGACGTCATATTAGGAATGGATTGGTTAGCAATGAATCATGCATCTATAAATTGTGTTTCGAAGAATGTCACATTGAAACCCCCAAACCAAGCCGAGGTTATTTTCCAAGGTAAAGGAGTAGTACCCCCACCATACTTGATTTCGTCCATTAAGGCCTATAAGCTAATTCAGAAAGGGTGCCATGGCTACTTGTGTAGTATACTGAGTGATCAAAATGGAATTGTTAATTTAGCCGACATCCCAGTTGTTAGTGAATTCCCCGACGTCTTTCCAAATGAACTGCCTGGCCATTTAATCGATAGAGAAATAGAGTTTACCGTGGACATTGTGTCAGGAACACAGCCGATCTCCAAAACACCCTATAGAATGGCCCCAGCCGAGCTTAAGGAATTGAAAGTGCAGCTACAGGAATTGTTAAACAAGGGTTTTGTTAGGCCGAGCACTTCACCGTGGGGAGCACCAGTCCTGTTTGTTAAGAAAAAGGATGGCACACTTCGTCTTTGTATTGATTACAGAGAACTCAACAAGGTAACCATTAAGAATAAGTACCCGTTGCCTAGGATTGACGATTTGTTAGACCAACTACAAGGAGCACGTGTCTTTTCCAAGATTGACCTTAGGTCGGGCTACCATCAGCTGAAGGTTAAAGCCGAGGATGTTGAGAAGACTGCTTTTCGGACGAGGTATGGCCACTACGAATTTCTGGTGATGCCTTTTGGAGTGACTAATGCACCGGCAGCATTCATGGACTTGATGAACAGAGTCTTCAAGCCGTACTTGGACGAATTTGTAGTTGTTTTCATTGACGACATATTGATCTACTCAAAGAGTACAGTTGAGCATGAGAATCATCTGAGACTTGCCTTACAGACCTTGAGGGACAAGAAATTGTATGCTAAGTTGAGTAAGTGTGAGTTTTGGCTTTCCAGCATTTCATTTTTGGGGCATGTGATTAATGAAGAGGGTATCTCTGTTGATCCCAGCAAGATTGAAGCCGTGGTAAATTGGCCGACGCCGACCAACGTGTCCGAGGTTCGTAGTTTTCTGGGTTTGGCAGGTTACTACAGAAAGTTTGTAAAGGACTTCTCAAGGATTGCAGTACCATTGACACAGTTGACTCAGAAGGGAGTGACATACGAATGGACCAAGGTTAGAGAATCAGCCTTTCAAGAGTTGAAGACGAGGTTAGTTACAGCACCAGTTCTTGTGCTTCCATCAGGCAGCGAGGAATTTCAGATTTTCAGTGATGCTTCACATAAAGGTTTGGGTTGCGTATTAATGCAAGGGGGCAAGGTCATAGCATATGCATCTCGTCAGTTGAAACCTCATGAAAAGAATTATCCTACCCATGACTTGGAGCTAGCAGCCGTGGTATTTGCTTTGAAGATTTGGCGTCATTACTTGTATGGAGCTTCTTGCCAAGTTTTCACGGATCACAAGAGTTTGAAATACTTATTTACTCAGAAGGAACTTAATTTGAGGCAGAGAAGATGGCTGGAACTATTGAAGGACTACGACATGCAGATCCAATATCACCCAGGTAAAGCAAACTCAGTAGCCGACGCATTGAGTAGGAAGTCAGTGGGGAGTTTGGCATGCTTAACCATGATTTCAGTAGAACCGACTATCATTGAAGAAGTAAAAGCAAGGCAAATGGGGGATGAATTCCTGAAGAAGGTAGCCGACGAGATCATCGCCAAGCCGAGGTCAGGTTACACCTTTGAGAATAGTGTGCTTAAGTTTGAAGGAAGATTGTGCGTAGCCGACGTCCCAGAGTTAAAAAGGAAAATTTTGCAAGACTCTCATGGTTCCAGAATTGCTGTTCATCCAGGGAACACTAAAATGTATCACGATGTTAAGCAGACCTTTTGGTGGCCGAACATGAAGAGAGAAATAGCCGAGTTCGTATCCCAATGCCTGCAATGCCAGCAAGTGAAAGCAGAACATCAAAGACCAGCCGGACTTCTTCAACCCTTGCCGATTCCTGAATGGAAATGGGAACACATCTCTATGGACTTTGTGATTGGTTTGCCGAAGACGCAGAAGGGAATGGATTCAATTTGGGTCATAATTGACAGATTAACTAAGTCAGCACACTTCTTGCCTGTTCAGACTACATTTAATGCTGACCGACTAGCTGTACTGTATATGAATGAGATTGTGAGACTTCATGGAGTGCCGATGTCTATTGTTTCAGACCGAGATCTGAAGTTTGTTTGTAGATTTTGGCAAAGTTTGCAAAGAGCCTTGGGAACTGAGTTGAAGTTTAGCACAGCTTTTCACCCCCAAACTGATGGGCAAACAGAAAGAACCATTCAGACACTTGAAGATATGCTCCGACTATGTGTGTTAGATTTCAAGGGAAGTTGGGCAATACATTTACCATTAGTGGAATTCGCTTACAACAACAGTTATCAAGCTAGCATTGGCATGGCACCGTACGAAGCTTTGTATGGGAGGAAGTGCAGATCGCCGATATGTTGGACTGATGTAGGAGATAAAGTTTTGATCGGCCCTGAACTGATTCAAGCGACAACCGAGAAGATTAAACTTATTCGACAGAGAATCAGAACTGCCCAGAGTCGACAGAAGAGCTATGCCGACCAAAGAAGAAGAGAATTGGAGTTTGAAGTTGGGGACCATGTATTCCTGAAGATTTCGCCGACGAAAGGAGTCTCCAGATTTGGGAAGAAAGGTAAGTTAGCACCTCGTTACATCGGGCCGTTTGAAATTCTTGAGAAGATTAATACGACTGCCTACAGACTTGCTTTACCACCTGAACTGAGTCAAGTTCACAATGTGTTCCATATTTCGATGTTGAGGAAGTATATTCGGGATCCCTTACACGTGATTGATCATTTTGGGATTGTGGTTGATGAAGAATGGAGCTATGAAGAGAGGCCAGTACGTGTTATTGATAGGCAAGTGAAACAGTTGAGAAATAAGGCAATGCCAATGGTGAAAATTGAATGGAAGGAGCATTACGGCAAGGATGCTACTTGGGAAATGGAAGAAGAAATGAAAGTTCGATATCCGGAACTGTTCCCGAATTAAGGTAACTCAAGTTTGGGGACCAAACTTCTTTAAGGGGGGAAGGATGTAATAACCCTCACATTGTCCTAACCATACTCATGTGCATTTTGTATGATTTTGCTTTGATAAGTTTGCATTTCAAATCTTGACTTGTCTTGCATAAGTATTACTTGGATGCTATGTTCTTTTGGTGTGTGTGTTTTAGCCAAGGTTGTCCTGAGCCTAGGTCGTCCCTTTGATACTCTTACACTTAGGACCATCTTGAGATTTCTTTGGCTGACCTCCACCCTTGCCCTGACATGTTGGCCGAGATGATTATCATCTGGGCCGAGGTGTGTATCGCCGAGGCCGAGGTGTGTGTTATCTAGGCCGAGATGTTATCTTGAACCCAAGTGATCTCGTCCTGGAATGGTATGAGCTAGGCCGAGGTGTGGCACATCTAGGCCGAGGTGTGGCACAGCTAGGCCAAGTGTTGTTCTTCCTAGCCGAGATCATTATTCCTTGACTTGCCGAAGCTTTACCCTTAGCCGAAGTCATTGTCCTTTGCCGATGTCATTCTTGCCGGAGTGTTTGCTGAGTAGCTTGTTGAACACACCTTGTCAGAGTGTTGTCCTTTCAATCAGTCACCTTTTTGAGCTGAACCAACCAACCATTGCCACGTGTCCGAGCTGAGTGCTATATCAGCCGGCAGAGAGAGGGATGTATCATTTTAGTCTCATATCTTGTTCTTGAGGAGAGAGAAGCTCTAGGAGGAGTTCTAGAGTGAGAAAGTGGATTAGCAAGCTTGATCCTTAGAGTTCAACCGTTAGATCCTTGATTTGAGGTTAGAATCTTGACCTACTCTTGTTGTTTTCATTGATCATTTAGTTGCATTGCTTGATTGGATCTGTTCTACATGCCATGCATTGATCTAAAGTTGGTTTTAGAAAGAGAAAATGATGTTCATATGTTCTTGAAGAAAACTCTTGTTTTGATCCGAAGGTTCATATCGAAAATCATGTTTTTGTGTTTGTTCTCGTGAGATCTTCTATCACGGGTACCCAGGTCCATGTTTTTAAACTCATAGCATGAAATCTCAGGTTTTATAATCATAAGTTGTGATTCTTGCATTCATCTTCTCCATGATCTTCATGTTCATGTTCTGGATGTTCTTGAGCTGAGGGAAACCCAGATTTTCCCGACCTCATTTGTCCTCGAATGTGGGCCTCAGGACCACACCTCGGCGAGGAGGTGTGGGACCTCGGCCAAGACCTGGTTAGTGCCCAGCATGTTCCCCGAGATGAGGAACAGTGTTTGTTTTGGTTTGACTTAGTCTTGTAAAACGCCGAGGTCATTTTGTATGCATGTGAAGCTTGTTTGAGAGTGCATTCAACAGACTTTTGTCATGTGTTTGTAGGACTTGGACTTGCCTTGACCCCGTCGACTGAAGAATTAAGTGAGTGGTATTTTAATAAAGATATGTTGTAAAGTTTTGATAAACCTTGTTTTGCTTGATTTCGAATATTACTTACAAGCATGAATGGTTATCCCTATTTTTGCGTATCAAACCTTGTATCTTGCTTTGATGACATTCTTGGAAAGTCCGTACGTGCCAGGGGACTATAAGCATTTGTGGCACTAGTCCGTACGTGCTAGGGGACTATAAGCACTTGTAGCACAAAGTTTGGAAGTCCATACGTGCCAGGGGACTATAAGCATTTGTGGCACCAGTCCGTACGTGCTAGGGGACTATAAGCACTTGTAGCACAAGTCCTTAGTGTTCGGGGACTATAATGCAACGACACCCTTGTTAGAGATCTCTCTTGTCTTGTCTTGCCTTGCCACTGACGGTTTTACCGCGTGGGCTTGTTTGTCCGAGATGTCACCTCTTGTATTGTATTGATGTTAATAATCATCCCTTGAAGCTTGAAAGATTTGTATTGCCTTGTTAAAGACCTCGGATGTCATTCATGTAAACCCCTTTATTATTTATGCCATTCACTGAGTATCCAAGCTCACCCTCTCTATATATATATGTAGGTGATGAGCAGGGCGGCGACGGCGCCTAGATGTATTAGCCGATGTATTCATTTGCCGATGTGTTTTGCTGATGTGTTTGCCGACGTGTTTTGGATTGTATTTTTGCAGCATCTTGAAGATCATGCTTCTTGGTTATTTTCTTTGTATTTTGTATTTGATGGCTGAGAAGCCTTTTGGTCAAGATGTATTTTTGTACTTCATTTGTTGAATTAAAAGCTATGTAATGATGTATGACATTTCATTCAATCTATGCACTGCTCTTATGGATTACCTAGTCTGGATTTATTGCCTCCGCATTTGTAAGCCCCATATGTATACTCTGATTTAGGTGTGGATTCTTGTAAGTGGCCTTTGGTAATCCCGAATTACTGGCCATCATGGCACCATTCTACTAGGGGCGGAATGGGGTCGTGACATAAACGGCACAAAACAGTGCGATGTGCAAAATAGCGCGATTGTAAACTGTACAAAACAGTGCGATGCGTAAAATAGCGCATTTGATAAACTGCACAAAACAGTGCGATGCGCAAAATAGCGCGAGTGTGAACTGCACGAAACAGTGCGCTGCGCAAAATAGCGCAAGTGTAAACTGCACAAAACAGTGCGATGCGCAAAATAGCTCGTTTGGTAAACAGCACAAAACAGTCCGATGCGCAAAATAGCGAGAGTGTAAACAGCACAAAACAGTGCGATGCGTAAAATAGTACGAGTGTAAACTGCTCAAAACAGTGCGATGCGGAAAATAGCGACAGTGTAAACAGCACAAAACAGTGCGATGCGCAAAATAGCGCGAGTGTAAACTGCACAAAACAGTGCGCTGCGAAAAATAGAGCGAGTGCAAACTGCACAAAATAGTGCGATGCGCAAAATAGCGCGAGTGTAAACAGCACAAAACAGTGCGATGCGCAACATAGCGAGAGTGTAAACAGCAGAAAACAGTGCGATGCACAAAATAGCGCGAGTGTAAACTGCACAAAACAGTGCGATGCGCAAAATAGCGAGAGTGTAAACAGCACAAAACAGTGCGATACGCAAAATAGCGCGAGTGTAAACTGCACAAAACAGTGCACTGCGCAAAATAGCGCGAGTGTAAACTGCACAAAACAGTGCGATGCGCAAAATAGTGCGAGTGTAAACTGCACAAAACAGTGCGCTGCGCAAAATAGAGCGAGTGTAAACAGCACAAAACAGTGCGATGTGCAAAATAGCGTGATTGTAAACTGTACAAAACAGTGCGATGCGTAAAATAGCGCATTTGATAAACTGCACAAAACAGTGCGATGCGCAAAATAGCGCGAGTGTGAACTGCACAAAACAGTGCGCTGCGCAAAATAGCGCAAATGTAAACTGCACAAAACAGTGCGATGCGCAAAATAGCACGAGTGTAAACTGCAAAAAACGGTGCGTTGCGCAAAATAGCGCGTTTGATAAACTGCACAAAACATTGCAATGCGCAAAATACCGCGTTTGATAAACTGCACAAAACAGTGCGATGCGCAAAATATCGAGAGTGTAGACTGCACAAAACAGTGGGATGCGCAAAATAGCGCGAGTGTAAACTGCACAAAACAGTGCGATGCGCAAAATAGCGAGAGTGTAAACAGTACAAAACAGTGCGATACGCAAAATAGCGCGAGTGTAAACCGCGCAAAACAGTGCACTGCGCAAAATAGCGCGAGTGTAAACTGCACAAAACAGTGCGATGCGCAAAATAGTGCGAGTGTAAACTGCACAAAACAGTGCGCTGCGCAAAATAGCAAGAGTGTAAACAGCACAAAACAATGCGATGTGCAAAATAGCGCGATTGTAAACTGCACAAAACAGTGCGATGCGCAAAATAGCGCGAGTGTGAACTGCACAAAACAGTGCGCTGCGCAAAATAGCGCAAGTGTAAACTGCACAAAACAGTGCGATGCGCAAAATAGCTCGTTTGGTAAACAGCACAAAACAGTCCGATGCGCAAAATAGCGAGAGTGTAAACAGCACAAAACAGTGCGATGCGCAAAATAGTACGAGTGTAAACTGCTCAAAACAGTGCGATGCGAAAAATAGCAAGAGTGGAAACAGCACAAAACAGTGCGATGCGCAAAATAGCGCGAGTGTAAACTGCACAAAACTGTGCGCTGCGCAAAATAGCGCGAGTGCAAACTGCACAAAATAGTGCGATGCGCAAAATAGCGCGAGTGTAAACAGCAGAAAACAGTGCGATGCGCAAAATAGCGAGAGTGTAAACAGCAAAAAACAGTGCGATGCGCAAAATAGCGCGAGTGTAAACAGCAAAAAACAGTGCGATGCGCAAAATAGCGAGAGTGTAAACAGCACAAAACAGTGCGATACGCAAAATAGCGCGAGTGTAAACTGCACAAAACAGTGCACTGCGCAAAATAGCGCGAGTGTAAACTGCACAAAACAGTGCGATGCGCAAAATAGTGCGAGTGTAAACTGCACAAAACAGTGCGCTGCGCAAAATAGCAAGAGTGTAAACAGCACAAAACAGTGCGATGTGCAAAATAGCGCGATTGTAAACTGTACAAAACAGTGCGATGCGTAAAATAGCGCATTTGATAAACTGCACAAAACAGTGCGATGCGCAAAATATCATGAGTGCAAACTGCACAAAATAGTGCGCTGGGCTAAATAGCACGAGTGTAAACTGCTCAAAACAGTGCGATGCGCAAAATAGCGCGTTTGGTAAACTACGCAAAACAGTGCGATGCGCAAAATAGCGAGACTGTAAACAGCACAAAACAGTGCGATGCGCAAAATAGCGCGAGTGCAAACTGCACAAAACCGTGCGCTGGGCAAAATAGCACGAGTGTAAACTGCGCAAAGCAGTGCGATGCGCAAAATAGCACGAGTGTAAACTGCACAAAATTGTGCGATGCGCAAAATAGCGAGAGTGTAAACAGCACAAAACAGTGCGATGCGCAAAATAGCGCGAGTGTAAACTGCACAAAACAGTGCGCTGCGCTAAATAGTGCGAGTGTAAACAGCACAAAACAGCGCGCTGCGCACAATTGCGCGAATGTAAATAACACAAAACAGTGCGATGCGCAAAATAGCGCGAGTGTAAACTCACAAAACAGTGCACTGCGCAAAATAGCGCGAGTGTAAACTGCACAAAACTGTGCGCTGCGCAAAATAGCGTGAGTGTAAATTGCACAAAATAGTGCGATACGTAAAATAGCGCGATTGTAAACTGCACAAAACAGTGCGATGCGCAAAATAGCACGTTTGATAAACTGCACAAAACAGTGCGATGCGCAAAATAGAGCGAGTGTAAAATGCACAAAACAGAGCGCTGCGCAAAATAGCGCGAGTGTAAACTGCACAAAATAGTGCGATGCGCAAAATAACGCGAGTGTAAACAGCACAAAACAGTGCGATGCGCAAAATAGCGCGAGTGTAAACTGCACAAAGCAGTGCGCTGGGCTAAATAGCGCGAGTGTAATCTGCACAAAACAGTGCAATGCGCAAAATAGCGCGTCTGATAAACAGCACAAAACAGTGTAATGCGCAAAATAGCGAGAGTGTAAACAGCACAAAACAGTGCGATGCGCAAAATAGCACGAGTGTAAACTGCAAAAAACGGTGCGATGCGCATAATAGCGCGTTTGATAAACTGCACAAAACATTGCAATGCGCAAAATACCGCGTTTGATAAACTGCACAAAACAGTGCGATACGCAAAATATCGAGAGTGTAAACTGCACAAAACAATGCGATGCGCAAAATAGCGCGAGTGTAAACTGCACAAAACAGTGCGATGCGCAAAATAGCGAGAGTGTGAACAGCACAAAACAGTGTGCTGCGCAAAATAGTACGAGTGTAAACTGCACAAAATAGTGCGATGCACAAAATAGCAAGAGTGTAAACTGCACAAAACAGTGCGCTGCGCCAAATAGCGCGGGTGTAAACTGCACAAAACAGTGCGCTGCGCAAAATAGGGCGAGTGTAAACTGCACAAAATAGTGCGATGCGCAAAATAGCGCGAGTGTGAACTACACAAAACAGTGCGATGCGCAAAATAACACGTTTGATAAACTGCACAAAACAGTGCGATGCGTAAAATAACGCGAGTGTAAACTGCACAAAACAGTGCGCTGCGCAAAATAGCGAGAGTGTAAACAGCACAAAACAGTGCGATGCGCAAAATAGCGCAAGTGTGAATTGCACAAAACAGTGCGATGCGCAAAATAGCGCGTTTCATAAACTGCACAAAACTGTGTGATGCGCAAAATAGCAAGAGTGTAAACAGCACAAAACAGTGCGACGTGCAAAATAGCGCGAGTGTAAACTGCACAAAACAGTGCGCTGGGAAAAATAGCGCGAGTGTAAACTGCACCAAACATTGAATGCGCAAAATAGCGCGAGTGTAAACTGCACAAAAGAGTGCGATGCGCAAAATAGCGCGTTTACTAAACAGCAAAAAACAGTGCGATGCGCAAAATAGCGAGAGTGTAAACAGCACAAAACGGTGCGATGCGCAAAATAGCGCGATTTTAAACTGTACAAAACAGTGCGATGCGCAAAATAGCGCGTTTGATAAACTGCACAAAACAGTGCGATGCGCAAAATAGCGCGAGTGTGAACTGCACAAAACAGTGCGCTGGGCTAAATAGCGCGAGTGTAATCTGCACAAAACAGTGCAATGCGCATAATAGCGCGTTTGATAAACAACACAAAACAGTGTAATGCGCAAAATAGCGAGAGTGTAAACAGCACAAAACAGTGCGATGCGCAAAATAGCACGAGTGTAAACTGCAAAAAACGGTGCGATGCGCAAAATAGCGCGGTTGATAAACTGCACAAAACTATGTGATGCGCAAAATAGCGAGAGTGTAAACAGCACAAAACAGTGCGACGTGCAAAATAACGCGAGTGTAAACTGCACAAAATAGTGCGCTGGGAAAAATAGCGCGAGTGTAAACTGCACCAAACATTGAATGCGCAAAATAGCGCGAGTGTAAACTGCACAAAACAATGCGATGCGCAAAATAGCGAGAGTGTAGACAGCACAAAACGGTGCGATGCGCAAAATAGCGTGATTTTAAACTGTACAAAACAGTGCGATGCGCAAAATAGCGCATTTGATAAACTACACAAAACAGTGCGATGCGCAAAATAGCGCGAGTGTGAACTGCACAAAACAGTGCGCTGCGCAAAATAGCGCAAGTGTAATCTGCACAAAACAGTGCGATGCGCAAAATAGCGCGAGTGTCAACTGCACAAAGCAGTGCGCTGCGCAAAATAGCCCGAGTGTGAACTGCAGAAAACAGTGCGCTGGGCTAAATAGCGCGAGTGTAATCTGCACAAAACAGTGCAATGCGCAAAATAGCGCGTTTGATAAACAGCACAAAACCGTGTAATGCGCAAAATAGCGAAAGTGTAAACAGCACAAAATAGTGCGATGCGCAAAATTGCACGAGTGTAAACTGCAAAAAACAGTGCGATGCGCAAAATAGCGCGTTTGATAAACTGCACAAAACATTGCAATGCGCAAAATACCGCGTTTGATAAACTGCACAGAACAGTGCGATACGCAAAATATCCAGAGTGTGAACTGCACATAACAGTGCGATGCACAAAATAGCGCGAGTGTAAACTGCACAAAACAGTGCGATGCGCAAAATAGCGAGAGTGTAAACAGCACAAAACAGTGCGATGCGCAAAATAGTACGAGTGTAAACTGCACAAAATAGTGCGATGCGCAAAATAGCAAGAGTGTAAACTGCACAAAACAGTGCGCTGCGCAAAATAGCGCGAGTGTAAACTGCACAAAACAGTGCGCTGCGCAAAATAGGACGAGTGTAAACTGCACAAAATAGTGCGATGCGCAAAATAGCACGAGTGTAAACTACACAAAACAGTGCGATGCGCAAAACAACACGTTTGATAAACTGCACAAAACAGTGCGATGCGCAGAATAACGCGAGTGTAAGCTGCACAAAACAGTGCGCTGCGCAAAATAGCGAGAGTGTAAACAGCACAAAACAGTGCGATGCGCAAAATAGCGCAAGTGTGAACTGCACAAAACAGTGCGATGCGCAAAATAGCGCGAGTGTAATCTGCAAAAAACAGTGCGATGCGCAAAATAGCGCGTTTGATAAACTGCACAAAACTGTGTGATGCGCAAAATAGCGAGAGTGTAAACCGCACAAAACAGTGCGACGTGCAAAATAGCGCGAGTGTAAATTGCACAAAAGAGTGCGCTGGGAAAAATAGCGCGAGTGTAAACTGCACCAAACATTGAATGCGCAAAATAGCGCGACTGTAAACTGCACAAAAGAGTGCGATGCGCAAAATAGCGCGTTTGCTAAACAGCAAAAAACAGTGCGATGCGCAAAATAGCGAGAGTGTAAACAGCACAAAACGGTGCGATGCGCAAAATAGCGCGATTTTAAACTGTACAAAACAGTGCGGTGCGCAAAATAGCGCATTTGATAAACTGCACAAAACAGTGCGATGCGCAAAATAGCGCGAGTGTGAACTGCACAAAACAGTGCGCTGGGCTAAATAGCGCGAGTGTAATCTGCACAAAACAGTGCAATGCGCATAATAGCGCATTTGATAAACAGCACAAAACAGTGTACTGCGCAAAATAGCGAGAGTGTAAACAGCACAAAACAGTGCGATGCGCAAAATAGCACGAGCGTAAACTGCAAAAAACGGTGTGATGCGCAAAATAGCGCGTTTGATAAACTGCACAAAACTGTGTGATGCGCAAAATAGCGAGAGTGTAAACAGCACAAAACAGTGCGACGTGCAAAATAGCGCGAGTGTAAACTGCACAAAACAGTGCGCTGGGAAAAATAGCGCGAGTGTAAACTGCACCAGACATTGAATGCGCAAAATAGCACGAGTGTAAACTGCACAAAAGAGTGCGATGCGCAAAATAGCGCGTTTGCTAAACAGCAAAAAACAGTGCGATGCGCAAAATAGCGAGAGTGTAAACAGCACAAAACGGTGCGATGCGCAAAATAGCGCGATTTTAAACTGTACAAAACAGTGCGATGCGCAAAATAGCGTGAGTGTGAACTGCACAAAACAGTGCGCTGCGCAAAATAGCGCAGTTGCAATCTGCACAAAACAGTGCGATGCGCAAAATAGCGCGTTTGATAAACTGCACAAAACAGTGCGATTCGCAAAATAACGAGAGCATAAACAGCACAAAACAGTGCGATGCGCAAAATAGCGAGAGTGTAAACAGGACAAAACAGTGCGATGCGCAAAATAGCACCAGTGTAAACTGCACAAAACGGTGCGATGTGCAAAATAGCGCGTTAGATAAACAGCACAAAACAGTGCGGTGCGCAAAATAGCGCGTTTGATAAACTCGACAAAATAGCACGTTTGATAAATTCCACAAAACAGAGCGAAGCGCAAAATAGCGGGAGCGCAAACTGCACAAAATAGTGCGATGTGCAAAATAGCGCGAGTGTAAACTGCAAAAAACAGTGCGATGCGCAAAATAGCTCATTTGGTAGACACCACAAAACAGTGCGATGCGCAAAAATAGCGAGAGTGTAAACAGCACAAAACAGTGCGATGTGCAAAATAGTACGAGTGTAAACTGCACAAAATAGTGCGATGCACAAAATAGCGAGAGTGGAAACAGCACAAAACAGTGCGATACGCAAAATAGCGCGAGTGTAAACTGCACAAAACAGTGCACTGCGCAAAATAGCGCGAGTGTAAACTGCACAAAACAGTGCGCTGCGCAAAAATAGCGCGAGTGTAAACTGCACAAAATAGTGCGTTGCGCGAAATAGCGCGAGTGTAAACTGCACAAAACAGTGCGATACGCAAAATAGCGCGTTTGATAAACTGCACAAAACAGTGCGATGCCCAAAATAGCGAGAGTGTAAACAGCACAAAACAGTGCGATGCGCAAAATAGCATGAGTGCAAACAGCACAAAATAGTGCGCTGGGCTAAATAGCAAGAGTGTAAACTGCACAAAGCAGTACGATGCGCAAAATAGCGCGAGTGGAAACTGCACAAAATAGTGCGATGCGCAAAATAGCGCGTTTGGTAAACTACGCAAAACAGTGCGATGCGCAAAATAGCGAGAGTGTAAACAGCACAAAACAGTGCGATGCGCAAAATAGCGCGAGTGCAAACTGCACAAAACAGTGCGCTAGGGAAAATAGCACGAGTGTAAACTGCGCAAAGCAGTGCGATGCGCAAAATAGCGCGAGTGTAAACTGCACAAAACGGTGCGATGCGCAAAATAGCGCGTTTGCTAAACAGCACAAAACAGGGCGATGCTCAAAATAGAGAGAGTGTAAACAGCACAGGACAGTCCAATGCGCAAAATAGCACGAGTGTAAACTGCCCAAAACGGTGCGATGCGCAAAATAGCGCGTTTGATAAACTGCACAAAACAGTGCGATACGCAAAATAGCGTGTTTGATAAACTGCACAAAACAGTGCGATGCGCAAAATAGCGAGAGTGTAAACTGCACAAAACAGTGCGATGCGCAAAATAGCGCGAGTGTAAACTGCATAAAACAGTGCGATGCGCAAAATAGCTCGTTTGGTAAACAACACAAAACAGGGCGATGCGCAAAATAGAGAGAGTGTAAACAGCACAGGACAGTCCAATGCTCAAAATAGCACGAGTGTAAACTGCCCAAAACGGTGCGATGCGCAAAATAGCGCGTTTGATAAACTGCACAAAACAGTGCGATACGCAAAATAGCGTGTTTGATAAACTGCACAAAACAGTGCGATGCGCAAAATAGCGAGAGTGTAAACTGCACAAAACAGTGCGATGCGCAAAATAGCGCGAGTGTAAACTGCATAAAACAGTGCGATGCGCAAAATAGCTCGTTTGGTAAACAACACAAAACAGTGCGATGCGCAAAATAGCGAGAGTGTAAACAGCACAATATAGTGCGATGCGCAAAATAATACGAGTGTAAACTGCACAAAACAGTGCGATGCGCAAAATAGCGAGAGTGTAAACAGCACAAAACAGTGCTATGCGCAAAATAGCGCGACTGTAAACTGTACAAAACAGTGCGATGCGCAAAATAGCGCATTTGACAAACTGCACAAAACAGTGCGATGCGCAAAATAGCGCGAGTGTGAACTGCACAAAACAGTGCGATGCGCAAAATAGCGAGAGTGTAAACAGCACAATACAGTGCGATGTGCAAAATAGTACGAGTGTAAACTGCACAAAATAGTGCGATGCGCAAAATAGCGGGAGTGTAAACAGCACAATACAGTGTGATGCGCAAAATAGTACGAGTGTAAACTGTACAAAACAGTACGATGCGCAAAATAGCGCATTTGATAAACTGCACAAAACAGTGCGATGAGCAAAATAGCGCGAGTGTAAACTGCACAAAACAGTGCGATGCGCAAAATAGCGCGAGTGTAAACTGCACAAAATAGTGCGCTGCGCAAAACCGCAAGAGTGTAAACAGCACAAAACAGTGCGATGTGCAAAATAGCGCGATTGGAAACTGTACAAAACAGTGCGATGCATAAAATAGCGCATTTGATAAACTGCACAAAACAGTGCGATGCGCAAAATAGCGCGAGTGTGAACTGCACAAAACAGTGCGCTGCGCAAAATAGCGCAAGTGTAAACTGCACAAAACAGTGCGATGTGCAAAATAGCTCGTTTGGTAAACAGCACAAAACAGTCCGATGCGCAAAATAGCGAGAGTGTAAACAGCACAAAACAGTGCGATGCGCAAAATAGTACGAGTGTAAACTGCTCAAAACAGTGCGATGCGGAAAATAGCGAGAGTGTAAACCGCACAAAACAGTGCGATGCGCAAAATAGTGCTAGTGTAAACTGCACAAAACAGTGCACTGCGCAAAATAGCGCGAGTGCAAACTGCACAAAATAGTGCGATGCGCAAAATAGCGCGAGTGTAAACAGCACAAAACAGTGCGATGCGCAAAATAGCGCGAGTGTAAACTGTGCAAAATAGCGCGAGTTTAAACTGCACAAAACTGTGCGCTGCGCAAAATAGCGGGAGTGTAAACTGCACAAAATAGTGCAATGCGCAAAATAGCGCGATTGTAAACTGCACAAAACCGTGCGATGCGCAAAATAGGACGTTTGATAAACTGCACAAAACAGTGCGATGCGCGAAATAACGCAAGTGTAAACTACACAACACTGTGCGCTGCGCAAAATAGCGAGAGTGTAAACAACACAAAACTGTGCGATGCGCAAAATAGCGCGAATGTAAACTGTACAAAATAGTGCGATGCGCAAAATAGCGCATTTGATAAACTGCACAAAACAGTGCGATGCACAAAATAGCGCGAGTGTGAACTGCACAAAACAGTGCGCTGCGCTAAATAGCGCGAGTGTAATCAGCACAAAATAGTGTGATGCGCAAAATAGAGCGTTGGATAAACTGCACAAAACCGTGCGATGCGCAAAATAGCGAGAGTGTAAACAGCACAAAACAGTGCGATACGCAAAATAGCGCGAGTGTAAACAGCACAAAACAGTGCGCTGGGCAAAATAGCGCGAGTGTAAACTGCGCAAAACAGTGCGATGCGCAAAATAGTGCGAGTGTAAACTGCCCAAAACAGTGCGATGCGCAAAATAGCGAGTTTGCTAAACAGCACAAAACAATGCGATGCGCAAAATAGCGACAGTGTAAACCGCACAAAACTATGCGATGCACAAAATAGCACGAGTGTAAACTGCAAAAAACGGTGCGATGCGCAAAATAGTGCGTTTGATAAACTGCACAAAATAGTGCAATGCGCAAAATAACGAGAGTGTAACTGCACAAAACAGTGCGATGTGCAAAATAGCGCGAGTGTAAACTGCACAAAACAATGCGATGCGCAAAATAGCTCGTTTGGTAAACAGCACAAAACAGTGCGATGCGCAAAATAGTGAGAGTGTAAACAGCACAAAACAGTGCGATGAGCAAAATAGCGCGAGTGTAAACTACGCAAAATAGCGCGACTGTAAACTGCACAAAACTGTGCGCTGCGCAAAATAGCGCGAGTGTAAACTGCAGAAAATAGTGCGATGCGCAAAATAGCGCGATTGTAAACTGCACAAAATAGTGCAATGCGCAAAATAGCACGTATGATAAACTGCACAAAACAGTGCGATGCGCGAAATAGCGCAAGTGTAAACTACACAAAACTGTGCGCTGCGCAAAATAGCGAGAGTGTAAACAACACAAAACTGTGCGATGCGCAAAATAGCGCGAATGTAAACTGTACAAAATAGTGCGATGCGCAAAATAACGCATTTGATAAACTGCACAAAACAGTGCGATGCACAAAATAGCGCTAGTGTGAACTGCACAAAACAGTGCGCTGCGCTAAATAGCGCGAGTGTAATCTGCACAAAATAGTGTGATGCGCAAAATAGAGCGTTGGATAAACTGCACAAAACAGTGCGATGCGCAAAATAGCTAGAGTGTAAACAGCACAAAACAGTGCGATGCGCAAAATAGCGCGACTGTAAACTGTACAAAACAGTGCGATGCGCAAAATTGCGCATTTGATAAACTGCACAAAACAGTGCGATGCGCAAAATAGCGCGAGTGTGAACTGCACAAAACAGTGCGATGCGCAAAATAGTTCGAGTGTAAACTGCACAAAATAGGGCGATGCGCAAAATAGCGAGAGTGTAAACAGCACAATATAGTGCGATGCGCAAAATAGTACGAGTGCAAACTGTACAAAACAGTACAATGCGCAAAATAGCGCATTTGATAAACTGCACAAAACAGTGCGATGCGCAAAATAGCGCGAGTGTAAACTGCACAAAACAGTGCGATGCGCAAAGTAGCGCGTTTGATAAACTGAACAAAACAGTGCGATGCGCAAAATAGCGAGATTGTAAACAGCACAAAACAGTGCGATGCGCAAAATAGCGCGACTGTAAACTGCACAAAACAGTGCGCAGGGCAAAATAGCACGAGTGTAAACTGCACAAAACGGTGTGATGCGCAAAATAGCGCAAGTGTAAACTGCACAAAGCAGTGCAATGCGCAAAATAGCGAGAGTGTAAACAGCACAAAACAGTGCGATGCGCAAAATAGCGCGAGTGTAAACTGCACAAAACAGTGCGCTGTGCAAAATAGCAAGAGTGTAAACAGCACAAAATAGTGCGATGTGCAAAATAGCGCGATTGTAAACTGTACAAAACAGTGCGATGCGCAAAATAGCGCATTTGATAAACTGCACAAAACAGTGCGATGCGTAAAATAGCGCGATTGTGAACTACACAAAACAGTGCACTGCGCAAAATAGCACGAGTGTAAACTGCACAAAACAGTGCGATGCGCAAAATAGCTCGTTTGGTAAACAGCACAAAACAGTGCGATGCGCAAAATAGCGATAGTGTAAACAGCACAAAACAGTGCGATGCGCGAAAGAGTACGAGTGTAAACTGCTCAAAACAGTGCGATGCGGAAAATAGCGAGAGTGTAAACAGCACAAAACAGTGCGATGCGCAAAATAGCGCGAGTGTAAACTGCAGAAAACAGTGTGCCACGCAAAATAGCGCGAGTGTAAACTGCACAAAATAGTGCGATGCGCAAAATAGCGCGATTGTAAACTGCACAAAACAGTGCGATGCGCAAAATAGCACGTTTGATAAACTGCACAAAACAGTGCGATGCGCGAAATAGCGCGAGTGTAAACTGCACAAAACTGTGCGCTGCGCAAAATAGCGAGAGTGTAAACCACACAAAACTGTGCGATGCGCAAAATAGCGCGAATGTAAACTGTACAAAACAGTGCGATGCGCAAAATAGCGCATTTGATAAACTGCACAAAACAGTGCGATGCACAAAATAGCGCGAGTGTGAACTACACAAAATAGTGCGCTGCGCTAAATAGCGCGAGTGTAATCTGCACAAAATAGTGTGATGCGCAAAATAGCGCGTTTCATAAACTGCACAAAACCGTACGATGCGCAAAATAGCTAGAGTGTAAACAGCACAAAACAGTGCGATGCGCAAAATAGCGCGAGTGTAAACAGCACAAAACAGTGCGCTTGGCAAAATAGCGCGAGTGTAAACTGTACAAAACAGTGCGATGCGCAAAATAACGCGTTTGCTAAACAGCACAAAACAGTGCGATGCGCAAAATAGCACCAGTGTAAACTGGAAAAAACGGTGCGATGCGCAAAATAGTGCGTTTGATCAACTGCACAAAACAGTGCGATGCGCAAAATAGTTCGTTTGATAAACTGCACAAAACAGTGCAATACGCAAAATAGCGAGAGTGTAACTGCACAAAACAGTGCGATGTGCAAAATAGCGCGAGTGTAAACTGCACAAAACAGTGCGATGCGCAAAATAGCTCGTTTGGTAAACAGCACAAAACAATGCGATGCGCAAAATAGCGAGAGTGTCGATAGCACAAAACAGTGCGATGCGCAAAATAGCGCGAGTGTAAACTGCGCAAAATAGCGCGAGTGTAAACTGCACAAAACTGTGCGCTGCGCAAAATAGCGCGAGTGTAAACTGCAGAAAATAGTGCGATGCGCAAAATAGCGGCATGATCATAACATACAATGAAAGCAATAATTAATCAGAACTTATAATTAAATTTCAGTTCTCATGAACAATAGTCAATTTTAGTTATTTCTAGGCAACTCCCCGCGAAGTGTCGTTCCTACCCAACCACTAACTCTGGCCACGGGCAATTCTGACTCCCCCTTGGTTAATACAATACTAATGCGTCGCTTACCGCATAACGACCAGTGCGTCGCTTACCGTACAATTACCAATGATGCCCACGCACCTAGGTTACATACCCGAGTGGTGACATCACGGTCTGCCCCAAGGAAACGGGCTTCCAGGGATACTCTCCCTGTGTGAGACCCTCACTGCCACCCTTATGCCTCCCATTTCCGTTAAGCAGCCAGAATACCTCCCGTGCCATGTTAGGGTTCGAAAACACATTTGCGCAAGACTTCACAAAAATGGAACACATTCCATTAAATCATACTCTTGAATCCATCGTTCGTTATCTCATAAAATTTAACACAATGATCGCAACCCATTACCATCCCATTTGATTTCCCCTTTATTAAGTGCATTATGCTATTAAGTGCATTATGTTCTCAGTTATAGCAAAGTATGGTCAGTATAATTACGAATCCAAACTGATCAACAAGTAATTTATTCATGGTAAAGCAAATTTACAATTTATCACAGATTACATATCAAGACTAAGACATTCAAGAAACATAGAATATAAGAGTTGCAAACCAAATAAGAGCATATTAACACAAATTTTCAGATTTCCAGATTTTGAACCAGTTTGAAAATAATTATGAAAAAATAGTTTTATTGGCCCTAAGTACCTGGCCTCATGTGAGTTTGTAGATAAATAAGTCTAGTTTCAAACTCAATTTACGAAAGTATGATAGGTATTTTAGATTTTAAGATAATTCAGAATTACCAAGATCTGTCCAGATTCGTTGACCGTTACGTAAATCGGTTTTCCTCTCAAACCCCTCACTCTCTTGAGTTCAAACAAATTTTAGTTAAAATATAACACCAAGATTAAGATTTTGACATAAAATTGGGCTCAAGGTTATTTTTCTGAAATTTTATAAAAATAGATAAAGTTGACTGTTTTTCCGGTTCTGTGAGTAACAAACTTATAAAAATTGTTTAGGTTATAAAAACGCATCCTTAGGACCTACAAAAATTACCACATACTCCAGACATACCAAATATTGTACCATAAAAACAGATTTTGAGTTTATGGAGTTTTGATAGGAAAATAAATTCAAGAGAGGGAAATGATTTGCTGCTGGAAATTTAAGAAAGAAAGTGAAGCATACCATTTCTTGATTAATACACACTTATACAAGAGTGTAGGCCTAGACTACAACATATATATACAAAGAGCATGTATTAGGAGGGGAAAAACAAGTGGTAAGAAAACTTGAGAGAAGAGGTGTTGTATGTTTACCTTTGTTGTACAAGACTAACACAATTCTTCCTTTTCCTCTTCTCTTCTCTCTCACTCTCTCCCTCTCTCTTTTTTTTCCAAGATCACTCTCTCTCATTCCTCTAGTGAATGGCTGAAAATGTATATAATAAGGGGGAGAAGTGTGCATATATGTATATATATATAGAGAAAAGATTGGGAAGGTTTCTTGGGGACAAAGTTTTATAAGTTCAAATTGTCAAAAGTTGCCATTATGGCCCCTTTTCATCCATCACAAGTCAACAACTTGGGCTCCAAGACATATATATATATAAGATATAGAAGATATTTGTATAAGATATTTGTATTTCTAAATATAATATAATACAAGTATATTAATTAATAAAATATTGCAATTAAGGGTTGGAATGAAATAAAATAAAAGTATATAGGGACCAAGTCTAAATTTATGAAACCTTGATATTTAGCATACAATATACTAGCCTTAGAAAATAGTTAAAATAATAAATTTGGATCCTGTTCAATTAAAGCGCAAACAAAGGCGAGAAACCGAGCAAAAACGGTGTTACCGGGAATTAAGATTTTAAAGTGATGAATCTATAATTATAGGGTCTAATAATTAATAATATGGTTTTAAAGGTGATTATTAATCTACCGGGATCGATTAGGGTTTACTTGAATTAATCCGCGATGCTTTCCGATTCTAGGGTTTAAAACGCAATTAAATAAAAATTCAAGGGCTTTATTGAAATAAACTCAAGGTTAGGGATTTAATGGTCATTACAAAAATTAGGGTCTCTACAACCTATCCCCCTTAAACCAATTTCGTCCTCAAAATTTTAAGCCGTCGAAAAGTTGTGGTTAATTTACCCGCATTGCATCATTGTGCTTCCAAGTAGATTCTGTCAGTGTATTTTAATCTCTTTTTTTTTCCAAAAAATTATAAACTACCCGTTGTATAGGTAATGATGTCATTGCTTCCTTGTGAAAACCCTTGTTGCCAATTTCTAACGTGGTAGTACACGTACCCACTGTGAATGTATCTTGATGATCGTTCTCTAGGTTTTTGATGTCATTGAGTTCGTTGATTTGTGGTAACCAGAGAAGTTGGTCTATCCCCCTCAAACAATTAAAGCGTCCCAATGAATATGTAACTAGTCTCATTCTTCTAGTTGTCACCGATCACGATTGGTGTACAAATGATCAATTTGTGTCCAAGATGATTTTAGAGTTGGACCTATTCATGCCTTGGAGATTGAAAATCAAACGCACAAACAATTCTTAAAGGTTTGCATCCATAGAGCAGATACAAAAGAATATGATGAAATAAGCATGTACTCAAGAGTTCTAAAACTATATTAACAAAAGGAAATTTACATCTTCTATATATATGTTACAAAAGGTCATCCAAAAGAGTTATAGCTAATATCCTAATTATATTTTTCCTAAGTTAGCCATGGCTCGTACTGCGGTTCCTTGGGTTCATTTGTGGTGTACTGCTCTTCCTCAAGATACTGCTTAGTGAGATGTTCATTTTCTTCTCCTTGCAGTGCAAATATTCTGCCTGTTGTCCTTTGATTGTTAACCGGTCCAGATTTCTGATTGTTCTCCGCCTTGTAATTTTGTTGCCTAGTAGCTCCCGACTTAGTTACCCATGGTTGCTGCCCGCCAATAACCTGCGTATTTGCTCCCGAGTGCTCTCCTCGATTTCTGGCCAGTTGGGGGCATTCAAACCTCCTGTGTCCCATCTGTTGACAATGATAGCACTTGATCAACCCAGTTGGTCTTGCTTGAAAACTCTCCTTCAGATTTTGCTGCTGTGATTGTTGGGGTTGTTGGGGTTCCCTGGAATACGGCTTCTGTGCTACATGCCTTCGACTATTTCTTTCGGGTCCCGCATTGGAATGATTGTTTTCTTTCCTTAAATTCCAAATCCTCTTGGAATCTGCCACCTCCCGTTCTGAATCAAGTGCTGTGTCAACCACATCTGCAAAAGTGGGAAGTCGCATGGGCAAAACTCTTCCTCGAATTGTAGGGTCTAGACCCCATTCAAATTTTCTTGCTTTGTCTTCATCGTTTTCTACGTATCGAGTCGCATAACGCACCAACTCCTCGAACTTTGCCACGTATTGAGTCACCGTCATTGTGCCTTGTTCGAGGTTCAGAAATTCACGAATTCTTTCTTGTTTGACTATGTTCGGAAAGTACTTCTGTAATAACCCGACCCTCGCATATGATTTCAGATATATTCTCAGTCCTTGATTAGTACTTTTTACTGTTTACTGTACCATTCCATGAAAAATTATCATTAAGAAAGTGAAATCCATGTTTATGAATGCCTATCTGTTGCATAAAGAAACCTATCTGTTCCACTAGAATGTTCGGATCAGAAATTGGATGCCTTAGAGACTAAATTTTTAGAAATTGATTGTATATATGTGATCAGCATAATTTTCTGGTAATATTAAGCATGTTTACGAAATTTTAATTTCGGAATGATAAAACGATTGAATTTCGTCTTATATGCTTTTTGTTATTTCCATAAATATCTCCATGTCTCTTGACTTTGAGCAAAAACGTGTATATCTCTTTTGGGGGAGAAAGAAGAGGGAATTGAGGGCAAGAATTGGGGAAAAGAAATCTAACAAGAAAACTTGGCAAATTGGTTAAAGTTGTGGAAGTTTAATTCAAGGTAAGGTTAAGCTCCCCTTATTATGGCAACTTAGAGGTTGTAATTCATGGTTATGTAAGATTCATGCTTGTTTCATGTTTGATTATAAGGGTGTCTCATTTATTAGTTGTTTTGGAACTAATTTAAGTGTTGTATGGAAATTATACTTCAATCTTTAGTTTAGATCATCATCTCATGGAAGTATGTTAATATTGTGTTATACTTCAAGAATTTTAATTACGTATGAACATGTAGAAGTTAAATCCAAATCCAAGAATGGAATTTGAGGAAGAGATGATTTGTTGAAGCTTCTAATTTGTTGAATTTGTCAAGAATCCATGTTATGGTAATGGTAGATTGATGTATTGATTTAAATTCACCTTGGATTGCATTAAATGGCATGAAAAATGGAGTTAGGATATGAAATGGGAAGATCAGATTTTCAGAATTTCGCGTGGTCCGCTCGAGCGGGAAAATCCACCTTCCAGCAGTTTTATAATTTGTGCAGTCCGCTCGAGCGGCCAAAGTGGCGCTCGAGCGGGGAGGCTTATTTTCAGGCAAAAATAAATGTTGTTCCGTTTTGCATGCTTGTTCCTCTGGTATTTTTAGAATATTTTTCAGATGACTTTAAAATGATGATAAACTCATGTGAAGTGTAAGAACACACGGAATGGTTTCAATGATTTAAGAGGAAAGAGAATTAATGTCTAAGTTATGATTGTGTGCAGGACACACGCAGGGAGGAACTGGCACATCATCACAGCACTGTGAGTAGTATACTTCTGTAAATGTTATGCAACTATGTTAATGTGTTGAGGCATGAAAGGCAACTATGTTTGTAACGCCCCGACCCTTTACACGTCATCGATATTGTCCGCTTTGGGCCACGCCCGCACGGATTTGTTCTTCCCAGGGGGGTCACCCATCCTAGAACTACTCCGGGCTAAGCACGCTTAACCGCGGAGTTCTAATAGGGATTTCACCACTTGGGAAAAGGCCTCGATGCTGTATAAGGGTCCCGGTCTTTACTTTTATAGCCCAGGAACTCCCCCTCCATTCCCGATGTGAGACACCGGGGCCTTACAATCACCCCCCCTTAGGGCTGCACGTCCCCGTGCAGTAGCCTGCCAGCTCGCAAGCCCGCCCACATACACCGAGCGACGCCAGGGGCCCACACTCGGTACTCCGGAGAGTCGGCTCTGATACCATTTGTAACGCCCCGACCCTTTACACGTCATCGATATTGTCCGCTTTGGGCCACGCCCGCACGGATTTGTTCTTCCTAGGGGGGTCACCCATCCTAGAACTACTCCCGGCTAAGCACGCTTAACCGCGGAGTTCTAATAGGGATTTCACCACTTGGGAAAAGGCCTCGATGCTGTATAAGGGTCCCAGTCTTTACTTTTATAGCCCAGGAACTCCCCCTCCATTCCCGATGTGAGACACCGGGGCCTTACAATGTTAATGTTTCAAGTATGTACTATACCTATGTTAATGTTAAAGCATGTAAAGAAAGGCAAACTTTCAGGGGCTTAACGCCATTTTCAAGGGCCTTGTGCCAACATGTTTACAAGGGCTATATGCCAACTTTCAAGGGCTTTAATGCCAACATGTTTACAAGGGCTATATGCCAACTTTCAAGGGCTTTAATGCCAACATGTTTACAAGGGCTATATGCCAACTTTCAAGGGCTTTAATGCCAATATGTTTACAAGGGCTTCATGCCAACTCTCAAGGGCTTTATGCCAACTTCCAAGGGCCTCAGTGCCATATGTTACAAGGGCCTAGTGCCATATGTTACAAGGGCTTCATGCCAACTCTCAAGGGCTTTATGCCAACTTCCAAGGGCCTTAGTGCCATATGTTACAAGGGCCTAGTGCCATATGTTACAAGGGCCTCGTGCCACAAGTTACAAGGGCCTCGTGCCACATGTTTCAATTATAACCATTATGTTTATGTTGCAGGATTGGGCCTAGGGCTGTTATATACTTTGCACAGCATCAGACTACTGTGTTGATATGTAATGTATATCAAGATGTTCAGGTTAATATGTTCCAAGATGTTCAAGTTAGTATATTTCAAGATGTTCAAGCTAGTATGTTTCCAAATAGAGTCTAAGACCATTATGTGGGATTTGCATTGTATGCTTGAGGAGGTGTTTTGAAAATGTTAAGTGTATGTTTTAAGTTTGGTAAGTACATGTTATGAAGTTTAAGTAAATGTTTTCAGGTGTATGTTTCGAAGAGTGATAAGTATATGTTAGGCAGTTAAGTATAGGTTTTCAAGTATATGGTTTGAAGCTTGATAAGTACATGATTCTATTCTCAACTGATTCCAAGGAACTTTGAACACTATTTAGAGTTCGATAAGTGTTGACAAGCTACGAATTTAGTTGTTTTCTTTTAATTCAAGTTAAGCATTGTATCAATTAAGTAGTACTATTCACTGAGCTCGGCTCACCCTCTGTATGTCTGTTTTTGTAGGTTACCAACCAGGAGGTCAATCCTTACCCCGGGACGTCCGTTCCCTTTTTCAACCTTTATGAGTCCGAGCATTAAGCGAGTCCACTGAGTTTCGTGAAGCTTTGTTAAGGTGTTGTCACGTGTTGAATACCCATTTACGGTTGTGTGTATATGGCTTTTGTTTATGCCCGATCTTAGGGCTGGGTCTGTATGGGTATATATATATATATATGGCTGATGCTCAAGGTATAGTTTTGGCTTGTGATTGGTTATTGTAATGTATATAATGCATGTGATCCTGGCATATCAGAGGCAGCTCAATGGAGTTTAGTATTTTGTTAAACTTTGGTGCTTCCGTCAAGGCTCCATATATTATGTATATTAGGTTATTTGTCTGTTTTTGATTAGGTCATGTCCAAACTTTTAGGGGCAGGTTTGGGGTGTGACAACTTCCTTAAAAATAACTCCTTAAACTGCGCCCATGTCATTGCGGTGATGTCCCTGGATTCCCGAATCAAGGCCCACCAATGATCTGCTTCCCCTTCTAGTTGGTAAACTGCTAGATCAATCCTATCAATGTGTTTAGTTATTCCCACCGTGTTGAACATCTTTTCAATTTGTCGGATCCAGTTTTCAACAATTTTAGGATCGGGTTCGCCAGTGAAGATCGGCGGTCTCTGTTTGCGAAACTCGGAGAATAAATGTGTCCTCTCATTCTGACGCGTTCTTCTTAGCCTTCCTAATTCGTCCAAAATTTGGTTTCCAACATTCTCGGGTAAGTTGGCAGCGGATGTAGGCACGTGATCGTGATTGTTAACCCTAGGTGCCGCATTCCTGTTTATATTGGCGTCATCGTTGTGGTTGGTAGCGTTGTTGTTGCCTACGTATTTGTTTGCTCTTGTATGGTTCACCATCTGCCAAACGCGCAGTTGAGTGCAGGTTAGGGTTTTGTTAACGCAGTTAGTCAAGGAAATTACTAAAGTGAAAATCGTCAGCTCACGACTATATACTTTCACAAATCGACATTGCCATGCCTAAAATTCGAAGAAACGTCCTAGGGTTGATCAGGAAAATTTTAATTTTTTTTGATATCTTCTTGTCTCTAGACTAAGTAGTGTTATCATAATGTAATATAGTTGGTGGCAAGGTTGTTTCTAATCGCAAGTCGAACGCGTGGGTAAGGGTTGAACCTAAGCTCTGATACCAAGTTGTGACGCCCCAAATTTTGATAATATAATACAATGATACATCGGGTTTAACTAGTGGATACACCTCATTTTTAAGAACAAAATACAAATAATTAAACTAAAATAAAATAGTAGTAAAAATTCTTCAAGTCTTTGAGTACAAATCAGTTCATTGATACAAAGAGGTTATCTAAAATACAGGAAATATAAAATCTGATCTCTAAGGCAGCCATGGTTCCGCAAAGCTTTTAGGGATTCCGTTCTCGATGTAAAACTCGCATTTACCTGGCATAAAACGCCATGAGCTTGGAATGCCCAGTAAACACACACACCCAGACCCTTTTCCCATTCCAAATACACAAGAACATAACGGCATGATCATAACATACATTGAAAGCAATAATTAATCAGAACTTATAATTAAATTTCAGTTCTCATGAACAATAGTCAATTTTAGTTAGTTCTAGGCAACTCCCCGCGAAGTGTCGTTCCTACCCAACCACTAACTCTGGCCACAGGCAATTCTGACTCCCCCTTGGTTAATACAATACCAATGCGTCGCTTACCGCATAACCACCAGTGCGTCGCTTACCGCACAATTACCAATGATGCCCACGCACCTAGGTTACATACCCGAGTGGTGACATCACGGTCTGCCCCAAGGAAACGGGCTTCCAGGGATACTCTCCCTGTGTGAGACCCTCACTGCCACCCTTATGCCTCCCATTTCCGTTAAGCAGCCAGAATACCTCCCGTGCCATGTTAGGGTTCGAAAACACATTTGCGCAAGACTTCACAAAAGTGGAACACATTCCATTATATCATACTCTTGAATCCATCGTTCGTTATCTCATAAAATTTAACACAATGATCGCAACCCATTACCATCCCATTTGATTTCCCCTTTATTAAGTGCATTATGCTATTAAGTGCATTATGTTCTCAGTTATAGCAAAGTATGGTCAGTATAATTACGAATCCAAACTGATCAACAAGTAATTTATTCATGGTAAAGCAAATTTACAATTTATCACAGATTACATATCAAGACTAAGACATTCAAGAAACATAGAATATAAGAGTTGCAAACCAAATAAGAGCATATTAACACAAATTTTCAGATTTCCAGATTTTGAACCAGTTTGAAAATAATTATGAAAAAATAGTTTTATTGGCCCTCAGTACCTGGCCTCATGTGAGTTTGTAGATAAATAAGTCTAGTTTCAAACTCAATTTACGAAAGTATGATAGGTATTTTAGATTTTAAGATAATTCAGAATTACCAAGATCTGTCCAGATTCGTTGACCGTTACGTAAATCGGTTTTTCTCTCAAACCCCTCACTCTCTTGAGTTCAAACAAATTTTAGTTAAAATATAACACCAATATTAAGATTTTGACATAAAATTGGGGTCAAGATTATTTTTCTGAAATTTTATAAAAATAGATAAAGTTGACTGTTTTTCTGGTTCTGTGAGTAACAAACTTATAAAAATTGTTTAGGTTATAAAAACGCATCCTTAGGACCTACAAAAATTACCACATACTCTAGACATACCAAATATTGTACCATAAAAATAGATTTTGAGTTTATGGAGTTTTGATAGGAAAATAAATTCAAGAGAGGGAAATGATTTGCTGCTGGAAATTTAAGAAAGCAAGTGAAGCATACCATTTCTTGATTAATACACACTTATACAAGAGTGTAGGCCTAGACTACAACATATATATACAAAGAGCATGTATTAGGAGGGGAAAAACAAGTGGTAAGAAAACTTGAGAGAAGAGGTGTTGTATGTTTACCTTTGTTGTACAAGACTAACACAATTCTTCCTTTTCCTCTTCTCTTCTCTCTCACTCTCTCCCTCTCTCTTTTTTTCCAAGATCACTCTCTCTCATTCCTCTAGTGAATGGCTGAAAATGTATACAATAAGGGGGAGAAGTGTGCATATATGTATATATATATATAGAGAAAAGATTGGGAAGGTTTCTTGGGGACAAAGTTTTATAAGTTCAAATTGTCAAAAGTTGCCATTATGGCCCCTTTTCATCCATCACAAGTCAACAACTTGGGCTCCAAGACATATATATATATATATAAGATATAGAAGATATTTGTATAACATATTTGTATTTCTAAATATAATATAATACAAGTACATTAATTAATAAAATATTACAATTAAGGGTTGGAATGAAATAAAATAAAAGTATATAGGGACCAAGTCTAAATTTTTGAAACCTTGATATTTAGCATACAATATACTAGCCTTAGAAAATAGTTAAAATAATAAATTTGGATCCTGTTCAATTAAAGCGCAAACAAAGGCGAGAAACCGAGCAAAAACGGTGTTACCGGGAATTAAGATTTTAAAGTGATGAATCTATAATTATAGGGTCTAATAATTAATAATATGGTTTTAAAGGTGATTATTAATCTACTGGGATCGATTAGGGTTTATTTGAATTAATCCGCGATGCTTTCCGATTCTAGGGTTTAAAACGCAATTAAATAAAAATTCAAGGGCTTTGCAAACAGTGCGATGCACAAAATAGCGAGAGTGTAAACAGCACAAAACTGTGCGCTGCGCAAAATAGCGCGAATGTGAACAGCAGAAAACAGTGCGCTGCGCAAAATACCGCGAGTGTAAACTACACAAAACAGTGCGATGCGCAAAATAGCGAGAGTGTAAACAGCCCAAAACAGTGCGATGCGCAAATTAGTACGAGTGTAAACTGCACAAAACAGTGCGATGCGCAAAATAGCGAGACTGTAAACAGCACAAAACGGTGCGATGCGCAAAATAGCGCGAGTGTTAACTGCACAAAACAGTGAGCTGCGCAAAATAGCGCGAGTGTAAACTGCACAAAACAGTGCGATGCACAAAATAGCGCGTTTGATAAACTGCACAAAACAGTGCGATGCGCAAAATAGGGAGAGTGTAAACAGCACAAAACAGTGCGATGCGCAAAATAGCGAGAGTGTAAACTGCACAAAATAGTACGATGCGCAAAATAGCGAGAGTGCAAACTGCACAAAACAGTGCGCTGGGCAAAATAGCACGAGTGGAAACTGCACAAAACGGTGCGATGCGCAAAATAGCGCATTTGATAAACTGCACAAAACAATGTGATGCGCAAAATAGCGCGTTTGATAAACTGCACAAAACAGTGCGATGCGCAAAACAGCGGGAGTGTAAACAGCACAAAACAGTGCGATACGCAAAATAGCGCGAGTGTAAACTGCACAAAATAGTGCGAGGCGCAAAATAGCTCGTTTGGTAAACAGCACAAAACAGTGCGATGCGCAAAATAGCGAGAGTGTAAACAGCACAATATAGTGTGATGCACAAAATAGTACGAGTGTAAACTGCACAAAACAGTACGATGCGCAAAATATCGAGAGTGTAAATTGCACAAAACAGTGCGATGCGCAAAATAGCGCGAGTGTAAACTGTACAAAATAGTGCGATGCGCAAAATAGCGCATTTGATAAACTGCACAAAACAGCGCGATGCGCAAAATAGCGCGAGTGTGAACTGCACAAAACAGTGCGCTGCGCTAAATAGCACGAGTGTAATCTGCACAAAACAGTGCGATGCGCAAAATAGCGCGAGTGTAAACTGCACAAAACAGTGCGATGAGCAAAATAACGCGTTTTGATAAACTACACAAAACAGGGCGATACGCAAAATAGCGAGAGTATAAACAGCACAAAAGTGTGCGATGCGCAAAATAGCCCGAGTATAAACTGCACAAAACAGTGCACCGGGCAAAATAGCACGAGTGTAAACTGCACAAAACAGTGCGATGCGCAAAATAGCGAGAGTGTAAACTGCACAAAATAGTGCGATGCGCAAAATAGCGCGAGTGTAAACTGCACAAAATAGTGCGAGGCGCAAAATAGCTCGTTTGGTAAACAGCACAAAACAGTGCGATGCGCAAAGTAGCGAGAGTGTAAACTGCACAATACAGTGCGATGCGCAAAATAGTACGAGTGTAAACTGCACAAAACAGTGCGATGCGCAAAATATCGAGAGTGTAACCCGCACAAAACAGTGCGATGCGCAAAATAGCGCGAGTGTAAACTGTACAAAATAGTGCGATGCGCAAAATAGAGCATTTGATAAACTGCACAAAACAGCGCGATGCGCAAAATAGCGCGAGTGTGAACTGCACAAAACAGTGCGCTGTGCTAAATAGCGCGAGTGTAATCTGCACAAAATAGTGCGATGCGCAAAATAGCGCGAGTGTAAACTGCACAAAACAGTGCGACGCACAAAATAGCGCGTTTGATAAATTGCACAAAACAGTGCAATGCGCAAAATAGCGAGAGTGTAAACAGCACAAAAGTGTGTGATGCGCAAAATAGCACGAGTGTAAACTGCACAAAACAGTGCGCTCGGCAAAATAGCACGAGTGTATACTGCACGAAACAGTGCGATGCGCAAAATAGCGCGAGTGTAAACTTCACAAAACAGTGCGATGCGCAAAATAGCGCGTTTGAGAAACAGCACAAAAGGGTGCGATGCGCAAAATAGCGAGAGTGTAAACTGCCCAAAACAGTACGATGCGCAAAATAGCGCGAGTGTAAACTGCACAAAACAGTGCGACGGTCAAAATAGCTCGTGTGGTAAACAGCACAAAACAGTGCGATGCAAAAAATAGCGAGAGTGTAAACAGCACAAAACAGTGCGATGCGCAAAATAGCGCGAGTGTAAACTGCACAAAACAGTGCGCTACGCAAAATAGCGCGTGTGTAAACTGCACAAAACAGTGCACTGCGCAAAATAGCGTGAGTGTAAACTGTACAAAATAGTGCGACGCGGAAAATAGCGTGAGTGTAAACTGCACAAAACAGTGCGATGCGCAAAATAGCACGTTTGTAAACTGCACAAACAGTGCGCTGCGCAAAATAACGAGAGTGTAAATAGCACAAAACAGTGCGATGGGCAAAATAGCGCGATTGCAAACGGTACAAAACAGTGCGATGCGCAAAATAGCGCATTTGGTAAACTGCACAAAACAGTGCGATGCGAAAATAGCGGGAGTGTGAACAACACAAACCAGTGCGCTGCGCAAAATACCGCGAGTGTAAACTACACAAAACAGTGCGATGCGCAAAATAGCGAGAGTGTAAACAGCCCAAAACAGTGCGATGCGCAAAATAGTACGAGTGTAAACTGCACAAAATAGTGTTATGCGCAAAATAACGACAGTGTAAACAGCACAAAACAGTGCGATGCGCAAAATAGCGCAAGTGTAAACTGCTCAAAATAGTGCGCTGCGCAAAATAACGCGAGTGTAAACTGCACAAAACAGTGCGATGCGCAAAATAGCGCGTTTGATAAACTGCACAAAACAGTGCGATGCGCAAAATAGCGAGTGTAAATAGCACAAAACAGTGCGATGCGTAAAATAGTGCGAGTGCAAACTGCAAAAAACAGTGCGCTGGGCAAAATAGCACGAGTGTAAACTGCACAAAACAGTGCGATGTGCAAAATAGCGCGAGTGTAAACTGTACAAAACAGTGCATCGCTCAAAATAGCTCGTTTGGTAAACAGCACAAAACAGTGCGATGCAAAAAATAGCGAGAGTGCAAACTGCAAAAAACAGTGCGATGCGCAAAATAGCGCGTTTGATAAACAGCACAAAACAGTGCGATGCGCAAAATAGTACGAGTGTAAACTGCACAAAACAGTGCGATGCGCAAAATATCGAGAGTGTAACCCGCACAAAACAGTGCGATGCGCAAAATAGCGTGAGTGTAAACTGCACAAAACAGTGCGACGCTCAAAATAGCTCGTTTGATAAACTGCACAAAAGAGTGCGATGCGCAAAATAGCGAGAGTGTGAACAACACAATATAGTGCGATGCGCAAAATAGCGCGAGTGTAAACTGCACAAAATAGTGCGAGGCGCAAAATAGCTCGTTTGGTAAACAGCACAAAACAGTGCGATGCGCAAAATAGCGAGAGTGTGAACAACACAATATAGTGCGATGCGCAAAATAGTACGAGTGTAAACTGCACAAAACAGTGCGATGCGCAAAATATCGAGAGTGTAACCCGCACAAAACAGTGCGATGCGCAAAATAGCGCGAGTGTAAACTGTACAAAATAGTGCGATGCGCAAAATAGAGCATTTGATAAACTGCACAAAACAGCGCGATGCGCAAAATAGCGCGAGTGTGAACTGCACAAAACAGTGCGCTGTGCTAAATAGGGCGAGTGTAATCTGCACAAAACAGTGCAATGCGCAAAATAGCGCGAGTGTAAACTGCACAAAACAGTGCGACGCGCAAAATAGCGCGTTTGATAAACTGCACAAAACAGTGCGATGCGCAAAATAGCGAGAGTGTAAACAGCACAAAAGTGTGTGATGCGCAAAATAGCACGAGTGTAAACTGCACAAAACAGTGCGATGCGAAAAATAGCGAGAGTGAAAACTGCACAAAACAGTGCGATGCGCAAAATAGCGCGAGTGTAAACTGCACAAAATAGTGCGATGCGGAAAATAGCGTGAGTGTAAACTGCACAAAACAGTGCGATGCGCAAAATAGCACGTGTGTAAACTGCACAAAACAGTGCACTGCGCAAAATAGCGCGAGTGTAAACTGTACAAAATAGTGCGATGCGGAAAATAGCGTGAGTGTAAACTGCACAAAACAGTGCGATGCGCAAAATAGCACGTTTGATAAATAGCACAAAACAGTGCGATGCGCAAAATAGCGCTAGTGTAAACTGCACAAACAGTGCGCTGCGCAAAATAACGAGAGTGTAAATAGCACAAAACAGTGCGATGGGCAAAATAGCCCGATTGCAAACGGTACAAAACAGTGCGATGCGCAAAATAGCGCATTTGATAAACTGCACAAAACAGTGCGATGCGAAAATAGCGTGAGTGTGAACAACACAAACCAGTGCGCTGCGCAAAATACCGCGAGTGTAAACTACACAAAACAGTGCGATGCGCAAAACAGCGAGAGTGTAAACAGCCCAAAACAGTGCGATGCGCAAAATAGTACGAGTGTAAATTGCACAAAATAGTGTGATGCGCAAAATAACGACAGTATAAACAGCACAAAACAGTGCGATGCGCAAAATAGCGCAAGTGTAAACTGCTCAAAATAGTGCGCTGCGCAAAATAACACGAGTGTAAGCTGCACAAAACAGTGCGATGCGCAAAATAGCGCGTTTCATAAACTGCACAAAACAGTGCGATGCGCAAAATAGCGAGTGTAAATAGCACAAAACAGTGCGATGCGTAAAATAGCGCGAGTGCAAACGGCAAAAAACAGTGCGCTGGGCAAAATAGCACGAGTGTAAAGTGCACAAAACAGTGCGATGTGCAAAATAGCGCGAGTGTAAACTGTACAAAACAGTGCATCGCTCAAAATAGCTCGTTTGGTAAACAGCACAAAACAGTGCGATGCAAAAAATAGCGAGAGTGCAAACTGCACAAAACAGTGCGATGCGCAAAATAGCGCGTTTGATAAACAGCACAAAACAGTGCGATGCGCAAAATAGTACGAGTGTAAACTGCACAAAACAGTGCGATGCGCAAAATAGTACGAGTGTAAACTGCACAAAACAGTGCGATGCGCAAAATATCGAGAGTGTAACCCGCACAAAACAGTGCGATGCGCAAAATAGCGCGAGTGTAAACTGTACAAAATAGTGCGATGCGCAAAATAGAGCATTTGATAAACTGCACAAAACAGCGCGATGCGCAAAATAGCGCGAGTGTGAGCTACACAAAACAGTGCACTGTGCTAAATAGCACGAGTGTAATCTGCACAAAACAGTGCAATGCGCAAAATAGCGCGAGTGTAAACTGCACTAAACAGTGCGACGCACAAAATAGCGCGTTTGATAAACTGCACAAAACAGTGCGATGCGCAAAATAGCGCGAGTGTAAACTGCACAAAACAGTGCGCTCGGCAAAATAGCACGAGTGTAAACTGCACAAAACAGTGCGATGCGCAAAATAGTGCGAGTGTAAACTTCACAAAACAGTGCGATGCGCAAAATAGCGCGTTTGATAAACAGCACAAAGGGGTGCGATGCGCAAAATAGCGAGAGTGTAAACTGCACAAAACAGTGCGATGCGCAAAATAGCGCGAGTGTAAACTGCACAAAACAGTGCGACGGTCAAAATAGCTCGTTTGGTAAACAGCACAAAACAGTGCGATGCAAAAAATAGCGAGAGTGTAAACAGTACAAAACTGTGCGATGCGCAAAATAGTACGAGTGTAAACTGCACAAAACAGTGCGATGCGCAAAATAGCGAGAGTGTAAACAGCACAAAACAGTGCGATGCGCAAAATTGCGAGACAGTAAACTGCACAAAACAGTGCGCTACGCAAAATAGCGCGTGTGTAAACTGCACAAAACAGTGCACTGGGCAAAATAGCGCGAGTGTAAACTGTACAAAATAGTGCGACGCGGAAAATAGCGTGAGTGTAAACTGCACAAAACAGTGCGATGCGCAAAATAGCACGTTTGATAAATAGCACAAAACAGTGCGATGCGGAAAATAGCGCTAGTGTAAACTGCACAAACAGTGCGCTGCGCAAAATAACGAGAGTGTAAATAGCACAAAACAGTGCGATGGGCAAAATAGCGCGATTGCAAACGGTACAAAACAGTGCGATGCGCAAAATAGCGCATTTGATAAACTGCACAAAACAGTGCGATGCGAAAATAGCGTGAGTGTGAACAGCACAAACCAGTGCGCTGCGCAAAATACCGCGAGTGTAAACTACACAAAATGCGCAAAATAGCGAGAGTGTAAACAGCCCAAAACAGTGCGATGCGCAAAATAGTACGAGTGTAAATTGCACAAAAGAGTGTGATGCGCAAAATAACGACAGTTTAAACAGCACAAAACAGTGCGATGCGCAAAATAGCGCAAGTGTAAACTGCTCAAAATAGTGCGCTGCGCAAAATAACGCGAGTGTAAGCAGCACAAAACAGTGCGATGCGCAAAATAGCGCGTTTCATAAACTGCACAAAACAGTGCGATGCGCAAAATAGCGAGTGTAAATAGCACAAAACAGTGCGATGCGTAAAATAGCGCGAGTGCAAACTGCAAAAAACAGTGCGCTGGGCAAAATAGCACGAGTGTAAACTGCACAAAACATTGCGATGTGCAAAATAGCGCGAGTGTAAACTGTACAAAACAGTGGATCGCTCAAAATAGCTCGTTTGGTAAACAGCACAAAACAGTGCGATGCAAAAAATAGCGAGAGTGCAAACTGCACAAAACAGTGCGATGCGCAAAATAGCGCGTTTGGTAAACTGCACAAAATAGTGCGATGCGCAAAATAGCGAGAGTGTAAACAGCACAAAACAGTGCGATGCGCAAAATAGTACGAGTGTAAACTGCACAAAACAGTGCGATGCGCAAAATATCGAGAGTGTAACCCGCACAAAACAGTGCGATGCGCAAAATAGCGCGAGTGTAAACTGTACAAAATAGTGCGATGCGCAAAATAGAGCATTTGATAAACTGCACAAAACAACGCGATGCGCAAAATAGCGCGAGTGTGAACTGCACAAAACAGTGCGCTGTGCTAAATAGCGCGATTGTAATCTGCACAAAACAGTGCGACGCGCAAAATAGCGCGAGTGTAAACTGCACAAAACAGTGCGACGCGCAAAATAGCGCGTTTGATAAACTGCACAAAACAGTGCGATGCGCATAATAGCGAGAGTGTAAACAGCGCAAAAGTGTGCGATGCGCAAAATAGCGCGAGTGTAAACTGCACAAAACAGTGCGCTCGGCAAAATGGCACGAGTGTAAACTGCACAAAACAGTGCGATGCGCCAAATAGCACGCTTGATAAACAGCACAAAACAGTGCGATGCGCAAAATAGCGCTAGTGTAAACTGCACAAACAGTGCGCTGCGCAAAATAACGAGAGTGTAAATAGCACAAACCAGTGCGATGTGCAAAATAGCGCGATTGCAAACGGTACAAAACAGTGCGATGCGCAAAATAGCGCATTTGATAAACTGCACAAAACAGTGCGATGCGAAAATAGCGCGAGTGTGAACAGCACAAACCAGTGCGCTGCGTAAAATACCGCGAGTGTAAACTACACAAAACAGTGCGATGCGCAAAATAGCGAGAGTGTAAACAGCCCAAAACAGTGCGATGCGCAAAATAGTACGAGTGTAAACTGCACAAAATAGTGCGATGCGCAAAATAGTACGAGTGTAAACTGCACAAAATAGTGTGATGCGCAAAATAACGACAGTGTAAACAGCACAAAACAGTGCGATGCGCAAAATAGCGCAAGTGTAAACTGCTCGAAATAGTGCGCTGCGCAAAATAACGCGAGTGTAAACTGCACAAAACAGTGCGATGCGCAAAATAGCGCGTTTGATAAACTGCACAAAACAGTGCGATGCGCAAAATAGCGAGAGTGTAAATAGCACAAAACAATGCGATGCGCAAAATAGCACGAGTGCAAACTGCACAAAACAGTGCGCTGGGCAAAATAGCACGAGTGTAAACTGCACAAAACAGTGCGATGTCCAAAATAGCGCGAGTGTAAACTGCACAAAACAGTGCATCGCTCAAAATAGCTCGTTTGGTAAACAGCACAAAACAGTGCGATGCAAAAAATAGCGACAGTGCAAACTGCACAAAACAGTGCGATGCGCAAAATAGCGCGTTTGGTAAACTGCACAAAACAGTGCGATGCGCAAAATAGCGAGAGTGTAAACTGCACAAAATAGTGCGATGCGCAAAATAGCGCGAGTGTAAACTGCACAAAATAGTGCGAGGCGCAAAATAGCTCGTTTGGTAAACAGCACAAAACAGTGCGATGCGCAAAATAGCGAGAGTGTGAACAACACAATATAGTGCGATGCGCAAAATAGTACGAGTGTAAACTGCACAAAACAGTGCGATGCGCAAAATATCGAGAGTGTAACCCGCACAAAACAGTGCGATGCGCAAAATAGCGCGAGTGTAAACTGTACAAAATAGTGCGATGCGCAAAATAGAGCATTTGATAAACTGCACAAAACAGCGCGATGCGCAAAATAGCGCGAGTGTGAACTGCACAAAACAGTGCGCTGTGCTAAATAGGGCGAGTGTAATCTGCACAAAACAGTGCAATGCGCAAAATAGCGCGAGTGTAAACTGCACAAAACAGTGCGACGCGCAAAATAGCGCGTTTGATAAACTGCACAAAACAGTGCGATGCGCAAAATAGCGAGAGTGTAAACAGCACAAAAGTGTGTGATGCGCAAAGTAGCACGAGTGTAAACTGCACAAAACAGTGCGATGCGCAAAATAGCGAGAGTGAAAACTGCACAAAACAGTGCGATGCGCAAAATAGCGCGAGTGTAAACTGCACAAAATAGTGCGATGCGGAAAATAGCGTGAGTGTAAACTGCACAAAACAGTGCGATGCGCAAAATAGCACGTGTGTAAACTGCACAAAACAGTGCACTGCGCAAAATAGCGCGAGTGTAAACTGTACAAAATAGTGCGATGCGGAAAATAGCGTGAGTGTAAACTGCACAAAACAGTGCGATGCGCAAAATAGCACGTTTGATAAATAGCACAAAACAGTGCGATGCGCAAAATAGCGCTAGTGTAAACTGCACAAACAGTGCGCTGCGCAAAATAACGAGAGTGTAAATAGCACAAAACAGTGCGATGGGCAAAATAGCCCGATTGCAAACGGTACAAAACAGTGCGATGCGCAAAATAGCGCATTTGATAAACTGCACAAAACAGTGCGATGCGAAAATAGCGTGAGTGTGAACAACACAAACCAGTGCGCTGTGCAAAATACCGCGAGTGTAAACTACACAAAACAGTGCGATGCGCAAAACAGCGAGAGTGTAAACAGCCCAAAACAGTGCGATGCGCAAAATAGTACGAGTGTAAATTGCACAAAATAGTGTGATGCGCAAAATAACGACAGTATAAACAGCACAAAACAGTGCGATGCGCAAAATAGCGCAAGTGTAAACTGCTCAAAATAGTGCGCTGCGCAAAATAACACGAGTGTAAGCTGCACAAAACAGTGCGATGCGCAAAATAGCGCGTTTCATAAACTGCACAAAACAGTGCGATGCGCAAAATAGCGAGTGTAAATAGCACAAAACAGTGCGATGCGTAAAATAGCGCGAGTGCAAACGGCAAAAAACAGTGCGCTGGGCAAAATAGCACGAGTGTAAAGTGCACAAAACAGTGCGATGTGCAAAATAGCGCGAGTGTAAACTGTACAAAACAGTGCATCGCTCAAAATAGCTCGTTTGGTAAACAGCACAAAACAGTGCGATGCAAAAAATAGCGAGAGTGCAAACTGCACAAAACAGTGCGATGCGCAAAATAGCGCGTTTGATAAACAGCACAAAACAGTGCGATGCGCAAAATAGTACGAGTGTAAACTGCACAAAACAGTGCGATGCGCAAAATAGTACGAGTGTAAACTGCACAAAACAGTGCGATGCGCAAAATATCGAGAGTGTAACCCGCACAAAACAGTGCGATGCGCAAAATAGCGCGAGTGTAAACTGTACAAAATAGTGCGATGCGCAAAATAGAGCATTTGATAAACTGCACAAAACAGCGCGATGCGCAAAATAGCGCGAGTGTGAGCTACACAAAACAGTGCACTGTGCTAAATAGCACGAGTGTAATCTGCACAAAACAGTGCAATGCGCAAAATAGCGCGAGTGTAAACTGCACTAAACAGTGCGACGCACAAAATAGCGCGTTTGATAAACTGCACAAAACAGTGCGATGCGCAAAATAGCGCGAGTGTAAACTGCACAAAACAGTGCGCTCGGCAAAATAGCACGAGTGTAAACTGCACAAAACAGTGCGATGCGCAAAATAGTGCGAGTGTAAACTTCACAAAACAGTGCGATGCGCAAAATAGCGCGTTTGATAAACAGCACAAAGGGGTGCGATGCGCAAAATAGCGAGAGTGTAAACTGCACAAAACAGTGCGATGCGCAAAATAGCGCGAGTGTAAACTGCACAAAACAGTGCGACGGTCAAAATAGCTCGTTTGGTAAACAGCACAAAACAGTGCGATGCAAAAAATAGCGAGAGTGTAAACAGTACAAAACTGTGCGATGCGCAAAATAGTACGAGTGTAAACTGCACAAAACAGTGCGATGCGCAAAATAGCGAGAGTGTAAACAGCACAAAACAGTGCGATGCGCAAAATTGCGAGACAGTAAACTGCACAAAACAGTGCGCTACGCAAAATAGCGCGTGTGTAAACTGCACAAAACAGTGCACTGGGCAAAATAGCGCGAGTGTAAACTGTACAAAATAGTGCGACGCGGAAAATAGCGTGAGTGTAAACTGCACAAAACAGTGCGATGCGCAAAATAGCACGTTTGATAAATAGCACAAAACAGTGCGATGCGGAAAATAGCGCTAGTGTAAACTGCACAAACAGTGCGCTGCGCAAAATAACGAGAGTGTAAATAGCACAAAACAGTGCGATGGGCAAAATAGCGCGATTGCAAACGGTACAAAACAGTGCGATGCGCAAAATAGCGCATTTGATAAACTGCACAAAACAGTGCGATGCGAAAATAGCGTGAGTGTGAACGGCACAAACCAGTGCGCTGCGCAAAATACCGCGAGTGTAAACTACACAAAACAGTGCGATGCGCAAAATAGCGAGAGTGTAAACAGCCCAAAACAGTGCGATGCGCAAAATAGTACGAGTGTAAATTGCACAAAAGAGTGTGATGCGCAAAATAACGACAGTTTAAACAGCACAAAACAGTGCGATGCGCAAAATAGCGCAAGTGTAAACTGCTCAAAATAGTGCGCTGCGCAAAATAACGCGAGTGTAAGCAGCACAAAACAGTGCGATGCGCAAAATAGCGCGTTTCATAAACTGCACAAAATACTGCGATGCGCAAAATAGCGAGTGTAAATAGCACAAAACAGTGCGATGCGTAAAATAGCGCGAGTGCAAACTGCAAAAAACAGTGCGCTGGGCAAAATAGCACGAGTGTAAACTGCACAAAACATTGCGATGTGCAAAATAGCGCGAGTGTAAACTGTACAAAACAGTGCATCGCTCAAAATAGCTCGTTTGGTAAACAGCACAAAACAGTGCGATGCAAAAAATAGCGAGAGTGCAAACTGCACAAAACAGTGCGATGCGCAAAATAGCGCGTTTGGTAAACTGCACAAAACAGTGCGATGCGCAAAATAGCGAGAGTGTAAACAGCACAAAACAGTGCGATGCGCAAAATAGTACGAGTGTAAACTGCACAAAACAGTGCGATGCGCAAAATATCGAGAGTGTAACCCGCACAAAACAGTGCGATGCGCAAAATAGCGCGAGTGTAAACTGTACAAAATAGTGCGATGCGCAAAATAGAGCATTTGATAAACTGCACAAAACAGCGCGATGCGCAAAATAGCGCGAGTGTGAACTGCACAAAACAGTGCGCTGTGCTAAATAGCGCGAGTGTAATCTGCACAAAACAGTGCGACGCGCAAAATAGCGCGAGTGTAAACTGCACAAAACAGTGCGACGCGCAAAATAGCGCGTTTGATAAACTGCACAAAACAGTGCGATGCGCATAATAGCGAGAGTGTAAACAGCGCAAAAGTGTGCGATGCGCAAAATAGCGCGAGTGTAAACTGCACAAAACAGTGCGCTCGGCAAAATGGCACGAGTGTAAACTGCACAAAACAGTGCGATGCGCAAAATAGCACGCTTGATAAATAGCACAAAACAGTGCGATGCGCAAAATAGCGCTAGTGTAAACTGCACAAACAGTGCGCTGCGCAAAATAACGAGAGTGTAAGTAGCACAAACCAGTGCGATGTGCAAAATAGCGCGATTGCAAACGGTACAAAACAGTGCGATGCGCAAAATAGCGCATTTGATAAACTGCACAAAACAGTGCGATGCGAAAATAGCGCGAGTGTGAACAGCACAAACCAGTGCGCTGCGTAAAATACCGCGAGTGTAAACTACACAAAACAGTGCGATGCGCAAAATAGCGAGAGTGTAAACAGCCCAAAACAGTGCGATGCGCAAAATAGTACGAGTGTAAACTGCACAAAATAGTGCGATGCGCAAAATAGTACGAGTGTAAACTGCACAAAATAGTGTGATGCGCAAAATAACGACAGTGTAAACAGCACAAAACAGTGCGATGCGCAAAATAGCGCAAGTGTAAACTGCTCAAAATAGTGCGCTGCGCAAAATAACGCGAGTGTAAACTGCACAAAACAGTGCGATGCGCAAAATAGCGCGTTTGATAAACTGCACAAAACAGTGCGATGCGCAAAATAGCGAGAGTGTAAATAGCACAAAACAGTGCGATGCGCAAAATAGCACGAGTGCAAACTGCACAAAACAGTGCGCTGGGCAAAATAGCACGAGTGTAAACTGCACAAAACAGTGCGATGTCCAAAATAGCGCGAGTGTAAACTGCACAAAACAGTGCATCGCTCAAAATAGCTCGTTTGGTAAACAGCACAAAATAGTGCGATGCGCAAAATATCGAGAGTGTAACCCGCACAAAACAGTGCGATGCGCAAAATAGCGCGAGTGTAAACTGTACAAAATAGTGCGATGCGCAAAATAGAGCATTTGATAAACTGCACAAAACAGCGCGATGCGCAAAATAGCGCGAGTGTGAACTGCACAAAACAGTGCGCTGTGCTAAATAGGGCGAGTGTAATCTGCACAAAACAGTGCAATGCGCAAAATAGCGCCAGTGTAAACTGCACAAAACAGTGCGACGCGCAAAATAGCGCGTTTGATAAACTGCACAAAACAGTGCGATGCGCAAAATAGCGAGAGTGTAAACAGCACAAAAGTGTGTGATGCGCAAAGTAGCACGAGTGTAAACTGCACAAAACAGTGCGATGCGCAAAATAGCGCGAGTGTAAACTGCACAAAATAGTGCGATGCGGAAAATAGCGTGAGTGTAAACTGCACAAAACAGTGCGATGCGCAAAATAGCACGTGTGTAAACTGCACAAAACAGTGCACTGCGCAAAATAGCGCGAGTGTAAACTGTACAAAATAGTGCGATGCGGAAAATAGCGTGAGTGTAAACTGCACAAAACAGTGCGATGCGCAAAATAGCACGTTTGATAAATAGCACAAAACAGTGCGATGCGCAAAATAGCGCTAGTGTAAACTGCACAAACAGTGCGCTGCGCAAAATAACGAGAGTGTAAATAGCACAAAACAGTGCGATGGGCAAAATAGCCCGATTGCAAACGGTACAAAACAGTGCGATGCGCAAAATAGCGCATTTGATAAACTGCACAAAACAGTGCGATGCGAAAATAGCGTGAGTGTGAACAACACAAACCAGTGCGCTGCGCAAAATACCGCGAGTGTAAACTACACAAAACAGTGCGATGCGCAAAACAGCGAGAGTGTAAACAGCCCAAAACAGTGCGATGCGCAAAATAGTACGAGTGTAAATTGCACAAAATAGTGTGATGCGCAAAATAACGACAGTATAAACAGCACAAAACAGTGCGATGCGCAAAATAGCGCAAGTGTAAACTGCTCAAAATAGTGCGCTGCGCAAAATAACACGAGTGTAAGCTGCACAAAACAGTGCGATGCGCAAAATAGCGCGTTTCATAAACTGCACAAAACAGTGCGATGCGCAAAATAGCGAGTGTAAATAGCACAAAACAGTGCGATGCGTAAAATAGCGCGAGTGCAAACGGCAAAAAACAGTGCGCTGGGCAAAATAGCACGAGTGTAAAGTGCACAAAACAGTGCGATGTGCAAAATAGCGCGAGTGTAAACTGTACAAAACAGTGCATCGCTCAAAATAGCTCGTTTGGTAAACAGCACAAAACAGTGCGATGCAAAAAGTAGCGAGAGTGCAAACTGCACAAAACAGTGCGATGCGCAAAATAGCGCGTTTGATAAACAGCACAAAACAGTGCCATGCGCAAAATAGTACGAGTGTAAACTGCACAAAACAGTGCGATGCGCAAAATATCGAGAGTGTAACCCGCACAAAACAGTGCGATGCGCAAAATAGCGCGAGTGTAAACTGTACAAAATAGTGCGATGCGCAAAATAGAGCATTTGATAAACTGCACAAAACAGCGCGATGCGCAAAATAGCGCGAGTGTGAGCTACACAAAACAGTGCACTGTGCTAAATAGCACGAGTGTAATCTGCACAAAACAGTGCAATGCGCAAAATAGCGCGAGTGTAAACTGCACTAAACAGTGCGACGCACAAAATAGCGCGTTTGATAAACTGCACAAAACAGTGCGATGCGCAAAATAGCGCGAGTGTAAACTGCACAAAACAGTGCGCTCGGCAAAATAGCACGAGTGTAAACTGCACAAAACAGTGCAATGCGCAAAATAGTGCGAGTGTAAACTTCACAAAACAGTGCGATGCGCAAAATAGCGCGTTTGATAAACAGCACAAAGGGGTGCGATGCGCAAAATAGCGAGAGTGTAAACTGCACAAAACAGTGCGATGCGCAAAATAGCGCGAGTGTAAACTGCACAAAACAGTGCGACGGTCAAAATAGCTCGTTTGGTAAACAGCACAAAACAGTGCGATGCAAAAAATAGCGAGAGTGTAAACAGTACAAAACTGTGCGATGCGCAAAATAGTACGAGTGTAAACTGCACAAAACAGTGCGATGCGCAAAATAGCGAGAGTGTAAACAGCACAAAACAGTGCGATGCGCAAAATTGCGAGACTGTAAACTGCACAAAACAGTGCGCTACGCAAAATAGCGCGTGTGTAAACTGCACAAAACAGTGCACTGGGCAAAATAGCGCGAGTGTAAACTGTACAAAATAGTGCGATGCGGAAAATAGCGTGAGTGTAAACTGCACAAAACAGTGCGATGCGCAAAATAGCACGTTTGATAAATAGCACAAAACAGTGCGATGCGGAAAATAGCGCTAGTGTAAACTGCACAAACAGTGCGCTGCGCAAAATAACGAGAGTGTAAATAGCACAAAACAGTGCGATGGGCAAAATAGCGCGATTGCAAACGGTACAAAACAGTGCGATGCGCAAAATAGCGCATTTGATAAACTGCACAAAACAGTGCGATGCGAAAATAGCGTGAGTGTGAACAGCACAAACCAGTGCGCTGCGCAAAATACCGCGAGTGTAAACTACACAAAACAGTGCGATGCGCAAAATAGCGAGAGTGTAAACAGCCCAAAACAGTGCGATGCGCAAAATAGTACGAGTGTAAATTGCACAAAAGAGTGTGATGCGCAAAATAACGACAGTTTAAACAGCACAAAACAGTGCGATGCGCAAAATAGCGCAAGTGTAAACTGCTCAAAATAGTGCGCTGCGCAAAATAACGCGAGTGTAAGCAGCACAAAACAGTGCGATGCGCAAAATAGCGCGTTTCATAAACTGCACAAAATAGTGCGATGCGCAAAATAGCGAGTGTAAATAGCACAAAACAGTGCGATGCGTAAAATAGCGCGAGTGCAAACTGCAAAAAACAGTGCGCTGGGCAAAATAGCACGAGTGTAAACTGCACAAAACATTGCGATGTGCAAAATAGCGCGAGTGTAAACTGTACAAAACAGTGCATCGCTCAAAATAGCTCGTTTGGTAAACAGCACAAAACAGTGCGATGCAAAAAATAGCGAGAGTGCAAACTGCACAAAACAGTGCGATGCGCAAAATAGCGCGTTTGGTAAACTGCACAAAACAGTGCGATGCGCAAAATAGCGAGAGTGTAAACAGCACAAAACAGTGCGATGCGCAAAATAGTACGAGTGTAAACTGCACAAAACAGTGCGATGCGCAAAATATCGAGAGTGTAACCCGCACAAAACAGTGCGATGCGCAAAATAGCGCGAGTGTAAACTGTACAAAATAGTGCGATGCGCAAAATAGAGCATTTGATAAACTGCACAAAACAGCGCGATGCGCAAAATAGCGCGAGTGTGAACTGCACAAAACAGTGCGCTGTGCTAAATAGCGCGAGTGTAATCTGCACAAAACAGTGCGACGCGCAAAATAGCGCGAGTGTAAACTGCACAAAACAGTGCGACGCGCAAAATAGCGCGTTTGATAAACTGCACAAAACAGTGCGATGCGCATAATAGCGAGAGTGTAAACAGCGCAAAAGTGTGCGATGCGCAAAATAGCGCGAGTGTAAACTGCACAAAACAGTGCGCTCGGCAAAATGGCACGAGTGTAAACTGCACAAAACAGTGCGATGCGCAAAATAGCACGCTTGATAAATAGCACAAAACAGTGCGATGCGCAAAATAGCGCTAGTGTAAACTGCACAAACAGTGCGCTGCGCAAAATAACGAGAGTGTAAATAGCACAAACCAGTGCGATGTGCAAAATAGCGCGATTGCAAACGGTACAAAACAGTGCGATGCGCAAAATAGCGCATTTGATAAACTGCACAAAACAGTGCGATGCGAAAATAGCGTGAGTGTGAACAGCACAAACCAGTGCGCTGCGCAAAATACCGCGAGTGTAAACTAGACAAAACAGTGCGATGCGCAAAATAGCGAGAGTGTAAACAGCCCAAAACAGTGCGATGCGCAAAATAGTACGAGTGTAAATTGCACAAAAGAGTGTGATGCGCAAAATAACGACAGTTTAAACAGCACAAAACAGTGCGATGCGCAAAATAGCGCAAGTGTAAACTGCTCAAAATAGTGCGCTGCGCAAAATAACGCGAGTGTAAGCTGCACAAAACAGTGCGATGCGCAAAATAGCGCGTTTCATAAACTGCACAAAACAGTGCGATGCGCAAAATAGCGAGTGTAAATAGCACAAAACAGTGCGATGCGTAAAATAGCACGAGTGCAAACGGCAAAAAACAGTGCGCTGGGCAAAATAGCACGAGTGTAAAGTGCACAAAACAGTGCGATGTGCAAAATAGCGCGAGTGTAAACTGTACAAAACAGTGCATCGCTCAAAATAGCTCGTTTGGTAAACAGCACAAAACAGTGCGATGCAAAAAGTAGCGAGAGTGCAAACTGCACAAAACAGTGCGATGCGCAAAATAGCGCGTTTGATAAACAGCACAAAGGGGTGCGATGCGCAAAATAGCGAGAGTGTAAACTGCACAAAACAGTGCGATGCGCAAAATAGCGCGAGTGTAAACTGCACAAAACAGTGCGACGGTCAAAATAGCTCGTTTGGTAAACAGCACAAAACAGTGCGATGCAAAAAATAGCGAGAGTGTAAACAGTACAAAACTGTGCGATGCGCAAAATAGTACGAGTGTAAACTGCACAAAACAGTGCGATGCGCAAAATAGCGAGAGTGTAAACAGCACAAAACAGTGCGATGCGCAAAATTGCGAGACTGTAAACTGCACAAAACAGTGCGCTACGCAAAATAGCGCGTGTGTAAACTGCACAAAACAGTGCACTGGGCAAAATAGCGCGAGTGTAAACTGTACAAAATAGTGCGATGCGGAAAATAGCGTGAGTGTAAACTGCACAAAACAGTGCGATGCGCAAAATAGCACGTTTGATAAATAGCACAAAACAGTGCGATGCGGAAAATAGCGCTAGTGTAAACTGCACAAACAGTGCGCTGCGCAAAATAACGAGAGTGTAAATAGCACAAAACAGTGCGATGGGCAAAATAGCGCGATTGCAAACGGTACAAAACAGTGCGATGCGCAAAATAGCGCATTTGATAAACTGCACAAAACAGTGCGATGCGAAAATAGCGTGAGTGTGAACAGCACAAACCAGTGCGCTGCGCAAAATACCGCGAGTGTAAACTACACAAAACAGTGCGATGCGCAAAATAGCGAGAGTGTAAACAGCCCAAAACAGTGCGATGCGCAAAATAGTACGAGTGTAAATTGCACAAAAGAGTGTGATGCGCAAAATAACGACAGTTTAAACAGCACAAAACAGTGCGATGCGCAAAATAGCGCAAGTGTAAACTGCTCAAAATAGTGCGCTGCGCAAAATAACGCGAGTGTAAGCAGCACAAAACAGTGCGATGCGCAAAATAGCGCGTTTCATAAACTGCACAAAATAGTGCGATGCGCAAAATAGCGAGTGTAAATAGCACAAAACAGTGCGATGCGTAAAATAGCGCGAGTGCAAACTGCAAAAAACAGTGCGCTGGGCAAAATAGCACGAGTGTAAACTGCACAAAACATTGCGATGTGCAAAATAGCGCGAGTGTAAACTGTACAAAACAGTGCATCGCTCAAAATAGCTCGTTTGGTAAACAGCACAAAACAGTGCGATGCAAAAAATAGCGAGAGTGCAAACTGCACAAAACAGTGCGATGCGCAAAATAGCGCGTTTGGTAAACTGCACAAAACAGTGCGATGCGCAAAATAGCGAGAGTGTAAACAGCACAAAACAGTGCGATGCGCAAAATAGTACGAGTGTAAACTGCACAAAACAGTGCGATGCGCAAAATATCGAGAGTGTAACCCGCACAAAACAGTGCGATGCGCAAAATAGCGCGAGTGTAAACTGTACAAAATAGTGCGATGCGCAAAATAGAGCATTTGATAAACTGCACAAAACAGCGCGATGCGCAAAATAGCGCGAGTGTGAACTGCACAAAACAGTGCGCTGTGCTAAATAGCGCGAGTGTAATCTGCACAAAACAGTGCGACGCGCAAAATAGCGCGAGTGTAAACTGCACAAAACAGTGCGACGCGCAAAATAGCGCGTTTGATAAACTGCACAAAACAGTGCGATGCGCATAATAGCGAGAGTGTAAACAGCGCAAAAGTGTGCGATGCGCAAAATAGCGCGAGTGTAAACTGCACAAAACAGTGCGCTCGGCAAAATGGCACGAGTGTAAACTGCACAAAACAGTGCGATGCGCAAAATAGCACGCTTGATAAATAGCACAAAACAGTGCGATGCGCAAAATAGCGCTAGTGTAAACTGCACAAACAGTGCGCTGCGCAAAATAACGAGAGTGTAAATAGCACAAACCAGTGCGATGTGCAAAATAGCGCGATTGCAAACGGTACAAAACAGTGCGATGCGCAAAATAGCGCATTTGATAAACTGCACAAAACAGTGCGATGCGAAAATAGCGTGAGTGTGAACAGCACAAACCAGTGCGCTGCGCAAAATACCGCGAGTGTAAACTAGACAAAACAGTGCGATGCGCAAAATAGCGAGAGTGTAAACAGCCCAAAACAGTGCGATGCGCAAAATAGTACGAGTGTAAATTGCACAAAAGAGTGTGATGCGCAAAATAACGACAGTTTAAACAGCACAAAACAGTGCGATGCGCAAAATAGCGCAAGTGTAAACTGCTCAAAATAGTGCGCTGCGCAAAATAACGCGAGTGTAAGCTGCACAAAACAGTGCGATGCGCAAAATAGCGCGTTTCATAAACTGCACAAAACAGTGCGATGCGCAAAATAGCGAGTGTAAATAGCACAAAACAGTGCGATGCGTAAAATAGCACGAGTGCAAACGGCAAAAAACAGTGCGCTGGGCAAAATAGCACGAGTGTAAAGTGCACAAAACAGTGCGATGTGCAAAATAGCGCGAGTGTAAACTGTACAAAACAGTGCATCGCTCAAAATAGCTCGTTTGGTAAACAGCACAAAACAGTGCGATGCAAAAAGTAGCGAGAGTGCAAACTGCACAAAACAGTGCGATGCGCAAAATAGCGCGTTTGATAAACAGCACAAAGGGGTGCGATGCGCAAAATAGCGAGAGTGTAAACTGCACAAAACAGTGCGATGCGCAAAATAGCGCGAGTGTAAACTGCACAAAACAGTGCGACGGTCAAAATAGCTCGTTTGGTAAACAGCACAACACAGTGCGATGCAAAAAATAGCGAGAGTGTAAACAGTACAAAACTGTGCGATGCGCAAAATAGTACGAGTGTAAACTGCACAAAACAGTGCGATGCGCAAAATAGCGAGAGTGTAAACAGCACAAAACAGTGCGATGCGCAAAATTGCGAGACTGTAAACTGCACAAAACAGTGCGCTACGCAAAATAGCGCGTGTGTAAACTGCACAAAACAGTGCACTGGGCAAAATAGCGCGAGTGTAAACTGTACAAAATAGTGCGATGCGGAAAATAGCGTGAGTGTAAACTGCACAAAACAGTGCGATGCGCAAAATAGCACGTTTGATAAATAGCACAAAACAGTGCGATGCGGAAAATAGCGCTAGTGTAAACTGCACAAACAGTGCGCTGCGCAAAATAACGAGAGTGTAAATAGCACAAAACAGTGCGATGGGCAAAATAGCGCGATTGCAAACGGTACAAAACAGTGCGATGCGCAAAATAGCGCATTTGATAAACTGCACAAAACAGTGCGATGCGAAAATAGCGTGAGTGTGAACAGCACAAACCAGTGCGCTGCGCAAAATACCGCGAGTGTAAACTACACAAAACAGTGCGATGCGCAAAATAGCGAGAGTGTAAACAGCCCAAAACAGTGCGATGCGCAAAATAGTACGAGTGTAAATTGCACAAAAGAGTGTGATGCGCAAAATAACGACAGTTTAAACAGCACAAAACAGTGCGATGCGCAAAATAGCGCAAGTGTAAACTGCTCAAAATAGTGCGCTGCGCAAAATAACGCGAGTGTAAGCAGCACAAAACAGTGCGATGCGCAAAATAGCGCGTTTCATAAACTGCACAAAATAGTGCGATGCGCAAAATAGCGAGTGTAAATAGCACAAAACAGTGCGATGCGTAAAATAGCGCGAGTGCAAACTGCAAAAAACAGTGCGCTGGGCAAAATAGCACGAGTGTAAACTGCACAAAACATTGCGATGTGCAAAATAGCGCGAGTGTAAACTGTACAAAACAGTGCATCGCTCAAAATAGCTCGTTTGGTAAACAGCACAAAACAGTGCGATGCAAAAAATAGCGAGAGTGCAAACTGCACAAAACAGTGCGATGCGCAAAATAGCGCGTTTGGTAAACTGCACAAAACAGTGCGATGCGCAAAATAGCGAGAGTGTAAACAGCACAAAACAGTGCGATGCGCAAAATAGTACGAGTGTAAACTGCACAAAACAGTGCGATGCGCAAAATATCGAGAGTGTAACCCGCACAAAACAGTGCGATGCGCAAAATAGCGCGAGTGTAAACTGTACAAAATAGTGCGATGCGCAAAATAGAGCATTTGATAAACTGCACAAAACAGCGCGATGCGCAAAATAGCGCGAGTGTGAACTGCACAAAACAGTGCGCTGTGCTAAATAGCGCGAGTGTAATCTGCACAAAACAGTGCGACGCGCAAAATAGCGCGAGTGTAAACTGCACAAAACAGTGCGACGCGCAAAATAGCGCGTTTGATAAACTGCACAAAACAGTGCGATGCGCATAATAGCGAGAGTGTAAACAGCGCAAAAGTGTGCGATGCGCAAAATAGCGCGAGTGTAAACTGCACAAAACAGTGCGCTCGGCAAAATGGCACGAGTGTAAACTGCACAAAACAGTGCGATGCGCAAAATAGCACGCTTGATAAATAGCACAAAACAGTGCGATGCGCAAAATAGCGCTAGTGTAAACTGCACAAACAGTGCGCTGCGCAAAATAACGAGAGTGTAAATAGCACAAACCAGTGCGATGTGCAAAATAGCGCGATTGCAAACGGTACAAAACAGTGCGATGCGCAAAATAGCGCATTTGATAAACTGCACAAAACAGTGCGATGCGAAAATAGCGTGAGTGTGAACAGCACAAACCAGTGCGCTGCGCAAAATACCGCGAGTGTAAACTAGACAAAACAGTGCGATGCGCAAAATAGCGAGAGTGTAAACAGCCCAAAACAGTGCGATGCGCAAAATAGTACGAGTGTAAATTGCACAAAAGAGTGTGATGCGCAAAATAACGACAGTTTAAACAGCACAAAACAGTGCGATGCGCAAAATAGCGCAAGTGTAAACTGCTCAAAATAGTGCGCTGCGCAAAATAACGCGAGTGTAAGCTGCACAAAACAGTGCGATGCGCAAAATAGCGCGTTTCATAAACTGCACAAAACAGTGCGATGCGCAAAATAGCGAGTGTAAATAGCACAAAACAGTGCGATGCGTAAAATAGCACGAGTGCAAACGGCAAAAAACAGTGCGCTGGGCAAAATAGCACGAGTGTAAAGTGCACAAAACAGTGCGATGTGCAAAATAGCGCGAGTGTAAACTGTACAAAACAGTGCATCGCTCAAAATAGCTCGTTTGGTAAACAGCACAAAACAGTGCGATGCAAAAAGTAGCGAGAGTGCAAACTGCACAAAACAGTGCGATGCGCAAAATAGCGCGTTTGATAAACAGCACAAAACAGTGCGATGCGCAAAATAGTACGAGTGTAAACTGCACAAAACAGTGCGATGCGCAAAATATCGAGAGTGTAACCCGCACAAAACAGTGCGATGCGCAAAATAGCGCGAGTGTAAACTGTACAAAATAGTGCGATGCGCAAAATAGAGCATTTGATAAACTGCACAAAACAGCGCGATGCGCAAAATAGCGCGAGTGTGAGCTACACAAAACAGTGCACTGTGCTAAATAGCACGAGTGTAATCTGCACAAAACAGTGCAATGCGCAAAATAGCGCGAGTGTAAACTGCACTAAACAGTGCGACGCACAAAATAGCGCGTTTGATAAACTGCACAAAACAGTGCGATGCGCAAAATAGCGCGAGTGTAAACTGCACAAAACAGTGCGCTCGGCAAAATAGCACGAGTGTAAACTGCACAAAACAGTGCGATGCGCAAAATAGTGCGAGTGTAAACTTCACAAAACAGTGCGATGCGCAAAATAGCGCGTTTGATAAACAGCACAAAGGGGTGCGATGCGCAAAATAGCGAGAGTGTAAACTGCACAAAACAGTGCGATGCGCAAAATAGCGCGAGTGTAAACTGCACAAAACAGTGCGACGGTCAAAATAGCTCGTTTGGTAAACAGCACAAAACAGTGCGATGCAAAAAATAGCGAGAGTGTAAACAGTACAAAACTGTGCGATGCGCAAAATAGTACGAGTGTAAACTGCACAAAACAGTGCGATGCGCAAAATAGCGAGAGTGTAAACAGCACAAAACAGTGCGATGCGCAAAATTGCGAGACTGTAAACTGCACAAAACAGTGCGCTACGCAAAATAGCGCGTGTGTAAACTGCACAAAACAGTGCACTGGGCAAAATAGCGCGAGGGTAAACTGTACAAAATAGTGCGATGCGGAAAATAGCGTGAGTGTAAACTGCACAAAACAGTGCGATGCGCAAAATAGCACGTTTGATAAATAGCACAAAACAGTGCGATGCGGAAAATAGCGCTAGTGTAAACTGCACAAACAGTGCGCTGCGCAAAATAACGAGAGTGTAAATAGCACAAAACAGTGCGATGGGCAAAATAGCGCGATTGCAAACGGTACAAAACAGTGCGATGCGCAAAATAGCGCATTTGATAAACTGCACAAAACAGTGCGATGCGAAAATAGCGTGAGTGTGAACAGCACAAACCAGTGCGCTGCGCAAAATACCGCGAGTGTAAACTACACAAAACAGTGCGATGCGCAAAATAGCGAGAGTGTAAACAGCCCAAAACAGTGCGATGCGCAAAATAGTACGAGTGTAAATTGCACAAAAGAGTGTGATGCGCAAAATAACGACAGTTTAAACAGCACAAAACAGTGCGATGCGCAAAATAGCGCAAGTGTAAACTGCTCAAAATAGTGCGCTGCGCAAAATAACGCGAGTGTAAGCAGCACAAAACAGTGCGATGCGCAAAATAGCGCGTTTCATAAACTGCACAAAATAGTGCGATGCGCAAAATAGCGAGTGTAAATAGCACAAAACAGTGCGATGCGTAAAATAGCGCGAGTGCAAACTGCAAAAAACAGTGCGCTGGGCAAAATAGCACGAGTGTAAACTGCACAAAACATTGCGATGTGCAAAATAGCGCGAGTGTAAACTGTACAAAACAGTGCATCGCTCAAAATAGCTCGTTTGGTAAACAGCACAAAACAGTGCGATGCAAAAAATAGCGAGAGTGCAAACTGCACAAAACAGTGCGATGCGCAAAATAGCGCGTTTGGTAAACTGCACAAAACAGTGCGATGCGCAAAATAGCGAGAGTGTAAACAGCACAAAACAGTGCGATGCGCAAAATAGTACGAGTGTAAACTGCACAAAACAGTGCGATGCGCAAAATATCGAGAGTGTAACCCGCACAAAACAGTGCGATGCGCAAAATAGCGCGAGTGTAAACTGTACAAAATAGTGCGATGCGCAAAATAGAGCATTTGATAAACTGCACAAAACAGCGCGATGCGCAAAATAGCGCGAGTGTGAACTGCACAAAACAGTGCGCTGTGCTAAATAGCGCGAGTGTAATCTGCACAAAACAGTGCGACGCGCAAAATAGCGCGAGTGTAAACTGCACAAAACAGTGCGACGCGCAAAATAGCGCGTTTGATAAACTGCACAAAACAGTGCGATGCGCATAATAGCGAGAGTGTAAACAGCGCAAAAGTGTGCGATGCGCAAAATAGCGCGAGTGTAAACTGCACAAAACAGTGCGCTCGGCAAAATGGCACGAGTGTAAACTGCACAAAACAGTGCGATGCGCAAAATAGCACGCTTGATAAATAGCACAAAACAGTGCGATGCGCAAAATAGCGCTAGTGTAAACTGCACAAACAGTGCGCTGCGCAAAATAACGAGAGTGTAAATAGCACAAACCAGTGCGATGTGCAAAATAGCGCGATTGCAAACGGTACAAAACAGTGCGATGCGCAAAATAGCGTATTTGATAAACTGCACAAAACAGTGCGATGCGAAAATAGCGCGAGTGTGAACAGCACAAACCAGTGCGCTGCGTAAAATACCGCGAGTGTAAACTACACAAAACAGTGCGATGCGCAAAATAGCGAGAGTGTAAACAGCCCAAAACAGTGCGATGCGCAAAATAGTACGAGTGTAAACTGCACAAAATAGTGCGATGCGCAAAATAGTACGAGTGTAAACTGCACAAAATAGTGTGATGCGCAAAATAACGACAGTGTAAACAGCACAAAACAGTGCGATGCGCAAAATAGCGCAAGTGTAAACTGCTCAAAATAGTGCGCTGCGCAAAATAACGCGAGTGTAAACTGCACAAAACAGTGCGATGCGCAAAATAGCGCGTTTGATAAACTGCACAAAACAGTGCGATGCGCAAAATAGCGAGAGTGTAAATAGCACAAAACAGTGCGATGCGCAAAATAGCACGAGTGCAAACTGCACAAAACAGTGCGCTGGGCAAAATAGCACGAGTGTAAACTGCACAAAACAGTGCGATGTCCAAAATAGCGCGAGTGTAAACTGCACAAAACAGTGCATCGCTCAAAATAGCTCGTTTGGTAAACAGCACAAAACAGTGCGATGCGCAAAATATCGAGAGTGTAACCCGCACAAAACAGTGCGATGCGCAAAATAGCGCGAGTGTAAACTGTACAAAATAGTGCGATGCGCAAAATAGAGCATTTGATAAACTGCACAAAACAGCGCGATGCGCAAAATAGCGCGAGTGTGAACTGCACAAAACAGTGCGCTGTGCTAAATAGGGCGAGTGTAATCTGCACAAAACAGTGCAATGCGCAAAATAGCGCGAGTGTAAACTGCACAAAACAGTGCGACGCGCAAAATAGCGCGTTTGATAAACTGCACAAAACAGTGCGATGCGCAAAATAGCGAGAGTGTAAACAGCACAAAAGTGTGTGATGCGCAAAATAGCACGAGTGTAAACTGCACAAAACAGTGCGATGCGCAAAATAGCGCGAGTGTAAACTTCACAAAACAGTGCGATGCGCAAAATAGCGCATTTGATAAACAGCACAAAAGGGTGCGATGCGCAAAATAGCGAGAGTGAAAACTGCACAAAACAGTGCGGTGCGCAAAATAGCGCGAGTGTAAACTGCACAAAATAGTGCGATGCGGAAAATACCGTCAGTGTAAACTGCACAAAACAGTGCGATGCGCAAAATAGCACGTGTGTAAACTGCACAAAACAGTGCACTGCGCAAAATAGCGCGAGTGTAAACTGTACAAAATAGTGCGATGCGGAAAATAGCGTGAGTGTAAACTGCACAAAACAGTGCGATGCGCAAAATAGCACGTTTGATAAATAGCACAAAACAGTGCGATTCGCAAAATAGCGCTAGTGTAAACTGCACAAACAGTGCGCTGCGCAAAATAACGAGAGTGTAAATAGCACAAAACAGTGCGATGGGCAAAATAGCGCGATTGCAAACGGTACAAAACAGTGCGATGCGGAAAATAGCGCATTTGATAAACTGCACAAAACAGTGCGATGCGAAAATAGCATGAGTGTGAACAGCACAAACCAGTGCGCTGCGCAAAATACCGCGAGTGTAAACTACACAAAACAGTGCGATGCGCAAAATAGCGAGAGTGTAAACAGCCCAAAACAGTGCGATGCGCAAAATAGTACGAGTGTAAATTGCACAAAATAGTGTGATGCGCAAAATAACGACAGTATAAACGGCACAAAACAGTGCGATGCGCAAAATAGCGCAAGTGTAAACTGCTCAAAATAGTGCGCTGCGCAAAATAACGCGAGTGTAAGCTGCACAAAACAGTGCGATGCGCAAAATAGCGCGTTTCATAAACTGCACAAAACAGTGCGATGCGCAAAATAGCGAGTGTAAATAGCACAAAACAGTGCGATGCGTAAAATAATGCGAGTGCAAACTGCAAAAAACAGTGCGCTGGGCAAAATAGCACGAGTGTAAACTGCACAAAACAGTGCGATGTGCAAAATAGCGCGAGTGTAAACTGTACAAAACAGTGCATCGCTCAAAATAGCTCGTTTGGTAAACAGCACAAAACAGTGCGATGCAAAAAATAGCGAGAGTGCAAACTGCACAAAACAGTGCGATGCGCAAAATAGCGCGTTTGATAAACAGCACAAAACAGTGCAATGCGCAAAATAGTACGAGTGTAAACTGCACAAAACAGTGCGATGCGCAAAATATCGAGAGTGTAACCCGCACAAAACAGTGCGATGCGCAAAATAGCGCGAGTGTAAACTGTACAAAATAGTGCGATGCGCAAAATAGAGCATTTGATAAACTGCACAAAACAGCGCGATGCGCAAAATAGCGCGAGTGTGAGCTGCACAAAACAGTGCACTGTGCTAAATAGCGCGAGTGTAATCTGCACAAAACAGTGCAATGCGCAAAATAGCGCGAGTGTAAACTGCACTAAACAGTGCGACGCACAAAATAGCGCGTTTGATAAACTGCACAGAACAGTGCGATGCGCAAAATAGCGCGAGTGTAAACTGCACAAAACAGTGCGCTCGGCAAAATAGCACGAGTGTAAACTGCACAAAACAGTGCGATGCGCAAAATAGTGCGAGTGTAAACTTCACAAAACAGTGCGATGCGCAAAATAGCGCGTGTGATAAACAGCACAAAGGGGTGCGATGCGCAAAATAGCGAGAGTGTAAACTGCACAAAACAGTGCGATGCGCAAAATAGCGCGAGTGTAAACTGCACAAAACAGTGCGACGGTCAAAATAGCTCGTTTGGTAAACAGCACAAAACAGTGCGATGCAAAAAATAGCGAGAGTGTAAACAGTACAAAACTGTGCGATGCGCAAAATAGTACGAGTGTAAACGGCACAAAACAGTGCGATGCGCAAAATAGCGAGAGTGTAAACAGCACAAAACAGTGCGATGCGCAAAATAGCGAGACTGTAAACTGCACAAAACAGTGCGCTACGCAAAATAGCGCGTGTGTAAACTGCACAAAACAGTGCACTGCGCAAAATAGCGCGAGTGTAAACTGTACAAAATAGTGCGATGCGGAAAATAGCATGAGTGTAAACTGCACAAAACAGTGCGATGCGCAAAATAGCACGTTTGATAAATAGCACAAAACAGTGCGATGCGCAAAATAGCGCTAGTGTAAACTGCACAAACAGTGCGCTGCGCAAAATAACGAGAGTGTAAATAGCACAAAACAGTGCGATGGGAAAAATAGCGCGATTGCAAACGGTACAAAACAGTGCGATGCGCAAAATAGCGCATTTGATAAACTGCACAAAACAGTGCGATGCGAAAATAGCGTGAGTGTGAACAGCACAAACCAGTGCGCTGCGCAAAATACCGCGAGTGTAAACTAGACAAAACAGTGCGATGCGCAAAATAGCGAGAGTGTAAACAGCCCAAAACAGTGCGATGCGCAAAATAGTACGAGTGTAAATTGCACAAAATAGTGTGATGCGCAAAATAACGACAGTATAAACGGCACAAAACAGTGCGATGCGCAAAATAGCGCAAGTGTAAACTGCTCAAAATAGTGCGCTGCGCAAAATAACGCGAGTGTAAGCTGCACAAAACAGTGCGATGCGCAAAATAGCGCGTTTCATAAACTGCACAAAACAGTGCGATGCGCAAAATAGCGAGTGTAAATAGCACAAAACAGTGCGATGCGTAAAATAATGCGAGTGCAAACTGCAAAAAACAGTGCGCTGGGCAAAATAGCACGAGTGTAAACTGCACAAAACAGTGCGATGTGCAAAATAGCGCGAGTGTAAACTGTACAAAACAGTGCATCGCTCAAAATAGCTCGTTTGGTAAACAGCACAAAACAGTGCGATGCAAAAAATAGCGAGAGTGCAAACTGCACAAAACAGTGCGATGCGCAAAATAGCGCGTTTGATAAACAGCACAAAACAGTGCAATGCGCAAAATAGTACGAGTGTAAACTGCACAAAACAGTGCGATGCGCAAAATATCGAGAGTGTAACCCGCACAAAACAGTGCGATGCGCAAAATAGCGCGAGTGTAAACTGTACAAAATAGTGCGATGCGCAAAATAGAGCATTTGATAAACTGCACAAAACAGCGCGATGCGCAAAATAGCGCGAGTGTGAGCTGCACAAAACAGTGCACTGTGCTAAATAGCGCGAGTGTAATCTGCACAAAACAGTGCAATGCGCAAAATAGCGCGAGTGTAAACTGCACTAAACAGTGCGACGCACAAAATAGCGCGTTTGATAAACTGCACAGAACAGTGCGATGCGCAAAATAGCGCGAGTGTAAACTGCACAAAACAGTGCGCTCGGCAAAATAGCACGAGTGTAAACTGCACAAAACAGTGCGATGCGCAAAATAGTGCGAGTGTAAACTTCACAAAACAGTGCGATGCGCAAAATAGCGCGTGTGATAAACAGCACAAAGGGGTGCGATGCGCAAAATAGCGAGAGTGTAAACTGCACAAAACAGTGCGATGCGCAAAATAGCGCGAGTGTAAACTGCACAAAACAGTGCGACGGTCAAAATAGCTCGTTTGGTAAACAGCACAAAACAGTGCGATGCAAAAAATAGCGAGAGTGTAAACAGTACAAAACTGTGCGATGCGCAAAATAGTACGAGTGTAAACGGCACAAAACAGTGCGATGCGCAAAATAGCGAGAGTGTAAACAGCACAAAACAGTGCGATGCGCAAAATAGCGAGACTGTAAACTGCACAAAACAGTGCGCTACGCAAAATAGCGCGTGTGTAAACTGCACAAAACAGTGCACTGCGCAAAATAGCGCGAGTGTAAACTGTACAAAATAGTGCGATGCGGAAAATAGCATGAGTGTAAACTGCACAAAACAGTGCGATGCGCAAAATAGCACGTTTGATAAATAGCACAAAACAGTGCGATGCGCAAAATAGCGCTAGTGTAAACTGCACAAACAGTGCGCTGCGCAAAATAACGAGAGTGTAAATAGCACAAAACAGTGCGATGGGAAAAATAGCGCGATTGCAAACGGTACAAAACAGTGCGATGCGCAAAATAGCGCATTTGATAAACTGCACAAAACAGTGCGATGCGAAAATAGCGTGAGTGTGAACAGCACAAACCAGTGCGCTGCGCAAAATACCGCGAGTGTAAACTAGACAAAACAGTGCGATGCGCAAAATAGCGAGAGTGTAAACAGCCCAAAACAGTGCGATGCGCAAAATAGTACGAGTGTAAATTGCACAAAAGAGTGTGATGCGCAAAATAACGACAGTTTAAACAGCACAAAACAGTGCGATGCGCAAAATAGCGCAAGTGTAAACTGCTCAAAATAGTGCGCTGCGCAAAATAACGCGAGTGTAAGCTGCACAAAACAGTGCGATGCGCAAAATAGCGCGTTTCATAAACTGCACAAAACAGTGCGATGCGCAAAATAGCGAGTGTAAGTAGCACAAAACAGTGCGATGCGTAAAATAGCGCGAGTGCAAACTGCAAAAAACAGTGCGCTGGGCAAAATAGCACGAGTGTAAACTGCACAAAACATTGCGATGTGCAAAATAGCGCGAGTGTAAACTGTACAAAACAGTGCATCGCTCAAAATAGCTCGTTTGGTAAACAGCACAAAACAGTGCGATGCAAAAAATAGCGAGAGTGCAAACTGCACAAAACAGTGCGATGCGCAAAATAGCGCGTTTGGTAAACTGCACAAAACAGTGCGATGCGCAAAATAGCGAGAGTGTAAACAGCACAAAACAGTGCGATGCGCAAAATAGTACGAGTGTAAACTGCACAAAACAGTGCGATGCGCAAAATATCGAGAGTGTAACCCGCACAAAACAGTGCGATGCGCAAAATAGCGCGAGTGTAAACTGTACAAAATAGTGCGATGCGCAAAATAGAGCATTTGATAAACTGCACAAAACAGCGCGATGCGCAAAATAGCGCGAGTGTGAACTGCACAAAACAGTGCGCTGTGCTAAATAGCGCGAGTGTAATCTGCACAAAACAGTGCGACGCGCAAAATAGCGCGAGTGTAAACTGCACAAAACAGTGCGACGCGCAAAATAGCGCGTTTGATAAACTGCACAAAACAGTGCGATGCGCATAATAGCGAGAGTGTAAACAGCGCAAAAGTGTGCGATGTGCAAAATAGCGCGAGTGTAAACTGCACAAAACAGTGCGCTCGGCAAAATGGCACGAGTGTAAACTGCACAAAACAGTGCGATGCGCAAAATAGCACGCTTGATAAATGGCACAAAACAGTGCGATGCGCAAAATAGCGCTAGTGTAAACTGCACAAACAGTGCGCTGCGCAAAATAACGAGAGTGTAAATAGCACAAACCAGTGCGATGTGCAAAATAGCGCGATTGCAAACGGTACAAAACAGTGCGATGCGCAAAATAGCGCATTTGATAAACTGCACAAAACAGTGCGATGCGAAAATAGCGCGAGTGTGAACAGCACAAACCAGTGCGCTGCGTAAAATACCGCGAGTGTAAACTACACAAAACAGTGCGATGCGCAAAATAGCGAGAGTGTAAACAGCCCAAAACAGTGCGATGCGCAAAATAGTACGAGTGTAAACTGCACAAAATAGTGCGATGCGCAAAATAGTACGAGTGTAAACTGCACAAAATAGTGTGATGCGCAAAATAACGACAGTGTAAACAGCACAAAACAGTGCGATGCGCAAAATAGCGCAAGTGTAAACTGCTCAAAATAGTGCGCTGCGCAAAATAACGCGAGTGTAAACTGCACAAAACAGTGCGATGCGCAAAATAGCGCGTTTGATAAACTGCACAAAACAGTGCGATGCGCAAAATAGCGAGAGTGTAAATAGCACAAAACAGTGCGATGCGCAAAATAGCACGAGTGCAAACTGCACAAAACAGTGCGCTGGGCAAAATAGCACGAGTGTAAACTGCACAAAACAGTGCGATGTCCAAAATAGCGCGAGTGTAAACTGCACAAAACAGTGCATCGCTCAAAATAGCTCGTTTGGTAAACAGCACAAAACTGTGCGATGCGCAAAATATCGAGAGTGTAACCCGCACAAAACAGTGCGATGCGCAAAATAGCGCGAGTGTAAACTGTACAAAATAGTGCGATGCGCAAAATAGAGCATTTGATAAACTGCACAAAACAGCGCGATGCGCAAAATAGCGCGAGTGTGAACTGCACAAAACAGTGCGCTGTGCTAAATAGGGCGAGTGTAATCTGCACAAAACAGTGCAATGCGCAAAATAGCGCGAGTGTAAACTGCACAAAACAGTGCGACGCGCAAAATAGCGCGTTTGATAAACTGCACAAAACAGTGCGATGCGCAAAATAGCGAGAGTGTAAACAGCACAAAAGTGTGTGATGCGCAAAATAGCACGAGTGTAAACTGCACAAAACAGTGCGATGCGCAAAATAGCGCGAGTGTAAACTTCACAAAACAGTGCGATGCGCAAAATAGCGCATTTGATAAACAGCACAAAAGGGTGCGATGCGCAAAATAGCGAGAGTGAAAACTGCACAAAACAGTGCGGTGCGCAAAATAGCGCGAGTGTAAACTGCACAAAATAGTGCGATGCGGAAAATACCGTCAGTGTAAACTGCACAAAACAGTGCGATGCGCAAAATAGCACGTGTGTAAACTGCACAAAACAGTGCACTGCGCAAAATAGCGCGAGTGTAAACTGTACAAAATAGTGCGATGCGGAAAATAGCGTGAGTGTAAACTGCACAAAACAGTGCGATGCGCAAAATAGCACGTTTGATAAATAGCACAAAACAGTGCGATTCGCAAAATAGCGCTAGTGTAAACTGCACAAACAGTGCGCTGCGCAAAATAACGAGAGTGTAAATAGCACAAAACAGTGCGATGGGCAAAATAGCGCGATTGCAAACGGTACAAAACAGTGCGATGCGGAAAATAGCGCATTTGATAAACTGCACAAAACAGTGCGATGCGAAAATAGCATGAGTGTGAACAGCACAAACCAGTGCGCTGCGCAAAATACCGCGAGTGTAAACTACACAAAACAGTGCGATGCGCAAAATAGCGAGAGTGTAAACAGCCCAAAACAGTGCGATGCGCAAAATAGTACGAGTGTAAATTGCACAAAATAGTGTGATGCGCAAAATAACGACAGTATAAACGGCACAAAACAGTGCGATGCGCAAAATAGCGCAAGTGTAAACTGCTCAAAATAGTGCGCTGCGCAAAATAACGCGAGTGTAAGCTGCACAAAACAGTGCGATGCGCAAAATAGCGCGTTTCATAAACTGCACAAAACAGTGCGATGCGCAAAATAGCGAGTGTAAATAGCACAAAACAGTGCGATGCGTAAAATAATGCGAGTGCAAACTGCAAAAAACAGTGCGCTGGGCAAAATAGCACGAGTGTAAACTGCACAAAACAGTGCGATGTGCAAAATAGCGCGAGTGTAAACTGTACAAAACAGTGCATCGCTCAAAATAGCTCGTTTGGTAAACAGCACAAAACAGTGCGATGCAAAAAATAGCGAGAGTGCAAACTGCACAAAACAGTGCGATGCGCAAAATAGCGCGTTTGATAAACAGCACAAAACAGTGCAATGCGCAAAATAGTACGAGTGTAAACTGCACAAAACAGTGCGATGCGCAAAATATCGAGAGTGTAACCCGCACAAAACAGTGCGATGCGCAAAATAGCGCGAGTGTAAACTGTACAAAATAGTGCGATGCGCAAAATAGAGCATTTGATAAACTGCACAAAACAGCGCGATGCGCAAAATAGCGCGAGTGTGAGCTGCACAAAACAGTGCACTGTGCTAAATAGCGCGAGTGTAATCTGCACAAAACAGTGCAATGCGCAAAATAGCGCGAGTGTAAACTGCACTAAACAGTGCGACGCACAAAATAGCGCGTTTGATAAACTGCACAGAACAGTGCGATGCGCAAAATAGCGCGAGTGTAAACTGCACAAAACAGTGCGCTCGGCAAAATAGCACGAGTGTAAACTGCACAAAACAGTGCGATGCGCAAAATAGTGCGAGTGTAAACTTCACAAAACAGTGCGATGCGCAAAATAGCGCGTGTGATAAACAGCACAAAGGGGTGCGATGCGCAAAATAGCGAGAGTGTAAACTGCACAAAACAGTGCGATGCGCAAAATAGCGCGAGTGTAAACTGCACAAAACAGTGCGACGGTCAAAATAGCTCGTTTGGTAAACAGCACAAAACAGTGCGATGCAAAAAATAGCGAGAGTGTAAACAGTACAAAACTGTGCGATGCGCAAAATAGTACGAGTGTAAACGGCACAAAACAGTGCGATGCGCAAAATAGCGAGAGTGTAAACAGCACAAAACAGTGCGATGCGCAAAATAGCGAGACTGTAAACTGCACAAAACAGTGCGCTACGCAAAATAGCGCGTGTGTAAACTGCACAAAACAGTGCACTGCGCAAAATAGCGCGAGTGTAAACTGTACAAAATAGTGCGATGCGGAAAATAGCGTGAGTGTAAACTGCACAAAACAGTGCGATGCGCAAAATAACACGTTTGATAAATAGCACAAAACAGTGCGATGCGCAAAATAGCGCTAGTGTAAACTGCACAAACAGTGCGATGCGCAAAATAACACGTTTGATAAATAGCACAAAACAGTGCGATGCGCAAAATAGCGCTAGTGTAAACTGCACAAACAGTGCGCTGCGCAAAATAACGAGAGTGTAAATAGCACAAAACAGTGCGATGGGAAAAATAGCGCGATTGCAAACGGTACAAAACAGTGCGATGCGCAAAATAGCGCATTTGATAAACTGCACAAAACAGTGCGATGCGAAAATAGCGTGAGTGTGAACAGCACAAACCAGTGCGCTGCGCAAAATACCGCGAGTGTAAACTAGACAAAACAGTGCGATGCGCAAAATAGCGAGAGTGTAAACAGCCCAAAACAGTGCGATGCGCAAAATAGTACGAGTGTAAATTGCACAAAAGAGTGTGATGCGCAAAATAACGACAGTTTAAACAGCACAAAACAGTGCGATGCGCAAAATAGCGCAAGTGTAAACTGCTCAAAATAGTGCGCTGCGCAAAATAACGCGAGTGTAAGCTGCACAAAACAGTGCGATGCGCAAAATAGCGCGTTTCATAAACTGCACAAAACAGTGCGATGCGCAAAATAGCGAGTGTAAGTAGCACAAAACAGTGCGATGCGTAAAATAGCGCGAGTGCAAACTGCAAAAAACAGTGCGCTGGGCAAAATAGCACGAGTGTAAACTGCACAAAACATTGCGATGTGCAAAATAGCGCGAGTGTAAACTGTACAAAACAGTGCATCGCTCAAAATAGCTCGTTTGGTAAACAGCACAAAACAGTGCGATGCAAAAAATAGCGAGAGTGCAAACTGCACAAAACAGTGCGATGCGCAAAATAGCGCGTTTGGTAAACTGCACAAAACAGTGCGATGCGCAAAATAGCGAGAGTGTAAACAGCACAAAACAGTGCGATGCGCAAAATAGTACGAGTGTAAACTGCACAAAACAGTGCGATGCGCAAAATATCGAGAGTGTAACCCGCACAAAACAGTGCGATGCGCAAAATAGCGCGAGTGTAAACTGTACAAAATAGTGCGATGCGCAAAATAGAGCATTTGATAAACTGCACAAAACAGCGCGATGCGCAAAATAGCGCGAGTGTGAACTGCACAAAACAGTGCGCTGTGCTAAATAGCGCGAGTGTAATCTGCACAAAACAGTGCGACGCGCAAAATAGCGCGAGTGTAAACTGCACAAAACAGTGCGACGCGCAAAATAGCGCGTTTGATAAACTGCACAAAACAGTGCGATGCGCATAATAGCGAGAGTGTAAACAGCGCAAAAGTGTGCGATGTGCAAAATAGCGCGAGTGTAAACTGCACAAAACAGTGCGCTCGGCAAAATGGCACGAGTGTAAACTGCACAAAACAGTGCGATGCGCAAAATAGCACGCTTGATAAATGGCACAAAACAGTGCGATGCGCAAAATAGCGCTAGTGTAAACTGCACAAACAGTGCGCTGCGCAAAATAACGAGAGTGTAAATAGCACAAACCAGTGCGATGTGCAAAATAGCGCGATTGCAAACGGTACAAAACAGTGCGATGCGCAAAATAGCGCATTTGATAAACTGCACAAAACAGTGCGATGCGAAAATAGCGCGAGTGTGAACAGCACAAACCAGTGCGCTGCGTAAAATACCGCGAGTGTAAACTACACAAAACAGTGCGATGCGCAAAATAGCGAGAGTGTAAACAGCCCAAAACAGTGCGATGCGCAAAATAGTACGAGTGTAAACTGCACAAAATAGTGCGATGCGCAAAATAGTACGAGTGTAAACTGCACAAAATAGTGTGATGCGCAAAATAACGACAGTGTAAACAGCACAAAACAGTGCGATGCGCAAAATAGCGCAAGTGTAAACTGCTCAAAATAGTGCGCTGCGCAAAATAACGCGAGTGTAAACTGCACAAAACAGTGCGATGCGCAAAATAGCGCGTTTGATAAACTGCACAAAACAGTGCGATGCGCAAAATAGCGAGAGTGTAAATAGCACAAAACAGTGCGATGCGCAAAATAGCACGAGTGCAAACTGCACAAAACAGTGCGCTGGGCAAAATAGCACGAGTGTAAACTGCACAAAACAGTGCGATGTCCAAAATAGCGCGAGTGTAAACTGCACAAAACAGTGCATCGCTCAAAATAGCTCGTTTGGTAAACAGCACAAAACAGTGCGATGCGCAAAATATCGAGAGTGTAACCCGCACAAAACAGTGCGATGCGCAAAATAGCGCGAGTGTAAACTGTACAAAATAGTGCGATGCGCAAAATAGAGCATTTGATAAACTGCACAAAACAGCGCGATGCGCAAAATAGCGCGAGTGTGAACTGCACAAAACAGTGCGCTGTGCTAAATAGGGCGAGTGTAATCTGCACAAAACAGTGCAATGCGCAAAATAGCGCGAGTGTAAACTGCACAAAACAGTGCGACGCGCAAAATAGCGCGTTTGATAAACTGCACAAAACAGTGCGATGCGCAAAATAGCGAGAGTGTAAACAGCACAAAAGTGTGTGATGCGCAAAATAGCACGAGTGTAAACTGCACAAAACAGTGCGATGCGCAAAATAGCGCGAGTGTAAACTTCACAAAACAGTGCGATGCGCAAAATAGCGCATTTGATAAACAGCACAAAAGGGTGCGATGCGCAAAATAGCGAGAGTGAAAACTACACAAAACAGTGCGGTGCGCAAAATAGCGCGAGTGTAAACTGCACAAAATAGTGCGATGCGGAAAATACCGTCAGTGTAAACTGCACAAAACAGTGCGATGCGCAAAATAGCACGTGTGTAAACTGCACAAAACAGTGCACTGCGCAAAATAGCGCGAGTGTAAACTGTACAAAATAGTGCGATGCGGAAAATAGCGTGAGTGTAAACTGCACAAAACAGTGCGATGCGCAAAATAGCACGTTTGATAAATAGCACAAAACAGTGCGATTCGCAAAATAGCGCTAGTGTAAACTGCACAAACAGTGCGCTGCGCAAAATAACGAGAGTGTAAATAGCACAAAACAGTGCGATGGGCAAAATAGCGCGATTGCAAACGGTACAAAACAGTGCGATGCGGAAAATAGCGCATTTGATAAACTACACAAAACAGTGCGATGCGAAAATAGCATGAGTGTGAACAGCACAAACCAGTGCGCTGCACAAAATACCGCGAGTGTAAACTACACAAAACAGTGCGATGCGCAAAATAGCGAGAGTGTAAACAGCCCAAAACAGTGCGATGCGCAAAATAGTACGAGTGTAAATTGCACAAAATAGTGTGATGCGCAAAATAACGACAGTATAAACGGCACAAAACAGTGCGATGCGCAAAATAGCGCAAGTGTAAACTGCTCAAAATAGTGCGCTGCGCAAAATAACGCGAGTGTAAGCTGCACAAAACAGTGCGATGCGCAAAATAGCGCGTTTCATAAACTGCACAAAACAGTGCGATGCGCAAAATAGCGAGTGTAAATAGCACAAAACAGTGCGATGCGTAAAATAATGCGAGTGCAAACTGCAAAAAACAGTGCGCTGGGCAAAATAGCACGAGTGTAAACTGCACAAAACAGTGCGATGTGCAAAATAGCGCGAGTGTAAACTGTACAAAACAGTGCATCGCTCAAAATAGCTCGTTTGGTAAACAGCACAAAACAGTGCGATGCAAAAAATAGCGAGAGTGCAAACTGCACAAAACAGTGCGATGCGCAAAATAGCGCGTTTGATAAACAGCACAAAACAGTGCAATGCGCAAAATAGTACGAGTGTAAACTGCACAAAACAGTGCGATGCGCAAAATATCGAGAGTGTAACCCGCACAAAACAGTGCGATGCGCAAAATAGCGCGAGTGTAAACTGTACAAAATAGTGCGATGCGCAAAATAGAGCATTTGATAAACTGCACAAAACAGCGCGATGCGCAAAATAGCGCGAGTGTGAGCTGCACAAAACAGTGCACTGTGCTAAATAGCGCGAGTGTAATCTGCACAAAACAGTGCAATGCGCAAAATAGCGCGAGTGTAAACTGCACTAAACAGTGCGACGCACAAAATAGCGCGTTTGATAAACTGCACAGAACAGTGCGATGCGCAAAATAGCGCGAGTGTAAACTGCACAAAACAGTGCGCTCGGCAAAATAGCACGAGTGTAAACTGCACAAAACAGTGCGATGCGCAAAATAGTGCGAGTGTAAACTTCACAAAACAGTGCGATGCGCAAAATAGCGCGTGTGATAAACAGCACAAAGGGGTGCGATGCGCAAAATAGCGAGAGTGTAAACTGCACAAAACAGTGCGATGCGCAAAATAGCGCGAGTGTAAACTGCACAAAACAGTGCGACGGTCAAAATAGCTCGTTTGGTAAACAGCACAAAACAGTGCGATGCAAAAAATAGCGAGAGTGTAAACAGTACAAAACTGTGCGATGCGCAAAATAGTACGAGTGTAAACGGCACAAAACAGTGCGATGCGCAAAATAGCGAGAGTGTAAACAGCACAAAACAGTGCGATGCGCAAAATAGCGAGACTGTAAACTGCACAAAACAGTGCGCTACGCAAAATAGCGCGTGTGTAAACTGCACAAAACAGTGCACTGCGCAAAATAGCGCGAGTGTAAACTGTACAAAATAGTGCGATGCGGAAAATAGCGTGAGTGTAAACTGCACAAAACAGTGCGATGCGCAAAATAACACGTTTGATAAATAGCACAAAACAGTGCGATGCGCAAAATAGCGCTAGTGTAAACTGCACAAACAGTGCGCTGCGCAAAATAACGAGAGTGTAAATAGCACAAAACAGTGCGATGGGAAAAATAGCGCGATTGCAAACGGTACAAAACAGTGCGATGCGCAAAATAGCGCATTTGATAAACTGCACAAAACAGTGCGATGCGAAAATAGCGTGAGTGTGAACAGCACAAACCAGTGCGCTGCGCAAAATACCGCGAGTGTAAACTAGACAAAACAGTGCGATGCGCAAAATAGCGAGAGTGTAAACAGCCCAAAACAGTGCGATGCGCAAAATAGTACGAGTGTAAATTGCACAAAAGAGTGTGATGCGCAAAATAACGACAGTTTAAACAGCACAAAACAGTGCGATGCGCAAAATAGCGCAAGTGTAAACTGCTCAAAATAGTGCGCTGCGCAAAATAACGCGAGTGTAAGCTGCACAAAACAGTGCGATGCGCAAAATAGCGCGTTTCATAAACTGCACAAAACAGTGCGATGCGCAAAATAGCGAGTGTAAGTAGCACAAAACAGTGCGATGCGTAAAATAGCGCGAGTGCAAACTGCAAAAAACAGTGCGCTGGGCAAAATAGCACGAGTGTAAACTGCACAAAACAGTGCGATGTGCAAAATAGCGCGAGTGTAAACTGTACAAAACAGTGCATCGCTCAAAATAGCTCGTTTCGTAAACAGCACAAAACAGTGCGATGCAAAAAATAGCGAGAGTGCAAACTGCACAAAACAGTGCGATGCACAAAATAGCACGTTTGGTAAACTGCACAAAACAGTGCGATGCGCAAAATAGCGAGAGTGTAAACAGCACAAAACAGTGCGATGCGCAAAATAGTACGAGTGTAAACTGCACAAAACAGTGCGATGCGCAAAATATCGAGAGTGTAACCCGCACAAAACAGTGCGATGCGCAAAATAGCGCGAGTGTAAACTGTACAAAATAGTGCGATGCGCAAAATAGAGCATTTGATAAACTGCACAAAACAGCGCGATGCGCAAAATAGCGCGAGTGTGAACTGCACAAAACAGTGCGCTGTGCTAAATAGCGCGAGTGTAATCTGCACAAAACAGTGCGACGCGCAAAATAGCGCGAGTGTAAACTGCACAAAACAGTGCGACGCGCAAAATAGCGCGTTTGATAAACTGCACAAAACAGTGCGATGCGCATAATAGCGAGAGTGTAAACAGCACAAAAGTGTGCGATGCGCAAAATAGCGTGAGTGTAAACTGCACAAAACAGTGCGCTCGGCAAAATAGCACGAGTGTAAACTGCACAAAACAGTGCGATGCGCAAAATAGCGCGAGTGTAAACTTCACAAAACAGTGCGATGCGCAAAATAGCGCGTTTGATAAACAGTACAAAAGGGTGCGATGCGCAAAATAGCGAGAGTGTAAACTGCACAAAACAGTGCGATGCGCAAAATAGCGCGAGTGTAAACTGCACAAAACAGTGCGACGGTGAAAATAGCTCGTTTGGTAAACAGCACAAAACAGTGCGATGCAAAAAATAGCGAGAGTGTAAACAGTACAAAACTGTGCGATGCGCAAAATAGTACGAGTGTAAACTGCACAAAACAGTGCGATGCGTAAAATAGCGAGAGTGTAAACAGCACAAAACAGTGCGATGCGCAAAATAGCGCGAGTGTAAGCTGCACAAAATAGTGCGCTACGCAAAATAGCGCGTGTGTAAACTGCACAAAACAGTGCACTGCGCAAAATAGCGCGAGTGTAAACTGTACAAAATAGTGCGATGCGGAAAATAGCGTGAGTGTAAACTGCACAAAACAGTGCGATGCGCAAAATAGCACGTTTGATAAATAGCACAAAACAGTGCGATGCGCAAAATAGCGCTAGTGTAAACTGCACAAAGAGTGCACTGCGCAAAATAACGAGAGTGTAAATAGCACAAAACAGTGCGATGGGCAAAATGGCGCGATTGCAAACGGTACAAAACAGTGCGATGCGCAAAATAGCGCATTTGGTAAACTGCACAAAACAGTGCGATGCGAAAATAGCGCGAGTGTGAACAGCACAAACCAGTGCGCTGCACAAAATACCGCGAGTGTAAACTACACAAAACAGTGTGATGCGCAAAATAGCGAGAGTGTAAACAGCCCAAAACAGTGCGATGCGCAAAATAGTACGAGTGTAAACTGCACAAAATAGTGTGATGCGCAAAATAACAACAGTATAAACAGCACAAAACAGTGCGATGCGCAAAATAGCGCAAGTGTAAACTGCTCAAAATAGTGCGCTGCGCAAAATAACGCGAGTGTAAACTGCACAAAACAGTGCGATGCGCAAAATAGCGCGTTTGATAAACTGCACAAAATAGTGCGATGCGCAAAATAGCGAGAGTGTAAATAGCACAAAACAGTGCGATGCGCAAAATAGCGCGAGTGTAAACTGCACAAAATAGTGCGCTGGGCAAAATAGCACGAGTGTAAACTGCACAAAACAGTGCGATGTGCAAAATAGCGCGAGTGTAAACTGCACAAAACAGTGCATCGCTCAAAATAGCTCTTTGGTAAACAGCACAAAACAGTGCGATGCAAAAAATAGCGAGAGTGTAAACTGCACAAAATAGTGCGATGCGCAAAATAGCGCGTTTGATAAACTGCACAAAACAGTGCGATGCGCAAAATAGCGAGAGTGTAAATAGCACAAAACAGTGCGATGCGCAAAATAGCGCGAGTGAAAACTGCACAAACCAGTGCACTGGGCAAAATAGCACGAGTGTAAACTGCACAAAACAGTGCGATGTGCAAAATAGCGCGTGTGTAAACTGCACAAAACAGTGCATCGCTCAAAATAGCTTGTTTGGTAAACAGCACAAAACAGTGCGATGCAAAAAATAGCGAGAGTGTAAACTGCACAAAACAGTGCGATGCGCAAAATAGCGCGTTTGATAAACAGCAGAAAATAGTGCGAGGCGAAAAATAGCGTGAGTGCAAACTGCACAAAATAGTGTGCTGGGCAAAATAGCACGAGTGTAAACTGCACAAATCAGTACGATGCGGAAAATAGCGAGAGTGTAAAAAGCACAAAATAGTGCGATGCGCAAAATAGCGCGAGTGTAAACTGCACAAAACAGTGCGCTACGCAAAATAGTACGAGTGTAAATTGCACAAAAGAGTGTGATGCGCAAAATAACGACAGTTTAAACAGCACAAAACAGTGCGATGCGCAAAATAGCGCAAGTGTAAACTGCTCAAAATAGTGCGCTGCGCAAAATAACGCGAGTGTAAGCTGCACAAAACAGTGCGATGCGCAAAATAGCGCGTTTCATAAACTGCACAAAACAGTGCGATGCGCAAAATAGCGAGTGTAAATAGCACAAAACAGTGCGATGCGTAAAATAGCGCGAGTGCAAACTGCAAAAAACAGTGCGCTGGGCAAAATAGCACGAGTGTAAACTGCACAAAACAGTGCGATGTGCAAAATAGCGCGAGTGTAAACTGTACAAAACAGTGCATCGCTCAAAATAGCTCGTTTGGTAAACAGCACAAAACAGTGCGATGCAAAAAATAGCGAGAGTGCAAACTGCACAAAACAGTGCGATGCGCAAAATAGCGCGTTTGGTAAACTGCACAAAACAGTGCGATGCGCAAAATAGCGAGAGTGTAAACAGCACAAAACAGTGCGATGCGCAAAATAGTACGAGTGTAAACTGCACAAAACAGTGCGATGCGCAAAATATCGAGAGTGTAACCCGCACAAAACAGTGCGATGCGCAAAATAGCGCGAGTGTAAACTGTACAAAATAGTGCGATGCGCAAAATAGAGCATTTGATAAACTGCACAAAACAGCGCGATGCGCAAAATAGCGCGAGTGTGAACTGCACAAAACAGTGCGCTGTGCTAAATAGCGCGAGTGTAATCTGCACAAAACAGTGCGACGCGCAAAATAGCGCGAGTGTAAACTGCACAAAACAGTGCGACGCGCAAAATAGCGCGTTTGATAAACTGCACAAAACAGTGCGATGCGCATAATAGCGAGAGTGTAAACAGCACAAAAGTGTGCGATGCGCAAAATAGCGCGAGTGTAAACTGCACAAAACAGTGCGCTCGGCAAAATAGCACGAGTGTAAACTGCACAAAACAGTGCGATGCGCAAAATAGCGCGAGTGTAAACTTCACAAAACAGTGCGATGCGCAAAATAGCGCGTTTGATAAACAGTACAAAAGGGTGCGATGCGCAAAATAGCGAGAGTGTAAACTGCACAAAACAGTGCGATGCGCAAAATAGCGCATTTGATCAACAGTACAAAAGGGTGCGATGCGCAAAATAGCGAGAGTGTAAACTGCACAAAACAGTGCGATGCACAAAATAGCGCGAGTGTAAACTGCACAAAACAGTGCGACGGTCAAAATAGCTCGTTTGGTAAACAGCACAAAACAGTGCGATGCAAAAAATAGCGAGAGTGTAAACAGTACAAAACTGTGCGATGCGCAAAATAGTACGAGTGTAAACTGCACAAAACAGTGCGATGCGTAAAATAGCGAGAGTGTAAACAGCACAAAACAGTGCGATGCGCAAAATAGCGCGAGTGTAAACTGCACAAAATAGTGCGCTACGCAAAATAGCGCGTGTGTAAACTGCACAAAACAGTGCACTGCGCAAAATAGCGCGAGTGTAAACTGTACAAAATAGTGCGATGCGGAAAATAGCGTGAGTGTAAACTGCACAAAACAGTGCGATGCGCAAAATAGCACGTTTGATAAATAGCACAAAACAGTGCGATGCGCAAAATAGCGCTAGTGTAAACTGCACAAAGAGTGCACTGCGCAAAATAACGAGAGTGTAAATTGCAAAAAACAGTGCGATGGGCAAAATGGCGCGATTGCAAACGGTACAAAACAGTGCGATGCGCAAAATAGCGCATTTGGTAAACTGCACAAAACAGTGCGATGCGAAAATAGCGCGAGTGTGAACAGCACAAACCAGTGCGCTGCGCAAAATACCGCGAGTGTAAACTACACAAAACAGTGTGATGCGCAAAATAGCGAGAGTGTAAACAGCCCAAAACAGTGCGATGCGCAAAATAGTACGAGTGTAAACTGCACAAAATAGTGTGATGCGCAAAATAACGACAGTATAAACAGCACAAAACAGTGCGATGCGCAAAATAGCGCAAGTGTAAACTGCTCAAAATAGTGCGCTGCGCAAAATAACGCGAGTGTAAACTGCACAAAACAGTGCGATGCGCAAAATAGCGCGTTTGATAAACTGCACAAAATAGTGCGATGCGCAAAATAGCGAGAGTGTAAATAGCACAAAACAGTGCGATGCGCAAAATAGCGCGAGTGCAAACTGCACAAAATAGTGCGCTGGGCAAAATAGCACGAGTGTAAACTGCACAAAACAGTGCGATGTGCAAAATAGCGCGAGTGTAAACTGCACAAAACAGTGCATCGCTCAAAATAGCTCGTTTGGTAAACAGCACAAAACAGTGCGATGCAAAAAATAGCGAGAGTGTAAACTGCACAAAATAGTGCGATGCGCAAAATAGCGCGTTTGATAAACTGCACAAAACAGTGCGATGCGCAAAATAGCGAGAGTGTAAAGAGCACAAAACAGTGCGATGCGCAAAATAGCGCGAGTGAAAACTGCACAAAACAGTGCACTGGGCAAAATAGCACGTGTGTGAACTGCACAAAACAGTGCGATGTGCAAAATAGCGCGTGTGTAAACTGCACAAAACAGTGCATCGCTCAAAATAGCTCGTTTGGTAAACAGCACAAAACAGTGCGATGCAAAAAATAGCGATAGTGTAAACTGCACAAAACAGTGCGATGCGCAAAATAGCGCGTTTGATAAACAGCACAAAACAGTGCGAGGCGAAAAATGGCGTGAGTGCAAACTGCACAAAATAGTGTGCTGGGCAAAATAGCACGAGTGTAAACTGCACAAAGCAGTACGATGCGCAAAATAGCAAGAGTGTAAAAAGCACAAAACAGTGCGATGCGCAAAATAGCGCGAGTGTAAACTGCACAAAACAGTGCGCTACGCAAAATAGTACGAGTGTAAATTGCACAAAAGAGTGTGATGCGCAAAATAACGACAGTTTAAACAGCACAAAACAGTGCGATGCGCAAAATAGCGCAAGTGTAAACTGCTCAAAATAGTGCGCTGCGCAAAATAACGCGAGTGTAAGCTGCACAAAACAGTGCGATGCGCAAAATAGCGCGTTTCGTAAACTGCACAAAACAGTGCGATGCGCAAAATAGCGAGTGTAAATAGCACAAAACAGTGCGATGCGTAAAATAGCGCGAGTGCAAACTGCAAAAAACAGTGCGCTGGGCAAAATAGCACGAGTGTAAACTGCACAAAACAGTGCGATGTGCAAAATAGCGCGACTGTAAACTGTACAAAACAGTGCATCGCTCAAAATAGCTCGTTTGGTAAACAGCACAAAACAGTGCGATGCAAAAAATAGCGAGAGTGCAAACTGCACAAAACAGTGCGATGCGCAAAATAGCGCGTTTGGTAAACTGCACAAAACAGTGCGATGCGCAAAATAGCGAGAGTGTAAACTGCACAAAACAGTGCGATGCGCAAAATATCGAGAGTGTAACCCGCACAAAACAGTGCGATGCGCAAAATAGCGCGAGTGTAAACTGTACAAAATAGTGCGATGCGCAAAATAGAGCATTTGATAAACTGCACAAAACAGCGCGATGCGCAAAATAGCGCGAGTGTGAACTGCACAAAACAGTGCGCTGTGCTAAATAGCGCGAGTGTAATCTGCACAAAACAGTGCGACGCGCAAAATAGCGCGAGTGTAAACTGCACAAAACAGTGCGACGCGCAAAATAGCGCGTTTGATAAACTGCACAAAACAGTGCGATGCGCATAATAGCGAGAGTGTAAACAGCACAAAAGTGTGCGATGCGCAAAATAGCGCGAGTGTAAACTGCACAAAACAGTGCGCTCGGCAAAATAGCACGAGTGTAAACTGCACAAAACAGTGCGATGCGCAAAATAGCGCGAGTGTAAACTGCACAAAATAGTGCGCTACGCAAAATAGCGCGTGTGTAAACTGCACAAAACAGTGCACTGCGCAAAATAGCGCGAGTGTAAACTGTACAAAATAGTGCGATGCGGAAAATAGCGTGAGTGTAAACTGCACAAAACAGTGCGATGCGCAAAATAGCACGTTTGATAAATAGCACAAAACAGTGCGATGCGCAAAATAGCGCTAGTGTAAACTGCACAAAGAGTGCACTGCGCAAAATAACGAGAGTGTAAATAGCACAAAACAGTGCGATGGGCAAAATGGCGCGATTGCAAACGGTACAAAACAGTGCGATGCGCAAAATAGCGCATTTGGTAAACTGCACAAAACAGTGCGATGCGAAAATAGCGCGAGTGTGAACAGCACAAACCAGTGCGCTGCGCAAAATACCGCGAGTGTAAACTACACAAAACAGTGCGATGCGCAAAATAGCGAGAGTGTAAACAGCCCAAAACAGTGCGATGCGCAAAATAGTACGAGTGTAAACTGCACAAAATAGTGTGATGCGCAAAATAACGACAGTATAAACAGCACAAAACAGTGCGATGCGCAAAATAGCGCAAGTGTAAACTGCTCAAAATAGTGCGCTGCGCAAAATAACGCGAGTGTAAACTGCACAAAACAGTGCGATGCGCAAAATAGCGCGTTTGATAAACTGCACAAAATAGTGCGATGCGCAAAATAGCGAGAGTGTAAATAGCACAAAACAGTGCGATGCGCAAAATAGCGCGAGTGCAAACTGCACAAAATAGTGCGCTGGGCAAAATAGCACGAGTGTAAACTGCACAAAACAGTGGGATGTGCAAAATAGCGCGAGTGTAAACTGCACAAAACAGTGCATCGCTCAAAATAGCTCGTTTGGTAAACAGCACAAAACAGTGCGATGCAAAAAATAGCGAGAGTGTAAACTGCACAAAATAGTGCGATGCGCAAAATAACGCGTTTGATAAACTGCACAAAACAGTGCGATGCGCAAAATAGCGAGAGTGTAAAGAGCACAAAACAGTGCGATGCGCAAAATAGCGCGAGTGAAAACTGCACAAAACAGTGCACTGGGCAAAATAGCACGAGTGTAAACTGCACAAAACAGTGCGATGTGCAAAATAGCGCGTGTGTAAACTGCACAAAACAGTGCATCGCTCAAAATTGCTCATTTGGTAAACAGCACAAAACAGTGCGATGCAAAAAATAGCGAGAGTGCAAACTGCACAAAACAGTGCGATGCGCAAAATAGCGCGTTTGATAAACAGCACAAAACAGTGCGAGGCGAAAAATGGCGTGAGTGCAAACTGCACAAAATAGTGTGCTGGGCAAAATAGCACGAGTGTAAACTGCACAAAGCAGTACGATGCGCAAAATAGCAAGAGTGTAAAAAGCACAAAACAGTGCGATGCGCAAAATAGCGCGAGTGTAAACTGCACAAAACAGTGCGCTACGCAAAATAGTACGAGTGTAAATTGCACAAAAGAGTGTGATGCGCAAAATAACGACAGTTTAAACAGCACAAAATAGTGCGATGCGCAAAATAGCGCAAGTGTAAACTGCTCAAAATAGTGCGCTGCGCAAAATAACGCGAGTGTAAGCTGCACAAAACAGTGCGATGCGCAAAATAGCGCGTTTCATAAACTGCACAAAACAGTGCGATGCGCAAAATAGCGAGTGTAAATAGCACAAAACAGTGCGATGCGTAAAATAGCGCGAGTGCAAACTGCAAAAAACAGTGCGCTGGGCAAAATAGCACGAGTGTAAACTGCACAAAACAGTGCGATGTGCAAAATAGCGCGAGTGTAAACTGTACAAAACAGTGCATCGCTCAAAATAGCTCGTTTGGTAAACAGCACAAAACAGTGCGATGCAAAAAATAGCGAGAGTGCAAACTGCACAAAACAGTGCGATGCGCAAAATAGCGCGTTTGGTAAACTGCACAAAACAGTGCGATGCGCAAAATAGCGAGAGTGTAAACAGCACAAAACAGTGCGATGCGCAAAATAGTACGAGTGTAAACTGCACAAAACAGTGCGATGCGCAAAATATCGAGAGTGTAACCCGCACAAAACAGTGCGATGCGCAAAATAGCGCGAGTGTAAATTGTACAAAATAGTGCGATGCGCAAAATAGAGCATTTGATAAACTGCACAAAACAGCGCGATGCGCAAAATAGCGCGAGTGTGAACTGCACAAAACAGTGCGCTGTGCTAAATAGCGCGAGTGTAATCAGCACAAAACAGTGCGACGCGCAAAATAGCGCGAGTGTAAACTGCACAAAACAGTGCGACGCGCAAAATAGCGCGTTTGATAAACTGCACAAAACAGTGCGATGCGCATAATAGCGAGAGTGTAAACAGCACAAAAGTGTGCGATACGCAAAATAGCGCGAGTGTAAACTGCACAAAACAGTGCGCTCGGCAAAATAGCACGAGTGTAAACTGCACAAAACAGTGCGATGCGCAAAATAGCGCGAGTGTAAACTTCACAAAACAGTGCGATGCGCAAAATAGCGCGTTTGATAAACAGTACAAAAGGGTGCGATGCGCAAAATAGCGAGAGTGTAAACTGCACAAAACAGTGCGATGCGCAAAATAGCGCGAGTGTAAACTGCACAAAACAGTGCGACGGTCAAAATAGCTCGTTTGGTAAACAGCACAAAACAGTGCGATGCAAAAAATAGCGAGAGTGTACACAGTACAAAACTGTGCGATGCGCAAAATAGTACCAGTGTAAACTGCACAAAACAGTGCGATGCGTAAAATAGCGAGAGTGTAAACAGCACAAAACAGTGCGATGCGCAAAATAGCGCGAGTGTAAACTGCACAAAATAGTGCGCTACGCAAAATAGCGCGTGTGTAAACTGCACAAAACAGTGCACTGCGCAAAATAGCGCGAGTGTAAACTGTACAAAATAGTGCGATGCGGAAAATAGCGTGAGTGTAAACTGCACAAAACAGTGCGATGCCCAAAATAGCGCTAGTGTAAACTGCACAAAGAGTGCACTGCGCAAAATAACGAGAGTGTAAATAGCACAAAACAGTGCGATGGGCAAAATGGCGCGATTGCAAACGGTACAAAACAGTGCGATGCGCAAAATAGCGCATTTGGTAAACTGCACAAAACAGTGCGATGCGAAAATAGCGCGAGTGTGAACAGCACAAACCAGTGCGCTGCGCAAAATACCGCGAGTGTAAACTACACAAAACAGTGCGATGCGCAAAATAGCGAGAGTGTAAACAGCCCAAAACAGTGCGATGCGCAAAATAGTACGAGTGTAAACTGCACAAAATAGTGTGATGCGCAAAATAACGACAGTATAAACAGCACAAAACAGTGCGATGCGCAAAATAGCGCAAGTGTAAACTGCTCAAAATAGTGCGCTGCGCAAAATAACGCGAGTGTAAACTGCACAAAACAGTGCGATGCGCAAAATAGCGCGTTTGATAAACTGCACAAAATATTGCGATGCGCAAAATAGCGAGAGTGTAAATAGCACAAAACAGTGCGATGCGCAAAATAGCGCGAGTGCAAACTGCACAAAATAGTGCGCTGGGCAAAATAGCACGAGTGTAAACTGCACAAAATAGTGCAATGTGCAAAATAGCGCGAGTGTAAACTGCACAAAACAGTGCATCGCTCAAAATAGCTCGTTTGGTAAACAGCACAAAACAGTGCGATGCAAAAAATAGCGAGAGTGTAAACTGCACAAAATAGTGCGATGCGCAAAATAGCGCGTTTGATAAACTGCACAAAACAGTGCGATGCGCAAAATAGCGAGAGTGTAAATAGCACAAAACAGTGCGATGCGCAAAATAGCGCGAGTGAAAACTGCACAAAACAGTGCACTGGGCAAAATAGCACGAGTGTAAACTGCACAAAACAGTGCGATGTGCAAAATAGCGCGTGTGTAAACTGCACAAAACAGTGCATCGCTCAAAATAGCTCGTTGGGTAAACAGTACAAAACAGTGCGATGCAAAAAATAGCGAGAGTGTAAACTGCACAAAACAGTGCGATGCGCAAAATAGCGCGTTTGATAAACAGCACAAAATAGTGCGAGGCGAAAAATAGCGTGAGTGCAAACTGCACAAAATAGTGTGCTGGGCAAAATAGCACGAGTGTAAACTGCACAAAGCAGTATGATGCGCAAAATAGCGAGAGTGTAAAAAGCACAAAACAGTGCGATGCGCAAAATAGCGCGAGTGTAAACTGCACAAAACAGTGCGCTACGCAAAATAGCGCGAGTGTAAACTGTACAAAATAGTGCGATGCGGAAAATAGCGTGAGTGTAAACTGCGCAAAAAAGTGCGATGCGCAAAATAGCGCTAGTGTAAACTGCACAAACAGTGCGCTGCGCAAAATAACGAGAGTGTAAATAGCACAAAACAGTACGATGGGCAAAATAGCGCGATTGCAAACGGTACAAAACAGTGCGATGCGCAAAATATCGCATTTGATAAACTGCACAAAACAGTGCGATGCGAAAATAGCGCGAGTGTGAACAGCACAAACCAGTGCGCTGCGCAAAATACCGCGAGTGTAAACTACACAAAACAGTGCGATGCGCAAAATAGCGAGAGTGTAAACAGCCCAAAACAGTGCGATGCGCAAAATAGTACGAGTGTAAACTGCACAAAACAGTGCGATACGCAAAATAGCGCGAGTGTAAACTGCTCAAAACAGTGCGATGCGCAAAATAGCGCAAGTGTAAACTGCTCAAAATAGTGCGCTGCGCAAAATAACGCGAGTGTAAACTGCACAAAACAGTGCGATGCGCAAAATAGCGCGTTTGATAAACTGCACAAAATAGTGCGATGCGCAAAATAGCGAGAGTGTAAATAGCACAAAACAGTGCGATGCGCAAAATAGCGCGAGTGCAAACTGCACAAAATAGTGCGCTGGGCAAAATAGCACGAGTGTAAACTGCATAAAACAGTGCGATGTGCAAAATAGCGCGAGTGTAAACTGCACAAAACAGTGCATCGCTCAAAATAGCTCGTTTGGTAAACAGCACAAAACAGTGCGATGCAAAAAATAGCGAGAGTGTAAACTGCACAAAATAGTGCGATGCGCAAAATAGCGCGTTTGATAAACTGCACAAAACAGTGCGATGCGCAAAATAGCGAGAGTGTAAATAGCACAAAACAGTGCGATGCGCAAAATAGCGCGAGTGAAAACTGCACAAAACAGTGCACTGGGCAAAATAGCACGAGTGTAAACTGCACAAAACAGTGCGATGTGCAAAATAGCGCGTGTGTAAACTGCACAAAACAGTGCATCGCTCAAAATAGCTCGTTTGGTAAACAGCACAAAACAGTGCGATGCAAAAAATAGCGAGAGTGTAAACTGCATAAAACAGTGCGATGCGCAAAATAGCGCGTTTGATAAACAGCACAAAACAGTGCGAGGCGAAAAATAGCGTGAGTGCAAACTGCACAAAATAGTGTGCTGGGCAAAATAGCACGAGTGTAAACTGCACAAAGCAGTACGATGCGCAAAATAGCGAGAGTGTAAAAAGCACAAAACAGTGCGATGCGCAAAATAGCGCGAGTGTAAACTGCACAAAACAGTGCGCCACGCAAAATAGCGCGAGTGTAAACTGTACAAAATAGTGCGATGCGGAAAATAGCGTGAGCGTAAACTGCGCAAAAAAGTGCGATGCGCAAAATAGCGCTAGTGTAAACTGCACAAACAGTGCGCTGCGCAAAATAACGAGAGTGTAAATAGCACAAAACAGTACGATGGGCAAAATAGCGCGATTGCAAACGGTACAAAACAGTGCGATGCGCAAAATAGCGCATTTGATAAACTTCACAAAACAGTGCGATGCGAAAATAGCGCGAGTGTGAACAGCACAAACCAGTGCGCTGCGCAAAATACCGCGAGTGTAAACTACACAAAACAGTGCGATGCGCAAAATAGCGAGAGTGTAAACAGCCTAAAACAGTGCGATGCGCAAAATAGTACGAGTGTAAACTGCACAAAACAGTGCGATACGCAAAATAGCGCGAGTGTAAACTGCTCAAAACAGTGCGATGCGCAAAATAGCGAGAGTGTAAACAGCACAAAACAGTGCGATGCGCAAAATAGCGCAAGTGTAAACTGCTCAAAATAGTGCGCTGCGCAAAATATCGCGAGTGTAAACTGCACAAAACAGTGCGATGCGCAAAATAGCGCGTTTGATAAACTGCACAAAACAGTGCGATGCGGAAAATAGCGAGAGTGTAAATAGCACAAAACAGTGCGATGCGCAAAATAGCGCGAGTGCAAACTGCACAATACAGTTCGCTGGGCAAAATAGCCCAAGTGTAAACTGCACAAAACAGTGCGATGTGCAAAATAGCGCGAGCGTAAACTGCACAAAACAGTGCATCGCTCAAAATAGCTCGTTTGGTAAACAGCACAAAACAGTGCGATGCAAAAAATAGCGAGAGTGTAAACAGTACAAAACTGTGCGATGCGCAAAATAGTACGAGTGTAAACTGCACAAAACAGTGCGATGCGTAAAATAGCGAGAGTGTAAACAGCACAAAACAGTGCGATGCGCAAAATAGCGCGAGTGTAAACTGCACAAAATAGTGCGCTACGCAAAATAGCGCGTGTGTAAACTGCACAAAACAGTGCACTGCGCAAAATAGCGCGAGTGTAAACTGTACAAAATAGTGCGATGCGGAAAATAGCGTGAGTGTAAACTGCACAAAACAGTGCGATGCGCAAAATAGCACGTTTGATAAATAGCACAAAACAGTGCGATGCGCAAAATAGCGCTAGTGTAAACTGCACAAAGGGTGCACTGCGCAAAATAACGAGAGTGTAAATAGCACAAAACAGTGCGATGGGCAAAATGGCGCGATTGCAAACGGTACAAAACAGTGCGATGCGCAAAATAGCGCATTTGGTAAACTGCACAAAACAGTGCGATGCGAAAATAGCGCGAGTGTGAACAGCACAAACCAGTGCGCTGCGCAAAATACCGCGAGTGTAAACTACACAAAACAGTGCGATGCGCAAAATAGCGAGAGTGTAAACAGCCCAAAACAGTGCGATGCGCAAAATAGTACGAGTGTAAACTGCACAAAATAGTGTGATGCGCAAAATAACGACAGTATAAACAGCACAAAACAGTGCGATGCGCAAAATAGCGCAAGTGTAAACTGCTCAAAATAGTGCGCTGCGCAAAATAACGCGAGTGCAAACTGCACAAAACAGTGCGATGCGCAAAATAGCGCGTTTGATAAACTGCACAAAATAGTGCGATGTGCAAAATAGCGAGAGTGTAAATAGCACAAAACAGTGCGATGCGCAAAATAGCGCGAGTGCAAACTGCACAAAATAGTGCGCTGGGCAAAATAGCACGAGTGTAAACTGCACAAAACAGTGCGATGTGCAAAATAGCGCGAGTGTAAACTGCACAAAACAGTGCATCGCTCAAAATAGCTCGTTTGGTAAACAGCACAAAACAGTGCGATGCAAAAAATAGCGAGAGTGTAAACTGCACAAAATAGTGCGATGCGCAAAATAGCGCGTTTGATAAACTGCACAAAACAGTGCGATGCGCAAAATAGCGAGAGTGTAAATAGCACAAAACAGTGCGATGCGCAAAATAGCGCGAGTGAAAACTGCACAAAACAGTGCACTGGGCAAAATAGCACGAGTGTAAACTGCACAAAACAGTGCGATGTGCAAAATAGCGCGTGTGTAAACTGCACAAAACAGTGCATCGCTCAAAATAGCTCGTTTGGTAAACAGCACAAAACAGTGCGATGCAAAAAATAGCGAGAGTGTAAACTGCACAAAACAGTGTGATGCGCAAAATAGCGCGTTTGATAAACAGCACAAAACAGTGCGAGGCGAAAAATAGCGTGAGTGCAAACTGCACAAAATAGTGTGCTGGGCAAAATAGCACGAGTGTAAACTGCACAAAGCAGTACGATGCGCAAAATAGCGAGAGTGTAAAAAGCACAAAACAGTGCGATGCGCAAAATAGCGCGAGTGTAAACTGCACAAAACAGTGCGCTACGCAAAATAGCGCGAGTGTAAACTGTACAAAATAGTGCGTTGCGGAAAATAGCGTGAGTGTAAACTGCGCAAAAAAGTGCGATGCGCAAAATAGCGCTAGTGTAAACTGCACAAACAGTGCGCTGCGCAAAATAACGAGAGTGTAAATAGCACAAAACAGTACGATGGGCAAAATAGCGCGATTGCAAACGGTACAAAACAGTGCGATGCGCAAAATAGCGCATTTGATAAACTTCACAAAACAGTGCGATGCGAAAATAGCGCGAGTGTGAACAGCACAAACCAGGGCGCTGCGCAAAATACCGCGAGTGTAAACTACACAAAACAGTGCGATGCGCAAAATAGCGAGAGTGTAAACAGCCCAAAACAGTGCGATGCGCAAAATAGTACGATTGTAAACTCCACAAAACAGTGCGATACGCAAAATAGCGCGAGTGTAAACTGCTCAAAACAGTGCGATGCGCAAAATAGCGAGAGTGTAAACAGCACAAAACAGTGCGATGCGCAAAATAGCGCAAGTGTAAACTGCTCAAAATAGTGCGCTGCGCAAAATATCGCGAGTGTAAACTGCACAAAACAGTGCGATGCGCAAAATAGCGCGTTTGATAAACTGCACAAAACAGTGCGATGCGGAAAATAGCGAGAGTGCAAATAGCACAAAACAGTGCGATGCGCAAAATAGCGCGAGTGCAAACTGCACAATACAGTTCGCTGGGCAAAATAGCCCGAGTGTAAACTGCACAAAACAGTGCGATGTGCAAAATAGCGCGAGTGTAAACTGCACAAAACAGTGCATCGCTCAAAATAGCACGTTTGGTAAACAGCACAAAACAGTGCGATGCAAAAAATAGCGAGAGTGTAAACTGCACAAAACAGTGCGATGCGCAAAATAGCGAGAGTGTAAACTGCACAAAATAGTGCGATGCGCAAAATAGCGCGAGTGTAAACTGCACAAAATAGTGCGAGGTGCAAAATAGCTCGTTTGGTAAACAGCACAAAACAGTGCGATGCGCAAAATAACGAGGGTGTACACAGCACAATACAGTGCGATGCGCAAAATAGTACGAGTGTAAACTGCACAAAACAGTGCGATGCGCAAAATATCGAGAGTGTAACCCGCACAAAACAGTGCGATGCGCAAAATAGCGCGAGTGTAAACTGTACAAAATAGTGCGATGCGCAAAATAGCTCCTTTGATAAACTGCACAAAACAGCGCGATGCGCAAAATAGCGCGAGTGTGAACTGCACAAAACAGTGCGCTGTGCTAAATAGCGCGAGTGTAATCTGCACAAAAAAGTGCGACGCGCAAAATAGCGCGAGTGTAAACTGCACAAAACAGTGCGACGCGCAAAATAGCGCGTTTGATAAACTGCACAAAACAGTGCGATGCGCATAATAGCGAGAGTGTAAACAGCACAAAAGTGTGCGATGCGCAAAATAGCGCGAGTGTAAACTGCACAAAACAGTGCGCTCGGCAAAATATCACGAGTGTAAACTGCACAAAACAGTGCGATGCGCAAAATAGCGCGAGTGTAAACTTCACAAAACAGTGCGATGCGCAAAATAGCGCGTTTGATAAACTGTACAAAAGGGTGCGATGCGCAAAATAGCGAGAGTGTAAACTGCACAAAACGGTGCGATGCGCAAAATAGCGCGAGTGTAAACTGCACAAAACAGTGCGACGGTCAAAATAGCTCGTTTGGTAAACAGCACAAAACAGTGCGATGCAAAAAATAGCGAGAGTGTAAACAGTACAAAACGATGCGATGCGCAAAATAGTACGAGTGTAAACTGCACAAAACAGTGCGATGCGCAAAATAGCGAGAGTGTAAACAGCACAAAACAGTGCGATGCGCAAAATAGCGCGAGTGTAAAATGCACAAAACAGTGCGCTACGCAAAATAGCGCGTGTGTAAACTGCACAAAACAGTGCCCTGCGCAAAATAGCGCGAGTGTAAACTGTACAAAATAGTGCGATGCGGAAAATACCGTGAGTGTAAACTGCACAAAACAGTGCGATGCGCAAAATAGCACGTTTGATAAATAGCACAAAACAGTGCGATGCGCAAAATAGCGCTAGTGTAAACTGCACAAACAGTGCACTGCGCAAAATAACGAGAGTGTAAATAGCACAAAACTGTGCGATGGGCAAAATGGCGCGATTGCAAACGGTACAAAACAGTACGATGCGCAAAATAGCGCATTTGGTAAACTGCACAAAACAGTGCGATGCGAAAATAGCGCGAGTGTGAACAGCACAAACCAGTGCGCTGCGCAAAATACCGCGAGTGTAAACTACACAAAACAGTGCGATGCGCAAAATAGCGAGAGTGTAAACAGCCCAAAACAGTGCGATGCGCAAAATAGTACGAGTGTAAACTGCACAAAATAGTGTGATGCGCAAAATAACGACAGTGTAAACAGCATAAAACAGTGCGATTCGCAAAATAGCGCAAGTGTAAACTGCTCAAAATAGTGCGCTACGCAAAATAACGTGAGTGTAAACTGCACAAAACAGTACGATGCGCAAAATAGCGCGTTTGATAAACTGCACAAAACAGTGCGATGCGCAAAATAGCGAGAGTGTAAATAGCACAAAACAGTGCGCTGCGCAAAATAGCGCGAGTGCAAACTGCACAAAACAGTGCGCTGGGCAAAATAGCACGAGTGTAAACTGCACAAAACAGTGCGATGTGCAAAATAGCGCGTGTGTAAACTACACAAAACAGTGCATCGCTCAAAATAGCTCGTTTGGTAAACAGCACAAAACAGTGCGACGCAAAAAATAGCGAGAGTGTAAACTGCACAAAACAGTGCGATGCGCAAAATAGCGCGTTTGATAAACTGCACAAAACAGTGCGATGCGCAAAAATAGCGAGAGTGTAAACAGCACAAAGCAGTGCGATGCCCAAAATAGCGCGAGTGTAAACTGCACAAAACAGTGCGATGCGCAAAATAACGCGAGTGTAAACTGCACAAAACAGTGCGACGCATAAAATAGCTCGTTTGATACAAAAGAGTGCGATGCGCAAAATAGCGAGTGTGTAAACTGCACAAAACAGTGCGATGCGCAAAATAGCGCGAGTGTAAACTTCACAAAACAGAGCGATGCGCAAAATATCGCGTTTGATAAACAGCACAAAAGGGTGCGATGCGCAAAATAGCGAGAGTGTAAACTGCACAAAACAGTGCGATGCGCAAAATAGCGCGAGTGTAAACTGCACAAAACAGTGCGACGGTCAAAATAGCTCGGTTGGTAAACAGCACAAAACAGTGCGATGCAAAAAATAGCGAGAGTGTAAACAGTACAAAACTGTGCGATGCGCAAAATAGTACGAGTGTAAACTGCACAAAATAGTGCGATGCGCAAAATAGCGAGAGTGTAAAAAGCACAAAACAGTGCGCTACGCAAAATAGCGCGTGTGTAAACTGCACAAAACAGTGCCCTGCGCAAAATAGCGCGAGTGTAAACTGTACAAAATAGTGCGATGCGGAAAATAGCGTGAGTGTAAACTGCACGAAACAGTGCGATGCGCAAAATAGCGCTAGTGTAAACTGCACAAACAGTGCGCTGCGCAAAATAACGAGAGTGTAAACAGCACAAAACAGTACGTTGGGCAAAATAGCGCGATTGCAAATGGTACAAAACAGTGCGATGCGCAAAATAGCGCATTTGATAAACTGCACAAAACAGTGCGATGCGCAAAAATAGCGAGAGTGTAAACAGCACAAAGCAGTGCGATGCCCAAAATAGCGCGAGTGTAAACTGCACAAAACAGTGCGCTGTGCAAAATAGCGCGTGTGTAAACTACACAAAACAGTGCGATGCGCAAAATAACGCGAGTGTAAACTGCACAAAACAGTGCGACGCATAAAATAGCTCGTTTGATACAAAAGAGTGCGATGCGCAAAATAGCGAGTGTGTAAACTGCACAAAACAGTGCGATGCGCAAAATAGCGCGAGTGTAAACTTCACAAAACAGAGCGATGCGCAAAATATCGCGTTTGATAAACAGCACAAAAGGGTGCGATGCGCAAAATAGCGAGAGTGTGAACTGCACAAAACAGTGCGATGCGCAAAATAGCGCGAGTGTAAACTGCACAAAACAGTGCGACGGTCAAAATAGCTCGGTTGGTAAACAGCACAAAACAGTGCGATGCAAAAAATAGCGAGAGTGTAAACAGTACAAAACTGTGCGATGCGCAAAATAGTACGAGTGTAAACTGCACAAAACAGTGCGCTACGCAAAATAGCGCGTGTGTAAACTGCACAAAACAGTGCCCTGCGCAAAATAGCGCGAGTGTAAACTGTACAAAATAGTGCGATGCGGAAAATAGCGTGAGTGTAAACTGCACGAAACAGTGCGATGCGCAAAATAGCGTAGTGTAAACTGCACAAACAGTGCGCTGCGCAAAATAACGAGAGTGTAAACAGCACAAAACAGTACGATGGGCAAAATAGCGCGATTGCAAACGGTACAAAACAGTGCGATGCGCAAAATAGCGCATTTGATAAACTGCACAAAACAGTGCGATGCGAAAATAGCGCGAGTGTGAACAGCACAAACCAGTGCGCTGCGTAAAATACCGCGAGTGTAAACTACACAAAACAGTGCGATGCGCAAAATAGCGAGAGTGTAAACAGCCCAAAACAGTGCGATGCGCAAAATAGTACGAGTGTAAACTGCACAAAATAGTGTGATGCGCAAAATAACGACAGTGTAAACAGCACAAAACAGTGCGATGCGCAAAATAGCGAGAGTGTAAACTGCATAAAACAGTGCGATGCGCAAAATAGCGCGAATGTAAACTGCACAAAACAGTGCGATGCTCAAAATAGCTCTTTTGGTAAACAGCACAAAACAGTGCGATGCACAAAATAGCGAGAGTGTAAACAGCACAAAACAGTGCGATGCGCAAAATAGTACGAGTGTAAACTGCACAAAACAGTGCGATGCGCAAAATAGCGAAAGTGTAAACAGCACAAAACAGTGCGATGCGCAAAATAGCGCGAGTGTAAACTGCACAAAACAGTGCGCTGCGCAAAAGCGCGCTTGTGTAAACTGCACAATACAGTGCGCTGAGCAAAATAGCCCGAGGGTAAACTGCACAAAATAGTGCGATGCACAAAATAGCGCGTGGGTAAACTGCACAAAACAGTGCGCTGCGCAAAATAGCGGGAGTTTAAACTGCACAAAATAGTGCGATGCGCAAAATAGCGCGAGTGTAAACTGCACAAAACAGTGCGATGCGCAGAATAGCGTTTGATAAACTCCACAAAATAGTGCGATGCGCAAAATAGCGCGAGTGTAAACTGCACAAAACAGTGCGACGCTCAAAATAGCTCTTTTGGTAAACAGCACAAAACAGTGCGATGCAAAAAATAGCGAGAGTGTAAACTGCACAAAACAGTGCGATGCGCCAAATAGCGCCAGTGTAAACTTCACAAAACAGTGCGATGCGCAAAATAGCGCGTTTGATAAACTGCACATAACAGTGCGATGCGCAAAATAGCGAGAGTGTAAACTGCACAAAACAGTACGATGCGCAAAATAGTACGAGTGTGAACTGCACAAAACAGTGCGATGCGCAAAATAGCGAGAGTGTAAACAGCACAAAACAGTGCGATGCGCAAAATAGCGCGAGTGTAAACTGCACAAAACAGTGCGCTGCGCAAAATAGCGCTTGTGTAAACTGCACAATACAGTGCGCTGCGCAAAATAGCGCGAGTGTAAACTGCACAAAATAGTGCGATGCACAAAATAGCGCGTGTGTAAACTGCACAAAACAGTGCGCTGCGCAAAATAGCGGGAGTGTAAACAGCACAAAATAGTGCGATGCGCAAAATAGCGCGAGTGTAAACTGCACAAAACAGTGCGATGCGCAAAATAGCGCATTTGATAAACTGCACAAAACAGTGCGATGCGCAAAATAGCGCGAGTGTAAACTGCACAAAACAGTGCGACGCTCAAAATAGCTCGTTTGGTAAACAGCACAAAACAGTGCGATGCAAAAAATAGCGAGAGTGTAAACTGCACAAAACAGTGCGATGCGCAAAATAGCGATAGTGTAAACAGCAAAAAACAGTGCGATGCGCAAAATAGCGCGAGTGTAAACTGTACCAAACAGTGCGATGCACAAAATAGCGCATTTGATAAACAGCACAAAACAGTGCGATGCGCAAAATAGCGTGTTTGATAAACTGCCCAAAACAGTGCGATGCGCAAAATAGCGAGAGTGTAAACCGTACAAAACAGTGCGATGCGCAAAATAGCGCGTTTGATAAACTGCACAAAACAGTGCGATGCGCAAAATAGCGCGAGTGTAAACTGCACAAATCAGTGCGACGCTCAAAATAGCTCATTTGGTAAACAGCACAAAACAGTGCGATGCAAAAAATAGCGAGAGTGTAAACTGCATAAAACAGTGCGATGCGCGAAATAGCGATAGTGTAAACAGCACAAAACAGTGCGATGCGCAAAATAGCGCGAGTGTAAACTGTACCAAACAGTGCGATGCACAAAATAGCGTATTTGATAAACAGCACAAAACAGTGCGATGCGCAAAATAGCGTGTTTGATAAACTGCCCAAAACAGTGCGATGCGCAAAATAGCGAGAGTGTAAACCGTACAAAACAGTGCGATGCGCAAAATAGCGCGAGTGTAAACTGCACAGGACTGTGCGTTGGGCAAAATAGCACGAGTGTAAACAGCACCAAACAGAGCGATGCGCCAAATAGCGCGAGTGTAAACTTCACAAAACAGTGCGATGCGCAAAATAGCGCGTTTGATAAACTGCACAAAACAGTGCGATGCGCAAAATAGCGAGAGTGTAAACTGCATAAAACAGTGCGATGCGCAAAATAGCGCGAATGTAAACTGCACAAAATAGTGCGATGCTCAAAATAGCTCGTTTGGTAAACAGCACAAAACTGTGCGATGCACAAAATAGCGAGAGTGTAAACAGCACAAAACAGTGCGATGCGCAAAATAGTACGAGTGTAAACCGCACAAAACAGTGCGATGCGCAAAATAGCGAGAGTGTAAACAGCACAAAACAGTGCGACGCGCAAAATAGCGCGAGTGTAAACTGCACAAAACAGTGCGCTGCGCAAAATAGCGCTTGTGTAAACTGCACAATACAGTGCGCTGCGCAAAATAGCGCGAGTGTAAACTGCACAAAATAGTGCGATGCACAAAATAGCGCGTGTGTAAACTGCACAAAACAGTGCGCTGCGCAAAATAGCGGGAGTGTAAACAACAAAAATTAGTGCGATGCGGAAAATAGCGCGCTTGTAAACTGCACAAAACAGTGCGATGCGCAAAATAGCGCGTTTGATAAACTGCACAAAATAGTGCGATGCGCAAAATAGCGCGAGTGTAAACTGCACAAAACAGTGCGACGCTCAAAATAGCTCGTCTGGTAAACATCACAAAACAGTGCGATGCAAAAAATAGCGAGAGTGTAAACTGCACAAAACAGTGCGATGCGCAAAATAGCGCGTTTGATAAACTACACAAAACAGTGCGATGCGCAAAATAGCGATAGTGTAAACAGCACAAAACAGTGGGATGCGCAAAATAGCGCGTTTGATAAACTGCACAAAACAGTGCGATGCGCAAAATAGCGATAGTGTAAACAGCACAAAACAGTGCGATGCGCAAAATAGCGCGAGTGTAAACTGCACAAAACAGTGCGCTGCGCAAAATAGCACGTGTGTAAACTGCACAAAACTGTGCGATGCGCAAAATACCGCGAGTGTAAACTGCACAAAACAGTGCGACGCTCAAAATAGCTCGTTTGATAAACTGCACAAAAGAGTGCGATGCGCAAAATAGCGAGAGTGTAAACTGCACAAAACAGTGCGACGCTCAAAATAGCGCGTTTGGTAAACAGCACAAAACAGTGCGATGCGCAAAATAGTACGAGTGTAAACTGCACAAAACAGTGCGATGCGCAAAATAGCGAGAGTGTAAACAGCACAAAACAGCGCGATGCGCAAAATAGCGCGAGTGTAAACTGTACAAAACAGTGCGATGCGCAAAATAGCGAATTTGATAAACTGCACAAAACAGTGCGATGCGTAAAATAGCGCGTGTTTTAAACTGCACAAAACAGTGCGATGCGCAAAATAGCGAGAGTGTATACAATACAAAACAGTGCGATGCGCAAAATAGCACGAGTGTAAACTGCACAAGACTGTGCGTTGGGCAAAATAGCACGAGTGTAAACTGCACAAAACAGTGCGATGCGCAAAATAGCGCGCTTGATAAACTGCACAAAACAGTGCGATGCGCAAAATAGCGAGAGTGTAAACTGCACAAAACAGTGCGATGCGCAAAATAGCGCAATGTAAACTGCACAAAACAGTGCGACGCTCAAAATAGCTCGTTTGGTAAACAGCACAAAACAGTGCGATGCACAAAATAGCGAGAGTGTAAACAGCACAAAACAGTGCGATCCGCAAAATAGCGAGAGTATAAACTGTACAAAACAGTGCGATGAGCAAAATAGCACATTTGATAAATTGCACAAAACAGTGTGATGCGCAGAATAGAGCGTTTGATAAACTGCCCAAAACAGTGCGATGCGCAAAATAGCGAGAGTGTAAACCGTACAAAACAGTGCCAGGCGCAAAATAGCACGAGTGTAAACTGCACAAGACTTTGCGTTGGGCAAAATAGCACGAGTGTAAACTGCACAAAACAGTGTGATGCGCCAGATAGCGCGAGTGTAAACTTCACAAAACAGTGCGATGCGCAAAATAGCGCGTTTGGTAAACTGCACAAAACAGTGCGATGCGCAAAATAGCGAGAGTGTCCACTGCACAAAACAGTGCGATGCGCAAAATAGCGCGAATGTAAACTGCACAAAACAGTGCGATGCTCAAAATAGCTCGTTTGGTAAACAGCACAAAACAGTGCGATGCACAAAATAGCGAGAGTGTAAACAGCATAAAACAGTGCGATGCGCAAAATAGCGCGAGTGTAAACTGCACAAAACAGTGCGCTGCGCAAAATAGCGCTTGTGTAAACTGCACAATACAGTGCGCTGCGCAAAATAGCGCGAGTGCAAACCGCGCAAAATAGTGCGATGCGCAAAATAGTGCCAGTGTAAACTGCACAAAACAGTGCGCTGCGCAAAATAGCGCGGGTGTAAACTGCACAAAAGAGTGGGATGCGCAAAATAGCGCGAGTGTAAACGGCACAAAACAGTGCGCTGCGCAAAATAGCGCGAGTGTAAACTGCACAAAATAGTGCGATGCGCAAAATAGCGCGTTTGATAAATTGCACAAAAGAGTGCGATGCGCAAAATAGCGCGTTTGATAAACTGCCCAAAACAGTGCGATGCGCAAAATAGCGAGAGTGTAAACAGTACAAAACAGTGCGATACGCAAAATAGCGCGAGTGTAAACTGCACAGGACTGTGCGTTGGGCAAAATAGCACGAGTGTAAACTGCACAAAACAGAGCGATGCGCCAAATAGCGCGAGTGTAAACTTCACAAAACAGTGCGATGCGCAAAATAGCGCGTTTGATAAACTGCACAAAACAGTGCGATGCGCAAAATAGCGAGAGTGTAAACTGCAAAAAACAGTGCGATGCGTAAAATAGCGTGAATGTAAACTGCACAAAACAGTGCGATGCTCAAAATAGCTCGTTTGGTAAACAGCACAAAACAGTGCGATGCACAAAATAGCGAGAGTGTAAACAGCACAAAACGGTGCGATGCGCAAAATAGCGCGAGTGTAAACTGCACAAAACAGTGCGCTGCGCAAAATAGCGCTTGTGTAAACTGCACAATACAGTGCGCTGCGCAAAATAGTGCGATGCACAAAATAGCGCGTGTGTAAACTGCACAAAACAGTGCGCTGCGCAAAATAGCGGGAGTGTAAACTGCACAAAATAGTGCGATGCGCAAAATAGCGCGCTTGTAAATTGCACAAAACAGTGCGATGCGGAAAATAGCACGTTTGATAAACTGCACAAAACAGTGCGATGCGCAAAATAGCACGAGTGTAAACTGCACAAAACAGTGCGATGCGCCAAATAGCGCCAGTGTAAACTTCACAAAACAGTGCGATGCGCAAAATAGCGCGTTTGATAAACTGCACATAACAGTGCGATGCGCAAAATAGCGAGAGTGTAAACTGCACAAATCAGTGCGATGCGTAAAATAGCGCAATGTAAACTCCACAAAACAGTGCGACGCTCAAAATAGCTCGTTTGCTAAACAGCACAAAACAGTGCGATGCACAAAATAGCGTGAGTGTAAACAGCACAAAACAGTGCGATGCCCAAAATAGCGCGAGTATAAACTGTACAAAACAGTGCGACGCGCAAAATAGCACATTTGATAAACTGCACAAAACAGTGCGATGCGCAGAATAGAGCGCTTGATAAACTGCCCAAAACAGTGCGATGCGCAAAATAGCGAGAGTGTAAACCGTATAAAACAGTGCGAGGCGCAAAATAGCGCGAGTGTAAACTGCACAAGACTGTGCGTTGGGTAAAATAGCACGAGTGTAAACTGCACAAAATAGTGCGATGCGCCAAATAGCGCGAGTGTAAACTTCACAAAACAGTGCGATGCGCAAAATAGCGCGTTTGATAAACTGCACAAAACAGTGCGATGCGCAAAATAGCGAGAGTGTCAACTGCACAAAACAGTGCGATGCGCAAAATACCGCGAATGTAAACTGCACAAAACAGTGCGATGCTCAAAATAGCTCGTTTGGTAAACAGCACAAAACAGTGCGATGCACAAAATAGAGAGAGTGTAAACAGCACAAAACAGTGCGATGCGCAAAATAGCGCGAGTGTAAACTGCACAAAACAGTGCGCTGCGCAAAATAGCGCTTGTGTAAACTGCACAATACAGTGCGCTGCGCAAAATAGCGCGAGTGTAAACTGCACAAAATAGCGCGATGCGCAAAATAGCGCGGGTGTAAACTGCACAAAACAGGGCGCTGCGCAAAATAGCGCGGGTGTAAACTGCACAAAATAGCGGGATGCGCAAAATAGCGCGAGTGTAAACTGCACAAAACAGTGCGATGCGCAAAATAGCGCGAGTGCAAACTGTACAAAACAGTGCTCTGCGCAAAATAGCGCGAGTGTAAACTGCACAAAACATGCGATGCGCAATATAGCACGTTTGATAAACTGCACAAAACAGTGCGCTGCGCAAAGTAGCGCGTTTGATAAACTGCCCAAAACAGTGCGATGCGCAAAATAGCGCGAGTGTAAACTGCACAGGACTGTGCGTTGGGCAAAATAGCACGATTGTAAACTGCACAAAACAGAGCGATGCGCCAAATAGCGCGAGTGTAAACTTCACAAAACAGTGCGATGCGCAACATAGCGCGTTTGATAAACTGCACAAAACAGTGCGATGCGCAAAATAGCGAGAGTGTAAACTGTACAAAACAGTGCGATGCGCAAAATAGCGCAATGTAAACTGCACAAAACAGTGCGACGCTCAAAATAGCTCGTTTGGTAAACAGCACAAAACAGTGCGATGCACAAAATAGCGAGAGTGTAAACAACACAAAACAGTCCGATGCGCAAAATAGCGAGAGTGTAAACAGCACAAAACAGTGCGATGCACAAAATAGCGCGAGTATAAACTGTACAAAACAGTGCGATGCGCAAAATAGCACATTTGATAAACTGCACAAAACAGTGTGATGCGCAGAATAGAGCGTTTGATAAACTGCCCAAAACAGTGCGATGCGCAAAATAGCGAGAGTGTAAACCGTACAAAACAGTGCGAGGCGCAAAATAGCGCGAGTGTAAACTGCACAAGACTGTGCGTTGGGCAAAATAGCACGAGTGTAAACTGCACAAAACAGTGCGATGCGCCAAATAGCGCGAGTGTAAACTTCACAAAACAGTGCGATGCGCAAAATAGCGCGTTTGATAAACTGCACAAAACAGTGCGATGCGCAAAATAGCGAGAGTGTCAACTGCACAAAACAGTGCGATGCGCAAAATACCGCGAATGTAAACTGCACAAAACAGTGCGATGCTCAAAATAGCTCGTTTGGTAAACAGCACAAAACAGTGCGATGCACAAAATAGCGAGAGTGTAAACAGCACAAAACAGTGCGATGCGCAAAATAGCGCGAGTGTAAACTGCACAAAACAGTGCGCTGCGGAAAATAGCGTTTGTGTAAACTGCACAATACAGTGCGCTGCGCAAAATAGCGCGAGTGTAAACTGCACAAAATAGTGCGATGCGCAAAATAGCGCGAGGGTAAACTGCACAAAACAGTGCGCTGCGCAAAATAGCACATTTGATAAACTGCACAAAACAGTGTGATGCGCAGAATAGAGCGTTTGATAAACTGCCCAAAACAGTGCGATGCGCAAAATAGCGAGAGTGTAAACCGTACAAAACAGTGCGATGCGCAAAATAGCGCGAGTGTAAACTGCACAAGACTGTGCGTTGGGCAAAATAGCACGAGTGTAAACTGCACAAAACAGTGTGATGCGCCAAATAGCGCGAGTGTAAACTTCACAAAACAGTGCGATGCGCAAAATAGCGCGTTTGATAAACTGCACAAAACAGTGCGATGCGCAAAATAGCGAGAGTGTCAACTGCACAAAACAGTGCGATGCGCAAAATAGCGCGAATGTAAACTGCACAAAACAGTGCGATGCTCAGAATAGCTCGTTTGGTAAACAGCACAAAACAGTGCGATGCACAAAAAAGCGAGAGTGTAAACAGCACAAAACAGTGCGATGCGCAAAATAGTACGAGTGTAAACTGCACAAAACAGTGCGCTGCGCAAAATAGCGCTTGTGTAAACTGCACAATACAGTGCACTGCTCAAAATAGCGCGAGTGTAAACTGCACAAAATAGTGCGATGCGCAAAATAGCGCGAGTGTAAATTGCACAAAACCGTGCGCTGCGCAAAATAGCGCGGGTGTAAACTGCACAAAACAGTGCGATGCGCAAAATAGCGCGAGTGTAAACTGCACAAAACAGTGCGATGCGCAAAATAGCGCGAGTGTAAACTGCCCAAAACAGTGCGATGCTCAAAATAGCTCGTTTGGTAAACAGCACAAAAGAGTGCGATGCACAAAATAGCGAGAGTGTAAACAGCACAAAAGTGTGCGATGCGCAAAATAGCGCGAGTGTAAACTGCACAAAACAGTGCGTTGGCCAAAATAGCACGAGTGCAAACTGCAGAAAACAGTGCGATGCGCAAAATAGCGCGAGTGTAAACTTCACAAAACAATGTGATGCGCAAAATAGCGCGGTTGATAAACTGCACAAAAGAGTGCGATGCGCAAAATAGCGAGATTGTAAACTGCACAAAACAGTGCGATGCGCAAAATAGCGCGAGTGTAAATTGCACAAAACAGTGCGATGCTCAAAATAGCTCGTTTGGTAAACAGCACAGAACAGTGCGATGCAAAAAATAGCGAGAGTGTAAAAAGCACAAAACAGTGCGATGTGCAAAATAGTACGAGTGTAAACTGCACAAAACGGTGCGACGCACAAAATAGCGAGAGTGTAAACAGCACAAAACAGTGCGATGCGCGAAATAGCGCGAGTGTAATCTGTACAAAACAGTGCGATGCGCAAAATAGCGCATTTCATAAACTGCACAAAACAGTGCGATGCGCAAAATATCGTGAGTGTGAACTGCAGAAAACAGTGCGCTGCGCTAAATAGCGCGAGTGTAATCTGTACAAAATAGTGCGATGCGCAAAATAGCGCGAGTCTAAACTGCATAAAACAGTGCGATGCGCAAAATAGCGCGTTTGATAAACTGCACAAAACAGTACGATGCGCAAAATAGCGAGAGTGTAAACAGCACAAAACAGTGCGATGCGCAAAATAGCGCGAGTGTAAACTGCAAAAAACAGTGCGTTGGGCAAAATAGCATGAGTGTAAACTGCACAAAACAGTGCGATGCGCAAAATAGCGCGAGTGTAAACTTCTGAAAACAGTGCGATGCGCAAAATAGCGCGTTTGATAAACTGCACAAAACAGGGCGATGCGTAAAATAGCGAGAGTGTAAACTGCACAAAACCGTGCGATGCGCAAAATAGCGCGAATGTAAACTGCACAAAATAGTGCGACGCTCAGAATAGCTCGTTTGGTAAACAGCACAAAACAGTGCGATGCGCAAAATAGCGAGAGTGTGAACTGCACAAAACAGTGCGCTGCGCTAAATAGCGCGAGTGTAATCTGCACAACACAGTGCGATGCGCAAAATAGCACGAATGTAAACTGCACAAAACAGTGCGATGCACAAAATAGCTCGTTTGGGAAACAGCACAAAACAGTGCGATGCACAAAATAGCGAGAGTGTAAACAGCACAAAACAGTGCGATGCGCAAAATAGTACGAGTGTAAATTGCACAAAACAGTGCGATGCGCAAAATAGCGAGAGCGTAAACAGCACAAAACAGTGTCATGCGCAAAATAGCGCGAGTGTAAATGGCACAAAACAGTGCGCTGGGCAAAATAGCGCGTGTGTAAACTACACAAAACAGTGCGCTGCGCAAAATTGTGCGATGCGCAAAATAGCGCGTTTGATAAACTGCACAAAACAGTGCGATGCGCAAAATAGTGAGAGTGTAAACAGCACAAAACTGTGCGATGCGCAAAATAGCGCGAGTGCAAACTGCACAAAACAGTGCGCTAGGCAAAATAGCACGAGTGTAAACTGCACAAAACAGTGCGATGCGCAAAATAGCGCGAGTGTAAACTGCACAAAACAGTGCGATGCGCAAAATAGCGAGAGTGTAAACAGCACAAGACAGTGCGATGCGCAAAATAGCACGTGTGTAAACTGCAGAAAACGGTGCGATGCGCAAAATAGCGGGTTTGATAAACTGCACAAAACAGTTCATGCGCAAAATTGCGCGTTTGATAAACTGCACAAAACAGTGCGATGCGCAAAATAACGAGAGTGTAAACAGCACAAAACAGTGCGATGCGCAAAATAGTACGAGTGTAAACTGCACAAAACAGTGCGCTGCGCAAAATAGCGCTTGTGTAAACTGCACAATACAGTGCACTGCTCAAAATAGCGCGAGTGTAAACTGCACAAAATAGTGCGATGCGCAAAATAGCGCGAGTGTAAATTGCACAAAACCGTGCGCTGCGCAAAATAGCGCGGGTGTAAACTGCACAAAACAGTGCGATGCGCAAAATAGCGCGAGTGTAAACTGCACAAAACAGTGCGATGCGCAAAATAGCGCGAGTGTAAACTGCCCAAAACAGTGCGATGCTCAAAATAGCTCGTTTGGTAAACAGCACAAAAGAGTGCGATGCACAAAATAGCGAGAGTGTAAACAGCACAAAAGTGTGCGATGCGCAAAATAGCGCGAGTGTAAACTGCACAAAACAGTGCGTTGGCCAAAATAGCACGAGTGCAAACTGCAGAAAACAGTGCGATGCGCAAAATAGCGCGAGTGTAAACTTCACAAAACAATGTGATGCGCAAAATAGCGCGGTTGATAAACTGCACAAAAGAGTGCGATGCGCAAAATAGCGAGATTGTAAACTGCACAAAACAGTGCGATGCGCAAAATAGCGCGAGTGTAAATTGCACAAAACAGTGCGATGCTCAAAATAGCTCGTTTGGTAAACAGCACAGAACAGTGCGATGCAAAAAATAGCGAGAGTGTAAAAAGCACAAAACAGTGCGATGTGCAAAATAGTACGAGTGTAAACTGCACAAAACGGTGCGACGCACAAAATAGCGAGAGTGTAAACAGCACAAAACAGTGCGATGCGCGAAATAGCGCGAGTGTAATCTGTACAAAACAGTGCGATGCGCAAAATAGCGCATTTCATAAACTGCACAAAACAGTGCGATGCGCAAAATATCGTGAGTGTGAACTGCAGAAAACAGTGCGCTGCGCTAAATAGCGCGAGTGTAATCTGTACAAAATAGTGCGATGCGCAAAATAGCGCGAGTCTAAACTGCATAAAACAGTGCGATGCGCAAAATAGCGCGTTTGATAAACTGCACAAAACAGTACGATGCGCAAAATAGCGAGAGTGTAAACAGCACAAAACAGTGCGATGCGCAAAATAGCGCGAGTGTAAACTGCAAAAAACAGTGCGTTGGGCAAAATAGCATGAGTGTAAACTGCACAAAACAGTGCGATGCGCAAAATAGCGCGAGTGTAAACTTCTGAAAACAGTGCGATGCGCAAAATAGCGCGTTTGATAAACTGCACAAAACAGGGCGATGCGTAAAATAGCGAGAGTGTAAACTGCACAAAACCGTGCGATGCGCAAAATAGCGCGAATGTAAACTGCACAAAATAGTGCGACGCTCAGAATAGCTCGTTTGGTAAACAGCACAAAACAGTGCGATGCGCAAAATAGCGAGAGTGTGAACTGCACAAAACAGTGCGCTGCGCTAAATAGCGCGAGTGTAATCTGCACAACACAGTGCGATGCGCAAAATAGCACGAATGTAAACTGCACAAAACAGTGCGATGCACAAAATAGCTCGTTTGGGAAACAGCACAAAACAGTGCGATGCACAAAATAGCGAGAGTGTAAACAGCACAAAACAGTGCGATGCGCAAAATAGTACGAGTGTAAATTGCACAAAACAGTGCGATGCGCAAAATAGCGAGAGCGTAAACAGCACAAAACAGTGTCATGCGCAAAATAGCGCGAGTGTAAATGGCACAAAACAGTGCGCTGGGCAAAATAGCGCGTGTGTAAACTACACAAAACAGTGCGCTGCGCAAAATTGTGCGATGCGCAAAATAGCGCGTTTGATAAACTGCACAAAACAGTGCGATGCGCAAAATAGTGAGAGTGTAAACAGCACAAAACTGTGCGATGCGCAAAATAGCGCGAGTGCAAACTGCACAAAACAGTGCGCTAGGCAAAATAGCACGAGTGTAAACTGCACAAAACAGTGCGATGCGCAAAATAGCGCGAGTGTAAACTGCACAAAACAGTGCGATGCGCAAAATAGCGAGAGTGTAAACAGCACAAGACAGTGCGATGCGCAAAATAGCACGTGTGTAAACTGCAGAAAACGGTGCGATGCGCAAAATAGCGGGTTTGATAAACTGCACAAAACAGTTCATGCGCAAAATTGCGCGTTTGATAAACTGCACAAAACAGTGCGATGCGCAAAATAACGAGAGTGTAAACAGCACAAAACAGTGCGATGCGCAAAATAGTACGAGTGTAAACTGCACAAAACAGTGCGCTGCGCAAAATAGCGCTTGTGTAAACTGCACAATACAGTGCACTGCTCAAAATAGCGCGAGTGTAAACTGCACAAAATAGTGCGATGCGCAAAATAGCGCGAGTGTAAATTGCACAAAACCGTGCGCTGCGCAAAATAGCGCGGGTGTAAACTGCACAAAACAGTGCGATGCGCAAAATAGCGCGAGTGTAAACTGCACAAAACAGTGCGATGCGCAAAATAGCGCGAGTGTAAACTGCCCAAAACAGTGCGATGCTCAAAATAGCTCGTTTGGTAAACAGCACAAAAGAGTGCGATGCACAAAATAGCGAGAGTGTAAACAGCACAAAAGTGTGCGATGCGCAAAATAGCGCGAGTGTAAACTGCACAAAACAGTGCGTTGGCCAAAATAGCACGAGTGCAAACTGCAGAAAACAGTGCGATGCGCAAAATAGCGCGAGTGTAAACTTCACAAAACAATGTGATGCGCAAAATAGCGCGGTTGATAAACTGCACAAAAGAGTGCGATGCGCAAAATAGCGAGATTGTAAACTGCACAAAACAGTGCGATGCGCAAAATAGCGCGAGTGTAAATTGCACAAAACAGTGCGATGCTCAAAATAGCTCGTTTGGTAAACAGCACAGAACAGTGCGATGCAAAAAATAGCGAGAGTGTAAAAAGCACAAAACAGTGCGATGTGCAAAATAGTACGAGTGTAAACTGCACAAAACGGTGCGACGCACAAAATAGCGAGAGTGTAAACAGCACAAAACAGTGCGATGCGCGAAATAGCGCGAGTGTAATCTGTACAAAACAGTGCGATGCGCAAAATAGCGCATTTCATAAACTGCACAAAACAGTGCGATGCGCAAAATATCGTGAGTGTGAACTGCAGAAAACAGTGCGCTGCGCTAAATAGCGCGAGTGTAATCTGTACAAAATAGTGCGATGCGCAAAATAGCGCGAGTCTAAACTGCATAAAACAGTGCGATGCGCAAAATAGCGCGTTTGATAAACTGCACAAAACAGTACGATGCGCAAAATAGCGAGAGTGTAAACAGCACAAAACAGTGCGATGCGCAAAATAGCGCGAGTGTAAACTGCAAAAAACAGTGCGTTGGGCAAAATAGCATGAGTGTAAACTGCACAAAACAGTGCGATGCGCAAAATAGCGCGAGTGTAAACTTCTGAAAACAGTGCGATGCGCAAAATAGCGCGTTTGATAAACTGCACAAAACAGGGCGATGCGTAAAATAGCGAGAGTGTAAACTGCACAAAACCGTGCGATGCGCAAAATAGCGCGAATGTAAACTGCACAAAATAGTGCGACGCTCAGAATAGCTCGTTTGGTAAACAGCACAAAACAGTGCGATGCGCAAAATAGCGAGAGTGTGAACTGCACAAAACAGTGCGCTGCGCTAAATAGCGCGAGTGTAATCTGCACAACACAGTGCGATGCGCAAAATAGCACGAATGTAAACTGCACAAAACAGTGCGATGCACAAAATAGCTCGTTTGGGAAACAGCACAAAACAGTGCGATGCACAAAATAGCGAGAGTGTAAACAGCACAAAACAGTGCGATGCGCAAAATAGTACGAGTGTAAATTGCACAAAACAGTGCGATGCGCAAAATAGCGAGAGCGTAAACAGCACAAAACAGTGTCATGCGCAAAATAGCGCGAGTGTAAATGGCACAAAACAGTGCGCTGGGCAAAATAGCGCGTGTGTAAACTACACAAAACAGTGCGCTGCGCAAAATTGTGCGATGCGCAAAATAGCGCGTTTGATAAACTGCACAAAACAGTGCGATGCGCAAAATAGTGAGAGTGTAAACAGCACAAAACTGTGCGATGCGCAAAATAGCGCGAGTGCAAACTGCACAAAACAGTGCGCTAGGCAAAATAGCACGAGTGTAAACTGCACAAAACAGTGCGATGCGCAAAATAGCGCGAGTGTAAACTGCACAAAACAGTGCGATGCGCAAAATAGCGAGAGTGTAAACAGCACAAGACAGTGCGATGCGCAAAATAGCACGTGTGTAAACTGCAGAAAACGGTGCGATGCGCAAAATAGCGGGTTTGATAAACTGCACAAAACAGTTCATGCGCAAAATTGCGCGTTTGATAAACTGCACAAAACAGTGCGATGCGCAAAATAACGAGAGTGTAAACAGCACAAAACAGTGCGATGCGCAAAATAGTACGAGTGTAAACTGCACAAAACAGTGCGCTGCGCAAAATAGCGCTTGTGTAAACTGCACAATACAGTGCACTGCTCAAAATAGCGCGAGTGTAAACTGCACAAAATAGTGCGATGCGCAAAATAGCGCGAGTGTAAATTGCACAAAACCGTGCGCTGCGCAAAATAGCGCGGGTGTAAACTGCACAAAACAGTGCGATGCGCAAAATAGCGCGAGTGTAAACTGCACAAAACAGTGCGATGCGCAAAATAGCGCGAGTGTAAACTGCCCAAAACAGTGCGATGCTCAAAATAGCTCGTTTGGTAAACAGCACAAAAGAGTGCGATGCACAAAATAGCGAGAGTGTAAACAGCACAAAAGTGTGCGATGCGCAAAATAGCGCGAGTGTAAACTGCACAAAACAGTGCGTTGGCCAAAATAGCACGAGTGCAAACTGCAGAAAACAGTGCGATGCGCAAAATAGCGCGAGTGTAAACTTCACAAAACAATGTGATGCGCAAAATAGCGCGGTTGATAAACTGCACAAAAGAGTGCGATGCGCAAAATAGCGAGATTGTAAACTGCACAAAACAGTGCGATGCGCAAAATAGCGCGAGTGTAAATTGCACAAAACAGTGCGATGCTCAAAATAGCTCGTTTGGTAAACAGCACAGAACAGTGCGATGCAAAAAATAGCGAGAGTGTAAAAAGCACAAAACAGTGCGATGTGCAAAATAGTACGAGTGTAAACTGCACAAAACGGTGCGACGCACAAAATAGCGAGAGTGTAAACAGCACAAAACAGTGCGATGCGCGAAATAGCGCGAGTGTAATCTGTACAAAACAGTGCGATGCGCAAAATAGCGCATTTCATAAACTGCACAAAACAGTGCGATGCGCAAAATATCGTGAGTGTGAACTGCAGAAAACAGTGCGCTGCGCTAAATAGCGCGAGTGTAATCTGTACAAAATAGTGCGATGCGCAAAATAGCGCGAGTCTAAACTGCATAAAACAGTGCGATGCGCAAAATAGCGCGTTTGATAAACTGCACAAAACAGTACGATGCGCAAAATAGCGAGAGTGTAAACAGCACAAAACAGTGCGATGCGCAAAATAGCGCGAGTGTAAACTGCAAAAAACAGTGCGTTGGGCAAAATAGCATGAGTGTAAACTGCACAAAACAGTGCGATGCGCAAAATAGCGCGAGTGTAAACTTCTGAAAACAGTGCGATGCGCAAAATAGCGCGTTTGATAAACTGCACAAAACAGGGCGATGCGTAAAATAGCGAGAGTGTAAACTGCACAAAACCGTGCGATGCGCAAAATAGCGCGAATGTAAACTGCACAAAATAGTGCGACGCTCAGAATAGCTCGTTTGGTAAACAGCACAAAACAGTGCGATGCGCAAAATAGCGAGAGTGTGAACTGCACAAAACAGTGCGCTGCGCTAAATAGCGCGAGTGTAATCTGCACAACACAGTGCGATGCGCAAAATAGCACGAATGTAAACTGCACAAAACAGTGCGATGCACAAAATAGCTCGTTTGGGAAACAGCACAAAACAGTGCGATGCACAAAATAGCGAGAGTGTAAACAGCACAAAACAGTGCGATGCGCAAAATAGTACGAGTGTAAATTGCACAAAACAGTGCGATGCGCAAAATAGCGAGAGCGTAAACAGCACAAAACAGTGTCATGCGCAAAATAGCGCGAGTGTAAATGGCACAAAACAGTGCGCTGGGCAAAATAGCGCGTGTGTAAACTACACAAAACAGTGCGCTGCGCAAAATTGTGCGATGCGCAAAATAGCGCGTTTGATAAACTGCACAAAACAGTGCGATGCGCAAAATAGTGAGAGTGTAAACAGCACAAAACTGTGCGATGCGCAAAATAGCGCGAGTGCAAACTGCACAAAACAGTGCGCTAGGCAAAATAGCACGAGTGTAAACTGCACAAAACAGTGCGATGCGCAAAATAGCGCGAGTGTAAACTGCACAAAACAGTGCGATGCGCAAAATAGCGAGAGTGTAAACAGCACAAGACAGTGCGATGCGCAAAATAGCACGTGTGTAAACTGCAGAAAACGGTGCGATGCGCAAAATAGCGGGTTTGATAAACTGCACAAAACAGTTCATGCGCAAAATTGCGCGTTTGATAAACTGCACAAAACAGTGCGATGCGCAAAATAACGAGAGTGTAAACAGCACAAAACAGTGCGATGCGCAAAATAGTACGAGTGTAAACTGCACAAAACAGTGCGCTGCGCAAAATAGCGCTTGTGTAAACTGCACAATACAGTGCACTGCTCAAAATAGCGCGAGTGTAAACTGCACAAAATAGTGCGATGCGCAAAATAGCGCGAGTGTAAATTGCACAAAACCGTGCGCTGCGCAAAATAGCGCGGGTGTAAACTGCACAAAACAGTGCGATGCGCAAAATAGCGCGAGTGTAAACTGCACAAAACAGTGCGATGCGCAAAATAGCGCGAGTGTAAACTGCCCAAAACAGTGCGATGCTCAAAATAGCTCGTTTGGTAAACAGCACAAAAGAGTGCGATGCACAAAATAGCGAGAGTGTAAACAGCACAAAAGTGTGCGATGCGCAAAATAGCGCGAGTGTAAACTGCACAAAACAGTGCGTTGGCCAAAATAGCACGAGTGCAAACTGCAGAAAACAGTGCGATGCGCAAAATAGCGCGAGTGTAAACTTCACAAAACAATGTGATGCGCAAAATAGCGCGGTTGATAAACTGCACAAAAGAGTGCGATGCGCAAAATAGCGAGATTGTAAACTGCACAAAACAGTGCGATGCGCAAAATAGCGCGAGTGTAAATTGCACAAAACAGTGCGATGCTCAAAATAGCTCGTTTGGTAAACAGCACAGAACAGTGCGATGCAAAAAATAGCGAGAGTGTAAAAAGCACAAAACAGTGCGATGTGCAAAATAGTACGAGTGTAAACTGCACAAAACGGTGCGACGCACAAAATAGCGAGAGTGTAAACAGCACAAAACAGTGCGATGCGCGAAATAGCGCGAGTGTAATCTGTACAAAACAGTGCGATGCGCAAAATAGCGCATTTCATAAACTGCACAAAACAGTGCGATGCGCAAAATATCGTGAGTGTGAACTGCAGAAAACAGTGCGCTGCGCTAAATAGCGCGAGTGTAATCTGTACAAAATAGTGCGATGCGCAAAATAGCGCGAGTCTAAACTGCATAAAACAGTGCGATGCGCAAAATAGCGCGTTTGATAAACTGCACAAAACAGTACGATGCGCAAAATAGCGAGAGTGTAAACAGCACAAAACAGTGCGATGCGCAAAATAGCGCGAGTGTAAACTGCAAAAAACAGTGCGTTGGGCAAAATAGCATGAGTGTAAACTGCACAAAACAGTGCGATGCGCAAAATAGCGCGAGTGTAAACTTCTGAAAACAGTGCGATGCGCAAAATAGCGCGTTTGATAAACTGCACAAAACAGGGCGATGCGTAAAATAGCGAGAGTGTAAACTGCACAAAACCGTGCGATGCGCAAAATAGCGCGAATGTAAACTGCACAAAATAGTGCGACGCTCAGAATAGCTCGTTTGGTAAACAGCACAAAACAGTGCGATGCGCAAAATAGCGAGAGTGTGAACTGCACAAAACAGTGCGCTGCGCTAAATAGCGCGAGTGTAATCTGCACAACACAGTGCGATGCGCAAAATAGCACGAATGTAAACTGCACAAAACAGTGCGATGCACAAAATAGCTCGTTTGGGAAACAGCACAAAACAGTGCGATGCACAAAATAGCGAGAGTGTAAACAGCACAAAACAGTGCGATGCGCAAAATAGTACGAGTGTAAATTGCACAAAACAGTGCGATGCGCAAAATAGCGAGAGCGTAAACAGCACAAAACAGTGTCATGCGCAAAATAGCGCGAGTGTAAATGGCACAAAACAGTGCGCTGGGCAAAATAGCGCGTGTGTAAACTACACAAAACAGTGCGCTGCGCAAAATTGTGCGATGCGCAAAATAGCGCGTTTGATAAACTGCACAAAACAGTGCGATGCGCAAAATAGTGAGAGTGTAAACAGCACAAAACTGTGCGATGCGCAAAATAGCGCGAGTGCAAACTGCACAAAACAGTGCGCTAGGCAAAATAGCACGAGTGTAAACTGCACAAAACAGTGCGATGCGCAAAATAGCGCGAGTGTAAACTGCACAAAACAGTGCGATGCGCAAAATAGCGAGAGTGTAAACAGCACAAGACAGTGCGATGCGCAAAATAGCACGTGTGTAAACTGCAGAAAACGGTGCGATGCGCAAAATAGCGGGTTTGATAAACTGCACAAAACAGTTCATGCGCAAAATTGCGCGTTTGATAAACTGCACAAAACAGTGCGATGCGCAAAATAACGAGAGTGTAAACAGCACAAAACAGTGCGATGCGCAAAATAGTACGAGTGTAAACTGCACAAAACAGTGCGCTGCGCAAAATAGCGCTTGTGTAAACTGCACAATACAGTGCACTGCTCAAAATAGCGCGAGTGTAAACTGCACAAAATAGTGCGATGCGCAAAATAGCGCGAGTGTAAATTGCACAAAACCGTGCGCTGCGCAAAATAGCGCGGGTGTAAACTGCACAAAACAGTGCGATGCGCAAAATAGCGCGAGTGTAAACTGCACAAAACAGTGCGATGCGCAAAATAGCGCGAGTGTAAACTGCCCAAAACAGTGCGATGCTCAAAATAGCTCGTTTGGTAAACAGCACAAAAGAGTGCGATGCACAAAATAGCGAGAGTGTAAACAGCACAAAAGTGTGCGATGCGCAAAATAGCGCGAGTGTAAACTGCACAAAACAGTGCGTTGGCCAAAATAGCACGAGTGCAAACTGCAGAAAACAGTGCGATGCGCAAAATAGCGCGAGTGTAAACTTCACAAAACAATGTGATGCGCAAAATAGCGCGGTTGATAAACTACACAAAAGAGTGCGATGCGCAAAATAGCGAGATTGTAAACTGCACAAAACAGTGCGATGCGCAAAATAGCGCGAGTGTAAATTGCACAAAACAGTGCGATGCTCAAAATAGCTCGTTTGGTAAACAGCACAGAACAGTGCGATGCAAAAAATAGCGAGAGTGTAAAAAGCACAAAACAGTGCGATGTGCAAAATAGTACGAGTGTAAACTGCACAAAACGGTGCGACGCACAAAATAGCGAGAGTGTAAACAGCACAAAACAGTGCGATGCGCGAAATAGCGCGAGTGTAATCTGTACAAAACAGTGCGACGCGCAAAATAGCGCATTTCATAAACTGCACAAAACAGTGCGATGCGCAAAATATCGTGAGTGTGAACTGCAGAAAACAGTGCGCTGCGCTAAATAGCGCGAGTGTAATCTGTACAAAATAGTGCGATGCGCAAAATAGCGCGAGTCTAAACTGCATAAAACAGTGCGATGCGCAAAATAGCGCGTTTGATAAACTGCACAAAACAGTACGATGCGCAAAATAGCGAGAGTGTAAACAGCACAAAACAGTGCGATGCGCAAAATAGCGCGAGTGTAAACTGCAAAAAACAGTGCGTTGGGCAAAATAGCATGAGTGTAAACTGCACAAAACAGTGCGATGCGCAAAATAGCGCGAGTGTAAACTTCTGAAAACAGTGCGATGCGCAAAATAGCGCGTTTGATAAACTGCACAAAACAGGGCGATGCGTAAAATAGCGAGAGTGTAAACTGCACAAAACCGTGCGATGCGCAAAATAGCGCGAATGTAAACTGCACAAAATAGTGCGACGCTCAGAATAGCTCGTTTGGTAAACAGCACAAAACAGTGCGATGCGCAAAATAGCGAGAGTGTGAACTGCACAAAACAGTGCGCTGCGCTAAATAGCGCGAGTGTAATCTGCACAACACAGTGCGATGCGCAAAATAGCACGAATGTAAACTGCACAAAACAGTGCGATGCACAAAATAGCTCGTTTGGGAAACAGCACAAAACAGTGCGATGCACAAAATAGCGAGAGTGTAAACAGCACAAAACAGTGCGATGCGCAAAATAGTACGAGTGTAAATTGCACAAAACAGTGCGATGCGCAAAATAGCGAGAGCGTAAACAGCACAAAACAGTGTCATGCGCAAAATAGCGCGAGTGTAAATGGCACAAAACAGTGCGCTGGGCAAAATAGCGCGTGTGTAAACTACACAAAATAGTGCGCTGCGCAAAATTGTGCGATGCGCAAAATAGCGCGTTTGATAAACTGCACAAAACAGTGCGATGCGCAAAATAGTGAGAGTGTAAACAGCACAAAACTGTGCGATGCGCAAAATAGCGCGAGTGCAAACTGCACAAAACAGTGCGCTAGGCAAAATAGCACGAGTGTAAACTGCACAAAACAGTGCGATGCGCAAAATAGCGCGAGTGTAAACTGCACAAAACAGTGCGATGCGCAAAATAGCGAGAGTGTAAACAGCACAAGACAGTGCGATGCGCAAAATAGCACGTGTGTAAACTGCAGAAAACGGTGCGATGCGCAAAATAGCGGGTTTGATAAACTGCACAAAACAGTTCATGCGCAAAATTGCGCGTTTGATAAACTGCACAAAACAGTGCGATGCGCAAAATAACGAGAGTGTAAACTGCACAAAACAGTGCGATGCGCAAAATAGCGCGAGTGTAAACTGCACAAAATAGTGCGATGCGCAAAATAGCTCGTTCGGTAAACAGCACAGAACGGTGCGATGCGCAAAATAGCGAGAGTGTAAAGAGCACAATACAGTGCGATGCGCAAAATAGTACGAGTGTAAACTACACAAGACTGTGCGATGCGCAAAATAGCAAGAGTCTAAACCGCACAAAACAGTGCAATGCGCAAAATAGCGCGAGTGTAAACTGTACAAAACAGTGCGATGCGCAAAATAACGCATTTGATAAACTGAACAAAACAGCGCGATGCGCAAAATAGCGCGAGTGTGAACTGCACAAAACAGTGCGTTGCGCTAAATAGCGCGAGTGTAATCTGCACAAAACAGTGCGATGCGCAAAATGGCGCGAGTGTAAACTGCACAGAACAGTGCGATGCGCAAAATAACGCGTTTGAGAAACTGCATAAAACAGTGCGATGTGCAAAATAGCGAGAGTGTAAACAGCACAAAAGTGTGCGACGCGCAAAATAGCGCGAGTGTAAATTGCACAAAACAGTGCGTTGGGCAAAATAGCACGAGTGTAAACTGCAGAAAACAGTGCGATGCGCAAAATAGCGCGAGTGTAAACTTCACAAAACAGTGTGATGCGCAAAATAGCGCGGTTGATAAACTGCACAAAACAGTGCGATGCGCAAAATAGCGAGATTGTAAACTGCACAAAACAGTGCGATGCGCAAAATAGCGCGAGTGTAAATTGCACAAAACAGTGCGATGCTCAAAATAGCTCGTTTGGTAAACAGCACAGAACAGTGCGATGCAAAAAATAGCGAGAGTGTAAAAAGCACAAAACAGTGCGATGTGCAAAATAGTACGAGTGTAAACTGCACAAAATAGTGCGATGCGCAAAATAGCGAGAGTGTAAACAGCACAAAACAGTGCGATGCGCGAAATAGCGCGAGTGTAATCTGTACAAAACAGTGCGATGCGCAAAATAGCGCATTTCATAAACTGCACAAAACAGTGCGATGCGCAAAATAGTGTGAGTGTGAACTGCACAAAACAGTGCGCTGCGCTAAATAGCTCGTTTGGTAAACAGCACAAAACAGTGCGATGCGCAAAATAACGAGAGTGTGAACTGCACAAAACAGTGCGCTGCGCTAAATAGCGCGTTTGAGAAACTGCACAACACAGTGCGATGTGCAAAATAGCGTGAGTGTGAACTGCACAAAACAGTGCGCTGCGCTAAATAGCGCGAGTGTAATCTGCACAAAATAGTGCGATGCTCAAAATAACGCGAGTATAAACTGCATAAAACAGTGCGATGCGCAAAATAGCGCGTTTGATAAACTGCACAAAACAGTGCGATGCGCAAAATAGCGAGAGTGTAAACAGCACAAAACAGTGCGATGCGCAAAATAGCGCGAGTGTAAACAGCACAAAACAGTGCGATGCGCAAAATAGCGCGAGTGTAAACTGCAAAAAACAGTGCGTTGGGCAAAATAGCACGAGTGTAAACTGCACAAAACAGTGCGATGCGCAAAATAGCGCGAGTGTAAACTTCAGAAAACAGTGCGATGTGCAAAATAGCGCGTTTGACAAACTGCACAAAACAGTGCGATGCGTAAAATAGCGAGAGTGTAAACTGCACAAAACCGTGCGATGCGCAAAATAGCGCGAATGTAAACTGCACAAAACAGTGCGACGCTCAGAATAGCTCGTTTGGTAAACAGCACAAAACAGTGCGATGCGCAAAATAGCGAGAGTGTAAACTGCACAAAACAGTGCGCTGTGTTAAATAGCGCGAGTGTAATCTGCACAACACAGTGCGATGCGCAAAATAGCACGAATGTAAACTGCACAAAACAGTGCGATGCACAAAATAGCTCGTTTGGGAAACAGCACAAAACAGTGCGATGCACAAAATAGCGAGAGTGTGAACAGCACAAAACAGTGCGATGCGCAAAATAGTACGAGTGTAAACTGCACAAAACAGTGCGATGCGCAAAATAGCGAGAGCGTAAACAGCACAAAACAGTGCCATGCGCAAAATAGCGCGAGTATAAATGGCACAAAACAGTGCGCTGGGCAAAATAGCGCATGTGTAAACTGCACAAAACAGTGCGCTGCGCAAAATAGCGCGAGTGTATACTGCACAAAATAGTGCGATGCGCAAAATAGCGCAAGTGTAAACTGCACAAAACAGTGCGATGCGCAAAATAGCGCGTTTGATAAACTGCACAAAACAGTGCGATGCGCAAAATAGTGAGAGTGTAAACAGCACAAAACTGTGCGATGCGCAAAATAGCGCGAGTGCAAACTGCACAAAACAGTGCGCTAGGCAAAATAGCACGAGTGTAAACTGCACAAAACAGTGCGATGCGCAAAATAGCGCGAGTGTAAACTGCACAAAACAGTGCGATGCGCAAAACAGCGAGAGTGTAAACAGCACAAGACAGTGCGATGCGCAAAATAGCACGTGTGTAAACTGCAGAAAACGGTGCGATGCGCAAAATAGCGGGTTTGATAAACTGCACAAAACAGTTCATGCGCAAAATAGCGCATTTGATAAACTGCACAAAACAGTGCGATGCGCAAAATAACGAGAGTGTAAACTGCACAAAACAGTGCGATGCGCAAAATAGCGCGAGTGTAAACTGCACAAAATAGTGCAATGCGCAAAATAGCTCGTTCGGTAAACAGCACAGAACGGTGCGATGCGCAAAATAGCGAGAGTGTAAAGAGCACAATACAGTGCGATGCGCAAAATAGTACGAGTGTAAACTACACAAGACTGTGCGATGCGCAAAATAGCGAGAGTCTAAACCGCACAAAACAGTGCGATGCGCAAAATAGTACGAGTGTAAACTGCACAAAACAGTGCGATGCGCAAAATAGCGAGAGCGTAAACAGCACAAAACAGTGCCATGCGCAAAATAGCGCGAGTGTAAATGGCACAAAACAGTGCGCTGGGCAAAATAGCGCGTGTGTAAACTGCACAAAACAGTGCGCTGCGCTAAATAGCGCGAGTGTATACTGCACAAAATAGTGCGATGCGCAAAATAGCGCACGTGTAAACTGCACAAAACAGTGCGATGCGCAAAATAGCGCGTTTGATAAACTGCACAAAACAGTGTGATGCGCAAAATAGTGAGAGTGTAAACAGCACAAAACTGTGCGATGCGCAAAATAGCGCGAGTGCAAACTGCACAAAACAGTGCGCTAGGTAAAATAGCACGAGTGTAAACTGCACAAAACAGTGCGATGCGCAAAATAGCGAGAGTGTAAACAGCACAAGACAGTGCGATGCGCAAAATAGCACGTGTGTAAACTGCAGAAAACGGTGCGATGCGCAAAATAGCGGGTTTGATAAACTGCACAAAACAGTTCATGCGCAAAATAGCGCATTTGATAAACTGCACAAAACAGTGCGATGCGCAAAATAACGAGAGTGTAAACTGCACAAAACAGTGCGATGCGCAAAATAGCGCGAGTGTAAACTGCACAAAATAGTGCAATGCGCAAAATAGCTCGTTCGGTAAACAGCACAGAACGGTGCGATGCGCAAAATAGCGAGAGTGTAAAGAGCACAATACAGTGCGATGCGCAAAATAGTACGAGTGTAAACTACACAAGACTGTGCGATGCGCAAAATAGCGAGAGTCTAAACCGCACAAAACAGTGCGATGCGCAAAATAGTACGAGTGTAAACTGCACAAAACAGTGCGATGCGCAAAATAGCTAGAGCGTAAACAGCACAAAACAGTGCCATGCGCAAAATAGCGCGAGTGTAAATGGCACAAAACAGTGCGCTGGGCAAAATAGCGCGTGTGTAAACTGCACAAAACAGTGCGATGCGCAAAATAGCGCGAGTGTATACTGCACAAAATAGTGCGATGCGCAAAATGGCGCAAGTGTAAACTGCACAAAACAGTGCGATGCGCAAAATAGCGCGTTTGATAAACTGCACAAAACAGTGCGATGCGCAAAATAGTGAGAGTGTAAACAGCACAAAACTGTGCGATGCGCAAAATAGCGCGAGTGCAAACTGCACAAAACAGTGCGCTAGGCAAAATAGCACGAGTGTAAACTGCACAAAACAGTGCGATGCGCAAAATAGCGCGAGTGTAAACTGCACAAAACAGTGCGATGCGCAAAATAGCGAGAGTGTAAACAGCACAAAACAGTGCGATGCGCGAAATAGCGCGAGTGTAATCTGTACAAAACAGTGCGATGCGCAAAATAGCGCATTTCATAAACTGCACAAAACAGTGCGATGCGCAAAATAGTGTGAGTGTGAACTGCACAAAACAGTGCGCTGCGCTAAATAGCTCGTTTGGTAAACAGCACAAAACAGTGCGATGCGCAAAATAACGAGAGTGTGAACTGCACAAAACAGTGCGCTGCGCTAAATAGCGCGTTTGAGAAACTGCACAACACAGTGCGATGTGCAAAATAGCGTGAGTGTGAACTGCACAAAACAGTGCGCTGCGCTAAATAGCGCGAGTGTAATCTGCACAAAATAGTGCGATGCTCAAAATAACGCGAGTATAAACTGCATAAAACAGTGCGATGCGCAAAATAGCGCGTTTGATAAACTGCACAAAACAGTGCGATGCGCAAAATAGCGAGAGTGTAAACAGCACAAAACAGTGCGATGCGAAAAATAGCGCGAGTGTAAACAGCACAAAACAGTGCGATGCGCAAAATAGCGCGAGTGTAAACTGCAAAAAACAGTGCGTTGGGCAAAATAGCACGAGTGTAAACTGCACAAAACAGTGCGATGCGCAAAATAGCGCGAGTGTAAACTTCAGAAAACAGTGCGATGTGCAAAATAGCGCGTTTGACAAACTGCACAAAACAGTGCGATGCGTAAAATAGCGAGAGTGTAAACTGCACAAAACCGTGCGATGCGCAAAATAGCGCGAATGTAAACTGCACAAAACAGTGCGACGCTCAGAATAGCTCGTTTGGTAAACAGCACAAAACAGTGCGATGCGCAAAATAGCGAGAGTGTAAACTGCACAAAACAGTGCGCTGTGTTAAATAGCGCGAGTGTAATCTGCACAACACAGTGCGATGCGCAAAATAGCACGAATGTAAACTGCACAAAACAGTGCGATGCACAAAATAGCTCGTTCGGGAAACAGCACAAAACAGTGCGATGCACAAAATAGCGAGAGTGTGAACAGCACAAAACAGTGCGATGCGCAAAATAGTACGAGTGTAAACTGCACAAAACAGTGCGATGCGCAAAATAGCGAGAGCGTAAACAGCACAAAACAGTGCCATGCGCAAAATAGCGCGAGTATAAATGGCACAAAACAGTGCGCTGGGCAAAATAGCGCATGTGTAAACTGCACAAAACAGTGCGCTGCGCAAAATAGCGCGAGTGTATACTGCACAAAATAGTGCGATGCGCAAAATAGCGCAAGTGTAAACTGCACAAAACAGTGCGATGCGCAAAATAGCGCGTTTGATAAACTGCACAAAACAGTGCGATGCGCAAAATAGTGAGAGTGTAAACAGCACAAAACTGTGCGATGCGCAAAATAGCGCGAGTGCAAACTGCACAAAACAGTGCGCTAGGCAAAATAGCACGAGTGTAAACTGCACAAAACAGTGCGATGCGCAAAATAGCGCGAGTGTAAACTGCACAAGACAGTGCGATGCGCAAAATAGCACGTGTGTAAACTGCAGAAAACGGTGCGATGCGCAAAATAGCGGGTTTGATAAACTGCACAAAACAGTTCATGCGCAAAATAGCGCATTTGATAAACTGCACAAAACAGTGCGATGCGCAAAATAACGAGAGTGTAAACTGCACAAAACAGTGCGATGCGCAAAATAGCGCGAGTGTAAACTGCACAAAATAGTGCAATGCGCAAAATAGCTCGTTCGGTAAACAGCACAGAACGGTGCGATGCGCAAAATAGCGAGAGTGTAAAGAGCACAATACAGTGCGATGCGCAGAATAGTACGAGTGTAAACTACACAAGACTGTGCGATGCGCAAAATAGCGAGAGTCTAAACCGCACAAAACAGTGCGATGCGCAAAATAGTACGAGTGTAAACTGCACAAAACAGTGCGATGCGCAAAATAGCTAGAGCGTAAACAGCACAAAACAGTGCCATGCGCAAAATAGCGCGAGTGTAAATGGCACAAAACAGTGCGCTGGGCAAAATAGCGCGTGTGTAAACTGCACAAAACAGTGCGATGCGCAAAATAGCGCGAGTGTATACTGCACAAAATAGTGCGATGCGCAAAATGGCGCAAGTGTAAACTGCACAAAACAGTGCGATGCGCAAAATAGCGCGTTTGATAAACTGCACAAAACAGTGCGATGCGCAAAATAGTGAGAGTGTAAACAGCACAAAACTGTGCGATGCGCAAAATAGCGCGAGTGCAAACTGCACAAAACAGTGCGCTAGGCAAAATAGCACGAGTGTAAACTGCACAAAACAGTGCGATGCGCAAAATAGCGCGAGTGTAAACTGCACAAAACAGTGCGATGCGCAAAATAGCGAGAGTGTAAACAGCACAAGACAGTGCGATGCGCAAAATAGCACGTGTGTAAACTGCAGAAAACGGTGCGATGCGCAAAATAGCGGGTTTGATAAACTGCACAAAACAGTTCATGCGCAAAATAGCGCGTTTGATAAACTGCACAAAACAGTGCGATGCGCAAAATAACGAGAGTGTAAACTGCACAAAACAGTGCGATGCGCAAAATAGCGTGAGTGTAAACTGCACAAAATAGTGCGATGCGCAAAATAGCTCGTTCGGTAAACAGCACAGAACGGTGCGATGCGCAAAATAGCGAGAGTGTAAAGAGCACAATACAGTGCGATGCGCAAAATAGTACGAGTGTAAACTACACAAGACTGTGCGATGCGCAAAATAGCAAGAGTCTAAACCGCACAAAACAGTGCGATGCGCAAAATAGCGCGAGTGTAAACTGTACAAAACAGTGCGATGCGCAAAATAACGCATTTGATAAACTGAACAAAACAGCGCGATGCTCAAAATAGCGCGAGTGTGAACTGCACAAAACTGTGCGTTGCGCTAAATAGCGCGAGTGTAATCTGCACAAAACAGTGCGATGCGCAAAATGGCGCGAGTGTAAACTGCACAGAACAGTGCGATGCGCAAAATAACGCGTTTGAGAAACTGCACAAAACAGTGCGATGTGCAAAATAGCGAGAGTGTAAATAGCACAAAAGTGTGCGATGCGCAAAATAGCGCGAGTGTAAATTGCACAAAACAGTGCGTTGGCCAAAATAGCACGAGTGTAAACTGCAGAAAACAGTGCGATGCGCAAAATAGCGCGAGTCTAAACTTCACAAAACAGTGTGATGCGCAAAATAGCGCGGTTGATAAACTGCACAAAACAGTGCGATGGGAAAAATAGCGAGATTGTAAACTGCACAAAACAGTGCGATGCGCAAAATAGCGCGAGTGTAAATTGCACAAAACAGTGCGATGCTCAAAATAGCTCGTTTGGTAAACAGCACAGAACAGTGCGATGCAAAAAATAGCGAGAGTGTAAAAAGCACAAAACAGTGCGATGTGCAAAATAGTACGAGTGTAAACTGCACAAAACAGTGCGATGCGCAAAATAGCGAGAGTGTAAACAGCACAAAACAGTGCGATGCGCGAAATAGCGCGAGTGTAATCTGTACAAAACAGTGCGATGCGCAAAATAGCGCATTTCATAAACTGCACAAAACAGTGCGATGCGCAAAATAGCGTGAGTGTGAACTGCTCAAAACAGTGCGCTGCGCTAAATAGCTCGTTTGGTAAACAGCACAAAACAGTGCGATGCGCAAAATAACGAGAGTGTGAACTGCACAAAACAGTGCGCTGCGCTAAATAGCGCGTTTGAGAAACTGCACAACACAGTGCGATGTGCAAAATAGCGTGAGTGTGAACTGCACAAAACAGTGCGCTGCGCTAAATAGCGCGAGTGTAATCTGCACAAAATAGTGCGATGCTCAAAATAGCGCGAGTATAAACTGCATAAAACAGTGCGATGCGCAAAATAGCGCGTTTGATAAACTGCACAAAACAGTGCGATGCGCAAAATAGCGAGAGTGTAAACAGCACAAAACAGTGCGATGCGCGAAATAGCGCGAGTGTAATCTGTACAAAACAGTGCGATGCGCAAAATAGCGCATTTCATAAACTGCACAAAACAGTGCGATGCGCAAAATAGCGTGAGTGTGAACTGCTCAAAACAGTGCGCTGCGCTAAATAGCTCGTTTGGTAAACAGCACAAAACAGTGCGACACGCAAAATAACGAGAGTGTGAACTGCACAAAACGGTGCACTGCGCTAAATAGCGCGTTTGAGAAACTGCACAACACAGTGCGATGTGCAAAATAGCGTGAGTGTGAACTGCACAAAACAGTGCGCTGCGCTAAATTGCGCGAGTGTAATCTGCACAAAATAGTGCGATGCTCAAAATAGCGCGAGTATAAACTGCATAAAACAGTGCGATGCGCAAAATAGCGCGTTTGATAAACTGCACAAAACAGTGCGATGCGCAAAATAGCGAGAGTGTAAACAGCACAAAACAGTGCGATGCGCAAAATAGCGCGAGTGTAAACAGCACAAAACAGTGCGATGCGCAAAATAGCGCGAGTGTAAACTGCAAAAAACAGTGCGTTGGGCAAAATAGCACGAGTGTAAACTGCACAAAACAGTGCGATGCGCAAAATAGCGCGAGTGTAAACTTCAGAAAACAGTGCGATGCGCAAAATAGCGCGTTTGACAAACTGCACAAAACAGTGCGATGCGTAAAATAGCGAGAGTGTAAACTGCACAAAACCGTGCGATGCGCAAAATAGCACGAATGTAAACTGCACAAAACAGTGCGACGCTCAGAATAGCTCGTTTGGTAAACAGCACAAAACAGTGCGATGCGCAAAATAGCGAGAGTGTAAACTGCACAAAACAGTGCGCTGCGCTAAATAGCGCGAGTGTAATCTGCACAACACAGTGCGATGCGCAAAATAGCACGAATGTAAACTGCACAAAACAGTGCGATGCACAAAATAGCTCGTTTGGGAAACAGCACCAAACAGTGCGATGCACAAAATAGCGAGAGCGTGAACAGCACAAAACAGTGCGATGCGCAAAATAGTACGAGTGTAAACTGCACAAAACAGTGCGATGCGCAAAATAGCGAGAGCGTAAACAGCACAAAACAGTGCCATGCGCAATATAGCGCGAGTGTAAATGGCACAAAACAGTGCGCTGGGCAAAATAGCGCATGTGTAAACTGCACAAAACAGTGCGCTGCGCAAAATAGCGCGAGTGTATACTGCACAAAATAGTGCGACGCGCAAAATAGCGCAAGTGTAAACTGCACAAAACAGTGCGATGCGCAAAATAGCGCGTTTGATAAACTGCACAAAACAGTGCGATGCGCAAAATAGTGAGAGTGTAAACAGCACAAAACTGTGCGATGCGCCAAATAGCGCGAGTGCAAACTGCACAAAACAGTGCGCTAGGCAAAATAGCACGAGTGTAAACTGCACAAAACAGTGCGATGCGCAAAATAGCGCGAGTGTAAACTGCACAAAACAGTGCGTTGCGCAAAATAGCGAGAGTGTAAACAGCACAAGACAGTGCGATGCGCAAAATAGCACGTCTGTAAACTGCAGAAAACGGTGCGATGCGCAAAATAGCGGGTTTGATAAACTGCACAAAACAGTTCATGCGCAAAATAGCGCATTTGATAAACTGCACAAAACAGTGCGATGCGCAAAATAACGAGAGTGTAAACTGCACAAAACAGTGCGATGCGCAAAATAGCGCGAGTGTAAACTGCACAAAATAGTGCAATGCGCAAAATAGCTCGTTCGGTAAACAGCACAGAACGGTGCGATGCACAAAACAGTGCGATGTGCAAAATAGCGAGAGTGTAAACAGCACAAAAGTGTGCGATGCGCAAAATAGCGCGAGTGTAAATTGCACAAAACAGTGCGTTGGCCAAAATAGCACGAGTGTAAACTGCAGAAAACAGTGCGATGCGCAAAATAGCGCGAGTGTAAACTTCACAAAACAGTGTGATGCGCAAAATAGCGCGGTTGATAAACTGCACAAAACAGTGCGATGCGCAAAATAGCGAGATTGTAAACTGCACAAAACAGTGCGATGCGCAAAATAGCGCGAGTGTAAATTGCACAAAACAGTGCGATGCTCAAAATAGCTCGTTTGGTAAACAGCACAGAACAGTGCGATGCAAAAAATAGCGAGAGTGTAAAAAGCACAAAACAGTGCGATGTGCAAAATAGTACGAGTGTAAACTGCACAAAACAGTGCGATGCGCAAAATAGCGAGAGTGTAAACAGCACAAAACAGTGCGATGCGCGAAATAGCGCGAGTGTAATCTGTACAAAACAGTGCGATGCGCAAAATAGCGCATTTCATAAACTGCACAAAACAGTGCGATGCGCAAAATAGCGTGAGTGTGAACTGCTCAAAACAGTGCGATGCGCTAAATAGCGCGAGTGTAATCTGCACAAAATAGTGCGATGCTCAAAATAGCGCGAGTATAAACTGCATAAAACAGTGCGATGCGCAAAATAGCGCGTTGGATAAACTGCACAAAACAGTGCGATGCGCAAAATAGCGAGAGTGTAAACAGCACAAAACAGTGCGATGCGCAAAATAGCGCGAGTGTAAACAGCACAAAACAGTGCGATGCGCAAAATAGCGCGAGTGTAAACTACAAAAAACAGTGCGTTGGGCAAAATAGCACGAGTGTAAACTGCACAAAACAGTGCGATGCGCAAAATAGCGCGAGTGTAAACTTCAGAAAACAGTGCGATGCGCAAAATAGCGCGTTTGACAAACTGCACAAAACAGTGCGATGCGTAAAGTAGCGAGAGTGTAAACTGCACAAAACCGTGCGATGCGCAAAATAGCGCGAATGTAAACTGCACAAAACAGTGCGACGCTCAGAATAGCTCGTTTGGTAAACAACACAAAACAGTGCGATGCGCAAAATAGCGAGAGTGTGAACTGCACAAAACAGTGCGCTGCGCTAAATAGCGCGAGTGTAATCTGCACAACACAGTGCGATGCGCAAAATAGCAGGAATGTAAACTGCACAAAACAGTGCGATGCACAAAATAGCTCGTTTGGGAAACAGGACAAAACAGTGCGATGCACAAAATAGCGAGAGTGTAAACAGCACAAAACAGTGCGATGCGCAAAATAGTACGAGTGTAAACTGCACAAAACAGTGCGATGCGCAAAATAGCGAGAGCGTAAACAGCACAAAACAGTGCCATGCGCAAAATAGCGCGAGTGTAAATGGCACAAAACAGTGCGCGGCGCAAAATAGCGCATGTGTAAACTGCACAAAACAGTGCGCTGCGCAAAATAGCGCGAGTGTATACTGCACAAAATAGTGCGATGCGCAAAATAGCGCAAGTGTAAACTGCACAAAACAGTGCGATGCGCAAAATAGCGCGTTTGATAAACTGCACAAAACAGTGCGATGCGCAAAATAGTGAGAGTGTAAACAGCACAAAACTGTGCGATGCGCAAAATAGCGCGAGTGCAAACTGCAAAAAACAGTGCGTTGGGCAAAATAGCACGAGTGTAAACTGCACAAAACAGTGCGATGCGCAAAATAGCGCGAGTGTAAACTTCAGAAAACAGTGCGATGCGCAAAATAGCGCGTTTGACAAACTGCACAAAACAGTGCGATGCGTAAAGTAGCGAGAGTGTAAACTGCACAAAACCGTGCGATGCGCAAAATAGCGCGAATGTAAACTGCACAAAACAGTGCGACAATCAGAATAGCTCGTTTGGTAAACAACACAAAACAGTGCGATGCGCAAAATAGCGAGAGTGTGAACTGCACAAAACAGTGCGCTGCGCTAAATAGCGCGAGTGTAATCTGCACAACACAGTGCGATGCGCAAAATAGCACGAATGTAACCTGCACAAAACAGTGCGATGCACAAAATAGCTCGTTTGGGAAACAGGACAAAACAGTGCGATGCGCAAAATAGTACGAGTGTAAACTGCACAAAACAGTGCGATGCGCAAAATAGCGAGAGCGTAAACAGCACAAAACAGTGCCATGCGCAAAATAGCGCGAGTGTAAATGGCACAAAACAGTGCGCTGCGCAAAATAGCGCATGTGTAAACTGCACAAAACAGTGCGCTGCGCAAAATAGCGCGAGTGTATACTGCACAAAATAGTGCGATGCGCAAAATAGCGCAAGTGTAAACTGCACAAAACAGTGCGATGCGCAAAATAGCGCGTTTGATAAACTGCACAAAACAGTGCGATGCGCAAAATAGTGAGAGTGTAAACAGCACAAAACTGTGCGATGCGCAAAATAGCGCGAGTGCAAACTGCACAAAACAGTGCGCTAGGCAAAATAGCACGAGTGTAAACTGCACAAAACTGTGCGATGCGCAAAATAGCGCGAGTGTAAACTGCACAAAACAGTGCGATGCGCAAAATAGCGAGAGTGTAAACAGCACAAGACAGTGCGATGCGCAAAATAGCACGTGTGTAGACTGCAGAAAACGGTGCGATGCGCAAAATAGCGGGTTTGATAAACTGCACAAAACAGTTCATGCGCAAAATAGCGCGTTTGATAAACTGCACAAAACAGTGCGATGCGCAAAATAACGAGAGTGTAAACTGCACAAAACAGTGCGATGCGCAAAATAGCGCGAGTGTAAACTGCACAAAATAGCTCGTTCGGTAAACAGCACAGAACGGTGCGATGCGCAAAATAGCGAGAGTGTAAAGAGCACAATACAGTGCGATGCGCAAAATAGTACGAGTGTAAACTACACAAGACTGTGCGATGCGCAAAATAGCGAGAGTCTAAACCGCACAAAACAGTGCGATGCGCAAAATAGCGCGAGGGTAAACTGTACAAAACAGTGCGATGCGCAAAATAACGCATTTGATAAACTGAACAAAACAGCGCGATGCGCAAAATAGCGCGAGTGTGAACTGCACAAAACAGTGCGCTGCGCTAAATAGCGCGAGTGTAATCTGCACAAAACAGTGCGATGCGCAAAATGGCGCGAGTGTAAACTGCACAGAACAGTGCGATGCGCAAAATAACGCGTTTGAGAAACTGCACAAAATAGTGTGATGTGCAAAATAGCGAGAGTGTAAACAGCACAAAAGTGTGCGATGCGCAAAATAGCGCGAGTGTAAATTGCACAAAACAGTGCGTTGGCCAAAATAGCACGAGTGTAAACTGCAGAAAACAGTGCGATGCGCAAAATAGCGCGAGTGTAAACTTCACAAAACAGTGTGATGCGCAAAATAGCGCGGTTGATAAACTGCACAAAACAGTGCGATGCGCAAAATAGCGAGACTGTAAACTGCATAAAACAGTGCGATGCGCAAAATAGCGCGAGTGTAAATTGCACAAAACAGTGCGATGCTCAAAATAGGTCGTTTGGTAAACAGCGCAGAACAGTGCGATGCAAAAAATAGCGAGAGTGTAAAAAGCACAAAACAGTGCGATGTGCAAAATAGTACGAGTGTAAACTGCACAAAACAGTGCGATGCGCAAAATAGCGAGAGTGTAAACAACACAAAACAGTGCGATGCGCGAAATAGCGCGAGTGTAAACAGCACAAAACAGTGCGATGCGCAAAATAGCGCGAGTGTAAACTACAAAAAACAGTGCGTTGGGCAAAATAGCACGAGTGTAAACTGCACAAAACAGTGCGATGCGCAAAATAGCGCGAGTGTAAACTTCAGAAAACAGTGCGATGCGCAAAATAGCGCGTTTGACAAACTGCACAAAACAGTGCGATGCGTAAAGTAGCGAGAGTGTAAACTGCACAAAACCGTGCGATGCGCAAAATAGCGCGAATGTAAACTGCACAAAACAGTGCGACGCTCAGAATAGCTCGTTTGGTAAACAACACAAAACAGTGCGATGCGCAAAATAGCGAGAGTGTGAACTGCACAAAACAGTGCGCTGCGCTAAATAGCGCGAGTGTAATCTGCACAACACAGTGCGATGCGCAAAATAGCAGGAATGTAAACTGCACAAAACAGTGCGATGCACAAAATAGCTCGTTTGGGAAACAGGACAAAACAGTGCGATGCACAAAATAGCGAGAGTGTAAACAGCACAAAACAGTGCGATGCGCAAAATAGTACGAGTGTAAACTGCACAAAACAGTGCGATGCGCAAAATAGCGAGAGCGTAAACAGCACAAAACAGTGCCATGCGCAAAATAGCGCGAGTGTAAATGGCACAAAACAGTGCGCGGCGCAAAATAGCGCATGTGTAAACTGCACAAAACAGTGCGCTGCGCAAAATAGCGCGAGTGTATACTGCACAAAATAGTGCGATGCGCAAAATAGCGCAAGTGTAAACTGCACAAAACAGTGCGATGCGCAAAATAGCGCGTTTGATAAACTGCACAAAACAGTGCGATGCGCAAAATAGTGAGAGTGTAAACAGCACAAAACTGTGCGATGCGCAAAATAGCGCGAGTGCAAACTGCAAAAAACAGTGCGTTGGGCAAAATAGCACGAGTGTAAACTGCACAAAACAGTGCGATGCGCAAAATAGCGCGAGTGTAAACTTCAGAAAACAGTGCGATGCGCAAAATAGCGCGTTTGACAAACTGCACAAAACAGTGCGATGCGTAAAGTAGCGAGAGTGTAAACTGCACAAAACCGTGCGATGCGCAAAATAGCGCGAATGTAAACTGCACAAAACAGTGCGACAATCAGAATAGCTCGTTTGGTAAACAACACAAAACAGTGCGATGCGCAAAATAGCGAGAGTGTGAACTGCACAAAACAGTGCGCTGCGCTAAATAGCGCGAGTGTAATCTGCACAACACAGTGCGATGCGCAAAATAGCACGAATGTAACCTGCACAAAACAGTGCGATGCACAAAATAGCTCGTTTGGGAAACAGGACAAAACAGTGCGATGCGCAAAATAGTACGAGTGTAAACTGCACAAAACAGTGCGATGCGCAAAATAGCGAGAGCGTAAACAGCACAAAACAGTGCCATGCGCAAAATAGCGCGAGTGTAAATGGCACAAAACAGTGCGCTGCGCAAAATAGCGCATGTGTAAACTGCACAAAACAGTGCGCTGCGCAAAATAGCGCGAGTGTATACTGCACAAAATAGTGCGATGCGCAAAATAGCGCAAGTGTAAACTGCACAAAACAGTGCGATGCGCAAAATAGCGCGTTTGATAAACTGCACAAAACAGTGCGATGCGCAAAATAGTGAGAGTGTAAACAGCACAAAACTGTGCGATGCGCAAAATAGCGCGAGTGCAAACTGCACAAAACAGTGCGCTAGGCAAAATAGCACGAGTGTAAACTGCACAAAACTGTGCGATGCGCAAAATAGCGCGAGTGTAAACTGCACAAAACAGTGCGATGCGCAAAATAGCGAGAGTGTAAACAGCACAAGACAGTGCGATGCGCAAAATAGCACGTGTGTAGACTGCAGAAAACGGTGCGATGCGCAAAATAGCGGGTTTGATAAACTGCACAAAACAGTTCATGCGCAAAATAGCGCGTTTGATAAACTGCACAAAACAGTGCGATGCGCAAAATAACGAGAGTGTAAACTGCACAAAACAGTGCGATGCGCAAAATAGCGCGAGTGTAAACTGCACAAAATAGCTCGTTCGGTAAACAGCACAGAACGGTGCGATGCGCAAAATAGCGAGAGTGTAAAGAGCACAATACAGTGCGATGCGCAAAATAGTACGAGTGTAAACTACACAAGACTGTGCGATGCGCAAAATAGCGAGAGTCTAAACCGCACAAAACAGTGCGATGCGCAAAATAGCGCGAGGGTAAACTGTACAAAACAGTGCGATGCGCAAAATAACGCATTTGATAAACTGAACAAAACAGCGCGATGCGCAAAATAGCGCGAGTGTGAACTGCACAAAACAGTGCGCTGCGCTAAATAGCGCGAGTGTAATCTGCACAAAACAGTGCGATGCGCAAAATGGCGCGAGTGTAAACTGCACAGAACAGTGCGATGCGCAAAATAACGCGTTTGAGAAACTGCACAAAATAGTGTGATGTGCAAAATAGCGAGAGTGTAAACAGCACAAAAGTGTGCGATGCGCAAAATAGCGCGAGTGTAAATTGCACAAAACAGTGCGTTGGCCAAAATAGCACGAGTGTAAACTGCAGAAAACAGTGCGATGCGCAAAATAGCGCGAGTGTAAACTTCACAAAACAGTGTGATGCGCAAAATAGCGCGGTTGATAAACTGCACAAAACAGTGCGATGCGCAAAATAGCGAGACTGTAAACTGCATAAAACAGTGCGATGCGCAAAATAGCGCGAGTGTAAATTGCACAAAACAGTGCGATGCTCAAAATAGGTCGTTTGGTAAACAGCGCAGAACAGTGCGATGCAAAAAATAGCGAGAGTGTAAAAAGCACAAAACAGTGCGATGTGCAAAATAGTACGAGTGTAAACTGCACAAAACAGTGCGATGCGCAAAATAGCGAGAGTGTAAACAACACAAAACAGTGCGATGCGCGAAATAGCGCGAGTGTAATCTGTACAAAACAGTGCGATGCGCAAAATAGCGCATTTCATAAACTGCACAAAACAGTGCGATGCGCAAAATAGCGTGAGTGTGAACTGCACAAAACAGTGCGCTGCGCTAAATAGCCCGTTTGGTAAACAGCACAAAACAGTGCGATGCGCAAAATAACGAGAGTGTGAACTGCACAAAACAGTGCGCTGCGCTAAATAGCGCGTTTGAGAAACTGCACAACACAGTGCGATGTGCAAAATAGCGTGAGTGTGAAATGCACAAAACAGTGCGCTGCGCTAAATAGCGCGAGTGTAATCTGCACAAAATAGTGCGATGCTCAAAATAGCGCGAGTATAAACTGCATAAAACAGTGCGAGGCACAAAATAGCGCGTTGGATAAACTGCACAAAACAGTGCGATGCGCAAAATAGCGAGAGTTTAAACAGCACAAAACAGTGCGATGCGCAAAATAGCGCGAGTGTAAACAGCACAAAACAGTGCGATGCGCAAAATAGCGCTAGTGTAAACTGCAAAAAACAGTGCGTTGGGCAAAATAGTACGAGTGTAAACTGCACAAAACAGTGCGATGCGCAAAATAGCGCGAGTGTAAACTTCAGAAAACAGTGCGATGCGCAAAATAGCGCGTTTGACAAACTGCACAAAACAGTGCGATGCGTAAAGTAGCGAGAGTGTAAACTGCACAAAACCGTGCGATGCGCAAAATAGCGCGAATGTAAACTGCACAAAACAGTGCGACGCTCAGAATAGCTCGTTTGGTAAACAACACAAAACAGTGCGATGCGCAAAATAGCGAGAGTGTGAACTGCACAAAACAGTGCGCTGCGCTAAATAGCGCGAGTCTAATCTGCACAACACAGTGCGATGCGCAAAATAGCACGAATGTAAACTGCACAAAACAGTGCGATGCACAAAATAGCTCGTTTGGGAAACAGCACAAAACAGTGCGATGCACAAAATAGCGAGAGTGTAAACAGCACAAAACAGTGCGATGCGCAAAATAGTACGAGTGTAAACTGCACAAAACAGTGCGATGCGCAAAATAGCGAGAGCGTAAACAGCACAAAACAGTGCCATGCGCAAAATAGCGCGAGTTTAAATGGCACAAAACAGTGCGCTGCGCAAAATAGCGCATGTGTAAACTGCACAAAACAGTGCGCTGCGCAAAATAGCGCGAGTGTATACTGCACAAAATAGTGCGATGCGCAAAATAGCGCAAGTGTAAACTGCACAAAACAGTGCGATGCGCAAAATAGCGCGTTTGATAAACTGCACAAAACAGTGCGATGCGCAAAATAGTGAGAGTGTAAACAGCACAAAACTGTGCGATGCGCAAAATGGCGCGAGTGCAAACTGCACAAAACAGTGCGCTAGGCAAAATAGCACGAGTGTAAACTGCACAAAACAGTGCGATGCGCAAAATAGCGCGAGTGTAAACTGCACAAAACAGTGCGATGCGCAAAATAGCGAGAGTGTAAACAGCACAAGACAGTGCGATGCGCAAAATAGCACGTGTGTAAACTGCAGAAAACGGTGCGATGCGCAAAATCGCGGGTTTGATAAACTGCACAAAACAGTTCATGCGCAAAATAGCGCATTTGATAAACTGCACAAAACAGTGCGATGCGCAAAATAACGAGAGTGTAAACTGCACAAAACAGTGCGATGCGCAAAATAGCGCGAGTGTAAACTACACAAAATAGTGCGATGCGCAAAATAGCTCGTTCGGTAAACAGCACAGAACGGTGCGATGCGCAAAATAGTACGAGTGTAAACTACACAAGACTGTGCGATGCGCAAAATAGCGAGAGTCTAAACCGCACAAAACAGTGCGATGCGCAAAATAGTACGAGTGTAAACGGCACAAAACAGTGCGATGCGCAAAATAGCGAGAGCGTAAACAGCACAAAACAGTGCCATGCGCAAAATTGCGCGAGTGTAAATGGCACAAAACAGTGCGCTGGGCAAAATAGCGCGTGTGTAAACTGCACAAAACAGTGCGCTGCGCAAAATAGCGCGAGTGTATACTGCACAAAATAGTGCGATGCGCAAAATAGCGCCAGTGTAAACTGCACAAAACAGTGCGATGCGCAAAATAGCGCGTTTGATAAACTGCACAAAACAGTGCGATGCGCAAAATAGTGAGAGTGTAAACAGCACAAAACTGTGCGATGCGCAAAATAGCGCGAGTGCAAACTGCACAAAACAGTGCGCTAGGCAAAATAGCACGAGTGTAAACTGCACAAAACAGTGCGATGCGCAAAATAGCGCGAGTGTAAACTGCACAAAACAGTGCGATTCGCAAAATAGCGAGAGTGTAAACAGCACAAGACAGTGCGATGCGCAAAATAGCACGTGTGTAAACTGCAGAAAACGGTGCGATGCGCAAAATAGCGGGTTTGATAAACTGCACAAAACAGTTCATGCGCAAAATAGCGCGTTTGATAAACTGCACAAAACAGTGCAATGCGCAAAATAACGAGAGTGTAAACTGCACAAAACAGTGCGATGCGCAAAATAGCGCGAGTGTAAACTGCACAAAATAGTGCGATGCGCAAAATAGCTCGTTCGGTAAACAGCACAGAACGGTGCGATGCGCAAAATAGCGAGAGTGTAAAGAGCACAATACAGTGCGATGCGCAAAATAGTACGAGTGTAAACTACACAAGACTGTGCGATGCGCAAAATAGCGAGAGTCTAAACCGCACAAAACAGTGCGATGCGCAAAATAGCGCGAGTGTAAACTGTACAAAACAGTGCGATGCGCAAAATAACGCATTTGATAAACTGAACAAAACAGCGCGATGCGCAAAATAGCGCGAGTGTGAACTGCACAAAACAGTGCGTTGCGCTAAATAGCGCGAGTGTAATCTGCACAAAACAGTGCGATGCGCAAAATGGCGCGAGTGTAAACTGCACAGAACAGTGCGATGCGCAAAATAACGCGTTGGAGAAACTGCACAAAACAGTGCGATGTGCAAAATATCGAGAGTGTAAACAGCACAAAAGTGTGCGATGCGCAAAATAGCGCGAGTGTAAATTGCACAAAACAGTGCGTTGGCCAAAATAGCACGAGTGTAAACTGCAGAAAACAGTGCGATGCGCAAAATAGCGCGAGTGTAAACTTCACAAAACAGTGTGATGCGCAAAATAGCGCGGTTGATAAACTGCACAAAAGAGTGCGATGCGCAAAATAGCGAGATTGTAAACTGCACAAAACAGTGCGATGCGCAAAATAGCGCGAGTGTAAATTGCACAAAACAGTGCGATGCTCAAAATAGCTCGTTTGGTAAACAGCACAGAACAGTGCGATGCAAAAAATAGCGAGAGTGTAAAAAGCACAAAACAGTGCGATGTGCAAAATAGTACGAGTGTAAACTGTACAAAACAGTGCGATGCGCAAAATAGCGAGAGTGTAAACAGCACAAAACAGTGCGATGCGCGAAATAGCGCAAGTCTAATCTGTACAAAACAGTGCGATGCGCAAAATAGCGCATTTCATAAACTGCACAAAACAGTGCGATGCGGAAAATAGCGTGAGTGTGAACTGCACAAAACAGTGCGCTGCGCTAAATAGCTCGTTTGGTAAACAGCACAAAACAGTGCGATGCGCAAAATAACGAGAGTGTGAACTGCACAAAACAGTGCGCTGCGCTAAATAGCGCGTTTGAGAAACTGCACAACACAGTGCGATGTGCAAAATAGCGTGAGTGTGAACTGCACAAAACAGTGCGCTGCGCTAAATAGCACGAGTGTAATCTGCACAAAATAGTGCGATGCTCAAAATAGCGCGAGTATAAACTGCATAAAACAGTGCGATGCGCAAAATAGCGCGTTTGATAAACTGCACAAAACAGTGCGATGCGCAAAATAGCGAGAGTGTAAACAGCACAAAACAGTGCGATGCGCAAAATAGCGCGAGTGTAAACAGCACAAAACAGTGCGATGCGCAAAATAGCGCGAGTGTAAACTGCAAAAAACAGTGCGTTGGGGAAAATAGCACGAGTGTAAACAGCACAAAACAGTGCGATGCGCAAAATAGCGCGAGTGTAAACTTCAGAAAACAGTGCGATGCGCAAAATAGCGCGTTTGATAAACTGCACAAAACAGTGCGATGCGTAAAATAGCGAGAGTGTAAACTGCACAAAACCGTGTGATGCGCAAAATAGCGCGAATGTAAACTGCACAAAACAGTGCGACGCTCAGAATAGCTCGTTTGGTAAACAGCACAAAACAGTGCGATGCGCAAAATAGCGAGAGTGTGAACTGCACAAAACAGTGCGATGCACAAAATAGCGCGAGTGTAAACTGCACAACACAGTGCGATGCGCAAAATAGCACGAATGTAAACTGCACAAAAAGTGCGATGCACAAAATAGCTCGTTTGGGAAACAGCACAAAACAGTGCGATGCACAAAATAGCGAGAGTGTAAACAGCACAAAACAGTGCGATGCGCAAAATAGTACGAGTGTAAACTGCACAAAACAGTGCGATGCGCAAAATAGCGAGAGCGTAAACAGCACAAAACAGTGCCATGCGCAAAATAGCGCGAGTGTAAATGGCACAAAACAGTGCGCTGGGCAAAATAGCGCATGTGTAAACTGTACAAAACAGTGCGCTGTGCAAAATAGCGCGAGTGTATACTGCACAAAATAGTGCGATGCGCAAAATAGCGCCAGTGTAAACTGCACAAAACAGTGCGATGCGCAAAATAGCGCGTTTGATAAACTGCACAAAACAGTGCGATGCGCAAAATAGTGAGAGTGTAAACAGCACAAAACTGTGCGATGCGCAAAATAGCGCGAGTGCAAACTGCACAAAACAGTGCGCTAGGCAAAATAGCATGAGTGTAAACTGCACAAAACAGTGCGATGCGCAAAATAGCGCGAGTGTAAACTGCACAAAACAGTGCGATGCGCAAAATAGCGAGAGTGTAAACAGCACAAGACAGTGCGATGCGCAAAATAGCACGTGTGTAAACTGCAGAAAACGGTGCGATGCGCAAAATAGCGGGTTTGATAAACTGCACAAAACAGTTCATGCGCAAAATAGCGCGTTTGATAAACTGCACAAAACAGTGCGATGCGCAAAATAACGAGAGTGTAAACTGCACAAAACAGTGCGATGCGCAAAATAGCGCGAGTGTAAACTGCACAAAATAGTGCGATGCGCAAAATAGCTCGTTCGGTAAACAGCACAGAACGGTGCGATGCGCAAAATAGCGAGAGTGTAAACAGCACAATACAGTGCGATGCGCAAAATAGTACGAGTGTAAACTACACAAGACTGTGCGATGCGCAAAATAGCGAGAGTCTAAACCGCACAAAACAGTGCGATGCGCAAAATAGTACGAGTGTAAACTGCACAAAACAGTGCGATGCGCAAAATAGCGAGAGCGTAAACAGCACAAAACAGTGCCATGCGCAAAATAGCGCGAGTGTAAATGGCACAAAACAGTGCGCTGGGCAAAATAGCGAGTGTGTAAACTGCACAAAACAGTGCGCTGCGCAAAATAGCGCGAGTGTATACTGCACAAAATAGTGCGATGCACAAAATAGCGCAAGTGTAAACTACACAAAACAGTGCGATGCGCAAAATAGCGCGTTTGATAAACTGCACAAAACAGTGCGATGCGCAAAATAGTGAGAGTGTAAACAGCACAAAACTGTGCGATGCGCAAAATAGCGCGAGTGCAAACTGCACAAAAACAGTGCGCTAGGCAAAATAGCACGAGTGTAAACTGCACAAAACAGTGTGATGCGTAAAATAGCGCGAGTGTAAACCGCACAAAACAGTGCGATTCGCAAAATAGCGCGAGTGTAAACAGCACAAGACAGTGCGATGCGCAAAATAGCACGTGTGTAAACTGCAAAAAACGGAGCGATGCGCAAAATAGCGGGTTTGATAAACTGCACAAAACAGTTCATGCGCAAAATAGCGCGTTTGATAAACTGCACAAAACAGTGCGATGCGCAAAATAACGAGAGTGTGAACTGCACAAAACAGTGCGATGCGCAAAATAGCGCGAGTGTAAACTGCACAAAATAGTGCGATGCGCAAAATAGCTCGTTCGGTAAACAGCACAGAACGGTGCGATGCGCAAAATAGCGAGAGTGTAAAGAGCACAATACAGTGCGATGCGCAAAATAGTACGAGTGTAAACTACACAAGACTGTGCGATGCGCAAAATAGCGAGAGTCTAAACCGCACAAAACAGTGCGATGCGCAAAATAGCGCGAGTGTAAACTGTATAAAACAGTGCGATGCGCAAAATAACGCATTTGATAAACTGAACAAAACAGCGCGATGCGCAAAATAGCGCGAGTGTAATCTGCACAAAACAGTGCGATGCGCAAAATGGCGCGAGTGTAAACTGCACAGAACAGTGCGATGCGCAAAATAACGCGTTTGAGAAACTGCACAAAACAGTGCGATGTGCAAAATAGCGAGGGTGTAAACAGCACAAAAGTGTGCGATGCGCAAAATAGCGCGAGTGTAAATTGCACAAAACAGTGCGTTGGCCAAAATAGCACGAGTGTAAACTGCAGAAAACAGTGCGTTGCGCAAAATAGCGCGAGTGTAAACTTCACAAAACAGTGTGATGCGGAAAATAGCGCGGTTGATAAACTGCACAAAAGAGTGCGATGCGCAAAATAGCGAGATTGTAAACTGCACAAAACAGTGCGATGCGCAAAATAGCGCGAGTGTAAATTGCACAAAACAGTGCGATGCTCAAAGTAGCTCGTTTGGTAAACAGCACAGAACAGTGCGATGCAAAAAATAGCGAGAGTGTAAAAAGCACAAAACAGTGCGATGTGCAAAATAGTACGAGTGTAAACTGCACAAAACAGTGCGATGCGCAAAATAGCGAGAGTGTAAACAGCACAAAACAGTGCGATGCGCGAAATAGCGCGAGTGTAATCTGTACAAAACAGTGCGATGCGCAAAATAGCGCATTTCATAAACTGCACAAAACAGTGCGATGCGCAAAATAGCGTGAGTGTGAACTGCACAAAACAGTGCGCTGCGCTAAATAGCTCGTTTGGTAAACAGCACAAAACAGTGCGATGTGCAAAATAACGAGAGTGTGAACTGCACAAAACAGTGCGCTGCGCTAAATAGCACGTTTGAGAAACTGCACAACACAGTGCGATGTGCAAAATAGCGTGAGTGTGAACTGCACAAAACAGTGCGCTGCGCTAAATAGCGCGAGTGTAATCTGCATAAAATAGTGCGATGCTCAAAATAGCGCGAGTATAAACTGCATAAAACAGTGCGATGCGCAAAATAGCGCGTTTGATAAACTGCACAAAACAGTGCGATGCGCAAAATAGCGAGAGTGTAAACAGCACAAAACAGTGCGATGCGCAAAATAGCGCGAGTGTAAACAGCACAAAACAGTGCGATGCGCAAAATAGCGCGAGTGTAAACTGCAAAAAACAGTGCGTTGGGCAAAATAGCACGAGTGTAAACTGCACAAAACAGTGCGATGCGCAAAATAGCGCGAGTGTAAACTTTAGAAAACAGTGCGATGCGCAAAATAGCGCGTTTGATAAACTGCACAAAACAGTGCGATGCGTAAAATAGCGAGAGTGTAAACTGCACAAAACCGTGCGATGCGCAAAATAGCGCGAATGTAAACTGCACAAAACAGTGCAACGCTCAGAATAGCTCGTTTGGTAAACAGCACAAAACAGTGCGATGCGCAAAATAGCGAGAGTGTGAACTGCACAAAACAGTGCGCTGCGCTAAATAGCGCCAGTGTAATCTGCACAACACAGTGCGATGCGCAAAATAGCACGAATGTAAATTGCACAAAACAGTGCGAAGCACAAAATAGCTCGTTTGGGAAACAGCACAAAACAGTGCGACGCACAAAATAGCGAGAGTGTAAACAGCACAAAACAGTGCGATGTGCAAAATAGTACGAGTGTAAACTGCACAAAACAGTGCGATGCGCAAAATAGCGCGAGTGTAAACTTCAGAAAACAGTGCGATGCGCAAAATAGCGCGTTTGACAAACTGCACAAAACAGTGCGATGCGTAAAGTAGCGAGAGTGTAAACTGCACAAAACCGTGCGATGCGCAAAATAGCGCGAATGTAAACTGCACAAAACAGTGCGACGCTCAGAATAGCTCGTTTGGTAAACAACACAAAACAGTGCGATGCGCAAAATAGCGAGAGTGTGAACTGCACAAAACAGTGCGCTGCGCTAAATAGCGCGAGTCTAATCTGCACAACACAGTGCGATGCGCAAAATAGCACGAATGTAAACTGCACAAAACAGTGCGATGCACAAAATAGCTCGTTTGGGAAACAGCACAAAACAGTGCGATGCACAAAATAGCGAGAGTGTAAACAGCACAAAACAGTGCGATGCGCAAAATAGTACGAGTGTAAACTGCACAAAACAGTGCGATGCGCAAAATAGCGAGAGCGTAAACAGCACAAAACAGTGCCATGCGCAAAATAGCGCGAGTTTAAATGGCACAAAACAGTGCGCTGCGCAAAATAGCGCATGTGTAAACTGCACAAAACAGTGCGCTGCGCAAAATAGCGCGAGTGTATACTGCACAAAATAGTGCGATGCGCAAAATAGCGCAAGTGTAAACTGCACAAAACAGTGCGATGCGCAAAATAGCGCGTTTGATAAACTGCACAAAACAGTGCGATGCGCAAAATAGTGAGAGTGTAAACAGCACAAAACTGTGCGATGCGCAAAATGGCGCGAGTGCAAACTGCACAAAACAGTGCGCTAGGCAAAATAGCACGAGTGTAAACTGCACAAAACAGTGCGATGCGCAAAATAGCGCGAGTGTAAACTGCACAAAACAGTGCGATGCGCAAAATAGCGAGAGTGTAAACAGCACAAGACAGTGCGATGCGCAAAATAGCACGTGTGTAAACTGCAGAAAACGGTGCGATGCGCAAAATCGCGGGTTTGATAAACTGCACAAAACAGTTCATGCGCCAAATAGCGCATTTGATAAACTGCACAAAACAGTGCGATGCGCAAAATAACGAGAGTGTAAACTGCACAAAACAGTGCGATGCGCAAAATAGCGCGAGTGTAAACTACACAAAATAGTGCGATGCGCAAAATAGCTCGTTCGGTAAACAGCACAGAACGGTGCGATGCGCAAAATAGCGAGAGTGTAAACAGCACAATACAGTGCGATGCGCAAAATAGTACGAGTGTAAACTACACAAGACTGTGCGATGCGCAAAATAGCGAGAGTCTAAACCGCACAAAACAGTGCGATGCGCAAAATAGTACGAGTGTAAACGGCACAAAACAGTGCGATGCGCAAAATAGCGAGAGCGTAAACAGCACAAAACAGTGCCATGCGCAAAATTGCGCGAGTGTAAATGGCACAAAACAGTGCGCTGGGCAAAATAGCGCGTGTGTAAACTGCACAAAACAGTGCGCTGCGCAAAATAGCGCGAGTGTATACTGCACAAAATAGTGCGATGCGCAAAATAGCGCCAGTGTAAACTGCACAAAACAGTGCGATGCGCAAAATAGCGCGTTTGATAAACTGCACAAAACAGTGCGATGCGCAAAATAGTGAGAGTGTAAACAGCACAAAACTGTGCGATGCGCAAAATAGCGCGAGTGCAAACTGCACAAAACAGTGCGCTAGGCAAAATAGCACGAGTGTAAACTGCACAAAACAGTGCGATGCGCAAAATAGCGCGAGTGTAAACTGCACAAAACAGTGCGATTCGCAAAATAGCGAGAGTGTAAACAGCACAAGACAGTGCGATGCGCAAAATAGCACGTGTGTAAACTGCAGAAAACGGTGCGATGCGCAAAATAGCGGGTTTGATAAACTGCACAAAACAGTTCATGCGCAAAATAGCGCGTTTGATAAACTGCACAAAACAGTGCAATGCGCAAAATAACGAGAGTGTAAACTGCACAAAACAGTGCGATGCGCAAAATAGCGCGAGTGTAAACTGCACAAAATAGTGCGATGCGCAAAATAGCTCGTTCGGTAAACAGCACAGAACGGTGCGATGCGCAAAATAGCGAGAGTGTAAAGAGCACAATACAGTGCGATGCGCAAAATAGTACGAGTGTAAACTACACAAGACTGTGCGATGCGCAAAATAGCGAGAGTCTAAACCGCACAAAACAGTGCGATGCGCAAAATAGCGCGAGTGTAAACTGTACAAAACAGTGCGATGCGCAAAATAACGCATTTGATAAACTGAACAAAACAGCGCGATGCGCAAAATAGCGCGAGTGTGAACTGCACAAAACAGTGCGTTGCGCTAAATAGCGCGAGTGTAATCTGCACAAAACAGTGCGATGCGCAAAATGGCGCGAGTGTAAACTGCACAGAACAGTGCGATGCGCAAAATAACGCGTTGGAGAAACTGCACAAAACAGTGCGATGTGCAAAATATCGAGAGTGTAAACAGCACAAAAGTGTGCGATGCGCAAAATAGCGCGAGTGTAAATTGCACAAAACAGTGCGTTGGCCAAAATAGCACGAGTGTAAACTGCAGAAAACAGTGCGATGCGCAAAATAGCGCGAGTGTAAACTTCACAAAACAGTGTGATGCGCAAAATAGCGCGGTTGATAAACTGCACAAAAGAGTGCGATGCGCAAAATAGCGAGATTGTAAACTGCACAAAACAGTGCGATGCGCAAAATAGCGCGAGTGTAAATTGCACAAAACAGTGCGATGCTCAAAATAGCTCGTTTGGTAAACAGCACAGAACAGTGCGATGCAAAAAATAGCGAGAGTGTAAAAAGCACAAAACAGTGCGATGTGCAAAATAGTACGAGTGTAAACTGTACAAAACAGTGCGATGCGCAAAATAGCGAGAGTGTAAACAGCACAAAACAGTGCGATGCGCGAAATAGCGCAAGTCTAATCTGTACAAAACAGTGCGATGCGCAAAATAGCGCATTTCATAAACTGCACAAAACAGTGCGATGCGCAAAATAGCGTGAGTGTGAACTGCACAAAACAGTGCGCTGCGCTAAATAGCTCGTTTGGTAAACAGCACAAAACAGTGCGATGCGCAAAATAACGAGAGTGTGAACTGCACAAAACAGTGCGCTGCGCTAAATAGCGCGTTTGAGAAACTGCACAACACAGTGCGATGTGCAAAATAGCGTGAGTGTGAACTGCACAAAACAGTGCGCTGCGCTAAATAGCACGAGTGTAATCTGCACAAAATAGTGCGATGCTCAAAATAGCGCGAGTATAAACTGCATAAAACAGTGCGATGCGCAAAATAGCGCGTTTGATAAACTGCACAAAACAGTGCGATGCGCAAAATAGCGAGAGTGTAAACAGCACAAAACAGTGCGATGCGCAAAATAGCGCGAGTGTAAACAGCACAAAACAGTGCGATGCGCAAAATAGCGCGAGTGTAAACTGCAAAAAACAGTGCGTTGGGGAAAATAGCACGAGTGTAAACAGCACAAAACAGTGCGATGCGCAAAATAGCGCGAGTGTAAACTTCAGAAAACAGTGCGATGCGCAAAATAGCGCGTTTGATAAACTGCACAAAACAGTGCGATGCGTAAAATAGCGAGAGTGTAAACTGCACAAAACCGTGTGATGCGCAAAATAGCGCGAATGTAAACTGCACAAAACAGTGCGACGCTCAGAATAGCTCGTTTGGTAAACAGCACAAAACAGTGCGATGCGCAAAATAGCGAGAGTGTGAACTGCACAAAACAGTGCGATGCACAAAATAGCGCGAGTGTAAACTGCACAACACAGTGCGATGCGCAAAATAGCACGAATGTAAACTGCACAAAAAGTGCGATGCACAAAATAGCTCGTTTGGGAAACAGCACAAAACAGTGCGATGCACAAAATAGCGAGAGTGTAAACAGCACAAAACAGTGCGATGCGCAAAATAGTACGAGTGTAAACTGCACAAAACAGTGCGATGCGCAAAATAGCGAGAGCGTAAACAGCACAAAACAGTGCCATGCGCAAAATAGCGCGAGTGTAAATGGCACAAAACAGTGCGCTGGGCAAAATAGCGCATGTGTAAACTGTACAAAACAGTGCGCTGTGCAAAATAGCGCGAGTGTATACTGCACAAAATAGTGCGATGCGCAAAATAGCGCCAGTGTAAACTGCACAAAACAGTGCGATGCGCAAAATAGCGCGTTTGATAAACTGCACAAAACAGTGCGATGCGCAAAATAGTGAGAGTGTAAACAGCACAAAACTGTGCGATGCGCAAAATAGCGCGAGTGCAAACTGCACAAAACAGTGCGCTAGGCAAAATAGCATGAGTGTAAACTGCACAAAACAGTGCGATGCGCAAAATAGCGCGAGTGTAAACTGCACAAAACAGTGCGATGCGCAAAATAGCGAGAGTGTAAACAGCACAAGACAGTGCGATGCGCAAAATAGCACGTGTGTAAACTGCAGAAAACGGTGCGATGCGCAAAATAGCGGGTTTGATAAACTGCACAAAACAGTTCATGCGCAAAATAGCGCGTTTGATAAACTGCACAAAACAGTGCGATGCGCAAAATAACGAGAGTGTAAACTGCACAAAACAGTGCGATGCGCAAAATAGCGCGAGTGTAAACTGCACAAAATAGTGCGATGCGCAAAATAGCTCGTTCGGTAAACAGCACAGAACGGTGCGATGCGCAAAATAGCGAGAGTGTAAACAGCACAATACAGTGCGATGCGCAAAATAGTACGAGTGTAAACTACACAAGACTGTGCGATGCGCAAAATAGCGAGAGTCTAAACCGCACAAAACAGTGCGATGCGCAAAATAGTACGAGTGTAAACTGCACAAAACAGTGCGATGCGCAAAATAGCGAGAGCGTAAACAGCACAAAACAGTGCCATGCGCAAAATAGCGCGAGTGTAAATGGCACAAAACAGTGCGCTGGGCAAAATAGCGAGTGTGTAAACTGCACAAAACAGTGCGCTGCGCAAAATAGCGCGAGTGTATACTGCACAAAATAGTGCGATGCACAAAATAGCGCAAGTGTAAACTACACAAAACAGTGCGATGCGCAAAATAGCGCGTTTGATAAACTGCACAAAACAGTGCGATGCGCAAAATAGTGAGAGTGTAAACAGCACAAAACTGTGCGATGCGCAAAATAGCGCGAGTGCAAACTGCACAAAAACAGTGCGCTAGGCAAAATAGCACGAGTGTAAACTGCACAAAACAGTGTGATGCGTAAAATAGCGCGAGTGTAAACCGCACAAAACAGTGCGATTCGCAAAATAGCGCGAGTGTAAACAGCACAAGACAGTGCGATGCGCAAAATAGCACGTGTGTAAACTGCAAAAAACGGAGCGATGCGCAAAATAGCGGGTTTGATAAACTGCACAAAACAGTTCATGCGCAAAATAGCGCGTTTGATAAACTGCACAAAACAGTGCGATGCGCAAAATAACGAGAGTGTGAACTGCACAAAACAGTGCGATGCGCAAAATAGCGCGAGTGTAAACTGCACAAAATAGTGCGATGCGCAAAATAGCTCGTTCGGTAAACAGCACAGAACGGTGCGATGCGCAAAATAGCGAGAGTGTAAAGAGCACAATACAGTGCGATGCGCAAAATAGTACGAGTGTAAACTACACAAGACTGTGCGATGCGCAAAATAGCGAGAGTCTAAACCGCACAAAACAGTGCGATGCGCAAAATAGCGCGAGTGTAAACTGTATAAAACAGTGCGATGCGCAAAATAACGCATTTGATAAACTGAACAAAACAGCGCGATGCGCAAAATAGCGCGAGTGTAATCTGCACAAAACAGTGCGATGCGCAAAATGGCGCGAGTGTAAACTGCACAGAACAGTGCGATGCGCAAAATAACGCGTTTGAGAAACTGCACAAAACAGTGCGATGTGCAAAATAGCGAGGGTGTAAACAGCACAAAAGTGTGCGATGCGCAAAATAGCGCGAGTGTAAATTGCACAAAACAGTGCGTTGGCCAAAATAGCACGAGTGTAAACTGCAGAAAACAGTGCGTTGCGCAAAATAGCGCGAGTGTAAACTTCACAAAACAGTGTGATGCGGAAAATAGCGCGGTTGATAAACTGCACAAAAGAGTGCGATGCGCAAAATAGCGAGATTGTAAACTGCACAAAACAGTGCGATGCGCAAAATAGCGCGAGTGTAAATTGCACAAAACAGTGCGATGCTCAAAGTAGCTCGTTTGGTAAACAGCACAGAACAGTGCGATGCAAAAAATAGCGAGAGTGTAAAAAGCACAAAACAGTGCGATGTGCAAAATAGTACGAGTGTAAACTGCACAAAACAGTGCGATGCGCAAAATAGCGAGAGTGTAAACAGCACAAAACAGTGCGATGCGCGAAATAGCGCGAGTGTAATCTGTACAAAACAGTGCGATGCGCAAAATAGCGCATTTCATAAACTGCACAAAACAGTGCGATGCGCAAAATAGCGTGAGTGTGAACTGCACAAAACAGTGCGCTGCGCTAAATAGCTCGTTTGGTAAACAGCACAAAACAGTGCGATGTGCAAAATAACGAGAGTGTGAACTGCACAAAACAGTGCGCTGCGCTAAATAGCACGTTTGAGAAACTGCACAACACAGTGCGATGTGCAAAATAGCGTGAGTGTGAACTGCACAAAACAGTGCGCTGCGCTAAATAGCGCGAGTGTAATCTGCATAAAATAGTGCGATGCTCAAAATAGCGCGAGTATAAACTGCATAAAACAGTGCGATGCGCAAAATAGCGCGTTTGATAAACTGCACAAAACAGTGCGATGCGCAAAATAGCGAGAGTGTAAACAGCACAAAACAGTGCGATGCGCAAAATAGCGCGAGTGTAAACAGCACAAAACAGTGCGATGCGCAAAATAGCGCGAGTGTAAACTGCAAAAAACAGTGCGTTGGGCAAAATAGCACGAGTGTAAACTGCACAAAACAGTGCGATGCGCAAAATAGCGCGAGTGTAAACTTTAGAAAACAGTGCGATGCGCAAAATAGCGCGTTTGATAAACTGCACAAAACAGTGCGATGCGTAAAATAGCGAGAGTGTAAACTGCACAAAACCGTGCGATGCGCAAAATAGCGCGAATGTAAACTGCACAAAACAGTGCAACGCTCAGAATAGCTCGTTTGGTAAACAGCACAAAACAGTGCGATGCGCAAAATAGCGAGAGTGTGAACTGCACAAAACAGTGCGCTGCGCTAAATAGCGCCAGTGTAATCTGCACAACACAGTGCGATGCGCAAAATAGCACGAATGTAAATTGCACAAAACAGTGCGAAGCACAAAATAGCTCGTTTGGGAAACAGCACAAAACAGTGCGACGCACAAAATAGCGAGAGTGTAAACAGCACAAAACAGTGCGATGTGCAAAATAGTACGAGTGTAAACTGCACAAAACAGTGCGATGCGCAAAATAGCGCGAGTGTAAACTTCAGAAAACAGTGCGATGCGCAAAATAGCGCGTTTGACAAACTGCACAAAACAGTGCGATGCGTAAAGTAGCGAGAGTGTAAACTGCACAAAACAGTGCGCTGCGCAAAATAGCGCGAGTGTATACTGCACAAAATAGTGCGACGCACAAAATAGCGCAAGTGTAAACTGCACAAAACAGTGCGATGCGCAAAATAGCGCGTTTGATAAACTGCACAAAACAGTGCGATGCGCAAAATAGTGAGAGTGTAAACAGCACAAAACTGTGCGATGCGCAAAATAGCGCGAGTGCAAACTGCACAAAACAGTGCGCTAGGCAAAATAGCACGAGTGTAAACTGCACAAAACAGTGCGATGCGCAAAATAGCGCGAGTGTAAACCGCACAAAACAGTGCGATTCGCAAAATAGCGAGAGTGTAAACAGCAGAAAACAGTGCGATGCGCAAAATAGCGCGAGTGTAAACTTCACAAAACAGTGTGATGCGCAAAATAGCGCGGTTGATAAACTGCACAAAAGAGTGCGATGCGCAAAATAGCGAGATTGTAAACTGCACAAAACAGTGCGATGCGCAAAATAGCGCGAGTGTAAATTGCACAAAAAATTGTGCGATGCTCAAAATAGCTCGTTTGGTAAACAGCACAGAACAGTGCGATGCAAAAAATAGCGAGAGTGTAAAAAGCACAAACCAGTGCGATGTGCAAAATAGTACGAGTGTAAACTGCACAAAACAGTGCGATGCGCAAAATAGCGAGAGTGTAAACAGCACAAAACAGTGCGATGCGCAAAATAGCGCGAGTGTAAACAGCACAAAACAGTGCGATGCGCAAAATAGTACGAGTGTAAACTGCACAAAACAGTGCGATGCGCAAAATAGCGAGAGCGTAAACAGCACAAAACAGTGCGATGCGCGAAATAGCGCGAGTGTAATCTGTACAAAACAGTGCGATGCGCAAAATAGCGCATTTCATAAACTGCACAAAACAGTGCGATGCGCAAAATAGCGTGAGTGTGAACTGCACAAAACAGTGCGCTGCGCTAAATAGCTCGTTTGGTAAACAGCACAAAACAGTGCGATGCGCAAAATAACGAGAGTGTGAACTGCACAAAACAGTGCGCTGCGCTAAATAGCGCGTTTGAGAAACTGCACAACACAGTGCGATGTGCAAAATAGCGTGAGTGTGAACTGCACAAAACAGTGCGCTGCGCTAAATAGCGCGAGTGTAATCTGCACAAAATAGTGCGATGCTCAAAATAGCGCGAGTATAAACTGCATAAAACCGTGCGATGCGCAAAATAGCGCGTTTGATAAACTGCACAAAACAGTGCGATGCGCAAAATAGCGAGAGTGTAAACAGCACAAAACAGTGCGATGCGCAAAATAGCGCGAGTGTAAACAGCACAAAACAGTGCGATGCGCAAAATAGCGCGAGTGTAAACTGCAAAAAACAGTGCGTTGGGCAAAATAGCACGAGTGTAAACTGCACAAAACAGTGCGATGCGCAAAATAGCGCGAGTGCAAACTTCAGAAAACAGTGCGATGCGCAAAATAGCGCGTTTGATAAACTGCACAAAACAGTGCGATGCGTAAAATAGCGAGAGTGTAAACTGCACAAAACCGTGCGATGCGCAAAATAGCGCGAATGTAAACTGCACAAAACAATGCGACGCTCAGAATAGCTCGTTTGGTAAACAGCACAAAACAGTGCGATGCGCAAAATAGCGAGAGTGTGAACTGCACAAAACAGTGCGCTGCGCTAAATAGCTCGAGTGTAATCTGCACAACACAGTGCGATGCGCAAAATAGCACGAATGTAAACTGCACAAAACAGTGCGATGCAGAAAATAGCTCGTTTGGGAAACAGCACAAAACAGTGCGATGCACAAAATAGCGAGAGTGTAAACAGCACAAAACAGTGCGATGCGCAAAATAGTACGAGTGTAAACTGCACAAAACAGTGCGATGCGCAAAATAGCGAGAGCATAAACAGCACAAAACAGTGCCATGCGCAAAATAGCGCGAGTGTAAATGGCACAAAACAGTGCGCTGGGCAAAATAGCGCGTGTGTAAACTGCACAAAACAGTGCGCTGCGCAAAATAGCGCGAGTGTATACTGCACAAAATAGTGCGACGCACAAAATAGCGCAAGTGTAAACTGCACAAAACAGTGCGATGCGCAAATTAGCGCGTTTGATAAACTGCACAAAACAGTGCGATGCGCAAAATAGTGAGAGTGTAAACAGCACAAAACTGTGCGATGCGCAAAATAGCGCGTGTGCAAACTGCACAAAACAGTGCGCTAGGCAAAATAGCACGAGTGTAAACTGCACAAAACAGTGCGATGCGCAAAATAGCGCGAGTGTAAACCGCACAAAACAGTGCGATGCGCAAAATAGCGAGAGTGTAAACAGCACAAGACAGTGCGATGCGCAAAATAGCACGTGTGTAAACTGCAGAAAACGGTGCGATGCGCAAAATAGCGGGTTTGATAAACTGCACAAAACAGTTCATGCGCAAAATAGCGCGTTTGATAAACTGCACAAAACAGTGCGATGCGCAAAATAACGAGAGTGTAAACTGCACAAAACAGTGCGATGCGCAAAATAGCGCGAGTGTAAACTGCACAAAATAGTGCGATGCGCAAAATAGCTCGTTCGGTAAACAGCACAGAATGGTGCGATGCGCAAAATAGCGAGAGTGTAAACAGCACAATACAGTGCGATGCGCAAAATAGTACGAGTGTAAACTACACAAGACTGTGCGATGCGCAAAATAGCGAGAGTCTAAACCGCACAAACAGTGCGATGCGCAAAATAGCGCGAGCGTAAACTGTACAAAACAGTGCGATGCGCAAAATAACGCGTTTGATAAACTGAACAAAACAGCGCGATGCGCAAAATAGCGCGAGTGTGAACTGCACAAAACAGTGCGTTGCGCTAAATAGCGCGAGTGTAATCTGCACAAAACAGTGCGATGCGCAAAATGGCGCGAGTGTAAACTGCACAGAACAGTGCGATGCGCAAAATAACGCGTTTGAGAAACTGCACAAAACAGTGCGATGTGCAAAATAGCGAGAGTGTAAACAGCACAAAAGTGTGCGATGCGCAAAATAGCGAGAGTGTAAACAGCACAATACAGTGCGATGCGCAAAATAGTACGAGTGTAAACTACACAAAACAGTGCGATGCGCAAAATAGCGAGAGTCTAAACCGCACAAAACAGTGCGATGCGCAAAATAGCGCGAGTGTAAACTGTACAAAACAGTGCGATGCGCAAAATAACGCATTTGATAAACTGCACAAAACAGCGCGATGCGCAAAATAGCGCGAGTGTGAACTGCACAAAACAGTGCGCTGTGCTAAATAGCGCGAGTGTAATCTGCACAAAACAGTGCGATGCGCAAAATGGCGCGAGTGTAAACTGCACAAAACAGTGCGATGCGCAAAATAACGCGTTTGAGAAACTGCACAAAACAGTGCGATGTGCAAAATAGCGAGAGTGTAAACAGCACAAAAGTGTGCGATGCGCAAAATAGCGCGAGTGTAAATTGCACAAAACAGTGCGTTGGCCAAAATAGCACGAGTGTAAACTGCAGAAAACAGTGCGATGCGCAAAATAGCGCGAGTGTAAACTTCACAAAACAGTGTGATGCGCAAAATAGCGCGGTTGATAAACTGCACAAAAGAGTGCGATGCGCAAAATAGCGAGATTGTAAACTGCACAAAACAGTGCGATGCGCAAAATAGCGCGAGTGTAAATTGCACAAAACAGTGCGATGCTCAAAATAGCTCGTTTGGTAAACATCACAGAACAGTGCGATGCAAAAAATAGCGAGAGTGTAAAAAGCACAAAACAGTGCGATGTGCAAAATAGTACGAGTGTAAACTGCACAAAACAGTGCGATGCGCAAAATAGCGAGAGTGTAAACAGCACAAAACAGTGCGATGCGCGAAATAGCGCGAGTGTAATCTGTACAAAACAGTGCGATGCGCAAAATAGCGCATTTCATAAACTGCACAAAACAGTGCGATGCGCAAAATAGCGTGAGTGTGAACTGCACAAAACAGTGCGCTGCGCTAAATAGCTCGTTTGGTAAACAGCACAAAACAGTACGATGCGCAAAATAACGAGAGTGTGAACTGCACAAAACAGTGCGCTGCGCTAAATAGCGCGTTTGAGAAACTGCACAACACAGTGCGATGCGCAAAATAGCGTGAGTGTGAACTGCACAAAACAGTGCGCTGCGCTAAATAGCGCGAGTGTAATCTGCACAAAATAGGGCGATGCTCAAAATAGCGCGAGTATAAACTGCATAAAACAGTGCGATGCGCAAAATAGCGCGTTTGATAAACTGCACAAAACAGTGCGATGCGCAAAATAGCGAGAGTGTAAACAGCACAAAACAGTGCGATGCGCAAAATAGCGCGAGTGTAAACAGCACAAAACAGTGCGATGCGCAAAATAGTACGAGTGTAAACTGCACAAAACAGTGCGATGCGCAAAATAGCGAGAGCGTAAACAGCACAAAACAGTGCCATGCGCAAAATAGCGCGAGTGTAAATGGCACAAAACAGTGCGCTGGGCAAAATGGCGCGTGTGTAAACTGCACAAAACAGTGCGCTGCGCAAAACAGCGCGAGTGTATACTGCACAAAATAGTGCGATGCGCAAAATAGCGCAAGTGTAAACTGCACAAAACAGTGCGATGCGCAAAGTAGCGCGTTTGATAAACTGCACAAAACGGCGCGATGCGCAAAATAGCGCGAGTGCAAACTGCACAAAACAGTGCGCTAGGCAAAATAGCACGAGTGTAAACTGCACAAAACAGTGCAACGCGCAAAATAGCGCGAGTGTAAACTGCACAAAACAGTGCGATGCGCAAAATAGCGAGAGTGTAAACAGCACAAGACAGTGCGATGCGCAAAATAGCACGTGTGTAAACTGCACAAAACGGCGCGATGCGCAAAATAGCGCGTTTGATAAACTGCACAAAACCGTGCGATGCGCAAAATAGCGCGTTTGATAAACTGCACAAAACAGTGCGATGCGCAAAATAACGAGAGTGTAAACTGCACAAAACAGTGCGATGCGCAAAATAGCGCGAGTGTAAACTGCACAAAATAGTGCGATGCCCAAAATAGCTCGTTCGGTAAACAGCACAGAACGGTGCGATGCGCAAAATAGCCAGAGTGTAAACAGCACAATACAGTGCGATGCGCAAAATAGTACGAGTGTAAACTACACAAAACAGTGCGATGCGCAAAATAGCGAGAGTCTAAACCGCACAAAACAGTGCGATGCGCAAAATAGCGCGAGTGTAAACTGTACAAAACAGTGCGATGCGCAAAATAACGCATTTGATAAACTGCACAAAACAGCGCGATGCGCAAAATAGCGCGAGTGTGAACTGCACAAAACAGTGCGCTGTGCTAAATAGCGCGAGTGTAATCTGCACAAAACAGTGCGATGCGCAAAATGGCGCGAGTGTAAACTGCACAAAACAGTGCGATGCGCAAAATAACGCGTTTGAGAAACTGCACAAAACAGTGCGATGTGCAAAATAGCGAGAGTGTAAACAGCACAAAAGTGTGCGATGCGCAAAATAGCGCGAGTGTAAATTGCACAAAACAGTGCGTTGGCCAAAATAGCACGAGTGTAAACTGCAGAAAACAGTGCGATGCGCAAAATAGCGCGAGTGTAAACTTCACAAAACAGTGTGATGCGCAAAATAGCGCGGTTGATAAACTGCACAAAAGAGTGCGATGCGCAAAATAGCGAGATTGTAAACTGCACAAAACAGTGCGATGCGCAAAATAGCGCGAGTGTAAATTGCACAAAACAGTGCGATGCTCAAAATAGCTCGTTTGGTAAACATCACAGAACAGTGCGATGCAAAAAATAGCGAGAGTGTAAAAAGCACAAAACAGTGCGATGTGCAAAATAGTACGAGTGTAAATTGCACAAAACAGTGCGATGCGCAAAATAGCGAGAGTGTAAACAGCACAAAACAGTGCGATGCGCGAAATAGCGCGAGTGTAATCTGTACAAAACAGTGCGATGCGCAAAATAGCGCATTTCATAAACTGCACAAAACAGTGCGATGCGCAAAATAGCGTGAGTGTGAACTGCACAAAACAGTGCGCTGCGCTAAATAGCTCGTTTGGTAAACAGCACAAAACAGTACGATGCGCAAAATAACGAGAGTGTGAACTGCACAAAACAGTGCGCTGCGCTAAATAGCACGTTTGAGAAACTGCACAACACAGTGCGATGCGCAAAATAGCGTGAGTGTGAACTGCACAAAACAGTGCGCTGCGCTAAATAGCGCGAGTGTAATCTGCACAAAATAGGGCGATGCTCAAAATAGCGCGAGTATAAACTGCATAAAACAGTGCGATGCGCAAAATAGCGCGTTTGATAAACTGCACAAAACAGTGCGATGCGCAAAATAGCGAGAGTGTAAACAGCACAAAACAGTGCGATGCGCAAAATAGCGCGAGTGTAAACAGCACAAAACAGTGCGATGCGCAAAATAGTACGAGTGTAAACTGCACAAAACAGTGCGATGCGCAAAATAGCGAGAGCGTAAACAGCACAAAACAGTGCCATGCGCAAAATAGCGCGAGTGTAAATGGCACAAAACAGTGCGCTGGGCAAAATGGCGCGTGTGTAAACTGCACAAAACAGTGCGCTGCTTAAAACAGCGCGAGTGTATACTGCACAAAATAGTGCGATGCGCAAAATAGCGCAAGTGTAAACTGCACAAAACAGTGCGATGCGCAAAGTAGCGCGTTTGATAAACTGCACAAAACGGCGCGATGCGCAAAATAGCGCGAGTGCAAACTGCACAAAACAGTGCGCTAGGCAAAATAGCACGAGTGTAAACTGCACAAAACAGTGCAACGCGCAAAATAGCGCGAGTGTAAACTGCACAAAACAGTGCGATGCGCAAAATAGCGAGAGTGTAAACAGCACAAGACAGTGCGATGCGCAAAATAGCACGTGTGTAAACTGCACAAAACGGCGCGATGCGCAAAATAGCGCGTTTGATAAACTGCACAAAACCGTGCGATGCGCAAAATAGCGCGTTTGATAAACTGCACAAAACAGTGCGATGCGCAAAATAACGAGAGTGTAAACTGCACAAAACAGTGCGATGCGCAAAATAGCGCGAGTGTAAACTGCACAAAATAGTGCGATGCCCAAAATAGCTCGTTCGGTAAACAGCACAGAACGGTGCGATGCGCAAAATAGCCAGAGTGTAAACAGCACAATACAGTGCGATGCGCAAAATAGTACGAGTGTAACTACACAAAACAGTGCGATGCGCAAAATAGCGAGAGTCTAAACCGCACAAAACAGTGCGATGCGCAAAATAGCGCGAGTGTAAACTGTACAAAACAGTGCGATGCGCAAAATAACGCATTTGATAAACTGCACAAAACAGCGCGATGCGCAAAATAGCGCGAGTGTGAACTGCACAAAACAGTGCGCTGTGCTAAATAGCGCGAGTGTAATCTGCACAAAACAGTGCGATGCGCAAAATGGCGCGAGTGTAAACTGCACAAAACAGTGCGATGCGCAAAATAACGCGTTTGAGAAACTGCACAAAACAGTGCGATGTGCAAAATAGCGAGAGTGTAAACAGCACAAAAGTGTGCGATGCGCAAAATAGCGCGAGTGTAAATTGCACAAAACAGTGCGTTGGCCAAAATAGCACGAGTGTAAACTGCAGAAAACAGTGCGATGCGCAAAATAGCGCGAGTGTAAACTTCACAAAACAGTGTGATGCGCAAAATAGCGCGGTTGATAAACTGCACAAAAGAGTGCGATGCGCAAAATAGCGAGATTGTAAACTGCACAAAACAGTGCGATGCGCAAAATAGCGCGAGTGTAAATTGCACAAAACAGTGCGATGCTCAAAATAGCTCGTTTGGTAAACATCACAGAACAGTGCGATGCAAAAAATAGCGAGAGTGTAAAAAGCACAAAACAGTGCGATGTGCAAAATAGTACGAGTGTAAACTGCACAAAACAGTGCGATGCGCAAAATAGCGAGAGTGTAAACAGCACAAAACAGTGCGATGCGCGAAATAGCGCGAGTGTAATCTGTACAAAACAGTGCGATGCGCAAAATAGCGCATTTCATAAACTGCACAAAACAGTGCGATGCGCAAAATAGCGTGAGTGTGAACTGCACAAAACAGTGCGCTGCGCTAAATAGCTCGTTTGGTAAACAGCACAAAACAGTACGATGCGCAAAATAACGAGAGTGTGAACTGCACAAAACAGTGCGCTGCGCTAAATAGCGCGTTTGAGAAACTGCACAACACAGTGCGATGCGCAAAATAGCGTGAGTGTGAACTGCACAAAACAGTGCGCTGCGCTAAATAGCGCGAGTGTAATCTGCACAAAATAGGGCGATGCTCAAAATAGCGCGAGTATAAACTGCATAAAACAGTGCGATGCGCAAAATAGCGCGTTTGATAAACTGCACAAAACAGTGCGATGCGCAAAATAGCGAGAGTGTAAACAGCACAAAACAGTGCGATGCGCAAAATAGCGCGAGTGTAAACAGCACAAAACAGTGCGATGCGCAAAATAGTACGAGTGTAAACTGCACAAAACAGTGCGATGCGCAAAATAGCGAGAGCGTAAACAGCACAAAACAGTGCCATGCGCAAAATAGCGCGAGTGTAAATGGCACAAAACAGTGCGCTGGGCAAAATGGCGCGTGTGTAAACTGCACAAAACAGTGCGCTGCGCAAAACAGCGCGAGTGTATACTGCACAAAATAGTGCGATGCGCAAAATAGCGCAAGTGTAAACTGCACAAAACAGTGCGATGCGCAAAGTAGCGCGTTTGATAAACTGCACAAAACGGCGCGATGCGCAAAATAGCGCGAGTGCAAACTGCACAAAACAGTGCGCTAGGCAAAATAGCACGAGTGTAAACTGCACAAAACAGTGCAACGCGCAAAATAGCGCGAGTGTAAACTGCACAAAACAGTGCGATGCGCAAAATAGCGAGAGTGTAAACAGCACAAGACAGTGCGATGCGCAAAATAGCACGTGTGTAAACTGCACAAAACGGCGCGATGCGCAAAATAGCGCGTTTGATAAACTGCACAAAACCGTGCGATGCGCAAAATAGCGCGTTTGATAAACTGCACAAAACAGTGCGATGCGCAAAATAACGAGAGTGTAAACTGCACAAAACAGTGCGATGCGCAAAATAGCGTGAGTGTAAACTGCACAAAATAGTGCGATGCCCAAAATAGCTCGTTCGGTAAACAGCACAGAACGGTGCGATGCGCAAAATAGCCAGAGTGTAAACAGCACAATACAGTGCGATGCGCAAAATAGTACGAGTGTAAACTACACAAAACAGTGCGATGCGCAAAATAGCGAGAGTCTAAACCGCACAAAACAGTGCGATGCGCAAAATAGCGCGAGTGTAAACTGTACAAAACAGTGCGATGCGCAAAATAACGCATTTGATAAACTGCACAAAACAGCGCGATGCGCAAAATAGCACGAGTGTGAACTGCACAAAACAGTGCGCTGTGCTAAATAGCGCGAGTGTAATCTGCACAAAACAGTGCGATGCGCAAAATGGCGCGAGTGTAAACTGCACAAAACAGTGCGATGCGCAAAATAACGCGTTTGAGAAACTGCACAAAACAGTGCGATGTGCAAAATAGCGAGAGTGTAAACAGCACAAAAGTGTGCGATGCGCAAAATAGCGCGAGTGTAAATTGCACAAAACAGTGCGTTGGCCAAAATAGCACGAGTGTAAACTGCAGAAAACAGTGCGATGCGCAAAATAGCGCGAGTGTAAACTTCACAAAACAGTGTGATGCGCAAAATAGCGCGGTTGATAAACTGCACAAAAGAGTGCGATGCGCAAAATAGCGAGATTGTAAACTGCACAAAACAGTGCGATGCGCAAAATAGCGCGAGTGTAAATTGCACAAAACAGTGCGATGCTCAAAATAGCTCGTTTGGTAAACATCACAGAACAGTGCGATGCAAAAAATAGCGAGAGTGTAAAAAGCACAAAACAGTGCGATGTGCAAAATAGTACGAGTGTAAACTGCACAAAACAGTGCGATGCGCAAAACAGCGAGAGTGTAAACAGCACAAAACAGTGCGATGCGCGAAATAGCGCGAGTGTAATCTGTACAAAACAGTGCGATGCGCAAAATAGCGCATTTCATAAACTGCACAAAACAGTGCGATGCGCAAAATAGCGTGAGTGTGAACTGCACAAAACAGTGCGCTGCGCTAAATAGCTCGTTTGGTAAACAGCACAAAACAGTACGATGCGCAAAATAACGAGAGTGTGAACTGCACAAAACAGTGCGCTGCGCTAAATAGCGCGTTTGAGAAACTGCACAACACAGTGCGATGCGCAAAATAGCGTGAGTGTGAACTGCACAAAACAGTGCGCTGCGCTAAATAGCGCGAGTGTAATCTGCACAAAATAGGGCGATGCTCAAAATAGCGCGAGTATAAACTGCATAAAACAGTGCGATGCGCAAAATAGCGCGTTTGATAAACTGCACAAAACAGTGCGATGCGCAAAATAGCGAGAGTGTAAACAGCACAAAACAGTGCGATGTGCAAAATAGCGCGAGTGTAAACAGCACAAAACAGTGCGATGCGCAAAATAGTACGAGTGTAAACTGCACAAAACAGTGCGATGCGCAAAATAGCGAGAGCGTAAACAGCACAAAACAGTGCCATGCGCAAAATAGCGCGAGTGTAAATGGCACAAAACAGTGCGCTGGGCAAAATGGCGCGTGTGTAAACTGCACAAAACAGTGCGCTGCGCAAAACAGCGCGAGTGTATACTGCACAAAATAGTGCGATGCGCAAAATAGCGCAAGTGTAAACTGCACAAAACACTGCGATGTGCAAAGTAGCGCGTTTGATAAACTGCACAAAACGGCGCGATGCGCAAAATAGCGCGAGTGCAAACTGCACAAAACAGTGCGCTAGGCAAAATAGCACGAGTGTAAACTGCACAAAACAGTGCGACGCGCAAAATAGCGCGAGTGTAAACTGCACAAAACAGTGCGATGCGCAAAATAGCGAGAGTGTAAACAGCACAAGACAGTGCGATGCGCAAAATAGCACGTGTGTAAACTGCACAAAACGGCGCGATGCGCAAAATAGCGCGTTTGATAAACTGCACAAAACCGTGCGATGCGCAAAATAGCGCGTTTGATAAACTGCACAAAACAGTGCGATGCGCAAAATAACGAGAGTGTAAACTGCACAAAACAGTGCGATGCGCAAAATAGCGCGAGTGTAAACTGCACAAAATAGTGCGATGCCCAAAATAGCTCGTTCGGTAAACAGCACAGAACGGTGCGATGCGCAAAATAGCCAGAGTGTAAACAGCACAATACAGTGCGATGCGCAAAATAGTACGAGTGTAAACTACACAAAACAGTGCGATGCGCAAAATAGCGAGAGTCTAAACCGCACAAAACAGTGCGATGCGCAAAATAGCGCGAGTGTAAACTGTACAAAACAGTGCGATGCACAAAATAACGCATTTGATAAACTGCACAAAACAGCGCGATGCGCAAAATAGCGCGAGTGTGAACTGCACAAAACAGTGCGCTGTGCTAAATAGCGCGAGTGTAATCTGCACAAAACAGTGCGATGCGCAAAATGGCGCGAGTGTAAACTGCACAAAACAGTGCGATGCGCAAAATAACGCGTTTGAGAAACTGCACAAAACAGTGCGATGTGCAAAATAGCGAGAGTGTAAACAGCACAAAAGTGTGCGATGCGCAAAATAGCGCGAGTGTAAATTGCACAAAACAGTGCGTTGGCCAAAATAGCACGAGTGTAAACTGCAGAAAACAGTGTGATGCGCAAAATAGCGCGAGTGTAAACTTCACAAAACAGTGTGATGCGCAAAATAGCGCGGTTGATAAACTGCACAAAAGAGTGCGATGCGCAAAATAGCGAGATTGTAAACTGCACAAAACAGTGCGATGCGCAAAATAGCGCGAGTGTAAATTGCACAAAACAGTGCGATGCTCAAAATAGCTCGTTTGGTAAACATCACAGAACAGTGCGATGCAAAAAATAGCGAGAGTGTAAAAAGCACAAAACAGTGCGATGTGCAAAATAGTACGAGTGTAAACTGCACAAAACAGTGCGATGCGCAAAATAGCGAGAGTGTAAACAGCACAAAACAGTGCGATGCGCGAAATAGCGCGAGTGTAATCTGTACAAAACAGTGCGATGCGCAAAATAGCGCATTTCATAAACTGCACAAAACAGTACGATGCGCAAAATAGCGTGAGTGTGAACTGCACAAAATAGTGCGCTGCGCTAAATAGCTCGTTTGGTAAACAGCACAAAACAGTGCGATGCGCAAAATAACGAGAGTGTGAACTGCACAAAACAGTGCGCTGCGCTAAATAGCGCGTTTGAGAAACTGCACAACACAGTGCGATGCGCAAAATAGCGTGAGTGTGAACTGCACAAAACAGTGCGCTGCGCTAAATAGCGCGAGTGTAATCTGCACAAAATAGGGCGATGCTCAAAATAGCGCGAGTATAAACTGCATAAAACAGTGCGATGCGCAAAATAGCGCGTTTGATAAACTGCACAAAACAGTGCGATGCGCAAAATAGCGAGAGTGTAAACAGCACAAAACAGTGCGATGCGCAAAATAGCGCGAGTGTAAACAGCACAAAACAGTGCGATGCGCAAAATAGCGCGAGTGTAAACTGCAAAAAACAGTGCGTTGGGCAAAATAGCACGAGTGTAAACTGCACAAAACAGTGCGATGCGCAAAATAGCGCGAGTGTAAACTTCAGAAAACAGTGCGATGTGCAAAATAGCGCGTTTGATAAACTGCACAAAACAGTGCGATGCGTAAAATAGCGAGAGTGTAAACTGCACAAAACCGTGCAATGCGCAAAATAGCGCGAATGTAAACTGCACAAAACAGTGCGACGCTCAGAATAGCTCGTTTGGTAAACAGCACAAAACAGTGCGATGCGCAAAATAACGTGAGTGTGAACTGCACAAAACAGTGCGCTGCGCTAAATAGGGCGAGTGTAATCTGCACAACACAGTGCGATGCGCAAAATAGGACGAATGTAAACTGCACAAAACAGTGCGATGCACAAAATAGCTCCTTTGGGAAACAGCACAAAACAGTGCGATGCACAAAATAGCGAGAGGGTAAACAGCACAAAACAGTGCGATGCGCAAAATAGTACGAGTGTAAACTGCACAAAACAGTGCGATGCGCAAAATAGCCAGAGCGTAAACAGCACAAAACAGTGCCATGCGCAAAATAGCGCGAGTGTAAATGGCACAAAACAGTGCGCTGGGCAAAATGGCGCGTGTGTAAACTGCACAAAACTGTGCGCTGCGCAAAACAGCGCGAGTGTATACTGCACAAAATAGTGCGATGCGCAAAATAGCGCAAGTGTAAACTGCACAAAATAGTGCGATGCGCAAAGTAGCGCGTTTGATAAACTGCACAAAACAGTGCGATGCGCAAAATAGCGCGAGTGCAAACTGCACAAAACAGTGCGCTAGGCAAAATAGCACGAGTGTAAACTGCACAAAACAGTGCGACGCGCAAAATAGCGCGAGTGTAAACTGCACAAGACAGTGCGATGCGCAAAATAGCGAGAGTGTAAACAGCACAAGACAGTGCGATGCGCAAAATAGCACGTGTGTAAACTGCACAAAACGGCGCGATGCGCAAAATAGCGCGTTTGATAAACTGCACAAAACCGTGCGATGCGCAAAATAGCGCGTTTGATAAACTGCACAAAACAGTGCGATGCGCAAAATAGCGCGAGTGTAAACTGCACAAAACAGTGCGATGCACAAAATAGCGCGAGTGTAAACTGCACAAAATAGTGCGATGCCCAAAATAGCTCGTTCGGTAAACAGCACAGAACGGTGCGATGCGCAAAATAGCCAGAGTGTAAACAGCACAATACAGTGCGATGCGCAAAATAGTACGAGTGTAAACTACACAAAACCGTGCGATGCGCAAAATAGCGAGAGTCTAAACCGCACAAAACAGTGCGATGCGCAAAATAGCGCGAGTGTAAACTGTACAAAACAGTGCGATGCGCAAAATAACGCATTTGATAAACTGCACAAAACAGCGCGATGCGCAAAATAGCGCGAGTGTGAACTGCACAAAACGGTGCGCTGTGCTAAATAGCGCGAGTGTAATCTGCACAAAACAGTGCGATGCGCAAAATGGCGCGAGTGTAAACTGCACAAAACAGTGCGATGCGCAAAATAACGCGTTTGAGAAACTGCACAAAACAGTGCGATGTGCAAAATAGCGAGAGTGTAAACAGCACAAAAGTGTGCGATGCGCAAAATAGCGCGAGTGTAAATTGCACAAAACAGTGCGTTGGCCAAAATAGCACGAGTGTAAACTGCAGAAAACAGTGCGATGCGCAAAATAGCGCGAGTGTAAACTTCACAAAACAGTGTGATGCGCAAAATAGCGCGGTTGATAAACTGCACAAAAGAGTGCGATGCGCAAAATAGCGAGATTGTAAACTGCACAAAACAGTGCGATGCGCAGAATAGCGCGAGTGTAAATTGCACAAAACAGTGCGATGCTCAAAATAGCTCGTTTGGTAAACATCACAGAACAGTGCGATGCAAAAAATAGCGAGAGTGTAAAAAGCACAAAACAGTGCGATGTGCAAAATAGTACGAGTGTAAACTGCACAAAACAGTGCGATGCGCAAAATAGCGAGAGTGTAAACAGCACAAAACAGTGCGATGCGCGAAATAGCACGAGTGTAATCTGTACAAAACAGTGCGATGCGCAAAATAGCGCATTTCATAAACTGCACAAAACAGTGCGATGCGCAAAATAGCGTGAGTGTGAACTGCACAAAACAGTGCGCTGCGCTAAATAGCTCGTTTGGTAAACAGCACAAAACAGTACGATGCGCAAAATAACGAGAGTGTGAACTGCACAAAACAGTGCGCTGCGCTAAATAGCGCGTTTGAGAAACTGCACAACACAGTGCGATGCGCAAAATAGCGTGAGTGTGAACTGCACAAAACAGTGCGCTGCGCTAAATAGCGCGAGTGTAATCTGCACAAAATAGGGCGATGCTCAAAATAGCGCGAGTATAAACTGCATAAAACAGTGCGATGTGCAAAATAGCGCGTTTGATAAACTGCACAAAACAGTGCGATGCGCAAAATAGCGAGAGTGTAAACAGCACAAAACAGTGCGATGCGCAAAATAGCGCGAGTGTAAACAGCACAAAACAGTGCGATGCGCAAAATAGCGCGAGTGTAAACTGCAAAAAACAGTGCGTTGGGCAAAATAGCACGAGTGTAAACTGCACAAAACAGTGCGATGCGCAAAATAGCGCGAGTGTAAACTTCAGAAAACAGTGCGATGTGCAAAATAGCGCGTTTGATAAACTGCACAAAACAGTGCGATGCGTAAAATAGCGAGAGTGTAAACTGCACAAAACCGTGCGATGCGCAAAATAGCGCGAATGTAAACTGCACAAAACAGTGCGACGCTCAGAATAGCTCGTTTGGTAAACAGCACAAAACAGTGCGATGCGCAAAATAACGTGAGTGTGAACTGCACAAAACAGTGCGCTGCGCTAAATAGGGCGAGTGTAATCTGCACAACACAGTGCGATGCGCAAAATAGGACGAATGTAAACTGCACAAAACAGTGCGATGCACAAAATAGCTCGTTTGGGAAACAGCACAAAACAGTGCGATGCACAAAATAGCGAGAGGGTAAACAGCACAAAACAGTGCGATGCGCAAAATAGTACGAGTGTAAACTGCACAAAACAGTGCGATGCGCAAAATAGCCAGAGCGTAAACAGCAGAAAACAGTGCCATGCGCAAAATAGCGCGAGTGTAAATGGCACAAAACAGTGCGCTGGGCAAAATGGCGCGTGTGTAAACTGCACAAAACTGTGCGCTGCGCAAAACAGCGCGAGTGTATACTGCACAAAATAGTGCGATGCGCAAAATAGCGCAAGTGTAAACTGCACAAAATAGTGCGATGCGCAAAGTAGCGCGTTTGATAAACTGCACAAAACAGTGCGATGCGCAAAATAGCGCGAGTGCAAACTGCACAAAACAGTGCGCTAGGCAAAATAGCACGAGTGTAAACTGCACAAAACAGTGCGACGCGCAAAATAGCGCGAGTGTAAACTGCACAAGACAGTGCGATGCGCAAAATAGCGAGAGTGTAAACAGCACAAGACAGTGCGATGCGCAAAATAGCACGTGTGTAAACTGCACAAAACGGCGCGATGCGCAAATAGCGCGTTTGATAAACTGCACAAAACCGTGCGATGCGCAAAATAGCGCGTTTGATAAACTGCACAAAACAGTGCGATGCGCAAAATAACGAGAGTGTAAACTGCACAAAACAGTGCGATGCGCAAAATAGCGCGAGTGTAAACTGCACAAAATAGTGCGATGCCCAAAATAGCTCGTTCGGTAAACAGTACAGAACGGTGCGATGCGCAAAATAGCGAGAGTGTAAACAGCACAATACAGTGCGATGCGCAAAATAGTACGAGTGTAAACTACACAAAACAGTGCGATGCGCAAAATAGCGAGAGTCTAAACCGCACAAAACAGTGCGATGCGCAAAATAGCGCGAGTGTAAACTGTACAAAACAGTGCGATGCGCAAAATAACGCATTTGATAAACTGCACAAAACAGCGCGATGCGCAAAATAGCGCGAGTGTGAACTGCACAAAACAGTGCGCTGTGCTAAATAGCGCGAGTGTAATCTGCACAAAACAGTGCGATGCGCAAAATGGCGCGAGTGTAAACTGCACAAAACAGTGCGATGCGCAAAATAACGCGTTTGAGAAACTGCACAAAACAGTGCGATGTGCAAAATAGCGAGAGTGTAAACAGCACAAAAGTGTGCGATGCGCAAAATAGCGCGAGTGTAAACTGCACAAAACAGTGCGTTGGCCAAAATAGCACGAGTGTAAACTGCAGAAAACAGTGCGATGCGCAAAATAGCGCGAGTGTAAACTTCACAAAACAGTGTGATGCGCAAAATAGCGCGGTTGATAAACTGCACAAAAGAGTGCGATGCGCAAAATAGCGAGATTGTAAACTGCACAAAACAGTGCGATGCGCAAAATAGCGCGAGTGTAAATTGTACAAAACAGTGCGATGCTCAAAATAGCTCGTTTGGTAAACAGCACAGAACAGTGCGATGCAAAAAATAGCGAGAGTGTCAAAAGCACAAAACAGTGCGATGTGCAAAATAGTACGAGTGTAAACTGCACAAAACAGTGCGATGCGCAAAATAGCGAGAGTGTAAACCGCACAAAACAGTGCGATGCGCGAAATAGCGCGAGTGTAATCTGTACAAAACAGTGCGATGCGCAAAATAGCGCATTTCATAAACTGCACAAAACAGTGCGATGCGCAAAATAGCGTGAGTGTGAACTGCACAAAACAGTGCGCTGCGCTAAATAGCTCGTTTGGTAAACAGCACAAAACAGTGCGATGCGCAAAATAACGAGAGTGTGAACTGCACAAAACAGTGCGCTGCGCTAAATAGCGCGTTTGAGAAACTGCACAACACAGTGCGATGTGCAAAATAGCGTGAGTGTGAACTGCACAAAACAGTGCGCTGCGCTAAATAGCGCGAGTGTAATCTGCACAAAATAGTGCGATGCTCAAAATAGCGCGAGTATAAACTGCATAAAACAGTGCGATGCGCAAAATAGCGCGTTTGATAAACTGCACAAAACAGTGCGATGCGCAAAATAGCGAGAGTGTAAACAGCACAAAACAGTGCGATGCGCAAAATAGCGCGAGTGTAAACAGCACAAAACAGTGCGATGCGCAAAATAGCGCGAGTGTAAACTGCAAAAAACAGTGCGTTGGGCAAAATAGCACGAGTGTAAACTGCACAAAACAGTGCGATGCGCAAAATAGCGCGAGTGTAAACTTCAGAAAACAGTGCGATGTGCAAAATAGCGCGTTTGATAAACTGCACAAAACAGTGCGATGCGTAAAATAGCGAGAGTGTAAACTGCACAAAACCGTGCGATGCGCAAAATAGCGCGAATGTAAACTGCACAAAACAGTGCGACGCTCAGAATAGCTCGTTTGGTAAACAGCACAAAACAGTGCGATGCGCAAAATAACGTGAGTGTGAACTGCACAAAACAGTGCGCTGCGCTAAATAGCGCGAGTGTAATCTGCACAACACAGTGCGATGCGCAAAATAGGACGAATGTAAACTACACAAAACAGTGCGATGCACAAAATAGCTCGTTTTGGAAACAGCACAAAACAGTGCGATGCACAAAATAGCGAGAGGGTAAACAGCACAAAACAGTGCGATGCGCAAAATAGTACGAGTGTAAACTGCACAAAACAGTGCGATGCACAAAATAGCGAGAGCGTAAACAGCACAAAACAGTGCCATGCGCAAAATAGCGCGAGTGTAAATGGCACAAAACGGTGCGCTGGGCAAAATGGCGCGTGTGTAAACTGCACAAAACAGTGCGCTGCGCAAAACAGCGCGAGTGTATACTGCACAAAATAGTGCGATGCGCAAAATAGCGCAAGTGTAAACTGCACAAAACAGTGCGATGCGCAAAGTAGCGCGTTTGATAAACTGCACAAAACAGTGCGATGCGCAAAATAGTGAGAGTGTAAACAGCACAAAACTGTGCGATGCGCAAAATAGCGCCAGTGCAAACTGCACAAAACAGTGCGCTAGGCAAAATAGCACGAGTGTAAACTGCACAAAACAGTGCGATGCGCAAAATAGCGAGAGTGTAAACAGCACAAGACAGTGCGATGCGCAAAATAGCACGTGTGTAAACTGCACAAAACGGCGCGATGCGCAAAATAGCGCGTTTGATAAACTGCACAAAATAGTGCGATGCGCAAATTAACGAGAGTGTAAACTGCACAAAACAGTGCGATGCGCAAAATAGCGCGAGTGTAAACTGCACAAAATAGTGCGATGCCCAAAATAGCTCGTTCGGTAAACAGCACAGAACGGTGCGATGCGCAAAATAGCCAGAGTGTAAACAGCACAATACAGTGCGATGCGCAAAATAGTACGAGTGTAAACTACACAAAACAGTGCGATGCGCAAAATAGCGAGAGTCTAAACCGCACAAAACAGTGCGATGCGCAAAATAGCGCGAGTGTAAACTGTACAAAACAGTGCGATGCGCAAAATAACGCATTTGATAAACTGCACAAAACAGCGCGATGCGCAAAATAGCGCGAGTGTGAACTGCACAAAACAGTGCGCTACGCTAAATAGCGCGAGTGTAATCTGCACAAAACAGTGCGATGCGCAAAATGGCGCGAGTGTAAACTGCACAAAACAGTGCGACGCGCAAAATAACGCGTTTGATAAACTGCACAAAACAGTGCGATGTGCAAAATAGCGAGAGTGTAAACAGCACAAAAGTGTGCGATGCGCAAAATAGCGCGAGTGTAAACTGCACAAAACAGTGCGTTGGCCAAAATAGCACGAGTGTAAACTGCAGAAAACAGTGCGATGCGCAAAATAGCGCGAGTGTAAACTTCACAAAACAGTGTGATGCGCAAAATAGCGCGGTTGATAAACTGCACAAAAGAGTGCGATGCGCAAAATAGCGAGATTGTAAACTGCACAAAACAGTGCGATGCGCAAAATAGCGCGAGTGTAAATTGCACAAAACAGTGCGATGCTCAAAATAGCTCGTTTGGTAAACAGCACAGAACAGTGCGATGCAAAAAATAGCGAGAGTGTAAAAAGCACAAAACAGTGCGATGTGCAAAATAGTACGAGTGTAAACCGCACAAAACAGTGCGATGCGCAAAATAGCGAGAGTGTAAACAGTACAAAACAGTGCGATGCGCGAAATAGCGCGAGTGTAATCTGTACAAAACAGTGCGATGCGCAAAATAGCGCATTTCATAAACTGCACAAAACAGTGCGATGCGCAAAAAAGCGTGATTGTGAACTGCACAAAACAGTGCGCTGCGCTAAATGGCTCGTTTGGTAAACAGCACAAAACAGTGCGATGCGCAAAATAACGAGAGTGTGAACTGCACAAAATAGTGCGCTGCGCTAAATAGCGCAAGTGTAATCTGCACAAAATAGTGCGATGCTCAAAATAGCGCGAGTATAAACTGCATAAAACAGTGCGATGCGCAAAATAGCGCGTTTGATAAACTGCACAAAACAGTGCGATGCGCAAAATAGCGAGAGTGTAAACAGCACAAAACAGTGCGATGCGCAAAATAGCGCGAGTGTAAACTGCAAAAAACAGTGCGTTGGGCGAAATAGCACGAGTGTAAACTGCACAAAACAGTGCGATGCACAAAATAGCGCGAGTGTAAACTTCAGAAAACAGTGCGGTGCGCAAAATAGCGCGTTTGATAAACTGCACAAAATAGTGCGATGCGTAAAATAGCGAGAGTGTAAACTGCACAAAACCGTGCGATGCGCAAAATAGCGCGAATGTAAACTGCACAAAACAGTGCGACGCTCAGAATAGCTCGTTTGGTAAACAGCACAAAACAGTGCGATGCGCAAAATAGCGAGAGTGTGAACTGCACAAAACAGTGCGCTGCGCTAAATAGCGCGAGTGTAATCTGCACAACACAGTGCGATGCGCAAAATAGCACGAATGTAAACTGCACCAAATAGTGCGATGCACAAAATAGCTCGTTTGGGAAACAGCACAAAACAGTGCGATGCACAAAATAGCGAGAGGGTAAACAGCACAAAACAGTGCGATGCGCAAAATAGCGAGAGCGTAAACAGCACAAAACAGTGCCATGCGGAAAATAGCGCGAGTGTAAATGGCACAAAACAGTGCGCTGGGCAAAATAGCGCGTGTGTAAACTGCACAAAACAGTGCGCTGCGCAAAATAGCGCGAGTGTATACTCCACAAAATAGTGCGATGCGCAAAATAGCGCCAGTGTAAACTGCACAAAACAGTGCGATGCGCAAAAATAGTGAGAGTGTAAACAGGACAAAACTGTGCGATGCGCAAAATAGCACGAGTGCAAACTGCACAAAACAGTGCGCTAGGCAAAATGGCACGAGTGTAAACTGCACAAAACAGTGCGATGCGCAAAATAGCGAGAGTGTAAACAGCACAAGACAGTGCGATGCGCAAAATAGCACGTGTGTAAACTGCACAAAACGGCGCGATGCGCAAAATAGCGCGTTTGATAAACTGCACAAAACAGTGCGATGCGCAAAATAGCGCGAGTGTAAACTGCACAAAATAGTGCGATGCGCAAAATAGGTCGTTCGGTAAACAGCACAGAACGGTGCGATGCGCAAAATAGCGAGAGTGTAAACAGCACAATACAGTGCGATGCGCAAAATAGTACGAGTGTAAACTACACAAAACTGTGCGATGCGGAAAATAGCGAGAGTCTAAACCGCACAAAACAGTGCGATGAGCAAAATAGCGCGAGTGTAAACTGTACAAAACAGTGCGATGCGCAAAATAACGCATTTGATAAATTGCACAAAACAGCGCGATGCGCAAAATAGCGCGAGTGTGAACTGCACAAAACAGTGCGCTGCGCTAAATAGCGCGAGTGTAATCTGCACAAAACAGTGCGATGCGCAAAATGGCGCGAGTGTAAACTGCACAAAACAGTGCGATGCGCAAAATAACGCGTTTGATAAACTGCACAAAACAGTGCGATGTGCAAAATAGCGAGAGTGTAAACAGCACAAAAGTGTGCGATGCGCAAAATAGCGCGAGTGTAAACTGCACAAAACAGTGCGTTGGCCAAAATAGCACGAGTGTAAACTGCAGAAAACAGTGCGATGTGCAAAATAGCGCGAGTGTAAACTTCACAAAACAGTGTGATGCGCAAAATAGCGCGGTTGATAAACTGCACAAAAGAGTGCGATGCGCAAAATAGCGAGATTGTAAACTGCACAAAACAGTGCGATGCGCAAAATAGCGCGAGTGTAAATTGCACAAAACAGTGCGACGCTCAAAATAGCTCGTTTGGTAAACAGCACAGAACAGTGCGATGCAAAAAATAGCGAGAGTGTAAAAAGCACAAAACAGTGCGATGTGCAAAATAGTACGAGTGTAAACTGCACAAAACAGTGCGATGCGCAAAATAGCGAGAGTGTAAACAGCACAAAACAGTGCGATGCGCGAAATAGCGCGAGTGTAATCTGTACAAAACAGTGCGATGCGCAAAATAGCGTGAGTGTGAACTGCAAAAAACAGTGCGCTGCGCTAAATAGCTCGTTTGGTAAACAGCACAAAACTGTGCGATGCGCAAAATAACGAGAGTGTGAACTGCACAAAACAGTGCGATGCGCAAAATAGCGCGTTTGATAAACTGCACAAAACAGTGCGATGCGCAAAATAGCGAGAGTGTAAACAGCACAAAACAGTGCGATGTGCAAAATAGCGCGAGTGTAAACTGCAAAAAACAGTTCGTTGGGCAAAATAGCACGAGTGTAAACTGCACAAAACAGTGCGATGCGCAAAATAGCGCGAGTGTAAAATTCAGAAAACAGTGCGATGCGCAAAATAGCGCGTTTGATAAACTGCACAAAACAGTGCGATGCGCAAAATAGCGAGAGTGTAAACAGCACAAAACAGTGCGATGCGCGAAATAGCGCGAGTGTAATCTGTACAAAACAGTGCGATGCGCAAAATAGCGCATTTCATAAACTGCACAAAACAGTGCGATGCGCAAAATAGCGTGAGTGTGAACTGCAAAAAACAGTGCGCTGCGCTAAATAGCTCGTTTGGTAAACAGCACAAAACAGTGCGATGCGCAAAATAACGAGAGTGTGAACTGCACAAAACAGTGCGATGCGCAAAATAGCGCGTTTGATAAACTGCACAAAACAGTGCGATGCGCAAAATAGCGAGAGTGTAAACAGCACAAAACAGTGCGATGCGCAAAATAGCGCGAGTGTAAACTGCAAAAAACAGTTCGTTGGGCAAAATAGCACGAGTGTAAACTGCACAAAACAGTGCGATGCGCAAAATAGCGCGAGTGTAAAATTCAGAAAACAGTGCGATGCGCAAAATAGCGCGTTTGATAAACTGCACAAAACAGTGCGATGCGTAAAATAGCGAGAGTGTAAACTGCACAAAACCGTGCGATGCGCAAAATAGCGCGAATGTAAACTGCACAAAACAGTGCGATGCTCAGAATAGCTCGTTTGGTAAACAGCACAAAACAGTGCGATGCGCAAAATAACGAGAGTGTGAACTGCACAAAACAGTGCGCTGCGCTAAATAGCGCGAGTGTAATCTGCACAACACAGTGCGATGCGCAAAATAGCACGAATGTAAACTGCACAAAACTGTGCGATGCACAAAATAGCTCTTTTGGGAAACAGCACAAAACAGTGCAATGCACAAAATAGCGAGAGTGTAAACAGCACAAAAGAGTGCGATGCGCAAAATAGTACGAGTGTAAACTGCACAAAACAGTGCGATGCGCAAAATAGCAAGAGAGTAAACAGCACAAAACAGTGCCATGCGCAAAATAGCGCGAGTGTAAATGGCACAAAACAGTGCGCTGGGCAAAATAGCGCGTTTGTAAACTGCACAAAACAGTGCGCTGCGCAAAATAGCGCGAGTGTAAACTGCACAAAACAGTGCGATGCGCAAAATAGCGCATTTGATAAACTGCACAAAACAGTGGGATGCGCAAAATAGCGAGAGTGTAAACAGCACAAAACAGTGCGATGCGCAAAATAGCGCGAGTGCAAACTGCACAAAACAGTGCGCTAGGCAAAATAACACGAGTGTAAACTGCACAAAACATTGCGATGCGCAAAATAGCGCGAGTGTAAACTGCACAAAACAGTGCGATGCGCAAAATAGCGAGAGTGTAAACAGCACAAGACAGTGCGATGCGCAATATAGCACGAGTGTAAACTGCACAAAACGGCGCGATGCGCAAAATATCGCGTTTGATAAACTGCACAAAACAGTGGGACGCGCAAAATAGCGCGTTTGATAAATTGCACAAAACAGTGGGATGCGCAAAATAGCGAGAGTGTAAACTGCACAAAACAGTGCGATGCGCAAAATAGCGCGAGTGTGAACTGCACAAAACAGTGCGCTGCGCTAAATAGCGCGAGTGTAATCTGCACAAAACAGTGCGATGCGCAAAATAGCGAGAGTGTAAACAGCACAAAACAGTGCGATGCGCAAAATAGCGCGAGTGTAAACTGTACAAAACAGTGCGATGCGCAAAATAGCGCATTTCATAAACTGCACAAAACAGTGCGATGCGCAAAATAGCGTGAGTGTGAACTGCACAAAACAGTGCGCTGCGCTAAATAGCGCGAGTGTAATCTGCACAAAATAGTGCGATGCGCAAAATAGCGCGAGTATAAACTGCATAAAACTGTGCGATGCGCAAAATAGCGCGTTTGATAAACTGCACAAAACAGTGCGATGCGCAAAATAGCGAGAGTGTAAACAGCACAAAACAGTGCGATGTGCAAAATAGCGAGAGTGTAAACAGCACAAAAGTGTGCGATGCGCAAAATAGCGCGAGTGTAAACTGCACAAAACAGTGCGTTGGCCAAAATAGCACGAGTGTAAACTGCAGAAAACAGTGCGATGCGCAAAATAGCGCGAGTGTAAACTTCACAAAACAGTGTGATGCGCAAAATAGCGCGGTTGATAAACTGCACAAAAGAGTGCGATGCGCAAAATAGCGAGATTGTAAACTGCACAAAACAGTGCGATGCGCAAAATAGCGCGAGTGTAAATTGCACAAAACAGTGCGATGCTCAAAATAGCTCGTTTGGTAAACAGCACAGAACAGTGCGATGCAAAAAATAGCGAGAGTGTAAAAAGCACAAAACTGTGCGATGTGCAAAATAGTACGAGTGTAAACTGCACAAAACAGTGCGATGCGCAAAATAGCGAGAGTGTAAACAGTACAAAACAGTGCGATGCGCGAAATAGCGCGAGTGTAATCTGTACAAAACAGTGCGATGCGCAAAATAGCGCATTTCATAAATTGCACAAAACAGTGCGATGCGCAAAATAGTGTGAGTGTGAACTGCACAAAACAGTGCGCTGCGCTAAATAGCTCGTTTGGTAAACAGCACAAAACAGTGCGATGCGCAAAATAACGAGAGTGTGAACTGCACAAAACAGTGCGCTGCGCTAAATAGCGCAAGTGTAATCTGCACAAAATAGTGCGATGCTCAAAATAGCGCGAGTATAAACTGCATAAAACAGTGCGATGCGCAAAATAGCGCGTTTGATAAACTGCACAAAACAGTGCGATGCGCAAAATAGCGAGAGTGTAAACAGCACAAAACAGTGCGATGCGCAAAATAGCGCGACTGTAAACTGCAAAAAACAGTGCGTTGGGCAAAATAGCACGAGTGTAAACTGCACAAAACAGTGCGATGCGCAAAATAGCGCGAGTGTAAACTTCAGAAAATAGTGCGGTGCGCAAAATAGCGCGTTTGATAAACTGCACAAAACAGTGCGATCCGTAAAATAGCGAGAGTGTAAACTGCACAAAACCGTGCGATGCGCAAAATAGCGCGAATGTAAACTGCACAAAACAGTGCGACGCTCAGAATAGCTCGTTTGGTAAACAGCACAAAACAGTGCGATGCGCAAAATAGCGAGAGTGTGAACTGCACAAAACAGTGCGCTGCGCTAAATAGCGCGAGTGTAATCTGCACAACACAGTGCGATGCGCAAAATAGCACGAATGTAAACTGCACCAAACAGTGCTGTCACGACCCCATTCCGCCCCTAGTAGAATGGTGCCGTGATGGCCAGTAATCCGAGATTACCGAAGGCCAACTTTCAAAAAAAATCACACACAGTCAGAGTGTTAACTATGGGGCTAACAAGAGCGGAAGCAATAACAAAATACAAGTGGTCCATAAGAGCTGTGCATAAATCAAATGAAATGACATGCATCATTACATAACTTTACAACTTGGATATAAGCAAGATAAAATATACATTACATCTTAACAAAAGGCTTCTCAAGCCGACATATACAAAGCATAACGAATACAAATTCAGAAACAAGATCTACAACACTGCCGACGTAAATACAAGGTAGCCGACCTAAACATACAAGTGCCGACATAAGCATTGCCGACGTAAACAAGCATACAAAACCTCGGCGCAGAGATAAACACCTCGGCGAAGCCGACTTCTAACTTGGGACCTACATATATATAGAGAGGGTGAGTATTGAAACCCAGTGAATGGTACAAGAAATAAAGGGTTTAATGAATGATCCCGAGGTTCGTGCCAAAACAATACATACATATCTTAGCTGTCTCAAAACATACCCATAGCATAGCTTATTCAAAACCTTTCGTATAACTTAGCTTGCATCAAAACATATACTTAGCATACTTGTGTCAAAACATGTACTTAACGTAACTTGCAAAACATGCACTTAACATAACTTGTATCAGAACATGTACTTAGCATAGCTTGCATCAAAACATACTTAGAGTGCTACTTAGGCTTAACGTCCCCTAACACGAAAGGACGGTGTTACTTAGGCTTAACGTCCCCTAACACGAAAGGACGGTGTTACTTAGGCTTAACGTCCCCTAACACGAAAGGACGGTGTTACTTAGGCTTAACGTCCCCTAACACGAAAGGACGGTGTTACTTAGGCTTAACGTCCCCTAACACGAAAGGACGGTTCCAAGAATGCCATCCGAAACAGAACTTATACTTAGCATAACTTATCGTAACTTGCATCAAAACGTGTGCTTGGCTTAACTTATAACAAAACATACCCACCCGTTCATAGACCGTCGGTGGCAAAACAAAGGTGCTACTTAGGCTTAAAGTCCCCTAGCACGAAAGGACTCCAAAAGGTTGTGCTACCAATGCTTTAAGTCCCCTAGCACGTACGGACTTGTGCCACTTATGCTTAAAGTCCCCTGGCACGTACGGACTCCAAAAGGTTGCGCTACCAATGCTTTAAGTCCCCTAGCACGTACGGACTTGTGCCACTTATGCTTAAAGTCCCCTGGCACGTACGGACTCCAAAACAAAACTCATACTTAGCAATCAAAACTTATTCTTAATACATAAAAATACGAGCGGTCATTCATGCTTAACAAATACTTTCAAAACAAGGCAAAACAAAGCTTATCAAAACCTTATAACATAACTTTATTAAAAGTACCACTCACATAGTTCTTGGGACGTCGGATTCACAGCAAAGGTCCAAGTCCTACAAACACATAACAAGTCTACTGAACATACTTCTCAGAACAAGTCTCACATACATGCAAATGATCTCGGAAAAACATGCTGGGAGTCAAAACACTGTTTTACATGTCAAGGGGACATGCTGGGTACCAACCAGGCCTTTGCCGAGGTCCCACACCTACTAGCCGAGGTGTGGTTTCCACGGCTTCGGCGTGCAACTGCATGCCGAGGTTCATACAAGACAAACCAAAGGTGCAAGTGATCATGCAATGTAGGCCAAGGTGAGATACGATGCTTGGCCTGAGTGTGAGGTCTAGGTGAGAATGATCTCGGCGACTACACTTGGGAAGTGAAGTCTGGAAATCTGGGTTTCCACCCGTGAAGAACATGAAGAACATGAACATGAAGAACATGAGTGCGAGATGAATGCCAAAATCATGACTTGCTTATACAAAAATCTGGAGTTTCATGACATGAGTTCGAAAACATGGACCTGGGTACCCATACTTGAAGATCATATGAAAACAAACATGAAAACATAAATCTTGGCATGAGCTTTCGGATCAAAACATGACTTTTCTTGAAGAACACTTGAATACCATTTCCTCTTTCCAAAACCGAACTTCAAAACGATGCATGGCTTTCAAAACATATTCAATCATGCAATGTAACATCATAAACATAAAGAACAACATGAGAGGATCAAGAATCTAACCTTAGAACACGAATCTAACGGTTTGATCTCTCGGAATCAAGCTTGGATCCCTACCCTCTCTCTAGGACTCCTCTCCCTCTTCCTTGGAGCTTCTCTCTCCTCTTCAAAACAAAGATGTAACAAATGATAGGTTTCTCTCTCTGCCGGCTGATTTAACACTCAGCTCGGCCACGTGGCACTACCGGGTTGGTCCTCCTCAAAAGGTGACTGATTGACAAGACAAGGCTCTGACAAAGCGTATCTAACAAGCTTCACAGCAAACACTCCGGCAAGTGATGACATCGGCAAGGACAAGACATCGGCAAAACAAGGACAATGACCTCAGCTAAGAACAACACTTCGGCAGTGAGGTAACAATGACATCGGCTTGGGAGGACAGAGCCTCGGCAACTAAGATGACAATGATCCCGGCTAGGAAGGACAACACTTGACTGAACTGTGCCACACCTCGGCCCAGATGTGCCACACCTCGGTCTAGGTCATACCACTTCCAGGACAAGATCACTTGGGTTCAAGATAACATCTCGGCCCAGATAATACACACCTCGGCCTCGGCGATACACACCTCGGCCCAGTTGATAATCATCTCGGCCATTATGCCAGGACAAAGGTGGAGGTCAACAAAGGGATTCCAAAACAGTTAAAGGCTTAAGATGACCTCGGCTTGGATCAACCTAGGCTTCACATAACTTAGGCTTAGCAATACAAGGGAGGAACAAAGCATACATATACACTTAGGCAAATCTCATAAGCACAAAATAAGGCAAGGGTTCATGAATGCAAAATCTTAACATGGCGAAATCATATAAGTGCATGCAAGCATGACTAAGGCATGAAATGTGGGTCCTTACAAGTGCGATGCACAAAATAGCTCGTTTGGGAAACAGCACAAAACAGTGCGATGCACAAAATAGCGAGAGGGTAAACAGCACAAAACAGTGCGATGCGCAAAATAGTACGAGTGTAAACTGCACAAAACAGTGCGATGCGCAAAATAGCGAGAGCGTAAACAGCACAAAACAGTGCCATGCGCAAAATAGCGCGAGTGTAAATGGCACAAAACAGTGCGCTGGGCAAAATGGCGCGTGTGTAAACTGCACAAAACAGTGCGCTGCGCAAAATAGCGCGAGTGTATACTCCACAAAATAGTGCGATGCGCAAAATAGCGCCAGTGTAAACTGCACAAAACAGTGCGATGCGCAAAAATAGTGAGAGTGTAAACAGCACAAAACTGTGCGATGCGCAAAATAGCACGAGTGCAAACTGCACAAAACAGTGCGCTAGGCAAAATGGCACGAGTGTAAACTGCACAAAACAGTGCGATGCGCAAAATAGCGAGAGTGTAAAGAGCACAAGACAGTGCGATGCGCAAAATAGCACGTGTGTAAACTGCACAAAACGGCGCGATGCACAAAATAGCGCGTTTGATAAACTGCACAAAACAGTGCGATGCGCAAAATAGCGCGAGTGTAAACTGCACAAAATAGTGCGATGCGCAAAATAGCTCGTTCGGTAAACAGCACAGAACGGTGCGATGCGCAAAATAGCGAGAGTGTAAACAGCACAATACAGTGCGATGCGCAAAATAGTACGAGTGTAAACTACACAAAATTGTGCGATGCGCAAAATAGCGAGAGTCTAAACCGCACAAAACAGTGCGATGCGCAAAATAGCGCGAGTGTAAACTGTACAAAACAGTGCGATGCGCAAAATAACGCATTTGATAAATTGCACAAAACAGCGCGATGCGCAAAATAGCGCGAGTGTGAACTGCACAAAACAGTGCGCTGCGCTAAATAGCGCGAGTGTAATCTGCACAAAACAGTGCGATGCGCAAAATGGCGCGAGTGTAAACTGCACAAAACAGTGCGATGCGCAAAATAACGCGTTTGAGAAACTGCACAAAACAGTGCGATGTGCAAAATAGCGAGAGTGTAAACAGCACAAAAGTGTGCGATGCGCAAAATAGCGCGAGTGTAAACTGCACAAAACAGTGCGTTGGCCAAAATAGCACGAGTGTAAACTGCAGAAAACAGTGCGATGCGCAAAATAGCGCGAGTGTAAACTTCACAAAACAGTGTGATGCGCAAAATAGCGCGGTTGATAAACTGCACAAAAGAGTGCGATGCGCAGAATAGCGAGATTGTAAACTGCACAAAACAGTGCGATGCGCAAAATAGCGCGAGTGTAAATTGCACAAAACAGTGCGACGCTCAAAATAGCTCGTTTGGTAAACAGCACAGAACAGTGCGATGCAAAAAATAGCGAGAGTGTAAAAAGCACAAAACAGTGCGATGTGCAAAATAGTACGAGTGTAAACTGCACAAAACAGTGCGATGCGCAAAATAGCGAGAGTGTAAACAGCACAAAACAGTGCGATGCGCGAAATAGCGCGAGTGTAATCTGTACAAAACAGTGCGATGTGCAAAATAGCGCATTTCATAAACTGCACAAAACAGTGCGATGCGCAAAATAGCGTGAGTGTGAACTGCAAAAAATAGTGCGCTGCGCTAAATAGCTCGTTTGGTAAACAGCACAAAACAGTGCGATGCGCAAAATAACGAGAGTGTGAACTGCACAAAACAGTGCGATGCGCAAAATAGCGCGTTTGATAAACTGCACAAAACAGTGCGATGCGCAAAATAGCGAGAGTGTAAACAGCACAAAACAGTGCGATGCGCAAAATAGCGCGAGTGTAAACTGCAAAAAACAGTTCGTTGGGCAAAATAGCACGAGTGTAAACTGCACAAAACAGTGCGATGCGCAAAATAGCGCGAGTGTAAAATTCAGAAAACAGTGCGATGCGCAAAATAGCGCGTTTGATAAACTGCACAAAACAGTGCGATGCGTAAAATAGCGAGAGTGTAAACTGCACAAAACCGTGCGATGCGCAAAATAGCGCGAATGTAAACTGCACAAAACAGTGCGATGCTCAGAATAGCTCGTTTGGTAAACAGCACAAAACAGTGCGATGCGCAAAATAACGAGAGTGTGAACTGCACAAAACAGTGCGCTGCGCTAAATAGCGCGAGTGTAATCTGCACAACACAGTGCGACGCGCAAAATAGCACGAATGTAAACTGCACAAAACAGTGCGATGCACAAAATAGCTCTTTTGGGAAACAGCACAAAACAGTGCAATGCACAAAATAGCGAGAGTGTAAACAGCACAAAACAGTGCGATGCGCAAAATAGTACGAGTGTAAACTGCACAAAACAGTGCGATGCGCAAAATAGCAAGAGAGTAAACAGCACAAAACAGTGCCATGCGCAAAATAGCGCGAGTGTAAATGGCACAAAACAGTGCGCTGGGCAAAATAGCGCGTTTGTAAACTGCACAAAACAGTGCGCTGCGCAAAATAGCGCGAGTGTATACTGCACAAAAGAGTGCGATGCGCAAAATAGCGCAAGTGTAAACTGCACAAAACAGTGCGATGCGCAAAATAGCGCGTTTGATAAACTGCACAAAACAGTGTGATGCGCAAAATAGCGAGAGTGTAAACAGCACAAAACAGTGCGATGCGCAAAATAGCGCGAGTGCAAACTGCACAAAACAGTGCGCTAGGCAAAATAACCCGAGTGTAAACTGCACAAAACAGTGCGATGCGCAAAATAGCGCGAGTGTAAACTGCACAAAACAGTGCGATGCGCAAAATAGCGAGAGTGTAAACAGCACAAGACAGTGCGATGCGCAAAATAGCACGAGTGTAAACTGCACAAAACGGCGCGATGCGCAAAATATCGCGTTTGATAAACTGCACAAAACAGTGGGACGCGCAAAATAGCGCGTTTGATAAATTGCACAAAACAGTGGGATGCGCAAAATAGCGAGAGTGTAAACTGCACAAAACAGTGCGATGCGCCAAATAGCGAGAGTGTAAACAGCACAAAACAGTGCGATGCGCAAAATAGCGCGAGTGTAAACTGTACAAAACAGTGTGATGCGCAAAATAGCGCATTTCATAAACTGCACAAAACAGTGCGATGCGCAAAATAGCGTGAGTGTGAACTGCACAAAACAGTGCGCTGGGCTAAATAGCGCGAGTGTAATCTGCACAAAATAGTGCGATGCGCAAAATAGCGCGAGTATAAACTGCATAAAACAGTGCGATGCGCAAAATAGCGCGTTTGATAAACTGCACAAAACAGTGCGATGCGCAAAATAGCGAGAGTGTAAACAGCACAAAACAGTGCGATGCGCAAAATAGCGCGAGTGTAAACTGCACAAAACAGTGCGTTGGGCAAAATAGCACGAGTGTAAACTGCACAAAACAGTGCGATGCACAAAATAGCTCGTTTGGTAAACAGCACAAAACAGTGCGATGCACGAAATAGCGAGAGTGTGAACTGCACAAAACAGTGCGCTGCGCTAAATAGCGCGAGTGTAATCTGCACAACACAGTGCGATGCGCAAAATAGCACGAATGTAAACTGCACGAAACAGTGCGATGCTCAAAATAGCTCGTTTGGGAAACAGCACAAAACAGTGCGATGCACAAAATAGCGGGAGTGTAAACAGCACAAAACAGTGCGATGCGCAAAATAGTACGAGTGTAAATTGCACAAAACAGTGCGATGCGCAAAATAGCGAGAGCGTAAACAGCACAAAACAGTGCGATGCGCAAAATAGCGCGAGTGTAAACGGCACAAAACAGGGCGCTGGGCAAAATAGCGCGTGTGAAAACTGCACAAAACAGTGCGCAGCGCAAAATAGCGCGAGTGTAAACTGCACAAAATAGTGCGATGCGCAAAATAGCGCGAGTGTAAACTGCACAAAACAGTGCGCTAGGCAAAATAGCACGACTGTAAACTGCACAAAACAGTGCGACGCGCAAAATAGCGCGAGTGTAAACTGCACAAAACAGTGCGATGCGCAAAATAGCGAGAGTGTAAACAGCACAAGACAGTGCAATGCGCAAAATAGCACGTGTGTAAACTGCACAAAACGGCGCGATGCGCAAAATAGCGCGTTTGATAAACTGCAAAAAACAGTGCGATGCGCAAAATAGCGCGAGTGTGAACAGCACAAAACAGTGCGCTGCGCAAAATACCGCGAGTGTCAACTACACAAAACAGTGCGATGCGCAAAATAGCTCGTTTGGTAAACAGCACAAAACAGTGCGATGCGCAAAATAGCAAGAGAGTAAACAGCACAAAACAGTGCGATGCGCAAAATAGCGCGAGTGTAAATGGCACAAAACAGTGCGCTGCGCAAAATAGCGCGAGTGTATACTGCACAAAATAGTGCGATGCGCAAAATAGCGCAAGTGTAAACTGCACAAAACAGTGCGATGCGCAAAATAGCGCGTTTGATAAACTGCACAAAACAGTGCGATGCGCAAAATAGCGAGAGTGTAAACAGCACAAAACAGTGCGATGCGCAAAATAGCGCGAGTGTAAACTGCACAAAACAGTGCGCTAGGCAAAATAACACGAGTGTAAACTGCACAAAACAGTGCGATGCGCAAAATAGCGCGAGTGTAAACTGCACAAAACAGTGCGATGCGCAAAATAGCAAGAGTGTAAACAGCACAAGACAGTGCGATGCGCAAAATAGCACGAGTGTAAACTGCACAAAACGGCACGATACGCAAAATAGCGCGTTTGATAAACTGCACAAAACAGTGGGACGCGCAAAATAGCGCGTTTGATAAATTGCACAAAACAGTGGGATGCGCAAAATAGCGAGAGTGTAAACTGCACAAAACAGTGCGATGCGCAAAATAGCGCGAGTGTGAACTGCACAAAACAGTGCGCTGCGCTAAATAGCGCGAGTGTAATCTGCACAAAACAGTGCGATGCGCAAAATAGCGAGAGTGTAAACAGCACAAAACAGTGCGATGCGCAAAATAGCGCGAGTGTAAACTGTACAAAACAGTGCGATGCGCAAAATAGCGCATTTCATAAACTACACAAAACAGTGCGATGCGCAAAATAGCGTGAGTGTGAACTGCACAAAACAGTGCGCTGCGCTAAATAGCGCGAGTGTAATCTGCACAAAATAGTGCGATGCGCAAAATAGCGCGAGTATAAACTGCATAAAACAGTGCGATGCGCAAAATAGCGCGTTTGATAAACTGCACAAAACAGTGCGATGCGCAAAATAGCGAGAGTGTAAACAGCACAAAACAGTGCGATGCGCAAAATAGCGCGACTGTAAACTGCACAAAACAGTGCGTTGTGCAAAATAGCACGAGTGTAAACTGCACAAAACAGTGCGATGCACAAAATAGCTCGTTTGGTAAACAGCACAAAATAGTGCGATGCACGAAATAGCGAGAGTGTGAACTGCACAAAACAGTGCGCTGCGCTAAATAGCGCGAGTGTAATCTGCACAACACAGTGCGATGCGCAAAATAGCACGAATGTAAACTGCACGAAACAGTGCGATGCTCAAAATAGCTCGCTTGGGAAACAGCACAAAAGAGTGCGATGCACAAAATAGCGGGAGTGTAAACAGCACAGAACAGTGCGATGCGCAAAATAGTACGAGTGTAAATTGCACAAAACAGTGCGATGCGCAAAATAGCACGAGTGTAAACGGCACAAAACAGGGCGCTGGGCAAAATAGCGCGTGTGAAAACTGCACAAAACAGTGCGCTGCGCAAAATAGCGCGAGTGTAAACTGCACAAAATAGTGCGATGCGCAAAATAGCGCGAGTGTAAACTGCACAAAACAGTGCGCTAGGCAAAATAGCACGAGTGTAAACTGCACAAAACAGTGCGACGCGCAAAATAGCGCGAGTGTAAACTGCACAAAACAGTGCGATGCGCAAAATAGCGAGAGTGTAAACAGCACAAGACAGTGCGATGCGCAAAATAGCACGTGTGTAAACTGCACAAAACGGCGCGATGCGCAAAATAGCGTGTTTGATAAACTGCACAAAACAGTGCGATGCGCAAAATAGCGCGAGTGTGAACAGCACAAAACAGTGCGCTGCGCAAAATACCGCGAGTGTAAACTACACAAAACAGTGCGATGCGCAAAATAGCTCGTTTGGTAAACAGCACAAAACAGTGCGATGCGCAAAATAGCAAGAGAGTAAACAGCACAAAACTGTGCGATGCGCAAAATAGCGCGAGTGTAAATGGCACAAAACAGTGCGCTGCGCAAAATAGCGCGAGTGTATACTGCACAAAATAGTGCGATGCGCAAAATAGCGCAAGTGTAAACTGCACAAAACAGTGCGATGCGCAAAATAGCGCGTTTGATAAACTGCACAAAACAGTGCGATGCGCAAAATAGCGAGAGTGTAAACAGCACAAAACAGTGCGATGCGCAAAATAGCGCGAGTGCAAACTGCACAAAACAGTGCGCTAGGCAAAATAGCACGAGTGTAAACTGCACAAAACAGTGCGACGCGCAAAATAGCGCGAGTGTAAATTGCGCAAAACAGTGCGATGCGCAAAATAGCGAGAGTGTAAACAGCACAAGACAGTGCGATGCGCAAAATAGCACGTGTGTAAACTGCACAAAACGGCGCGATGCGCAAAATAGCGCATTTGATAAACTGCACAAAACAGTGCGATGCGCAAAATAGCGCGAGTGTGAACAGCACAAAACAGTGCGCTGCGCAAAATACCGCGAGGGTAAACTACACAAAACAGTGCGATGCGCAAAATAGCTCGTTTGGTAAACAGCACAAAACTGTGCGATGCGCAAAATAGCAAGAGAGTAAACAGCACAAAACAGTGCGATGCGCAAAATAGCGCGAGTGTAAATGGCACAAAACAGTGCGCTGCGCAAAATAGCGCGAGTGTATACTGCACAAAATTGTGCGATGCGCAAAATAGCGCAAGTGTAAACTGCACAAAACAGTGCGATGCGCAAAATAGCGCGTTTGATAAACTGCACAAAACAGTGCGATGCGCAAAATTGCGAGAGTGTAAACAGCACAAAACAGTGCGATGCGCAAAATAGTACGAGTGTAAATTGCACAAAACAGTGCGATGCGCAAAATAGCGAGAGCGTAAACAGCACAAAACAGTGCGATGCGCAAAATAGCGCGAGTGTAAATGGCACAAAACAGTGCGCTGCGCAAAATAGCGCGAGTGTATACTGCACAAAATTGTGCGATGCGCAAAATAGCGCAAGTGTAAACTGCACAAAACAGTGCGATGCGCAAAATAGCGCGTTTGATAAACTGCACAAAACAGTGCGATGCGCAAAATTGCGAGAGTGTAAACAGCACAAAACAGTGCGATGCGCAAAATAGTACGAGTGTAAATTGCACAAAACAGTGCGATGCGCAGAATAGCGAGAGCGTAAACAGCACAAAACAGTGCGATGCCCAAAATAGCGCGAGTGTAAACGGCACAAAACAGGGCGCTGGGCAAAATAGCGCGTGTGAAAACTGCACAAAACAGTGCGCTGCGCAAAATAGCGCGAGTGTAAACTGCACAAAATAGTGCGATGCGCAAAATAGCGCGAGTGTAAACTGCACAAAACAGTGCGCTAGGCAAAATAGCACGAGTGTAAACTGCACAAAACAGTGCGATGCGCAAAATAACACGAGTGTAAACTGCACAAAACAGTGCGATGCGCAAAATAGCGCGAGTGTAAACTGCACAAAACAGTGCGATGCGCAAAATAGCAAGAGTGTAAACAGCACAAGACAGTGCGATGCGCAAAATAGCACGAGTGTAAACTGCACAAAACGGCGCGATACGCAAAATAGCGCGTTTGATAAACTGCACAAAACAGTGGGACGCGAAAAATAGCGCGTTTGATAAATTGCACAAAACAGTGGGATGCGCAAAATAGCGAGAGTGTAAACTGCACAAAACAGTGCGATGCGCAAAATAGCGCGAGTGTGAACTGCACAAAACAGTGCGCTGCGCTAAATAGCGCGAGTGTAATCTGCACAAAACAGTGCGATGCGCAAAATAGCGAGAGTGTAAACAGCACAAAACAGTGCGATGCGCAAAATAGCGCGAGTGTAAACTGTACAAAACAGTGCGATGCGCAAAATAGCGCATTTCATAAACTACACAAAACAGTGCGATGCGCAAAATAGCGTGAGTGTGAACTGCACAAAACAGTGCGCTGCGCTAAATAGCGCGAGTGTAATCTGCACAAAATAGTGCGATGCGCAAAATAGCGCGAGTATAAACTGCATAAAACAGTGCGATGCGCAAAATAGCGCGTTTGATAAACTGCACAAAACAGTGCGATGCGCAAAATAGCGAGAGTGTAAACAGCACAAAACAGTGCGATGCGCAAAATAGCGCGAGTGTAAACTGCACAAAACAGTGCGTTGGGCAAAATAGCACGAGTGTAAACTGCACAAAACAGTGCGATGCACAAAATAGCTCGTTTGGTAAACAGCACAAAACAGTGCGATGCACGAAATAGCGAGAGTGTGAACTGCACAAAACAGTGCGCTGCGCTAAATAGCGCGAGTGTAATCTGCACAACACAGTGCGATGCGCAAAATAGCACGAATGTAAACTGCACGAAACAGTGCGATGCTCAAAATAGCTCGCTTGGGAAACAGCACAAAACAGTGCGATGCACAAAATAGCGGGAGTGTAAACAGCACAAAACAGTGCGATGCGCAAAATAGTACGAGTGTAAATTGCACAAAACAGTGCGATGCGCAAAATAGCGAGAGCGTAAACAGCACAAAACAGTGCGATGCGCAAAATAGCACGAGTGTAAACGGCACAAAACAGGGCGCTGGGCAAAATAGCGCGTGTGAAAACTGCACAAAACAGTGCGCTGCGCAAAATAGCGCGAGTGTAAACTGCACAAAATAGTGCGATGCGCAAAATAGCGCGAGTGTAAACTGCACAAAACAGTGCGCTAGGCAAAATAGCACGAGTGTAAACTGCACAAAACAGTGCGACGCGCAAAATAGCGCGAGTGTAAACTGCACAAAACACTGCGATGCGCAAAATAGCGAGAGTGTAAACAGCACAAGACAGTGCGATGCGCAAAATAGCACGTGTGTAAACTGCACAAAACGGCGCGATGCGCAAAATAGCGTGTTTGATAAACTGCACAAAACAGTGCGATGCGCAAAATAGCGCGAGTGTGAACAGCACAAAACAGTGCGCTGCGCAAAATACCGCGAGTGTAAACTACACAAAACAGTGCGATGCGCAAAATAGCTCGTTTGGTAAACAGCACAAAACAGTGCGATGCGCAAAATAGCAAGAGAGTAAACAGCACAAAACTGTGCGATGCGCAAAATAGCGCGAGTGTAAATGGCACAAAACAGTGCGCTGCGCAAAATAGCGCGAGTGTATACTGCACAAAATAGTGCGATGCGCAAAATAGCGCAAGTGTAAACTGCACAAAACAGTGCGATGCGCAAAATAGCGCGTTTGATAAACTGCACAAAACAGTGCGATGCGCAAAATAGCGAGAGTGTAAACAGCACAAAACAGTGCGATGCGCAAAATAGCGCGAGTGCAAACTGCACAAAACAGTGCGCTAGGCAAAATAGCACGAGTGTAAACTGCACAAAACAGTGCGACGCGCAAAATAGCGCGAGTGTAAATTGCGCAAAACAGTGCGATGCGCAAAATAGCGAGAGTGTAAACAGCACAAGACAGTGCGATGCGCAAAATAGCACGTGTGTAAACTGCACAAAACGGCGCGATGCGCAAAATAGCGCATTTGATAAACTGCACAAAACAGTGCGATGCGCAAAATAGCGCGAGTGTGAACAGCACAAAACAGTGCGCTGCGCAAAATACCGCGAGGGTAAACTACACAAAACAGTGCGATGCGCAAAATAGCTCGTTTGGTAAACAGCACAAAACTGTGCGATGCGCAAAATAGCAAGAGAGTAAACAGCACAAAACAGTGCGATGCGCAAAATAGCGCGAGTGTAAATGGCACAAAACAGTGCGCTGCGCAAAATAGCGCGAGTGTATACTGCACAAAATTGTGCGATGCGCAAAATAGCGCAAGTGTAAACTGCACAAAACAGTGCGATGCGCAAAATAGCGCGTTTGATAAACTGCACAAAACAGTGCGATGCGCAAAATTGCGAGAGTGTAAACAGCACAAAACAATGCGATGCGCAAAATAGTACGAGTGTAAATTGCACAAAACAGTGCGATGCGCAAAATAGCGAGAGCGTAAACAGCACAAAACAGTGCGATGCGCAAAATAGCGCGAGTGTAAATGGCACAAAACAGTGCGCTGCGCAAAATAGCGCGAGTGTATACTGCACAAAATTGTGCGATGCGCAAAATAGCGCAAGTGTAAACTGCACAAAACAGTGCGATGCGCAAAATAGCGCGTTTGATAAACTGCACAAAACAGTGCGATGCGCAAAATTGCGAGAGTGTAAACAGCACAAAACAGTGCGATGCGCAAAATAGTACGAGTGTAAATTGCACAAAACAGTGCGATGCGCAGAATAGCGAGAGCGTAAACAGCACAAAACAGTGCGATGCCCAAAATAGCGCGAGTGTAAACGGCACAAAACAGGGCGCTGGGCAAAATAGCGCGTGTGAAAACTGCACAAAACAGTGCGCTGCGCAAAATAGCGCGAGTGTAAACTGCACAAAATAGTGCGATGCGCAAAATAGCGCGAGTGTAAACTGCACAAAACAGTGCGCTAGGCAAAATAGCACGAGTGTAAACTGCACAAAACAGTGCGATGCGCAAAATAACACGAGTGTAAACTGCACAAAACAGTGCGATGCGCAAAATAGCGCGAGTGTAAACTGCACAAAACAGTGCGATGCGCAAAATAGCAAGAGTGTAAACAGCACAAGACAGTGCGATGCGCAAAATAGCACGAGTGTAAACTGCACAAAACGGCGCGATACGCAAAATAGCGCGTTTGATAAACTGCACAAAACAGTGGGACGCGAAAAATAGCGCGTTTGATAAATTGCACAAAACAGTGGGATGCGCAAAATAGCGAGAGTGTAAACTGCACAAAACAGTGCGATGCGCAAAATAGCGCGAGTGTGAACTGCACAAAACAGTGCGCTGCGCTAAATAGCGCGAGTGTAATCTGCACAAAACAGTGCGATGCGCAAAATAGCGAGAGTGTAAACAGCACAAAACAGTGCGATGCGCAAAATAGCGCGAGTGTAAACTGTACAAAACAGTGCGATGCGCAAAATAGCGCATTTCATAAACTACACAAAACAGTGCGATGCGCAAAATAGCGTGAGTGTGAACTGCACAAAACAGTGCGCTGCGCTAAATAGCGCGAGTGTAATCTGCACAAAATAGTGCGATGCGCAAAATAGCGCGAGTATAAACTGCATAAAACAGTGCGATGCGCAAAATAGCGCGTTTGATAAACTGCACAAAACAGTGCGATGCGCAAAATAGCGAGAGTGTAAACAGCACAAAACAGTGCGATGCGCAAAATAGCGCGAGTGTAAACTGCACAAAACAGTGCGTTGGGCAAAATAGCACGAGTGTAAACTGCACAAAACAGTGCGATGCACAAAATAGCTCGTTTGGTAAACAGCACAAAACAGTGCGATGCACGAAATAGCGAGAGTGTGAACTGCACAAAACAGTGCGCTGCGCTAAATAGCGCGAGTGTAATCTGCACAACACAGTGCGATGCGCAAAATAGCACGAATGTAAACTGCACGAAACAGTGCGATGCTCAAAATAGCTCGCTTGGGAAACAGCACAAAACAGTGCGATGCACAAAATAGCGGGAGTGTAAACAGCACAAAACAGTGCGATGCGCAAAATAGTACGAGTGTAAATTGCACAAAACAGTGCGATGCGCAAAATAGCGAGAGCGTAAACAGCACAAAACAGTGCGATGCGCAAAATAGCACGAGTGTAAACGGCACAAAACAGGGCGCTGGGCAAAATAGCGCGTGTGAAAACTGCACAAAACAGTGCGCTGCGCAAAATAGCGCGAGTGTAAACTGCACAAAATAGTGCGATGCGCAAAATAGCGCGAGTGTAAACTGCACAAAACAGTGCGCTAGGCAAAATAGCACGAGTGTAAACTGCACAAAACAGTGCGACGCGCAAAATAGCGCGAGTGTAAACTGCACAAAACACTGCGATGCGCAAAATAGCGAGAGTGTAAACAGCACAAGACAGTGCGATGTGCAAAATAGCACGTGTGTAAACTGCACAAAACGGCGCGATGCGCAAAATAGCGTGTTTGATAAACTGCACAAAACAGTGCGATGCGCAAAATAGCGCGAGTGTGAACAGCACAAAACAGTGCGCTGCGCAAAATACCGCGAGTGTAAACTACACAAAACAGTGCGATGCGCAAAATAGCTCGTTTGGTAAACAGCACAAAACAGTGCGATGCGCAAAATAGCAAGAGAGTAAACAGCACAAAACTGTGCGATGCGCAAAATAGCGCGAGTGTAAATGGCACAAAACAGTGCGCTGCGCAAAATAGCGCGAGTGTATACTGCACAAAATAGTGCGATGCGCAAAATAGCGCAAGTGTAAACTGCACAAAACAGTGCGATGCGCAAAATAGCGCGTTTGATAAACTGCACAAAACAGTGCGATGCGCAAAATAGCGAGAGTGTAAACAGCACAAAACAGTGCGATGCGCAAAATAGCGCGAGTGCAAACTGCACAAAACAGTGCGCTAGGCAAAATAGCACGAGTGTAAACTGCACAAAACAGTGCGACGCGCAAAATAGCGCGAGTGTAAATTGCGCAAAACAGTGCGATGCGCAAAATAGCGAGAGTGTAAACAGCACAAGACAGTGCGATGCGCAAAATAGCACGTGTGTAAACTGCACAAAACGGCGCGATGCGCAAAATAGCGCATTTGATAAACTGCACAAAACAGTGCGATGCGCAAAATAGCGCGAGTGTGAACAGCACAAAACAGTGCGCTGCGCAAAATACCGCGAGGGTAAACTACACAAAACAGTGCGATGCGCAAAATAGCTCGTTTGGTAAACAGCACAAAACTGTGCGATGCGCAAAATAGCAAGAGAGTAAACAGCACAAAACAGTGCGATGCGCAAAATAGCGCGAGTGTAAATGGCACAAAACAGTGCGCTGCGCAAAATAGCGCGAGTGTATACTGCACAAAATTGTGCGATGCGCAAAATAGCGCAAGTGTAAACTGCACAAAACAGTGCGATGCGCAAAATAGCGCGTTTGATAAACTGCACAAAACAGTGCGATGCGCAAAATTGCGAGAGTGTAAACAGCACAAAACAGTGCGATGCGCAAAATAGTACGAGTGTAAATTGCACAAAACAGTGCGATGCGCAAAATAGCGAGAGCGTAAACAGCACAAAACAGTGCGATGCCCAAAATAGCGCGAGTGTAAACGGCACAAAACAGGGCGCTGGGCAAAATAGCGCGTGTGAAAACTGCACAAAACAGTGCGCTGCGCAAAATAGCGCGAGTGTAAACTGCACAAAATAGTGCGATGCGCAAAATAGCGCGAGTGTAAACTGCACAAAACAGTGCGCTAGGCAAAATAGCACGAGTGTAAACTGCACAAAACAGTGCGATGCGCAAAATAACACGAGTGTAAACTGCACAAAACAGTGTGATGCGCAAAATAGCGCGAGTGTAAACTGCACAAAACAGTGCGATGCGCAAAATAGCAAGAGTGTAAACAGCACAAGACAGTGCGATGCGCAAAATAGCACGAGTGTAAACTGCACAAAACGGCGCGATACGCAAAATAGCGCGTTTGATAAACTGCACAAAACAGTGGGACGCGAAAAATAGCGCGTTTGATAAATTGCACAAAACAGTGGGATGCGCAAAATAGCGAGAGTGTAAACTGCACAAAACAGTGCGATGCGCAAAATAGCGCGAGTGTGAACTGCACAAAACAGTGCGCTGCGCTAAATAGCGCGAGTGTAATCTGCACAAAACAGTGCGATGCGCAAAATAGCGAGAGTGTAAACAGCACAAAACAGTGCGATGCGCAAAATAGCGCGAGTGTAAACTGTACAAAACAGTGCGATGCGCAAAATAGCGCATTTCATAAACTACACAAAACAGTGCGATGCGCAAAATAGCGTGAGTGTGAACTGCACAAAACAGTGCGCTGCGCTAAATAGCGCGAGTGTAATCTGCACAAAATAGTGCGATGCGCAAAATAGCGCGAGTATAAACTGCATAAAACAGTGCGATGCGCAAAATAGCGCGTTTGATAAACTGCACAAAACAGTGCGATGCGCAAAATAGCGAGAGTGTAAACAGCACAAAACAGTGCGATGCGCAAAATAGCGCGAGTGTAAACTGCACAAAACAGTGCGTTGGGCAAAATAGCACGAGTGTAAACTGCACAAAACAGTGCGATGCACAAAATAGCTCGTTCGGTAAACAGCACAAAACAGTGCGATGCACGAAATAGCGAGAGTGTGAACTGCACAAAACAGTGCGCTGCGCTAAATAGCGCGAGTGTAATCTGCACAACACAGTGCGATGCGCAAAATAGCACGAATGTAAACTGCACGAAACAGTGCGATGCTCAAAATAGCTCGCTTGGGAAACAGCACAAAACAGTGCGATGCACAAAATAGCGGGAGTGTAAACAGCACAAAACAGTGCGATGCGCAAAATAGTACGAGTGTAAATTGCACAAAACAGTGCGATGCGCAAAATAGCGAGAGCGTAAACAGCACAAAACAGTGCGATGCGCAAAATAGCACGAGTGTAAACGGCACAAAACAGGGCGCTGGGCAAAATAGCGCGTGTGAAAACTGCACAAAACAGTGCGCTGCGCAAAATAGCGCGAGTGTAAACTGCACAAAATAGTGCGATGCGCAAAATAGCGCGAGTGTAAACTGCACAAAACAGTGCGCTAGGCAAAATAGCACGAGTGTAAACTGCACAAAACAGTGCGACGCGCAAAATAGCGCGAGTGTAAACTGCACAAAACACTGCGATGCGCAAAATAGCGAGAGTGTAAACAGCACAAGACAGTGCGATGCGCAAAATAGCACGTGTGTAAACTGCACAAAACGGCGCGATGCGCAAAATAGCGCGTTTGATAAACTGCACAAAACAGTGCGATGCGCAAAATAGCGCGAGTGTGAACAGCACAAAACAGTGCGCTGCGCAAAATACCGCGAGTGTAAACTACACAAAACAGTGCGATGCGCAAAATAGCTCGTTTGGTAAACAGCACAAAACAGTGCGATGCGCAAAATAGCAAGAGAGTAAACAGCACAAAACTGTGCGATGCGCAAAATAGCGCGAGTGTAAATGGCACAAAACAGTGCGCTGCGCAAAATAGCGCGAGTGTATACTGCACAAAATAGTGCGATGCGCAAAATAGCGCAAGTGTAAACTGCACAAAACAGTGCGATGCGCAAAATAACGCGTTTGATAAACTGCACAAAACAGTGCGATGCGCAAAATAGCGAGAGTGTAAACAGCACAAAACAGTGCGATGCGCAAAATAGCGCGAGTGCAAACTGCACAAAACAGTGCGCTAGGCAAAATAGCACGAGTGTAAACTGCACAAAACAGTGCGACGCGCAAAATAGCGCGAGTGTAAACTGCGCAAAACAGTGCGATGCGCAAAATAGCGAGAGTGTAAACAGCACAAGACAGTGCGATGCGCAAAATAGCACGTGTGTAAACTGCACAAAACGGCGCGATGCGCAAAATAGCGCATTTGATAAACTGCACAAAACAGTGCGATGCGCAAAATAGCGCGAGTGTGAACAGCACAAAACAGTGCGCTGCGCAAAATACCGCGAGGGTAAACTACACAAAACAGTGCGATGCGCAAAATAGCTCGTTTGGTAAACAGCACAAAACTGTGCGATGCGCAAAATAGCAAGAGAGTAAACAGCACAAAAGAGTGCGATGCGCAAAATAGCGCGAGTGTAAATGGCACAAAACAGTGTGCTGCGCAAAATAGCGCGAGTGTATACTGCACAAAATTGTGCGATGCGCAAAATAGCGCAAGTGTAAACTGCACAAAACAGTGCGATGCGCAAAATAGCGCGTTTGATAAACTGCACAAAACAGTGCGATGCGCAAAATTGCGAGAGTGTAAACAGCACAAAACAGTGCGATGCGCAAAATAGCGCGAGTGCAAACTGCACAAAACAGTGCGCTAGGCAAAATAACACGAGTGTAAACTGCACAAAATAGTGCGATGCGCAAAATAGCGCGAGTGTGAACTGCACAAAACAGTGCGCTAGGCAAAATAGCACGAGTGTAAACTGCACAAAACAGTGCGACGCGCAAAATAGCGCGAGTGTAAACTGCACAAAACACTGCGATGCGCAAAATAGCGAGAGTGTAAACTGCACAAAACAGTGCGTTGGGCAAAATAGCACGAGTGTAAACTGCACAAAACAGTGCGATGCACAAAATAGCTCGTTTGGTAAACAGCACAAAACAGTGCGATGCACGAAATAGCGAGAGTGTGAACTGCACAAAACAGTGCGCTGCGCTAAATAGCGCGAGTGTAATCTGCACAACACAGTGCGATGCGCAAAATAGCACGAATGTAAACTGCACGAAACAGTGCGATGCTCAAAATAGCTCGCTTGGGAAACAGCACAAAACAGTGCGATGCACAAAATAGCGGGAGTGTAAACAGCACAAAACAGTGCGATGCGCAAAATAGTACGAGTGTAAATTGCACAAAACAGTGCGATGCGCAAAATAGCGAGAGCGTAAACAGCACAAAACAGTGCGATGCGCAAAATAGCACGAGTGTAAACGGCACAAAACAGGGCGCTGGGCAAAATAGCGCGTGTGAAAACTGCACAAAACAGTGCGCTGCGCAAAATAGCGCGAGTGTAAACTGCACAAAATAGTGCGATGCGCAAAATAGCGCGAGTGTAAACTGCACAAAACAGTGCGCTAGGCAAAATAGCACGAGTGTAAACTGCACAAAACAGTGCGACGCGCAAAATAGCGCGAGTGTAAACTGCACAAAACACTGCGATGCGCAAAATAGCGAGAGTGTAAACAGCACAAGACAGTGCGATGCGCAAAATAGCACGTGTGTAAACTGCACAAAACGGCGCGATGCGCAAAATAGCGCGTTTGATAAACTGCACAAAACAGTGCGATGCGTAAAATAGCGCGAGTGTGAACAGCACAAAACAGTGCGCTGCGCAAAATACCGCGAGTGTAAACTACACAAAACAGTGCGATGCGCAAAATAGCTCGTTTGGTAAACAGCACAAAACAGTGCGATGCGCAAAATAGCAAGAGAGTAAACAGCACAAAACTGTGCGATGCGCAAAATAGCGCGAGTGTAAATGGCACAAAACAGTGCGCTGCGCAAAATAGCGCGAGTGTATACTGCACAAAATAGTGCGATGCGCAAAATAGCGCAAGTGTAAACTGCACAAAACAGTGCGATGCGCAAAATAACGCGTTTGATAAACTGCACAAAACAGTGCGATGCGCAAAATAGCGAGAGTGTAAACAGCACAAAACAGTGCGATGCGCAAAATAGCGCGAGTGCAAACTGCACAAAACAGTGCGCTAGGCAAAATAGCACGAGTGTAAACTGCACAAAACAGTGCGACGCGCAAAATAGCGCGAGTGTAAACTGCGCAAAACAGTGCGATGCGCAAAATAGCGAGAGTGTAAACAGCACAAGACAGTGCGATGCGCAAAATAGCACGTGTGTAAACTGCACAAAACGGCGCGATGCGCAAAATAGCGCATTTGATAAACTGCACAAAACAGTGCGATGCGCAAAATAGCGCGAGTGTGAACAGCACAAAACAGTGCGCTGCGCAAAATACCGCGAGGGTAAACTACACAAAACAGTGCGATGCGCAAAATAGCTCGTTTGGTAAACAGCACAAAACTGTGCGATGCGCAAAATAGCAAGAGAGTAAACAGCACAAAAGAGTGCGATGCGCAAAATAGCGCGAGTGTAAATGGCACAAAACAGTGTGCTGCGCAAAATAGCGCGAGTGTATACTGCACAAAATTGTGCGATGCGCAAAATAGCGCAAGTGTAAACTGCACAAAACAGTGCGATGCGCAAAATAGCGCGTTTGATAAACTGCACAAAACAGTGCGATGCGCAAAATTGCGAGAGTGTAAACAGCACAAAACAGTGCGATGCGCAAAATAGCGCGAGTGCAAACTACACAAAACAGTGCGCTAGGCAAAATAACACGAGTGTAAACTGCACAAAATAGTGCGATGCGCAAAATAGCGCGAGTGTAAACTGCACAAAACAGTGCGCTAGGCAAAATAGCACGAGTGTAAACTGCACAAAACAGTGCGATGCGCAAAATAACACGAGTGTAAACTGCACAAAACAGTGCGATGCGCAAAATAGCGCGAGTGTAAACTGCACAAAACAGTGCGATGCGCAAAATAGCAAGAGTGTAAACAGCACAAGACAGTGCGATGCGCAAAATAGCACGAGTGTAAACTGCACAAAACGGCGCGATACGCAAAATAGCGCGTTTGATAAACTGCACAAAACAGTGGGACGCGAAAAATAGCGCGTTTGATAAATTGCACAAAACAGTGGGATGCGCAAAATAGCGAGAGTGTAAACTGCACAAAACAGTGCGATGCGCAAAATAGCGCGAGTGTGAACTGCACAAAACAGTGCGCTGCGCTAAATAGCGCGAGTGTAATCTGCACAAAACAGTGCGATGCGCAAAATAGCGAGAGTGTAAACAGCACAAAACAGTGCGATGCGCAAAATAGCGCGAGTGTAAACTGTACAAAACAGTGCGATGCGCAAAATAGCGCATTTCATAAACTACACAAAACAGTGCGATGCGCAAAATAGCGTGAGTGTGAACTGCACAAAACAGTGCGCTGCGCTAAATAGCGCGAGTGTAATCTGCACAAAATAGTGCGATGCGCAAAATAGCGCGAGTATAAACTGCATAAAACAGTGCGATGCGCAAAATAGCGCGTTTGATAAACTGCACAAAACAGTGCGATGCGCAAAATAGCGAGAGTGTAAACAGCACAAAACAGTGCGATGCGCAAAATAGCGCGAGTGTAAACTGCACAAAACAGTGCGTTGGGCAAAATAGCACGAGTGTAAACTGCACAAAACAGTGCGATGCACAAAATAGCTCGTTTGGTAAACAGCACAAAACAGTGCGATGCACGAAATAGCGAGAGTGTGAACTGCACAAAACAGTGCGCTGCGCTAAATAGCGCGAGTGTAATCTGCACAACACAGTGCGATGCGCAAAATAGCACGAATGTAAACTGCACGAAACAGTGCGATGCTCAAAATAGCTCGCTTGGGAAACAGCACAAAACAGTGCGATGCACAAAATAGCGGGAGTGTAAACAGCACAAAACAGTGCGATGCGCAAAATAGTACGAGTGTAAATTGCACAAAACAGTGCGATGCGCAAAATAGCGAGAGCGTAAACAGCACAAAACAGTGCGATGCGCAAAATAGCACGAGTGTAAACGGCACAAAACAGGGCGCTGGGCAAAATAGCGCGTGTGAAAACTGCACAAAACAGTGCGCTGCGCAAAATAGCGCGAGTGTAAACTGCACAAAATAGTGCGATGCGCAAAATAGCGCGAGTGTAAACTGCACAAAACAGTGCGCTAGGCAAAATAGCACGAGTGTAAACTGCACAAAACAGTGCGACGCGCAAAATAGCGCGAGTGTAAACTGCACAAAACACTGCGATGCGCAAAATAGCGAGAGTGTAAACAGCACAAGACAGTGCGATGCGCAAAATAGCACGTGTGTAAACTGCACAAAACGGCGCGATGCGCAAAATAGCGCGTTTGATAAACTGCACAAAACAGTGCGATGCGCAAAATAGCGCGAGTGTGAACAGCACAAAACAGTGCGCTGCGCAAAATACCGCGAGTGTAAACTACACAAAACAGTGCGATGCGCAAAATAGCTCGTTTGGTAAACAGCACAAAACAGTGCGATGCGCAAAATAGCAAGAGAGTAAACAGCACAAAACTGTGCGATGCGCAAAATAGCGCGAGTGTAAATGGCACAAAACAGTGCGCTGCGCAAAATAGCGCGAGTGTATACTGCACAAAATAGTGCGATGCGCAAAATAGCGCAAGTGTAAACTGCACAAAACAGTGCGATGCGCAAAATAACGCGTTTGATAAACTGCACAAAACAGTGCGATGCGCAAAATAGCGAGAGTGTAAACAGCACAAAACAGTGCGATGCGCAAAATAGCGCGAGTGCAAACTGCACAAAACAGTGCGCTAGGCAAAATAGCACGAGTGTAAACTGCACAAAACAGTGCGACGCGCAAAATAGCGCGAGTGTAAACTGCGCAAAACAGTGCGATGCGCAAAATAGCGAGAGTGTAAACAGCACAAGACAGTGCGATGCGCAAAATAGCACGTGTGTAAACTGCACAAAACGGCGCGATGCGCAAAATAGCGCATTTGATAAACTGCACAAAACAGTGCGATGCGCAAAATAGCGCGAGTGTGAACAGCACAAAACAGTGCGCTGCGCAAAATACCGCGAGGGTAAACTACACAAAACAGTGCGATGCGCAAAATAGCTCGTTTGGTAAACAGCACAAAACTGTGCGATGCGCAAAATAGCAAGAGAGTAAACAGCACAAAAGAGTGCGATGCGCAAAATAGCGCGAGTGTAAATGGCACAAAACAGTGTGCTGCGCAAAATAGCGCGAGTGTATACTGCACAAAATTGTGCGATGCGCAAAATAGCGCAAGTGTAAACTGCACAAAACAGTGCGATGCGCAAAATAGCGCGTTTGATAAACTGCACAAAACAGTGCGATGCGCAAAATTGCGAGAGTGTAAACAGCACAAAACAGTGCGATGCGCAAAATAGCGCGAGTGCAAACTGCACAAAACAGTGCGCTAGGCAAAATAACACGAGTGTAAACTGCACAAAATAGTGCGATGCGCAAAATAGCGCGAGTGTGAACTGCACAAAACAGTGCGCTAGGCAAAATAGCACGAGTGTAAACTGCACAAAACAGTGCGACGCGCAAAATAGCGCGAGTGTAAACTGCACAAAACACTGCGATGCGCAAAATAGCGAGAGTGTAAACTGCACAAAACAGTGCGTTGGGCAAAATAGCACGAGTGTAAACTGCACAAAACAGTGCGATGCACAAAATAGCTCGTTTGGTAAACAGCACAAAACAGTGCGATGCACGAAATAGCGAGAGTGTGAACTGCACAAAACAGTGCGCTGCGCTAAATAGCGCGAGTGTAATCTGCACAACACAGTGCGATGCGCAAAATAGCACGAATGTAAACTGCACGAAACAATGCGATGCTCAAAATAGCTCGCTTGGGAAACAGCACAAAACAGTGCGATGCACAAAATAGCGGGAGTGTAAACAGCACAAAACAGTGCGATGCGCAAAATAGTACGAGTGTAAATTGCACAAAACAGTGCGATGCGCAAAATAGCGAGAGCGTAAACAGCACAAAACAGTGCGATGCGCAAAATAGCACGAGTGTAAACGGCACAAAACAGGGCGCTGGGCAAAATAGCGCGTGTGAAAACTGCACAAAACAGTGCGCTGCGCAAAATAGCGCGAGTGTAAACTGCACAAAATAGTGCGATGCGCAAAATAGCGCGAGTGTAAACTGCACAAAACAGTGCGCTAGGCAAAATAGCACGAGTGTAAACTGCACAAAACAGTGCGACGCGCAAAATAGCGCGAGTGTAAACTGCACAAAACACTGCGATGCGCAAAATAGCGAGAGTGTAAACAGCACAAGACAGTGCGATGCGCAAAATAGCACGTGTGTAAACTGCACAAAACGGCGCGATGCGCAAAATAGCGCGTTTGATAAACTGCACAAAACAGTGCGATGCGCAAAATAGCGCGAGTGTGAACAGCACAAAACAGTGCGCTGCGCAAAATACCGCGAGTGTAAACTACACAAAACAGTGCGATGCGCAAAATAGCTCGTTTGGTAAACAGCACAAAACAGTGCGATGCGCAAAATAGCAAGAGAGTAAACATCACAAAACTGTGCGATGCGCAAAATAGCGCGAGTGTAAATGGCACAAAACAGTGCGCTGCGCAAAATAGCGCGAGTGTATACTGCACAAAATAGTGCGATGCGCAAAATAGCGCAAGTGTAAACTGCACAAAACAGTGCGATGCGCAAAATAACGCGTTTGATAAACTGCACAAAACAGTGCGATGCGCAAAATAGCGAGAGTGTAAACAGCACAAAACAGTGCGATGCGCAAAATAGCGCGAGTGCAAACTGCACAAAACAGTGCGCTAGGCAAAATAGCACGAGTGTAAACTGCACAAAACAGTGCGACGCGCAAAATAGCGCGAGTGTAAACTGCGCAAAACAGTGCGATGCGCAAAATAGCGAGAGTGTAAACAGCACAAGACAGTGCGATGCGCAAAATAGCACGTGTGTAAACTGCACAAAACGGCGCGATGCGCAAAATAGCGCATTTGATAAACTGCACAAAACAGTGCGATGCGCAAAATAGCGCGAGTGTGAACAGCACAAAACAGTGCGCTGCGCAAAATACCGCGAGGGTAAACTACACAAAACAGTGCGATGCGCAAAATAGCTCGTTTGGTAAACAGCACAAAACTGTGCGATGCGCAAAATAGCAAGAGAGTAAACAGCACAAAAGAGTGCGATGCGCAAAATAGCGCGAGTGTAAATGGCACAAAACAGTGTGCTGCGCAAAATAGCGCGAGTGTATACTGCACAAAATTGTGCGATGCGCAAAATAGCGCAAGTGTAAACTGCACAAAACAGTGCGATGCGCAAAATAGCGCGTTTGATAAACTGCACAAAACAGTGCGATGCGCAAAATTGCGAGAGTGTAAACAGCACAAAACAGTGCGATGCGCAAAATAGCGCGAGTGCAAACTGCACAAAACAGTGCGCTAGGCAAAATAACACGAGTGTAAACTGCACAAAATAGTGCGATGCGCAAAATAGCGCGAGTGTGAACTGCACAAAACAGTGCGCTAGGCAAAATAGCACGAGTGTAAACTGCACAAAACAGTGCGACGCGCAAAATAGCGCGAGTGTAAACTGCACAAAACACTGCGATGCGCAAAATAGCGAGAGTGTAAACTGCACAAAACAGTGCGTTGGGCAAAATAGCACGAGTGTAAACTGCACAAAACAGTGCGATGCACAAAATAGCTCGTTTGGTAAACAGCACAAAACAGTGCGATGCACGAAATAGCGAGAGTGTGAACTGCACAAAACAGTGCGCTGCGCTAAATAGCGCGAGTGTAATCTGCACAACACAGTGCGATGCGCAAAATAGCACGAATGTAAACTGCACGAAACAATGCGATGCTCAAAATAGCTCGCTTGGGAAACAGCACAAAACAGTGCGATGCACAAAATAGCGGGAGTGTAAACAGCACAAAACAGTGCGATGCGCAAAATAGTACGAGTGTAAATTGCACAAAACAGTGCGATGCGCAAAATAGCGAGAGCGTAAACAGCACAAAACAGTGCGATGCGCAAAATAGCACGAGTGTAAACGGCACAAAACAGGGCGCTGGGCAAAATAGCGCGTGTGAAAACTGCACAAAACAGTGCGCTGCGCAAAATAGCGCGAGTGTAAACTGCACAAAATAGTGCGATGCGCAAAATAGCGCGAGTGTAAACTGCACAAAACAGTGCGCTAGGCAAAATAGCACGAGTGTAAACTGCACAAAACAGTGCGACGCGCAAAATAGCGCGAGTGTAAACTGCACAAAACACTGCGATGCGCAAAATAGCGAGAGTGTAAACAGCACAAGACAGTGCGATGCGCAAAATAGCACGTGTGTAAACTGCACAAAACGGCGCGATGCGCAAAATAGCGCGTTTGATAAACTGCACAAAACAGTGCGATGCGCAAAATAGCGCGAGTGTGAACAGCACAAAACAGTGCGCTGCGCAAAATACCGCGAGTGTAAACTACACAAAACAGTGCGATGCGCAAAATAGCTCGTTTGGTAAACAGCACAAAACAGTGCGATGCGCAAAATAGCAAGAGAGTAAACATCACAAAACTGTGCGATGCGCAAAATAGCGCGAGTGTAAATGGCACAAAACAGTGCGCTGCGCAAAATAGCGCGAGTGTATACTGCACAAAATAGTGCGATGCGCAAAATAGCGCAAGTGTAAACTGCACAAAACAGTGCGATGCGCAAAATAACGCGTTTGATAAACTGCACAAAACAGTGCGATGCGCAAAATAGCGAGAGTGTAAACAGCACAAAACAGTGCGATGCGCAAAATAGCGCGAGTGCAAACTGCACAAAACAGTGCGCTAGGCAAAATAGCACGAGTGTAAACTGCACAAAACAGTGCGACGCGCAAAATAGCGCGAGTGTAAACTGCGCAAAACAGTGCGATGCGCAAAATAGCGAGAGTGTAAACAGCACAAGACAGTGCGATGCGCAAAATAGCACGTGTGTAAACTGCACAAAACGGCGCGATGCGCAAAATAGCGCATTTGATAAACTGCACAAAACAGTGCGATGCGCAAAATAGCGCGAGTGTGAACAGCACAAAACAGTGCGCTGCGCAAAATACCGCGAGGGTAAACTACACAAAACAGTGCGATGCGCAAAATAGCTCGTTTGGTAAACAGCACAAAACTGTGCGATGCGCAAAATAGCAAGAGAGTAAACAGCACAAAAGAGTGCGATGCGCAAAATAGCGCGAGTGTAAATGGCACAAAACAGTGTGCTGCGCAAAATAGCGCGAGTGTATACTGCACAAAATTGTGCGATGCGCAAAATAGCGCAAGTGTAAACTGCACAAAACAGTGCGATGCGCAAAATAGCGCGTTTGATAAACTGCACAAAACAGTGCGATGCGCAAAATTGCGAGAGTGTAAACAGCACAAAACAGTGCGATGCGCAAAATAGCGCGAGTGCAAACTGCACAAAACAGTGCGCTAGGCAAAATAACACGAGTGTAAACTGCACAAAATAGTGCGATGCGCAAAATAGCGCGAGTGTAAACTGCACAAAACAGTGCGCTAGGCAAAATAGCACGAGTGTAAACTGCACAAAACAGTGCGACGCGCAAAATAGCGCGAGTGTAAACTGCACAAAACACTGCGATGCGCAAAATAGCGAGAGTGTAAACAGCACAAGACAGTGCGATGCGCAAAATAGCACGTGTGTAAACTGCACAAAACGGCGCGATGCGCAAAATAGCGCGTTTGATAAACTGCACAAAACAGTGCGATGCGCAAAATAGCGCGAGTGTGAACAGCACAAAACAGTGCGCTGCGCAAAATACCGCGAGTGTAAACTACACAAAACAGTGCGATGCGCAAAATAGCTCGTTTGGTAAACAGCACAAAACAGTGCGATGCGCAAAATAGCAAGAGAGTAAACAGCACAAAACTGTGCGATGCGCAAAATAGCGCGAGTGTAAATGGCACAAAACAGTGCGCTGCGCAAAATAGCGCGAGTGTATACTGCACAAAATAGTGCGATGCGCAAAATAGCGCAAGTGTAAACTGCACAAAACAGTGCGATGCGCAAAATAACGCGTTTGATAAACTGCACAAAACAGTGCGATGCGCAAAATAGCGAGAGTGTAAACAGCACAAAACAGTGCGATGCGCAAAATAGCGCGAGTGCAAACTGCACAAAACAGTGCGCTAGGCAAAATAGCACGAGTGTAAACTGCACAAAACAGTGCGACGCGCAAAATAGCGCGAGTGTAAACTGCGCAAAACAGTGCGATGCGCAAAATAGCGAGAGTGTAAACAGCACAAGACAGTGCGATGCGCAAAATAGCACGTGTGTAAACTGCACAAAACGGCGCGATGCGCAAAATAGCGCATTTGATAAACTGCACAAAACAGTGCGATGCGCAAAATAGCGCGAGTGTGAACAGCACAAAACAGTGCGCTGCGCAAAATACCGCGAGGGTAAACTACACAAAACAGTGCGATGCGCAAAATAGCTCGTTTGGTAAACAGCACAAAACTGTGCGATGCGCAAAATAGCAAGAGAGTAAACAGCACAAAAGAGTGCGATGCGCAAAATAGCGCGAGTGTAAATGGCACAAAACAGTGCGCTGCGCAAAATAGCGCGAGTGTATACTGCACAAAATTGTGCGATGCGCAAAATAGCGCAAGTGTAAACTGCACAAAACAGTGCGATGCGCAAAATAGCGCGTTTGATAAACTGCACAAAACAGTGCGATGCGCAAAATTGCGAGAGTGTAAACAGCACAAAACAGTGCGATGCGCAAAATAGCGCGAGTGCAAACTGCACAAAACAGTGCGCTAGGCAAAATAACACGAGTGTAAACTGCACAAAACAGTGCGATGCGCAAAATAGCGCGAGTGCAAACTGCACAAAACAGTGCGCTAGGCAAAATAACACGAGTGTAAACTGCACAAAACAGTGCGATGCGCAAAATAGCGCGAGTGTAAACTGCACAAAACAGTGCGATGCGCAAAATAGCCCGAGTCTAAATTGCACAAAACGGCGCGATGCGCAAAATAGCGCGTTTGATAAACTGCACAAAACAGTGGGACGCGCAAAATAGCGCGTTTGATAACTTGCACAAAACAGTGTGATGCGCAAAATAGCGAGAGTGTAAACTGCACAAAACAGTGCGATCCGCAAAATAGCACGAGTGTGAACTGCACAAAACAGTGCGCTGCGCTAAATAGCGCGAGTGTAATCTGCACAAAACAGTGCGATGCGCAAAATAGCGAGAGTGTAAACAGCACAAAACAGTGCGATGCACAAAATAGCGCGAGTGTAAACTGTACAAAACAGTGCGATGCGCAAAATAGCGCATTTCATAAACTGCACAAAACAGTGCGATGCGCAAAATAGCGTGAGTGTGAACTGCACAAAACAGTGCGCTGCGCTAAATAGCGCGAGTGTAATCTGCACAAAATAGTGCGATGCGCAAAATAGCGCGAGTATAAACTGCATAAAACAGTGCGATGCGCAAAATAGCGCGTTTGATAAACTGCACAAAACAGTGCGATGCGCAAAATAGCGAGAGTGTAAACAGCACAAAACAGTGCGATGCGCAAAATAGCGCGAGTGTAAACTGCACAAAACAGTGCGTTGGGCAAAATAGCACGAGTGTAAACTGCACAAAACAGTGCGATGCACAAAATAGCTCGTTTGGTAAACAGCACAAAACAGTGCGATGCACGAAATAGCGAGAGTGTGAACTGCACAAAACAGTGCGCTGCGCTAAATAGCGCGAGTGTAATCTGCACAACACAGTGCGATGCGCAAAATAGCACGAATGTAAACTGCACGAAACAGTGCGATGCTCAAAATAGCTCGCTTGGGAAACAGCACAAAACAGTGCGATGCACAAAATAGCGGGAGTGTAAACAGCACAAAACAGTGCGATGCGCAAAATAGTACGAGTGTAAATTGCACAAAACAGTGCGATGCGTAAAATAGCGAGAGCGTAAACAGCACAAAACAGTGCGATGCGCAAAATAGCACGAGTGTAAACGGCACAAAACAGGGCGCTGGGCAAAATAGCGCGTGTGAAAACTGCACAAAACAGTGCGCTGCGCAAAATAGCGCGAGTGTAAACTGCACAAAATAGTGCGATGCGCAAAATAGCGCGAGTGTAAACTGCACAAAACAGTGCGCTAGGCAAAATAGCACGAGTGTAAACTGCACAAAACAGTGCGACGCGCAAAATAGCGCGAGTGTAAACTGCACAAAACACTGCGATGCGCAAAATAGCGAGAGTGTAAACAGCACAAGACAGTGCGATGCGCAAAATAGCACGTGTGTAAACTGCACAAAACGGCGCGATGCGCAAAATAGCGCGTTTGATAAACTGCACAAAACAGTGCGATGCGCAAAATAGCGCGAGTGTGAACAGCACAAAACAGTGCGCTGCGCAAAATACCGCGAGTGTAAACTACACAAAACAGTGCGATGCGCAAAATAGCTCGTTTGGTAAACAGCACAAAACAGTGCGATGCGCAAAATAGCAAGAGAGTAAACAGCACAAAACTGTGCGATGCGCAAAATAGCGCGAGTGTAAATGGCACAAAACAGTGCGCTGCGCAAAATAGCGCGAGTGTATACTGCACAAAATAGTGCGATGCGCAAAATAGCGCAAGTGTAAACTGCACAAAACAGTGCGATGCGCAAAATAACGCGTTTGATAAACTGCACAAAACAGTGCGATGCGCAAAATAGCGAGAGTGTAAACAGCACAAAACAGTGCGATGCGCAAAATAGCGCGAGTGCAAACTGCACAAAACAGTGCGCTAGGCAAAATAGCACGAGTGTAAACTGCACAAAACAGTGCGACGCGCAAAATAGCGCGAGTGTAAACTGCGCAAAACAGTGCGATGCGCAAAATAGCGAGAGTGTAAACAGCACAAGACAGTGCGATGCGCAAAATAGCACGTGTGTAAACTGCACAAAACGGCGCGATGCGCAAAATAGCGCATTTGATAAACTGCACAAAACAGTGCGATGCGCAAAATAGCGCGAGTGTGAACAGCACAAAACAGTGCGCTGCGCAAAATACCGCGAGGGTAAACTACACAAAACAGTGCGATGCGCAAAATAGCTCGTTTGGTAAACAGCACAAAACTGTGCGATGCGCAAAATAGCAAGAGAGTAAACAGCACAAAAGAGTGCGATGCGCAAAATAGCGCGAGTGTAAATGGCACAAAACAGTGCGCTGCGCAAAATAGCGCGAGTGTATACTGCACAAAATTGTGCGATGCGCAAAATAGCGCAAGTGTAAACTGCACAAAACAGTGCGATGCGCAAAATAGCGCGTTTGATAAACTGCACAAAACAGTGCGATGCGCAAAATAGCGAGAGTGTAAACAGCACAAAACAGTGCGATGCGCAAAATAGCGCGAGTGTAAACTGCACAAAACAGTGCGTTGGGCAAAATAGCACGAGTGTAAACTGCACAAAACAGTGCGATGCACAAAATAGCTCGTTTGGTAAACAGCACAAAACAGTGCGATGCACGAAATAGCGAGAGTGTGAACTGCACAAAACAGTGCGCTGCGCTAAATAGCGCGAGTGTAATCTGCACAACACAGTGCGATGCGCAAAATAGCACGAATGTAAACTGCACGAAACAGTGCGATGCTCAAAATAGCTCGCTTGGGAAACAGCACAAAACAGTGCGATGCACAAAATAGCGGGAGTGTAAACAGCACAAAACAGTGCGATGCGCAAAATAGTACGAGTGTAAATTGCACAAAACAGTGCGATGCGTAAAATAGCGAGAGCGTAAACAGCACAAAACAGTGCGATGCGCAAAATAGCACGAGTGTAAACGGCACAAAACAGGGCGCTGGGCAAAATAGCGCGTGTGAAAACTGCACAAAACAGTGCGCTGCGCAAAATAGCGCGAGTGTAAACTGCACAAAATAGTGCGATGCGCAAAATAGCGCGAGTGTAAACTGCACAAAACAGTGCGCTAGGCAAAATAGCACGAGTGTAAACTGCACAAAACAGTGCGACGCGCAAAATAGCGCGAGTGTAAACTGCACAAAACACTGCGATGCGCAAAATAGCGAGAGTGTAAACAGCACAAGACAGTGCGATGCGCAAAATAGCACGTGTGTAAACTGCACAAAACGGCGCGATGCGCAAAATAGCGCGTTTGATAAACTGCACAAAACAGTGCGATGCGCAAAATAGCGCGAGTGTGAACAGCACAAAACAGTGCGCTGCGCAAAATACCGCGAGTGTAAACTACACAAAACAGTGCGATGCGCAAAATAGCTCGTTTGGTAAACAGCACAAAACAGTGCGATGCGCAAAATAGCAAGAGAGTAAACAGCACAAAACTGTGCGATGCGCAAAATAGCGCGAGTGTAAATGGCACAAAACAGTGCGCTGCGCAAAATAGCGCGAGTGTATACTGCACAAAATAGTGCGATGCGCAAAATAGCGCAAGTGTAAACTGCACAAAACAGTGCGATGCGCAAAATAACGCGTTTGATAAACTGCACAAAACAGTGCGATGCGCAAAATAGCGAGAGTGTAAACAGCACAAAACAGTGCGATGCGCAAAATAGCGCGAGTGCAAACTGCACAAAACAGTGCGCTAGGCAAAATAGCACGAGTGTAAATTGCACAAAACAGTGCGACGCGCAAAATAGCGCGAGTGTAAACTGCGCAAAACAGTGCGATGCGCAAAATAGCGAGAGTGTAAACAGCACAAGACAGTGCGATGCGCAAAATAGCACGTGTGTAAACTGCACAAAACGGCGCGATGCGCAAAATAGCGCATTTGATAAACTGCACAAAACAGTGCGATGCGCAAAATAGCGCGAGTGTGAACAGCACAAAACAGTGCGCTGCGCAAAATACCGCGAGGGTAAACTACACAAAACAGTGCGATGCGCAAAATAGCTCGTTTGGTAAACAGCACAAAACTGTGCGATGCGCAAAATAGCAAGAGAGTAAACAGCACAAAAGAGTGCGATGCGCAAAATAGCGCGAGTGTAAATGGCACAAAACAGTGCGCTGCGCAAAATAGCGCGAGTGTATACTGCACAAAATTGTGCGATGCGCAAAATAGCGCAAGTGTAAACTGCACAAAACAGTGCGATGCGCAAAATAGCGCGTTTGATAAACTGCACAAAACAGTGCGATGCGCAAAATTGCGAGAGTGTAAACAGCACAAAACAGTGCGATGCGCAAAATAGCGCGAGTGCAAACTGCACAAAACAGTGCGCTAGGCAAAATAACACGAGTGTAAACTGCACAAAACAGTGCGATGCGCAAAATAGCGCGAGTGCAAACTGCACAAAACAGTGCGCTAGGCAAAATAACACGAGTGTAAACTGCACAAAACAGTGCGATGCGCAAAATAGCGCGAGTGTAAACTGCACAAAACAGTGCGATGCGCAAAATAGCCCGAGTCTAAACTGCACAAAACGGCGCGATGCGCAAAATAGCGCGTTTGATAAACTGCACAAAACAGTGGGACGCGCAAAATAGCGCGTTTGATAACTTGCACAAAACAGTGTGATGCGCAAAATAGCGAGAGTGTAAACTGCACAAAACAGTGCGATCCGCAAAATAGCACGAGTGTGAACTGCACAAAACAGTGCGCTGCGCTAAATAGCGCGAGTGTAATCTGCACAAAACAGTGCGATGCGCAAAATAGCGAGAGTGTAAACAGCACAAAACAGTGCGATGCACAAAATAGCGCGAGTGTAAACTGTACAAAACAGTGCGATGCGCAAAATAGCGCATTTCATAAACTGCACAAAACAGTGCGATGCGCAAAATAGCGTGAGTGTGAACTGCACAAAACAGTGCGCTGCGCTAAATAGCGCGAGTGTAATCTGCACAAAATAGTGCGATGCGCAAAATAGCGCGAGTATAAACTGCATAAAACAGTGCGATGCGCAAAATAGCGCGTTTGATAAACTGCACAAAACAGTGCGATGCGCAAAATAGCGAGAGTGTAAACAGCACAAAACAGTGCGATGCGCAAAATAGCGCGAGTGTAAACTGCACAAAACAGTGCGTTGGGCAAAATAGCACGAGTGTAAACTGCACAAAACAGTGCGATGCACAAAATAGCTCGTTTGGTAAACAGCACAAAACAGTGCGATGCACGAAATAGCGAGAGTGTGAACTGCACAAAACAGTGCGCTGCGCTAAATAGCGCGAGTGTAATCTGCACAACACAGTGCGATGCGCAAAATAGCACGAATGTAAACTGCACGAAACAGTGCGATGCTCAAAATAGCTCGCTTGGGAAACAGCACAAAACAGTGCGATGCACAAAATAGCGGGAGTGTAAACAGCACAAAACAGTGCGATGCGCAAAATAGTACGAGTGTAAATTGCACAAAACAGTGCGATGCGTAAAATAGCGAGAGCGTAAACAGCACAAAACAGTGCGATGCGCAAAATAGCACGAGTGTAAACGGCACAAAACAGGGCGCTGGGCAAAATAGCGCGTGTGAAAACTGCACAAAACAGTGCGCTGCGCAAAATAGCGCGAGTGTAAACTGCACAAAATAGTGCGATGCGCAAAATAGCGCGAGTGTAAACTGCACAAAACAGTGCGCTAGGCAAAATAGCACGAGTGTAAACTGCACAAAACAGTGCGACGCGCAAAATAGCGCGAGTGTAAACTGCACAAAACACTGCGATGCGCAAAATAGTGAGAGTGTAAACAGCACAAGACAGTGCGATGCGCAAAATAGCACGTGTGTAAACTGCACAAAACGGCGCGATGCGCAAAATAGCGCGTTTGATAAACTGCACAAAACAGTGCGATGCGCAAAATAGCGCGAGTGTGAACAGCACAAAACAGTGCGCTGCGCAAAATACCGCGAGTGTAAACTACACAAAACAGTGCGATGCGCAAAATAGCTCGTTTGGTAAACAGCACAAAACAGTGCGATGCGCAAAATAGCAAGAGAGTAAACAGCACAAAACTGTGCGATGCGCAAAATAGCGCGAGTGTAAATGGCACAAAACAGTGCGCTGCGCAAAATAGCGCGAGTGTATACTGCACAAAATAGTGCGATGCGCAAAATAGCGCAAGTGTAAACTGCACAAAACAGTGCGATGCGCAAAATAACGCGTTTGATAAACTGCACAAAACAGTGCGATGCGCAAAATAGCGAGAGTGTAAACAGCACAAAACAGTGCGATGCGCAAAATAGCGCGAGTGCAAACTGCACAAAACAGTGCGCTAGGCAAAATAGCACGAGTGTAAACTGCACAAAACAGTGCGACGCGCAAAATAGCGCGAGTGTAAACTGCGCAAAACAGTGCGATGCGCAAAATAGCGAGAGTGTAAACAGCACAAGACAGTGCGATGCGCAAAATAGCACGTGTGTAAACTGCACAAAACGGCGCGATGCGCAAAATAGCGCATTTGATAAACTGCACAAAACAGTGCGATGCGCAAAATAGCGCGAGTGTGAACAGCACAAAACAGTGCGCTGCGCAAAATACCGCGAGGGTAAACTACACAAAACAGTGCGATGCGCAAAATAGCTCGTTTGGTAAACAGCACAAAACTGTGCGATGCGCAAAATAGCAAGAGAGTAAACAGCACAAAAGAGTGCGATGCGCAAAATAGCGCGAGTGTAAATGGCACAAAACAGTGCGCTGCGCAAAATAGCGAGAGTGTGAACTGCACAAAACAGTGCGCTGCGCTAAATAGCGCGAGTGTAATCTGCACAACACAGTGCGATGCGCAAAATAACACGAATGTAAACTGCACGAAACAGTGCGATGCTCAAAATAGCTCGTTTGGGAAACAGCACAAAACAGTGCGATGCATAAAATAGTGGGAGTGTAAACAGCACAAAACAGTGCGATGCGCAAAATAGTACGAGTGTAAATTGCACAAAACAGTGCGATGCGCAAAATAGCGAGAGCGTAAACAGCACAAAACAGTGCGATGCGCAAAATAGCACGAGTGTAAACGGCACAAAACAGGGCGCTGGGCAAAATAGCGCGTGTGAAAACTGCACAAAACAGTGCGCTGCGCAAAATAGCGCGAGTGTAAACTGCACAAAATAGTGCGATGCGCAAAATAGTGCGAGTGTAAACTGCACAAAACAGTGCGCTAGGCAAAATAGCACGAGTGTAAACTGCACAAAACAGTGCGACGCGCAAAATAGCGCGAGTGTAAACTGCACAAAACACTGCGATGCGCAAAATAGCGAGAGTGTAAACAGCACAAGACAGTGCGATCCGCAAAATAGCACGTGTGTAAACTGCACAAAACGGCGCGATGCGTAAAATAGCGCGTTTGATAAACTGCACAAAACAGTGCGATGCGCAAAATAGCGCGAGTGTGAACAGCACAAAACAGTGCGCTGCGCAAAATACCGCGAGTGTAAACTACACAAAACAGTGCGATGCGCAAAATAGCTCGTTTGGGAAACAGCACAAAACAGTGCGATGCGCAAAATAGCGCGAGTGTAAACGGCACAAAACAGTGCGCTGGGCAAAATAGCGCGTGTGAAAACTGCACAAAACAGTGCGCTGCGCAAAATAGCGCGAGTGTAAACTGCACAAAATAGTGCGATGCGCAAAATAGCGCGAGTGTAAACTGCACAAAACAGTGCGCTAGGCAAAATAGCACGAGTGTAAACTGCACAAAACAGTGCGACGCGCAAAATAGCGCGAGTGTAAACAGCACAAAACAGTGCGATGCGCAAAATAGCGAGAGTGTAAACAGCACAAGACAGTGCGATGCGCAAAGTAGCACATGTGTAAACTGCACAAAACGGCACGATGCGCAAAATAGCGCGTTTGATAAACTGCACAAAACAGTGCGATGCGCAAAATAGCGCGAGTGTGAACAGCACAAAACAGTGCGCTGCGCAAAATACCGCGAGTGTAAACTACACAAAACAGTGCGATGCGGAAAATAGCTCGTTTGGTAAACAGCACAAAACAGTGCGATGCGCAAAATAGCGAGCGTGTAAACAGCACAGAATAGTGCGTTGCGCAAAATAGTACGAGTGTAAACTGCACAAAATAGTGCGATGTGCAAAATAGCGAGAGTGTAAACAGCACAAAACAGTGCGATGCGCAAAAAGGCGCGAGTGTAAACTGCACAAAACAGTGCGCTGCGCAAAATAGCGCGAGTGTAAACTGCACAAAACATTGCGATGCGCAAAATAGCGCGTTTGATAAACTCCACAAAACAGCGCGATGCGCAAAATAGCGCGTTTGATAAACTGCACAAAACAGTGCGATGCGCAAAATAGCGAGTGTGTAAACAGCAGAAAATAGTGCGATGCGCAAAATAGCGCGAGTGTAAACTGCACAAAACAGTGCGTTGGGCAAAATAGCACGAGTGTAAACTGCACAAAACAGTGCGATGCACAAAATAGCTCGTTTGGTAAATAGCACAAAATAGTGCGATGCACGAAATAGCGAGAGTGTGAACTGCACAAAACAGTGCGCTGCGCTAAATAGCGCGAGTGTAATCTGCACAAGACAGTGCGATGCGCAAAATAGCACGAATGTAAACTGCACGAAACAGTGCGATGCTCAAAATAGCTCGCTTGGGAAACAGCATAAAACAGTGCGATGCACAAAATAGCGGGAGTGTAAACAGCACAAAACAGTGCGATGCGCAAAATAGTACGAGTGTAAATTGCACAAAACAGTGCGATGCGCAAAATAGCAAGAGCGTAAACAGCACAAAACAGTGCGATGCGCAAAATAGCGCGAGTGTAAACGGCACAAAACAGGGCGCTGGGCAAAATAGCGCGTGTGAAAACTGCACAAAACAGTGCGCTGCGCAAAATAGCGCGAGTGTAAACTGCACAAAATAGTGCGATGCGCAAAATAGCGCGAGTGTAAACTGCACAAAACAGTGCGCTAGGCAAAATAGCACGAGTGTAAACTGCACAAAACAGTGCGACGCGCAAAATAGCGCGAGTGTAAACTGCACAAAACACTGCGATGCGCAAAATAGCGAGTGTAAACAGCACAAGACAGTGCGATGCGCAAAATAGCACGTGTGTAAACTGCACAAAACGGCGCGATGCGCAAAATAGCGCGTTTGATAAACTGCACAAAACAGTGCGATGCGCAAAATAGCGCGAGTGTGAACAGCACAAAACAGTGCGCTGCGCAAAATACCGCGAGTGTAAACTACACAAAACAGTGCGATGCGGAAAATAGCTCGTTTGGTAAACAGCACAAAACAGTGCGATGCGCAAAATAGCGAGCGTGTAAACAGCACAGAATAGTGCGTTGCGCAAAATAGTACGAGTGTAAACTGCACAAAATAGTGCGATGCGCAAAATAGCGAGAGTGTAAACAGCACAAAACAGTGCGATGCGCAAAAAGGCGCGAGTGTAAACTGCACAAAACAGTGCGCTGCGCAAAATAGCGCGAGTGTAAACTGCACAAAACATTGCGATGCGCAAAATAGCGCGTTTGATAAACTCCACAAAACAGCGCGATGCGCAAAATAGCGCGTTTGATAAACTGCACAAAACAGTGCGATGCGCAAAATAGCGAGTGTGTAAACAGCACAAAATAGTGCGATGCGCAAAATAGCGCGAGTGTAAACTGCACAAAACAATGCGTTGGGCAAAATAGCACGAGTGTAAACTGCACAAAACAGTGCGATGCACAAAATAGCTCGTTTGGTAAATAGCAGAAAATAGTGCGATGCACGAAATAGCGAGAGTGTGAACTGCACAAAACAGTGCGCTGCGCTAAATAGCGCGAGTGTAATCTGCACAATACAGTGCGATGCGCAAAATAGCACGAATGTAAACTGCACGAAACAGTGTGATGCTCAAAATAGCTCGCTTGGGAAACAGCACAAAACAGTGCGATGCACAAAATAGCGGGAGTGTAAACAGCACAAAACAGTGCGATGCGCAAAATAGTACGAGTGTAAATTGCACAAAACAGTGCGATGCGCAAAATAGCGAGAGCGTAAACAGCACAAAACAGTGCGATGCGCAAAATAGCGCGAGTGTAAACGGCACAAAACAGGGCGCTGGGCAAAATAGCGCGTGTGAAAACTGCACAAAACAGTGCGCTGCGCAAAATAGCGCGAGTGTAAACTGCACAAAATAGTGCGATGCGCAAAATAGCGCGAGTGTAAACTGCACAAAAACAGTGCGCTAGGCAAAATAGCACGAGTGTAAACTGCACAAAACAGTGCGACGCGCAAAATAGCGCGAGTGTAAACTGCACAAAACAGTGCGATGCGCAAAATAGCGAGAGTGTAAACAGCACAAGACAGTGCGATGCGCAAAATAGCACGTGTGTAAACTGCACAAAACGGCGCGATGCGCAAAATAGCGCGTTTGATAAACTGCACAAAACAGTGCGATGCGCAAAATAGCGCGAGTGTGAACAGCACAAAACAGTGTGCTGCGCAAAATACCGCGAGTGTAAACTACACAAAACAGTGCGATGCGCAAAATAGCTCGTTTGGTAAACAGCACAAAACAGTGCGATGCGCAAAATAGCAAGAGAGTAAACAGCACAAAACAGTGCGATGCGCAAAATAGCGCGAGTGTAAATGGCACAAAACAGTGCGCTGCGCAAAATAGCGCGAGTGTATACTGCACAAAATTGTGCGATGCGCAAAATAGCGCAAGTGCAAACTGTACAAAACAGTGCGATGCGCAAAATAGCGCGTTTGATAAACTGCACAAAACAGTGCGATGCGCAAAATAGCGAGAGTGCAAACAGCACAAAACAGTGCGATGCGCAAAATAGCGCGAGTGTAAACTGCACAAAACAGTGCGCTAGGCAAAATAACACGAGTGTAAACTGCACAAAACAGTGCGATGCGCAAAATAGCGCGAGTGTAAACTGCACAAAACAGTGCGATGCGCAAAATAGCGAGAGTGTAAACAGCACAAGACAGTGCGATGCGCAAAATAGCACGAGTGTAAACTGCACAAAACGGCGCGATGCGCAAAATAGCGCGTTTGATAAACTGCACAAAACAGTGGGACGCGCAAAATAGCGCGTTTGATAAATTGCACTAAACAGTGGGATGCGCAAAATAGCGAGAGTGTAAACTGCACAAAACAGTGCGATGCGCAAAATAGCGCGAGTGTGAACTGCACAAAACAGTGCGCTGCGCTAAATAGCGCGAGTGTAATCTGCACAAAACAGTGCGATGCGCAAAATAGCGAGAGTGTAAACAGCACAAAACAGTGCGATGCGCAAAATAGCGCGAGTGTAAACTGTACAAAACAGTGCGATGCGCAAAATAGCGCATTTCATAAACTACACAAAACAGTGCGATGCGCAAAATAGCGTGAGTGTGAACTGCACAAAACAGTGCGCTGCGCTAAATAGCGCGAGTGTAATCTGCACAAAATAGTGCGATGCGCAAAATAGCGCGAGTATAAACTGCATAAAACAGTGCGATGCGCAAAATAGCGCGTTTGATAAACTGCACAAAACAGTGCGATGCGCAAAATAGCGAGAGTGTAAACAGCACAAAACAGTGCGATGCGCAAAATAGCGCGACTGTAAACTGCACAAAACAGTGCGTTGGGCAAAATAGCACGAGTGTAAACTGCACAAAACAGTGCGATGCACAAAATAGCTCGTTTGGTAAACAGCACAAAATAGTGCGATGCACGAAATAGCGAGAGTGTGAACTGCACAAAACAGTGCGCTGCGCTAAATAGCGCGAGTGTAATCTGCACAACACAGTGCGATGCGCAAAATAGCACGAATGTAAACTGCACGAAACAGTGCGATGCTCAAAATAGCTCGCTTGGGAAACAGCACAAAACAGTGCGATGCACAAAATAGCGGGAGTGTAAACAGCACAAAACAGTGCGATGCGCAAAATAGTACGAGTGTAAATTGCACAAAACAGTGCGATGCGCAAAATAGTACGAGTGTAAATTGCACAAAACAGTGCGATGCGGAAAATAGCGAGAGCGTAAACAGCACAAAACAGTGCGATGCGCAAAATAGCACGAGTGTAAACGGCACAAAACAGGGCGCTGGGCAAAATAGCGCGTGTGGAAACTGCAAAAAACAGTGCGCTGCGCAAAATAGCGCGAGTGTAAACTGCACAAAATAGTGCGATGCGCAAAATAGCGCGAGTGTAAACTGCACAAAACAGTGCGCTAGGCAAAATAGCACGAGTGTAAACTGCACAAAACAGTGCGACGCGCAAAATAGCGCGAGTGTAAACAGCACAAAACAGTGCGATGCGCAAAATAGCGAGAGTGTAAACAGCACAAGACAGTGCGATGCGCAAAGTAGCACATGTGTAAACTGCACAAAACGGCACGATGCGCAAAATAGCGCGTTTGATAAACTGCACAAAACAGTGCGATGCGCAAAATAGCGCGAGTGTGAACAGCACAAAACAGTGCGCTGCGCAAAATACCGCGAGTGTAAACTACACAAAACAGTGCGATGCGGAAAATAGCTCGTTTGGTAAACAGCACAAAACAGTGCGATGCGCAAAATAGCGAGCGTGTAAACAGCACAGAATAGTGCGTTGCGCAAAATAGTACGAGTGTAAACTGCACAAAATAGTGCGATGCGCAAAATAGCGAGAGTGTAAACAGCACAAAACAGTGCGATGCGCAAAAAGGCGCGAGTGTAAACTGCACAAAACAGTGCGCTGCGCAAAATAGCGCGAGTGTAAACTGCACAAAACATTGCGATGTGCAAAATAGCGCGTTTGATAAACTCCACAAAACAGCGCGATGCGCAAAATAGCGCGTTTGATAAACTGCACAAAACAGTGCGATGCGCAAAATAGCGAGTGTGTAAACAGCACAAAATAGTGCGATGCGCAAAATAGCGCGAGTGTAAACTGCACAAAACAGTGCGTTGGGCAAAATAGCACGAGTGTAAACTGCACAAAACAGTGCGATGCACAAAATAGCTCGTTTGGTAAATAGCACAAAATAGTGCGATGCACGAAATAGCGAGAGTGTGAACTGCACAAAACAGTGCGCTGCGCTAAATAGCGCGAGTGTAATCTGCACAATACAGTGCGATGCGCAAAATAGCACGAATGTAAACTGCACGAAACAGTGTGATGCTCAAAATAGCTCGCTTGGGAAACAGCACAAAACAGTGCGATGCACAAAATAGCGGGAGTGTAAACAGCACAAAACAGTGCGATGCGCAAAATAGCGGGAGTGTAAACAGCACAAAACAGTGCGATGCGCAAAATAGTACGAGTGTAAATTGCACAAAAAAGTGCGATGCGCAAAATAGCGAGAGCGTAAACAGCACAAAACAGTGCGATGCGCAAAATAGCGCGAGTGTAAACGGCACAAAACAGGGCGCTGGGCAAAATAGCGCGTGTGAAAACTGCACAAAACAGTGCGCTGCGCAAAATAGCGCGAGTGTAAACTGCACAAAATAGTGCGATGCGCAAAATAGCGCGAGTGTAAACTGCACAAAAACAGTGCGCTAGGCAAAATAGCACGAGTGTAAACTGCACAAAACAGTGCGACGCGCAAAATAGCGCGAGTGTAAACTGCACAAAACAGTGCGATGCGCAAAATAGCGAGAGTGTAAACAGCACAAGACAGTGCGATGCGCAAAATAGCACGTGTGTAAACTGCACAAAACGGCGCGATGCGCAAAATAGCGCGTTTGATAAACTGCACAAAACAGTGCGATGCGCAAAATAGCGCGAGTGTGAACAGCACAAAACAGTGTGCTGCGCAAAATACCGCGAGTGTAAACTACACAAAACAGTGCGATGCGCAAAATAGCTCGTTTGGTAAACAGCACAAAACAGTGCGATGCGCAAAATAGCAAGAGAGTAAACAGCACAAAACAGTGCGATGCGCAAAATAGCGCGAGTGTAAATGGCACAAAACAGTGCGCTGCGCAAAATAGCGCGAGTGTATACTGCACAAAATTGTGCGATGCGCAAAATAGCGCAAGTGCAAACTGTACAAAACAGTGCGATGCGCAAAATAGCGCGTTTGATAAACTGCACAAAACAGTGCGATGCGCAAAATAGCGAGAGTGCAAACAGCACAAAACAGTGCGATGCGCAAAATAGCGCGAGTGTAAACTGCACAAAACAGTGCGCTAGGCAAAATAACACGAGTGTAAACTGCACAAAACAGTGCGATGCGCAAAATAGCGCGAGTGTAAACTGCACAAAACAGTGCGATGCGCAAAATAGCGAGAGTGTAAACAGCACAAGACAGTGCGATGCGCAAAATAGCACGAGTGTAAACTGCACAAAACGGCGCGATGCGCAAAATAGCGCGTTTGATAAACTGCACAAAACAGTGGGACGCGCAAAATAGCGCGTTTGATAAATTGCACTAAACAGTGGGATGCGCAAAATAGCGAGAGTGTAAACTGCACAAAACAGTGCGATGCGCAAAATAGCGCGAGTGTGAACTGCACAAAACAGTGCGCTGCGCTAAATAGCGCGAGTGTAATCTGCACAAAACAGTGCGATGCGCAAAATAGCGAGAGTGTAAACAGCACAAAACAGTGCGATGCGCAAAATAGCGCGAGTGTAAACTGTACAAAACAGTGCGATGCGCAAAATAGCGCATTTCATAAACTACACAAAACAGTGCGATGCGCAAAATAGTGTGAGTGTGAACTGCACAAAACAGTGCGCTGCGCTAAATAGCGCGAGTGTAATCTGCACAAAATAGTGCGATGCGCAAAATAGCGCGAGTATAAACTGCATAAAACAGTGCGATGCGCAAAATAGCGCGTTTGATAAACTGCACAAAACAGTGCGATGCGCAAAATAGCGAGAGTGTAAACAGCACAAAACAGTGCGATGCGCAAAATAGCGCGAGTGTAAACTGCACAAAACAGTGCGTTGGGCAAAATAGCACGAGTGTAAACTGCACAAAACAGTGCGATGCACAAAATAGCTCGTTTGGTAAACAGCACAAAACAGTGCGATGCACGAAATAGCGAGAGTGTGAACTGCACAAAACAGTGCGCTGCGCTAAATAGCGCGAGTGTAATCTGCACAACACAGTGCGATGCGCAAAATAGCACGAATGTAAACTGCACGAAACAGTGCGATGCTCAAAATAGCTCGCTTGGGAAACAGCACAAAACAGTGCGATGCACAAAATAGCGGGAGTGTAAACAGCACAAAACAGTGCGATGCGCAAAATAGTACGAGTGTAAATTGCACAAAACAGTGCGATGCGGAAAATAGCGAGAGCGTAAACAGCACAAAACAGTGCGATGCGCAAAATAGCACGAGTGTAAACGGCACAAAACAGGGCGCTGGGCAAAATAGCGCGTGTGGAAACTGCAAAAAACAGTGCGCTGCGCAAAATAGCGCGAGTGTAAACTGCACAAAATAGTGCGATGCGCAAAATAGCGCGAGTGTAAACTGCACAAAACAGTGCGCTAGGCAAAATAGCACGAGTGTAAACTGCACAAAACAGTGCGACGCGCAAAATAGCGCGAGTGTAAACTGCACAAAACAGTGCGATGCGCAAAATAGCGAGAGTGTAAACAGCACAAGACAGTGCGATGCGCAAAATAGCACGTGTGTAAACTGCACAAAACGGCGCGATGCGCAAAATAGCGCGTTTGATAAACTGCACAAAACAGTGCGATGCGCAAAATAGCGCGAGTGTGAACAGCACAAAACAGTGCGCTGCGCAAAATACCGCGAGTGTAAACTACACAAAACAGTGCGCTGCGCAAAATAGCTCGTTTGGTAAACAGCACAAAACAGTGCGATGCGCAAAATAGCAAGAGAGTAAACAGCACAAAACAGTGCGATGCGCAAAATAGCGCGAGTGTAAATGGCACAAAACAGTGCGCTGCGCAAAATAGCGGGAGTGTATACTGCACAAAATAGTGCGATGCGCAAAATAGCGCAAGTGTAAACTGCACAAAACAGTGCGATGCGCAAAATAGCGCGTTTGATAAACTGCACAAAACAGTGCGATGCGCAAAATAGCGAGAGTGTAAACAGCACAAAACAGTGCGATGCGCAAAATAGCGCGAGTGCAAACTGCACAAAACAGTGCGCTAGGCAAAATAACACGAGTGTAAACTGCACAAAACAGTGCGATGCGCAAAATAGCGCGAGTGTAAACTGCACAAAACAGTGCGATGTGCAAAATTGCGAGAGTGTAAACAGCACAAGACAGTGCGAAGCGCAAAATAGCACGAGTGTAAACTGCACAAAACGGCGCGATGCGCAAAATAGCGCGTTTGATAAACTGCACAAAACAGTGGGACGCGCAAAATAGCGCGTTTGATAACTTGCACAAAACAGTGTGATGCGCAAAATAGCGAGAGTGTAAACTGCACAAAACAGTGCGATCCGCAAAATAGCGCGAGTGTGAACTGCACAAAACGGTGCGCTGCGCTAAATAGCGCGAGTGTAATCTGCACAAAACAGTGCGATGCGCAAAATAGCGAGAGTGTAAACAGCACAAAACAGTGCGATGCACAAAATAGCGCGAGTGTAAACTGTACAAAACAGTGCGATGCGCAAAATAGCGCATTTCATAAACTGCACAAAACAGTGCGATACGCAAAATAGCGTGAGTGTGAACTGCACAAAACAGTGCGCTGCGCTAAATAGCGCGAGTGTAATCTGCACAAAATAGTGCGATGCGCAAAATAGCGCGAGTATAAACTGCATAAAACAGTGCGATGCGCAAAATAGCGCGTTTGATAAACTGCACAAAACAGTGCGATGCGCAAAATAGCGAGAGTGTCAACAGCACAAAACAGTGCGATGTGCAAAATAGCGCGAGTGTAAACTGCACAAAACAGTGCGCAGGGCAAAATAACACGAGTGTAAACTGCACAAAACAGTGCGATGCGCAAAATAGCGCGAGTGTAAACTGCACAAAACAGTGCGATGCGCAAAATAGCACGAGTCTAAACTGCACAAAACGGCGCGATGCGCAAAATAGCGCGTTTGATAAACTGCACAAAACAGTGGGACGCGCAAAATAGCGCATTTGATAACTTGCACAAAACAGTGTGATGCGCAAAATAGCGAGAGTGTAAACTGCACAAAACAGTGCGATCCGCAAAAAAGCGCGAGTGTGAACTGCACAAAACAGTGCGCTGCGCTAAATAGCGCAAGTGTAATCTGCACAAAACAGTGCGATGCGCAAAATAGCGAGAGTGTAAACAGCACAAAACAGTGCGATGCACAAAATAGCGCGAGTGTAAACTGTACAAAACAGTGCGATGCGCAAAATAGCGTGAGTGTGAACAGCACAAAACAGTGCGCTGCGCTAAATAGCGCGAGTGTAATCTGCACAAAATAGTGCGATGCGCAAAATAGCGCGAGTATAAACTGCATAAAACAGTGCGATGCGCAAAATAGCGCGTTTGATAAACTGCACAAAACAGTGCGATGCGCAAAATAGCGAGAGTGTAAACAGCACAAAACAGTCCGATGTGCAAAATAGCGCGAGTGTAAACTGCACAAAACAGTGCGTTGGGCAAAATTGTACGAGTGTAAACTGCACAAAACAGTGCGATGCACAAAATAGCTCGTTTGGTAAACTGCACAAAACAGTGCGATGCGCAAAATAGCGAGAGTGTGAACTGCACAAAACAGTGCGCTGCGCTAAATAGCGCGAGTGTAATCTGCACAACACAGTGCGATGCGCAAAATAGCACGAATGTAAACTGCACGAAACAGTGCGATGCTCAAAATAGCTCGTTTGGGAAACAGTACAAAACAGTGCGATGCATAAAATAGCGGGAGTGTAAACAGCACAAAATAGTGCGATGCGCAAAATAGTACGAGTGTAAATTGCATAAAACAGTGCGATGCGCAAAATAGCGAGAGCGTAAACAGCACAAAACAGTGCGATGCGCAAAATAGCGCGAGTGTAAACGGCACAAAACAGTGCGCTGGGCAAAATAGCGCGTGTGAAAACTGCACAAAACAGTGCGCTGCGCAAAATAGCGCGAGTGTAAACTGCACAAAATAGTGCGATGCGCAAAATAGCGCGAGTGTAAACTGCACAAAACAGTGCGCTAGGCAAAATAGCACGAGTGTAAACTGCACAAAACAGTGCGACGCGCAAAATAGCGCGAGTGTAAACAGCACAAAACAGTGCGATGCGCAAAATAGCGAGAGTGTAAACAGCACAAGACAGTGCGATGCGCAAAATAGCACATGTGTAAACTGCACAAAACGGCGCGATGCGCAAAATAGCGCGTTTGATAAACTGCACAAAACAGTGCGATGCGCAAAATAGCGCGAGTGTGAACAGCACAAAACAGTGCGCTGCGCAAAATACCGCGAGTGTAAACTACACAAAACAGTGCGATGTGGAAAATAGCTCGTTTGGTAAACAGCACAAAACAGTGCGATGCGCAAAATAGCGAGCGTGTAAACAGCACAAAATAGTGCGTTGTGCAAAATAGTACGAGTGTAAACTGCACAAAATAGTGCGATGCGCAAAATAGCGAGAGTGTAAACAGCACAAAACAGTGCGATGCGCAAAAAGGCGCGAGTGTAAACTGCACAAAACAGTGCGCTGCGCAAAATAGCGCGAGTGTAAACTGCACAAAACATTGCGATGCGCAAAATAGCGCGTTTGATAAACTCCACAAAACAGCGCGATGCGCAAAATAGCGCGTTTGATAAACTGCACAAAACAGTGCGATGCGCAAAATAGCGAGTGTGTAAACAGCACAAAATAGTGCGATGCGCAAAATAGCGCGAGTGTAAACTGCACAAAACAGTGCGTTGGGCAAAATAGCACGAGTGTAAACTGCACAAAACAGTGCGATGCACAAAATAGCTCGTTTGGTAAATAGCACAAAATAGTGCGATGCACGAAATAGCGAGAGTGTGAACTGCACAAAACAGTGCGCTGCGCTAAATAGCGCGAGTGTAATCTGCACAATACAGTGCGATGCGCAAAATAGCACGAATGTAAACTGCACGAAACAGTGCGATGCTCAAAATAGCTCGCTTGGGAAACAGCACAAAACAGTGCGATGCACAAAATAGCGGGAGTGTAAACAGCACAAAACAGTGCGATGCGCAAAATAGTACGAGTGTAAATTGCACAAAACAGTGCGATGCGCAAAATAGCGAGAGCGTAAACAGCACAAAATAGTGCGATGCGCAAAATAGCGCGAGTGTAAACGGCACAAAACAGGGCGCTGGGCAAAATAGCGCGTGTGAAAACTGCACAAAACAGTGCGCTGCGCAAAATAGCGAGAATGTAAACTGCACAAAATAGTGCGATGCGCAAAATAGCGCGAGTGTAAACTGCACAAAACAGTGCGCTAGGCAAAATAGCACGAGTGTAAACTGCACAAAACAGTGCGACGCGCAAAATAGCGCGAGTGTAAACTGCACAAAACAGTGCGATGCGCAAAATAGCGAGAGTGTAAACAGCACAAGACAGTGCGATGCGCAAAATAGCACGTGTGTAAACTGCACAAAACGGCGCGATGCGCAAAATAGCGCGTTTGATAAACTGCACAAAACAGTGCGATGCGCAAAATAGCGCGAGTGTGAACAGCACAAAACGGTGTGCTGCGCAAAATACCGCGAGTGTAAACTACACAAAACAGTGCGATGCGCAAAATAGCTCGTTTGGTAAACAGCACAAAACAGTGCGATGCGCAAAATAGCAAGAGAGTAAACAGCACAAAACAGTGCGATGCGCAAAATAGCGCGAGTGTAAATGGCACAAAACAGTGCGCTGCGCAAAATAGCGCGAGTGTATACTGCACAAAATTGTGTGATGCGCAAAATAGCGCAAGTGCAAACTGTACAAAACAGTGCGATGCGCAAAATAGCGCGTTTGATAAACTGCACAAAACAGTGCGATGCGCAAAATAGCGAGAGTGTAAACAGCACAAAACAGTGCGATGCGCAAAATAGCGCGAGTGTAAACTGCACAAAACAGTGCGCTAGGCAAAATAACACGAGTGTAAACTGCACAAAACAGTGCGATGCGCAAAATAGCGCGAGTGTAAACTACACAAAACAGTGCGATGCGCAAAATAGCGAGAGTGTAAACAGCATAAGACAGTGCGATGCGCAAAATAGCACGAGTGTAAACTGCACAAAACGGCGCGATGCGCAAAATAGCGCGTTTGATAAACTGCACAAAACAGTGGGACTCGTAAAATAGCGCGTTTGATAAATTGCACAAAACAGTGGGATGCGCAAAATAGCGAGAGTGTGAACTGCACAAAACAGTGCGCTGCGCTAAATAGCGCGAGTGTAATCTGCACAAAACAGTGCGATGCGCAAAATAGCGAGAGTGTAAACAGCACAAAACAGTGCGATGCGCAAAATAGCGCGAGTGTAAACTGTACAAAACAGTGCGATGCGCAAAATAGCGCATTTCATAAACTACACAAAACAGTGCGATGCGCAAAATAGCGTGAGTGTGAACTGCACAAAACAGTGCGCTGCGCTAAATAGCGCGAGTGTAATCTGCACAAAATAGTGCGATGCGCAAAATAGCGCGAGTATAAACTGCATAAAACAGTGCGATGCGCAAAATAGCGCGTTTGATAAACTGCACAAAACAGTGCGATGCGCAAAATAGCGAGAGTGTAAACAGCACAAAACAGTGCGATGCGCAAAATAGCGCGAGTGTAAACTGCACAAAACAGTGCGTTGGGCAAAATAGCACGAGTGTAAACTGCACAAAACAGTGCGATGCCCAAAATAGCTCGTTTGGTAAACAGCACAAAATAGTGCGATGCACGAAATAGCGAGAGTGTGAACTGCACAAAACAGTGCGCTGCGCAAAATAGCGCGAGTGTAATCTGCACAACACAGTGCGATGCGCAAAATAGCACGAATGTAAACTGCACGAAACAGTACGATGCTCAAAATAGCTCGCTTGGGAAACAGCACAAAACAGTGCGATGCACAAAATAGCGGGAGTGGAAACAGCACAAAACAGTGCGATGCGCAAAATAGTACGAGTGTAAATTGCACAAAACAGTGCGATGCGCAAAATAGCGAGAGCGTAAACAGCACAAAACAGTGCGATGCGCAAAATAGCACGAGTGTAAACGGCACAAAACAGGGCGCTGGGCAAAATAGCGCGTGTGAAAACTGCACAAAACAGTGCGCTGCGCGAAATAGCGCGAGTGTAAACTGCACAAAATAGTGCGATGCGCAAAATAGCGCGAGTGTAAACTGCACAAAACAGTGCGCTAGGCAAAATAGCACGAGTGTAAACTGCCCAAAACAGTGCGACGCGCAAAATAGCGCGAGTGTAAACTGCACAAAACAGTGCGATGCGCAAAATAGCGAGAGTGTAAACAGCACAAGACAGTGCGATGCGCAAAATAGCACGTGTGTAAACTGCACAAAACGGCGCGATGCGCAAAATAGCGCGTTTGATAAACTGCACAAAACAGTGCGATGCGCAAAATAGCGCGAGTGTGAACAGCACAAAACAGTGCGCTGCGCAAAATACCGCGAGTGTAAACTACACAAAACAGTGCGATGCGCAAAATAGCTCGTTTGGTAAACAGCACAAAACAGTGCAATGCGCAAAATAGCAAGAGAGTAAACAGCACAAAACAGTGCGATGCGCAAAATAGCGCGAGTGTAAATGGCACAAAACAGTGCGCTGCGCAAAATAGCGCGAGTGTATACTGCACAAAATAGTGCGATGCGCAAAATAGCGCAAGTGTAAACTGCACAAAATAGTGCGATGCGCAAAATAGCGCGTTTGATAAACTGCACAAAACAGTGCGATGCGCAAAATAGCGAGAGTGTAAACAGCACAAAACAGTGCGATGCGCAAAATAGCGCGAGTGCAAACTGCACAAAACAGTGCGCTAGGCAAAATAACACGAGTGTAAACTGCACAAAACAGTGCGATGCGCAAAATAGCGCGAGTGTAAACTGCACAAAACAGTGCGATGCGCAAAATAGCGAGAGTGTAAACAGCACAAGACAGTGCGAAGCGCAAAATAGCACGAGTGTAAACTGCACAAAACGGCGCGATGCGCAAAATAGCGCGTTTGATAAACTGCACAAAACAGTGGGACGCGCAAAATAGCGCGTTTGATAACTTGCACAAAACAGTGTGATGCGCAAAATAGCGAGAGTGTAAACTGCACAAAACAGTGCGATCCGCCAAATAACGCGAGTGTGAACTGCACAAAACAGTGCGCTGCGCTAAATAGCGCGAGTGTAATCTGCACAAAACAGTGCGATGCGCAAAATAGCGAGAGTGTAAACAGCACAAAACAGTGCGACGCACAAAATAGCGCGAGTGTAAACTGTACAAAACAGTGCGATGCGCAAAATGGCGCATTTCATAAACTGCACAAAACAGTGCGATACGCAAAATAGCGTGAGTGTGAACTGCACAAAACAGTGCGCTGCGCTAAATAGCGCGAGTGTAATCAGCACAAAATAGTGCGATGCGCAAAATAGCGGGAGTATAAACTGCAGAAAACAGTGCGATGCGCAAAATAGCGCGTTTGATAAACTGCACAAAACAGTGCGATGCGCAAAATAGCGAGAGTGTCAACAGCACAAAACAGTGCGATGTGCAAAATAGCGCGAGTGTAAACTGCACAAAACAGTGCGTTGGGCAAAATTGTACGAGTGTAAACTGCACAAAACAGTGCGATGCACAAAATAGCTCGTTTGGTAAACAGCACAAAACAGTGCGATGCGCAAAATAGCGAGAGTGTGAACTGCACAAAACAGTGCGCTGCGCTAAATAGCGCGAGTGTGATCTGCACAACACAGTGCGATGCGCAAAATAGCACGAATGTAAACTGCACGAAACAGTGCGATGCTCAAAATTGCTCGTTTGGGAAACAGCACAAAACAGTGCGATGCACAAAATAGCGGGAGTGTAAACAGCACAAAACAGTGCGATGCGCAAAATAGTACGAGTGTAAATTGCATAAAACAGTGCGATGCGCAAAATAGCGAGAGCGTAAACAGCACAAAACAGTGCAATGCGCAAAATAGCGCGAGTGTAAACGGCACAAAACAGTGCGCTGGGCAAAATAGCGCGTGTGAAAACTGCACAAAACAGTGCGCTGCGCAAAATAGCGCGAGTGTAAACTGCACAAAATAGTGCGATGCGCAAAATAGCGCGAGTGTAAACTGCACAAAACAGTGCGCTAGGCAAAATAGCACGAGTGTAAACTGCACAAAACAGTGCGACGCGCAAAATAGCGCGAGTGTAAACAGTACAAAACAGTGCGATGCGCAAAATAGCGAGAGTGTAAACAGCACAAGACAGTGCGATGCGCAAAATAGCACATGTGTAAACTGCACAAAACGGCGCGATGCGTAAAATAGCGCGTTTGATAAACTGCACAAAACAGTGCGATGCGCAAAATAGCGCGAGTGTGAACAGCACAAAACAGTGTGCTGCGCAAAATACCGCGAGTGTAAACTACACAAAACAGTGCGATGCGGAAAATAGCTCGTTTGGTAAACAGCACAAAACAGTGCGACGCGCAAAATAGCGAGCGTGTAAACAGCACAAAATAGTGCGTTGCGCAAAATAGAACGATTGTAAACTGCACAAAATAGTGCGACGCGCAAAATAGCGAGAGTGTAAACAGCACAAAACAGTGCGATGCGCAAAAAGGCGCGAGTGTAAACTGCACAAAACAGTGCGCTGCGCAAAATAGCGCGAGTGTAAACTGCACAAAACATTGCGATGCGCAAAATAGCGCGTTTGATAAACTGCACAAAACAGTGCGATGCGCAAAATAGCGCGTTTGATAAACTGCACAAAACAGTGCGATGCGCAAAGTAGCGAGTGTGTAAACAGCACAAAACAGTGCAATGCGCAAAATAGCGCCAGTGTAAACTGCACAAAACAGTGCGTTGGGCAAAATAGCACGAGTGTAAACTGCACAAAACAGTGCGATGCACAAAATAGCTCATTTGGTAAACAGCACAAAACAGTGCGATGCGCAAAATAGCAAGAGTGTGAACTGCACAAAACAGTGCGCTGCGCTAAATAGCGCGAGTGTAATCTGCACAACACAGTGCGATGCGGAAAATAGCACGAATGTAAACTGCACGAAACAGTGCGATGCTCAAAATAGCTCGTTTGGGAAACAGCACAAAACAGTGCGATGCATAAAATAGCGGGAGTGTAAACAGCACAAAACAGTGCGATGCGCAAAATAGTACGAGTGTAAACTGCACAAAACAGTGCGATGCGCAAAATAGCGAGAGCGTAAACAGCACAAAACAGTGCGATGCGCAAAATAGCGAGAGCGTAAACAGCACAAAATAGTGCGATGCGCAAAATAGCGCGAGTGTAAACGGCACAAAACAGTGCGCTGGGCAAAATAGCGCGTGTGAAAACTGCACAAAACAGTGCGCTGCGCAAATTAGCGCGAGTGTAAACTGCACAAAATAGTGCGATGCGCAAAATAGCGCGAGTGTAAACTGCACAAAACAGTGCGATGCGCAAAATAGCACGTTTGATAAACAGCACAAAACAGTGCGATGTGCAAAATAGCGCTAGTGTAAACTGCCCAAACAGTGTGCTGCGCAAAATAGCGAGAGTGTAAATAGCACAAAACGGTGCGATGGGCAAAATAGCGCGATTGAAAACTGTACAAAACAGTGCGATGCCCAAAATAGCGCATTCGATAAACTGCACAAAACAGTGCAATGCGAAAAATAGCGCGAGTGTGAACAGCACAAAACTGTGCGCTGCGCAAAATACCGCGAGTGTAAACTACACAAAACAGTGCGATGCGCAAAATAGCTCGTTTGGTAGACAGCACAAAACAGTGCGATGCGCAAAATAGCGAGAGTGTAAACAGCACAAAATAGTGCGTTGCGCAAAATAGTACGAGTGTAAACTGCACAAAATAGTGCGATGCGCAAAATAGCGAGAGTGTAAACAGCACAAAACAGTGCGATGCGCAAAATAGCGCGAGTGTAAACTGCACAAAACAGTGCGCTGCGCAAAATAGTGCGAGTGTAAACTGCACAAAACAATGCGATGCGCAAAATAGCGCGTTTGATAAACTGCACAAAACAGTGCGATGCGCAAAATAGCGAGAGTCAAACAGCACAAAACAGTGCGATGCGCAAAATAGCGCAAGTGCAAACTGCACAAAACAGTGCGATGCGAAAAATAGCGCGAGTGTAAACAGCGCAAGACTGTGCGATGCGCAAAATAGCACGAGTGTAAACTGCACAACACAGTGCGATGCGCAAAATAGCGCGGTTGATAAACTGCACAAAACAGTGCGATGCGCAAAATACCGCGTTTGATAAACTGCACAAAACAGTGCGATGCGCAAAATAGCGAGAGTGTCAACAGCACAAAACAGTGCGATGCGCAAAATAGCGCGGGTGTAAACTGCACAAAATATTGCGATGCACAAAATAGCTCGGTTGGTAAACAGCACAAAACAGTGCGATGCGCAAAATACCGAGAGTGTAAACAGCACAATACAGTGCGATGCGCAAAATAGTACTTGTGTAAACTGCACAAAACAGTGCGATGAGCAAAATAGCGAGAGTGTAAACCGCACAAAACAGTGCGATGCGCAAAATAGCGCCAGTGTAAACTGTATAAAACCGTGCGATGCGCAAAATAGCGCATTTGATAAACTGCACAAAGCACCGCGATGCGCAAAATAGCGCGAGTGTGAACTGCACCAAACAGTGTGCTGCGCTAAATTGCGCGAGTGTAATCTGCACAAAACAGTGCGATGCGCAAAATAGCGCGAGTGTAAACTGCACAAAACAGTGCGATGCGCAAAATAGCGCGTGCAAACTGCACAAAACAGTGCGATGCGCAAAATAGCGTGAGTGTAAACTTCACAAAACAGTGCGATGCACAAAATAGCGCGTTTGATAAACTGCACCAAACAGTGCGATGCGCAAAATAGCGAGAGTGTAAACTGTACAAAACAGTGATATGCGCAAAATAGCGCAAATGTAAACTGCACAAAACAGTGCGATGCTCAAAATAGCTTGTTTGGTAAACAGAACAAAACAGTGCGATGCACAAAATAGCGAGAGTGTAAACAGCACAAAACAGTGCGATGCGCAAAATAGTACGAGTGTAAACTGCACAAAACGGTGCGATGCGCAAAATAGCGAGAGAATAAACAGCACAAAACAATGCGGTGCGCAAAATAGCGCGAGTGTAATCTGCACAAAACAGTTCGCTGCGCAAAATAGCGCGAGTGTAAACTGCACAAAACAGTGCGATGCGCAAAATAGCGCATTTCATAAACTGCACAAAACAGTGCGATGCGCAAAATAGCGTGAGTGTGAACTGCACAAAACAGTGCGCTGCGCTAAATAGCGCCAGTGTAATCTGTACAAAATAGTGCGATGCGCAAAATAGCGCGAGTATAAACTGCATAAAACAGTGTGATGCGCAAAATAGCGCGTTTGATAAACTGCACAAAATAGTGCGATGCGCAAAATAGCGAGTGTAAACAGCACAAAACAGTGCGATGCGCAAAATAGCGCGAGTGTAAACTGCACAAAACAGTGCGTTGGGCAAAATAGCACGAGTGTAAACTGCACAAAACAGTGCGATGCGCAAAATAGCGCGAGTGTAAACTTCACAAAACAGTGTGACGCGCAAAATAGCGCGTTTGATAAACTGCACAAAACAGTGCGATGCGCAAAATAGCGAGAGTGTAAACTGCACAAAACCGTGCGATGCGCAAAATAGCGCGAATGAAAACTGCACAAAACAATGCGATGCTCAAAATCGGTCGTTTGGTAAACAGCACAAAACAGTGCGATGCACAAAATAGCGAGAGTGTGAACTGCACAAAACAGTGCGCTGCGCTAAATAGCGCGAGTGTAATCTGCACAACACAGTGCGATGCGCAAAATAGCACGAATGTTAACTGCACGAAACAGTGCGATGCTCAAAATAGCTCGTTTGGGAAACAGCACAAAACAGTGCGATGCAAAAATTGCGGGAGTGTAAACAGCACAAAACAGTGCGCAGCGCAAAATAGTACGAGTGTAAACTGCACAAAACAGTGCGATGCGCAAAATAGCGAGAGCATAAACAGCACAAAACAGTGCGATGCGCAAAATAGCGCGAGTGTAAACGGCACAAAACAGTGCGCTGGGCAAAATAGCCCGTGTGAAAACTGCACAAAACAGTGCGCTGCGCAAAATAGCGCGAGTGTAAACTGCACAAAATAGTGCGATGCGCAAAATAGCGCGAGTGTAAACTGCACAAAACAGTGCGATGCGCAAAATAGCACGTTTGATAAACAGCACAAAACAGTGCGATGTGCAAAATAGCGCTAGTGTAAACTGCACAAACAGTGTGCTGCGCAAAATAGCGAGACTGTAAATAGCACAAAACGGTGCGGTGGGCAAAATAGCGCGATTGAAAACTGTACAAAACAGTGCAATGCGAAAAATAGCGCGAGTGTGAACAGCACAAAACAGTGCGCTGCGCAAAATACCGCGAGTGTAAATTACACAAAACAGTGCGATGCGCAAAATAGCTCGTTTGGTAAACAGCACAAAACAGTGCGATGCGCAAAATAACGAGAGTGTAAACAGCACAAAATAGTGCGTTGCGCAAAATAGTACGAGTGTAAACTGCACAAAATAGTGCGATGCGCAAAATAGCGAGAGTGTAAACAGCACAAAACAGTGCGATGCGCAAAATAGCGCGAGTGTAAACTGCACAAAACAGTGCGCTGCGCAAAATAGCGCGAGTGAAACTGCACAAAACAATGCGATGCGCAAAATAGCGCGTTTGATAAACTGCACAAAACCGTGCGATGCGCAAAATAGCGAGAGTCTAAACAGCACAAAACAGTGCGATGCGCAAAATAGCGCAAGTGCAAACTGCACAAAACAGTGCGATGCGCAAAATAGCGCGAGTGTAAACAGCGCAACACTGTGCGATGCGCAAAATAGCACGACTGTAAACTGCACAAAACGGTGCGATGCGCAAAATAGCGCGTTTGATAAACGGCACAAAACAGTGCGATGCGCAAAATAGCGCGTTTCATAAACTGCACAAAACAGTGCGATGCGCAAAATAGCGAGAGTGTAAACAGCACAAAACAGTGCGATGCGCCAAATAGCGCGAGTGTAAATTGCACAAAATATTGCGATGCGCAAAATAGCTCGTTTGGTAAACAGCACAAAACAGTGTGATGAGCAAAATACCGAGAGTGTAAACAGCACAATACAGTGCGATGCGCAAAATAGTACTTGTGTAAACTGCACAAAACAGTGCGATGAGCAAAATAGCGAGAGTGTAAACCGCACAAAACAGTGCGATGCGCAAAATAGCGCGAGTGTAAACTGTATAAAACAGTGCGATGCGCAAAATAGCGCATTTGATAAACTGCACAAAGCAGCGCGATGCGCAAAATAGCGCGAGTGTGAACTGCACAAAACAGTGCGCTGCGCTAAATAGCGCGAGTGTAATCTGCACAAAACAGTGCGATGCGCAAAATAGCGCGAGTGTAAACTGCACAAAACAGTGCGATGCGCAAAATAGCGCGTGCAAACTTCACAAAAGAGTGCGATGCGCAAAATAGCGCGAGTGTAAACCTCACAAAACAGTGCGATGCGCAAAATAGCGCGTTTGATAAACAGCACCAAACAGTGCGATGCGCAAAATAGCGAGAGTGTAAACTGCACAAAACAGTGCGATGCGCAAAATAGCGCGAATGTAAATTGCACAAAACAGTGCGATGCTCAAAATAGCTCGTTTGGTAAACATCACAAAACAGTGCGATGCACAAAATAGCGAGAGTGTAAACAGCACAAAACAGTGCGATGCGCAAAATAGTACGAGTGTAAACTGCACAAAACGGTGCGATGCGCAAAATAGCGAGAGTATAAACAGCACAAAACAGTGCGGTGCGCAAAATAGCGTGAGTGTAATCTGCACAACACAGTGCGATGCGCAAAATAGCACGAATGTAAACTGCACAAAACAGTGCGATGCAGAAAATAGCTCGTTTGGGAAACAGCACAAAACAGTGCGATGCACAAAATAGCGAGAGTGTAAACAGCACAAAACAGTGCGATGCGCAAAATAGTACGAGTGTAAACTGCACAAAATAGTGCGATGCGCAAAATAGCAAGAGAGTAAACAGCACAAAACAGTGCGATGCGCAAAACAGCGCGAGTGTAAATTGCACAAAACAGTGCGCCGGGCAAAATAGCGCGTGTGTAAACTGCACAAAACAGTGCGATGCGCAAAATAGCGCGTTTGATAAACTGCACAAAACAGTGCGATGCGCAAAATAGCGGGAGTGTAAACAGCACAAAACAGTGCGATGCGCAAAATAGCGCGAGTGCAAACTGCACAAAACAGCGCAAGTGTAAACTGCACAAAATAGTGCGATGCGCAAAATAGCGCGTTTGACAAACTGCACAAAACAGTGCGATGCGCAAAATAGCGGGAGTGTAAACAGCACAAAACAGTGCGATGTGTAAAATAGCGCGAGTGCAAACTGCACAAAACAGTGCGCTAGGCAAAATAACACGAGTGTAAACTGCACAAAACAGTGCGATGCGCAAAATAGCGCGAGTGTAAACTGCACAAAACAGTGCGATGCGCAAAATAGCGAGAGTGTAAACAGCACAAGACAGTGCGATGCGCAAAATAGCACAAGTGTAAACTACACAAAACGGCGCGATGCGCAAAATAGCGCGTTTGATAAACTGCACAAAACAGTGTGATGCGCAAAATAGCGCGTTTGATAAATTGCACAAAATAGTGCGATGCGCAAAATAGCGAGAGTGTAAACTGCACAAAACAGTGCGATGCGCAAAATAGCGCGAGTGTGAACTGCACAAAACAGTGCGCTGCGCTAAATAGCGCGGGTGTAATCTGCACAAAACAGTGCGATGCGCAAAATAGCGAGAGTGTAAACAGCACAAAACAGTGCGATGCGCAAAATAGCGCGAGTGTAAACTGTACAAAACAGTGCGATGCGCAAAATAGCGCATTTAATAAACTGCACAAAACAGTGCGATGCGCAAAATAGCGTGAGTGTGAACTGCACAAAACAGTGCGCTGCGCTAAATAGCGCGAGTGTAATCTGCACAAAATAGTGCGATGCGCAAAATAGCGCGAGTATAAACTGCATAAAAGAGTGCGATGCGCAAAATAGCGCGTTTGATAAACTGCACAAAACAGTGCGATGCGCAAAATAGCGAGAGTGTAAACAGCACAAAACAGTGCGATGCGCAAAATAGCGCGAGTGTAAACTGCACAAAACAGTGCGTTGGGCAAAATAGCACGAGTGTAAACTGCACAAAACAGTGCGATGCACAAAATAGCTCGTTTGGTAAACAACACAAAATAGTGCGATGCGCAAAATAGCGAGAGTGTGAACTGCACAAAACAGTGCGCCGCGCTAAATAGCGCGAGTGTAATCTGCACAACACAGTGCGATGCGCAAAATAGCACGAATGTAAACTGCACGAAACAGTGCGATGCTCAAAATAGCTCGTTTGGGAAACAGCACAAAACAGTGCGATGCACAAAATAGCGGGAGTGTAAACAGCACAAAACAGTGCGATGCGCAAAATAGCGCGAGTGTAAACGGCACAAAACAGTGCGCTGGGCAAAATAGCGCGTGTGAAAACTGCACAAAACAGTGCGCTGCGCAAAATAGCGCGAGTGTAAACTGCACAAAATAGTGCGATGCGCAAAATAGCGCGAGTGTAAACTGCACAAAACAGTGCGATGCGAAAATAGCACGTTTGATAAACAGCACAAAACAGTGCGATGTGCAAAATAGCGCTAGTGTAAACTGCGCAAACAGTGTGCTGCGCAAAATAGCGAGAGTTTAAATAGCACAAAACGGTGCGATGGGCAAAATAGCGCGATTGAAAACTGTACAAAACAGTGCGATGCCCAAAATAGCGCATTCGATAAACTGCACAAAACAGTGCGATGCGAAAAATAGCGCGAGTGTGAACAACACAAAACAGTGCGCTGCGCAAAATACCGCGAGTGTAAACTACACAAAACAGTGCGATGCGCAAAATAGCTCGTTTGGTAAACAGCACAAAACAGTGCGATGCGCAAAATAACGAGAGTGTAAACAGCACAAAATAGTGCGTTGCGCAAAATAGTACGAGTGTAAACTGCACAAAATAGTGCGATGAGCAGAATAGCGAGAGTCTAAACAGCACAAAACAGTGCGATGCGCAAAATAGCGCAAGTGCAAACTGCACAAAACAGTGCGATGCGCAAAATAGCGCGAGTGTAAACAGCGCAAGACTGTGCGATGCGCAAAATAGCACGACTGTAAACTGCACAAAACGGTGCGATGCGCAAAATAGCGCGTTTGATAAACTGCACAAAACAGTGCGATGCGCAAAATAGCGCGTTTCATAAACTGCACAAAACAGTGCGATGCGCAAAATAGCGGGAGTGTAAACAGCACAAAACAGTGCGATGCGCAAAATAGCGCGAGTGCAAACTGCACAAAACAGCGCAAGTGTAAACTGCACAAAATAGTGCGATGCGCAAAATAGCGCGTTTGACAAACTGCACAAAACAGTGCGATGCGCAAAATAGCGGGAGTGTAAACAGCACAAAACAGTGCGATGTGTAAAATAGCGCGAGTGCAAACTGCACAAAACAGTGCGCTAGGCAAAATAACACGAGTGTAAACTGCACAAAACAGTGCGATGCGCAAAATAGCGCGAGTGTAAACTGCACAAAACAGTGCGATGCGCAAAATAGCGAGAGTGTAAACAGCACAAGACAGTGCGATGCGCAAAATAGCACAAGTGTAAACTACACAAAACGGCGCGATGCGCAAAATAGCGCGTTTGATAAACTGCACAAAACAGTGTGATGCGCAAAATAGCGCGTTTGATAAATTGCACAAAATAGTGCGATGCGCAAAATAGCGAGAGTGTAAACTGCACAAAACAGTGCGATGCGCAAAATAGCGCGAGTGTGAACTGCACAAAACAGTGCGCTGCGCTAAATAGCGCGGGTGTAATCTGCACAAAACAGTGCGATGCGCAAAATAGCGAGAGTGTAAACAGCACAAAACAGTGCGATGCGCAAAATAGCGCGAGTGTAAACTGTACAAAACAGTGCGATGCGCAAAATAGCGCATTTAATAAACTGCACAAAACAGTGCGATGCGCAAAATAGCGTGAGTGTGAACTGCACAAAACAGTGCGCTGCGCTAAATAGCGCGAGTGTAATCTGCACAAAATAGTGCGATGCGCAAAATAGCGCGAGTATAAACTGCATAAAAGAGTGCGATGCGCAAAATAGCGCGTTTGATAAACTGCACAAAACAGTGCGATGCGCAAAATAGCGAGAGTGTAAACAGCACAAAACAGTGCGATGCGCAAAATAGCGCGAGTGTAAACTGCACAAAACAGTGCGTTGGGCAAAATAGCACGAGTGTAAACTGCACAAAACAGTGCGATGCACAAAATAGCTCGTTTGGTAAACAACACAAAATAGTGCGATGCGCAAAATAGCGAGAGTGTGAACTGCACAAAACAGTGCGCCGCGCTAAATAGCGCGAGTGTAATCTGCACAACACAGTGCGATGCGCAAAATAGCACGAATGTAAACTGCACGAAACAGTGCGATGCTCAAAATAGCTCGTTTGGGAAACAGCACAAAACAGTGCGATGCACAAAATAGCGGGAGTGTAAACAGCACAAAACAGTGCGATGCGCAAAATAGCGCGAGTGTAAACGGCACAAAACAGTGCGCTGGGCAAAATAGCGCGTGTGAAAACTGCACAAAACAGTGCGCTGCGCAAAATAGCGCGAGTGTAAACTGCACAAAATAGTGCGATGCGCAAAATAGCGCGAGTGTAAACTGCACAAAACAGTGCGATGCGAAAATAGCACGTTTGATAAACAGCACAAAACAGTGCGATGTGCAAAATAGCGCTAGTGTAAACTGCGCAAACAGTGTGCTGCGCAAAATAGCGAGAGTTTAAATAGCACAAAACGGTGCGATGGGCAAAATAGCGCGATTGAAAACTGTACAAAACAGTGCGATGCCCAAAATAGCGCATTCGATAAACTGCACAAAACAGTGCGATGCGAAAAATAGCGGGAGTGTGAACAACACAAAACAGTGCGCTGCGCAAAATACCGCGAGTGTAAACTACACAAAACAGTGCGATGCGCAAAATAGCTCGTTTGGTAAACAGCACAAAACAGTGCGATGCGCAAAATAACGAGAGTGTAAACAGCACAAAATAGTGCGTTGCGCAAAATAGTACGAGTGTAAACTGCACAAAATAGTGCGATGAGCAGAATAGCGAGAGTCTAAACAGCACAAAACAGTGCGATGCGCAAAATAGCGCAAGTGCAAACTGCACAAAACAGTGCGATGCGCAAAATAGCGCGAGTGTAAACAGCGCAAGACTGTGCGATGCGCAAAATAGCACGACTGTAAACTGCACAAAACGGTGCGATGCGCAAAATAGCGCGTTTGATAAACTGCACAAAACAGTGCGATGCGCAAAATAGCGCGTTTCATAAACTGCACAAAACAGTGCGATGCGCAATATAGCGAGAGTGTAAACAGCACAAAACAGTGCGATGCGCCAAATAGCGCGAGTGTAAACTGCACAAAATATTGCGATGCGCAAAATAGCTCGTTTGGTAAACAGCACAAAACAATGCGATGCGCAAAATACCGAGAGTGTAAACAGCACAATACAGTCCGATGCGCAAAATAGTACTTGTGTAAACTGCACAAAACAGTGCGATGAGCAAAATAGCGAGAGTGTAAACCGCACAAAACAGTGCGATGCGCAAAATAGTGCGAGTGTAAACTGTAAAAAACAGTGCGATGCGCAAAATAGCGCATTTGATAAACTGCACAAAGCAGCGCGATGCGCAAAATAGCGCGAGTGTGAACTGCACAAAACAGTGCGCTGCGCTAAATAGCGCGAGTGTAATCTGCACAAAACAGTGCGATGCGCAAAATAGCGCGAGTGTAAACTGCACAAAACAGTGCGATGCGCAAAATAGCGCGTGCAAACTGCACAAAAGAGTGCGATGCGCAAAATAGCGAGAGTGTAAACCTCACAAAACAGTGCGATGCGCAAAATAGCGCGTTTGATAAACAGCACCAAACAGTGCGATGCGCAAAATAGCGAGATTGTAAACTGCACAAAACAGTGCGATGCGCAAAATAGCGCGAATGTAAATTGCACAAAACAGTGCGATGCTCAAAATAGCTCGTTTGGTAAACATCACAAAACAATGCGATGCACAAAATAGCGAGAGAGTAAACAGCAAAAAACAGTGCGATGCGCAAAATAATACGAGTGTAAACTGCACAAAACGGTGCGATACGCAAAATAGCGAGAGTATAAACAGCACAAAACAGTGCGGTGCGCAAAATAGCGCGAGTGTAATCTGCACAACACAGTGCGATGCGCAAAATAGCACGAATGTAAACTGCACAAAACAGTGCGATGCAGAAAATAGCTCGTTTGGGAAACAGAACAAAACAGTGCGATGCACAAAATAGCGAGAGTGTAAACAGCACAAAACAGTGCGATGCGCAAAATAGTACGAGTGTAAACTGCACAAAACAGTGCGATGCGCAAAATAGCAAGAGAGTAAACAGCACAAAACAGTGCGATGCGCAAAATAGCGCGAGTGTAAATTGCACAAAACAGTGCGCTGGGCAAAATAGCGCGTGTGTAAACTGCACAAAACAGTGCGATGCGTAAAATAGCGCGTTTGATAAACTGCACAAAACAGTGCGATGCGCAAAATAGCGGGAGTGTAAACAGCACAAAACAGTGCGATGCGCAAAATAGCGTGAGTGTAAACTGCACAAAACAGTGCGATGCGCAAAATAGCGAGAGTGTAAACAGCACAAGACAGTGCGATGCGCAAAATAGCACGAGTGTAAACTGCACAAAACGGCGCGATGCGCAAAATAGCGCGTTTGATAAACTGCACAAAACAGTGTGATGCGCAAAATAGCGCGTTTGATAAATTGCACAAAACAGTGCGATGCGCAAAATAGCGAGAGTGTAAACTGCACAAAACAGTGCGATGCGCAAAATAGCGCAAGTGTGAACTGCACAAAACAGTGCGCTGCGCTAAATAGCGCGGGTGTCATCTGCACAAAACAGTGCGATGCGCAAAATAGCGAGAGTGTAAACAGCACAAACCAGTGCGATGCGCAAAATAGCGCGAGTGTAAACTGTACAAAACAGTGCGATGCGCAAAATAGCGCATTTCATAAACTGCACAAAACAGTGCGATGCGCAAAATAGCGTGAGTTTGAACTGCACAAAACAGTGCGCTGCGCTAAATAGCGCGAGTGTAATCTGCACAAAATAGTGCGATGCGCAAAATAGCGCGAGTCTAAACTGCATAAAAGAGTGCGATGCGCAAAATAGCGCGTTTGATAAACTGCACAAAACAGTGCGATGCGCAAAATAGCGAGAGTGTAAACAGCACAAAACAGTGCGATGCGCACAATAGCGCGACTGTAAACTGCACAAAACAGTGCGTTGGGCAAAATAGCACGAGTGTAAACTGCACAAAACAGTGGGATGCACAAAATAGCTCGTTTGGTAAACAGCACAAAACAGTGCGATGCGCAAAATAGCGAGAGTGTGAACTGCACAAAACAGTGCGCTGCGCTAAATAGCGCGAGTGTAATCTGCACAACACAGTGCGATGCGCAAAATAGCACGAATGTAAACTGCACGAAACAGTGCGATGCTCAAAATAGCTCGTTTGGGAAACAGCACAAAACAGTGCGATGCACAAAATAGCGGGAGTGTAAACAGCACAAAACAGTGCGATGCGCAAAATAGTACGAGGGTAAACTGCTCAAAACAGTGCGATGCGCAAAATAGCGAGAGCGTAAACAGCACAAAACAGTGCGATGCGCAAAATAGCGCGAGTGTAAACGGCACAAAACAGTGCGCTGGGCAAAATAGCGCGTGTGAAAACTGCACAAAACAGTGCGCTGCGCAAAATAGCGCGAGTGTAAACTGCACAAAATAGTGCGATGCGCAAAATAGCGCGAGTGTAAACTGCACAAAACAGTGCGATGCGAAAATAGCACGTTTGATAAACAGCACAAAACAGTGCGATGTGCAAAATAGCGCTAGTGTAAACTGCGCAAACAGTGTGCTGCGCAAAATAGCGAGAGTGTAAATAGCACAAAACGGTGCGATGGGCAAAATAGCGCGATTGAAAACTGTACAAAACAGTGCGATGCCTAAAATAGCGCATTCGATAAACTGCACAAAACAGTGCGATGCGAAAAATAGCGCGAGTGTGAACAGCACAAAACAGTGCGCTGCGCAAAATACCGCGAGTGTAAACTACACAAAACAGTGCGATGCGCAAAATAGCTCGTTTGGTGAACCGCACAAAACAGTGCGATGCGCAAAATAACGAGAGTGTAAACAGCACAAAATAGTGCGTTGCGCAAAATAGTACGGGTGTAAACTGCACAAAATAGTGCGATGCGCAAAATAGCGAGAGTGTAAACAGCACAAAACAGTGCGATGCGCAAAATAGCGCGAGTGTAAACTGCACAAAACTGTGCGCTGCGCAAAATAGCGCGAGTGAAACTGCACAAAACAATGTGATGCGCAAAATAGCGCGTTTGATAAACTGCACAAAACCGTGCGATGCGCAAAATAGCGAGAGTCTAAACAGCACAAAACAGTGCGATGCGCAAAATAGCGCAAGTGCAAACTGCACAAAACAGTGCGATGCGCAAAATAGCGCGAGTGTAAACAGCGCAAGACTGTGCGATGCGCAAAATAGCACGACTGTAAACTGCACAAAACGGTGCGATGCGCAAAATAGCGCGTTTGATAAACTGCATAAAACAGTGCAATGCGCAAAATAGCGCGTTTCATAAACTGCACAAAACAGTGCGATGCGCAATATAGCGAGAGTGTAAACAGCACAAAACAGTGCGATGCGCCAAATAGCGCGAGTATAAACTGCACAAAATATTGCGATGCGCAAAATAGCTCGTTTGGTAAACAGCACAAAATAGTGCGATGCGCAAAATACCGAGAGTTTAAACAGCACAATACAGTGCGATGCGCAAAATAGTACTTGTGTAAACTGCACAAAACAGTGCGATGAGCAAAATAGCGAGAGTGTAAACTGCATAAAACAGTGCGATGCGCAAAATAGCGCGTTTGATAAACTGCACAAAATAGTGCGATGCGCAAAATAGCGAGTGTAAACAGCACAAAACAGTGCGATGCGCAAAATAGCGCGAGTGTAAACTGCACAAAACAGTGCGTTGGGCAAAATAGCACGAGTGTAAACTGCACAAAACAGTGCGATGCGCAAAATAACGCGAGTGTAAACTTCACAAAACAGTGCGATGCGCAAAATAGCGCGTTTGATAAACTGCACAAAACAGTGCGATGCGCAAAATAGCGAGAGTGTAAACTGCACAAAACCGTGCGATGCGCAAAATAGCGCGAATGAAAACTGCACAAAACAATGCGATGCTCAAAATAGCTCGTTTGGTAAACAGCACAAAACAGTGCGATGCGCAAAATAGCGAGAGTGTGAACTGCACAAAACAGTGCGCTGCGCTAAATAGCGCGAGTGTAATCTGCACAACACAGTGCGATGCGCAAAATAGCACGAATGTTAACTGCACGAAACAGTGCGATGCTCAAAATAGCTCGTTTGGGAAACAGCACAAAACAGTGCGATGCAAAAATTGCGGGAGTGTAAACAGCACAAAACAGTGCGCAGCGCAAAATAGTACGAGTGTAAACTGCACAAAACAGTGCGATGCGCAAAATAGCGAGAGCATAAACAGCACAAAACAGTGCGATGCGCAAAATAGCCCGTGTGAAAACTGCACAAAACAGTGCGCTGCGCAAAATAGCGCGAGTGTAAACTGCACAAAATAGTGCGATGCGCAAAATAGCGCGAGTGTAAACTGCACAAAACAGTGCGATGCGCAAAATAGCACGTTTGATAAACAGCACAAAACAGTGCGATGTGCAAAATAGCGCTAGTGTAAACTGCACAAACAGTGTGCTGCGCAAAATAGCGAGAGTGTAAATAGCACAAAACGGTGCGATGGGCAAAATAGCGCGATTGAAAACTGTACAAAACAGTGCGATGCCCAAAATAGTGCATTCGATAAACTGCACAAAACAGTGCGATGCGAAAAATAACGAGAGTGTGAACAGCACAAAATAGTGCGCTGCGGAAAATACCGCGAGTGTAAATTACACAAAACAGTGCGATGCGCAAAATAGCTCGTTTGGTAAACAGCACAAAACAGTGCGATGCGCAAAATAACGAGAGTGTAAACAGCACAAAATAGTGCGTTGCGCAAAATAGTACGAGTGTAAACTGCACAAAATAGTGCGATGCGCAAAATAGCGAGAGTGTAAACAGCACAAAACAGTGCGATGCGCAAAATAGCGCGAGTGTAAACTGCACAAAACTGTGCGCTGCGCAAAATAGCGCGAGTGAAACTGCACAAAACAATGTGATGCGCAAAATAGCGCGTTTGATAAACTGCACAAAACCGTGCGATGCGCAAAATAGCGCGAGTGTAAACTGCACAAAACTGTGCGCTGCGCAAAATAGCGCGAGTGAAACTGCACAAAACAATGTGATGCGCAAAATAGCGCGTTTGATAAACTGCACAAAACCGTGCGATGCGCAAAATAGCGAGAGTCTAAACAGCACAAAACAGTGCGATGCGCAAAATAGCGCAAGTGCAAACTGCACAAAACAGTGCGATGCGCAAAATAGCGCGAGTGTAAACAGCGCAAGACTGTGCGATGCGCAAAATAGCACGACTGTAAACTGCACAAAACGGTGCGATGCGCAAAATAGCGCGTTTGATAAACTGCATAAAACAGTGCAATGCGCAAAATAGCGCGTTTCATAAACTGCACAAAACAGTGCGATGCGCAATATAGCGAGAGTGTAAACAGCACAAAACAGTGCGATGCGCCAAATAGCGCGAGTATAAACTGCACAAAATATTGCGATGCGCAAAATAGCTCGTTTGGTAAACAGCACAAAATAGTGCGATGCGCAAAATACCGAGAGTTTAAACAGCACAATACAGTGCGATGCGCAAAATAGTACTTGTGTAAACTGCACAAAACAGTGCGATGAGCAAAATAGCGAGAGTGTAAACTGCATAAAACAGTGCGATGCGCAAAATAGCGCGTTTGATAAACTGCACAAAATAGTGCGATGCGCAAAATAGCGAGTGTAAACAGCACAAAACAGTGCGATGCGCAAAATAGCGCGAGTGTAAACTGCACAAAACAGTGCGTTGGGCAAAATAGCACGAGTGTAAACTGCACAAAACAGTGCGATGCGCAAAATAACGCGACTGTAAACTTCACAAAACAGTGCGATGCGCAAAATAGCGCGTTTGATAAACTGCACAAAACAGTGCGATGCGCAAAATAGCGAGAGTGTAAACTGCACAAAACCGTGCGATGCGCAAAATAGCGCGAATGAAAACTGCACAAAACAATGCGATGCTCAAAATAGCTCGTTTGGTAAACAGCACAAAACAGTGCGATGCGCAAAATAGCGAGAGTGTGAACTGCACAAAACAGTGCGCTGCGCTAAATAGCGCGAGTGTAATCTGCACAACACAGTGCGATGCGCAAAATAGCACGAATGTTAACTGCACGAAACAGTGCGATGCTCAAAATAGCTCGTTTGGGAAACAGCACAAAACAGTGCGATGCAAAAATTGCGGGAGTGTAAACAGCACAAAACAGTGCGCAGCGCAAAATAGTACGAGTGTAAACTGCACAAAACAGTGCGATGCGCAAAATAGCGAGAGCATAAACAGCACAAAACAGTGCGATGCGCAAAATAGCCCGTGTGAAAACTGCACAAAACAGTGCGCTGCGCAAAATAGCGCGAGTGTAAACTGCACAAAATAGTGCGATGCGCAAAATAGCGCGAGTGTAAACTGCACAAAACAGTGCGATGCGCAAAATAGCACGTTTGATAAACAGCACAAAACAGTGCGATGTGCAAAATAGCGCTAGTGTAAACTGCACAAACAGTGTGCTGCGCAAAATAGCGAGAGTGTAAATAGCACAAAACGGTGCGATGGGCAAAATAGCGCGATTGAAAACTGTACAAAACAGTGCGATGCCCAAAATAGTGCATTCGATAAACTGCACAAAACAGTGCGATGCGAAAAATAACGAGAGTGTGAACAGCACAAAATAGTGCGCTGCGGAAAATACCGCGAGTGTAAATTACACAAAACAGTGCGATGCGCAAAATAGCTCGTTTGGTAAACAGCACAAAACAGTGCGATGCGCAAAATAACGAGAGTGTAAACAGCACAAAATAGTGCGTTGCGCAAAATAGTACGAGTGTAAACTGCACAAAATAGTGCGATGCGCAAAATAGCGAGAGTGTAAACAGCACAAAACAGTGCGATGCGCAAAATAGCGCGAGTGTAAACTGCACAAAATAGTGCGCTGCGCAAAATAGCGCGAGTGAAACTGCACAAAACAATGCGATGCGCAAAATAGCGCGTTTGATAAACTGCACAAAACCGTGCGATGCGCAAAATAGCGAGAGTCTAAACAGCACAAAATAGTGCGATGCGCAAAATAGCGCAAGTGCAAACTGCACAAAACAGTGCGATGCGCAAAATAGCGCGAGTGTAAACAGCGCAAGACTGTGCGATGCGCAAAATAGCACGACTGTAAACTGCACAAAACGGTGCGATGCGCAAAATAGCGCGTTTGATAAACGGCACAAAACAGTGCGATGCGCAAAATAGCGCGTTTCATAAACTGCACAAAACAGTGCGATGCGCAAAATAGCGAGAGTGTAAACAGCACAAAACAGTGCGATGCGCCAAATAGCGCGAGTGTAAACTGCACAAAATATTGCGATGCGCAAAATAGCTCGTTTGGTAAACAGCACAAAACAGTGCGATGAGCAAAATACCGAGAGTGTAAACAGCACAATACAGTGCGATGCGCAAAATAGTACTTGTGTAAACTGCACAAAACAGTGCGATGAGCAAAATAGCGAGAGTGTAAACCGCACAAAACAGTGCGATGCGCAAAATAGCGCGAGTGTAAACTGTATAAAACAGTGCGATGCGCAAAATAGCGCATTTGATAAACTGCACAAAGCAGCGCGATGCGCAAAATAGCGCGAGTGTGAACTGCACAAAACAGTGCGCTGCGCTAAATAGCGCGAGTGTAATCTGCACAAAACAGTGCGATGCGCAAAATAGCGCGAGTGGAAACTGCACAAAACAGTGCGATGCGCAAAATAGCGCGTGCAAACTGCACAAAAGAGTGCGATGCGCAAAATAGCGAGAGTGTAAACCTCACAAAACAGTGCGATGCGCAAAATAGCGCGTTTGATAAACAGCACCAAACAGTGCGATGCGCAAAATAGCGAGAGTGTAAACTGCACAAAACAGTGCGATGCGCAAAATAGCGCGAATGTAAATTGCACAAAACAGTGCGATGCTCAAAATAGCTCGTTTGGTAAACATCACAAAACAGTGCGATGCACAAAATAGCGAGAGTGTAAACAGCACAAAACAGTGCGATGCGCAAAATAGTACGAGTGTAAACTGCACAAAACGGTGCGATGCGCAAAATAGCGAGAGTATAAACAGCACAAAACAGTGCGGTGCGCAAAATAGCGCGAGTGTAATCTGCACAACACAGTGCGATGCGCAAAATAGCACGAATGTAAACTGCACAAAACAGTGCGATGCAGAAAATAGCTCGTTTGGGAAACAGCACAAAACAGTGCGATGCACAATATAGCGAGAGTGTAAACAGCACAAAACAGTGCGATGCACAAAATAGTACGAGTGTAAACTGCACAAAACAGTGCGATGCGCAAAATAGCAAGAGAGTAAACAGCACAAAACAGTGCGATGCGCAAAATAGCGCGAGTGTAAATTGCACAAAACAGTGCGCTGGGCAAAATAGCGCGTGTGTAAACTGCACAAAACAGTGCGATGCGCAAAATAGCGCGTTTGATAAACTGCACAAAACAGTGCGATGCGCAAAATAGCGGGAGTGTAAACAGCACAAAACAGTGCGATGCGCAAAATAGCGCGAGTGCAAACTGCACAAAACAGCGCAAGTGTAAACTGCACAAAATAGTGCGATGCGCAAAATAGCGCGTTTGATAAACTGCACAAAACAGTGCGATGCGCAAAATAGCGGGAGTGTAAACAGCACAAAACAGTGCGATGCGTAAAATAGCGCGAGTGCAAACTGCACAAAACAGTGCGCTAGGCAAAATAACACGAGTGTAAACTGCACAAAACAGTGCGATGCGCAAAATAGCGCGAGTGTAAACTGCACAAAACAGTGCGATGCGCAAAATAGCGAGAGTGTAAACAGCACAAGACAGTGCGATGCGCAAAATAGCACGAGTGTAAACCGCACAAAACGGCGCGATGCGCAAAATAGCGCGTTTGATAAACTGCACAAAACAGTGTGATGCGCAAAATAGCGCGTTTGATAAATTGCACAAAATAGTGTGATGCGCAAAATAGCGAGAGTGTAAACTGCACAAAACAGTGCGATGCGCAAAATAGCGCGAGTGTGAACTGCACAAAACAGTGCGCTGCGCTAAATTGCGCGGGTGTAATCTGCACAAAACAGTGCGATGCGCAAAATAGCGAGAGTGTAAACAGCACAAAACAGTGCGATGCGCAAAATAGCGCGAGTGTAAACTGTACAAAACAGTGCGATGCGCAAAATAGCGCATTTCATAAACTGCACAAAACAGTGCGATGCGCAAAATAGCGTGAGTGTGAACTGCACAAAACAGTGCGCTGCGCTAAATAGCGCGAGTGTAATCTGCACAAAATAGTGCGATGCGCAAAATAGCGCGAGTATAAACTGCATAAAAGAGTGCGATGCGCAAAATAGCGCGTTTGATAAACTGCACAAAACAGTGCGATGCGCAAAATAGCGAGAGTGTAAACAGCACAAAACAGTGCGATGCGCAAAATAGCGCGAGTGTAAACTGCACAAAACAGTGCGTTGGGCAAAATAGCACGAGTGTAAACTGCACAAAACAGTGCGATGCACAAAATAGCTCGTTTGGTAAACAGCACAAAACAGTGCGATGCGCAAAATAGCGAGAGTGTGAACTGCACAAAACAGTGCGCTGCGCTAAATAGCGCGAGTGTAATCTGCACAACACAGTGCGATGCGCAAAATAGCACGAATGTAAACTGCACGAAACAGTGCGATGCTCAAAATAGCTCGTTTGGGAAACAGCACAAAACAGTGCGATGCACAAAATAGCGGGAGTGTAAACAGCACAAAACAGTGCGATGCGCAAAATAGTACGAGGGTAAACTGCACAAAACAGTGCGATGCGCAAAATAGCGAGAGCGTAAACAGCACAAAACAGTGCGATGCGCAAAATAGCGCGAGTGTAAACGGCACAAAACAGTGCGCTGGGCAAAATAGCGCGTGTGAAAACTGCACAAAACAGTGCGCTGCGCAAAATAGCGCGAGTGTAAACTGCACAAAATAGTGCGATGCGCAAAATAGCGCGAGTGTAAACTGCACAAAACAGTGCGATGCGAAAATAGCACGTTTGATAAACAGCACAAAACAGTGCGATGTGCAAAATAGCGCTAGTGTAAACTGCGCAAACAGTGTGCTGCGCAAAATAGCGAGAGTGTAAATAGCACAAAACGGTGCGATGGGCAAAATAGCGCGATTGAAAACTGTACAAAACAGTGCGATGCCCAAAATAGCGCATTCGATAAACTGCACAAAACAGTGCGATGCGAAAAATAGCGCGAGTGTGAACAGCACAAAACAGTGCGCTGCGCAAAATACCGCGAGTGTAAACTACACAAAACAGTGCGATGCGCAAAATAGCTCGTTTGGTAAACAGCACAAAACAGTGCGATGCGCAAAATAACGAGAGTGTAAACAGCACAAAATAGTGCGTTGCGCAAAATAGTACGAGTGTAAACTGCACAAAATAGTGCGATGCGCAAAATAGCGAGAGTGTAAACAGCACAAAACAGTGCGATGCGCAAAATAGCGCGAGTGTAAACTGCACAAAACTGTACGCTGCGCAAAATAGCGCGAGTGAAACTGCACAAAACAATGTGATGCGCAAAATAGCGCGTTTGATAAACTGCACAAAACCGTGCGATGCGCAAAATAGCGAGAGTCTAAACAGCACAAAACAGTGCGATGCGCAAAATAGCGCAAGTGCAAACTGCACAAAACAGTGCGATGCGCAAAATAGCGCGAGTGTAAACAGCGCAAGACTGTGCGATGCGCAAAATAGCACGACTGTAAACAGCACAAAACGGTGCGATGCGCAAAATAGCGCGTTTGATAAACTGCACAAAACAGTGCGATGCGCAAAATAGCGCGTTTCATAAACTGCACAAAACAGTGCGATGCGCAATATAGCGAGAGTGTAAACAGCACAAAACAGTGCGATGCGCCAAATAGCGCGAGTGTAAACTGCACAAAATATTGCGATGCGCAAAATAGCTCGTTTGGTAAACAGCACAAAACAGTGCGATGCGCAAAATACCGAGTGTGTAAACAGCACAATACAGTGCGATGCGCAAAATAGTACTTGTGTAAACTACACAAAACAGTGCGATGGGCAAAATAGCGAGAGTGTAAACCGCACAAAACAGTGCGATGCGCAAAATAGTGCGAGTGTAAACTGTATAAAACAGTGCGATGCGCAAAATAGCGCATTTGATAAACTGCACAAAGCAGCGCGATGCGCAAAATCGCGCGAGTGTGAACTGCACAAAACAGTGCGCTGCGCTAAATAGCGCGAGTGTAATCTGCACAACACAGTGCGATGCGCAAAATAGCGCGAGTGTAAACTGCACAAAACAGTGCGATGCGCAAAATAGCGCGTGCAAACTGCACAAAAGAGTGCGATGCGCAAAATAGCGAGAGTGTAAACCTCACAAAACAGTGCGATGCGCAAAATAGCGCGTTTGATAAACAGCACCAAACAGTGCGATGCGCAAAATAGCGAGAGTGTAAACTGCACAAAACAGTGCGATGCGCAAAATAGCGCGAATGTAAATTGCACAAAACAGTGCGATGCTCAAAATAGCTCGTTTGGTAACATCACAAAACAGTGCGATGCACAAAATAGCGAGAGTGTAAACAGCACAAAACAGTGCGATGCGCAAAATAATACGAGTGTAAACTGCACAAAACGGTGCGATGCGCAAAATAGCGAGAGTATAAACAGCACAAAACAGTGCGGTGCGCAAAATAGCGCGAGTGTAATCTGCACAACACAGTGCGATGCGCAAAATAGCACGAATGTAAACTGCACAAAACAGTGCGATGCAGAAAATAGCTCGTTTGGGAAACAGAACAAAACAGTGCGATGCACAAAATAGCGAGAGTGTAAACAGCACAAAACAGTGCGATGCGCAAAATAGTACGAGTGTAAACTGCACAAAATAGTGCGATGCGCAAAATAGCAAGAGAGCAAACAGCACAAAACAGTGCGATGCGCAAAATAGCGCGAGTGTAAATTGCACAAAACAGTGCGCTGGGCAAAATAGCGCGTGTGTAAACTGCACAAAACAGTGCGATGCGCAAAATAGCGCGTTTGATAAACTGCACAAAACAGTGCGATGCGCAAAATAGCGGGAGTGTAAACAGCACAAAACAGTGCGATGCGCCAAATAGCGTGAGTGTAAACTGCACAAAACAGTGCGATGCGCAAAATAGCGAGAGTGTAAACAGCACAAGACAGTGCGATGCGCAAAATAGCACGAGTGTAAACTGCACAAAACGGCGCGATGCGCAAAATAGCGCGTTTGATAAACTGCACAAAACAGTGTGATGCGCAAAATAGCGCGTTTGATAAATTGCACAAAACAGTGCGATGCGCAAAATAGCGAGAGTGTAAACTGCACAAAACAGTGCGATGCGCAAAATAGCGCAAGTGTGAACTGCACAAAACAGTGCGCTGCGCTAAATAGCGCGGGTGTAATCTGCACAAAACAGTGCGATGCGCAAAATAGCGAGAGTGTAAACAGCACAAAACAGTGCGATGCGCAAAATAGCGCGAGTGTAAACTGTACAAAACAGTGCGATGCGCAAAATAGCGCATTTCATAAACTGCACAAAACAGTGCGATGCGCAAAATAGCGTGAGTGTGAACTGCACAAAACAGTGCGCTGCGCTAAATAGCGCGAGTGTAATCTGCACAAACTAGTGCGATGCGCAAAATAGCGCGAGTCTAAACTGCATAAAAGAGTGCGATGCGCAAAATAGCGCGTTTGATAAACTGCACAAAACAGTGCGATGCGCAAAATAGCGAGAGTGTAAACAGCACAAAACAGTGCGATGCGCAAAATAGCGCGACTGTAAACTGCACAAAACAGTGCGTTGGGCAAAATAGCACGAGTGTAAACTGCACAAAACAGTGCGATGGGCAAAATAGCGAGAGTGTAAACCGCACAAAACAGTGCGATGCGCAAAATAGTGCGAGTGTAAACTGTATAAAACCGTGCGATGCGCAAAATAGCGCATTTGATAAACTGCACAAAGCAGCGCGATGCGCAAAATAGCGCGAGTGTGAACTGCACAAAACAGTGCGCTGCGCTAAATAGCGCGAGTGTAATCTGCACAAAACAGTGCGATGCGCAAAATAGCGCGAGTGTAAACTGCACAAAACAGTGCGATGCGCAAAATAGCGCGTGCAAACTGCACAAAAGAGTGCGATGCGCAAAATAGCGAGAGTGTAAACCTCACAAAACAGTGCGATGCGCAAAATAGCGCGTTTGATAAACAGCACCAAACAGTGCGATGCGCAAAATAGCGAGAGTGTAAACTGCACAAAACAGTGCGATGCGCAAAATAGCGCGAATGTAAATTGCACAAAACAGTGCGATGCTCAAAATAGCTCGTTTGGTAAACATCACAAAACAGTGCGATGCACAAAATAGCGAGAGTGTAAACAGCACAAAACAGTGCGATGCGCAAAATAATACGAGTGTAAACTGCACAAAACGGTGCGATGCGCAAAATAGCGAGAGTATAAACAGCACAAAACAGTGCGGTGCGCAAAATAGCGCGAGTGTAATCTGCACAACACAGTGCGATGCGCAAAATAGCACGAATGTAAACTGCACAAAACAGTGCGATGCAGAAAATAGCTCGTTTGGGAAACAGAACAAAACAGTGCGATGCACAAAATAGCGAGAGTGTAAACAGCACAAAACAGTGCGATGCGCAAAATAGTACGAGTGTAAACTGCACAAAACAGTGCGATGCGCAAAATAGCAAGAGAGTAAACAGCACAAAACAGTGCGATGCGCAAAATAGCGCGAGTGTAAATTGCACAAAACAGTGCGCTGGGCAAAATAGCGCGTGTGTAAACTGCACAAAACAGTGCGATGCGCAAAATAGCGCGTTTGATAAACTGCACAAAACAGTGCGATGCGCAAAATAGCGGGAGTGTAAACAGCACAAAACAGTGCGATGCGCAAAATAGCGTGAGTGTAAACTGCACAAAACAGTGCGATGCGCAAAATAGCGAGAGTGTAAACAGCACAAGACAGTGCGATGCGCAAAATAGCACGAGTGTAAACTGCACAAAACGGCGCGATGCGCAAAATAGCGCGTTTGATAAACTGCACAAAACAGTGTGATGCGCAAAATAGCGCGTTTGATAAATTGCACAAAACAGTGCGATGCGCAAAATAGCGAGAGTGTAAACTGCACAAAACAGTGCGATGCGCAAAATAGCGCAAGTGTGAACTGCACAAAACAGTGCGCTGCGCTAAATAGCGCGGGTGTAATCTGCACAAAACAGTGTGATGCGCAAAATAGCGAGAGTGTAAACAGCACAAAACAGTGCGATGCGCAAAATAGCGCGAGTGTAAACTGCACAAAACAGTGCGATGCGCAAAATAGCGCATTTCATAAACTGCACAAAACAGTGCGATGCGCAAAATAGCGTGAGTGTGAACTGCACAAAACAGTGCGCTGCGCTAAATAGCGCGAGTGTAATCTGCACAAACTAGTGCGATGCGCAAAATAGCGCGAGTCTAAACTGCATAAAAGAGTGCGATGCGCAAAATAGCGAGAGTGTAAACAGCACAAAACAGTGCGATGCGCAAAATAGCGCGACTGTAAACTGCACAAAACAGTGCGTTGGGCAAAATAGCACGAGTGTAAACTGCACAAAACAGTGCGATGGGCAAAATAGCGAGAGTGTAAACCGCACAAAACAGTGCGATGCGCAAAATAGTGCGAGTGTAAACTGTATAAAACAGTGCGATGCGCAAAATAGCGCATTTGATAAACTGCACAAAGCAGCGCGATGCGCAAAATAGCGCGAGTGTGAACTGCACAAAACAGTGCGCTGCGCTAAATAGCGCGAGTGTAATCTGCACAAAACAGTGCGATGCGCAAAATAGCGCGAGTGTAAACTGCACAAAACAGTGCGATGCGCAAAATAGCGCGTGCAAACTGCACAAAAGAGTGCGATGCGCAAAATAGCGAGAGTGTAAACCTCACAAAACAGTGCGATGCGCAAAATAGCGCGTTTGATAAACAGCACCAAACAGTGCGATGCGCAAAATAGCGAGAGTGTAAACTGCACAAAACAGTGCGATGCGCAAAATAGCGCGAATGTAAATTGCACAAAACAGTGCGATGCTCAAAATAGCTCGTTTGGTAAACATCACAAAACAGTGCGATGCACAAAATAGCGAGAGTGTAAACAGCACAAAACAGTGCGATGCGCAAAATAATACGAGTGTAAACTGCACAAAACGGTGCGATGCGCAAAATAGCGAGAGTATAAACAGCACAAAACAGTGCGGTGCGCAAAATAGCGCGAGTGTAATCTGCACAACACAGTGCGATGCGCAAAATAGCACGAATGTAAACTGCACAAAACAGTGCGATGCAGAAAATAGCTCGTTTGGGAAACAGAACAAAACAGTGCGATGCACAAAATAGCGAGAGTGTAAACAGCACAAAACAGTGCGATGCGCAAAATAGTACGAGTGTAAACTGCACAAAACAGTGCGATGCGCAAAATAGCAAGAGAGTAAACAGCACAAAACAGTGCGATGCGCAAAATAGCGCGAGTGTAAATTGCACAAAACAGTGCGCTGGGCAAAATAGCGCGTGTGTAAACTGCACAAAACAGTGCGATGCGCAAAATAGCGCGTTTGATAAACTGCACAAAACAGTGCGATGCGCAAAATAGCGGGAGTGTAAACAGCACAAAACAGTGCGATGCGCAAAATAGCGTGAGTGTAAACTGCACAAAACAGTGCGATGCGCAAAATAGCGAGAGTGTAAACAGCACAAGACAGTGCGATGCGCAAAATAGCACGAGTGTAAACTGCACAAAACGGCGCGATGCGCAAAATAGCGCGTTTGATAAACTGCACAAAACAGTGTGATGCGCAAAATAGCGCGTTTGATAAATTGCACAAAACAGTGCGATGCGCAAAATAGCGAGAGTGTAAACTGCACAAAACAGTGCGATGCGCAAAATAGCGCAAGTGTGAACTGCACAAAACAGTGCGCTGCGCTAAATAGCGCGGGTGTAATCTGCACAAAACAGTGCGATGCGCAAAATAGCGAGAGTGTAAACAGCACAAAACAGTGCGATGCGCAAAATAGCGCGAGTGTAAACTATACAAAACAGTGCGATGCGCAAAATAGCGCATTTCATAAACTGCACAAAACAGTGCGATGCGCAAAATAGCGTGATTGTGAACTGCACAAAACAGTGCGCTGCGCTAAATAGCGCGAGTGTAATCTGCACAAAATAGTGCGATGCGCAAAATAGCGCGAGTCTAAACTGCATAAAAGAGTGCGATGCGCAAAATAGCGCGTTTGATAAACTGCACAAAACAGTGCGATGCGGAAAATAGCGAGAGTGTAAACAGCACAAAACAGTGCGATGCGCAAAATAGCGCGACTGTAAACTGCACAAAACAGTGCGTTGGGCAAAATAGCACGAGTGTAAACTGCACAAAACAGTGCGATGGGCAAAATAGCGAGAGTGTAAACCGCACAAAACAGTGCGATGCGCAAAATAGTGCGAGTGTAAACTGTATAAAACAGTGCGATGCGCAAAATAGCGCATTTGATAAACTGCACAAAGCAGCGCGATGCGCAAAATAGCGCGAGTGTGAACTGCACAAAACAGTGCGCTGCGCTAAATAGCGCGAGTGTAATCTGCACAAAACAGTGCGATGCGCAAAATAGCGCGAGTGTAAACTGCACAAAACAGTGCGATGCGCAAAATAGCGCGTGCAAACTGCACAAAAGAGTGCGATGCGCAAAATAGCGAGAGTGTAAACCTCACAAAACAGTGCGATGCGCAAAATAGCGCGTTTGATAAACAGCACCAAACAGTGCGATGCGCAAAATAGCGAGAGTGTAAACTGCACAAAACAGTGCGATGCGCAAAATAGCGCGAATGTAAATTGCACAAAACAGTGCGATGCTCAAAATAGCTCGTTTGGTAAACATCACAAAACAGTGCGATGCACAAAATAGCGAGAGTGTAAACAGCACGAAACAGTGCGATGCGCAAAATAATACGAGTGTAAACTGCACAAAACGGTGCGATGCGCAAAATAGCGAGAGTATAAACAGCACAAAACAGTGCGGTGCGCAAAATAGCGCGAGTGTAATCTGCACAACACAGTGCGATGCGCAAAATAGCACGAATGTAAACTGCACAAAACAGTGCGATGCAGAAAATAGCTCGTTTGGGAAACAGAACAAAACAGTGCGATGCACAAAATAGCGAGAGTGTAAACAGCACAAAACAGTGCGATGCGCAAAATAGTACGAGTGTAAACTGCACAAAACAGTGCGATGCGCAAAATAGCAAGAGAGTAAACAGCACAAAACAGTGCGATGCGCAAAATAGCGCGAGTGTAAATTGCACAAAACAGTGCGCTGGGCAAAATAGCGCGTGTGTAAACTGCACAAAACAGTGCGATTCGCAAAATAGCGCGTTTGATAAACTGCACAAAACAGTGCGATGCGCAAAATAGCGGGAGTGTAAACAGCACAAAACAGTGCGATGCGCAAAATAGCGTGAGTGTAAACTGCACAAAACAGTGCGATGCGCAAAATAGCGAGAGTGTAAACAGCACAAGACAGTGCGATGCGCAAAATAGCACGAGTGTAAACTGCACAAAACGGCGCGATGCGCAAAATAGCGCGTTTGATAAACTGCACAAAACAGTGTGATGCGCAAAATAGCGCGTTTGATAAATTCCACAAAACAGTGCGATGCGCAAAATAGCGAGAGTGTAAACTGCACAAAACAGTGCGATGCGCAAAATAGCGCAAGTGTGAACTGCACAAAACAGTGCGCTGCGCTAAATAGCGCGGGTGTAATCTGCACAAAACAGTGCGATGCGCAAAATAGCGAGAGTGTAAACAGCACAAAACAGTGCGATGCGCAAAATAGCGCGAGTGTAAACTATACAAAACAGTGCGATGCGCAAAATAGCGCATTTCATAAACTGCACAAAACAGTGCGATGCGCAAAATAGCGTGAGTGTGAACTGCACAAAACAGTGCGCTGCGCTAAATAGCGCGAGTGTAATCTGCACAAAATAGTGCGATGCGCAAAATAGCGCGAGTCTAAACTGCATAAAAGAGTGCGATGCGCAAAATAGCGCGTTTGATAAACTGCAGAAAACAGTGCGATGCGCAAAATAGCGAGAGTGTAAACAGCACAAAACAGTGCGATGCGCAAAATAGCGCGACTGTAAACTGCACAAAACAGTGCGTTGGGCAAAATAGCACGAGTGTAAACTGCACAAAACAGTGCGATGGGCAAAATAGCGAGAGTGTAAACCGCACAAAACAGTGCGATGCGCAAAATAGTGCGAGTGTAAACTGTATAAAACAGTGCGATGCGCAAAATAGCGCATTTGATAAACTGCACAAAGCAGCGCGATGCGCAAAATAGCGAGAGTGTAAACCTCACAAAACAGTGCGATGCGCAAAATAGCGCGTTTGATAAACAGCACCAAACAGTGCGATGCGCAAAATAGCGAGAGTGTAAACTGCACAAAACAGTGCGATGCGCAAAATAGCGCGAATGTAAATTGCACAAAACAGTGCGATGCTCAAAATAGCTCGTTTGGTAAACATCACAAAACAGTGCGATGCACAAAATAGCGAGAGTGTAAACAGCACAAAACAGTGCGATGCGCAAAATAATACGAGTGTAAACTGCACAAAACGGTGCGATGCGCAAAATAGCGAGAGTATAAACAGCACAAAACAGTGCGGTGCGCAAAATAGCGCGAGTGTAATCTGCACAACACAGTGCGATGCGCAAAATAGCACGAATGTAAACTGCACAAAACAGTGCGATGCAGAAAATAGCTCGTTTGGGAAACAGAACAAAACAGTGCGATGCACAAAATAGCGAGAGTGTAAACAGCACAAAACAGTGCGATGCGCAAAATAGTACGAGTGTAAACTGCACAAAACAGTGCGATGCGCAAAATAGCAAGAGAGTAAACAGCACAAAACAGTGCGATGCGCAAAATAGCGCGAGTGTAAATTGCACAAAACAGTGCGCTGGGCAAAATAGCGCGTGTGTAAACTGCACAAAACAGTGCGATGCGCAAAATAGCGCGTTTGATAAACTGCACAAAACAGTGCGATGCGCAAAATAGCGGGAGTGTAAACAGCACAAAACAGTGCGATGCGCAAAATAGCGTGAGTGTAAACTGCACAAAACAGTGCGATGCGCAAAATAGCGAGAGTGTAAACAGCACAAGACAGTGCGATGCGCAAAATAGCACGAGTGTAAACTGCACAAAACGGCGTGATGCGCAAAATAGCGCGTTTGATAAACTGCACAAAACAGTGTGATGCGCAAAATAGCGCGTTTGATAAATTGCACAAAACAGTGCGATGCGCAAAATAGCGAGAGTGTAAACTGCACAAAACAGTGCGATGCGCAAAATAGCGCAAGTGTGAACTGCACAAAACAGTGCGCTGCGCTAAATAGCGCGGGTGTAATCTGCACAAAACAGTGCGATGCGCAAAATAGCGAGAGTGTAAACAGCACAAAACAGTGCGATGCGCAAAATAGCGCGAGTGTAAACTGTACAAAACAGTGCGATGCGCAAAATAGCGCATTTCATAAACTGCACAAAACAGTGCGATGCGCAAAATAGCGTGAGTGTGAACTGCACAAAACAGTGCGCTGCGCTAAATAGCGCGAGTGTAATCTGCACAAAATAGTGCGATGCGCAAAATAGCGCGAGTCTAAACTGCATAAAAGAGTGCGATGCGCAAAATAGCGCGTTTGATAAACTGCAGAAAACAGTGCGATGCGCAAAATAGCGAGAGTGTAAACAGCACAAAACAGTGCGATGCGCAAAATAGCGCGACTGTAAACTGCACAAAACAGTGCGTTGGGTAAAATAGCACGAGTGTAAACTGCACAAAACAGTGCGATGGGCAAAATAGCGAGAGTGTAAACCGCACAAAATAGTGCGAGTGTAAACTGTATAAAACAGTGCGATGCGCAAAATAGCGCATTTGATAAACTGCACAAAGCAGCGCGATGCGCAAAATAGCGCGAGTGTGAACTGCACAAAACAGTGCGCTGCGCTAAATAGCGCGAGTGTAATCTGCACAAAACAGTGCGATGCGCAAAATAGCGCGAGTGTAAACTGCACAAAACAGTGCGATGCGCAAAATAGCGCGTGCAAACTGCACAAAAGAGTGCGATGCGCAAAATAGCGCGTTTGATAAACAGCACCAAACAGTGCGATGCGCAAAATAGCGAGAGTGTAAACTGCACAAAACAGTGCGATGCGCAAAATAGAGCGAATGTAAATTGCACAAAACAGTGCGATGCTCAAAATAGCTCGTTTGGTAAACATCACAAAACAGTGCGATGCACAAAATAGCGAGAGCGTAAACAGCACAAAACAGTGCGATGCGCAAAATAATACGAGTGTAAACTGCACAAAACGGTGCGATGCGCAAAATAGCGAGAGTATAAACAGCACAAAACAGTGCGGTGCGCAAAATAGCGCGAGTGTAATCTGCACAACACAGTGCGATGCGCAAAATAGCACGAATGTAAACTGCACAAAACAGTGCGATGCAGAAAATAGCTCGTTTGGGAAACAGAACAAAACAGTGCGATGCACAAAATAGCGTGAGTGTAAACAGCACAAAACAGTGCGATGCGCAAAATAGTACGAGTGTAAACTGCACAAAACAGTGCGATGCGCAAAATAGCAAGAGAGTAAACAGCACAAAACAGTGCGATGCGCAAAATAGCGCGAGTGTAAATTGCACAAAACAGTGCGCTGGGCAAAATAGCGCGTGTGTAAACTGCACAAAACAGTGCGATGCGCAAAATAGCGCGTTTGATAAACTGCACAAAACAGTGCGATGCGCAAAATAGCGGGAGTGTAAACAGCACAAAACAGTGCGATGCGCAAAATAGCGTGAGTGTAAACTGCACAAAACAGTGCGATGCGCAAAATAGCGAGAGTGTAAACAGCACAAGACAGTGCGATGCGCAAAATAGCACGAGTGTAAACTGCACAAAACGGCGCGATGCGCAAAATAGCGCGTTTGATAAACTGCACAAAACAGTGTGATGCGCAAAATAGCGCGTTTGATAAATTGCACAAAACAGTGCGATGCGCAAAATAGCGAGAGTGTGAACTGCACAAAACAGTGCGATGCGCAAAATAGCGCAAGTGTGAACTGCACAAAATAGTGCGCTGCGCTAAATAGCGCGGGTGTAATCTGCACAAAACAGTGCGATGCGCAAAATAGCGAGAGTGTAAACAGCACAAAACAGTGCGATGCGCAAAATAGCGCGAGTGTAAACTGTACAAAACAGTGCGATGCGCAAAATAGCGCATTTCATAAACTGCACAAAACAGTGCGATGCGCAAAATAGCGTGAGTGTGAACTGCACAAAACAGTGCGCTGCGCTAAATAGCGCGAGTGTAATCTGCACAAAATAGTGCGATGCGCAAAATAGCGCGAGTCTAAACTGCATAAAAGAGTGCGATGCGCAAAATAGCGCATTTGATAAACTGCACAAAACAGTGCGATGCGCAAAATAGCGAGAGTGTAAACAGCACAAAACAGTGCGATGCGCAAAATAGCGCGACTGTAAATTGCACAAAACAGTGCGTTGGGCAAAATAGCACGAGTATAAACTGCACAAAACAGTGCGATGGGCAAAATAGCGAGAGTGTAAACCGCACAAAATAGTGCGAGTGTAAACTGTATAAAACAGTGCGATGCGCAAAATAGCGCATTTGATAAACTGCACAAAGCAGCGCGATGCGCAAAATAGCGCGAGTGTGAACTGCACAAAACAGTGCGCTGCGCTAAATAGCGCGAGTGTAATCTGCACAAAACAGTGCGATGCGCAAAATAGCGCGAGTGTAAACTGCACAAAACAGTGCGATGCGCAAAATAGCGCGTGCAAACTGCACAAAAGAGTGCGATGCGCAAAATAGCACGTTTGATAAACAGCACCAAACAGTGCGATGCGCAAAATAGCGAGAGTGTAAACTGCACAAAACAGTGCGATGCGCAAAATAGAGCGAATGTAAATTGCACAAAACAGTGCGATGCTCAAAATAGCTCGTTTGGTAAACATCACAAAACAGTGCGATGCACAAAATAGCGAGAGCGTAAACAACACAAAACAGTGCGATGCGCAAAATAATACGAGTGTAAACTGCACAAAACGGTGCGATGCGCAAAATAGCGAGAGTATAAACAGCACAAAACAGTGCGGTGCGCAAAATAGCGCGAGTGTAATCTGCACAACACAGTGCGATGCGCAAAATAGCACGAATGTAAACTGCACAAAACAGTGCGATGCAGAAAATAGCTCGTTTGGGAAACAGAACAAAACAGTGCGATGCACAAAATAGCGTGAGTGTAAACAGCACAAAACAGTGCGATGCGCAAAATAGTACGAGTGTAAACTGCACAAAACAGTGCGATGCGCAAAATAGCAAGAGAGTAAACAGCACAAAACAGTGCGATGCGCAAAATAGCGCGAGTGTAAATTGCACAAAACAGTGCGCTGGGCAAAATAGCGCGTGTGTAAACTGCACAAAACAGTGCGATGCGCAAAATAGCGCGTTTGATAAACTGCACAAAACAGTGCGATGCGCAAAATAGCGGGAGTGTAAACAGCACAAAACAGTGCGATGCGCAAAATAGCGTGAGTGTAAACTGCACAAAACAGTGCGATGCGCAAAATAGCGAGAGTGTAAACAGCACAAGACAGTGCGATGCGCAAAATAGCACGAGTGTAAACTGCACAAAACGGCGCGATGCGCAAAATAGCGCGTTTGATAAACTGCACAAAACAGTGTGATGCGCAAAATAGCGCGTTTGATAAATTGCACAAAACAGTGCGATGCGCAAAATAGCGAGAGTGTGAACTGCACAAAACAGTGCGATGCGCAAAATAGCGCAAGTGTGAACTGCACAAAATAGTGCGCTGCGCTAAATAGCGCGGGTGTAATCTGCACAAAACAGTGCGATGCGCAAAATAGCGAGAGTGTAAACAGCACAAAACAGTGCGATGCGCAAAATAGCGCGAGTGTAAACTGTACAAAACAGTGCGATGCGCAAAATAGCGCATTTCATAAACTGCACAAAACAGTGCGATGCGCAAAATAGCGTGAGTGTGAACTGCACAAAACAGTGCGCTGCGCTAAATAGCGCGAGTGTAATCTGCACAAAATAGTGCGATGCGCAAAATAGCGCGAGTCTAAACTGCATAAAAGAGTGCGATGCGCAAAATAGCGCGTTTGATAAACTGCACAAAACAGTGCGATGCGCAAAATAGCGAGAGTGTAAACAGCACAAAACAGTGCGATGCGCAAAATAGCGCGACTGTAAATTGCACAAAACAGTGCGTTGGGCAAAATAGCACGAGTGTAAACTGCACAAAACAGTGCGATGCACAAAATAGCTCGTTTGGTAAACAGCACAAAACAGTGCGATGCGCAAAATAGCGAGAGTGTGAACTGCACAAAACAGTGCGCTGCGCTAAATAGCGCGAGTGTAATCTGCACAACACAGTGCGATGCGCAAAATAGCACGAATGTAAACTGCACGAAACAGTGCGATGCTCAAAATAGCTCGTTTGGGAAACAGCACAAAACAGTGCGATGCACAAAATAGCGGGAGTGTAAACAGCACAAAACAGTGCGATGCGCAAAATAGTACGAGGGTAAACTGCACAAAACAGTGCGATGCGCAAAATAGCGAGAGCGTAAACAGCACAAAACAGTGCGATGCGCAAAATAGCGCGAGTGTAAACGGCACAAAACAGTGCGCTGGGCAAAATAGCGCGTGTGAAAACTGCACAAAACAGTGCGCTGCGCAAAATAGCGCGAGTGTAAACTGCACAAAATAGTGCGATGCGCAAAATAGCGCGAGTGTAAACTGCACAAAACAGTGCGATGCGAAAATAGCACGTTTGATAAACAGCACAAAACAGTGCGATGTGCAAAATAGCGCTAGTGTAAACTGCGCAAACAGTGTGCTGCGCAAAATAGCGAGAGTGTAAATAGCACAAAACGGTGCGATGGGCAAAATAGCGCGATTGAAAACTGTACAAAACAGTGCGATGCCCAAAATAGCGCATTCGATAAAATGCACAAAACAGTGTGATGCGAAAAATAGCGCGAGTGTGAACAGCACAAAACAGTGCGCTGCGCAAAATACCGCGAGTGTAAACTACACAAAACAGTGCGATGCGCAAAATAGCTCGTTTGGTAAACAGCACAAAACAGCGCGATGCGCAAAATAACGAGAGTGTAAACAGCACAAAATAGTGCGTTGCGCAAAATAGTACGAGTGTAAACTGCACAAAATAGTGCGATGCGCAAAATAGCGAGAGTGTAAACAGCACAAAACAGTGCGATGCGCAAAATAGCGCGAGTGTAAACTGCACAAAACTGTGCGCTGCGCAAAATAGCGCGAGTGAAACTGCACAAAACAATGTGATGCGCAAAATAGCGCGTTTGATAAACTGCACAAAACCGTGCGATGCGCAAAATAGCGAGAGTCTAAACAGCACAAAACAGGGCGATGCGCAAAATAGCGCAAGTGCAAACTGCACAAAACAGTGCGATGCGCAAAATAGCGCGAGTGTAAACAGCGCAAGACTGTGCGATGCGCAAAATAGCACGACTGTAAACTGCACAAAACGGTGCGATGCGCAAAATAGCGCGTTTGATAAACTGCATAAAACAGTGCAATGCGAAAAATAGCGCGTTTCATAAACTGCACAAAACAGTGCGATGCGCAATATAGCGAGAGTGTAAACAGCACAAAACAGTGTGATGCGCCAAATAGCGCGAGTGTAAACTGCACAAAATATTGCGATGCGCAAAATAGCTCGTTTGGTAAACAGCACAAAACAGTGCGATGCGCAAAATACCGAGAGTTTAAACAGCACAATACAGTGCGATGCGCAAAATAGTACTTGTGTAAACTGCACAAAACAGTGCGATGAGCAAAATAGCGAGAGTGTAAACCGCACAAAACAGTGCGATGCGCAAAATAGTGCGAGTGTAAACTGTATAAAACAGTGCGATGCGCAAAATAGCGCATTTGATAAACTGCACAAAGCAGCGCGATGCGCAAAATAGCGCGAGTGTGAACTGCACAAAACAGTGCGCTGCGCTAAATAGCGCGAATGTAATCTGCACAAAACAGTGCGATGCGCAAAATAGCGCGTGCAAACTGCCCAAAAGAGTGCGATGCGCAAAATAGCGCGAGTGTAAACCTCACAAAACAGTGCGATGCGCAAAATTGCGCGTTTGATAAACAGCACCAAACAGTGCGATGCGCAAAATAGCGAGAGTGTAAACTGCACAAAACAGTGCGATGCGCAAAATAGCGCGAATGTAAATTGCACAAAACAGTGCGATGCTCAAAATAGCTCGTTTGGTAAACATCACAAAACAGTGCGATGCACAAAATAGCGAGAGTGTAAACAGCACAAAACAGTGCGATGCGCAAAATAATACGAGTGTAAACTGCACAAAACGGTGCGATGCGCAAAATAGCGAGAATATAAACAGCACAAAATAGTGCGGTGCGCAAAATAGCGCGAGTGTAATCTGCACAACACAGTGCGATGCGTAAAATAGCACGAATGTAAACTGCACAAAATAGTGCGATGCACAAAATAGCTCGTTTGGGAAACAGCACAAAACAGTGCGATGCACAAAATAGCGAGAGTGTAAACAGCACAAAACAGTGCGATGCGCAAAATAGTACGAGTGTAAACTGCACAAAACAGTGCGATGCGCAAAATAGCGCGTTTGATAAACTGCACAAAACAGTGCGATGCGCAAAATAGCGGGAGTGTAAACAGCACAAAACAGTGCGATGCGCAAAATAGCGCGAGTGCAAACTGCACAAAACAGCGCAAGTGTAAACTGCACAAAACAGTGCGATGCGCAAAATAGCGCGTTTGATAAACTGCACAAAACACTGCGATGCGCAAAATAGCGGGAGTGTAAACAGCACAAAACAGTGCGATGCGCAAAATAGCGCGAGTGCAAACTGCACAAAACAGTGCGCTAGGCAAAATAAGACGAGTGTAAACTGCACAAAACAGTGCGATGCGCAAAATAGCGCGAGTGTAAACTGCACAAAACAGTGCGATGCGCAAAATAGCGAGAGTGTAAACAGCACAAGACAGCGCGATGCGCAAAATAGCACGAGTGTAAACTGCACAAAACGACGCGATGCGCAAAATAGCGCGTTTGATAAACTGCACAAAACAGTGTGATGCGCAAAATAGCGCGTTTGATAAATTGCACAAAACAGTGCGATGCGCAAAATAGCGAGAGTGTAAACTGCACAAAACAGTGCGATGCGCAAAATAGCGCGAGTGTGAACTGCACAAAACAGTGCGCTGCGCTAAATAACGCGAGTGTAATCTGCACAAAACAGTGCGATGCGCAAAATAGAGAGAGTGTAAACAGCACAAAACAGTGCGATGCGCAAAATAGCGCATTTCATAAACTGCACAAAACAGTGCGATGCGCAAAATAGCGTGAGTGTGAACTGCACAAAACAGTGCGCTGCGCTAAACAGCGCGAGTGTAATCTGCACAAAATAGTGCGATGCGCAAAATAGCGCGAGTATAAACTGCATAAAACAGTGCGATGCGCAAAATAGCGCGTTTGATAAACTGCACAAAACAGTGCGATGCGCAAAATAGCAAGAGTGTAAACAGCACAAAACAGTGCGATGCGCAAAATAGCGCGAGTGTAAACTGCACAAAACAGTGCGTTGGGCAAAATAGCACGAGTGTAAACTGCACAAAACAGTGCGATGCACAAAATAGCTCGTTTGGTAAACAACACAAAACAGTGCGATGCGCAAAATAGCGAGAGTGTGAACTGCACAAAACAGTGCGCTGCGCTAAATAGCGCGAGTGTAATCCGCACAACACAGTGCGATGCGCAAAATAGCACGAGTGTAAACTGCACGAAACAGTGTGATGCTCAAAATAGCTCGTTTGGGAAACAGCACAAAACAGTGCGATGCACAAAATAGCGGGAGTGTAAACAGCACAAAACAGTGCGATGCGCAAAATAGAACGAGGGTAAACTGCACAAAACAGTGCGATGCGCAAAATAGCGAGAGCGTAAACAGCACAAAATAGTGCGATGCGCAAAATAGCGCAAGTGCAAACTGCACAAAACAGTGCGATGCGCAAAATAGCGCGAGTGTAAACAGCGCAAGACTGTGCGATGCGCAAAATAGCACGACTGTAAACTGCACAAAACGGTGCGATGCGCAAAATAGCGCGTTTGATAAACTGCACAAAACAGTGCGATGCGCAAAATAGCGCGTTTCATAAACTGCACAAAACAGTGCTATGCGCAAAATAGCGAGAGTCTAAACAGCACAAAATAGTGCGATGCGCAAAATAGCGCAAGTGCAAACTGCACAAAACAGTGCGATGCGCAAAATAGCGCGAGTGTAAACAGCGCAAGACTGTGCGATGCGCAAAATAGCACGACTGTAAACTGCACAAAACGGTGCGATGCGCAAAATAGCGCGTTTGATAAACTGCACAAAACAGTGCGATGCGCAAAATAGCGCGTTTCATAAACTGCACAAAACAGTGCTATGCGCAAAATAGCGAGAGTGTAAACAGCACAAAACAGTGCGATGCGCCAAATAGCGCGAGTGTAAACTGCCCAAAATATTGCGATGCGCAAAATAGCTCGTTTGGTAAACAGCACAAAACGGTGCGATGCGCAAAATACCGAGAGTGTAAACAGCACAATACAGTGCGATGCGCAAAATAGTACTTGTGTAAACTGCACAAAACAGTGCGATGATCAAAATAGCGAGAGTGTAAACCGCACAAAACAGTGCGATGCGCAAAATAGCGCATTTGATAAACTGCACAAAGCAGCGCGATGCGCAAAATAGCGCGAGTGTGAACTGCACAAAACAGTGCGCTGCGCTAAATAGCGCGAGTGTAATTTGCACAAAACAGTGCGATGCGCAAAATAGCGCGAGTGTAAACTGCACAAAACAGTGCGATCGCAAAATAGCGCGTGCAAACTGCACAAAAGAGTGCGATGCGCAAAATAGCGCGAGTGTAAACCTCACAAAACAGTGCGATGCGCAAAATAGCGCGTTTGATAAACAGCACCAAACAGTGCGATGCGCAAAATAGCGAGAGTGTAAACTGCACAAAACAGTGCGATGCGCAAAATAGCGCGAATGTAAATTGCACAAAACAGTGCGATGCTCAAAATAGCTCGATTGGTAAACATCACAAAACAGTGCGATGCACAAAATAGCGAGAGTGTAAACAGCACAAAACAGTGCGATGCGCAAAATAGTACGAGTGTAAACTGCACAAAACGGTGCGATACGCAAAATAGCGAGAGTATAAACAGCACAAAACAGTGCGGTGCGCAAAATAGCGCGAGTGTAATCTGCACAACACAGTCCGATGCGCAAAACAGCACGAATGTAAACTGCACAAAACAGTGCGATGCAGAAAATAGCTCGTTTGGGAAGCAGCACAAAACAGTGCGATGCACAAAATAGCGAGAGTGTAAACAGCCCAAAACAGTGCGATGCGCAAAATAGTACGAGTGTAAACTGCACAAAACAGTGCGATGCGCAAAATAGCAAGAGAGTAAACAGCACAAAACAGTGTGTTGCGCAAAATAGCGCAAGTGTAAATGGCACAAAATAGTGCGCTGGGCAAAATAGCGCGTGTGTAAACTGCACAAAACAGTGCGATGCGAAAAATAGCGCGTTTGATAAACTGCACAAAACAGTGCGATGCGCAAAATAGCGGGAGTGTAAACAGCACAAAACAGTGCGACGCGCAAAATAGCGCGAGTGCAAACTGCACAAAACAGCGCAAGTGTAAACTGCACAAAACAGTGCGATGCGCAAAATAGCGCGTTTGATAAACTGCACAAAACAGTGCGATGCGAAAAATAGCGGGAGTGTAAACAGCACAAAACAGTGCGATGCCCAAAATTGCGCGAGTGCAAACTGCACAAAACAGTGCGCTAGGCAAAATAACACGAGTGTAAACTGCACAAACAGTGCGATGCGCAAAATAGCGCGAGTGTAAACTGCACAAAACAGTGCGATGCGCAAAATAGCGAGAGTGTAAACAGCACAAGACAGTGTGATGCGCAAAATAGCACGAGTGTAAACTGCACAAAACGGCGCGATGCGCAAAATAGCGCGTTTGATAAACTGCACAAAACAGTGTGATGCGCAAAATAGCGCGTTTGATAAATTGCACAAAACAGTGCGATGCGCAAAATAGCGAGAGTGTAAACTGCACAAAACAGTGCGATGCGCAAAATAGCGCGAGTGTGAACTGCACAAAACAGTGCGCTGCGCTAAATAGCGCGGGTGTAATCTGCACAAAACAGTGCGATGCGCAAAATAGCGAGAGTGTAAACAGCACAAAACAGTGCGATGCGCAAAATAGCGCGAGTGTAAACTGTACAAAACAGTGCGATGCGCAAAATAGCGCATTTCATAAACTGCACAAAACAGTGCGATGCGCAAAATAGCGTGAGTGTGAACTGCACAAAACAGTGCGCTGCGCTAAATAGCGCGAGTGTAATCTGCACAAAATAGTGCGATGCGCAAAATAGCGCGAGTATAAACTGCATAAAAGAGTGCGATGCGCAAAATAGCGCGTTTGATAAACTGCACAAAACAGTGCGATGCGCAAAATAGCGAGAGTGTAAACAGCACAAAACAGTGCGATGCGCAAAATAGCGAGAGTGTAAACTGTACAAAACAGTGCGATGCGCAAAATAGCGCATTTCATAAACTGCACAAAACAGTGCGATGCGCAAAATAGCGAGAGTGTAAACTGCACAAAACAGTGCGTCGGGCAAAATAGCACGAGTGTAAACTGCACAAAACAGTGCGATGCACAAAATAGCTCGTTTGGTAAACAGCACAAAACAGTGCGATGCGCAAAATAGCGAGAGTGTGAACTGCACAAAACAGTGCGCAGCGCTAAATAGCGCGAGTGTAATCTGCACAACACAGTGCGATGCGCAAAATAGCACGAATGTAAACTGCACGAAACAGTGCGATGCTCAAAATAGCTCGTTTGGGAAACAGCACAAAACAGTGCGATGCACAAAATAGCGGGAGTGTAAACAGCACAAAACAGTGCGATGCGCAAAATAGTACGAGGGTAAACTGCACAAAACAGTGCGATGCGCAAAATAGCGAGAGCGTAAACAGCACAAAACAGTGCGATGCGCAAAATAGCGCGACTGTAAACGGCACAAAACAGTGCGCTGGGCAAAATAGCGCGTGTGAAAACTGCACAAAACAGTGCGCTGCGCAAAATAGCGCGAGTGTGAACTGCACAAAATAGTGCGATGCGCAAAATAGTGCATTTCATAAACTGCACAAAACAGTGCGCTGCGCAAAATAGCGCGAGTGTGAACTGCACAAAATAGTGCGATGCGCAAAATAGCGCATTTCATAAACTGCACAAAACAGTGCGATGCGCAAAATAGCGCGAGTGTAAACTGCACAAAACAGTGCGATGCGCAAAATAGCGAGAGTGTAAACAGCACAAGACAGTGCGATGCGCAAAATAGCACGAGTGTAAACTGCACAAAACGGCGCGATGCGCAAAATAGCGCGTTTGATAAACTGCACAAAACAGTGTGATGTGCAAAATAGCGCGTTTGATAAATTGCACAAAACAGTGCGATGCGCAAAATAGCGAGAGTGTAAACTGCACAAAACAGTGCGATGCGCAAAATAGCGCGAGTGTGAACTGCACAAAACAGTGCGCTGCGCTAAATAGCGCGGGTGTAATCTGCACAAAACAGTGCGATGCGCAAAATAGCGAGAGTGTAAACAGCACAAAACAGTGCGATGCGCAAAATAGCGCGAGTGTAAACTGTACAAAACAGTGCGATGCGCAAAATAGCGCATTTCATAAACTGCACAAAACAGTGCGATGCGCAAAATAGCGTGAGTGTGAACTGCACAAAACAGTGCGCTGCGCTAAACAGCGCGAGTGTAATCTGCACAAAATAGTGCGATGCGCAAAATAGCGCGAGTATAAACTGCATAAAAGAGTGCGATGCGCAAAATAGCGCGTTTGATAAACTGCACAAAACAGTGCGATGCGCAAAATAGCGAGAGTGTAAACAGCACAAAACAGTGCGATGCGCAAAATAGCGCGAGTGTAAACTGCACAAAACAGTGCGTTGGGCAAAATAGCACGAGTGTAAACTGCACAAAACAGTGCGATGCACAAAATAGCTCGTTTGGTAAATAGCACAAAACAGTGCGATGCGCAAAATAGCGAGAGTGTGAACTGCACAAAACAGTGCGCTGCGCTAAATAGCGCGAGTGTAATCTGCACAACACAGTGCGATGCGCAAAATAGCACGAATGTAAACTGCACGAAACAGTGCGATGCTCAAAATAGCTCGTTTGGGAAACAGCACAAAACAGTGCGATGCACAAAATAGCGGGAGTGTAAACAGCACAAAACAGTGCGATGCGCAAAATAGTACGAGGGTAAACTGCACAAAACAGTGCGATGCGCAAAATAGCGAGAGCGTAAACAGCACAAAACAGTGCGATGCGCAAAATAGCGCGAGTGTAAACGGCACAAAACAGCGCGCTTGGCAAAAATAGCGCATGTGAAAACTGCACAAAACAGTGCGCTGGGCAAAATAGCGCGAGTGTAAACTGCACAAAATAGTGCGATGCGCAAAATAGCGCGAGTGTAAACTGCACAAAACAGTGCGATGCGAAAATAGCACGTTTGATAAACAGCACAAAACAGTGCGATGTGCAAAATAGCGCTAGTGTAAACTTCGCAAACAGTGTGCTGCGCAAAATAGCGAGAGTGTAAATAGCACAAAACGGTGCGATTGGCAAAATAGCGCGATTGAAAACTGTACAAAACAGTGCGATGCCGAAAATAGCGCATTCGATAAACTGCACAAAACAGTGCGATGCGAAAAATAGCGCGACTGTGAACTGCACAAAACAGTGCGCTGCGCAAAATACCGCGAGTGTAAACTACACGAAACAGTGCGATGCGCAAAATAGCTCGTTTGGTAAACAGCACAAAACAGTGCGATGCGCAAAATAACGAGAGTTTAAACAGCACAAAATAGTGCGTTGCGCAAAATAGTACGAGTGTAAACTGCACAAAATAATTCGATGCGCAAAATAGCGCGAGTGTAAACTGCACGAAACAGTGCGATGCGCAAAATAGCACGTTTGATAAACAGCACAAAACAGTGCGATGTGCAAAATAGCGCTAGTGTAAACTGCGCAAACAGTGTGCTGCGCAAAATAGCGAGAGTGTAAATAGCACAAAACGGTGCGATGGGCAAAATAGCGCGATTGAAAACTGTACAAAACAGTGCGATGCAGAAAATAGCGCATTCGATAAACTGCACAAAACAGTGCGATGTGAAAAATAGCGCGAGTGTGAACAGCACAAAACAGTGCGCTGCGCAAAATACCGCGAGTGTAAACTACACAAAACAGTGCGATGCGCAAAATAGCTCGTTTGGTAAACAGCACAAAACAGTGCGATGCGCAAAATAACGAGAGTGTAAACAGCACAAAATAGTGCGTTGCGCAAAATAGTACGAGTGTAAACTGCACAAAATAGTGCGATGCGCAAAATAGCGAGAGTGTAAACAGCACAAAACAGTGCGATGCGCAAAATAGCGCGAGTGTAAACTGCACAAAACAGTGCGCTGCGCAAAATAGCGCGAGTGAAACTGCACAAAACAATGCGATGCGCAAAATAGCGCGTTTGATAAACTGCACAAAACCGTGCGATGCGCAAAATAGCGAGAGTCTAAACAGCACAAAACAGTGCGAGTGTAAACAGCGCAAGACTGTGCGATGCGCAAAATAGCACGACTGTAAACTGCACAAAACGGTGCGATGCGCAAAATAGCGCGTTTGATAAACTGCACAAAACAGTGCGATGCGCAAAATAGCGCGTTTCATAAACTGCACAAAATAGTGCGATGCGCAAAATAGCGAGAGTGTAAACAGCACAAAACAATGCGATGCGCCAAATAGCGCGAGTGTAAACTGCACAAAATATTGCGATGCGCAAAATAGCTCGTTTGGTAAACAGCACAAAACGGTGCGATGCGCAAAATACCGAGAGTGTAAACAGCACAATACAGTGCGATGCGCAAAATAGTACTTGTGTAAACTGCACAAAACAGTGCGATGAGCAAAATAGCGAGAGTGTAAACCGCACAAAACAGTGCGATGCGCAAAATAGCGCATTTGATAAACTGCACAAAGCAGCGCGATGCGCAAAATAGCGCGAGTGTAAACTGCACAAAACAGTGCGCTGCGCTAAATAGCGCGAGTGTAATCTGCACAAAACAGTGCGATGCGCAAAATAGCGCGTGCAAACTGCCCAAAAGAGTGCGATGCGCAAAATAGCGCGAGTGTAAACCTCACAAAACAGTGCGATGCGCAAAATTGCGCGTTTGATAAACAGCACCAAACAGTGCGATGCGCAAAATAGCGAGAGTGTAAACTGCACAAAACAGTGCGATGCGCAAAATAGCGCGAATGTAAATTGCACAAAACAGTGCGATGCTCAAAATAGCTCGTTTGGTAAACATCACAAAACAGTGCGATGCACAAAATAGCGAGAGTGTAAACAGCACAAAACAGTGCGATGCGCAAAATAGTACGAGTGTAAACTGCACAAAACGGTGCGATACGCAAAATAGCGAGAGTATAAACAGCACAAAACAGTGCGGTGCGCAAAATAGCACGAGTGTAATTTGCACAACACAGTGCGATGCGCAAAATAGCACGAATGTAAACTGCACAAAACAGTGCGATGCAGAAAATAGCTCGTTTGGGAAACAGCACAAAACAGTGCGATGCACAAAATAGCGAGAGTGTAAACAGCCCAAAACAGTGCGATGCGCAAAATAGTACGAGTGTAAACTGCACAAAACAGTGCGATGCGCAAAATAGCTGAGAGTAAACAGCACAAAACAGTGCGTTGCGCAAAATAGCGCAAGTGTAAATGGCACAAAACAGTGCGCTGGGCAAAATAGCGCGTGTGTAAACTGCACAAAACAGTGCGATGCGCAAAATAGCGCGTTTGATAAACTGCACAAAACAGTGCGATGCGCAAAATAGCGGGAGTGTAAACAGCACAAAACAGTGCGACGCGCAAAATAGCGCGAGTGCAAACTGCACAAAACAGCGCAAGTGTAAACTGCACAAAACAGTGCGATGCGCAAAATAGCGCGTTTGATAAACTGCACAAAACAGTGCGATGCGAAAAATAGCGGGAGTGTAAACAGCACAAAACAGTGCGATGCGCAAAATTGCGCGAGTGCAAACTGCACAAAACAGTGCGCCAGGCAAAATAGCGCGAGTGTAAACTGCACAAAACAGTGCGATGCGCAAAATAGCGAGAGTGTAAACAGCACAAGACAGTGCGATGCGCAAAATAGCACGAGTGTAAACTGCACAAAACGGCGCGATGCGCAAAATAGCGCGTTTGATAAACTGCACAAAACAGTGTGATGCGCAAAATAGCGCGTTTGATAAATTGCACAAAACAGTGCGATGCGCAAAATAGCGAGAGTGTAAACTGCACAAAACAGTGCGATGCGCAAAATAGCGCGAGTGTGAACTGCACAAAACAGTGCGCTGCGCTAAATAGCGCGGGTGTAATCTGCACAAAACAGTGCGATGCGCAAAATAGCGAGAGTGTAAACAGCACAAAACAGTGCGATGCGCAAAATAGCGCGAGTGTAAACTGTACAAAACAGTGCGATGCGCAAAATAGCGCATTTCATAAACTGCACAAAACAGTGCGATGCGCAAAATAGCGTGAGTGTGAACTGCACAAAACAGTGCGCTGCGCTAAATAGCGCGAGTGTAATCTGCACAAAATAGTGCGATGCGCAAAATAGCGCGAGTATAAACTGCATAAAAGAGTGCGATGCGCAAAATAGCGCGTTTGATAAACTGCACAAAACCGTGCGATGCGCAAAATAGCGAGAGTGTAAACAGCACAAAACAGTGCGATGCGCAAAATAGCGCGAGTGTAAACTGCACAAAACAGTGCGTTGGGCAAAATAGCACGAGTGTAAACTGCACAAAACAGTGCGATGCACAAAATAGCTCGTTTGGTAAACAGCACAAAACAGTGCGATGCGCAAAATAGCGAGAGTGTGAACTGCACAAAACAGTGCGCTGCGCTAAATAGCGCGAGTGTAATCTGCACAACACAGTGCGATGCGCAAAATAGCACGAATGTAAACTGCACGAAACAGTGCGATGCTCAAAATAGCTCGTTTGGGAAACAGCACAAAACAGTGCGATGCACAAAATAGCGGGAGTGTAAACAGCACAAAACAGTGCGATGCGCAAAATAGTACGAGGGTAAACTGCACAAAACAGTGCGATGCGCAAAATAGCGAGAGCGTAAACAGCACAAAACAGTGCGATGCGCAAAATAGCGCGAGTGTAAACGGCACAAAACAGTGCGCTGGGCAAAATAGCGCGTGTGAAAACTGCACAAAACAGTGCGCTGCGCAAAATAGCGCGAGTGTAAACTGCACAAAATAGTGCGATGCGAAAATAGCACGTTTGATAAACAGCACAAAACAGTGCGATGTGCAAAATAGCGCTAGTGTAAACTTCGCAAACAGTGTGCTGCGCAAAATAGCGAGAGTGTAAATAGCACAAAACGGTGCGATTGGCAAAATAGCGCGATTGAAAACTGTACAAAACAGTGCGATGCCGAAAATAGCGGATTCGATAAACTGCACAAAACAGTGCGATGCGAAAAATAGCGCGACTGTGAACTGCACAAAACAGTGCGCTGCACAAAATACCGCGAGTGTAAACTACACGAAACAGTGCGATGCGCAAAATAGCTCGTCTGGTAAACAGCATAAAACAGTGCGATGCGCAAAATAACGAGAGTTTAAACAGCACAAAATAGTGCGTTGCGCAAAATAGTACGAGTGTAAACTGCACAAAATAGTTCGATGCGCAAAATAGCGCGAGTGTAAACTGCACGAAACAGTGCGATGCGCAAAATAGCACGTTTGATAAACAGCACAAAACAGTGCGATGTGCAAAATAGCGCTAGTGTAAATTGCGCAAACAGTGTGCTGCGCAAAATAGCGAGAGTGTAAACAGCACAAAACGGTGCGATGGGCACAATAGCGCGATTGAAAACTGTACAAAACAGTGCGATGCAGAAAATAGCGCATTCGATAAACTGCACAAAACAGTGCGATGCGAAAAATAGCGCGAGTGTGAACAGCACAAAACAGTGCGCTGCGCAAAATACCGCGAGTGTAAACTACACAAAACAGTGCGATGCGCAAAATAGCTCGTTTGGTAAACAGCACAAAACAGTGCGATGCGCAAAATAACGAGAGTGTAAACAGCACAAAATAGTGCGTTGCGCAAAATAGTACGAGTGTAAACTGCACAAAATAGTGCGATGCGCAAAATAGCGAGAGTGTAAACAGCACAAAACAGTGCGATGCGCAAAATAGCGCGAGTGTAAACTGCACAAAACAGTGCGCTGCGCAAAATAGCGCGAGTGAAACTGCACAAAACAATGCGATGCGCAAAATAGCGCGTTTGATAAACTGCACAAAACCGTGCGATGCGCAAAATAGCGAGAGTCTAAACAGCACAAAACAGTGCGAGTGTAAACAGCGCAAGACTGTGCGATGCGCAAAATAGCACGACTGTAAACTGCACAAAACGGTGCGATGCGCAAAATAGCGCGTTTGATAAACTGCACAAAACAGTGCGATGCGCAAAATAGCGCGTTTCATAAACTGCACAAAATAGTGCGATGCGCAAAATAGCGAGAGTGTAAATAGCACAAAACAATGCGATGCGCCAAATAGCGCGAGTGTAAACTGCACAAAATATTGCGATGCGCAAAATAGCCCGTTTGGTAAACAGCACAAAACGGTGCGATGCGCAAAATACCGAGAGTGTAAACAGCACAATACAGTGCGATGCGCAAAATAGTACTTGTGTAAACTGCACAAAACAGTGCGATGAGCAAAATAGCGAGAGTGTAAACCGCACAAAACAGTGCGATGCGCAAAATAGCGCATTTGATAAACTGCACAAAGCAGCGCGATGCGCAAAATAGCGCGAGTGTGAACTGCACAAAACAGTGCGCTGCGCTAAATAGCGCGAGTGTAATCTGCACAAAACAGTGCGATGCGCAAAATAGCGCGAATGTAAATTGCACAAAACAGTGCGATGCTCAAAATAGCTCGTTTGGTAAACGTCACAAAACAGTGCGATGCACAAAATAGCGAGAGTGTAAACAGCACAAAACAGTGCGATGCGCAAAATAGTACGAGTGTAAACTGCACAAAACGGTGCGATACGCAAAATAGCGAGAGTATAAACAGCACAAAACAGTGCGGTGCGCAAAATAGCGCGAGTGTAATCTACACAACACAGTGCGATGCGCAAAATAGCACGAATGTAAACTGCACAAAACAGTGCGATGCAGAAAATAGCTCGTTTGGGAAACAGCACAAAACAGTGCGATGCACAAAATAGCGAGAGTGTAAACAGCCCAAAACAGTGCGATGCGCAAAATAGTACGAGTGTAAACTGCACAAAACAGTGCGAGGCGCAAAATAGCAAGAGAGTAAACAGCACAAAACAGTGCGTTGCGCAAAATAGCGCAAGTGTAAGTGGCACAAAACAGTGCGCTGGGCAAAATAGCGCGTGTGTAAACTGCACAAAACAGTGCGATGCGCAAAATAGCGCGTTTGATAAACTGCACAAAACAGTGCGATGCGCAAAATAGCGGGAGTGTAAACAGCACAAAACAGTGCGATGCGCAAAATAGCGCGAGTGCAAACTGCACAAAACAGCGCAAGTGTAAACTGCACAAAACAGTGCAATGCGCAAAATAGCGCGTTTCATAAACTGCACAAAACAGTGCGATGCGAAAAATAGCGGGAGTGTAAACAGCACAAAACAGTGCGATGCGCAAAATAGCGCGAGTGCAAACTGCACAAAACAGTGCGCTAGGCAAAATAACACGAGTGTAAACTGCACAAAACAGTGCGATGCGCAAAATAGCGCGAGTGTAAACTGCACAAAACAGTGCGATGCGCAAAATAGCGAGAGTGTAAACAGCACAAGACAGTGCGATGCGCAAAATAGCGAGAGTGTAAACAGCACAAAACAGTGCGATGCGCAAAATAGTACGAGTGTAAACTGCACAAAACGGTGCGATACGCAAAATAGCGAGAGTATAAACAGCACAAAACAGTGCGGTGCGCAAAATAGCGCGAGTGTAATCTGCACAACACAGTGCGATGCGCAAAATAGCACGAATGTAAACTGCACAAAACAGTCCGATGCAGAAAATAGCTCGTTTGGGAAACAGCACAAAACAGTGCGATGCACAAAATAGCGAGAGTGTAAACAGCCCAAAACAGTGCGATGCGCAAAATAGTACGAGTGTAAACTGCACAAAACAGTGCGATGCGCAAAATAGCAAGAGAGTAAACAGCACAAAACAGTGCGTTGCGCAAAATAGCGCAAGTGTAAATGGCACAAAACAGTGCGCTGGGCAAAATAGCGCGTGTGTAAACTGCACAAAACAGTGCGATGCGCAAAATAGCGCGTTTGATAAACTGCACAAAACAGTGCGATGCGCAAAATAGCGGGAGTGTAAACAGCACAAAACAGTGCGATGCGCAAAATAGCGCGAGTGCAAACTGCACAAAACAGCGCAAGTGTAAACTACACAAAACAGTGCGATGTGCAAAATAGCGCGTTTGATAAACTGCACAAAACAGTGCGATGCGAAAAATAGCGGGAGTGTAAACAGCACAAAACAGTGCGATGCGCAAAATAGCGCGAGTGCAAACTGCACAAAACAGTGCGCTAGGCAAAATAACACGAGTGTAAACTGCACAAAACAGTGCGATGCGCAAAATAGCGCGAGTGTAAACTGCACAAAACAGTGCGATGCGCAAAATAGCGCGTTTGATAAACTGCACAAAACCGTGCGATGCGCAAAATAGCGAGAGTCTAAACAGCACAAAACAGTGCGAGTGTAAACAGCGCAAGACTGTGCGATGCGCAAAATAGCACGACTGTAAACTGCACAAAACGGTGCGATGCGCAAAATAGCGCGTTTGATAAACTGCACAAAACAGTGCGATGCGCAAAATAGCGCGTTTCATAAACTGGACAAAATAGTGCGATGCGCAAAATAGCGAGAGTGTAAATAGCACAAAACAATGCGATGCGCCAAATAGCGCGAGTGTAAACTGCACAAAATATTGCGATGCGCAAAATAGCTCGTTTGGTAAACAGCACAAAACGGTGCGATGCGCAAAATACCGAGAGTGTAAACAGCACAATACAGTGCGATGCGCAAAATAGTACTTGTGTAAACTGCACAAAACAGTGCGATGAGCAAAATAGCGAGAGTGTAAACCGCACAAAACAGTGCGATGCGCAAAATAGCGCATTTGATAAACTGCACAAAGCAGCGCGATGCGCAAAATAGCGCGAGTGTGAACTGCACAAAACAGTGCGCTGCGCTAAATAGCGCGAGTGTAATCTGCACAAAACAGTGCGATGCGCAAAATAGCGCGTGCAAACTGCCCAAAAGAGTGCGATGCGCAAAATAGCGCGAGTGTAAACCTCACAAAACACTGCGATGCGCAAAATTGCGCGTTTGATAAACAGCACCAAACAGTGCGATGCGCAAAATAGCGAGAGTGTAAACTGCACAAAACAGTGCGATGCGCAAAATAGCGCGAATGTAAATTGCACAAAACAGTGCGATGCTCAAAATAGCTCGTTTGGTAAACATCACAAAACAGTGCGATGCACAAAATAGCGAGAGTGTAAACAGCACAAAACAGTGCGATGCGCAAAATAGTACGAGTGTAAACTGCACAAAACGGTGCGATACGCAAAATAGCGAGAGTATAAACAGCACAAAACAGTGCGGTGCGCAAAATAGCGCGAGTGTAATCTACACAACACAGTGCGATGCGCAAAATAGCACGAATGTAAACTGCACAAAACAGTGCGATGCAGAAAATAGCTCGTTTGGGAAACAGCACAAAACAGTGCGATGCACAAAATAGCGAGAGTGTAAAGAGCCCAAAACAGTGCGATGCGCAAAATAGTACGAGTGTAAACTGCACAAAACAGTGCGATGCGCAAAATAGCAAGAGAGTAAACAGCACAAAACAGTGCGTTGCGCAAAATAGCGCAAGTGTAAATGGCACAAAACAGTGCGCTGGGCAAAATAGCGCGTGTGTAAACTGCACAAAACAGTGCGATGCGCAAAATAGCGCGTTTGATAAACTGCACAAAACAGTGCGATGCGCAAAATAGCGGAAGTGTAAACAGCACAAAACAGTGCGATGCGCAAAATAGCGCGAGTGCAAACTGCACAAAACAGCGCAAGTGTAAACTGCACAAAACAGTGCAATGCGCAAAATAGCGCGTTTGATAAACTGCACAAAACAGTGCGATGCGAAAAATAGCGGGAGTGTAAACAGCACAAAACAGTGCGATGCGCAAAATAGCGCGAGTGCAAACTGCACAAAACAGTGCGCTAGGCAAAATAACACGAGTGTAAACTGCACAAAACAGTGCGATGCGCAAAATAGCGCGAGTGTAAACTGCACAAAACAGTGCGATGCGCAAAATAGCGAGAGTGTAAACAGCACAAGACAGTGCGATGCGCAAAATAGCGAGAGTGTAAACAGCACAAAACAGTGCGATGCGCAAAATAGTACGAGTGTAAACTGCACAAAACGGTGCGATACGCAAAATAGCGAGAGTATAAACAGCACAAAACAGTGCGGTGCGCAAAATAGCGCGAGTGTAATCTGCACAACACAGTGCGATGCGCAAAATAGCACGAATGTAAACTGCACAAAACAGTCCGATGCAGAAAATAGCTCGTTTGGGAAACAGCACAAAACAGTGCGATGCACAAAATAGCGAGAGTGTAAACAGCCCAAAACAGTGCGATGCGCAAAATAGTACGAGTGTAAACTGCACAAAACAGTGCGATGCGCAAAATAGCAAGAGAGTAAACAGCACAAAACAGTGCGTTGCGCAAAATAGCGCAAGTGTAAATGGCACAAAACAGTGCGCTGGGCAAAATAGCGCGTGTGTAAACTGCACAAAACAGTGCGATGCGCAAAATAGCGCGTTTGATAAACTGCACAAAACAGTGCGATGCGCAAAATAGCGGGAGTGTAAACAGCACAAAACAGTGCGATGCGCAAAATAGCGCGAGTGCAAACTGCACAAAACAGTGCGCTAGGCAAAATAACACGAGTGTAAACTGCACAAAACAGTGCGATGCGCAAAATAGCGCGAGTGTAAACTGCACAAAACAGTGCGATGCGCAAAATAGCGCGTTTGATAAACTGCACAAAACCGTGCGATGCGCAAAATAGCGAGAGTCTAAACAGCACAAAACAGTGCGAGTGTAAACAGCGCAAGACTGTGCGATGCGCAAAATAGCACGACTGTAAACTGCACAAAACGGTGCGATGCGCAAAATAGCGCGTTTGATAAACTGCACAAAACAGTGCGATGCGCAAAATAGCGCGTTTCATAAACTGCACAAAATAGTGCGATGCGCAAAATAGCGAGAGTGTAAATAGCACAAAACAATGCGATGCGCCAAATAGCGCGAGTGTAAACTGCACAAAATATTGCGATGCGCAAAATAGCGAGAGTGTAAATAGCACAAAACAATGCGATGCGCCAAATAGCGCGAGTGTAAACTGCACAAAATATTGCGATGCGCAAAATAGCTCGTTTGGCAAACAGCACAAAACGGTGCGATGCGCAAAATACCGAGAGTGTAAACAGCACAATACAGTGCGATGCGCAAAATAGTACTTGTGTAAACTGCACAAAACAGTGCGATGAGCAAAATAGCGAGAGTGTAAACCGCACAAAACAGTGCGATGCGCAAAATAGCGCATTTGATAAACTGCACAAAGCAGCGCGATGCGCAAAATAGCGCGAGTGTGAACTGCACAAAACAGTGCGCTGCGCTAAATAGCGCGAGTGTAATCTGCACAAAACAGTGCGATGCGCAAAATAGCGCGTGCAAACTGCCCAAAAGAGTGCGATGCGCAAAATAGCGCGAGTGTAAACCTCACAAAACACTGCGATGCGCAAAATTGCGCGTTTGATAAACAGCACCAAACAGTGCGATGCGCAAAATAGCGAGAGTGTAAACTGCACAAAACAGTGCGATGCGCAAAATAGCGCGAATGTAAATTGCACAAAACAGTGCGATGCTCAAAATAGCTCGTTTGGTAAACATCACAAAACAGTGCGATGCCCAAAATAGCGAGAGTGTAAACAGCACAAAACAGTGCGATGCGCAAAATAGTACGAGTGTAAACTGCACAAAACGGTGCGATACGCAAAATAGCGAGAGTATAAACAGCACAAAACAGTGCGGTGCGCAAAATAGCGCGAGTGTAATCTACACAACACAGTGCGATGCGCAAAATAGCACGAATGTAAACTGCACAAAACAGTGCGATGCAGAAAATAGCTCGTTTGGGAAACAGCACAAAACAGTGCGATGCACAAAATAGCGAGAGTGTAAACAGCCCAAAACAGTGCGATGCGCAAAATAGTACGAGTGTAAACTGCACAAAACAGTGCGATGCGCAAAATTGCAAGAGAGTAAACAGCACAAAACAGTGCGTTGCGCAAAATAGCGCAAGTGTAAATGGCACAAAACAGTGCGCTGGGCAAAATAGCGCGTGTGTAAACTGCACAAAACAGTGCGATGCGCAAAATAGCGCGTTTGATAAACTGCACAAAACAGTGCGATGCGCAAAATAGCGGGAGTGTAAACAGCACAAAACAGTGCGATGCGCAAAATAGCGCGAGTGCAAACTGCACAAAACAGCGCAAGTGTAAACTGCACAAAACAGTGCAATGCGCAAAATAGCGCGTTTGATAAACTGCACAAAACAGTGCGATGCGAAAAATAGCGGGAGTGTAAACAGCACAAAACAGTGCGATGCGCAAAATAGCGCGAGTGCAAACTGCACAAAACAGTGCGCTAGGCAAAATAACACGAGTGTAAACTGCACAAAACAGTGCGATGCGCAAAATAGCGCGAGTGTAAACTGCACAAAACAGTGCGATGCGCAAAATAGCGAGAGTGTAAACAGCACAAGACAGTGCGATGCGCAAAATAGCGAGAGTGTAAACAGCACAAAACAGTGCGATGCGCAAAATAGTACGAGTGTAAACTGCACAAAACGGTGCGATACGCAAAATAGCGAGAGTATAAATAGCACAAAACAGTGCGGTGCGCAAAATAGCGCGAGTGTAATCTGCACAACACAGTGCGATGCGCAAAATAGCACGAATGTAAACTGCACAAAACAGTGCGATGCAGAAAATAGCTCGTTTGGGAAACAGCACAAAACAGTGCGATGCACAAAATAGCGAGAGTGTAAACAGCCCAAAACAGTGCGATGCGCAAAATAGTACGAGTGTAAACTGCACAAAACAGTGCGATGCGCAAAATAGCAAGAGAGTAAACAGCACAAAACAGTGCGTTGCGCAAAATAGCGCAAGTGTAAATGGCACAAAACAGTGCGCTGGGCAAAATAGCGCGTGTGTAAACTGCACAAAACAGTGCGATGCGCAAAATAGCGCGTTTGATAAACTGCACAAAACAGTGCGATGCGCAAAATAGCGGGAGTGTAAACAGCACAAAACAGTGCGATGCGCAAAATAGCGCGAGTGCAAACTGCACAAAACAGCGCAAGTGTAAACTACACAAAACAGTGCGATGTGCAAAATAGCGCATTTGATAAACTGCACAAAACAGTGCGATGCGAAAAATAGCGGGAGTGTAAACAGCACAAAACAGTGCGATGCGCAAAATAGCGCGAGTGCAAACTGCACAAAACAGTGCGCTAGGCAAAATAACACGAGTGTAAACTGCACAAAACAGTGCGATGCGCAAAATAGCGCGAGTGTAAACTGCACAAAACAGTGCGATGCGCAAAATAGCGCGTTTGATAAACTGCACAAAACCGTGCGATGCGCAAAATAGCGAGAGTCTAAACAGCACAAAACAGTGCGAGTGTAAACAGCGCAAGACTGTGCGATGCGCAAAATAGCACGACTGTAAACTGCACAAAACGGTGCGATGCGCAAAATAGCGCGTTTGATAAACTGCACAAAACAGTGCGATGCGCAAAATAGCGCGTTTCATAAACTGCACAAAATAGTGCGATGCGCAAAATAGCGAGAGTGTAAATAGCACAAAACAATGCGATGCGCCAAATAGCGCGAGTGTAAACTGCACAAAATATTGCGATGCGCAAAATAGCTCGTTTGGCAAACAGCACAAAATGGTGCGATGCGCAAAATACCGAGAGTGTAAACAGCACAATACAGTGCGATGCGCAAAATAGTACTTGTGTAAACTGCACAAAACAGTGCGATGAGCAAAACAGCGAGAGTGTAAACCGCACAAAACAGTGCGATGCGCAAAATAGCGCATTTGATAAACTGCACAAAGCAGCGCGATGCGCAAAATAGCGCGAGTGTGAACTGCACAAAACAGTGCGCTGCGCTAAATAGCGCGAGTGTAATCTGCACAAAACAGTGCGATGCGCAAAATAGCGCGTGCAAACTGCCCAAAAGAGTGCGATGCGCAAAATAGCGCGAGTGTAAACCTCACAAAACACTGCGATGCGCAAAATTGCGCGTTTGATAAACAGCACCAAACAGTGCGCTGCGCAAAATAGCGAGAGTGTAAACTGCACAAAACAGTGCGATGCGCAAAATAGCGCGAATGTAAATTGCACAAAACAGTGCGATGCTCAAAATAGCTCGTTTGGTAAACATCACAAAACAGTGCGATGCGCAAAATAGCGAGAGTGTAAACAGCACAAAACAGTGCGATGCGCAAAATAGTACGAGTGTAAACTGCACAAAACGGTGCGATACGCAAAATAGCGAGAGTATAAACAGCACAAAACAGTGCGGTGCGCAAAATAGCGCGAGTGTAATCTACACAACACAGTGCGATGCGCAAAATAGCACGAATGTAAACTGCACAAAACAGTGCGATGCAGAAAATAGCTCGTTTGGGAAACAGCACAAAACAGTGCGATGCACAAAATAGCGAGAGTGTAAACAGCCCAAAACAGTGCGATGCGCAAAATAGTACGAGTGTAAACTGCACAAAACAGTGCGATGCGCAAAATAGCAAGAGAGTAAACAGCACAAAACAGTGCGTTGCGGAAAATAGCGCAAGTGTAAATGGCACAAAACAGTGCGCTGGGCAAAATAGCGCGTGTGTAAACTGCACAAAACAGTGCGATGCGCAAAATAGCGCGTTTGATAAACTGCACAAAACAGTGCGATGCGCAAAATAGCGGGAGTGTAAACAGCACAAAACAGTGCGATGCGCAAAATAGCGCGAGTGCAAACTGCACAAAACAGCGCAAGTGTAAACTGCACAAAACAGTGCAATGCGCAAAATAGCGCGTTTGATAAACTGCACAAAACAGTGCGATGCGAAAAATAGCGGGAGTGTAAACAGCACAAAACAGTGCGATGCGCAAAATAGCGCGAGTGCAAACTGCACAAAACAGTGCGCTAGGCAAAATAACACGAGTGTAAACTGCACAAAACAGTGCGATGCGCAAAATAGCGCGAGTGTAAACTGCACAAAACAGTGCGATGCGCAAAATAGCGAGAGTGTAAACAGCACAAGACAGTGCGATGCGCAAAATAGCGAGAGTGTAAACAGCACAAAACAGTGCGATGCGCAAAATAGTACGAGTGTAAACTGCACAAAACGGTGCGATACGCAAAATAGCGAGAGTATAAACAGCACAAAACAGTGCGGTGCGCAAAATAGCGCGTGTGTAATCTGCACAACACAGTGCGATGCGCAAAATAGCACGAATGTAAACTGCACAAAACAGTGCGATGCAGAAAATAGCTCGTTTGGGAAACAGCACAAAACAGTGCGATGCACAAAATAGCGAGAGTGTAAACAGCCCAAAACAGTGCGATGCGCAAAATAGTACGAGTGTAAACTGCACAAAACAGTGCGATGCGCAAAATAGCAAGAGAGTAAACAGCACAAAATAGTGCGTTGCGCAAAATAGCGCAAGTGTAAATGGCACAAAACAGTGCGCTGGGCAAAATAGCGCGTGTGTGAACTGCACAAAACAGTGCGATGCGCAAAATAGCGCGTTTGATAAACTGCACAAAACAGTGCGATGCGCAAAATAGCGGCAGTGTAAACAGCACAAAACAGTGCGATGCGCAAAATAGCGCGAGTGCAAACTGCACAAAACAGCGCAAGTGTAAACTACACAAAACAGTGCGATGCGCAAAATAGCGCGTTTGATAAACTGCACAAAACAGTGCGATGCGAAAAATAGCGGGAGTGTAAACAGCACAAAACAGTGCGATGCGCAAAATAGCGCGAGTGCAAACTGCACAAAACAGTGCGCTAGGCAAAATAACACGAGTGTAAACTGCACAAAACAGTGCGATGCGCAAAATAGCGCGAGTGTAAACTGCACAAAGCAGTGCGATGCGCAAAATAGCGCGTTTGATAAACTGCACAAAACCGTGCGATGCGCAAAATAGCGAGAGTCTAAACAGCACAAAACAGTGCGAGTGTAAACAGCGCAAGACTGTGCGATGCGCAAAATAGCGCGTTTGATAAACTGCACAAAACAGTGCGATGCGCAAAATAGCGCGTTTCATAAACTGCACAAAATAGTGCGATGCGCAAAATAGCGAGAGTGTAAATAGCACAAAACAATGCGATGCGCCAAATAGCGCGAGTGTAAACTGCACAAAATATTGCGATGCGCAAAATAGCTCGTTTGGCAAACAGCACAAAACGGTGCGATGCGCAAAATACCGAGAGTGTAAACAGCACAATACAGTGCGATGCGCAAAATAGTACTTGTGTAAACTGCACAAAACAGTGCGATGAGCAAAATAGCGAGAGTGTAAACCGCACAAAACAGTGCGATGCGCAAAATAGCGCATTTGATAAACTGCACAAAGCAGGGCGATGCGCAAAATAGCGCGAGTGTGAACTGCACAAAACAGTGCGCTGCGCTAAATAGCGCGAGTGTAATCTGCACAAAACAGTGCGATGCGCAAAATAGCGCGTGCAAACTGCCCAAAAGAGTGCGATGCGCAAAATAGCGCGAGTGTAAACCTCACAAAACACTGCGATGCGCAAAATTGCGCGTTTGATAAACAGCACCAAACAGTGCGATGCGCAAAATAGCGAGAGTGTAAACTGCACAAAACAGTGCGATGCGCAAAATAGCGCGAATGTAAATTGCACAAAACAGTGCGATGCTCAAAATAGCTCGTTTGGTAAACATCACAAAACAGTGCGATGCACAAAATAGCGAGAGTGTAAACAGCACAAAACAGTGCGATGCGCAAAATAGTACGAGTGTAAACTGCACAAAACGGTGCGATACGCAAAATAGCGAGAGTATAAACAGCACAAAACAGTGCGGTGCGCAAAATAGCGCGAGTGTAATCTACACAACACAGTGCGATGCGCAAAATAGCACGAATGTAAACTGCACAAAACAGTGCGATGCAGAAAATAGCTCGTTTGGGAAACAGCACAAAACAGTGCGATGCACAAAATAGCGAGAGTGTAAACAGCCCAAAACAGTGCGATGCGCAAAATAGTACGAGTGTAAACTGCACAAAACAGTGCGATGCGCAAAATAGCAAGAGAGTAAACAGCACAAAACAGTGCGTTGCGCAAAATAGCGCAAGTGTAAATGGCACAAAACAGTGCGCTGGGCAAAATAGCGCGTGTGTAAACTGCACAAAACAGTGCGATGCGCAAAATAGCGCGTTTGATAAACTGCACAAAACAGTGCGATGCGCAAAATAGCGGGAGTGTAAACAGCACAAAACAGTGCGATGCGCAAAATAGCGCGAGTGCAAACTGCACAAAACAGCGCAAGTGTAAACTGCACAAAACAGTGCAATGCGCAAAATAGCGCGTTTGATAAACTGCACAAAACAGTGCGATGCGAAAAATAGCGGGAGTGTAAACAGCACAAAACAGTGCGATGCGCAAAATAGCGCGAGTGCAAACTGCACAAAACAGTGCGCTAGGCAAAATAACACGAGTGTAAACTGCACAAAACAGTGCGATGCGCAAAATAGCGCGAGTGTAAACTGCACAAAACAGTGCGATGCGCAAAATAGCGAGAGTGTAAACAGCACAAGACAGTGCGATGCGCAAAATAGCGAGAGTGTAAACAGCACAAAACAGTGCGATGCGCAAAATAGTACGAGTGTAAACTGCACAAAACGGTGCGATACACAAAATAGCGAGAGTATAAACAGCACAAAACAGTGCGGTGCGCAAAATAGCGCGAGTGTAATCTGCACAACACAGTGCGATGCGCAAAATAGTACGAGTGTAAACTGCACAAAACAGTGCGATGCGCAAAATAGCAAGAGAGTAAACAGCACAAAACAGTGCGTTGCGCAAAATAGCGCAAGTGTAAATGGCACAAAACAGTGCGCTGGGCAAAATAGCGCGTGTGTAAACTGCACAAAACAGTGCGATGCGCAAAATAGCGCATTTGATAAACTGCACAAAACAGTGCGATGCGCAAAATAGCGGCAGTGTAAACAGCACAAAACAGTGCGATGCGCAAAATAGCGCGAGTGCAAACTGCACAAAACAGCGCAAGTGTAAACTACACAAAACAGTGCGATGCGCAAAATAGCACGTTTGATAAACTGCACAAAACAGTGCGATGCGAAAAATAGCGGGAGTGTAAACAGCACAAAACAGTGCGATGCGCAAAATGGCGCGAGTGCAAACTGCACAAAACAGTGCGATGCGCAAAATAGCACGAGTGTAAACTGCACAAAACAGTGCGATGCGCAAAATAGCGAGAGTGTAAACAGCACAAGACAGTGCGATGCGCAAAATAGCACGAGTGTAAACTGCACAAAACGGCGCGATGCGCAAAATAGCGCGTTTGATAAACTGCACAAAACAGTGTGATGCGCAAAATAGCGCGTTTGATAAATTGCACAAAACAGTGCGATGCGCAAAATAGCGAGAGTGTAAACTGCACAAAACAGTGCGATGCGCAAAATAGCGCGAGTGTGAACTGCACAAAACAGTGCGCTGCGCTAAATAGCGCGGGTGTAATCTGCACAAAACAGTGCGATGCGCAAAATAGCGAGAGTGTAAACAGCACAAAACAGTGCGATGCGCCAAATAGCGCGTGTGTAAACTGTACAAAACAGTGCGATGCGCAAAATACCGCATTTCATAAACTGCACAAAACAGTGCGATGCGCAAAATAGCGTGAGTGTGAACTGCACAAAACAGTGCGCTGCGCTAAATAGCGCGAGTGTAATCTGCACAAAATAGTGCGATGCGCAAAATAGCGCGAGTATAAACTGCATAAAAGAGTGCGATGCGCAAAATAGCGCGTTTGATAAACTGCACAAAACAGTGCGATGCGCAAAATAGCGAGAGTGTAAACAGCACAAAACAGTGCGATGCGCAAAATAGCGCGAGTGTAAACTGCACAAAACAGTGCGTTGGGCAAAATAGCACGAGTGTAAACTGCACAAAACAGTGCGATGCACAAAATAGCTCGTTTGGTAAACAGCACAAAACAGTGCGATGCGCAAAATAGCGAGAGTGTGAACTGCACAAAACAGTGCGCTGCGCTAAATAGCGCGAGTGTAATCTGCACAACATAGTGCGATGCGCAAAATAGCACGAATGTAAACTGTACGAAACAGTGCGATGCTCAAAATAGCTCGTTTGGGAAAGAGCACAAAACAGTGCGATGCACAAAATAGCGGGAGTGTAAACAGCACAAAATAGTGCGATGCGCAAAATAGTACGAGGGTAAATAGCACAAAACAGTGCGATGCGCAAAATAGGGAGAGCGTAAACAGCACAAAACAGTGCGATGCGCAAAATAGCGCGAGTGTAAACGGCACAAAACAGTGCGCTGGGCAAAATAGCGCGTGTGAAAACTGCACAAAACAGTGCGCTGCGCAAAATAGCGCGAGTGTAAACTGCACAAAATAGTGCGATGCGCAAAATAGCGCGAGTGTAAACTGCACAAAACAGTGCGATGCGAAAATAGCACGTTTGATAAACAGCACAAAACAGTGCGATGTGCAAAATAGCGCTAGTGTAAACTGCGCAAACAGTGTGCTGCGCAAAATAGCGAGAGTGTAAATAGCACAAAACGGTGCGATGGGCAAAATAGCGCGATTGAAAACTGTACAAAACAGTGCGATGCCGAAAATAGCGCATTCGATAAACTGCACAAAACAGTGCGATGCGAAAAATAGCGCGACTGTGAACTGCACAAAACAGTGCGCTGCGCAAAATACCGCAAGTGTAAACTACACGAAACAGTGCGATGCGCAAAATAGCGCGAGTGTAATCTGCACAAAATAGTGCGATGCGAAAAATAGCGCGAGTATAAACTGCATAAAAGAGTGCGATGCGCAAAATAGCGCGTTTGATAAACTGCACAAAACAGTGCGATGCGCAAAATAGCGAGAGTGTAAACAGCACAAAACAGTGCGATGCGCAAAATAGCGCGAGTGTAAACTGCACAAAACAGTGCGTTGGGCAAAATAGCACGAGTGTAAACTGCACAAAACAGTGCGATGCACAAAATAGCTCGTTTGGTAAACAGCACAAAACAGTGCGATGCGCAAAATAGCGAGAGTGTGAACTGCACAAAACAGTGCGCTGCGCTAAATAGCGCGAGTGTAATCTGCACAACACAGTGCGATGCGCAAAATAGCACGAATGTAAACTGCACGAAACAGTGCGATGCTCAAAATAGCTCGTTTGGGAAACAGCACAAAACAGTGCGATGCACAAAATAGCGGGAGTGTAAACAGCACAAAACAGTGCGATGCGCAAAATAGTACGAGGGTAAACTGCACAAAACAGTGCGATGCGCAAAATAGCGAGAGCGTAAACAGCACAAAACAGTGCGATGCGCAAAATAGCGCGAGTGTAAACGGCACAAAACAGTGCGCTGGGCAAAATAGCGCGTGTGAAAACTGCACAAAACAGTGCGCTGCGCAAAATAGCGCGAGTGTAAACTGCACAAAATAGTGCGATGCGCAAAATAGCGCGAGTGTAAACTGCACAAAACAGTGCGATGCGAAAATAGCACGTTTGATAAACAGCACAAAACAGTGCGATGTGCAAAATAGCGCTAGTGTAAACTGCGCAAACAGTGTGCTGCGCAAAATAGCGAGAGTGTAAATAGCACAAAACGGTGCGATGGGCAAAATAGCGCGATTGAAAACTGTACAAAACAGTGCGATGCCGAAAATAGCGCATTCGATAAACTGCACAAAACAGTGCGATGCGAAAAATAGCGCGACTGTGAACTGCACAAAACAGTGCGCTGCGCAAAATACCGCGAGTGTAAACTACACGAAACAGTGCGATGCGCAAAATAGCTCGTTTGGTAAACAGCACAAAACAGTGCGATGCGCAAAATAACGAGAGTGTAAACAGCACAAAATAGTGCGTTGCGCAAAATAGTACGAGTGTAAACTGCACAAAATAGTGCGATGCGCAAAATAGCGAGAGTGTAAACAGCACAAAACAGTGCGATGCGCAAAATAGCTGTGTGTAAACTGTACAAAACAGTGCGATGCGCAAAATAGCGCATTTCATAAACTGCACAAAACAGTGCGATGCGCAAAATAGCGTGAGTGTGAACTGCACAAAACAGTGCGCTGCGCTAAATAGCGTGAGTGTAATCTGCACAAAATAGTGCGATGCGCAAAATAGCGCGAGTATAAACTGCATAAAAGAGTGCGATGCGCAAAATAGCGCGTTTGATAAACTGCACAAAACAGTGCGATGCGCAAAATAGCGAGAGTGTAAACAGCACAAAACAGTGCGATGCGCAAAATAGCGCGAGTGTAAACTGCACAAAACAGTGCGTTGGGCAAAATAGCACGAGTGTAAACTGCACAAAACAGTGCGATGCACAAAATAGCTCGTTTGGTAAACAGCACAAAACAGTGCGATGCGCAAAATAGCGAGAGTGTGAACTGCACAAAACAGTGCGCTGCGCTAAATAGCGCGAGTGTAATCTGCACAACACAGTGCGATGCGCAAAATAGCACGAATGTAAACTGCACGAAACAGTGCGATGCTCAAAATAGCTCGTTTGGGAAACAGCACAAAACAGTGCGATGCACAAAATAGCGGGAGTGTAAACAGCACAAAACAGTGCGATGCGCAAAATAGTACGAGGGTAAACTGCACAAAACAGTGCGATGCGCAAAATAGCGAGAGCGTAAACAGCCCAAAACAGTGCGATGCGCAAAATAGCGCGAGTGTAAACGGCACAAAACAGTGCGCTGGGCAAAATAGCGCGTGTGAAAACTGCACAAAACAGTGCGCTGCGCAAAATAGCGCGAGTGTAAACTGCACAAAATAGTGCGATGCGCAAAATAGCGCGAGTGTAAACTGCACAAAACAGTGCGATGCGAAAATAGCACGTTTGATAAACAGCACAAAACAGTGCGATGTGCAAAATAGCGCTAGTGTAAACTGCGCAAACAGTGTGCTGCGCAAAATAGCGAGAGTGTAAATAGCACAAAACGGTGCGATGGGCAAAATAGCGCGATTGAAAACTGTACAAAACAGTGCGATGCCGAAAATAGCGCATTCGATAAACTGCACAAAACAGTGCGATGCGAAAAATAGCGCGACTGTGAACTGCACAAAACAGTGCGCTGCGCAAAATACCGCGAGTGTAAACTACACGAAACAGTGCGATGCGCAAAATAGCTCGTTTGGTAAACAGCACAAAACAGTGCGATGCGCAAAATAACGAGAGTGTAAACAGCACAAAATAGTGCGTTGCGCAAAATAGTACGAGTGTAAACTGCACAAAATAGTGCGATGCGCAAAATAGCGAGAGTGTAAACAGCACAAAACAGTGCGATGGGCAAAATAGCGCGAGTGTAAACTGCACAAAACAGTGCGCTGCGCAAAATAGCGCGAGTGTAAACTGCACAAAACAATGCGATGCGCAAAATAGCGCGTTTGATAAACTGCACAAAACAGTGCGATGCGCAAAAAATAGCGAGAGTCTAAACAGCACAAAACAGTGCGATGCGCAAAATAGCGCAAGTGCAAACTGCACAAAACAGTGCGATGCGAAAAATAGCGCGAGTGTAAACAGCGCAAGACTGTGCGATTCGCAAAATAGCACGAGTGTAAACTGCACAAAACGGTGCGATGCGCAAAGTAGCGCGTTTGATAAACTGCACAAAACAGTGCGATGCGCAAAATAGCGCGTTTGATAAACTGCACAAAACAGTGCGATGGGCAAAATAGCGAGAGTGTAAACAGCACAAAACAGAGCGATGCGCAAAATAGCGCGGGTGTAAACTGCACAAAATATTGCGATTTGCAAAATAGCTCGTTTGGTAAACAGCACAAAACAGTGCGATGCGCAAAATACCGAGAGTGTAAACAGCACAATACAGTGCGATGCGCAAAATAGTACTTGTGTAAACTGCACAAAACAGTGCGATGAGCAAAATAGCGAGAGTGTAAACCGCACAAAACAGTGCGATGCGCAAAATAGCGCGAGTGTATACTGTATAAAACAGTGCAATGCGCAAAATAGCGCATTTGATAAACTGCACAAAGCAGCGCGATGCGCAAAATAGCGCGAGTGTGAACTGCACAAAACAGTGCGCTGCGCTAAATTGCGCGAGTGTAATGTACACAAAACAGTGCGATGCGCAAAATAGCGCGAGTGTAAACTGCACAAAACAGTGCGATGCGCAAAATAGCGCATTTCATAAACTGCACAAAACAGTGCGATGCGCAAAATAGCGTGAGTGTGAACTGCACAAAACAGTGCGCTGCGCTAAATAGCGCCAGTGTAATCAGCACAAAATAGTGCGATGCGCAAAATAGCGCGAGTATAAACTGCATAAAACAGTGCGATGCGCAAAATAGCGCGTTTGATAAACTGCACAATACAGTGCTATGCACAAAATAGCGAATGTAAACAGCACAAAACAGTGCGATGCGCAAAATAGCGCGAGTGCAAACGGCACAAAACAGTGCGTTGGGCAAAATAGCACGAGTGTAAACTGCACAAAACAATGCGATGCGCAAAATAGCGCGAGTGTAAACTTCACAAAACAGTGCGATGCACAAAATAGCGCGTTTGATAAACTGCACAAAACATTGCGATGGGCAAAATAGTGAGAGTGTAAACAGCACAAAACAGAGCGATGCGCAAAATAGCGCGGGTGTAAACTGCACAAAATATTGCGATTTGCAAAATAGCTCGTTTGGTAAACAGCACAAAACAGTGCGATGCGCAAAATACCGAGAGTGTAAACAGCACAATACAGTGCGATGCGCAAAATAGTACTTGTGTAAACTGCACAAAACAGTGCGATGAGCAAAATAGCGAGAGTGTAAACCGCACAAAACAGTGCGATGCGCAAAATAGCGCGAGTGTATACTGTATAAAACAGTGCAATGCGCAAAATAGCGCATTTGATAAACTGCACAAAGCAGCGCGATGCGCAAAATAGCGCGAGTGTGCACTGCACAAAACAGTGCGCTGCGCTAAATTGCGCGAGTGTAATCTGCACAAAACAGTGCGATGCGCAAAATAGCGCGAGTGGAAACTGCACAAACCAGTGCGATGCGCAAAGTAGCGCGCGCAAACGGCACAAAACAGTGCGATGCGCAAAATAGCGCGGGTGTAAACTTCACAAAACAGTGCGATGCGCAAAATAGCGCGTTTGATAAACTGCACCAAACAGTGCGATGCGCAAAATAGCGAGAGTGTAAACTGCACAAAACAGTGCGATGCGCAAAATAGCGCAAATGTAAACTGCACAAAACAGTGCGATGCTCAAAATAGCTCGTTTGGTAAACAGCACAAAACAGTGCGATGCACAAAATAGCGAGAGTGTAAACAGCACAAAACAGTGCGATGCGCAAAATAGTACGAGTGTAAACTGCACAAAACGGTGCGATGCGCAAAATAGCGAGAGTATAAACAGCACAAAACAGTGCGGTGCGCAAAATAGCGCGAGTGTTAACTACACAAAACAGTTAACACTTGCCTTGTTTTGTGCCTTAGTCATGCCTTAGTTATGCTTGCATGCATCTATACGATTTTGCCATGTTAAGATTTGCATCCATGGATTCTTGCCTTGTTTTGTGCTTATGTGGTTTGCTTAAGTGTATATGTATGCTTTGTACCTCCCTTGTATTGTTAAGCCTAAGTTATGTTAAGACTAAGTCATGTCAAGCCTAAGTTATGTGAAGCCTAGGTTGATCCAAGCCGAGGTCATCTTAAGCCTCTAACTGTTTTGGAATCCCTTTGTTTGATCTCTACCTTTGTTCTGGCATACTGGCCGAGATGATTATCATCTGGGCCGAGGTGTGTATCGCCGAGGCCGAGGTGTGTATTATCTGGGCCGAGATGTTATCTTGAACCCAAGTGATCTTGTTCCTGGACAGGTATGACCTAGACCGAGGTGTGGCACATCTAGGCCGAGGTGTGGCACAGCTAGGCCAAGTGTTGTCCTTCCTAGCCGAGATCATTGTCACCATTAGTTGCCGAAGCTTTGTTCTTGCAAGCCGATGTCATTGTTACCTTAGTGCCGAAGTCTTGTCCTCAGCCGAAGTCATTGTCCTTTGTTTGCCGATGTCTTGTCCCTTGCCGATGTCATTCCTTGCCGGAGTGTCTAGCCACCAAGCTTGCTGAGTACGTTTTGTCAGGGACTTGTCTTGTCAATCAGTCACCTTTTGAGGAGGACCAACCCGGTAGTGCCACGTGGCCGAGCTGAGTGTTAAATCAGCCGTTAGAGAGAGAAACCCCTCATTTGTTGTGTTTTGTTCTAAGGAAGTAGAGAGAGAAGCTCTAGAAGAGGGAGAGGAGTCCTTGAGGGAGAGTAGATCTTCCAAGTTTGATTCCGAGAGATCCAACCGTTAGATTCGTGTTCTAAGGTTAGATTCTTGATCCTCTCATGTTGTTCTTTATGTTTATGTTGTTACATTGCATGATTGAATATGTTTTGAAAGCCATGCATCGTTTTGAAACTCGGTTTTGGAAAGAGAAAATGGTATTCAAGTGTTCTTCAAGAAAAGTCATGTTTTGATCCGAAGGCTCATGCCAAGATTCATGTTTTTATGTTTGTTTTCATATGATCTTCAAGTATGGGTACCCAGGTCCATGTTTTCGAACTCATGGCATGAAAACCCCAGATTTTGTATAAGCAAGTTATGATTTTGGCATTCATCTCATACTCATGTTCTTCATGTTCTTCACGGGTGGAAACCCAGGTTTCCAGACTTCACTTCCCGAAGTGTAGTCGCCGAGATCATTCTCACTTAGGCCAAGCATCGTATCTCACCTTGGCCTACATTGCATGATCACTTGCACCTTTGGTTTGTCTTGTATGAACCTCGGCATGCAGTTGCACGCCGAAGCCGTGGCAACCACACCTCGGCCAGGAGGTGTGGGACCTCGGCAAAGGCCTGGTTGGTACCCAGCATGTCCCCTTGACATGTAAAACAGTGTTTTGACTTCCAGCATGTTTTCCGAGATCATTGCATGCATGTGAGACTTGTTCTGAGAAGTATGTTCAGTAGGCTTGTTATGTGTTTGTAGGACTTGGACCTTGCCTTGAGCCCGACGTCCCAAGAACTAAGTGAGTGGTGCTTTTAATAAAGTTATGTTATAAGGTTTTGATAAGCTTTGCTCTGCCTTGTTTTGAAAAGTATTTGTTAAGCATGAATGACCGCTCGTATTTTTATGTATTAAGAATAAGTTTTGATTGCTAAGTATGAGTTTTGTTTTGGAGTCCTTCCGTGCTAGGGGACTTAAAGCCTAAGTAGCACAACGTTTTGGAGTCCTTCCGTGCTAGGGGACTTAAAGCCTAAGTAGCACAACGTTTTGGAGTCCTTCCGTGCTAGGGGACTTAAAGCCTAAGTAGCACAATGTTTTGGAGTCCTTCCGTGCTAGGGGACTTAAAGCCTAAGTAGCACAACGTTTTGGAGTCCGTACGTGCTAGGGGACTTAAAGCAATTGTAGCACAAACTTTTGGAGTCCGTACGTGCTAGGGGACTTAAAGCAATTGTAGCACAAACTTTTGGAGTCCGTACGTGCTAGGGGACTTAAAGCAATTGTAGCACAAACTTTTGGAGTCCGTACGTGCTAGGGGACTTAAAGCAATTGTAGCACAACCTTTTGGAGTCCGTACGTGCTAGTGGACTTAAAGCATTGGTAGCACATAAGTTTTGTCAGACCAAGATTGAAGTACATGCTATGATATGTTTTGGTTTGGAATGTGATGACCCCAAGTATATGTTTTGATACAAGTTATGCCAAGTATGTTTTGTACAAGTTTTGCTAAGCCTATGTTTTGATGCAAGCCATATTATAAGTACATGTTTTGAACAAGTTGTGATATATGTATTGTTTGACAGGACCTCGGGATCATTCATTAAACCCTTTATTTCTTGTACCATTCACTGAGTATTTCAATACTCACCCCCTCTATATATATGTAGGTTTCAGCAGGAAGTCGGCTTCGCCGAGGTGTTTATCTCTAAGCCGAGGTTTTGTATGCATGTTTAGGTCGGCATTGAGGATGTCGGCATTTTGTGTTTACGTCGGCAGTGTTGAAGATCTTGTTTCTTGACTTGTATATATTGTGCTTTGTTTATGTCGGCTGTGAAGCCCTTTTGTTAAGATGTAATGTATATTTATAAGTTGTAAAGTTATGTAATGATGTATGCCATTTCATTTGACTTAATACACAGCTCTTATGGACCACTTGTATTTTGTTATTGCTTCCGCTCTTGTTAGCCCCATATATTATACTCTGATTGTGTGTGATTTTGAAAGTTGGCCTTTGGTAATCTCGGATTACTGGCCATCACGGCACCATCCTACTAGGGGCAGGTTGGGGTCGTGACAGTGCGATGCGCAAAATAGCACGAATGTAAACTGCACGAAACAGTGCGATGCTCAAAATAGCTCGTTTGGGAAACAGCACAAAACAGTGCGATGCACAAAATAGCGGGAGTGTAAACAGCACAAAACAGTGCGATGCGCAAAATAGTACGAGTGTAAACTGCACAAAACAGTGCGATGCGCAAAATAGCGAGAGCGTAAACAGCACAAAACAGTGCGATGCGCAAAATAGCGCGAGTGTAAACGGCACAAAACAGTGCGCTGGGCAAAATAGCGCGTGTGAAAACTGCACAAAACAGTGCGCTGCGCAAAATAGAGCGAGTGTAAACTGCACAAAATAGTGCGATGCGCAAAATAGCACGTTTGATAAACAGCACAAAACAGTGCGATGTGCAAAATAGCGCTAGTGTAAACTGCACAAACAGTGTGCTGCGCAAAATAGCGAGAGTGTAAATAGCACAAAACGGTGCGATGGGCAAAATAGCGCGATTGAAAACTGTACAAAACAGTGCGATGCCGAAAATAGCGCATTCGATAAACTGCACAAAACAGTGCGATGCGAAAAATAGCGCGAGTGTGAACAGCACAAAACAGTGCGTTGCGCAAAATACCGCGAGTGTAAACTACACAAAACAGTGCGATGCGCAAAATAGCTCGTTCGGTAAACAGCACAAAACAGTGCGATGCGCAAAATAGCGAGAGTGTAAACAGCACAAAATAGTGCGTTGCGCAAAATAGTACGAGTGTAAACTGCACAAAATAGTGCGATGCGCAAAATAGCGAGAGTGTAAACAGCACAAAACAGTGCGATGCGCAAAATAGCGCGAGTGTAAACTGCACAAAACAGTGCGCTGCGCAAAATAGCGCGAGTGTAAACTTCACAAAACAATGCGATGCGCAAAATAGCGCGTTTGATAAACCGCACAAAACAGTGCGATGCGCAAAATAGCGAGAGTCTAAACACCACAAAACAGTGCAATGCGCAAAATAGCGCAAGTGCAAACTGCACAAAACAGTGCGATGCGCAAAATAGCGCGAGTGTAAACACCGCAAGACTGTGCGATGCGCAAAATAGCACGAGTGTAAACTGCACAACACGGTGCGATGCGCAAAATAGCGCGTTTGATAAACTGCACAAAACAGTGCGATGCGCAAAATAGCGCGTTTGATAAACTGCACAAAACAGTGCGATGCGCAAAATAGCGAGAGTGTAAACAGCACAAAACAGTGCGATGCGCCAAATAGCGCGGGTGTAAATTGCACAAAATATTGCGATGCGCAAAATAGCTCGTTTGGTAAACAGCACAAAACAGTGCGATGCGCAAAATACCGAGAGTGTAAACAGCACAATACAGTGCGATGCGCAAAATAGTACTTGTGTAAACTCCACAAAACAGTGCGATGAGCAAAATGGCGAGAGTGTAAACCGCACAAAACAGTGCGATGCGCAAAATAGCGCGAGTGTAAACTGTATAAAACAGTGCAATGCGCAAAATAGCGTATTCGATAAACTGCACAAAGCAGCGCGATGCGCAAAATAGCGCGAGTGTGAACTGCACAAAACAGTGCGCTGCGCTAAATTGCGGGAGTGTAATCTGCACAAAACAGTGCGATGCGCAAAATAGCGAGAGTGTAAACTGCACAAAACAGTGCGATGCGGAAAATAGCGCGAGTGTAAACTTCACAAAACAGTGCGATGCGCAAAATAGCGAGAGTGTAAACTGCACAAAACAGTGCGATGCGCAAAATAGCGCAAATGTAAACTGCACAAAACAGTGCGATGCTCAAAATAGCTCGTTTGGTAAACAGCACAAAACAGTGCGATGCACAAAATAGCGAGAGTGTAAACAGCACAAAACAGTGCGATGCGCAAAATAGTACGAGTGTAAACTGCACAAAACGGTGCGATGCGCAAAATAGCGAGAGTATAAACAGCACAAAACAGTGCGGTGCGCAAAATAGCGCGAGTGTTAACTGCACAAAACAGTGCGCTGCGCAAAATAGCGCGAGTGTAAACTGCACAAAACAGTGCGATGCGCAAAATAGCGCATTTCATAAACTGCACAAAACAGTGCGATGCGCAAAATAGCGCATTTCATAAACTGCACAAAACAGTGCGATGCGCAAAATAGCGTGAGTGTGAACTGCACAAAACAGTGCGCTGCGCTAAATAGCGCCAGTGTAATCTGCACAAAATAGTGCGATGCGCAAAATAGCGCGAGTATAAACTGCATAAAACAGTGCGATGCGCAAAATAGCGAGTGTAAACAGCACAAAACAGTGCGATGCGCAAAATAGCGCGAGTGTAAACTGCACAAAACAGTGCGTTGGGCAAAATAGCACGACTGTAAACTGCACAAAACAGTGCGATGCGCAAATTAGCTTGAGTGTAAACTTCACAAAACAGTGCGATGCGCAAAATAGCGCGTTTGATAAACTGCACAAAACAGTGCGATGCGCAAAATAGCGAGACTGTAAACAGCACAAAACAGTGCGATGCGCCAAATAGCGCGGGTGTAAACTGCACAAAATATTGCGATGCGCAAAATAGCTCGTTTGGTAAACAGCACAAAACAGTGCGATGCGCAAAATACCGAGAGTGTAAACAGCACAATACAGTGCGATGCGCAAAATAGTACTTGTGTAAACTCCACAAAACAGTGCGATGAGCAAAATAGCGAGAGTGTAAACCGCACAAAACAGTGCGATGCGCAAAATAGCGCGAGTGTAAACTGTATAAAACAGTGCGATGCGCAAAATAGCGTATTCGATAAACTGCACAAAGCAGCGCGATGCGCAAAATAGCGCGAGTGTGAACTGCACAAAACAGTGCGCTGCGCTAAATTGCGGGAGTGTAATCTGCACAAAACAGTGCGATGCGCAAAATAGCGAGAGTGTAAACTGCACAAAACAGTGCGATGCGCAAAATAGCGCGAGTGTAAACTTCACAAAACAATGCGATGCGCAAAATAGCGAGAGTGTAAACTGCACAAAACAGTGCGATGCGCAAAATAGCGCAAATGTAAACTGCACAAAACAGTGCGATGCTCAAAATAGCTCGTTTGGTAAACAGCACAAAACAGTGCGATGCACAAAATAGCGAGAGTGTAAACAGCACAAAACAGTGCGATGCGCAAAATAGTACGAGTGTAAACTGCACAAAACGGTGCGATGCGCAAAATAGCGAGAGTATAAACAGCACAAAACAGTGCGGTGCGCAAAATAGCGCGAGTGTTAACTGCACAAAACAGTGCGCTGCGCAAAATAGCGCGAGTGTAAACTGCACAAAACAGTGCGATGCGCAAAATAGCGCATTTCATAAACTGCACAAAACAGTGCGATGCGCAAAATAGCGTGAGTGTGAACTGCACAAAACAGTGCGCTGCGCTAAATAGCGCCAGTGTAATCTGCACAAAATAGTGCGATGCGCAAAATAGCGCGAGTATAAACTGCATAAAACAGTGCGATGCGCAAAATAGCGAGTGTAAACAGCACAAAACAGTGCGATGCGCAAAATAGCGCGAGTGTAAACTGCACAAAACAGTGCGTTGGGCAAAATAGCACGACTGTAAACTGCAGAAAACAGTGCGATGCGCAAATTAGCGCGAGTGTAAACTTCACAAAACAGTGCGATGCGCAAAATAGCGCGTTTGATAAACTGCACAAAACAGTGCGATGCGCAAAATAGCGAGAGTGTAAACTGCACAAAACCGTGCGATGCGCAAAATAGCGCGAATGAAAACTGCACAAAACAATGCGATGCTCAAAATAGCTCGTTTGGTAAACAGCACAAAACAGTGTGATGCGCAATGTAGCGAAAGTGTGAACTGCACAAAACAGTGCGCTGCGCTAAATAGCGCGAGTGTAATCTGCACAACACAGTGCGATGCGCAAAATAGCACGAATGTAAACTGCACGAAACAGTGCGATGCTCAAAATAGCTCGTTTGGGAAACAGCACAAAACAGTGCGATGCACAAATTAGTGGGAGTGTAAACAGCACAAAACAGTGCGATGCGCAAAATAGCACGTTTGATAAACAGCACAAAACAGTGCGATGTGCAAAATAGCGCTAGTGTAAACTGCACAAACAGTGTGCTGTGCAAAATAGCGAGAGTGTAAATAGCACAAAACGGTGCGATGGGCAAAATAGCGCGATTGAAAACTGTACAAAACAGTGCGATGCCCAAAATAGCGCGTTCGATAAATTACAAAACAGTGCGATGCGAAAAATAGCGCGAGTGTGAACAGCACAAAACAGTGCGCTGCGCAAAATACCGCGAGTGTAAACTACACAAAACAGTGCGATGCGCAAAATAGCTCGTTCGGTAAACAGCACAAAACAGTGCGATGCGCAAAATAGCGAGAGTGTAAACAGCACAAAATAGTGCGTTGCGCAAAATAGTACGAGTGTAAACTGCACAAAATAGTGCGATGCGCAAAATAGCGAGAGTGTAAACAGCACAAAATAGTGCGATGCGCAAAATAGCGCGAGTGTAAACTGCACAAAAACAGTGCCCTGTGCAAAATAGCGCGAGTGTAAACTGCACAAAACAATGCGATGCGCAAAATAGCGCATTTGATAAACTGCACAAAACAGTGCCATGCGCAAAATAGCGAGAGTCTAAACACCACAAAACAGTGCGATGCGCAAAATAGCGCAAGTGCAAACTGCACAAAACAGTGCGATGCGCGAAATAGCTCGAGTGTAAACAGCACAAGACTGTGCGATGCGCAAAATAGCACAAGTGTAAACTGCACAAAACGGTGCGATGCGCAAAATAGCGCGTTTGATAAACTGCACAAAACCGTGCGATGCGCAAAATAGCGCGTTTGATAAACTGCACAAAACAGTGCGATGCGCAAAATAGCGAGAGTGTAAACAGCACAAAACAGTGCGATGCGCCAAATAGCGCGAGTGTAAACTGCACAAAATATTGCGATGCGCAAAATAGCTCGTTTGGTAAACAGCACAAAACAGTGCGATGCGCAAAATACCGAGAGTGTAAACAGCACAATACAGTGCGATGCGCAAAATAGTACTTGTGTAAACTGCACAAAACAGTGCGATGAGCAAAATAGCAAGAGTGTAAACCGCATAAAACAGTGCGATGCGCAAAATAGCGCGAGTCTAAACTGTATAAAACAGTGCGATGCGCAAAATAGCGCATTTGATAAACTGCACAAAGCAGCGCGATGCGCAAAATAGCGCGAGTGTGAACTGCACAAAACAGTGCGCTGCGCTAAATAGCGCGAGTGTAATTTGCACAAAACAGTGCGATGCGCAAAATAGCGCGAGTGGAAATTGCACAAAACAGTGCGATGCGCAAAATAGCGCGTGCAAACTGCACAAAACAGTGCGATGCGCAAAATAGCGCGTTTGATAAACTGCACCAAACAGTGCGATGCGCAAAATAGCGCGAATGTAAATTGCACAAAACAGTGCGATGCTCAAAATAGCTCGTTTGGTAAACAGCACAAAACAGTGCGATGCACAAAATAGCGAGAGTGTAAACAGCACAAAACAGTGCGATGCGCAAAATAGTACGAGTGTAAACTGCACAAAACGGTGCGATGCGCAAAATAGCGAGAGTATAAACAGCACAAAACAGTGCGGTGCGCAAAATAGCGCGAGTGTAAACTGCACAAAACAGTGCGCTGCGCACCGCACTATTTTGTGCTGTTTATACTCTCGCTATTTTGTGCATCGCACTGTTTTGTGCTGTTTCCCAAACGAGCTATTTTGTGCATCGCACTGTTCTGTGCAGTTTACATTCGTGCTATTTTGCGCATCGCACTGTGTTGTGCAGATTACACTCGCGCTATTTAGCGCAGCGCACTGTTTTGTGCAGTTCACACTCTCGTTATTTTGCTCGTCGCACTGTTTTGTGCTGTTTACCAAACGAGCTATTCTGAGCATCGCACTGTTTCGTGCAGTTTACATTCGCGCTATTTTGCGCATCGCACGGTTTTGTGCAGTTCACACTCTCGCTATTTTACGCATCGCACTGTTTTGTGCAGTTTATCAAACGCGCTATTTTGCGCATCATACCGTTATCTGAAGTTTACAGTCGCGCTATTTTGCGCATCGCACTGTTTTGTGCAGTTTACACTCGTGCTATTTTGCCCAACGCACTGTTTTTTGCAGTTTACACTCGCGCTATTTTGCGCATCGCACTGTTTTGTGCTGTTTACACTCTCGCTATTTTGCGCATCGCACTGTTTTGTGCAGTTTATCAAACGCGCTATTTTGCGCATCGCACTGTTTTATGCAGTTTATACTCGCGCTATTTTGAGCATCGCACTATTTTGTGCAGATTACACTCGCGCTATTTAGCGCAGCGCACTGGTTTGTGCAGTTCACACTCACGCTATTTTGCACATGGCTCTGTTTTGTGCAGTTTCTCAAACGCGCTATTTAACGCAGCGCACTGTTTTGTGCAGTTCACACTCTCGTTATTTTGCGCATCGCACTGTTTTGTGCTGTTTACCAAACGAGCTATTTAGCGCATCGCACTGTTTTGTGCACTTCACACTCACGCTATTTTGCGCGTCGCACTGTTTTGTGCAGTTTATGAAATGCGCTATTTTGCGTATCGCACTGTTTTGTACATATTACACTCGTGCTATTTCGCGCATCGCACTGTTTTGTGCTGTTTACACTCTCGCTATTTTGCGCATCGCACTGTTTTGTGCAGTTTACACTCGTACTATTTTGCACATCGTACTGTTTTGTGCTTTTTACACTCTCGCTATTTTTTGCATCGCACTGTTCTGTGCTGTTTACCAAACGAGCTATTTTGAGCATCGCACTGTTTTGTGCAATTTACACTCGCGCTATTTTGCGCATCGCACTGTTTTGGGCAGTTTACAATCTCGCTATTTTGCTCATCGCACTCTTTTGTGCAGTTTATCAACCGCGCTATTTTGCGCATCACACTGTTTTGTGAAGTTTACACTCGTGCTATTTTGCGCATCGCACTGTTTTCTGCAGTTTACACTCGTGCTATTTTGGCCAACGCACTGTTTTGTGCAGTTTACACTCGCGCTATTTTGTGCATCGCACACTTTTGTGCTGTTTACACTCTCGCTATTTTGCACATCGCACTGTTTTGTGCAGTTTCTCAAACGCGTTATTTTGCGCATCGCACTGTTTTGTGCAGTTTACACTCGCGCCATTTTGCGCATCGCACTGTTTTGTGCAGATTACACTCGCGCTATTTAGTGCAGCGCACTGTTTTGTCCAGTTCACACTCGCGCTATTTTGCGCATCGCGCTGTTTTGTGCAGTTTATTAAATGCGTTATTTTGCGCATCGCACTGTTTTGTACAGTTTACAGTCGCGCTATTTTGCGCATCGCACTGTTTTGTGCGGTTTAGACTCTCGCTATTTTACGCATCGCACTGTTTTGTGTAGTTTACACTCGTACTATTTTGCGCATCGCACTGTATTGTGCTGTTTACACTCTCGCTATTTTGCGCATCGCACCGTTCTGTGCTGTTTACCCAACGAGCTATTTTGCGCATCGCACTATTTTGTGCAGTTTACACTCGCGCTATTTTGCGCATCGCACTGTTTTGTGCAGTTTACACTCTCGTTATTTTGCGCATCGCACTGTTTTGTGCAGTTTATCAAACGCGCTATTTGGCGCATCGCACTGTTTTGTGCAGTTTATCAAACGCGCTATTTTGCGCATCGCACCGTTTTGTGCAGTTTACACACGTGCTATTTTGCGCATCGCACTGTCTTGTGCTGTTTACACTCTCGCTATTTTGCGCATCGCACTGTTTTGTGCAGTTTACACTCGCGCTATTTTGCGCATCGCACTGTTTTGTGCTGTTTACACTCGTGCTATTTTGCCTAGCGCACTGTTTTGTGCAGTTTGCACTCGCGCTATTTTGCGCATCGCACTGTTTTGTGCTGTTTACACTCTCACTATTTTGCGCCTCCCACTGTTTTGTCCAGTTTATCAAACGCGCTATTTTGCGCATCGCACTGTTTTGTGTAGTTTACACTTGCGCTATTTTGCGCATCGCACTATTTTTTGCAGTATACACTTGCGCTATTTTGCGCATCGCACTGTTTTGTGCAGTTTACACACGCGCTATTTTGCCCAGCGCACTGTTTTGTGCCATTTACACTCGCGCTATTTTGCGCATCGCACTGTTTTGTGCTGTTTACGCTCTCGCTATTTTGCGCATCGCACTGTTTTGTGCAGTTTACACTCGTACTATTTTGCGCATCGCACTGTTTTGTGCTGTTTACACTCTCGCTATTTTGTGCATCGCACTGTTTTGTGCTGTTTCCCAAACGAGCTATTTTGTGCATCGTACTGTTTTGTGCAGTTTACATTCGTGCTATTTTGCGCATCGCACTGTGTTGTGCAGATTACACTCGCGCTATTTAGCGCAGCGCACTGTTTTGTGCAGTTCACACTCTCGCTATTTTGCGCATCGCACCGTTTTGTGCTGTTTACCAAACGAGCTGTTTTGAGCATCGCACTGTTTTGTGCAGTTTACATTCGCGCTATTTTACGCATCGCACGGTTTTGTGCAGTTTACACTCTCGCTATTTTGCGCATCGCACTGTTTTGTGCAGTTTATCAAACGCGTGCTATTTTGCGCATCGCACTGTTTTCTAAAGTTTACACTCGCGCTATTTTGCGCATCGCACTGTTTTGTGCAGTTTACACTCATGCTATTTTGCCCAACGCACTGTTTTGTGCTGTTTACACTCTCGCTATTTTGCGCATCGCACTGTTTTGTGCAGTTTATCAAACGCGCTATTTTGCGCATCGCACTGTTTTATGCAGTTTATACTCGTGCTATTTTGAGCATCGCACTATTTTGTGCAGATTACACTCGCGCTATTTAGCGCAGCGCACTGTTTTGTGCTGTTCACACTCACGCTATTTTGCACATGGCACTGTTTTGTGCAGTTTCTCAAGCGCGCTATTTAGCGCAGCGCACTGTTTTGTGCAGTTCACACTCTCGTTATTTTGCGCATCGCACTGTTTTGTGCTGTTTACCAAACGAGCTATTTAGCGCAGCGCACTGTTTTGTGCAGTCGACACTCACGCTATTTTGCGCATCGCACTGTTTTGTGCAGTTTATGAAATGCGCTATTTTGCGCATCGCACTGTTTTGTACAGATTACACTCGTGCTATTTCGCGCATCGCACTGTTTTGTGCTGTTTACACTCTCGCTATTTTGCGCATCGCACTGTTTTGTGCAGTTTACACTCGTATTATTTTGCACATCTCACTGTTTTGTGCTTTTTACACTCTCGCTATTTTTTGCATCGCACTGTTCTGTGCTGTTTACCAAACGCGCTATTTAGAGCATCGCACTGTTTTCTGCAATTTACACTCGCGTTATTTTGCGCATCGCACTGTTTTGTGCAGTTTACAATCTCGCTGTTTTGCGCATCGCACTCTTTTGTGCAGTTTATCAACCGTGCTATTTTGCGCATCACACTGTTTTGTGAAGTTTACACTCGCGCTATTTTGCGCATCGCACTGTTTTCTGCAGTTTACACTCGTGCTATTTTGGCCAACGCACTGTTTTGTGCAGTTTACACTCGCGCTATTTTGCGCATCGCACACTTTTGTGCTGTTTACACTCTCGCTATTTTGCACATCGCACTATTTTGTGCAGTTTCTCAAACGCGTTATTTTGCGCATCGCACTGTTTTGTGCAGTTTACACTCGCGCCATTTTGCGCATCGCACTGTTTTGTGCAGATTACACTCGCGCTATTTAGCGCAGCGCACTGTTTTGTGCAGTTCACACTCGCGCTATTTTGCTCATCGCGCTGTTTTTTGCAGTTTATCAAATGCGTTTTATTTTGCGCATCGCACTGTTTTGTACAGTTTACACTCGCGCTATTTTGCGCATCGCACTGTTTTGTGCGGTTTAGACTCTCGCTATTTTGCGCATCGCACTGTTTTGTGTAGTTTACACTCGTACTAGTTTGCGCATCGCACTGTATTGTGCTGTTTACACTCTCGCTATTTTGCGCATCGCACCGTTCTGTGCTGTTTACCGAACGAGCTATTTTGTGCATCGCACTATTTTGTGCAGTTTACACTCACGCTATTTTGAGCATCGCACTGTTTTGTGCAATTTACACTCTCGTTATTTTGCGCATCGCACTGTTTTGTGCAGTTTATGAAACGCGCTATTTTGCGCATCGCACTGTTTTGTGCAGTTTACACTCTCGTTATTTTGCACATCGCACTGTTTTGTGCAGTTTATGAAACGCGCTATTTTGCGCATCGCACTGTTTTGTGCAGTGTATCAAACGCGCTATTTTGCGCATCGCACCGTTTTGTGCAGTTTACACACGTGCTATTTTGCGCATCGCACTGTCTTGTGCTGTTTACACTCTCGTTATTTTGCACATCGCACTGTTTTGTGCAGTTTACACTCGCGCTATTTTGCGCATCGCACTGTTTTGTGCAGTTTACACTCGTGCTATTTTGCCTAGCGCACTGTTTTGTGCAGTTTGCACTCGCGCTATTTTGCGCATCGCACTGTTTTGTGCTGTTTGCACTCGCGCTATTTTGCGCATCGCACTGTTTTATGCAGTTTACACTTGCGCTATTTTGCGCATTGCACTGTTTTGTGCAGTATACACTCGCGCTATTTTGCGCAGCGCACTGTTTTGTGCAGTTTACACACGCGCTATTTTGCCCAGCGCACTGTTTTGTGCCATTTACACTCGCGCTATTTTGCGCATGGCACTGTTTTGTGCAGTTTACGCTCTCGCTATTTTGCGCATCGCACTGTTTTGTGCAGTTTACACTCGTACTATTTTGCGCATCGCACTGTTTTGTGCTATTTACACTCTCGCTATTTTGTGCATCGCACTGTTTTGTGATGTTTCCCAAACGAGCTATTTTGTGCATCGCACTGTTTTGTGCAGTTTACATTCGTGCTATTTTGCGCATCGCACTGTTTTGTGCAGTTTACATTCGCGCTATTTTGCGCATCGCACGGTTTTGTGCAGTTTACACTCTCGCTATTTTGCGCATCGCACTGTTTTGTGCAGTTTATCAAACGCGCTATTTTGCGCATCGCCCTGTTTTCTGAAGTTTACACTCGCGCTATTTTGCGCATCGCACTGTTTTGTGCAGTTTACACTCGTGCTATTTTGCCCAACGCACTGTTTTTTGCAGTTTAAACTCGCGCTATTTTGCGCATCGCACTGTTTTGTGCTGTTTACACTCTCGCTCTTTTGCGCATCGCACTGTTTTGTGCTGTTTACCAAACGAGCTATTTTGAGCGTCGCACTGTTTTGTGCAGTTTACATTGCGCTATTTTGCGCATCGCACTGTTTTGTGCAGTTTACACTCTCGCTATTTTGCACATCGCACTGTTTTGTGCAGTTTATCAAACGCGCTATTTTGCGCATCGCACTATTTTGTGAAGTTTACCCTCGCGCTATTTGGCGAATCGCTCTGTTTTGTGCAGTTTACACTCATGCTATTTTGCGCATCGCACTGTTTTGTACTGTTTATCAAACGCGCTATTTTGCGCATCGCACTGTTTTGTGAAGTTTACACTCGCGCTATTTGGCGCATCGCTCTGTTTTGTGCAGTTTACACTCGTGCTATTTTGCCCAACGCACAGTCCTGTGCAGTTTACACTCGCGCTATTTTGCGCATCGCACTGTTTTGTACTGTTTACACTCTCGCTATTTTGCGCATCGCATTGTTTTGGGCAGTTTATCAAACGCGCTATTTTGCGCATCGTACTGTTTTGTGCAGTTTATCAAACGTGCTATTTTGCGCATCGCACTGTTTTGTGCAGTTTACACTCGCGCTATTTTGCGCCTCTCACTGTTTTGGGCAGTTTATCAAATGCTCTATTCTGCGCATCACACTGTTTTGTGCAGTTTATCAAATGTGCTATTTTGCGCATCGCACTGTTTTGTACAGTTTATACTCGCGCTATTTTGTGCATCGCACTGTTTTGTGCTGTTTACACTCTCGCTATTTTGCGCATCGCACTGTTTTGTGCTGTTTACCAAACGAGCTATTTTGAGCGTCGCACTGTTTTGTGCAGTTTACATTGCGCTATTTTGCGCATCGCACTGTTTTGTGAAGTTTACACTCGCGCTATTTGGCGCATCGCACTGTTTTGTGCAGTTTACACTCGCGCTATTTTGCGCATCGCACTGTTTTGTGCAGTTTACAGTCGCGCTATTTTGCGCCTCGCACTGTTTTGTACGGTTTACACTCTCGCTATTTTGCGCATCGCACTGTTTTGGGCAGTTTATCAAACGCTCTATTCTGCGCATCACACTGTTTTGTGAAGTTTATCAAATGTGCTATTTTGCGCATCGCACTGTTTTGTACAGTTTATACTCGCGCTATTTTGTGCATCGCACTGTTTTGTGCTGTTTACACTCTCGCTATTTTGCGCATCGCACTGGTTTGTGCTGTTTACCAAACGAGCTATTTTGAGCGTCGCACTGTTTTGTGCAGTTTACACTCGCGCTATTTTGCGCATCGCACTGTTTTGTGCAGTTTATCAAACGCGCTATTTTGCGCATTGCACTATTTTGTGCTGTTTACACTCCCGCTATTTTGCGCAGCGCACTGTTTTGTGCAGTTTACACACGCGCTATTTTGTGCATCGCACTATTTTGTGCAGTTTACACTCGCGCTATTTTGCGCAGCGCACTGTATTGTGCAGTTTACACAAGCGCTATTTTGCGCAGCGCACTGTTTTGTGCTGTTTACCAAACGAGCTATTTTGAGCGTCGCACTGTTTTGTGCAGTTTACATTGCGCTATTTTGCGCATCGCACTGTTTTGTGCAGTTTACACTCTCGCTATTTTGCGCATCGCACTGTTTTGTGCAGTTTATCAAACGCACTATTTTGCGCATCGCACTGTTTTGTGAAGTTTACACTCGCGCTATTTGGCGCATCGCTCTGTTTTGTGCAGTTTACACTCGTGCTATTTTGCGCATCGCACTGTTTTGTACTGTTTATCAAACGCGCTATTTTGCGCATCGCACTGTTTTGTGAAGTTTACACTCGCGCTATTTGGCGCATCGCTCAATTTTGTGCAGTTTACACTCGTGCTATTTTGCCCAACGCACAGTCTTGTGCAGTTTACACTCGCGCTATTTTGCGCATCGCACTGTTTTGTACTGTTTACACGATCGCTATTTTGCGCATCGCATTGTTTTGGGCAGTTTATCAAACGCGCTATTTTGCGCATCGCACTGTTTTGTGCAGTTTATCAAACGTGCTATTTTGCGCATCGCACTGTTTTGTGCAGTTTACACTCGCGCTATTTTGCGCCTCGCACTGTTTTGTACGGTTTACACTCTCGCTATTTTGCGCATCGCACTGTTTTGGGCAGTTTATCAAACGCTCTATTCTGCGCATCACACTGTTTTGTGCAGTTTATCAAGTGTGCTATTTTGCGCATCGCACTGTTTTGTACAGTTTATACTCGCGCTATTTTGTGCATCGCACTGTTTTGTGCTGTTTACACTCTCGCTATTTTGCGCATCGCACTGTTTTGTACTGTTTACCAAACGAGCTATTTTGAGCGTTGCACTGTTTTGTGCAGTTTACATTGCGCTATTTTGCGCATCGCACTGTTTTGTGCAGTTTACACTCTCGCTATTTTGCGCATCGCACTGTTTTGTGCAGTTTATCAAACGCGCTATTTTGCGCATCGCACTGTTTTGTGAAGTTTACACTCGCGCTATTTGGCGCATCGCTCTGTTTTGTGCAGTTTACACTCGTGCTATTTTGCGCATCGCACTGTTTTGTACTGTTTATCAAACGCGCTATTTTGCGCATCGCACTGTTTTGTGAAGTTTACACTCGCGCTATTTGGCGTATCGCTCTGTTTTGTGCAGTTTACACTCGTGCTATTTTGCCCAACGCACAGTCCTGTGCAGTTTACACTCGCGCTATTTTGCGCATCGCACTGTTTTGTACTGTTTACACTCTCGCTATTTTGCGCATCGCATTGTTTTGGGAAGTTTATCAAACGCGGTATTTTGCGCATCGCACTGTTTTGTGCAGTTTATCAAACGTGCCATTTTGCGCATCGCACTGTTTTGTGCAGTTTACACTCGCGCTATTTTGCGCCTCGCACTGTTTTGTACGGTTTACACTCGCTATTTTGCGCATCGCACTGTTTTGGGCAGTTTATCAAACGCTCTATTCTGCGCATCACACTGTTTTGTGCAGTTTATCAAATGTGCTATTTTGCGCATCGCACTGTTTTGTACAGTTTATACTCGCGCTATTTTGTGCATCGCACTGTTTTGTGCTGTTTACACTCTCGCTACTTTGCACATCGCACTGTTTTGTGCTGTTTACCAAACGAGCTATTTTGAGCGTCACACTGTTTTGTGCAGTTTACATTGCGCTATTTTGCGCATCACACTGTTTTGTGCAGTTTACACTCTCGATATTTTGCGCAGCGCACTGTTTTGTGCAGTTTATCAAACGCGCTATTTGGCGCATCACTCTGTTTTGTGCAGTTTACACTCGTGCTATTTTGCGCATCGCACTATTCTGTGCAGTTTATCAACCGCGCTATTTTGCGCATCGCACTGTTTTGTGAAGTTTACACTCGCGCTATTTGGCGCATCGCTCTGTTTTGTGCAGTTTACACTCGTGCTATTTTGCCCAACGCACAGTCCTGTGTAGTTTACACTCGCGCTATTTTGCGCATCGCACTGTTTTGTACTGCTTACACTCTAACTATTTTGCGCATCGCACTGTTTTGGGCAGTTTATCAAACGCGCTATTTTGCGCATCGCACTGTTTTGTGCAGTTTATCAAACGTGCTATTTTGCGCATCGCACTGTTTTGTGCTGTTTACACTCGCGCTATTTTGCGCATCGCCCTGTTTTCTGAAGTTTACACTCGCGCTATTTTGCGCATCGCACTGTTTTGTGCAGTTTACACTCGTGCTATTTTGCCCAACGCACTGTTTTTTGCAGTTTAAACTCGCGCTATTTTGCGCATCGCACTGTTTTGTGCTGTTTACACTCTCGCTCTTTTGCGCATCGCACTGTTTTGTGCTGTTTACCAAACGAGCTATTTTGAGCGTCGCACTGTTTTGTGCAGTTTACATTGCGCTATTTTGCGCATCGCACTGTTTTGTGCAGTTTACACTCTCGCTATTTTGCACATCGCACTGTTTTGTGCAGTTTATCAAACGCGCTATTTTGCGCATCGCACTATTTTGTGAAGTTTACCCTCGCGCTATTTGGCGAATCGCTCTGTTTTGTGCAGTTTACACTCATGCTATTTTGCGCATCGCACTGTTTTGTACTGTTTATCAAACGCGCTATTTTGCGCATCGCACTGTTTTGTGAAGTTTACACTCGCGCTATTTGGCGCATCGCTCTGTTTTGTGCAGTTTACACTCGTGCTATTTTGCCCAACGCACAGTCCTGTGCAGTTTACACTCGCGCTATTTTGCGCATCGCACTGTTTTGTACTGTTTACACTCTCGCTATTTTGCGCATCGCATTGTTTTGGGCAGTTTATCAAACGCGCTATTTTGCGCATCGTACTGTTTTGTGCAGTTTATCAAACGTGCTATTTTGCGCATCGCACTGTTTTGTGCAGTTTACACTCGCGCTATTTTGCGCCTCTCACTGTTTTGGGCAGTTTATCAAATGCTCTATTCTGCGCATCACACTGTTTTGTGCAGTTTATCAAATGTGCTATTTTGCGCATCGCACTGTTTTGTACAGTTTATACTCGCGCTATTTTGTGCATCGCACTGTTTTGTGCTGTTTACACTCTCGCTATTTTGCGCATCGCACTGTTTTGTGCTGTTTACCAAACGAGCTATTTTGAGCGTCGCACTGTTTTGTGCAGTTTACATTGCGCTATTTTGCGCATCGCACTGTTTTGTGAAGTTTACACTCGCGCTATTTGGCGCATCGCACTGTTTTGTGCAGTTTACACTCGCGCTATTTTGCGCATCGCACTGTTTTGTGCAGTTTACAGTCGCGCTATTTTGCGCCTCGCACTGTTTTGTACGGTTTACACTCTCGCTATTTTGCGCATCGCACTGTTTTGGGCAGTTTATCAAACGCTCTATTCTGCGCATCACACTGTTTTGTGAAGTTTATCAAATGTGCTATTTTGCGCATCGCACTGTTTTGTACAGTTTATACTCGCGCTATTTTGTGCATCGCACTGTTTTGTGCTGTTTACACTCTCGCTATTTTGCGCATCGCACTGGTTTGTGCTGTTTACCAAACGAGCTATTTTGAGCGTCGCACTGTTTTGTGCAGTTTACACTCGCGCTATTTTGCGCATCGCACTGTTTTGTGCAGTTTATCAAACGCGCTATTTTGCGCATTGCACTATTTTGTGCTGTTTACACTCCCGCTATTTTGCGCAGCGCACTGTTTTGTGCAGTTTACACACGCGCTATTTTGTGCATCGCACTATTTTGTGCAGTTTACACTCGCGCTATTTTGCGCAGCGCACTGTATTGTGCAGTTTACACAAGCGCTATTTTGCGCAGCGCACTGTTTTGTGCTGTTTACCAAACGAGCTATTTTGAGCGTCGCACTGTTTTGTGCAGTTTACATTGCGCTATTTTGCGCATCGCACTGTTTTGTGCAGTTTACACTCTCGCTATTTTGCGCATCGCACTGTTTTGTGCAGTTTATCAAACGCACTATTTTGCGCATCGCACTGTTTTGTGAAGTTTACACTCGCGCTATTTGGCGCATCGCTCTGTTTTGTGCAGTTTACACTCGTGCTATTTTGCGCATCGCACTGTTTTGTACTGTTTATCAAACGCGCTATTTTGCGCATCGCACTGTTTTGTGAAGTTTACACTCGCGCTATTTGGCGCATCGCTCAATTTTGTGCAGTTTACACTCGTGCTATTTTGCCCAACGCACAGTCTTGTGCAGTTTACACTCGCGCTATTTTGCGCATCGCACTGTTTTGTACTGTTTACACGATCGCTATTTTGCGCATCGCATTGTTTTGGGCAGTTTATCAAACGCGCTATTTTGCGCATCGCACTGTTTTGTGCAGTTTATCAAACGTGCTATTTTGCGCATCGCACTGTTTTGTGCAGTTTACACTCGCGCTATTTTGCGCCTCGCACTGTTTTGTACGGTTTACACTCTCGCTATTTTGCGCATCGCACTGTTTTGGGCAGTTTATCAAACGCTCTATTCTGCGCATCACACTGTTTTGTGCAGTTTATCAAGTGTGCTATTTTGCGCATCGCACTGTTTTGTACAGTTTATACTCGCGCTATTTTGTGCATCGCACTGTTTTGTGCTGTTTACACTCTCGCTATTTTGCGCATCGCACTGTTTTGTACTGTTTACCAAACGAGCTATTTTGAGCGTTGCACTGTTTTGTGCAGTTTACATTGCGCTATTTTGCGCATCGCACTGTTTTGTGCAGTTTACACTCTCGCTATTTTGCGCATCGCACTGTTTTGTGCAGTTTATCAAACGCGCTATTTTGCGCATCGCACTGTTTTGTGAAGTTTACACTCGCGCTATTTGGCGCATCGCTCTGTTTTGTGCAGTTTACACTCGTGCTATTTTGCGCATCGCACTGTTTTGTACTGTTTATCAAACGCGCTATTTTGCGCATCGCACTGTTTTGTGAAGTTTACACTCGCGCTATTTGGCGTATCGCTCTGTTTTGTGCAGTTTACACTCGTGCTATTTTGCCCAACGCACAGTCCTGTGCAGTTTACACTCGCGCTATTTTGCGCATCGCACTGTTTTGTACTGTTTACACTCTCGCTATTTTGCGCATCGCATTGTTTTGGGAAGTTTATCAAACGCGGTATTTTGCGCATCGCACTGTTTTGTGCAGTTTATCAAACGTGCCATTTTGCGCATCGCACTGTTTTGTGCAGTTTACACTCGCGCTATTTTGCGCCTCGCACTGTTTTGTACGGTTTACACTCGCTATTTTGCGCATCGCACTGTTTTGGGCAGTTTATCAAACGCTCTATTCTGCGCATCACACTGTTTTGTGCAGTTTATCAAATGTGCTATTTTGCGCATCGCACTGTTTTGTACAGTTTATACTCGCGCTATTTTGTGCATCGCACTGTTTTGTGCTGTTTACACTCTCGCTACTTTGCACATCGCACTGTTTTGTGCTGTTTACCAAACGAGCTATTTTGAGCGTCACACTGTTTTGTGCAGTTTACATTGCGCTATTTTGCGCATCACACTGTTTTGTGCAGTTTACACTCTCGATATTTTGCGCAGCGCACTGTTTTGTGCAGTTTATCAAACGCGCTATTTGGCGCATCACTCTGTTTTGTGCAGTTTACACTCGTGCTATTTTGCGCATCGCACTATTCTGTGCAGTTTATCAACCGCGCTATTTTGCGCATCGCACTGTTTTGTGAAGTTTACACTCGCGCTATTTGGCGCATCGCTCTGTTTTGTGCAGTTTACACTCGTGCTATTTTGCCCAACGCACAGTCCTGTGTAGTTTACACTCGCGCTATTTTGCGCATCGCACTGTTTTGTACTGCTTACACTCTAACTATTTTGCGCATCGCACTGTTTTGGGCAGTTTATCAAACGCGCTATTTTGCGCATCGCACTGTTTTGTGCAGTTTATCAAACGTGCTATTTTGCGCATCGCACTGTTTTGTGCTGTTTACACTCGCGCTATTTTGCGCATCGCACTGTTTTCTGCAGTTTACACTCGTGCTATTTTGGCCAACGCACTGTTTTGTGCAGTTTACACTCGCGCTATTTTGCGCATCGCACACTTTTGTGCTGTTTACACTCTCACTATTTTGCACATCGCACTGTTTTGTGCAGTTTCTCAAACGCGTTATTTTGCGCATCGCACTGTTTTGTGCAGTTTACACTCGCGCCATTTTGCGCATCGCACTGTTTTGTGCAGATTACACTCGCGCTATTTAGCGCAGCGCACTGTTTTGTGCAGTTCACACTCGCGCTATTTTGCGCATCGCGCTGTTTTTTGCAGTTTATCAAATGCGTTTTATTTTGCGCATCGCACTGTTTTGTACAGTTTACACTCGCGCTATTTTGCGCATCGCACTGTTTTGTGCGGTTTAGACTCTCGCTATTTTGCGCATCGCACTGTTTTGTGTAGTTTACACTCGTACTATTTTGCGCATCGCACTGTATTGTGCTGTTTACACTCTCACTATTTTGCGCATCGCACCGTTCTGTGCTGTTTACCGAACGAGCTATTTTGCGCATCGCACTATTTTGTGCAGTTTACACTCGCGCTATTTTGAGCATCGCACCGTTTTGTGCAATTTACACTCTCGTTATTTTGCGCATCGCACTGTTTTGTGCAGTTTACACTCTCGTTATTTTGCACATCGCACTGTTTTGTGCAGTTTATGAAACGCGCTATTTTGCGCATCGCACTGTTTTGTGCAGTGTATCAAACGCGATATTTTGCGCATCGCACCGTTTTGTGCAGTTTACACACGTGCTATTTTGCGCATCGCACTGTCTTGTGCTGTTTACACTCTCGCTATTTTGCACATCGCACTGTTTTGTGCAGTTTACACTCGCGCTATTTTGCGCATCGCACTGTTTTGTGCAGTTTACACTCGTGCTATTTTCCCTAGCGCACTGTTTTGTGCAGTTTGCACTCGCGCTATTTTGCGCATCGCACTGTTTTGTGCTGTTTACACTCTCACTATTTTGCGCATCGCACTGTTTTGTGCAGTTTATCAAACGCGCTATTTTGCGCATCGCACTGTTTTATGCAGTTTACACTTGCGCTATTTTGCGCATTGCACTGTTTTGTGCAGTATACACTCGCGCTATTTTGCGCAGCGCACTATTTTGTGCAGTTTACACACGCGCTATTTTGCCCAGCGCACTGTTTTGTGCCATTTACACTCGCGCTATTTTGCGCATGGCACTGTTTTGTGCAGTTTACGCTCTCGCTATTTTGCGCATCGCACTGTTTTGTGCAGTTTACACTCGTACTATTTTGCGCATCGCACTGTTTTGTGCTGTTTACACTCTCGCTATTTTGTGCATCGCACTGTTTTGTGATGTTTCCCAAACGAGCTATTTTGTGCATCGCACTGTTTTGTGCAGTTTACATTCGTGCTATTTTGCGCATCGCACTGTTTTGTGCAGTTTACATTCGCGCTATTTTGCGCATCGCACGGTTTTGTGCAGTTTACACTCTCGCTATTTTGCGCATCGCACTGTTTTGTGCAGTTTATCAAACGCGCTATTTTGCGCATCGCCCTGTTTTCTGAAGTTTACACTAGCGCTATTTTGCGCATCGCACTGTTTTGTGCAGTTTACACTCGTGCTATTTTGCCCAACGCACTGTTTTTTGCAGTTTAAACTCGCGCTATTTTGCGCATCGCACTGTTTTGTGCTGTTTACACTCTCGCTATTTTGCGCATCGCACTGTTTTGTGCTGTTTACCAAACGAGCTATTTTGAGCGTCGCACTGTTTTGTGCAGTTTACATTGCGCTATTTTGCGCATCGCACTGTTTTGTGCAGTTTACACTCTCGCTATTTTGCGCATCGCACTGTTTTGTGCAGTTTATCAAACGCGCTATTTTGCGCATCGCACTGTTTTGTGAAGTTTACCCTCGCGCTATTTGGCGAATCGCTCTGTTTTGTGCAGTTTACACTCATGCTATTTTGCGCATCGCACTGTTTTGTACTGTTTATCAAACGCGCTATTTTGCGCATCGCACTGTTTTGTGCAGTTTATACTCGCGCTATTTTGTGCATCGCACTATTTTGTGCTGTTTACACTCTCGCTATTTTGCGCATCGCACTGTTTTGTGCTGTTTACCAAACGAGCTATTTTGAGCGTCGCACTGTTTTGTGCAGTTTACATTGCGCTATTTTGCGCATCGCACTGTTTTGTGAAGTTTACACTCGCGCTATTTGGCGCATCGCTCTGTTTTGTGCAGTTTACACTCGTGCTATTTTGCGCATCGCACTGTTTTGTGCAGTTTATCAAACGCGCTATTTTGCGCATCGCACTGTTTTGTGAAGTTTACACTCGCGCTATTTGGCGCATCGCTCTGTTTTGTGCAGTTTACACTCGTGCTATTTTGCCCAACGCACAGTCCTGTGCAGTTTACACTCGCGCTATTTTGCGCATCGCACTGTTTTGTACTGCTTACACTCTCGCTATTTTGCGCATCGCACTGTTTTGGGCAGTTTATCAAACGCGCTATTTTGCGCATCGCACTGTTTTGTGCAGTTTATCAAACGTGCTATTTTGCGCATCGCACTGTTTTGTGCAGTTTACACTCGCGCTATTTTGCGAAGCGCACTGTTTTGTGCAGTTTACACTCGCGCTATTTTGTGCATCGCACTGTTTTGTGCAGTTTATCAAACGCGCTATTTTGCGCATCGCACTGTTTTATGCAGTTTATACTCGCGCTATTTTGAGCATCGCACTATTTTGTGCAGATTACACTCGCGCTATTTAGCGCAGCACACTGTTTTGTGCAGATCACACTCACGCTATTTTGCGCATCGCACTGTTTTGTGCAGATTACACTCGCGCTATTTAGCGCAGCGCACTGTTTTGTGCAGTTCACACTCACGCTATTTTGCACATGGCACTGTTTTGTGCAGTTTCTCAAACGCGCTATTTAGCGCAGCGCACTGTTTTGTGCAGTTCACACTCTCGTTATTTTGCGCATCGCACTGTTTTGTGCTGTTTACCAAACGAGCTATTTAGCGCAGCGCACTGTTTTGTGCAGTTCACACTCACGCTATTTTGCGCATCGCACTGTTTTGTGCAGTTTATGAAATGCGCTATTTTGCGCATCGCACTGTTTTGTACAGATTACACTCGCGCTATTTCGCGCATCGCACTGTTTTGTGCTGTTTACACTCTCGCTATTTTGCGCATCGCACTGTTTTGTGCAGTTTACACTCGTACTATTTTGCACATCGCACTGTTTTGTGCTTTTTACACTCTCGCTATTTTTTGCATCGCACTGTTCTGTGCTGTTTACCAAACGAGCTATTTTGAGCATCGCACTGTTTTGTGCAATTTACACTCGCGCTATTTTGCGCATCGCACTGTTTTGTGCAGTTTACAATCTCGCTATTTTGCGCATCGCACTCTTTTGTGCAGTTTATCAACCGCGCTATTTTGCGCATCACACTGTTTTGTGAAGTTTACACTCGCGCTATTTTGCGCATCGCACTGTTTTCTGCAGTTTACACTCGTGCTATTTTGGCCAACGCACTGTTTTGTGCAGTTTACACTCGCGCTATTTTGCGCAACGCACACTTTTGTGCTGTTTACACTCTCGCTATTTTGCACATCGCCCTGTTTTGTGTAGTTTCTCAAACGCGTTATTTTGCGCGTCGCACTGTTTTGTGCAGTTTACACTTGCGCCATTTTGCGCATCGCACTGTTTTGTGCAGATTACACTCGCGCTATTTAGCGCAGCGCACTGTTCTTTCCAGTTCACACTCGCGCTATTTTGCGCATCGCGCTGTTTTGTGCAGTTCATCAAATGCGTTATTTTGCGCATCGCACTGTTTTGTACAGTTTACAGTCGCGCTATTTTGCGCATCGCACTGTTTTGTGCGGTTTAGACTCTCGCAATTTTGCGCATCGCACTGTTTTGTGTAGTTTACACTCGTACTATTTTGCGCATCGCACTGTATTGTGCTGTTTACACTCGCAATTTTGCGCATCGCACCGTTCTGTGCTGTTTACCGAACGAGCTATTTTGCGCATCGCACTATTTTGTGCAGTTTACACTCGCGCTATTTTACGCATCGCACTGTTTTGTGCAGTTTACACTCTCGTTATTTTGCGCATCGCACTGTTTTGTGCAGTTTATCAAACGCGCTGTTTTGCGCATCGCCCTGTTTTGTGCAGTTTATCAAACGCGCTATTTTGCGCATCGCACCGTTTTGTGCAGTTTACACACGTGCTATTTTGCGCATCGCACTGTCTTGTGCTGTTTACACTGTCGCTATTTTGCGCATCGCACTGTTTTGTGCAGTTTACACTCGCGCTATTTTGCGCATCGCACTGTTTTGTGCAGTTTACACTCGTGCTATTTTGCCTAGCGCACTGTTTTGTGCAGTTTGCACTCGCGCTATTTTGCGCATCGCACTGTTTTGTGCTGTTTACACTCTCACTATTTTGCGCATCGCACTGTTTTGTGCAGTTTATCAAACGCGCTATTTTGCGCATCGCACTGTTTTGGGCAGTTTACACTTGCGCTATTTTGCGCATCGCACTATTTTTTGCAGTATACACTAGCGCTATTTTGCGCAGCGCACTGTTTTGTGCAGTTTACACACGCGCTATTTTGCCCAGCGCACTGTTTTGTGCAATTTACACTCGCGCTATTTTGCGCATCGCACTGTTTTGTGCTGTTTACGCTCTCGCTATTTTGCGCATCGCACTGTTTTGTGCAGTTTACACTCGTACTATTTTGCGCATCGCACTGTTTTGTGCTGTTTACACTCTTGCTATTTTGTGCATCGCACTGTTTTGTGCTGTTTCCCAAACGAGCTATTTTGTGCATCGCACTGTTTTGTGCAGTTTACATTCGTGCTATTTTGCGCATCGCACTGTGTTGTGCAGATTACACTCGCGCTATTTAGCGCGGCGCACTGTTTTGTGCAGTTCACACTCTCGCTATTTTGCGCATCGCACTGTTTTGTGCTGTTTACCAAACGAGCTGTTTTGAGCATCGCACTGTTTTGTGCAGTTTACATTCGCGCTATTTTGCGCATCGCACGGTTTTGTGCAGTTTACACTCTCGCTATTTTGCGCATCGCACTGTTTTGTGCAGTTTATCAAACGCGCTATTTTGCACATCGCACTGTTTTCTGAAGTTTACACTCGCGCTATTTTGCGCATCGCACTGTTTTGTGCAGTTTACACTCATGCTATTTTGCCCAACGCACTGTTTTTTGCAGTTTACACTCGCACTATTTTGCGCATCGCACTGTTTTGTGCTGTTTACACTCTCGCTATTTTGCGCATCGCACTGTTTTGTGCAGTTTATCAAACGCGCTATTATGCGCATCGCACTGTTTTATGCAGTTTATACACGTGTTATTTTGAGCATCGCACTATTTTGTGCAGATTACACTCGCGCTATTTAGCACAACGCAATGTTTTGTGCAGTTCACACTCACGCTATTCATACTATTTTGCACATCGCACTGTTTTGTGCTTTTTACACTCTCGCTATTTTTTGCATCGCACTGTTCTGTGCTGTTTACCAAACGAGCTATTTAGAGCATCGCACTGTTGTGTGCAATTTACACTCGCGCTATTTTCCGCATCGCACTGTTTTGTGCAGTTTACAATCTCGCTGTTTTGCGCATCGCACTCTTTTGTCCAGTTTATCAACCGCGCTATTTTGCGCATCACACTGTTTTGTCAAGTTTACACTCGCGCTATTTTGCGCATCGCACTGTTTTCTGCAGTTTACACTCGTGCTATTTTGGCCAACGCACTGTTTTGTGCAGTTTACACTTGCGCTATTTTGCGCATCGCACACTTTTGTGCTGTTTACACTCTCGCTATTTTGCACATCGCACTGTTTTGTGCAGTTTCTCAAACGCGTTATTTTGCGCATCGCACTGTTTTGTGCAGATTACACTCGCGCCATTTTGCGCATCGCACTGTTTTGTGCAGATTACACTCGCGCTATTTAGCGCAGCGCACTGTTTTGGGCAGTTCACACTCGCGCTATTTTGCGCATCGCGCTGTTTTTTGCAGTTTATCAAATGCGTTATTTTGCGCATCGCACTGTTTTGTACAGTTTACACTCGCGCTATTTTGCGCATCGCACTGTTTTTGTGCGGTTTAGACTCTCGCTATTTTGCACATCGCACTGTTTTGTGTGGTTTACACTCGTACTATTTTGCGCATCGCACTGTATTGTGCTGTTTACACTCTCGCTATTTTGCGCATCGCACCGTTCTGTGCTGTTTACCGAACGAGCTATTTTGCGCATCGCACTATTTTGTGCAGTTTACACTCGCGCTATTTTGCGCATCGCGCTGTTTTGTGCAGTTTACACTCTCGTTATTTTGCGCATCGCACTGTTTTGTGCAGTTTATCAAACGTGCTATTTTGCGCATCGCACGGTTTTGTGCAGTTTACACACGTGCTATTTTGCGCATCGCACTGTCTTGTGCTGTTTACACTCTCGCTATTTTGCGCATCGCACTGTTTTGTGCAGTTTACACTCGCGCTATTTTGCGCATCGCACTGTTTTGTGCAGTTTACACTCGTGCTATTTTGCCTAGCGCACTGTTTTGTGCAGTTTGCACTCGCGCTACTTTGCGCATCGCACTGTTTTGTGCTGTTTACACTCTCACTATTTTGCGCATCGCACTGTTTTGTGCAGTTTATCAAACACGCTATTTTGCGCATCGCACTGTTTTGTGCAGTTTACACTTGCGCTATTTTGCGCATCGCACTGTTTTGTGCAGTATACACTCGCGCTATTTTGCGCAGCCCACTGTTTTGTGCAGTTTTCACACGCGCTATTTTGCCCAGCGCACGGTTTTGTGGCATTTACACTCGCGCTATTTGGCGCATGGCACTGTTTTGTGCTGTTTATGCTCTCGCTATTTTGCGCGTCGCACTGTTTTGTGCAGTTTACACTCGTACTATTTTGCGCATCGCACTGTTTTGTGCTGTTTACACTCTCGCTATTTTGTGCATCGCACTGTTTTGTGCTGTTTCCCAAACGAGCTATTTTGTGCAGCGCACTGTTTTGTGCAGTTTACATTCGTGCTATTTTGCGCATCGCACTGTGTTGTGCAGATTACACTCACGCTATTTAGCGCAGCGCACTGTTTTGTGCAGTTCACACTCTCGCTATTTTGCGCATCGCACTGTTTTGTGTTGTTTACCAAACGAGCTATTTTGAGCATCGCACTGTTTTGTGCAGTTTACATTCGCGCTATTTTGCGCATCGCACGGTTTTGTGCAGTTTACACTCTCGCTATTTTGCGCATCGCACTGTTTTGTGCAGTTTATCAAACGCGCTATTTTGCGCATCGCACTGTTTTCTGAAGTTTACACTCGCGCTATTTTGCGCATTGCACTGTTTTGTGCTGTTTACACTCTCACTATTTTGCGCATCGCACTGTTTTGTGCAGTTTATCAAACACGCTATTTTGCGCATCGCACTGTTTTGTGCAGTTTACACTTGCGCTATTTTGCGCATCGCACTGTTTTGTGCAGTATACACTCGCGCTATTTTGCGCAGCCCACTGTTTTGTGCAGTTTTCACACGCGCTATTTTGTCCAGCGCACTGTTTTGTGGCATTTACACTCGCGCTATTTTGCGCATGGCACTGTTTTGTGCTGTTTATGCTCTCGCTATTTTGCGCGTCGCACTGTTTTGTGCAGTTTACACTCGTACTATTTTGCCCATCGCACTGTTTTGTGCTGTTTACACTCTCGCTATTTAGTGCATCGCACTGTTTTGTGCTGTTTCCCAAACGAGCTATTTTGTGCAGCGCACTGTTTTGTGCAGTTTACATTCGTGCTATTTTGCGCATCGCACTGTGTTGTGCAGATTACACTCACGCTATTTAGCGCAGCGCACTGTTTTGTGCAGTTCACACTCTCGCTATTTTGCGCATCGCACTGTTTTGTGTTGTTTACCAAACGAGCTATTTTGAGCATCGCACTGTTTTGTGCAGTTTACATTCGCGCTATTTTGCGCATCGCACGGTTTTGTGCAGTTTACACTCTCGCTATTTTGCGCATCGCACTGTTTTGTGCAGTTTATCAAACGCGCTATTTTGCGCATCGCACTGTTTTCTGAAGTTTACACTCGCGCTATTTTGCGCATCGCACTGTTTTGTGCAGTTTACACTCGTGCTATTTTGCCCAACGCACTGTTTTTTGCAGTTTACACTCGCGCTATTTTGCGCATCGCACTGTTTTGTGCTGTTTACACTCTCGCTATTTTGCGCATCGCACTGTTTTGTGCAGTTTATCAAACGCGCTATTTTGCGCATCGCACTGTTTTATGCAGTTTATACTCGCGGTATTTTGCGCATCGCACATCGCATTGTTTTGTGCAATTTACACTCGCGCTATTTTGCGCATCGCACTGTTTTGTGCAGTTTACAATCTCGCTATTTTGCGCATCGCACTCTTTTGTGCAGTTTATCAACCGCGCTATTTTGCGCATCACACTGTTTTGTGAAGTTTGCACTCGCGCTATTTTGCGCATCGCACTGTTTTCTGCAGTTCACACTCGTGCTATTTTAGCCAACGCACTGTTTTGTGCAGTTTACACTCGCGCTATTTTGCGCATCGCACACTTTTGTGCTGTATACACTCTCGCTATTTTGCGCATCGCACTGTTTTGTGTGGTTTACACTCGTACTATTTTGCGCATCGCACTGTATTGTGCTGTTTACACTCTCGCTATTTTGCGCATCGCACCGTTCTGTGCTGTTTACCGAACGAGCTATTTTGCGCATCGCACTATTTTGTGCAGTTTACACTCGCGCTATTTTGCGCATCGCGCTGTTTTGTGCAGTTTACACTCTCGTTATTTTGCGCATCGCACTGTTTTGTGCAGTTTATCAAACGTGCTATTTTGCGCATCGCACGGTTTTGTGCAGTTTACACACGTGCTATTTTGCGCATCGCACTGTCTTGTGCTGTTTACACTCTCGCTATTTTGCGCATCGCACTGTTTTGTGCAGTTTACACTCGCGCTATTTTGCGCATCGCACTGTTTTGTGCAGTTTACACTCGTGCTATTTTGCCTAGCGCACTGTTTTGTGCAGTTTGCACTCGCGCTACTTTGCGCATCGCACTGTTTTGTGCTGTTTACACTCTCACTATTTTGCGCATCGCACTGTTTTGTGCAGTTTATCAAACACGCTATTTTGCGCATCGCACTGTTTTGTGCAGTTTACACTTGCGCTATTTTGCGCATCGCACTGTTTTGTGCAGTATACACTCGCGCTATTTTGCGCAGCCCACTGTTTTGTGCAGTTTTCACACGCGCTATTTTGCCCAGCGCACGGTTTTGTGGCATTTACACTCGCGCTATTTGGCGCATGGCACTGTTTTGTGCTGTTTATGCTCTCGCTATTTTGCGCGTCGCACTGTTTTGTGCAGTTTACACTCGTACTATTTTGCGCATCGCACTGTTTTGTGCTGTTTACACTCTCGCTATTTTGTGCATCGCACTGTTTTGTGCTGTTTCCCAAACGAGCTATTTTGTGCAGCGCACTGTTTTGTGCAGTTTACATTCGTGCTATTTTGCGCATCGCACTGTGTTGTGCAGATTACACTCGCGCTATTTAGCGCAGCGCACTGTTTTGTGCAGTTCACACTCTCGCTATTTTGCGCATCGCACTGTTTTGTGTTGTTTACCAAACGAGCTATTTTGAGCATCGCACTGTTTTGTGCAGTTTACATTCGCGCTATTTTGCGCATCGCACGGTTTTGTGCAGTTTACACTCTCGCTATTTTGCGCATCGCACTGTTTTGTGCAGTTTATCAAACGCGCTATTTTGCGCATCGCACTGTTTTCTGAAGTTTACACTCGCGCTATTTTGCGCATTGCACTGTTTTGTGCTGTTTACACTCTCACTATTTTGCGCATCGCACTGTTTTGTGCAGTTTATCAAACACGCTATTTTGCGCATCGCACTGTTTTGTGCAGTTTACACTGGCGCTATTTTGCGCATCGCACTGTTTTGTGCAGTATACACTCGCGCTATTTTGCGCAGCCCACTGTTTTGTGCAGTTTTCACACGCGCTATTTTGCCCAGCGCACTGTTTTGTGGCATTTACACTCGCGCTATTTTGCGCATGGCACTGTTTTGTGCTGTTTATGCTCTCGCTATTTTGCGCGTCGCACTGTTTTGTGCAGTTTACACTCGTACTATTTTGCGCATCGCACTGTTTTGTGCTGTTTACACTCTCGCTATTTAGTGCATCGCACTGTTTTGTGCTGTTTCCCAAACGAGCTATTTTGTGCAGCGCACTGTTTTGTGCAGTTTACATTCGTGCTATTTTGCGCATCGCACTGTGTTGTGCAGATTACACTCACGCTATTTAGCGCAGCGCACTGTTTTGTGCAGTTCACACTCTCGCTATTTTGCGCATCGCACTGTTTTGTGTTGTTTACCAAACGAGCTATTTTGAGCATCGCACTGTTTTGTGCAGTTTACATTCGCGCTATTTTGCGCATCGCACGGTTTTGTGCAGTTTACACTCTCGCTATTTTGCGCATCGCACTGTTTTGTGCAGTTTATCAAACGCGCTATTTTGCGCATCGCACTGTTTTCTGAAGTTTACACTCGCGCTATTTTGCGCATTGCACTGTTTTGTGCTGTTTACACTCTCACTATTTTGCGCATCGCACTGTTTTGTGCAGTTTATCAAACACGCTATTTTGCGCATCGCACTGTTTTGTGCAGTTTACACTTGCGCTATTTTGCGCATCGCACTGTTTTGTGCAGTATACACTCGCGCTATTTTGCGCAGCCCACTGTTTTGTGCAGTTTTCACACGCGCTATTTTGCCCAGCGCACTGTTTTGTGGCATTTACACTCGCGCTATTTTGCGCATGGCACTGTTTTGTGCTGTTTATGCTCTCGCTATTTTGCGCGTCGCACTGTTTTGTGCAGTTTACACTCGTACTATTTTGCCCATCGCACTGTTTTGTGCTGTTTACACTCTCGCTATTTAGTGCATCGCACTGTTTTGTGCTGTTTCCCAAACGAGCTATTTTGTGCAGCGCACTGTTTTGTGCAGTTTACATTCGTGCTATTTTGCGCATCGCACTGTGTTGTGCAGATTACACTCACGCTATTTAGCGCAGCGCACTGTTTTGTGCAGTTCACACTCTCGCTATTTTGCGCATCGCACTGTTTTGTGTTGTTTACCAAACTAGCTATTTTGAGCATCGCACTGTTTTGTGCAGTTTACATTCGCGCTATTTTGCGCATCGCACGGTTTTGTGCAGTTTACACTCTCGCTATTTTGCGCATCGCACTGTTTTGTGCAGTTTATCAAACGCGCTATTTTGCGCATCGCACTGTTTTCTGAAGTTTACACTCGCGCTATTTTGCGCATCGCACTGTTTTGTGCAGTTTACACTCGTGCTATTTTGCCCAACGCACTGTTTTTTGCAGTTTACACTCGCGCTATTTTGCGCATCGCACTGTTTTGTGCTGTTTACACTCTCGCTATTTTGCGCATCGCACTATTTTGTGCAGTTTATCAAACGCGCTATTTTGCGCATCGCACTGTTTTATGCAGTTTATACTCGCGGTATTTTGCGCATCGCACTATTTTGTGCAGATTACACTCGCGCTATTTAGCGCAGCGCACTGTTTTGTGCAATTCACACTCACGCTATTTTGCGCATCGCACTGTTTTGTGCAGTTTATGAAATGCGCTATTTTGCGCATCGCACTGTTTTGTACAGATTACACTCGCGCTATTTCGCGCATCGCACTGTTTTGTGCTGTTTACACTCTCGCTATTTTGTGCATCGCACTGTTTTGTGCTGTTTACACTCGTACTATTTTGCACATCGCACTGTTTTGTGCTTTTTACACTCTCGCTATTTTTTGCATCGCACTGTTCTGTGCTGTTTACCAAACGAGCTATTTTGAGCATCGCACTGTTTTGTGCAATTTACACTCGCGCTATTTTGCGCATCGCACTGTTTTGTGCAGTTTACAATCTCGCTATTTTGCGCATCGCACTCCTTTGTGCAGTTTATCAACCGCGCTATTTTGCGCATCACACTGTTTTGTGAAGTTTGCACTCGCGCTATTTTGCGCATCGCACTGTTTTCTGCAGTTCACACTCGTGCTATTTTAGCCAACGCACTGTTTTGTGCGGTTTAGACTCTCGCTATTTTGCGCATCGCACTGTTTTGTGTGGTTTACACTCGTACTATTTTGCGCATCACACTGTATTGTGCTGTTTACACTCTCGCTATTTTGCGCATCGCACCGTTCTGTGCTGTTTACCGAACGAGCTATTTTGCGCATCGCACTATTTTGTGCAGTTTACACTCGCGCTATTTTGCGCATCGCGCTGTTTTGTGCAGTTTACACTCTCGTTATTTTGCGCATCGCACTGTTTTGTGCAGTTTATCAAACGTGCTATTTTGCGCATCGCACGGTTTTGTGCAGTTTACACACGTGCTATTTTGCGCATCGCACTGTCTTGTGCTGTTTACACTCTCGCTATTTTGCGCATCGCACTGTTTTGTGCAGTTTACACTCGCGCTATTTTGCGCATCGCACTGTTTTGTGCAGTTTACACTCGTGCTATTTTGCCTAGCGCACTGTTTTGTGCAGTTTGCACTCGCGCTACTTTGCGCATCGCACTGTTTTGTGCTGTTTACACTCTCACTATTTTGCGCATCGCACTGTTTTGTGCAGTTTATCAAACACGCTATTTTGCGCATCGCACTGTTTTGTGCAGTTTACACTTGCGCTATTTTGCGCATCGCACTGTTTTGTGCAGTATACACTCGCGCTATTTTGCGCAGCCCACTGTTTTGTGCAGTTTTCACACGCGCTATTTTGCCCAGCGCACGGTTTTGTGGCATTTACACTCGCGCTATTTGGCGCATGGCACTGTTTTGTGCTGTTTATGCTCTCGCTATTTTGCGCGTCGCACTGTTTTGTGCAGTTTACACTCGTACTATTTTGCGCATCGCACTGTTTTGTGCTGTTTACACTCTCGCTATTTTGTGCATCGCACTGTTTTGTGCTGTTTCCCAAACGAGCTATTTTGTGCAGCGCACTGTTTTGTGCAGTTTACATTCGTGCTATTTTGCGCATCGCACTGTGTTGTGCAGATTACACTCGCGCTATTTAGCGCAGCGCACTGTTTTGTGCAGTTCACACTCTCGCTATTTTGCGCATCGCACTGTTTTGTGTTGTTTACCAAACGAGCTATTTTGAGCATCGCACTGTTTTGTGCAGTTTACATTCGCGCTATTTTGCGCATCGCACGGTTTTGTGCAGTTTACACTCTCGCTATTTTGCGCATCGCACTGTTTTGTGCAGTTTATCAAACGCGCTATTTTGCGCATCGCACTGTTTTCTGAAGTTTACACTCGCGCTATTTTGCGCATTGCACTGTTTTGTGCTGTTTACACTCTCACTATTTTGCGCATCGCACTGTTTTGTGCAGTTTATCAAACACGCTATTTTGCGCATCGCACTGTTTTGTGCAGTTTACACTTGCGCTATTTTGCGCATCGCACTGTTTTGTGCAGTATACACTCGCGCTATTTTGCGCAGCCCACTGTTTTGTGCAGTTTTCACACGCGCTATTTTGCCCAGCGCACTGTTTTGTGGCATTTACACTCGCGCTATTTTGCGCATCGCACTGTTTTGTGCTGTTTATGCTCTCGCTATTTTGCGCGTCGCACTGTTTTGTGCAGTTTACACTCGTACTATTTTGCGCATCGCACTGTTTTGTGCTGTTTACACTCTCGCTATTTAGTGCATCGCACTGTTTTGTGCTGTTTCCCAAACGAGCTATTTTGTGCAGCGCACTGTTTTGTGCAGTTTACATTCGTGCTATTTTGCGCATCGCACTGTGTTGTGCAGATTACACTCACGCTATTTAGCGCAGCGCACTGTTTTGTGCAGTTCACACTCTCGCTATTTTGCGCATCGCACTGTTTTGTGTTGTTTACCAAACGAGCTATTTTGAGCATCGCACTGTTTTGTGCAGTTTACATTCGCGCTATTTTGCGCATCGCACGGTTTTGTGCAGTTTACACTCTCGCTATTTTGCGCATCGCACTGTTTTGTGCAGTTTATCAAACGCGCTATTTTGCGCATCGCACTGTTTTCTGAAGTTTACACTCGCGCTATTTTGCGCATCGCACTGTTTTGTGCAGTTTACACTCGTGCTATTTTGCCCAACGCACTGTTTTTTGCAGTTTACACTCGCGCTATTTTGCGCATCGCACTGTTTTGTGCTGTTTACACTCTCGCTATTTTGCGCATCGCACTGTTTTGTGCAGTTTATCAAACGCGCTATTTTGCGCATCGCACTGTTTTATGCAGTTTATACTCGCGGTATTTTGCGCATCGCACTATTTTGTGCAGATTACACTCGCGCTATTTAGCGCAGCGCACTGTTTTGTGCAATTCACACTCACGCTATTTTGCGCATCGCACTGTTTTGTGCAGTTTATGAAATGCGCTATTTTGCGCATCGCACTGTTTTGTACAGATTACACTCGCGCTATTTCGCGCATCGCACTGTTTTGTGCTGTTTACACTCTCGCTATTTTGTGCATCGCACTGTTTTGTGCTGTTTACACTCGTACTATTTTGCACATCGCACTGTTTTGTGCTTTTTACACTCTCGCTATTTTTTGCATCGCACTGTTCTGTACTGTTTACCAAACGAGCTATTTTGAGCATCGCACTGTTTTGTGCAATTTACACTCGCGCTATTTTGCGCATCGCACTGTTTTGTGCAGTTTACAATCTCGCTATTTTGCGCATCGCACTCCTTTGTGCAGTTTATCAACCGCGCTATTTTGCGCATCACACTGTTTTGTGAAGTTTGCACTCGCGCTATTTTGCGCATCGCACTGTTTTCTGCAGTTCACACTCGTGCTATTTTAGCCAACGCACTGTTTTGTGCGGTTTAGACTCTCGCTATTTTGCGCATCGCACTGTTTTGTGTGGTTTACACTCGTACTATTTTGCGCATCGCACTGTATTGTGCTGTTTACACTCTCGCTATTTTGCGCATCGCACCGTTCTGTGCTGTTTACCGAACGAGCTATTTTGCGCATCGCACTATTTTGTGCAGTTTACACTCGCGCTATTTTGCGCATCGCGCTGTTTTGTGCAGTTTACACTCTCGTTATTTTGCGCATCGCACTGTTTTGTGCAGTTTATCAAACGTGCTATTTTGCGCATCGCACGGTTTTGTGCAGTTTACACACGTGCTATTTTGCGCATCGCACTGTCTTGTGCTGTTTACACTCTCGCTATTTTGCGCATCGCACTGTTTTGTGCAGTTTACACTCGCGCTATTTTGCGCATCGCACTGTTTTGTGCAGTTTACACTCGTGCTATTTTGCCTAGCGCACTGTTTTGTGCAGTTTGCACTCGCGCTACTTTGCGCATCGCACTGTTTTGTGCTGTTTACACTCTCACTATTTTGCGCATCGCACTGTTTTGTGCAGTTTATCAAACACGATATTTTGCGCATCGCACTGTTTTGTGCAGTTTACACTTGCGCTATTTTGCGCATCGCACTGTTTTGTGCAGTATACACTCGCGCTATTTTGCGCAGCCCACTGTTTTGTGCAGTTTTCACACGCGCTATTTTGCCCAGCGCACTGTTTTGTGGCATTTACACTCGCGCTATTTTGCGCATGGCACTGTTTTGTGCTGTTTATGCTCTCGCTATTTTGCGCGTCGCACTGTTTTGTGCAGTTTACACTCGTACTATTTTGCGCATCGCACTGTTTTGTGCTGTTTACACTCTCACTATTTAGTGCATCGCACTGTTTTGTGCTGTTTCCCAAACGAGCTATTTTGTGCAGCGCACTGTTTTGTGCAGTTTACATTCGTGCTATTTTGCGCATCGCACTGTGTTGTGCAGATTACACTCACGCTATTTAGCGCAGCGCACTGTTTTGTGCAGTTCACACTCTCGCTATTTTGCGCATCGCACTGTTTTGTGTTGTTTACCAAACGAGCTATTTTGAGCATCGCACTGTTTTGTGCAGTTTACATTCGCGCTATTTTGCGCATCGCACGGTTTTGTGCAGTTTACACTCTCGCTATTTTGCGCATCGCACGGTTTTGTGCAGTTTATCAAACGCGCTATTTTGCGCATCGCACTGTTTTCTGAAGTTTACACTCGCGCTATTTTGCGCATTGCACTGTTTTGTGCTGTTTACACTCTCACTATTTTGCGCATCGCACTGTTTTGTGCAGTTTATCAAACACGCTATTTTGCGCATCGCACTGTTTTGTGCAGTTTACACTTGCGCTATTTTGCGCATCGCACTGTTTTGTGCAGTATACACTCGCGCTATTTTGCGCAGCCCACTGTTTTGTGCAGTTTTCACACGCGCTATTTTGCCCAGCGCACTGTTTTGTGGCATTTACACTCGCGCTATTTTGCGCATGGCACTGTTTTGTGCTGTTTATGCTCTCGCTATTTTGCGCGTCGCACTGTTTTGTGCAGTTTACACTCGTACTATTTTGCGCATCGCACTGTTTTGTGCTGTTTACACTCTCGCTATTTAGTGCATCGCACTGTTTTGTGCTGTTTCCCAAACGAGCTATTTTGTGCAGCGCACTGTTTTGTGCAGTTTACATTCGTGCTATTTTGCGCATCGCACTGTGTTGTGCAGATTACACTCACGCTATTTAGCGCAGCGCACTGTTTTGTGCAGTTCACACTCTCGCTATTTTGCGCATCGCACTGTTTTGTGTTGTTTACCAAACGAGCTATTTTGAGCATCGCACTGTTTTGTGCAGTTTACATTCGCGCTATTTTGCGCATCGCACGGTTTTGTGCAGTTTACACTCTCGCTATTTTGCGCATCGCACTGTTTTGTGCAGTTTATCAAACGCGCTATTTTGCGCATCGCACTGTTTTCTGAAGTTTACACTCGCGCTATTTTGCGCATCGCACTGTTTTGTGCAGTTTACACTCGTGCTATTTTGCCCAACGCACTGTTTTTTGCAGTTTACACTCGCGCTATTTTGCGCATCGCACTGTTTTGTGCTGTTTACACTCTCGCTATTTTGCGCATCGCACTGTTTTGTGCAGTTTATCAAACGCGCTATTTTGCGCATCGCACTGTTTTATGCAGTTTATACTCACGGTATTTTGCGCATCGCACTATTTTGTGCAGATTACACTCGCGCTATTTAGCGCAGCGCACTGTTTTGTGCAATTCACACTCACGCTATTTTGCGCATCGCACTGTTTTGTGCAGTTTATGAAATGCGCTATTTTGCGCATCGCACTGTTTTGTACAGATTACACTCGCGCTATTTCGCGCATCGCACTGTTTTGTGCTGTTTACACTCTCGCTATTTTGTGCATCGCACTGTTTTGTGCTGTTTACACTCGTACTATTTTGCACATCGCACTGTTTTGTGCTTTTTACACTCTCGCTATTTTTTGCATCGCACTGTTCTGTGCTGTTTACCAAACGAGCTATTTTGAGCATCGCACTGTTTTGTGCAATTTACACTCGCGCTATTTTGCGCATCGCACTGTTTTGTGCAGTTTACAATCTCGCTATTTTGCGCATCGCACTCCTTTGTGCAGTTTATCAACCGCGCTATTTTGCGCATCACACTGTTTTGTGAAGTTTGCACTCGCGCTATTTTGCGCATCGCACTGTTTTCTGCAGTTCACACTCGTGCTATTTTAGCCAACGCACTGTTTTGTGCAGTTTACACTCGCGCTATTTTGCGCATCGCACACTTTTGTGCGGTATACACTCTCGCTATTTTGTGCATCGCACTGTTTTGTGCTGTTTACCAAACGAGCTATTTTGAGCATCGCACTGTTTTGTGCAGTTTACACTCGCGCTATTTTGCGCATCGCACTGTTTTGTGCAGTATACACTCGCGCTATTTTGCGCAGCGCACTGTTTTGTGCAGTTTACACTCGCGCTATTTTGCGCAGCGCACTGTATTGTGCAGTTTACACAAGCGCTATTTTGCGCAGCGCACTGTTTTGTGCAGTTTACACTCGCGCTATTTTGCGCATCGCACTGTTTTGTGCTGTTTACACTCTCGCTATTTTGTGCATCACACTGTTTTGTGCTGTTTACCAAACGAGCTATTTTGAGCATCGCACTGTTTTGTGCAGTTTACAGTCGCGGTATTTTGCGCATCGCACTGTTTTGTGCAGTTGACACTCTCGCTATTTTGCGCATCGCACTGTTTTGTGCAGTTTATCAAATGCGCTATTTTGCGCATCGCACTGTTTTGTGAAGTTTACACTCGCGCTATTTGGCGCATGGCACTGTTTTGTGCAGTTTGCACTCGCGCTATTTTGCGCATCGCACTGTTTTGTGCAGTTTACACTCGCGCTATTTTGCGCCTCGCACTGTTTTGTCCGGTTTACACTCTCGCTATTTTGCGCATCGCACTGTTTTGGGCAGTTTATCAAACGCTCTATTCTGCGCATCACACTGTTTTGTGCAGTTTATCAAATGTGCTATTTTTCGCATCGCACTGTTTTGTACAGTTTATACTCGCGCTATTTTGTGCATCGCACTGTTTTGTGCTGTTTACACTCCCGCTATTTTGCGCATCGCACTGTTTTGTGCAGTTTACCAAACTGTTTTGTGCAGTTTACATTGCGCTATTTTGCGCATCGCACTGTTTTGTGCAGTTTATCAAACGCGCTATTTTGCGCATCGCACTGTTTTGTGAAGTTTACACTCGCGCTATTTGGCGCATCGCTCTGTTTTGTGCAGTTTACACTCGTGCTATTTTGCGCATCGCACTGTTTTGTACTGTTTATCAAACGCGCTATTTTACGCATCGCACTGTTTTGTGAAGTTTACACTCGCGCTATTTGGCGCATCGCTCTGTTTTGTGCAGTTTACACTCGTGCTATTTTGCCCAACGCACAGTCCTGTGCAGTTTACACTCGCGCTATTTTGCGCATCGCACTGTTTTGTACTGTTTACACTCTCGCTATTTTGCGCATCGCATTGTTTTGGGCAGTTTATCAAACGCGCTATTTTGCGCATCGCACTGTTTTGTGCAGTTTATCAAACGTGCTATTTTACGCATCGCACTGTTTTGTGCAGTTTACACTCGCGCTATTTTCCGCGTCGCACTGTTTTGTACGGTTTACACTCTCGCTATTTTGTGCATCGCACTGTTTTGGGCAGTTTATCAAACGCTCTATTCTGCGCATCACACTGTTTTGTGCAGTTTATCAAATGTGCTATTTTGCGCAGTTTATCAAATGTGCTATTTTGCGCATCACACTGTTTTGTACAGTTTATACTCGCACTATTTTGTGCATCGCACTATTTTGTGCTGTTTACACTCTCGCTATTTTGCGCATCGCACTGTTTTGTGTTGTTTACCAAACGAGCTATTTTGAGCGTCGCACTGCTTTGTGCAGTTTACATTGCGCTATTTTGCGCATCGCACTGTTTTCTGCAGTTTACACTCTCGCTATTTTGCGCAGCGCACTGTTTTGTGCAGTTTATCAAACGCGCTATTTTGCGCATCGTACTGTTTTGTGAAGTTTACACTCGCTCTATTTGGCGCATCGCTCTGTTTTGTGCAGTTTACACTCGGGCTATTTTGCGCATCGCACTGTTTTGTGTAGTTTATCAAACGCGCTATTTTGCGCATCGCACTGTTTTGTGCAGTTTACACTCGCGCTATTTGGCGCATCGCTCTGTTTTGTGCAGTTTAAACTCGTGCTATTTTGCCCAACGCACAGTCCTGTGCAGTTTACACTCGCGCTATTTTGCGCATCGCACTGTTTTGTACTGTTTACACTCTCGCTATTTTGCGCATCGCACTGTTTTGGGCAGTTTATCAAACGCGCTATTTTGCGCATCGTACTGTTTTGTGCAGTTTATCAAACGTGCTATTTTGCGCATCGCACTGTTTTGTGCAGTTTACACTCGCGCTATTTTGCGCAGCGCACTGTTTTGTGCAGTTTACACTCGCGCTATTTTGCGCATCGCACTGTTTTGTGCAGTTTACACTCGCGCTATTTTGCGCATCCCACTGTTTTGTGCAGTTTATCAAACGCGCTATTTTGCGCATCGCATTGTTTTATGCAGTTTATACTCGCGGTATTTTGCGCATCGCACTATTTTGTGCAGATTACACTCGCGCTATTTAGCGCAGCGCACTGTTTTGTGCAATTCACACTCACGCTATTTTGCGCATCGCACTGTTTTGTGCAGTTTATGAAATGCGCTATTTTGCGCATCGCACTGTTTTGTACAGATTACACTCGCGCTATTTCGCGCATCGCACTGTTTTGTGCTGTTTACACTCTCGCTATTTTGTGCATCGCACTGTTTTGTGCAGTTTACACTCGTACTATTTTGCACATCGCACTGTTTTGTGCTTTTTACACTCTCGCTATTTTTTGCATCGCACTGTTCTGTGCTGTTTACCAAACGAGCTATTTTGAGCATCGCATTGTTTTGTGCAATTTACACTCGCGCTATTTTGTGCATCGCACTGTTTTGTGCAGTTTACAATCTCGCTATTTTGCGCATCGCACTCTTTTGTGCAGTTTATCAACCGCGCTATTTTGCGCATCACACTGTTTTGTGAAGTTTGCACTCGCGCTATTTTGCGCATCGCACTGTTTTCTGCAGTTCACACTCGTGCTATTTTAGCCAACGCACTGTTTTGTGCAGTTTACACTCGCGCTATTTTGCGCATCGCACACTTTTGTGCTGTATACACTCTCGCTATTTTGTGCATCGCACTGTTTTGTGCTGTTTACCAAACGAGCTATTTTGAGCATCGCACTGTTTTGTGCAGTTTACACTCGCGCTATTTTGTGCATCGTACTGTTTTGTGCAGTATACACTCGCGCTATTTTGCGCAGCGCACTGTATTGTGCAGTTTACACTCGCGCTATTTTGCGCAGCGCACTGTATTGGGCAGTTTACACAAGCGCTATTTTGCGCATCGCACTGTTTTGTGCTGTTTACACTCTCGCTATTTTGTGCATCACACTGTTTTGTGCTGTTTACCAAACGAGCTATTTTGAGCATCGCACTGTTTTGTGCAGTTTACAGTCGCGGTATTTTGCGCATCGCACTGTTTTGTGCAGTTGACACTCTCGCTATTTTGCGCATCGCACTGTTTTGTGCAGTTTATCAAATGCGCTATTTTGCGCATCGCACTGTTTTGTGAAGTTTACACTCGCGCTATTTGGCGCATTGCACTGTTTTGTGCAGTTTGCACTTGCGCTATTTTGCGCATCGCACTGTTTTGTGCAGTTTACACTCGCGCTATTTTGCGCCTCGCACTGTTTTGTACGGTTTACACTCTCGCTATTTTGCGCATCGCACTGTTTTGGGCAGTTTATCAAACGCTCTATTCTGCGCATCACACTGTTTTGTGCAATTTATCAAATGTGCTATTTTTCGCATCGCACTGTTTTGTACAGTTTATACTCGCGCTATTTTGTGCATCGCACTGTTTTGTGCTGTTTACACTCCCGCTATTTTGCGCATCGCATTGTTTTGGGCAGTTTATCAAACGCGCTATTTTGCGCATCGCACTGTTTTGTGCAGTTTATCAAACGTGCTATTTTACGCATCGCACTGTTTTGTGCAGTTTACACTCGCGCTATTTTCCGCGTCGCACTGTTTTGTACGGTTTACACTCTCGCTATTTTGTGCATCGCACTGTTTTGGGCAGTTTATCAAACGCTCTATTCTGCGCATCACACTGTTTTGTGCAGTTTATCAAATGTGCTATTTTGCGCAGTTTATCAAATGTGCTATTTTGCGCATCGCACTGTTTTGTACAGTTTATACTCGCACTATTTTGTGCATCGCACTATTTTGTGCTGTTTACACTCTCGCTATTTTGCGCATCGCACTGTTTTGTGCTGTTTACCAAACGAGCTATTTTGAGCGTCGCACTGTTTTGTGCAGTTTACATTGCGCTATTTTGCGCATCGCACTGTTTTCTGCAGTTTACACTCTCGCTATTTTGCGCAGCGCACTGTTTTGTGCATCTTATCAAACGCGCTATTTTGCGCATCGTACTGTTTTGTGAAGTTTACACTCGCGCTATTTGGCGCATCGCTCTGTTTTGTGCAGTTTACACTCGGGCTATTTTGCGCATCGCACTGTTTTGTGCAGTTTATCAAACGCGCTATTTTGCGCATCGCACTGTTTTGTGCAGTTTACACTCGCGCTATTTGGCGCATCGCTCTGTTTTGTGCAGTTTAAACTCGTGCTATTTTGCCCAACGCACAGTCCTGTGCAGTTTACACTCGCGCTATTTTGCGCATCGCACTGTTTTGTACTGTTTACACTCTCGCTATTTTGCGCATCGCACTGTTTTGGGCAGTTTATCAAACGCGCTATTTTGCGCATCGCACTGTTTTGGGCAGTTTATCAAACGCGCTATTTTGCGCATCGCACTGTTTTGTGCAGTTTATCAAACGTGCTATTTTGCGCAGCGCACTGTTTTGTGCAGTTTACACTCGCGCTATTTTGCGCATCGCACTGTTTTGTGCAGTTTACACTCGCGCTATTTTGCGCATCCCACTGTTTTGTGCAGTTTATCAAACGCGCTATTTTGCGCATCGCATTGTTTTATGCAGTTTATACTCGCGGTATTTTGCGCATCGCACTATTTTGTGCAGATTACACTCGCGCTATTTAGCGCAGCGCACTGTTTTGTGCAATTCACACTCACGCTATTTTGCGCATCGCACTGTTTTGTGCAGTTTATGAAATGCGCTATTTTGCGCATCGCACTGTTTTGTACAGATTACACTCGCGCTATTTCGCGCATCGCACTGTTTTGTGCTGTTTACACTCTCGCTATTTTGTGCATCGCACTGTTTTGTGCAGTTTACACTCGTACTATTTTGCACATCGCACTGTTTTGTGCTTTTTACACTCTCGCTATTTTTTGCATCGCACTGTTCTGTGCTGTTTACCAAACGAGCTATTTTGAGCATCGCATTGTTTTGTGCAATTTACACTCGCGCTATTTTGTGCATCGCACTGTTTTGTGCAGTTTACAATCTCGCTATTTTGCGCATCGCACTCTTTTGTGCAGTTTATCAACCGCGCTATTTTGCGCATCACACTGTTTTGTGAAGTTTGCACTCGCGCTATTTTGCGCATCGCACTGTTTTCTGCAGTTCACACTCGTGCTATTTTAGCCAACGCACTGTTTTGTGCAGTTTACACTCGCGCTATTTTGCGCATCGCACACTTTTGTGCTGTATACACTCTCGCTATTTTGTGCATCGCACTGTTTTGTGCTGTTTACCAAACGAGCTATTTTGAGCATCGCACTGTTTTGTGCAGTTTACACTCGCGCTATTTTGTGCATCGCACTGTTTTGTGCAGTATACACTCGCGCTATTTTGCGCAGCGCGCTGTATTGTGCAGTTTACACTCGCGCTATTTTGCGCAGCGCACTGTATTGGGCAGTTTACACAAGCGCTATTTTGCGCATCGCACTGTTTTGTGCTGTTTACACTCTCGCTATTTTGTGCATCACACTGTTTTGTGCTGTTTACCAAACGAGCTATTTTGAGCATCGCACTGTTTTGTGCAGTTTACAGTCGCGGTATTTTGCGCATCGCACTGTTTTGTGCAGTTGACACTCTCGCTATTTTGCGCATCGCACTGTTTTGTGCAGTTTATCAAATGCGCTATTTTGCGCATCGCACTGTTTTGTGAAGTTTACACTCGCGCTATTTGGCGCATTGCACTGTTTTGTGCAGTTTGCACTTGCGCTATTTTGCGCATCGCACTGTTTTTTGCAGTTTACACTCGCGCTATTTTGCGCCTCGCACTGTTTTGTACGGTTTACACTCTCGCTATTTTGCGCATCGCACTGTTTTGGGCAGTTTATCAAACGCTCTATTCTGCGCATCACACTGTTTTGTGCAATTTATCAAATGTGCTATTTTTCGCATCGCACTGTTTTGTACAGTTTATACTCGCGCTATTTTGTGCATCGCACTGTTTTGTGCTGTTTACACTCCCGCTATTTTGCGCATCGCATTGTTTTGGGCAGTTTATCAAACGCGCTATTTTGCGCATCGCACTGTTTTGTGCAGTTTATCAAACGTGCTATTTTACGCATCGCACTGTTTTGTGCAGTTTACACTCGCGCTATTTTCCGCGTCGCACTGTTTTGTACGGTTTACACTCTCGCTATTTTGTGCATCGCACTGTTTTGGGCAGTTTATCAAACGCTCTATTCTGCGCATCACACTGTTTTGTGCAGTTTATCAAATGTGCTATTTTGCGCAGTTTATCAAATGTGCTATTTTGCGCATCGCACTGTTTTGTACAGTTTATACTCGCACTATTTTGTGCATCGCACTATTTTGTGCTGTTTACACTCTCGCTATTTTGCGCATCGCCCTGTTTTGTGCTGTTTACCAAACGAGCTATTTTGAGCGTCGCACTGTTTTGTGCAGTTTACATTGCGCTATTTTGCGCATCGCACTGTTTTCTGCAGTTTACACTCTCGCTATTTTGCGCAGCGCACTGTTTTGTGCATCTTATCAAACGCGCTATTTTGCGCATCGTACTGTTTTGTGAAGTTTACACTCGCGCTATTTGGCGCATCGCTCTGTTTTGTGCAGTTTACACTCGGGCTATTTTGCGCATCGCACTGTTTTGTGCAGTTTATCAAACGCGCTATTTTGCGCATCGCACTGTTTTGTGCAGTTTACACTCGCGCTATTTGGCGCATCGCTCTGTTTTGTGCAGTTTAAACTCGTGCTATTTTGCCCAACGCACAGTCCTGTGCAGTTTACACTCGCGCTATTTTGCGCATCGCACTGTTTTGTACTGTTTACACTCTCGCTATTTTGCGCATCGCACTGTTTTGGGCAGTTTATCAAACGCGCTATTTTGCGCATCGCACTGTTTTGGGCAGTTTATCAAACGCGCTATTTTGCGCATCGCACTGTTTTGTGCAGTTTATCAAATGTGCTATTTTGCGCAGCGCACTGTTTTGTGCAGTTTACACTCGCGCTATTTTGCGCATCGCACTGTTTTGTGCAGTTTACACTCGCGCTATTTTGCGCATCCCACTGTTTTGTGCAGTTTATCAAACGCGCTATTTTGCGCATCGCATTGTTTTATGCAGTTTATACTCGCGGTATTTTGCGCATCGCACTATTTTGTGCAGATTACACTCGCGCTATTTAGCGCAGCGCACTGTTTTGTGCAATTCACACTCACGCTATTTTGCGCATCGCACTGTTTTGTGCAGTTTATGAAATGCGCTATTTTGCGCATCGCACTGTTTTGTACAGATTACACTCGCGCTATTTCGCGCATCGCACTGTTTTGTGCTGTTTACACTCTCGCTATTTTGTGCATCGCACTGTTTTGTGCAGTTTACACTCGTACTATTTTGCACATCGCACTGTTTTGTGCTTTTTACACTCTCGCTATTTTTTGCATCGCACTGTTCTGTGCTGTTTACCAAACGAGCTATTTTGAGCATCGCATTGTTTTGTGCAATTTACACTCGCGCTATTTTGTGCATCGCACTGTTTTGTGCAGTTTACAATCTCGCTATTTTGCGCATCGCACTCTTTTGTGCAGTTTATCAACCGCGCTATTTTGCGCATCACACTGTTTTGTGAAGTTTGCACTCGCGCTATTTTGCGCATCGCACTGTTTTCTGCAGTTCACACTCGTGCTATTTTAGCCAACGCACTGTTTTGTGCAGTTTACACTCGCGCTATTTTGCGCATCGCACACTTTTGTGCTGTATACACTCTCGCTATTTTGTGCATCGCACTGTTTTGTGCTGTTTACCAAACGAGCTATTTTGAGCATCGCACTGTTTTGTGCAGTTTACACTCGCGCTATTTTGTGCATCGCACTGTTTTGTGCAGTATACACTCGCGCTATTTTGCGCAGCGCACTGTATTGTGCAGTTTACACTCGCGCTATTTTGCGCAGCGCACTGTATTGGGCAGTTTACACAAGCGCTATTTTGCGCATCGCACTGTTTTGTGCTGTTTACACTCTCGCTATTTTGTGCATCACACTGTTTTGTGCTGTTTACCAAACGAGCTATTTTGAGCATCGCACTGTTTTGTGCAGTTTACAGTCGCGGTATTTTGCGCATCGCACTGTTTTGTGCAGTTGACACTCTCGCTATTTTGCGCATCGCACTGTTTTGTGCAGTTTATCAAATGCGCTATTTTGCGCATCGCACTGTTTTGTGAAGTTTACACTCGCGCTATTTGGCGCATTGCACTGTTTTGTGCAGTTTGCACTTGCGCTATTTTGCGCATCGCACTGTTTTGTGCAGTTTACACTCGCGCTATTTTGCGCCTCGCACTGTTTTGTACGGTTTACACTCTCGCTATTTTGCGCATCGCACTGTTTTGGGCAGTTTATCAAACGCTCTATTCTGCGCATCACACTGTTTTGTGCAATTTATCAAATGTGCTATTTTTCGCATCGCACTGTTTTGTACAGTTTATACTCGCGCTATTTTGTGCATCGCACTGTTTTGTGCTGTTTACACTCCCGCTATTTTGCGCATCGCATTGTTTTGGGCAGTTTATCAAACGCGCTATTTTGCGCATCGCACTGTTTTGTGCAGTTTATCAAACGTGCTATTTTACGCATCGCACTGTTTTGTGCAGTTTACACTCGCGCTATTTTCCGCGTCGCACTGTTTTGTACGGTTTACACTCTCGCTATTTTGTGCATCGCACTGTTTTGGGCAGTTTATCAAACGCTCTATTCTGCGCATCACACTGTTTTGTGCAGTTTATCAAATGTGCTATTTTGCGCAGTTTATCAAATGTGCTATTTTGCGCATCGCACTGTTTTGTACAGTTTATACTCGCACTATTTTGTGCATCGCACTATTTTGTGCTGTTTACACTCTCGCTATTTTGCGCATCGCACTGTTTTGTGCTGTTTACCAAACGAGCTATTTTGAGCGTCGCACTGTTTTGTGCAGTTTACATTGCGCTATTTTGCGCATCGCACTGTTTTCTGCAGTTTACACTCTCGCTATTTTGCGCAGCGCACTGTTTTGTGCATCTTATCAAACGCGCTATTTTGCGCATCGTACTGTTTTGTGAAGTTTACACTCGCGCTATTTGGCGCATCGCTCTGTTTTGTGCAGTTTACACTCGGGCTATTTTGCGCATCGCACTGTTTTGTGCAGTTTATCAAACGCGCTATTTTGCGCATCGCACTGTTTTGTGCAGTATACACTCGCGCTATTTGGCGCATCGCTCTGTTTTGTGCAGTTTAAACTCGTGCTATTTTGCCCAACGCACAGTCCTGTGCAGTTTACACTCGCGCTATTTTGCGCATCGCACTGTTTTGTACTGTTTACACTCTCGCTATTTTGCGCATCGCACTGTTTTGGGCAGTTTATCAAACGCGCTATTTTGCGCATCGCACTGTTTTGTGCAGTTTATCAAACGTGCTATTTTGCGCATCGCACTGTTTTGTGCAGTTTACACTCGCGCTATTTTGCGCAGCGCACTGTTTTGTGCAGTTTACACTCGCGCTATTTTGCGCATCGCACTGTTTTGTGCAGTTTATCAAACGCGCTATTTTGCGCATCGCATTGTTTTATGCAGTTTATACTCGCGGTATTTTGCGCATCGCACTATTTTGTGCAGATTACACTCGCGCTATTTAGCGCAGCGCACTGTTTTGTGCAATTCACACTCACGCTATTTTGCGCATCGCACTGTTTTGTGCAGTTTATGAAATGCGCTATTTTGCGCATCGCACTGTTTTGTACAGATTACACTCGCGCTATTTCGCGCATCGCACTGTTTTGTGCTGTTTACACTCTCGCTATTTTGTGCATCGCACTGTTTTGTGCAGTTTACACTCGTACTATTTTGCACATCGCACTGTTTTGTGCTTTTTACACTCTCGCTATTTTTTGCATCGCACTGTTCTGTGCTGTTTACCAAACGAGCTATTTTGAGCATCGCATTGTTTTGTGCAATTTACACTCGCGCTATTTTGTGCATCGCACTGTTTTGTGCAGTTTACAATCTCGCTATTTTGCGCATCGCACTCTTTTGTGCAGTTTATCAACCGCGCTATTTTGCGCATCACACTGTTTTGTGAAGTTTGCACTCGCGCTATTTTGCGCATCGCACTGTTTTCTGCAGTTCACACTCGTGCTATTTTAGCCAACGCACTGTTTTGTGCAGTTTACACTCGCGCTATTTTGCGCATCGCACACTTTTGTGCTGTATACACTCTCGCTATTTTGTGCATCGCACTGTTTTGTGCTGTTTACCAAACGAGCTATTTTGAGCATCGCACTGTTTTGTGCAGTTTACACTCGCGCTATTTTGCGCATCGCACTGTTTTGTGCAGTATACACTCGCGCTATTTTGCGCAGCGCACTGTATTGTGCAGTTTACACTCGCGCTATTTTGCGCAGCGCACTGTATTGGGCAGTTTACACAAGCGCTATTTTGCGCATCGCACTGTTTTGTGCTGTTTACACTCTCGCTATTTTGTGCATCACACTGTTTTGTGCTGTTTACCAAACGAGCTATTTTGAGCATCGCACTGTTTTGTGCAGTTTACAGTCGCGGTATTTTGCGCATCGCACTGTTTTGTGCAGTTGACACTCTCGCTATTTTGCGCATCGCACTGTTTTGTGCAGTTTATCAAATGCGCTATTTTGCGCATCGCACTGTTTTGTGAAGTTTACACTCGCGCTATTTGGCGCATTGCACTGTTTTGTGCAGTTTGCACTCGCGCTATTTTGCGCATCGCACTGTTTTGTGCAGTTTACACTCGCGCTATTTTGCGCCTCGCACTGTTTTGTACGGTTTACACTCTCGCTATTTTGCGCATCGCACTGTTTTGGGCAGTTTATCAAACGCTCTATTCTGCGCATCACACTGTTTTGTGCAATTTATCAAATGTGCTATTTTTCGCATCGCACTGTTTTGTACAGTTTATACTCGCGCTATTTTGTGCATCGCACTGTTTTGTGCTGTTTACACTCCCGCTATTTTGCGCATCGCACTGTTTTGTGCTGTTTACCAAACGAGCTATTTTGAGCGTCGCACTGTTTTGTGCAGTTTACATTGCGCTATTTTGCGCATCGCACTGTTTTGTGCAGTTTATCAAACGCGCTATTTTGCGCATCGCACTGTTTTGTGAAGTTTACACTCGCGCTATTTGGCGCATCGCTCTGTTTTGTGAAGTTTACACTCTCGCTATTTTGCGCATCGCATTGTTTTGGGCAGTTTATCAAACGCGCTATTTTGCGCATCGCACTGTTTTGTGCAGTTTATCAAACGTGCTATTTTGCGCATCGCACTGTTTTGTGTAGTTTACACTCGCGCTATTTTCCGCCTCGCACTGTTTTGTACGGTTTACACTCTCGCTATTTTGTGCATCGCACTGTTTTGGGCAGTTTATCAAACGCTCTATTCTGCGCATCACACTGTTTTGTGCAGTTTATCAAATGTGCTATTTTGCGCATCGCACTGTTTTGTACAGTTTATACTCGCGCTATTTTGTGCATCGCACTATTTTGTGCTGTTTACACTCTCGCTATTTTCCGCATCGCACTGTTTTGGGCTATTTATCAAACGCTCTATTCTGCGCATCACACTGTTTTGTGCAGTTTATCAAATGTGCTATTTTGCGCAGTTTATCAAATGTGCTATTTTGCGCATCGCACTGTTTTGTACAGTTTATACTCGCCCTATTTTGTGCATCGCACTATTTTGTGCTGTTTACACTCTCGCTATTTTGCGCATCGCACTGTTTTGTGCTGTTTACCAAACGAGCTATTTTGAGCGTCGCACTGTTTTGTGCAGTTTACATTGCGCTATTTTGCGCATCGCACTGTTTTGTGCAGTTTACACTCTCGCTATTTTGCGCAGCGCACTGTTTTGTGCAGTTTATCAAACGCGCTATTTTGCGCATCGCACTGTTTTGTGAAGTTTACACTCGCGCTATTTGGCGCATCGCTCTGTTTTGTGCAGTTTACACTCGGGCTATTTTGCGCATCGCATTGTTTTGTGCAGTTTATCAAACGCGCTATTTTGCGCATCGCACTGTTTTGTGAAGTTTACACTCGCGCTATTTGGTGCATCGCTCTGTTTTGTGCAGTTTAAACTCGTGCTATTTTGCCCAACGCACAGTCCTGTGCAGTTTACACTCGCGCTATTTTGCGCATCGCACTGTTTTGTACTGTTTACACTCTCGCTATTTTGCGCATCGCACTGTTTTGGGCAGTTTATCAAACGCGCTATTTTGCGCATCGCACTGTTTTGTGCAGTTTATGAAACGTGCTATTTTGCGCATCGCACTGTTTTGTGCAGTTTACACTCGCGCTATTTTGCGCAGCGCACTGTTTTGTGCAGTTTACACTCGCGCTATTTTGCGCATCGCACTGTTTTGTGCAGTTTACACTCGCGCTATTTTGCGCATCCCACTATTTTGTGCAGTTTACACCCGCGCTATTTAGCGCATCGCACTGTTTTGTGAAGTTTACACTCGCGCTATTTGGCGCATCGCTCTGTTTTGTGCACTTTAAACTCGTGCTATTTTGCCCAACGCACAGTCCTGTGCAGTTTACGCTCGCGCTATTTTGCGTATCGCACTGTTTTGTACTGTTTACACTCTCGCTATTTTGTGCATCGCACTGTTTTGGGCAGTTTATCAAACGCTCTATTCTGCGCATCACACTGTTTTGTGCAGTTTATCAAATGTGCTATTTTGCGCAGTTTATCAAATGTGCTATTTTGCGCATCGCACTGTTTTGTACAGTTTATACTCGCGCTATTTTGTGCATCGCACTATTTTGTGCTGTTTACACTCTCGCTATTTTGCGCATCGCACTGTTTTGTGCTGTTTACCAAACGAGCTATTTTGAGCGTCGCACTGTTTTGTGCAGTTTACATTGCGCTATTTTGCGCATCGCACTGTTTTGTGCAGTTTAAACTCTCGCTATTTTGCGCAGCGCACTGTTTTGTGCAGTTTATCAAACGCGCTATTTTGCGCATCGCACTGTTTTGTGAAGTTTACACTCGCGCTATTTGGCGCATCGCTCTGTTTTGTGCAGTTTACACTCGGGCTATTTTGCGCATCGCACTGTTTTGTGCAGTTTATCAAACGCGCTATTTTGCGCATCGCACTGTTTTGTGAAGTTTACACTCGCGCTATTTGGCGCATCGCTCTGTTTTGTGCAGTTTAAACTCGTGCTATTTTGCCCAACGCACAGTCCTGTGCAGTTTACACTCGCGCTATTTTGCGCATCGCACTGTTTTGTACTGTTTACACTCTCGCTATTTTGCGCATCGCACCGTTTTGGGCAGTTTATCAAACGCGCTATTTTGCGCATCGCACTGTTTTGTGCAGTTTATCAAACGTGCTATTTTGCGCATCGCACTGTTTTGTGCAGTTTACACTCGCGCTATTTTGCGCAGCGCACAGTTTTGTGCAGTTTACACTCGCGCTATTTTGCGCATCGCACTGTTTTGTGCAGTTTACACTCGCGCTATTTTGCGCATCCCACTGTTTTGTGCAGTTTACACTCGCGCTATTTTGCGCATCGCACTATTTTGTGCAGTTGACACTCGCGCTATTTTGCGCAGCGCACTGTATTGTGCAGTTTACACAGGTGCTATTTTGCGCAACGCACTGTTTTGTGCAGTTTACACTCGCGCTATTTTGCGCATCGCACTGTTTTGTGCTGTTTACACTCCCGCTATTTTGCGCATCGCACTGTTTTGTGCTGTTTACCAAACGAGCTATTTTGAGCATCGCACTGTTTTTTGCAGTTTACATTCGCGGTATTTTGCGCATCGTACTGTTTTGTGCAGTTGACACTCTCGCTATTTTGCGCATCGCACTGTTTTGTGCAGTTTATCAAATGCGCTATTTTGCGCATCGCACTGTTTTGTGAAGTTTACACTCGCGCTGTTTGGCGCATCACACTGTTTTGTGCAGTTTACGCTCGAGCTATTTTGCCCAACGCACAGTCTTGTGCAGTTTACACTCGCGCTATTTTGCGCCTCGCACTGTTTTGTACGGTTTACACTCTCGCTATTTTGCGCATCGCACTGTTTTGGGCAGTTTATCAAACGCTCTATTCTGCGCATCACACTGTTTTTGTGCAGTTTATCAAATGTGCTATTTTGCGCATCGCACTGTTTTGTACAGTTTATACTCGCGCTATTTTGTGCATCGCACTGTTTTGTGCTGTTTACACTCTCGCTATTTTGCGCATCGCACTGTTTTGTGCTGTTTACCAAACGAGCTATTTTGAGCATCGCACTGTTTTGTGCAGTTTACAGTCGCGGTATTTTGCGCATCGCACTGTTTTGTGCAGTTGACACTCTCGCTATTTTGCGCATCGCACTGTTTTGTGCAGTTTATCAAATGCGCTATTTTGCGCATCGCACTGTTTTGTGAAGTTTACACTCGCGCTATTTGGCGCATTGCACTGTTTTGTGCAGTTTGCACTTGCGCTATTTTGCGCATCGCACTGTTTTGTGCAGTTTACACTCGCGCTATTTTGCGCCTCGCACTGTTTTGTACGGTTTACACTCTCGCTATTTTGCGCATCGCACTGTTTTGGGCAGTTTATCAAACGCTCTATTCTGCGCATCACACTGTTTTGTGCAATTTATCAAATGTGCTATTTTTCGCATCGCACTGTTTTGTACAGTTTATACTCGCGCTATTTTGTGCATCGCACTGTTTTGTGCTGTTTACACTCCCGCTATTTTGCGCATCGCATTGTTTTGGGCAGTTTATCAAACGCGCTATTTTGCGCATCGCACTGTTTTGTGCAGTTTATCAAACGTGCTATTTTACGCATCGCACTGTTTTGTGCAGTTTACACTCGCGCTATTTTCCGCGTCGCACTGTTTTGTACGGTTTACACTCTCGCTATTTTGTGCATCGCACTATTTTGGGCAGTTTATCAAACGCTCTATTCTGCGCATCACACTGTTTTGTGCAGTTTATCAAATGTGCTATTTTGCGCAGTTTATCAAATGTGCTATTTTGCGCATCGCACTGTTTTGTACAGTTTATACTCGCACTATTTTGTGCATCGCACTATTTTGTGCTGTTTACACTCTCGCTATTTTGCGCATCGCACTGTTTTGTGCTGTTTACCAAACGAGCTATTTTGAGCGTCGCACTGTTTTGTGCAGTTTACATTGCGCTATTTTGCGCATCGCACTGTTTTCTGCAGTTTACACTCTCGCTATTTTGCGCAGCGCACTGTTTTGTGCATCTTATCAAACGCGCTATTTTGCGCATCGTACTGTTTTGTGAAGTTTACACTCGCGCTATTTGGCGCATCGCTCTGTTTTGTGCAGTTTACACTCGGGCTATTTTGCGCATCGCACTGTTTTGTGCAGTTTATCAAACGCGCTATTTTGCGCATCGCACTGTTTTGTGCAGTTTACACTCGCGCTATTTGGCGCATCGCTCTGTTTTGTGCAGTTTAAACTCGTGCTATTTTGCCCAACGCACAGTCCTGTGCAGTTTACACTCGCGCTATTTTGCGCATCGCACTGTTTTGTACTGTTTACACTCTCGCTATTTTGCGCATCGCACTGTTTTGGGCAGTTTATCAAACGCGCTATTTTGCGCATCGCACTGTTTTGGGCAGTTTATCAAACGCGCTATTTTGCGCATCGCACTGTTTTGTGCAGTTTATCAAATGTGCTATTTTGCGCAGCGCACTGTTTTGTGCAGTTTACACTCGCGCTATTTTGCGCATCGCACTGTTTTGTGCAGTTTACACTCGCGCTATTTTGCGCATCCCACTGTTTTGTGCAGTTTATCAAACGCGCTATTTTGCGCATCGCATTGTTTTATGCAGTTTATACTCGCGGTATTTTGCGCATCGCACTATTTTGTGCAGATTACACTCGCGCTATTTAGCGCAGCGCACTGTTTTGTGCAATTCACACTCACGCTATTTTGCGCATCGCACTGTTTTGTGCAGTTTATGAAATGCGCTATTTTGCGCATCGCACTGTTTTGTACAGATTACACTCGCGCTATTTCGCGCATCGCACTGTTTTGTGCTGTTTACACTCTCGCTATTTTGTGCATCGCACTGTTTTGTGCTGTTTACACTCTCGCTATTTTGCGCATCGCACTGTTTTGTGCTGTTTACCAAACGAGCTATTTTGAGCATCGCACTGTTTTGTGCAGTTTACAGTCGCGGTATTTTGCGCATCGCACTGTTTTGTGCAGTTGACACTCTCGCTATTTTGCGCATCGCACTGTTTTGTGCAGTTTATCAAATGCGCTATTTTGCGCATCGCACTGTTTTGTGAAGTTTACACTCGCGCTATTTGGCGCATTGCACTGTTTTGTGCAGTTTGCACTTGCGCTATTTTGCGCATCGCACTGTTTTGTGCAGTTTACACTCGCGCTATTTTGCGCCTCGCACTGTTTTGTACGGTTTACACTCTCGCTATTTTGCGCATCGCACTGTTTTGGGCAGTTTATCAAACGCTCTATTCTGCGCATCACACTGTTTTGTGCAATTTATCAAATGTGCTATTTTTCGCATCGCACTGTTTTGTACAGTTTATACTCGCGCTATTTTGTGCATCGCACTGTTTTGTGCTGTTTACACTCCCGCTATTTTGCGCATCGCATTGTTTTGGGCAGTTTATCAAACGCGCTATTTTGCGCATCGCACTGTTTTGTGCAGTTTATCAAACGTGCTATTTTACGCATCGCACTGTTTTGTGCAGTTTACACTCGCGCTATTTTCCGCGTCGCACTGTTTTGTACGGTTTACACTCTCGCTATTTTGTGCATCGCACTGTTTTGGGCAGTTTATCAAACGCTCTATTCTGCGCATCACACTGTTTTGTGCAGTTTATCAAATGTGCTATTTTGCGCAGTTTATCAAATGTGCTATTTTGCGCATCGCACTGTTTTGTACAGTTTATACTCGCACTATTTTGTGCATCGCACTATTTTGTGTTGTTTACACTCTCGCTATTTTGCGCATCGCACTGTTTTGTGCTGTTTACCAAACGAGCTATTTTGAGCGTCGCACTGTTTTGTGCAGTTTACATTGCGCTATTTTGCGCATCGCACTGTTTTCTGCAGTTTACACTCTCGCTATTTTGCGCAGCGCACTGTTTTGTGCATCTTATCAAACGCGCTATTTTGCGCATCGTACTGTTTTGTGAAGTTTACACTCGCGCTATTTGGCGCATCGCTCTGTTTTGTGCAGTTTACACTCGGGCTATTTTGCGCATCGCACTGTTTTGTGCAGTTTATCAAACGCGCTATTTTGCGCATCGCACTGTTTTGTGCAGTTTACACTCGCGCTATTTGGCGCATCGCTCTGTTTTGTGCAGTTTAAACTCGTGCTATTTTGCCCAACGCACAGTCCTGTGCAGTTTACACTCGCGCTATTTTGCGCATCGCACTGTTTTGTACTGTTTACACTCTCGCTATTTTGCGCATCGCACTGTTTTGGGCAGTTTATCAAACGCGCTATTTTGCGCATCGCACTGTTTTGGGCAGTTTATCAAACGCGCTATTTTGCGCATCGCACTGTTTTGTGCAGTTTATCAAACGTGCTATTTTGCGCAGCGCACTGTTTTGTGCAGTTTACACTCGCGCTATTTTGCGCATCGCACTGTTTTGTGCAGTTTACACTCGCGCTATTTTGCGCATCCCACTGTTTTGTGCAGTTTATCAAACGCGCTATTTTGCGCATCGCATTGTTTTATGCAGTTTATACTCGCGGTATTTTGCGCATCGCACTATTTTGTGCAGATTACACTCGCGCTATTTAGCGCAGCGCACTGTTTTGTGCAATTCACACTCACGCTATTTTGCGCATCGCACTGTTTTGTGCAGTTTATGAAATGCGCTATTTTGCGCATCGCACTGTTTTGTACAGATTACACTCGCGCTATTTCGCGCATCGCACTGTTTTGTGCTGTTTACACTCTCGCTATTTTGTGCATCGCACTGTTTTGTGCAGTTTACACTCGTACTATTTTGCACATCGCACTGTTTTGTGCTTTTTACACTCTCGCTATTTTTTGCATCGCACTGTTCTGTGCTGTTTACCAAACGAGCTATTTTGAGCATCGCATTGTTTTGTGCAATTTACACTCGCGCTATTTTGTGCATCGCACTGTTTTGTGCAGTTTACAATCTCGCTATTTTGCGCATCGCACTGTTTTGTGCAGTTTATCAACCGCGCTATTTTGCGCATCACACTGTTTTGTGAAGTTTGCACTCGCGCTATTTTGCGCATCGCACTGTTTTCTGCAGTTCACACTCGTGCTATTTTAGCCAACGCACTGTTTTGTGCAGTTTACACTCGCGCTATTTTGCGCATCGCACACTTTTGTGCTGTATACACTCTCGCTATTTTGTGCATCGCACTGTTTTGTGCTGTTTACCAAACGAGCTATTTTGAGCATCGCACTGTTTTGTGCAGTTTACACTCGCGCTATTTTGTGCATCGCACTGTTTTGTGCAGTATACACTCGCGCTATTTTGCGCAGCGCACTGTATTGTGCAGTTTACACTCGCGCTATTTTGCGCAGCGCACTGTATTGGGCAGTTTACACAAGCGCTATTTTGCGCATCGCACTGTTTTGTGCTGTTTACACTCTCGCTATTTTGTGCATCACACTGTTTTGTGCTGTTTACCAAACGAGCTATTTTGAGCATCGCACTGTTTTGTGCAGTTTACAGTCGCGGTATTTTGCGCATCGCACTGTTTTGTGCAGTTGACACTCTCGCTATTTTGCGCATCGCACTGTTTTGTGCAGTTTATCAAATGCGCTATTTTGCGCATCGCACTGTTTTGTGAAGTTTACACTCGCGCTATTTGGCGCATTGCACTGTTTTGTGCAGTTTGCACTTGCGCTATTTTGCGCATCGCACTGTTTTGTGCAGTTTACACTCGCGCTATTTTGCGCCTCGCACTGTTTTGTACGGTTTACACTCTCGCTATTTTGCGCATCGCACTGTTTTGGGCAGTTTATCAAACGCTCTATTCTGCGCATCACACTGTTTTGTGCAATTTATCAAATGTGCTATTTTTCGCATCGCACTGTTTTGTACAGTTTATACTCGCGCTATTTTGTGCATCGCACTGTTTTGTGCTGTTTACACTCCCGCTATTTTGCGCATCGCATTGTTTTGGGCAGTTTATCAAACGCGCTATTTTGCGCATCGCACTGTTTTGTGCAGTTTATCAAACGTGCTATTTTACGCATCGCACTGTTTTGTGCAGTTTACACTCGCGCTATTTTCCGCGTCGCACTGTTTTGTACGGTTTACACTCTCGCTATTTTGTGCATCGCACTGTTTTGGGCAGTTTATCAAACGCTCTATTCTGCGCATCACACTGTTTTGTGCAGTTTATCAAATGTGCTATTTTGCGCAGTTTATCAAATGTGCTATTTTGCGCATCGCACTGTTTTGTACAGTTTATACTCGCACTATTTTGTGCATCGCACTATTTTGTGCTGTTTACACTCTCGCTATTTTGCGCATCGCACTGTTTTGTGCTGTTTACCAAACGAGCTATTTTGAGCGTCGCACTGTTTTGTGCAGTTTACATTGCGCTATTTTGCGCATCGCACTGTTTTCTGCAGTTTACACTCTCGCTATTTTGCGCAGTGCACTGTTTTGTGCAGTTTATCAAACGCGCTATTTTGCGCATCGTACTGTTTTGTGAAGTTTACACTCGCGCTATTTGGCGCATCGCTCTGTTTTGTGCAGTTTACACTCGGGCTATTTTGCGCATCGCACTGTTTTGTGCAGTTTATCAAACGCGCTATTTTGCGCATCGCACTGTTTTGTGCAGTTTACACTCGCGCTATTTGGCGCATCGCTCTGTTTTGTGCAGTTTAAACTCGTGCTATTTTGCCCAACGCACAGTCCTGTGCAGTTTACACTCGCGCTATTTTGCGCATCGCACTGTTTTGTACTGTTTACACTCTCGCTATTTTGCGCATCGCACTGTTTTGGGCAGTTTATCAAACGCGCTATTTTGCGCATCGCACTGTTTTGTGCAGTTTATCAAACGTGCTATTTTGCGCATCGCACTGTTTTGTGCAGTTTACACTCGCGCTATTTTGCGCAGCGCACTGTCGCACTCTTTTGTGCAGTTTATCAACCGCGCTATTTTGCGCATCACACTGTTTTGTGAAGTTTGCACTCGCGCTATTTTGCGCATCGCACTGTTTTCTGCAGTTCACACTCGTGCTATTTTAGCCAACGCACTGTTTTGTGCAGTTTACACTCGCGCTATTTTGCGCATCGCACACTTTTGTGCTGTATACACTCTCGCTATTTTGTGCATCGCACTGTTTTGTGCTGTTTACCAAACGAGCTATTTTGAGCATCGCACTGTTTTGTGCAGTTTACACTCGCGCTATTTTGCGCATCGCACTGTTTTGTGCAGTATACACTCGCGCTATTTTGCGCAGCGCACTGTATTGTGCAGTTTACACTCGCGCTATTTTGCGCAGCGCACTGTATTGGGCAGTTTACACAAGCGCTATTTTGCGCATCGCACTGTTTTGTGCTGTTTACACTCTCGCTATTTTGTGCATCACACTGTTTTGTGCTGTTTACCAAACGAGCTATTTTGAGCATCGCACTGTTTTGTGCAGTTTACAGTCGCGGTATTTTGCGCATCGCACTGTTTTGTGCAGTTGACACTCTCGCTATTTTGCGCATCGCACTGTTTTGTGCAGTTTATCAAATGCGCTATTTTGCGCATCGCACTGTTTTGTGAAGTTTACACTCGCGCTATTTGGCGCATTGCACTGTTTTGTGCAGTTTGCACTCGCGCTATTTTGCGCATCGCACTGTTTTGTGCAGTTTACACTCGCGCTATTTTGCGCCTCGCACTGTTTTGTACGGTTTACACTCTCGCTATTTTGCGCATCGCACTGTTTTGGGCAGTTTATCAAACGCTCTATTCTGCGCATCACACTGTTTTGTGCAATTTATCAAATGTGCTATTTTTCGCATCGCACTGTTTTGTACAGTTTATACTCGCGCTATTTTGTGCATCGCACTGTTTTGTGCTGTTTACACTCCCGCTATTTTGCGCATCGCACTGTTTTGTGCTGTTTACCAAACGAGCTATTTTGAGCGTCGCACTGTTTTGTGCAGTTTACATTGCGCTATTTTGCGCATCGCACTGTTTTGTGCAGTTTATCAAACGCGCTATTTTGCGCATCGCACTGTTTTGTGAAGTTTACACTCGCGCTATTTGGCGCATCGCTCTGTTTTGTGAAGTTTACACTCTCGCTATTTTGCGCATCGCATTGTTTTGGGCAGTTTATCAAACGCGCTATTTTGCGCATCGCACTGTTTTGTGCAGTTTATCAAACGTGCTATTTTGCGCATCGCACTGTTTTGTGTAGTTTACACTCGCGCTATTTTCCGCCTCGCACTGTTTTGTACGGTTTACACTCTCGCTATTTTGTGCATCGCACTGTTTTGGGCAGTTTATCAAACGCTCTATTCTGCGCATCACACTGTTTTGTGCAGTTTATCAAATGTGCTATTTTGCGCATCGCACTGTTTTGTACAGTATATACTCGCGCTATTTTGTGCATCGCACTATTTTGTGCTGTTTACACTCTCGCTATTTTCCGCATCGCACTGTTTTGGGCTATTTATCAAACGCTCTATTCTGCGCATCACACTGTTTTGTGCAGTTTATCAAATGTGCTATTTTGCGCAGTTTATCAAATGTGCTATTTTGCGCATCGCACTGTTTTGTACAGTTTATACTCGCCCTATTTTGTGCATCGCACTATTTTGTGCTGTTTACACTCTCGCTATTTTGCGCATCGCACTGTTTTGTGCTGTTTACCAAACGAGCTATTTTGAGCGTCGCACTGTTTTGTGCAGTTTACATTGCGCTATTTTGCGCATCGCACTGTTTTGTGCAGTTTACACTCTCGCTATTTTGCGCAGCGCACTGTTTTGTGCAGTTTATCAAACGCGCTATTTTGCGCATCGCACTGTTTTGTGAAGTTTACACTCGCGCTATTTGGCGCATCGCTCTGTTTTGTGCAGTTTACACTCGGGCTATTTTGCGCATCGCATTGTTTTGTGCAGTTTATCAAACGCGCTATTTTGCGCATCGCACTGTTTTGTGAAGTTTACACTCGCGCTATTTGGTGCATCGCTCTGTTTTGTGCAGTTTAAACTCGTGCTATTTTGCCCAACGCACAGTCCTGTGCAGTTTACACTCGCGCTATTTTGCGCATCGCACTGTTTTGTACTGTTTACACTCTCGCTATTTTGCGCATCGCACTGTTTTGGGCAGTTTATCAAACGCGCTATTTTGCGCATCGCACTGTTTTGTGCAGTTTATGAAACGTGCTATTTTGCGCATCGCACTGTTTTGTGCAGTTTACACTCGCGCTATTTTGCGCAGCGCACTGTTTTGTGCAGTTTACACTCGCGCTATTTTGCGCATCGCACTGTTTTGTGCAGTTTACACTCGCGCTATTTTGCGCATCCCACTATTTTGTGCAGTTTACACCCGCGCTATTTAGCGCATCGCACTGTTTTGTGAAGTTTACACTCGCGCTATTTGGCGCATCGCTCTGTTTTGTGCACTTTAAACTCGTGCTATTTTGCCCAACGCACAGTCCTGTGCAGTTTACGCTCGCGCTATTTTGCGTATCGCACTGTTTTGTACTGTTTACACTCTCGCTATTTTGTGCATCGCACTGTTTTGGGCAGTTTATCAAACGCTCTATTCTGCGCATCACACTGTTTTGTGCAGTTTATCAAATGTGCTATTTTGCGCAGTTTATCAAATGTGCTATTTTGCGCATCGCACTGTTTTGTACAGTTTATACTCGCGCTATTTTGTGCATCGCACTATTTTGTGCTGTTTACACTCTCGCTATTTTGCGCATCGCACTGTTTTGTGCTGTTTACCAAACGAGCTATTTTGAGCGTCGCACTGTTTTGTGCAGTTTACATTGCGCTATTTTGCGCATCGCACTATTTTGTGCAGTTTAAACTCTCGCTATTTTGCGCAGCGCACTGTTTTGTGCAGTTTATCAAACGAGCTATTTTGCGCATCGCACTGTTTTGTGAAGTTTACACTCGCGCTATTTGGCGCATCGCTCTGTTTTGTGCAGTTTATCAAACGCGGTATTTTGCGCATCGCACTGTTTTGTGCAGTTTATCAAACGCGCTATTTTGCGCATCGCACTGTTTTGTGAAGTTTACACTCGCGCTATTTGGCGCATCGCTCTGTTTTGTGCAGTTTAAACTCGTGCTATTTTGCCCAACGCACAGTCCTGTGCAGTTTACACTCGCGCTATTTTGCGCATCGCACTGTTTTGTACTGTTTACACTCTCGCTATTTTGCGCATCGCACCGTTTTGGGCAGTTTATCAAACGCGCTATTTTGCGCATCGCACTGTTTTGTGCAGTTTATCAAACGTGCTATTTTGCGCATCGCACTGTTTTGTGCAGTTTACACTCGCGCTATTTTGCGCAGCGCACTGTTTTGTGCAGTTTACACTCGCGCTATTTTGCGCATCGCACTGTTTTGTGCAGTTTACACTCGCGCTATTTTGCGCATCCCACTGTTTTGTGCAGTTTACACTCGCGCTATTTTGGGCATCGCACTATTTTGTGCAGTTGACACTCGCGCTATTTTGCGCAGCGCACTGTATTGTGCAGTTTACACAGGTGCTATTTTGCGCAACGCACTGTTTTGTGCAGTTTACACTCGCGCTATTTTGCGCATCGCACTGTTTTGTGCTGTTTACACTCCCGCTATTTTGCGCATCGCACTGTTTTGTGCTGTTTACCAAACGAGCTATTTTGAGCATCGCACTGTTTTTTGCAGTTTACATTCGCGGTATTTTGCGCATCGTACTGTTTTGTGCAGTTGACACTCTCGCTATTTTGCGCATCGCACTGTTTTGTGCAGTTTATCAAATGCGCTATTTTGCGCATCGCACTGTTTTGTGAAGTTTACACTCGCGCTGTTTGGCGCATCACACTGTTTTGTGCAGTTTACGCTCGAGCTATTTTGCCCAACGCACAGTCTTGTGCAGTTTACACTCGCGCTATTTTGCGCCTCGCACTGTTTTGTACGGTTTACACTCTCGCTATTTTGCGCATCGCACTGTTTTGGGCAGTTTATCAAACGCTCTATTCTGCGCATCACACAGTTTTTGTGCAGTTTATCAAATGTGCTATTTTGCGCATCGCACTGTTTTGTACAGTTTATACTCGCGCTATTTTGTGCATCGCACTGTTTTGTGCTGTTTACACTCTCGCTATTTTGCGCATCGCACTGTTTTGTGCTGTTTACCAAACGAGCTATTTTGAGCGTCGCACTGTTTCGTGCAGTTTACATTGCGCTATTTTGCGCATCGCACTGTTTTGTGCAGTTTATCAAACGCGATATTTTGCGCATCGCACTGTTTTGTGAAGTTTACACTCGCGCTATTTGGCGCATCGCTCTGTTTTGTGCAGTTTAAACTCGGGCTATTTTGCCCAACGCACAGTCCTGTGCAGTTTACACTCGCGCTATTTTGCGCATCGCACTGTTTTGTACAGTTTACACTCTCGCTATTTTGCGCATCGCACTGTTTTGGGCAGTTTATCAAACACGCTATTTTGCGCATCGCACTGTTTTGTGCAGTTTATCAAACGTGCTATTTTGCGCATCGCACTGTTTTGTGCAGTTTACACTCGCGCTATTTTGCGCAGCGCACTGTTTTGTGCAGTTTACACTCGCGCTATTTTGCGCATCGCACTGTTTTGTGCAGTTTACACGCGCGCTATTTTGCGCATCCCACTATTTTGTGCAGTTTACACCCGCGCTATTTTGCGCAGCGCACTGTTTTGTGGAGTTTACACTCGCGCTATTTTGCGCATCGCACTATTTTGTGCAGTTGACACTCGCGCTATTTTGCGCAGCGCACTGTATTGTGCAGTTTACACAAGCGCTATTTTGCGCAGCGCACTGTTTTGTGCTGTTTACACTCCCGCTATTTTGCGCATCGCACTGTTTTGTGCTGTTTACCAAACGAGCTATTTTGAGCATCGCACTGTTTTGTGCAGTTTACATTCGCGGTATTTTGCGCATCGCACTGTTTTGTGCAGTTTATCAAATGCGCTATTTTGCGCATCGCACTGTTTTGTGAAGTTTACACTCGCGCTATTTGGCGCATCGCACTGTTTTGTGCAGTTTACGCTCGAGCTATTTTGCCCAACGCAAAGTCTTGTGCAGTTTACACTCACGCTATTTTGCGCCTCGCACTGTTTTGTACGGTTTACACTCTCGCTATTTTGCGCATCGCACTGTTTTGGGCAGTTTATCAAACACTTTATTCTGCGCATCACACTGTTTTGTGCAGTTTATCAAATGTGCTATTTTGCGCATCGCACTGTTTTGTAGTGTTTATACTCGCGCTATTTTGTGCATCGCACTGTTTTGTGCTGTTTACACTCTCGCTATTTTGCGCATCGCACTGTTTACAAAACAGTGCGATGCGCAAAATAGCGCGAGTGTAAACTGCACAGGACTGTGCGTTGGGCAAAATAGCACGAGTGTAAACTGCACAAAACAGAGCGATGCGCCAAATAGCGCGAGTGTAAACTTCACAAAACAGTGCGATGCGCAAAATAACGCGAGTGTAAACTGCACAAAATAGTGCGATGCACAAAATAGCGCGTGTGTAAACTGCACAAAACAGTGCGCTGCGCAAAATAGCGGGAGTGTAAACTGCACAAAATAGTGCGATGCGCAAAATAGCGCGAGTGTAAACTGCACAAAACAGTGGGATGCGCAAAATAGCGCGAGTGTAAACTGCACTAAACAGTGCGACGCTCAAAATAGCTTGTTTGGTAAACAGCACAAAACAGTGCGATGCAAAAAATAGCGAGAGTGTAAACTGCACAAAACAGTGCGATGCGCCAAATAGCGCCAGTGTAAACTTCACAAAACAGTGCGATGCGCAAAATAGCGCGTTTGATAAACTGCACATAACAGTGCGATGCGCAAAATAGCGAGAGTGCAAACTGCACAAAACAGTGCGATGCGCAAAATTGCGCGACTGTAAACTGCACAAAACAGTGCGATGCTCAAAATAGCTCATTTGGTAAATAGCACAAAACAGTGCGATGCACAAAATAGCGAGAGTGCTAACAGCACAAAACAGTGCGATGAGCAAAATAGTACGAGTGTAAACTGTACAAAACAGTGCGATGCGCAAAATAGCGAGAGTGTAAACAGCACAAAACAGCGCGATGCGCAAAACAGCGCGAGTGTAAACTGCACAAAACAGTGCGCTGCGCAAAATAGCGCTTGTGTAAACTGCCCAATACAATGCACTGCGCAAAATAGCGCGAGTGTAAACTGCACAAAATAGTGCGATGCGAAAAATAGCGCGTGTGTAAACTGCACAAAACAGTGCGCTGCGCAAAATAGCGAGAGTGTAAACAGCACAAAATAGTGCGATGCGCAAAATAGCGCGCTTGTAAACTGCACAAAACAGTGCGATCCGCAAAATAGCGCGTTTGATAAACTGCACAAAACAGTGCGATGCGCAAAATAGCGCGAGTGTAAACTGCACAAAACAGTGCGACGCTCAAAATAGCTCGTGTGGTAAACAGCACAAAACAGTGCGATGCAAAAAATAGCGAGAGTGTAAACTGCACAAAACAGTGCGATGCGCAAAATAGCGCGTTTGATAAACTGCACAAAACAGTGCGATGCGCAAAATAGTGAGAGTGTAAACTGCACAAGACTGTGCGTTGGGCAAAATAGCACGAGTGTAAACTGCACAAAACAGTGTGATGCGCCAAATAGCGCGAGTGTAAACTTCACAAAACAGTGCGATGCGCAAAATAGCGCGTTTGATAAACTGCCCAAAACAGTGCGATGCGCAAAATAGCGAGAGTGGCAACTGCACAAAACAGTGCGATGCGCAAAATAGAGCGAATGTAAACTGCACAAAACAGTGCGATGCACAAAATAGCTCGTTTGGTAAGCAGCACAAAACAGTGCGATGCACAAAATAGCGAGAGTGTAAACAGCAGAAAACAGTGCGATGCGCAAAATAGCGCGAGTGTAAACTGCACAAAACCGTGCGCTGCGCAAAATAGCGCTTGTGTAAACTGCACAATACAGTGCGGTGCGCAAAATAGCGCGAGTGTAAACTGCACAAAATAGTGCGATGCGCAAACTAGCGCGAGTGTAAACTGCACAAAACAGTGCGCTGCGCAAAATAGCGCGGGTGTAAACTGCACAAAATAGTGGGATGCGCAAAATAGCGCGAGTGTAAACTGCACAAAACAGTGCGCTGCGCAAAATAGAGCGAGTGTAAACTGCACAAAACAGTGCACTGCACAAAACAGCGCGTTTGATAAACTGCACAAAACAGTGCGATGCGCAAAATAGCGCGTTTGATAAACTGCCCAAAACAGTGCGATGCGCAAAATCGCGAGAGTGTAAACAGTACAAAACAGTGCGATGCGTAAAATAGCGCGTGTGTAAACTGCACAGGACTGTGCGTTGGGCAAAATAGCACGAGTGTAAACTGCACAAAACAGAGCGATGCGCCAAATAGCGCGAGTGTAAACTTCACAAAACAGTGCGATGCGCAAAATAGCGCGTTTGATAAACTGCACAAAACAGTGCGATGCGCAAAATGGCGAGAGTGTAAACTGCATAAAACAGTGCGATGCGCAAAATAGCGCGAATGTAAACTGCACAAAACAGTGCGATGCTCAAAATAGCTCGTTTGGTAAACAGCACAAAACAGTGCGATGCACAAAATAGCGAGATTGTAAACAGCACAAAACAGTGCGATGCGCAAAATAGTACGAGTGTAAACTGCACAAAACAGTGCGATGCGCAAAATAGCGAGAGTGTAAACAGCACAAAACAGTGCGATGCGCAAAATAGCGCGAGTGTAAACTGCACAAAACAGTGCGCTGCGCAAAATAGCACGTTTGATAAACTGCACAAAACAGTGCGATGCGCAAAATAGCGCGTTTGATAAACTGCCCAAAACAGTGCGATGCGCAAAATAGCGAGAGTGTAAACAGTACAAAACTGTGCGATGCGCAAAATAGCGCGAGTGTATCGCTATTTTGCGCATCGCACTGTTTTCGGCAGTTTATCAAACGCGCTATTTTGCGCATCGCACTGTTTTGTGCAGTTTATCAAATGCGCTATTTTGTGCATCGCACTGTTTGGTACAGTTTACACTCGCGCTATTTTGCGCCTCGCACTGTTTTGTGCTGTTTACACTATCGCTATTATGCGCATCGCACTGTTTTGTGCAGTTTACACTCTCGCTATCTTTTGCATCGCACTGGTTTGTGCTGTTTACCAAACGAGCTATTTTGAGCGTCGCACTGTTTTGTGCAGTTTACACTCGCGCTATTTTGCGCATCGCACTATTTTGTGCAGTTTATCAAACGCGCTATTTTGCGCATTGCACTGTTTTGTGCAGTTTACACTCGTGCTATTTTGCGCATCGCACTATTTTGTGCTGTTTACACTCCCGCTATTTTGCGCAGCGCACTGTTTTGTGCAGTTTACACACGCGCTATTTTGTGCATCGCACTATTTTGTGCAGTTTACACTCGCGCTATTTTGCGCAGCGCACTGTATTGTGCAGTTTACACAAGCGCTATTTTGCGCAGCGCACTGTTTTGTGCAGTTTACACTCGCGCTATTTTGCGCATCGCACTGTTTTCTGCTGTTTACACTCTCGCTATTTTGCGCATCGCACTGTTTTGTGCAGTTTACACTCGTACTATTTTGCGCATCGCACTGTTTTGTGCTGTTTGCACTCTTGCTATTTTGTGCATCGCACTGTTTTGTGCTGTCTACCAGACGAGCTTTTTTGAGCATCGCACTGTTTTGTGCAGTTTACAGTCGCGCAATTTTGCGCATCGCACTGTTTTGTGCAGTTTACACTCTCGCTATTTTGCGCATCGCACTGTTATGTGCAGTTTATCAAACGCGCTATTTTGCGCATCGCACTGTTTTGTGAAGTTTACACTGGCGCTATTTGGCGCATCGCACTGTTTTGTGCAGTTTACACTCTCGCTATTTTTTGAATCGCACTGTTTTGTGCTGTTTACCAAACGAGCTATTTTGAGCGTCGCACTGTTTTGTGCACTTTACACTCACGCTATTTTGCGCATCGCACTGTTTTGTGCAGTTTATCAAACGCGGTATTTTGCGCATCGCACTGTTTTGTGCAGTTTACACTCGCGCTATTTTGCGCATCGCACTATTTTGTGCAGGTTACACTCCCGCTATTTTGCGCAGCGCACTGTTTTGTGCAGTTTACACACGCGCTATTTTGTGCATCGCACTATTTTGTGCAGTTTACTTTCGCGCTATTTTGCGCAGCGCACTGTATTGTGCAGTTTACACAAGCGCTATTTTGCGCAGCGCACTGTTTTGTGCAGTTTACACTCGCGCTATTTTACGCATCGCACTGTTTTGTGCTGTTTACACTCTCGCTATTTTGCGCATCGCACTATTTTGTGCAGTTTACACTCGTACTATTTTGCGCATCGCACTGTTTTGTGCTGTTTACCAAACGAGCTATTTTGAGCATCGCACTGTTTTGTGCAGTTTACATTCGCGCTATTTTGCGCATCGTACTGTTTTATGCAGTTTACACTCTCGCTATTTTGCGCATCGCACTGTTTTGTGCAGTTTATCAAACGCGCTATTTTGCGCATCGCACTGTTTTGTGAAGTTTACACTCGCGCTATTTGGCGCATCGCTCTGTTTTGTGCAGTTTACACTCGTGCTATTTTGCCCAACGCACAGTCCTGTGCAGTTTACACTCGCGTATTTTGCGCATCGCACTGTTTTGTACGGTTTACACTCTCGCTATTTTGCGCATCACACTGTTTTGGGCAGTTTATCAAACGCGCTATTTTGCGCATCGCACTGTTTTGTGCAGTTTATCAAATGCGCTATTTTGTGCATCGCACTGTTTGGTACAGTTTACACTCGCGCTATTTTGCGCATCGCACTGTTTTGTGCTGTTTACACTATCGCTATTTTGCGCATCGCACTGTTTTGTGCAGTTTACACTCGTACTATTTTGCGCATCGCACTGTTTTGTGCTGTTTACACTCTCGCTATTTTGTGCATCGTACTGTTTTATGCTGTTTACCAAACGAGCTATTTTGAGCATCGCACTGTTTTGTGCAGTTTACACTCGCGCTATTTTGCGCATCGCACTGTTTTGTGCAGTTCACAATCGTGCTATTTTGCGCATCGCACTGTTTTGGGCAGTTTACACTCGCGCTATTTTGCGCATCGCACTGTTTTGTGCAGTTTACACTCGCGCTATTTTGCGCCTCGCACTGTTTTGTACGGTTTACACTCTCGCTATTTTGCGCATCGCACTGTTTTGGGCAGTTTATCAAACGCTCTATTCTGCGCATCACACTGTTTTGTACAGTTTATACTCGCGCTATTTTGCGCATCGCACTGTTTTGTGCTGTTTACACTCTCGCTATTTTGCGCATCGCACTGTTTTGTGCTGTTTACCAAACGAGCTATTTTGAGCGTCGCACTGTTTTGTGCAGTTTACATTGCGCTATTTTGCGCATCGCACTGTTTTGTGCAGTTTACACTCTCGCTATTTTGCGCATCGCACTGTTTTGTGCAGTTTATCAAACGCGCTATTTTGCGCATCGCACTGTTTTGTGAAGTTTACACTCGCGCTATTTGGCGCATCGCTCTGTTTTGTGCAGTTTACACTCGTGCTATTTTGCGCATCGCACTGTCTTGTACTGTTTATCAAACGCGCTATTTTGCGCATCGCACTGTATTGTGAAGTTTACACTCGCGCTATTTCGCGCATCGCTCTGTTTTGTGCAGTTTACACTCGTGCTATTTTGCCCAACGCACAGTCCTGTGCAGTTTACACTCGCGCTATTTTGCGCATCGCACTGTTTTGTACTGTTTACACTCTCGCTATTTTGTGCATCGCATTGTTTTGGGCCGTTTATCAAACGCGCTATTTTGCGCATCGCACTGTTTTGTGCAGTTTATCAAACGTGCTATTTTGCGCATCGCACTGTTTTGTGCAGTTTACACTCGCGCTATTTTCTGCCTCGCACTGTTTTGTACAGTTTACACTCTCGCTATTTTGCGCATCGCACTGTTTTGGGCAGTTTATCAAACGCTCTATTCTGCGCATCACACTGTTTTGTGCAGTTTATCAAATGTGCTATTTTGCGCATCGCACTGTTTTGTACAGTTTATACTCGCGCTATTTTGTGCATCGCACTGTTTTGTGCTTTTTACACTCTCGCTATTTTGCGCATCGCACTGTTTTGTGCTGTTTACCAAACGAGCTATTTTGAGCGTCGCACTGTTTTGTGCAGTTTACATTGCGCTATTTTGCGCATCGCACTGTTTTGTGCAGTTTACACTCTCGCTATTTTGCGCAGCGCACTGTTTTGTGCAGTTTATCAAACGCGCTATTTTGCGCATCGCACTGTTTTGTGAAGTTTACACTCGCGCTATTTGGCGCATCGCTCTGTTTTGTGCAGTTTACAGTCGGGCTATTTTACGCATCGCACTGTTTTGTGCAGTTTATCAAATGCGCTATTTTGCGCATCGCACTGGTTTGTAAATTTTACACTCGCGCTATTTTGCGCATCGCACTGTTTTGTGCTGTTTACACTCTCGCTATTTTGTGCATCGCACTGTTTTGTGCTGTTTACCAAACGGGCTATTTTGAGCATTGCACTGTTTTGTGCAGTTTACATTCGCGCTATTTTGCGCATCGCACTGTTTTGTGCAGTTGCCACTCTCGCTATTTTGCGCATCGCACTGTTTTGTGCAGTTTATCAAACGCGCTATTTTGCGCATCGCACTGTTTTGTGAAGTTTACACTCGCGCTATTTGGCGGATCCCACTGTTTTGTGCAGTTTACACTCGTGCTATTTTGCCCACCGCACAGTCTTGTGCAGTTTACACTCTCACTATTTTGCGCATCGCACTGTTTTGTGCAGTTTATCAAACGCGCTATTTTGCGCATCGCACTGTTTTGTGCAGTTTACACTCTCGCTATTTTTTGCATCGCACTGTTTTGTGCTGTTTACCAAACGAGCTATTTTGAGCGTCGCACTGTTTTGTGCAGTTTACACTTGCGCTATTTTGCGCATCGCACTGTTTTGTGCAGTTTATCAAACGCGCTATTTTGCGGATCGCACTGTTTTGTGCAGTTTACAAGCGCGCTATTTTGCGCATCGCACTATTTTGTGCTGTTTACACTCCCGCTATTTTGCGCAGCGCACTGTTTTGTGCAGTTTACACACGCGCTATTTTGCGCATCGCACTATTTTGTGCAGTTTACACTCGCGCTATTTTGCGCAGCGCAGTGTATTGGGCAGTTTACACAAGCGCTATTTTGCGCAGCGCACTGTTTTGTGCAGTTTACACTCGCGCTGTTTTGCGCATCGCGCTGTTTTGTGCTGTTTACACTCTCGCTATTTTGCGCATCGCACTGTTTTGTACAGTTTACACTCGTACTATTTTGCGCATCGCACTGTTTTGTGCTGTTAGCACTCTCGCTATTTTGTGCATCGCACTGTTTTGTGCTATTTACCAAATGAGCTATTTTGAGCATCGCACTGTTTTGTGCAGTTTACAGTCGCGCAATTTTGCGCATCGCACTGTTTTGTGCAGTTTACACTCTCGCTATTTTGCGCATCGCACTGTTATGTGCAGTTTATCAAACGCGCTATTTTGCGCATCGCACTGTTTTGTGAAGTTTACACTCGCGCTATTTGGCGCATCGCACTGTTTTGTGCAGTTTACACTCTCGCTATTTTTTGCATCGCACTGTTTTGTGCTGTTTACCAAACGAGCTATTTTGAGCGTCGCACTGTTTTGTGCAGTTTACACTCGCGCTATTTTGCACATCCCACTATGTTGGGCAGTTTACACTCGCGCTATTTTGCGCATCGCACTATTTTGTGCAGTTTACACTCCCGCTATTTTGCGCAGCGCACTGTTTTGTGCAGTTTACACACGCGCTATTTTGTGCATCGCACTATTTTGTGCAGTTTACACTCGCGTTATTTTGCGCATCGCACTGTTTTGTGAAGTTTACACTCACGCTATTTGGCGCATCGCTCTGTTTTGTGCAGTTTACACTCGTGCTATTTTGCCCAACGCACAGTCCTGTGCAGTTTACACTCGCGCTATTTTGCGCATCGCACTGTTTTGTACGGTTTACACTCTCGCTATTTTGCGCATCGCACTGTTTTCGGCAGTTTATCAAACGCGCTATTTTGCGCATCGCACTGTTTTGTGCAGTTTATCAAATGCGCTATTTTGTGCATCGCACTGTTTGGTACAGTTTGCACTCGCGCTATTTTGCCCCTCGCACTGTTTTGTGCTGTTTACACTATCGCTATTATGCGCATCGCACTATTTTGTGCAGTTTACACTCTCGCTATTTTTTGCATCGCACTGTTTGGTGCTGTTTACCAAACGAGCTATTTTGAGCGTCGCACTGTTTTGTGCAGTTTACACTCGCGCTATTTTGCGCATCGCACTATTTTGTGCAGTTTATCAAACGCGCTATTTTGCGCATTGCACTGTTTTGTGCAGTTTACACTCGTGCTATTTTGCGCATCGCACTATTTTGTGCTGTTTACACTCCCGCTATTTTGCGCAGCGCACTGTTTTGTGCAGTTTACACACGCGCTATTTTGTGCATCGCACTATTTTGTGCAGTTTACACTCGCGCTATTTTGCGCAGCGCACGGTATTGTGCAGTTTACACAAGCGCTATTTTGCGCAGCGCACTGTTTTGTGCAGTTTACACTCGCGCTATTTTGCGCATCGCACTGTTTTCTGCTGTTTACACTCTCGCTATTTTGCGCATCGCACTGTTTTGTGTAGTTTACACTCGCGCTATTTTGCGCATCGCACTGTTTTGTGCAGTTTACACTCGCGCTGTTTTGCGCCTCGCACTGTTTTGTACGGTTTACACTCTCGCTATTTTGCGCATCGCACTGTTTTGGGCAGTTTATCAAACGCTGTATTCTGCGCATCACACTGTTTTGTGCAGTTTATCAAATGTGCTATTTTTCGCATCGCACTGTTTTGTACAGTTTATACTCGCGCTATTTTGTGCATCGCACTGTTTTGTGCTGTTTACACTCCCGCTATTTTGCGCATCGCACTGTTTTGTGCTGTTTACCAAACGAGCTATTTTGAGCGTCGCACTGTTTTGTGCAGTTTACATTGCGCTATTTTACGCATCGCACTGTTTTGTGCAGTTTATCAAACGCGCTATTTTGCGCATCGCACTGTTTTGTGAAGTTTACACTCGCGCTATTTGGCGCATCGCTCTGTTTTGTGAAGTTTACACTCTCGCTATTTTGCGCATCGCATTGTTTTGGGCAGTTTATCAAACGCGCTATTTTGCGCATCGCACTGTTTTGTGCAGTTTATCAAACGTGCTATTTTGCGCATCGCACTGTTTTGTGCAGTTTATACTCGCGCTATTTTGTGCATCGCACTATTTTGTGCTGTTTACACTCTCGCTATTTCGCGCATCGCACTGTTTTGGGCTATTTATCAAACGCTCTATTCTGCGCATCACACTGTTTTGTGCAGTTTATCAAATGTGCTATTTTGCGCAGTTTATCAAATGTGCTATTTTGCGCATCGCACTGTTTTGTACAGTTTATACTCGCGCTATTTTGTGCATCGCACTATTTTGTGCTGTTTACACTCTCGCTATTTTGCGCATCGCACTGTTTTGTGCTGTTTACCAAACGAGCTATTTTGAGCGTCGCACTGTTTTGTGCAGTTTACATTGCGCTATTTGGCGCATCGCACTGTTTTGTGCAGTTTACACTCTCGCTATTTTTTGAATCGCACTGTTTTGTGCTGTTTACCAAACGAGCTATTTTCAGCGTCGCACGGTTTTGTGCACTTTACACTCACGCTATTTTGCGCATCGCACTGTTTTGTGCAGTTTATCAAACGCGGTATTTTGCGCATCGCACTGTTTTGTGCAGTTTACACTCGCGCTATTTTGCGCATCGCACTATTTTGTGCAGGTTACACTCCCGCTATTTTGCGCAGCGCACTGTTTTGTGCAGTTTACACACGCGCTATTTTGTGCATCGCACTATTTTGTGCAGTTTACTTTCGCGCTATTTTGCGCAGCGCACTGTACTGTGCAGTTTACACAAGCGCTATTTTGCGCAGCGCACTGTTTTGTGCAGTTTACACTCGCGCTATTTTACGCATCGCACTGTTTTGTGCTGTTTACACTCTCGCTATTTTGCGCATCGCACTATTTTGTGCAGTTTACACTCGTACTATTTTGCGCATCGCACTGTTTTGTGCTGTTTACCAAACGAGCTATTTTGAGCATCGCACTGTTTTGTGCAGTTTACATTCGCGCTATTTTGCGCATCGTACTGTTTTATGCAGTTTACACTCTCGCTATTTTGCGCATCGCACTGTTTTGTGTAGTTTATCAAACGCGCTATTTTGCGCATCGCACTGTTTTGTGAAGTTTACACTCGCGCTATTTGGCGCATCGCTCTGTTTTGTGCAGTTTACACTCGTGCTATTTTGCCCAACGCACAGTCCTGTGCAGTTTACACTCGCGTATTTTGCGCATCGCACTGTTTTGTACGGTTTACACTCTCGCTATTTTGCGCATCACACTGTTTTGGGCAGTTTATCAAACGCGCTATTTTGCGCATCGCACTGTTTTGTGCAGTTTATCAAATGCGCTATTTTGTGCATCGCACTGTTTGGTACAGTTTACACTCGCGCTATTTTGCGCATCGCACTGTTTTGTGCTGTTTACACTATCGCTATTTTGCGCATCGCACTGTTTTGTGCAGTTTACACTCGTACTATTTTGCGCATCGCACTGTTTTGTGCTGTTTACACTCTCGCTATTTTGTGCATCGTACTGTTTTATGCTGTTTACCAAACGAGCTATTTTGAGCATCGCACTGTTTTGTGCAGTTTACACTCGCGCTATTTTGCGCATCGCACAAAACTGTTTTGTGCAGTTTACACTCGCGCTATTTTGCGCCTCGCACTGTTTTGTACGGTTTACACTCTCGCTATTTTGCGCATCGCACTGTTTTGGGCAGTTTATCAAACGCTCTATTCTGCGCATCACACTATTTTGTACAGTTTATACTCGCGCTATTTTGCGCATCGCACTGTTTTGTGCTGTTTACACTCTCGCTATTTTGCGCATCGCACTGTTTTGTGCTGTTTACCAAACGAGCTATTTTGAGCGTCGCACTGTTTTGTGCAGTTTACATTGCGCTATTTTGCGCATCGCACTGTTTTGTGCAGTTTACACTCTCGCTATTTTGCGCATCGCACTGTTTTGTGCAGTTTATCAAACGCGCTATTTTGCGCATCGCACTGTTTTGTGAAGTTTACACTCGCGCTATTTGGCGCATCGCTCTGTTTTGTGCAGTTTACACTCGTGCTATTTTGCGCATCGCACTGTCTTGTACTGTTTATCAAACGCGCTATTTTGCGCATCGCACTGTATTGTGAAGTTTACACTCGCGCTATTTGGCGCATCGCTCTGTTTTGTGCAGTTTACACTCGTGCTATTTTGCCCAACGCACAGTCCTGTGCAGTTTACACTCGCGCTATTTTGCGCATCGCACTGTTTTGTACTGTTTACACTCTCGCTATTTTGTGCATCGCATTGTTTTGGGCAGTTTATCAAACGCGCTATTTTGCGCATCGCACTGTTTTGTGCAGTTTAACAAACGTGCTATTTTGCGCATCGCACTGTTTTGTGCAGTTTACACTCGCGCTATTTTCCGCCTCGCACTGTTTTGTACAGTTTACACTCTCGCTATTTTGCGCATCGCACTGTTTTGGGCAGTTTATCAAACGCTCTATTCTGCGCATCGCACTGTTTTGTGCAGTTTATCAAATGTGCTATTTTGCGCATCGCACTGTTTTGTACAGTTTATACTCGCGCTATTTTGTGCATCGTACTGTTTTGTGCTTTTTACACTCTCGCTATTTTGCGCATCGCACTGTTTTGTGCTGTTTACCAAACGAGCTATTTTGAGCGTCGCACTGTTTTGTGCAGTTTACATTGCGCTATTTTGCGCATCGCACTGTTTTGTGCAGTTTACACTCTCGCTATTTTGCGCAGCGCACTGTTTTGTGCAGTTTATCAAACGCGCTATTTTGCGCATCGCACTGTTTTGTGAAGTTTACACTCGCGCTATTTGGCGCATCGCTCTGTTTTGTGCAGTTTACAGTCGGGCTATTTTACGCATCGCACTGTTTTGTGCAGTTTATCAAATGCGCTATTTTGCGCATCGCACTGGTTTGTAAATTTTACACTCGCGCTATTTTGCGCATCGCACTGTTTTGTGCTGTTTACACTCTCGCTATTTTGTGCATCGCACTGTTTTGTGCTGTTTACCAAACGAGCTATTTTGAGCATTGCACTGTTTTGTGCAGTTTACATTCGCGCTATTTTGCGCATCGCACTGTTTTGTGCAGTTGCCACTCTCGCTATTTTGCGCATCGCACTGTTTTGTGCAGTTTATCAAACGCGCTATTTTGCGCATCGCACTGTTTTGTGAAGTTTACACTCGCGCTATTTGGCGGATCCCACTGTTTTGTGCAGTTTACACTCGTGCTATTTTGCCCAACGCACAGTCTTGTGCAGTTTACACTCTCACTATTTTGCGCATCGCACTGTTTTGTGCAGTTTATCAAACGCGCTATTTTGCGCATCGCACTGTTTTGTGCAGTTTACACTCTCGCTATTTTTTGCATCGCACTGTTTTGTGCTGTTTACCAAACGAGCTATTTTGAGCGTCGCACTGTTTTGTGCAGTTTACACTTGCGCTATTTTGCGCATCGCACTGTTTTGTGCAGTTTATCAAACGCGCTATTTTGCGGATCGCACTGTTTTGTGCAGTTTACAAGCGCGCTATTTTGCGCATCGCACTATTTTGTGCTGTTTACACTCCCGCTATTTTGCGCAGCGCACTGTTTTGTGCAGTTTACAAACGCGCTATTTTGCGCATCGCACTATTTTGTGCAGTTTACACTCGCGCTATTTTGCGCAGCGCATTGTATTGGGCAGTTTACACAAGCGCTATTTTGCGCAGCGCACTGTTTTGTGCAGTTTAAACTCGCGCTGTTTTGCGCATCGCGCTGTTTTGTGCTGTTTACACTCTCGCTATTTTGCGCATCGCACTGTTTTGTACAGTTTACACTCGTACTATTTTGCGCATCGCACTGTTTTGTGCTGTTAGCACTCTCGCTATTTTGTGCATCGCACTGTTTTGTGCTATTTACCAAATGAGCTATTTTGAGCATCGCACTGTTTTGTGCAGTTTACAGTCGCGCAATTTTGCGCATCGCACTGTTTTGTGCAGTTTACACTCTCGCTATTTTGCGCATCGCACTGTTATGTGCAGTTTATCAAACGTGCTATTTTGCGCATCGCACTGTTTTGTGAAGTTTACACTCGCGCTATTTGGCGCATCGCACTGTTTTGTGCAGTTTACACTCTCGCTATTTTTTGCATCGCACTGTTTTGTGCTGTTTACCAAACGAGCTATTTTGAGCGTCGCACTGTTTTGTGCAGTTTACACTCGCGCTATTTTGCACATCCCACTGTGTTGGGCAGTTTACACTCGCGCGATTTTGCGCATCGCACTATTTTGTGCAGTTTACACTCCCGCTATTTTGCGCAGCGCACTGTTTTGTGCAGTTTACACACGCGCTATTTTGTGCATCGCACTATTTTGTGCAGTTTACACTCGCGTTATTTTGCGCATCGCACTGTTTTGTGAAGTTTACACTCACGCTATTTGGCGCATCGCTCTGTTTTGTGCAGTTTACACTCGTGCTATTTTGCCCAACGCACAGTCCTGTGCAGTTTACACTCGCGCTATTTTGCGCATCGCACTGTTTTGTACGGTTTACACTCTCGCTATTTTGCGCATCGCACTGTTTTCGGCAGTTTATCAAACGCGCTATTTTGCGCATCGCACTGTTTTGTGCAGTTTATCAAATGCGCTATTTTGTGCATCGCACTGTTTGGTACAGTTTACACTCGCGCTATTTTGCGCCTCGCACTGTTTTGTGCTGTTTACACTATCGCTATTATGCGCATCGCACTGTTTTGTGCAGTTTACACTCTCGCTATTTTTTGCATCGCACTGTTTGGTGCTGTTTACCAAACGAGCTATTTTGAGCGTCGCACTGTTTTGTGCAGTTTACACTCGCGCTATTTTGCGCATCGCACTGTTTTGTGCAGTTTATCAAACGCGCTATTTTGCGCATTGCACTGTTTTGTGCAGTTTACACTCGTGCTATTTTGCGCATCGCACTATTTTGTGCTGTTTACACTCCCGCTATTTTGCGCAGCGCACTGTTTTGTGCAGTTTACACACGCGCTATTTTGTGCATCGCACTATTTTGTGCAGTTTACACTCGCGCTATTTTGCGCAGCGCACGGTATTGTGCAGTTTACACAAGCGCTATTTTGCGCAGCGCACTGTTTTGTGCAGTTTACACTCGCGCTATTTTGCGCATCGCACTGTTTTCTGCTGTTTACACTCTCGCTATTTTGCGCATCGCACTGTTTTGTGTAGTTTACACTCGCGCTATTTTGCGCATCGCACTGTTTTGTGCAGTTTACACTCGCGCTGTTTTGCGCCTCGCACTGTTTTGTACGGTTTACACTCTCGCTATTTTGCGCATCGCACTGTTTTGGGCAGTTTATCAAACGCTCTATTCTGCGCATCACACTGTTTTGTGCAGTTTATCAAATGTGCTATTTTTCGCATCGCACTGTTTTGTACAGTTTATACTCGCGCTATTTTGTGCATCGCACTGTTTTGTGCTGTTTACACTCCCGCTATTTTGCGCATCGCACTGTTTTGTGCTGTTTACCAAACGAGCTATTTTGAGCGTCGCACTGTTTTGTGCAGTTTACATTGCGCTATTTTACGCGTCGCACTGTTTTGTGCAGTTTATCAAACGCGCTATTTTGCGCATCGCACTGTTTTGTGAAGTTTACACTCGCGCTATTTGGCGCATCGCTCTGTTTTGTGAAGTTTACACTCTCGCTATTTTGCGCATCGCATTGTTTTGGGCAGTTTATCAAACGCGCTATTTTGCGCATCGCACTGTTTTGTGCAGTTTATCAAACGTGCTATTTTGCGCATCGCACTGTTTTGTGCAGTTTACACTCGCGCTATTTTCCGCCTCGCACTGTTTTGTACGGTTTACACTCTCGCTATTTTGTGCATCGCACTGTTTTGGGCAGTTTATCAAACGCTCTATTCTGCGCATCACACTGTTTTGTGCAGTTTATCAAATGTGCTATTTTGCGCATCGCACTGTTTTGTACAGTTTATACTCGCGCTATTTTGTGCATCGCACTATTTTGTGCTGTTTACACTCTCGCTATTTTGCGCATCGCACTGTTTTGGGCTATTTATCAAACGCTCTATTCTGCGCATCACACTGTTTTGTGCAGTTTATCAAATGTGCTATTTTGCGCAGTTTATCAAATGTGCTATTTTGCGCATCGCACTGTTTTGTACAGTTTATACTCGCGCTATTTTGTGCATCGCACTATTTTGTGCTGTTTACACTCTCGCTATTTTGCGCATCGCACTGTTTTGTGCTGTTTACCAAACGAGCTATTTTGAGCGTCGCACTGTTTTGTGCAGTTTACATTGCGCTATTTGGCGCATCGCACTGTTTTGTGCAGTTTACATTGCGCTATTTGGCGCATCGCACTGTTTTGTGCAGTTTACACTCTCGCTATTTTTTGAATCGCACTGTTTTGTGCTGTTTACCAAACGAGCTATTTTGAGCGTCGCACTGTTTTGTGCACTTTACACTCACGCTATTTTGCGCATCGCACTGTTTTGTGCAGTTTATCAAACGCGGTATTTTGCGCATCGCACTGTTTTGTGCAGTTTACACTCGCGCTATTTTGCGCATCGCACTATTTTGTGCAGGTTACACTCCCGCTATTTTGCGCAGCGCACTGTACTGTGCAGTTTACACAAGCGCTATTTTGCGCAGCGCACTGTTTTGTGCAGTTTACACTCGCGCTATTTTACGCATCGCACTGTTTTGTGCTGTTTACACTCTCGCTATTTTGCGCATCGCACTATTTTGTGCAGTTTACACTCGTACTATTTTGCGCATCGCACTGTTTTGTGCTGTTTACCAAACGAGCTATTTTGAGCATCGCACTGTTTTGTGCAGTTTACATTCGCGCTATTTTGCGCATCGTACTGTTTTATGCAGTTTACACTCTCGCTATTTTGCGCATCGCACTGTTTTGTGCAGTTTATCAAACGCGCTATTTTGCGCATCGCACTGTTTTGTGAAGTTTACACTCGCGCTATTTGGCGCATCGCTCTGTTTTGTGCAGTTTACACTCGTGCTATTTTGCCCAACGCACAGTCCTGTGCAGTTTACACTCGCGTATTTTGCGCATCGCACTGTTTTGTACGGTTTACACTCTCGCTATTTTGCGCATCACACTGTTTTGGGCAGTTTATCAAACGCGCTATTTTGCGCATCGCACTGTTTTGTGCAGTTTATCAAATGCGCTATTTTGTGCATCGCACTGTTTGGTACAGTTTACACTGGCGCTATTTTGCGCATCGCACTGTTTTGTGCTGTTTACACTATCGCTATTTTGCGCATCGCACTGTTTTGTGCAGTTTACACTCGTACTATTTTGCGCATCGCACTGTTTTGTGCTGTTTACACTCTCGCTATTTTGTGCATCGTACTGTTTTATGCTGTTTACCAAACGAGCTATTTTGAGCATCGCACTGTTTTGTGCAGTTTACACTCGCGCTATTTTGCGCATCGCACAAAACTGTTTTGTGCAGTTTACACTCGCGCTATTTTGCGCCTCGCACTGTTTTGTACGGTTTACACTCTCGCTATTTTGCGCATCGCACTGTTTTGGGCAGTTTATCAAACGCTCTATTCTGCGCATCACACTATTTTGTACAGTTTATACTCGCGCTATTTTGCGCATCGCACTGTTTTGTGCTGTTTACACTCTCGCTATTTTGCGCATCGCACTGTTTTGTGCTGTTTACCAAACGAGCTATTTTGAGCGTCGCACTGTTTTGTGCAGTTTACATTGCGCTATTTTGCACATCGCACTGTTTTGTGCAGTTTACACTCTCGCTATTTTGCGCATCGCACTGTTTTGTGCAGTTTATCAAACGCGCTATTTTGCGCATCGCACTGTTTTGTGAAGTTTACACTCGCGCTATTTGGCGCATCGCTCTGTTTTGTGCAGTTTACACTCGTGCTATTTTGCGCATCGCACTGTCTTGTACTGTTTATCAAACGCGCTATTTTGCGCATCGCACTGTATTGTGAAGTTTACACTCGCGCTATTTGGCGCATCGCTCTGTTTTGTGCAGTTTACACTCGTGCTATTTTGCCCAACGCACAGTCCTGTGCAGTTTACACTCGCGCTATTTTGCGCATCGCACTGTTTTGTACTGTTTACACTCTCGCTATTTTGTGCATCGCATTGTTTTGGGCAGTTTATCAAACGCGCTATTTTGCGCATCGCACTGTTTTGTGCAGTTTATCAAACGTGCTATTTTGCGCATCGCACTGTTTTGTGCAGTTTACACTCGCGCTATTTTCCGCCTCGCACTGTTTTGTACAGTTTACACTCTCGCTATTTTGCGCATCGCACTGTTTTGGGCAGTTTATCAAACGCTCTATTCTGCGCATCACACTGTTTTGTGCAGTTTATCAAATGTGCTATTTTGCGCATCGCACTGTTTTGTACAGTTTATACTCGCGCTATTTTGTGCATCGCACTGTTTTGTGCTTTTTACACTCTCGCTATTTTGCGCATCGCACTGTTTTGTGCTGTTTACCAAACGAGCTATTTTGAGCGTCGCACTGTTTTGTGCAGTTTACATTGCGCTATTTTGCGCATCGCACTGTTTTGTGCAGTTTACACTCTCGCTATTTTGCGCAGCGCACTGTTTTGTGCAGTTTATCAAACGCGCTATTTTGCGCATCGCACTGTTTTGTGAAGTTTACACTCGCGCTATTTGGCGCATCGCTCTGTTTTGTGCAGTTTACAGTCGGGCTATTTTACGCATCGCACTGTTTTGTGCAGTTTATCAAATGCGCTATTTTGCGCATCGCACTGGTTTGTAAATTTTACACTCGCGCTATTTTGCGCATCGCACTGTTTTGTGCTGTTTACACTCTCGCTATTTTGTGCATCGCACTGTTTTGTGCTGTTTACCAAACGAGCTATTTTGAGCATTGCACTGTTTTGTGCAGTTTACATTCGCGCTATTTTGCGCATCGCACTGTTTTGTGCAGTTGCCACTCTCGCTATTTTGCGCATCGCACTGTTTTGTGCAGTTTATCAAACGCGCTATTTTGCGCATCGCACTGTTTTGTGAAGTTTACACTCGCGCTATTTGGCGGATCCCACTGTTTTGTGCAGTTTACACTCGTGCTATTTTGCCCAACGCACAGTCTTGTGCAGTTTACACTCTCACTATTTTGCGCATCGCACTGTTTTGTGCAGTTTATCAAACGCGCTATTTTGCGCATCGCACTGTTTTGTGCAGTTTACACTCTCGCTATTTTTTGCATCGCACTGTTTTGTGCTGTTTACCAAACGAGCTATTTTGAGCGTCGCACTGTTTTGTGCAGTTTACACTTGCGCTATTTTGCGCATCGCACTGTTTTGTGCAGTTTATCAAACGCGCTATTTTGCGGATCGCACTGTTTTGTGCAGTTTACAAGCGCGCTATTTTGCGCATCGCACTATTTTGTGCTGTTTACACTCCCGCTATTTTGCGCAGCGCACTGTTTTGTGCAGTTTACACACGCGCTATTTTGCGCATCGCACTATTTTGTGCAGTTTACACTCGCGCTATTTTGCGCAGCGCATTGTATTGGGCAGTTTACACAAGCGCTATTTTGCGCAGCGCACTGTTTTGTGCAGTTTACACTCGCGCTGTTTTGCGCATCGCGCTGTTTTGTGCTGTTTACACTCTCGCTATTTTGCGCATCGCACTGTTTTGTACAGTTTACACTCGTACTATTTTGCGCATCGCACTGTTTTGTGCTGTTAGCACTCTCGCTATTTTGTGCATCGCACTGTTTTGTGCTATTTACCAAATGAGCTATTTTGAGCATCGCACTGTTTTGTGCAGTTTACAGTCGCGCAATTTTGCGCATCGCACTGTTTTGTGCAGTTTACACTCTCGCTATTTTGCGCATCGCACTGTTATGTGCAGTTTATCAAACGCGCTATTTTGCGCATCGCACTGTTTTGTGAAGTTTACACTCGCGCTATTTGGCGCATCGCACTGTTTTGTGCAGTTTACACTCTCGCTATTTTTTGCATCGCACTGTTTTGTGCTGTTTACCAAACGAGCTATTTTGAGCGTCGCACTGTTTTGTGCAGTTTACACTCGCGCTATTTTGCACATCCCACTGTGTTGGGCAGTTTACACTCGCGCGATTTTGCGCATCGCACTATTTTGTGCAGTTTACACTCCCGCTATTTTGCGCAGCGCACTGTTTTGTGCAGTTTACACACGCGCTATTTTGTGCATCGCACTATTTTGTGCAGTTTACACTCGCGTTATTTTGCGCATCGCACTGTTTTGTGAAGTTTACACTCACGCTATTTGGCGCATCGCTCTGTTTTGTGCAGTTTACACTCGTGCTATTTTGCCCAACGCACAGTCCTGTGCAGTTTACACTCGCGCTATTTTGCGCATCGCACTGTTTTGTACGGTTTACACTTTCGCTATTTTGCGCATCGCACTGTTTTCGGCAGTTTATCAAACGCGCTATTTTGCGCATCGCACTGTTTTGTGCAGTTTATCAAATGCGCTATTTTGTGCGTCGCACTGTTTGGTACAGTTTACACTCGCGCTATTTTGCGCCTCGCACTGTTTTGTGCTGTTTACACTATCGCTATTATGCGCATCGCACTGTTTTGTGCAGTTTACACTCTCGCTATTTTTTGCATCGCACTGTTTGGTGCTGTTTACCAAACGAGCTATTTTGAGCGTCGCACTGTTTTGTGCAGTTTACACTCGCGCTATTTTGCGCATCGCACTGTTTTGTGCAGTTTATCAAACGCGCTATTTTGCGCATTGCACTGTTTTGTGCAGTTTACACTCGTGCTATTTTGCGCATCGCACTATTTTGTGCTGTTTACACTCCCGCTATTTTGCGCAGCGCACTGTTTTGTGCAGTTTACACACGCGCTATTTTGTGCATCGCACTATTTTGTGCAGTTTACACTCGCGCTATTTTGCGCAGCGCACGGTATTGTGCAGTTTACACAAGCGCTATTTTGCGCAGCGCACTGTTTTGTGCAGTTTACACTCGCGCTATTTTGCGCATCGCACTGTTTTCTGCTGTTTACACTCTCGCTATTTTGCGCATCGCACTGTTTTGTGTAGTTTACACTCGCGCTATTTTGCGCATCGCACTGTTTTGTGCAGTTTACACTCGCGCTGTTTTGCGCCTCGCACTGTTTTGTACGGTTTACACTCTCGCTATTTTGCGCATCGCACTGTTTTGGGCAGTTTATCAAACGCTCTATTCTGCGCATCACACTGTTTTGTGCAGTTTATCAAATGTGCTATTTTTCGCATCGCACTATTTTGTACAGTTTATACTCGCGCTATTTTGTGCATCGCACTGTTTTGTGCTGTTTACACTCCCGCTATTTTGCGCATCGCACTGTTTTGTGCTGTTTACCAAACGAGCTATTTTGAGCGTCGCACTGTTTTGTGCAGTTTACATTGCGCTATTTTACGCATCGCACTGTTTTGTGCAGTTTATCAAACGCGCTATTTTGCGCATCGCACTGTTTTGTGAAGTTTACACTCGCGCTATTTGGCGCATCGCTCTGTTTTGTGAAGTTTACACTCTCGCTATTTTGCGCATCGCATTGTTTTGGGCAGTTTATCAAACGCGCTATTTTGCGCATCGCACTGTTTTGTGCAGTTTATCAAACGTGCTATTTTGCGCATCGCACTGTTTTGTGCAGTTTACACTCGCGCTATTTTCCGCCTCGCACTGTTTTGTACGGTTTACACTCTCGCTATTTTGTGCATCGCACTGTTTTGGGCAGTTTATCAAACGCTCTATTCTGCGCATCACACTGTTTTGTGCAGTTTATCAAATGTGCTATTTTGCGCATCGCACTGTTTTGTACAGTTTATACTCGCGCTATTTTGTGCATCGCACTATTTTGTGCTGTTTACACTCTCGCTATTTTGCGCATCGCACTGTTTTGGGCTATTTATCAAACGCTCTATTCTGCGCATCACACTGTTTTGTGCAGTTTATCAAATGTGCTATTTTGCGCAGTTTATCAAATGTGCTATTTTGCGCATCGCACTGTTTTGTACAGTTTATACTCGCGCTATTTTGTGCATCGCACTATTTTGTGCTGTTTACACTCTCGCTATTTTGCGCATCGCACTGTTTTGTGCTGTTTACCAAACGAGCTATTTTGAGCGTCGCACTGTTTTGTGCAGTTTACATTGCGCTATTTGGCGCATCGCACTGTTTTGTGCAGTTTACACTCTCGCTATTTTTTGAATCGCACTGTTTTGTGCTGTTTACCAAACGAGCTATTTTGAGCGTCGCACTGTTTTGTGCACTTTACACTCACGCTATTTTGCGCATCGCACTGTTTTGTGCAGTTTATCAAACGCGGTATTTTGCGCATCGCACTGTTTTGTGCAGTTTACACTCGCGCTATTTTGCGCATCGCACTATTTTGTGCAGGTTACACTCCCGCTATTTTGCGCAGCGCACTGTTTTGTGCAGTTTACACACGCGCTATTTTGTGCATCGCACTATTTCGTGCAGTTTACTTTCGCGCTATTTTGCGCAGCGCACTGTACTGTGCAGTTTACACAAGCGCTATTTTGCGCAGCGCACTGTTTTGTGCAGTTTACACTCGCGCTATTTTACGCATCGCACTGTTTTGTGCTGTTTACACTCTCGCTATTTTGCGCATCGCACTATTTTGTGCAGTTTACACTCGTACTATTTTGCGCATCGCACTGTTTTGTGCTGTTTACCAAACGAGCTATTTTGAGCATCGCACTGTTTTGTGCAGTTTACATTCGCGCTATTTTGCGCATCGTACTGTTTTATGCAGTTTACACTCTCGCTATTTTGCGCATCGCACTGTTTTGTGCAGTTTATCAAACGCGCTATTTTGCGCATCGCACTGTTTTGTGAAGTTTACACTCGCGCTATTTGGTGCATCGCTCTGTTTTGTGCAGTTTACACTCGTGCTATTTTGCCCAACGCACAGTCCTGTGCAGTTTACACTCGCGTATTTTGCGCATCGCACTGTTTTGTACGGTTTACACTCTCGCTATTTTGCGCATCACACTGTTTTGGGCAGTTTATCAAACGCTCTATTTTGCGCATCGCACTGTTTTGTGCAGTTTATCAAATGCGCTATTTTGTGCATCGCACTGTTTGGTACAGTTTACACTCGCGCTATTTTGCGCATCGCACTGTTTTGTGCTGTTTACACTATCGCTATTTTGCGCATCGCACTGTTTTGTGCAGTTTACACTCGTACTATTTTGCGCATCGCACTGTTTTGTGCTGTTTACACTCTCGCTATTTTGTGCATCGTACTGTTTTATGCTGTTTACCAAACGAGCTATTTTGAGCATCGCACTGTTTTGTGCAGTTTACACTCGCGCTATTTTGCGCATCGCACAAAACTGTTTTGTGCAGTTTACACTCGCGCTATTTTGCGCCTCGCACTGTTTTGTACGGTTTACACTCTCGCTATTTTGCGCATCGCACTGTTTTGGGCAGTTTATCAAACGCTCTATTCTGCGCATCACACTATTTTGTACAGTTTATACTCGCGCTATTTTGCGCATCGCACTGTTTTGTGCTGTTTACACTCTCGCTATTTTGCGCATCGCACTGTTTTGTGCTGTTTACCAAACGAGCTATTTTGAGCGTCGCACTGTTTTGTGCAGTTTACATTGCGCTATTTTGCACATCGCACTGTTTTGTGCAGTTTACACTCTCGCTATTTTGCGCATCGCACTGTTTTGTGCAGTTTATCAAACGCGCTATTTTGCGCATCGCACTGTTTTGTGAAGTTTACACTCGCGCTATTTGGCGCATCGCTCTGTTTTGTGCAGTTTACACTCGTGCTATTTTGCGCATCGCACTGTCTTGTACTGTTTATCAAACGCGCTATTTTGCGCATCGCACTGTATTGTGAAGTTTACACTCGCGCTATTTGGCGCATCGCTCTGTTTTGTGCAGTTTACACTCGTGCTATTTTGCCCAACGCACAGTCCTGTGCAGTTTACACTCGCGCTATTTTGCGCATCGCACTGTTTTGTACTGTTTACACTCTCGCTATTTTGTGCATCGCATTGTTTTGGGCAGTTTATCAAACGCGCTATTTTGCGCATCGCACTGTTTTGTGCAGTTTATCAAACGTGCTATTTTGCGCATCGCACTGTTTTGTGCAGTTTACACTCGCGCTATTTTCCGCCTCGCACTGTTTTGTACAGTTTACACTCTCGCTATTTTGCGCATCGCACTGTTTTGGGCAGTTTATCAAACGCTCTATTCTGCGCATCACACTGTTTTGTGCAGTTTATCAAATGTGCTATTTTGCGCATCGCACTGTTTTGTACAGTTTATACTCGCGCTATTTTGTGCATCGCACTGTTTTGTGCTTTTTACACTCTCGCTATTTTGCGCATCGCACTGTTTTGTGCTGTTTACCAAACGAGCTATTTTGAGCGTCGCACTGTTTTGTGCAGTTTACATTGCGCTATTTTGCGCATCGCACTGTTTTGTGCAGTTTACACTCTCGCTATTTTGCGCAGCGCACTGTTTTGTGCAGTTTATCAAACGCGCTATTTTGCGCATCGCACTGTTTTGTGAAGTTTACACTCGCGCTATTTGGCGCATCGCTCTGTTTTGTGCAGTTTACAGTCGGGCTATTTTACGCATCGCACTGTTTTGTGCAGTTTATCAAATGCGCTATTTTGCGCATCGCACTGGTTTGTAAATTTTACACTCGCGCTATTTTGCGCATCGCACTGTTTTGTGCTATTTACACTCTCGCTATTTTGTGCATCGCACTGTTTTGTGCTGTTTACCAAACGAGCTATTTTGAGCATTGCACTGTTTTGTGCAGTTTACATTCGCGCTATTTTGCGCATCGCACTGTTTTGTGCAGTTGCCACTCTCGCTATTTTGCGCATCGCACTGTTTTGTGCAGTTTATCAAACGCGCTATTTTGCGCATCGCACTGTTTTGTGAAGTTTACACTCGCGCTATTTGGCGGATCCCACTGTTTTGTGCAGTTTACACTCGTGCTATTTTGCCCAACGCACAGTCTTGTGCAGTTTACACTCTCACTATTTTGCGCATCGCACTGTTTTGTGCAGTTTATCAAACGCGCTATTTTGCGCATCGCACTGTTTTGTGCAGTTTACACTCTCGCTATTTTTTGCATCGCACTGTTTTGTGCTGTTTACCAAACGAGCTATTTTGAGCGTCGCACTGTTTTGTGCAGTTTACACTTGCGCTATTTTGCGCATCGCACTGTTTTGTGCAGTTTATCAAACGCGCTATTTTGCGGATCGCACTGTTTTGTGCAGTTTACAAGCGCGCTATTTTGCGCATCGCACTATTTTGTGCTGTTTACACTCCCGCTATTTTGCGCAGCGCACTGTTTTGTGCAGTTTACACACGCGCTATTTTGCGCATCGCACTATTTTGTGCAGTTTACACTCGCGCTATTTTGCGCAGCGCATTGTATTGGGCAGTTTACACAAGCGCTATTTTGCGCAGCGCACTGTTTTGTGCAGTTTACACTCGCGCTGTTTTGCGCATCGCGCTGTTTTGTGCTGTTTACACTCTCGCTATTTTGCGCATCGCACTGTTTTGTACAGTTTACACTCGTACTATTTTGCGCATCGCACTGTTTTGTGCTGTTAGCACTCTCGCTATTTTGTGCATCGCACTGTTTTGTGCTATTTACCAAATGAGCTATTTTGAGCATCGCACTGTTTTGTGCAGTTTACAGTCGCGCAATTTTGCGCATCGCACTGTTTTGTGCAGTTTACACTCTCGCTATTTTGCGCATCGCACTGTTATGTGCAGTTTATCAAACGCGCTATTTTGCGCATCGCACTGTTTTGTGAAGTTTACACTCGCGCTATTTGGCGCATCGCACTGTTTTGTGCAGTTTACACTCTCGCTATTTTTTGCATCGCACTGTTTTGTGCTGTTTACCAAACGAGCTATTTTGAGCGTCGCACTGTTTTGTGCAGTTTACACTCGCGCTATTTTGCACATCCCACTGTGTTGGGCAGTTTACACTCGCGCGATTTTGCGCATCGCACTATTTTGTGCAGTTTACACTCCCGCTATTTTGCGCAGCGCACTGTTTTGTGCAGTTTACACACGCGCTATTTTGTGCATCGCACTATTTTGTGCAGTTTACACTCGCGTTATTTTGCGCATCGCACTGTTTTGTGAAGTTTACACTCACGCTATTTGGCGCATCGCTCTGTTTTGTGCAGTTTACACTCGTGCTATTTTGCCCAACGCACAGTCCTGTGCAGTTTACACTCGCGCTATTTTGCGCATCGCACTGTTTTGTACGGTTTACACTTTCGCTATTTTGCGCATCGCACTGTTTTCGGCAGTTTATCAAACGCGCTATTTTGCGCATCGCACTGTTTTGTGCAGTTTATCAAATGCGCTATTTTGTGCGTCGCACTGTTTGGTACAGTTTACACTCGCGCTATTTTGCGCCTCGCACTGTTTTGTGCTGTTTACACTATCGCTATTATGCGCATCGCACTGTTTTGTGCAGTTTACACTCTCGCTATTTTTTGCATCGCACTGTTTGGTGCTGTTTACCAAACGAGCTATTTTGAGCGTCGCACTGTTTTGTGCAGTTTACACTCGCGCTATTTTGCGCATCGCACTGTTTTGTGCAGTTTATCAAACGCGCTATTTTGCGCATTGCACTGTTTTGTGCAGTTTACACTCGTGCTATTTTGCGCATCGCACTATTTTGTGCTGTTTACACTCCCGCTATTTTGCGCAGCGCACTGTTTTGTGCAGTTTACACACGCGCTATTTTGTGCATCGCACTATTTTGTGCAGTTTACACTCGCGCTATTTTGCGCAGCGCACGGTATTGTGCAGTTTACACAAGCGCTATTTTGCGCAGCGCACTGTTTTGTGCAGTTTACACTCGCGCTATTTTGCGCATCGCACTGTTTTCTGCTGTTTACACTCTCGCTATTTTGCGCATCGCACTGTTTTGTGTAGTTTACACTCGCGCTATTTTGCGCATCGCACTGTTTTGTGCAGTTTACACTCGCGCTGTTTTGCGCCTCGCACTGTTTTGTACGGTTTACACTCTCGCTATTTTGCGCATCGCACTGTTTTGGGCAGTTTATCAAACGCTCTATTCTGCGCATCACACTGTTTTGTGCAGTTTATCAAATGTGCTATTTTTCGCATCGCACTATTTTGTACAGTTTATACTCGCGCTATTTTGTGCATCGCACTGTTTTGTGCTGTTTACACTCCCGCTATTTTGCGCATCGCACTGTTTTGTGCTGTTTACCAAACGAGCTATTTTGAGCGTCGCACTGTTTTGTGCAGTTTACATTGCGCTATTTTACGCATCGCACTGTTTTGTGCAGTTTATCAAACGCGCTATTTTGCGCATCGCACTGTTTTGTGAAGTTTACACTCGCGCTATTTGGCGCATCGCTCTGTTTTGTGAAGTTTACACTCTCGCTATTTTGCGCATCGCATTGTTTTGGGCAGTTTATCAAACGCGCTATTTTGCGCATCGCACTGTTTTGTGCAGTTTATCAAACGTGCTATTTTGCGCATCGCACTGTTTTGTGCAGTTTACACTCGCGCTATTTTCCGCCTCGCACTGTTTTGTACGGTTTACACTCTCGCTATTTTGTGCATCGCACTGTTTTGGGCAGTTTATCAAACGCTCTATTCTGCGCATCACACTGTTTTGTGCAGTTTATCAAATGTGCTATTTTGCGCATCGCACTGTTTTGTACAGTTTATACTCGCGCTATTTTGTGCATCGCACTATTTTGTGCTGTTTACACTCTCGCTATTTTGCGCATCGCACTGTTTTGGGCTATTTATCAAACGCTCTATTCTGCGCATCACACTGTTTTGTGCAGTTTATCAAATGTGCTATTTTGCGCAGTTTATCAAATGTGCTATTTTGCGCATCGCACTGTTTTGTACAGTTTATACTCGCGCTATTTTGTGCATCGCACTATTTTGTGCTGTTTACACTCTCGCTATTTTGCGCATCGCACTGTTTTGTGCTGTTTACCAAACGAGCTATTTTGAGCGTCGCACTGTTTTGTGCAGTTTACATTGCGCTATTTGGCGCATCGCACTGTTTTGTGCAGTTTACACTCTCGCTATTTTTTGAATCGCACTGTTTTGTGCTGTTTACCAAACGAGCTATTTTGAGCGTCGCACTGTTTTGTGCACTTTACACTCACGCTATTTTGCGCATCGCACTGTTTTGTGCAGTTTATCAAACGCGGTATTTTGCGCATCGCACTGTTTTGTGCTGTTTACCAAACGAGCTATTTTGAGCGTCACACTGTTTTGTGCAGTTTACATTGCGCTATTTTGCGCATCGCACTGTTTTGTGCAGTTTACACTCTCGCTATTTTGCGCAGCGCACTGTTTTGTGCAGTTTATCAAACGCGCTATTTTGCGCATCGCACTGTTTTGTGAAGTTTACACTCGCGCTATTTGGCGCATCGCTCTGTTTTGTGCAGTTTACAGTCGGGCTATTTTACGCATCGCACTGTTTTGTGCAGTTTATCAAATGCGCTATTTTGCGCATCGCACTGGTTTGTAAATTTTACACTCGCGCTATTTTGCGCATCGCACTGTTTTGTGCTGTTTACACTCTCGCTATTTTCTGCATCGCACTGTTTTGTGCTGTTTACCAAACGAGCTATTTTGAGCATTGCACTGTTTTGTGCAGTTTACATTCGCGCTATTTTGCGCATCGCACTGTTTTGTGCAGTTGCCACTCTCGCTATTTTGCGCATCGCACTGTTTTGTGCAGTTTATCAAACGCGCTATTTTGCGCATCGCACTGTTTTGTGAAGTTTACACTCGCGCTATTTGGCGGATCCCACTGTTTTGTGCAGTTTACACTCGTGCTATTTTGCCCAACGCACAGTCTTGTGCAGTTTACACTCTCACTATTTTGCGCATCGCACTGTTTTGTGCAGTTTATCAAACGCGCTATTTTGCGCATCGCACTGTTTTGTGCAGTTTACACTCTCGCTATTTTTTGCATCGCACTGTTTTGTGCTGTTTACCAAACGAGCTATTTTGAGCGTCGCACTGTTTTGTGCAGTTTACACTTGCGCTATTTTGCGCATCGCACTGTTTTGTGCAGTTTATCAAACGCGCTATTTTGCGGATCGCACTGTTTTGTGCAGTTTACAAGCGCGCTATTTTGCGCATCGCACTATTTTGTGCTGTTTACACTCCCGCTATTTTGCGCAGCGCACTGTTTTGTGCAGTTTACACACGCGCTATTTTGCGCATCGCACTATTTTGTGCAGTTTACACTCGCGCTATTTTGCGCAGCGCATTGTATTGGGCAGTTTACACAAGCGCTATTTTGCGCAGCGCACTGTTTTGTGCAGTTTACACTCGCGCTGTTTTGCGCATCGCGCTGTTTTGTGCTGTTTACACTCTCGCTATTTTGCGCATCGCACTGTTTTGTACAGTTTACACTCGTACTATTTTGCGCATCGCACTGTTTTGTGCTGTTAGCACTCTCGCTATTTTGTGCATCGCACTGTTTTGTGCTATTTACCAAATGAGCTATTTTGAGCATCGCACTGTTTTGTGCAGTTTACAGTCGCGCAATTTTGCGCATCGCACTGTTTTGTGCAGTTTACACTCTCGCTATTTTGCGCATCGCACTGTTATGTGCAGTTTATCAAACGCGCTATTTTGCGCATCGCACTGTTTTGTGAAGTTTACACTCGCGCTATTTGGCGCATCGCACTGTTTTGTGCAGTTTACACTCTCGCTATTTTTTGCATCGCACTGTTTTGTGCTGTTTACCAAACGAGCTATTTTGAGCGTCGCACTGTTTTGTGCAGTTTACACTCGCGCTATTTTGCACATCCCACTGTGTTGGGCAGTTTACACTCGCGCGATTTTGCGCATCGCACTATTTTGTGCAGTTTACACTCCCGCTATTTTGCGCAGCGCACTGTTTTGTGCAGTTTACACACGCGCTATTTTGTGCATCGCACTATTTTGTGCAGTTTACACTCGCGTTATTTTGCGCATCGCACTGTTTTGTGAAGTTTACACTCACGCTATTTGGCGCATCGCTCTGTTTTGTGCAGTTTACACTCGTGCTATTTTGCCCAACGCACAGTCCTGTGCAGTTTACACTCGCGCTATTTTGCGCATCGCACTGTTTTGTACGGTTTACACTTTCGCTATTTTGCGCATCGCACTGTTTTCGGCAGTTTATCAAACGCGCTATTTTGCGCATCGCACTGTTTTGTGCAGTTTATCAAATGCGCTATTTTGTGCGTCGCACTGTTTGGTACAGTTTACACTCGCGCTATTTTGCGCCTCGCACTGTTTTGTGCTGTTTACACTATCGCTATTATGCGCATCGCACTGTTTTGTGCAGTTTACACTCTCGCTATTTTTTGCATCGCACTGTTTGGTGCTGTTTACCAAACGAGCTATTTTGAGCGTCGCACTGTTTTGTGCAGTTTACACTCGCGCTATTTTGCGCATCGCACTGTTTTGTGCAGTTTATCAAACGCGCTATTTTGCGCATTGCACTGTTTTGTGCAGTTTACACTCGTGCTATTTTGCGCATCGCACTATTTTGTGCTGTTTACACTCCCGCTATTTTGCGCAGCGCACTGTTTTGTGCAGTTTACACACGCGCTATTTTGTGCATCGCACTATTTTGTGCAGTTTACACTCGCGCTATTTTGCGCAGCGCACGGTATTGTGCAGTTTACACAAGCGCTATTTTGCGCAGCGCACTGTTTTGTGCAGTTTACACTCGCGCTATTTTGCGCATCGCACTGTTTTCTGCTGTTTACACTCTCGCTATTTTGCGCATCGCACTGTTTTGTGTAGTTTACACTCGCGCTATTTTGCGCATCGCACTGTTTTGTGCAGTTTACACTCGCGCTGTTTTGCGCCTCGCACTGTTTTGTACGGTTTACACTCTCGCTATTTTGCGCATCGCACTGTTTTGGGCAGTTTATCAAACGCTCTATTCTGCGCATCACACTGTTTTGTGCAGTTTATCAAATGTGCTATTTTTCGCATCGCACTATTTTGTACAGTTTATACTCGCGCTATTTTGTGCATCGCACTGTTTTGTGCTGTTTACACTCCCGCTATTTTGCGCATCGCACTGTTTTGTGCTGTTTACCAAACGAGCTATTTTGAGCGTCGCACTGTTTTGTGCAGTTTACATTGCGCTATTTTACGCATCGCACTGTTTTGTGCAGTTTATCAAACGCGCTATTTTGCGCATCGCACTGTTTTGTGAAGTTTACACTCGCGCTATTTGGCGCATCGCTCTGTTTTGTGAAGTTTACACTCTCGCTATTTTGCGCATCGCATTGTTTTGGGCAGTTTATCAAACGCGCTATTTTGCGCATCGCACTGTTTTGTGCAGTTTATCAAACGTGCTATTTTGCGCATCGCACTGTTTTGTGCAGTTTACACTCGCGCTATTTTCCGCCTCGCACTGTTTTGTACGGTTTACACTCTCGCTATTTTGTGCATCGCACTGTTTTGGGCAGTTTATCAAACGCTCTATTCTGCGCATCACACTGTTTTGTGCAGTTTATCAAATGTGCTATTTTGCGCATCGCACTGTTTTGTACAGTTTATACTCGCGCTATTTTGTGCATCGCACTATTTTGTGCTGTTTACACTCTCGCTATTTTGCGCATCGCACTGTTTGGGGCTATTTATCAAACGCTCTATTCTGCGCATCACACTGTTTTGTGCAGTTTATCAAATGTGCTATTTTGCGCAGTTTATCAAATGTGCTATTTTGCGCATCGCACTGTTTTGTACAGTTTATACTCGCGCTATTTTGTGCATCGCACTATTTTGTGCTGTTTACACTCTCGCTATTTTGCGCATCGCACTGTTTTGTGCTGTTTACCAAACGAGCTATTTTGAGCGTCGCACTGTTTTGTGCAGTTTACATTGCGCTATTTGGCGCATCGCACTGTTTTGTGCAGTTTACACTCTCGCTATTTTTTGAATCGCACTGTTTTGTGCTGTTTACCAAACGAGCTATTTTGAGCGTCGCACTGTTTTGTGCACTTTACACTCACGCTATTTTGCGCATCGCACTGTTTTGTGCAGTTTATCAAACGCGGTATTTTGCGCATCGCACTGTTTTGTGCTGTTTACCAAACGAGCTATTTTGAGCGTCACACTGTTTTGTGCAGTTTACATTGCGCTATTTTGCGCATCGCACTGTTTTGTGCAGTTTACACTCTCGCTATTTTGCGCAGCGCACTGTTTTGTGCAGTTTATCAAACGCGCTATTTTGCGCATCGCACTGTTTTGTGAAGTTTACACTCGCGCTATTTGGCGCATCGCTCTGTTTTGTGCAGTTTACAGTCGGGCTATTTTACGCATCGCACTGTTTTGTGCAGTTTATCAAATGCGCTATTTTGCGCATCGCACTGGTTTGTAAATTTTACACTCGCGCTATTTTGCGCATCGCACTGTTTTGTGCTGTTTACACTCTCGCTATTTTCTGCATCGCACTGTTTTGTGCTGTTTACCAAACGAGCTATTTTGAGCATTGCACTGTTTTGTGCAGTTTACATTCGCGCTATTTTGCGCATCGCACTGTTTTGTGCAGTTGCCACTCTCGCTATTTTGTGCATCGCACTGTTTTGTGCAGTTTATCAAACGCGCTATTTTGCGCATCGCACTGTTTTGTACAGTTTACACTCGTACTATTTTGCGCATCGCACTGTTTTGTGCTGTTAGCACTCTCGCTATTTTGTGCATCGCACTGTTTGTGCTATTTACCAAATGAGCTATTTTGAGCATCGCACTGTTTTGTGCAGTTTACAGTCGCGCAATTTTGCGCATCGCACTGTTTTGTGCCGTTTACACTCTCGCTATTTTGCGCATCGCACTGTTATGTGCAGTTTATCAAACGCGCTATTTTGCGCATCGCACTGTTTTGTGAAGTTTACACTCGCGCTATTTGGCGCATCGCACTGTTTTGTACAGTTTACACTCTCGCTATTTTTTGCATCGCACTGTTTTGTGCTGTTTACCAAACGAGCTATTTTGAGCGTCGCACTGTTTTGTGCAGTTTACACTCGCGCTATTTTGCACATCCCACTGTGTTGGGCAGTTTACACTCGCGCGATTTTGCGCATCGCACTATTTTGTGCAGTTTACACTCCCGCTATTTTGCGCAGCGCACTGTTTTGTGCAGTTTACACACGCGCTATTTTGTGCATCGCACTATTTTGTGCAGTTTACACTCGCGTTATTTTGCGCATCGCACTGTTTTGTGAAGTTTACACTCACGCTATTTGGCGCATCGCTCTGTTTTGTGCAGTTTACACTCGTGCTATTTTGCCCAACGCACAGTCCTGTGCAGTTTACACTCGCGCTATTTTGCGCATCGCACTGTTTTGTACGGTTTACACTCTCGCTATTTTGCGCATCGCACTGTTTTCGGCAGTTTATCAAACGCGCTATTTTGCGCATCGCACTGTTTTGTGCAGTTTATCAAATGCGCTATTTTGTGCATCGCACTGTTTGGTACAGTTTACACTCGCGCTATTTTGCGCCTCGCACTGTTTTGTGCTGTTTACACTATCGCTATTATGCGCATCGCACTGTTTTGTGCAGTTTATACTCTCACTATTTTTTGCATCGCACTGTTTGGTGCTGTTTACCAAACGAGCTATTTTGAGCGTCGCACTGTTTTGTGCAGTTTACACTCGCGCTATTTTGCGCATCGCACTGTTTTGTGCAGTTTATCAAACGCGCTATTTTGCGCATTGCACTGTTTTGTGCAGTTTACACTCGTGCTATTTTGCGCATCGCACTATTTTGTGCTGTTTACACTCCCGCTATTTTGCGCAGCGCACTGTTTTGTGCAGTTTACACACGCGCTATTTTGTGCATCGCACTATTTTGTGCAGTTTACACTCGCGCTATTTTGCGCAGCGCACGGTATTGTGCAGTTTACACAAGCGCTATTTTGCGCAGCGCACTGTTTTGTGCAGTTTACACTCGCGCTATTTTGCGCATCGCACTGTTTTCTGCTGTTTACACTCTCGCTATTTTGCGCATCGCACTGTTTTGTGTAGTTTACACTCGCGCTATTTTGCGCATCGCACTGTTTTGTGCAGTTTACACTCGCGCTGTTTTGCGCCTCGCACTGTTTTGTACGGTTTACACTCTCGCTATTTTGCGCATCGCACTGTTTTGGGCAGTTTATCAAACGCTCTATTCTGCGCATCACACTGTTTTGTGCAGTTTATCAAATGTGCTATTTTTCGCATCGCACTGTTTTGTACAGTTTATACTCGCGCTATTTTGTGCATCGCACTATTTTGTGCTGTTTACACTCTCGCTATTTTGCGCATCGCACTGTTTTGTGCTGTTTACCAAACGAGCTATTTTGAGCGTCGCACTGTTTTGTGCAGTTTACATTGCGCTATTTTGCGCATCGCACTGTTTTGTGCAGTTTACACTCTCGCTATTTTGCGCAGCGCACTGTTTTGTGCAGTTTATCAAACGCGCTATTTTGCGCATCGCACTGTTTTGTGAAGTTTACACTCGCGCTATTTGGCGCATCGCTCTGTTTTGTACTGTTTACACTCTCGCTATTTTGCGCATCGCACTGTTTTGGGCAGTTTATCAAACGCGCTATTTTGCGCATCGCACTATTTTGTGCAGTTTATCAAACGTGCTATTTTGCGCATCGCACTGTTTTGTGCAGTTTACACACGCGCTATTTTGCGCAGCGCACTGTTTTGTGCAGTTTACACTCGCGCTATTTTGCGCATCGCACTGTTTTGTGCAGTTTACACTCGCGCTATTTTGCGCATCCCACTCTTTTGTGCAGTTTACACCCTCGCTATTTTGCGCAGCGCACTATTTTGTGCAGTTTACACTCGCGCTATTTTGCGCATCGCACTATTTTGTGCAGTTGACACTCGCGCTATTTTGCGCATCGCACTGTTTTGTGCAGTTTATCAAATGCGCTATTTTGCGCATCGCACTGTTTTGTGAAGTTTACACTCGCGCTATTTGGCGCATCGCACTGTTTTGTGCAGTTTATGCTCGAGCTATTTTGCCGAACGCACAGTCTTGTGCAGTTTACACTCGCGCTATTTTGCGCCTCGCACTGTTTTGTACGGTTTACACTCTCGCTATTTTGCGCATCGCACTGTTTTGGGCAGTTTATCAAACGCTCTATTCTGCGCATCACACTGTTTTGTGCAGTTTATCAAATGTGTTATTTTGCGCATCGCACTGTTTTGTACAGTTTATACTCGCGCTATTTTGTGCATCGCACTGTTTTGTGCTGTTTACACTCTCGCTATTTTGCGCATCGCACTGTTTTGTGCTGTTTACACTCTCGTTATTTTGTGCATCGCACTGTTTTGTGCTGTTTACCAAACGAGCTATTTTGAGCGTCGCACTGTTTTGTGCAGTTTACATTGAGCTATTTTGCGCATCGCACTATTTTGTGCAGTTTATCAAACGCGCTATTTTGCGCATCGCACTTTTTGTGAAGTTTACACTCGCGCTATTTGGCACATCGAACTGTTTTGTGCAGTTTACACTCTCGCTATTTTGCGCATCGCACTGTTATGTTCAGTTTATCAAACGCGCTATTTTGCGCATTGCACTGTTTTGTGAAGTTTACACTGGCGCTATTTGGCGCATCGCACTGTTTTGTGCAGTTTACACTCTCGCTGTTTTTTGCATCGCACTGTTTTGTGCTGTTTACGAAACGAGCTATTTTGAGCGTCGCACTGTTTTGAGCAGTTTACACTCGCGCTATTTTGCGCATCGCACTGTTTTGTGCAGTTTATCAAACGCGCTATTTTGCGCATCGCACTGTTTTGTGCAGTTTACACTCGCGTTATTTTGCGCCATGCACTATTTTGTGCTGTTTACACTCCCGCTATTTTGCGCAGCGCACAGTTTTGTGCAGTTTACACACGCGCTATTTTGTGCATCGCACTATTTGGTGCAGTTTACACTCGCGCTATTTTTCGCAGCGCACTGTATTGTGCAGTTTACACAAGCGCTATTTTGCGCAGCGCACTGTTTTGTGCAGTTTACACTCGCGCTATTTTGCGCATCGCACTGTTTTGTACTGTTTACACTCTCGCTATTTTGCGCATCGCACTGTTTTGTTCAGTTTACACTCGTACTATTTTGCGCATCGCACTGTTTTGTGCTGTTTATAATCTCGCTATTTTGTGCATCGCACTGTTTTGTGCTGTTTACCAAACGAGCTATTTTGAGAATCGCACTGTTTTGTGCAGTTTACATTCGCGCTATTTTGTGCATCGCACTGTTTTATGCAGTTTACACTCTCGCCATTTTGCGCATCGCACTGTTTTGTACAGTTTATACTCGCGCTATTTTGTGCATCGCACTGTTTTGTGCTGTTTACACTCTCGCTATTTTGCGCATCGCACTGTTTTGTGCTGTTTACCAAACGAGCTATTTTGAGCGTCACACTGTTTTGTGCAGTTTACATTGCGCTATTTTGCGCATCGCACTGTTTTGTGCAGTTTATCAAACGCGATATTTTGCGCAGCGCACTGTTTTGTGAAGTTTACACTCGCGCTGTTTGGCGCATCGCTCTGTTTTGTGCAGTTTAAACTCGTGCTATTTTGCCCAACGCACAGTCCTGTGCAGTTTACACTCGCGCTATTTTGCGCATCGCACTGTTTTGTACTATTTACACTCAGCGCACTGTTTTGTGCACTTTACACTCGCGCTATTTTGCGCATCGCACTGTTTTGTGCAGTTTACACTCGCGCTATTTTGCGCATCCCACTCTTTTGTGCAGTTTACACCCGCGCTATTTTGCGCAGCGCACTGTTTTGTGCAGTTTACACTCGCGCTATTTTGCGCATCGCACTATTTTGTGCAGTTGACACTCGCGCTATTTTGCGCAGCGCACTGTATTGTGCAGTTTACACAAGTGCTATTTTGCGCAGCGCACTGTTTTGTGCAGTTTACACTCGCGCTATTTTGCGCATCGCACTGTTTTGTGCTGTTTACACTCCCGCTATTTTGCGCATCGCACTGTTTTGTGCTGTTTACCAAACGAGCTATTTTGAGCATCGCACTGTTTTGTGCAGTTTACATTCGCGGTATTTTGCGCATCGCACTGTTTTGTGCAGTTGACACTCTCGTTATTTTGCGCATCGCACTGTTTTGTGCAGTTTATCGAATGCGCTATTTTGCGCATCGCACTGTTTTGTGAAGTTTACACTCGCGCTATTTGGCGCATCGCACTGTTTTGTGCAGTTTACGCTCGAGCTATTTTGCCCAACGCACAGTCTTGTGCAGTTTACACTCGCGCTATTTTGCGCCTCGCACTGTTTTGTACGGTTTACACTCTCGCTATTTTGCGCATCGCACTGTTTTGGGCAGTTTATCAAACGCTCTATTCTGCGCATCACACTGTTTTGTGCAGTTTATCAAATGTGTTATTTTGCGCATCGCACTGTTTTGTACAGTTTATACTCGCGCTATTTTGTGCATCGCACTGTTTTGTGCAGTTTACACTCTCGCTATTTTGCGCATCGCACTGTTTTGTGCAGTTTATCAAACGCGCTATTTTGCGCATCGCACTTTTTGTGAAGTTTACACTCGCGCTATTTGGCACATCGCACTGTTTTGTGCAGTTTACACTCTCGCTATTTTGCGCATCGCACTGTTATGTTCAGTTTATCAAACGCGCTATTTTGCGCATTGCACTGTTTTGTGAAGTTTACACTGGCGCTATTTGGCGCATCGCACTGTTTTGTGCAGTTTACACTCTCGCTGTTTTTTGCATCGCACTGTTTTGTGCTGTTTACGAAACGAGCTATTTTGAGCGTCGCACTGTTTTGTGCAGTTTACACTCGCGCTATTTTGCGCATCGCACTGTTTTGTGCAGTTTATCAAACGCGCTATTTTGCGCATCGCACTGTTTTGTGCAGTTTACACTCGCGTTATTTTGCGCATCGCACTATTTTGTGCAGTTTACGCTCCCGCTATTTTGCGCAGCGCACAGTTTTGTGCAGTTTACACACGCGCTATTTTGTGCATCGCACTATTTGGTGCAGTTTACACTCGCGCTATTTTGCGCAGCGCACTGTATTGTGCAGTTTACACAAGCGCTATTTTGCGCAGCGCACTGTTTTGTGCAGTTTACACTCGCGCTATTTTGCGCATCGCACTGTTTTGTGCTGTTTACACTCTCGCTATTTTGCGCATCGCACTGTTTTGTGCAGTTTACACTCGTACTATTTTGCGCATCGCACTGTTTTGTGCTGTTTACAATCTCGCTATTTTGTGCATCGCACTGTTTTGTGCTGTTTACCAAACGAGCTATTGTGAGCATCGCACTGTTTTGTGCAGTTTACATTCGCGCTATTTTGCGCATCGCACTGTTTTATGCAGTTTACACTCTCGCCATTTTGCGCATCGCACTGTTTTGTGCAGTTTATCAAACGCGCTATTTTGCGCATCGCACTGTTTTGTGAAGTTTACACTCGCGCTATTTGGCGCATCGCTCTGTTTTGTGCAGTTTACACTCGTGCTATTTTGCCCAACGCACAGTCCTGTGCAGTTTACACACGCGCTATTTTGCGCATCGCACTGTTTTGTACTGTTTACACTCTCGCTATTTTGCGCATCGCACTGTTTTGGGCAGTTTATCAAACGCGCTATTTTGCGCATCGCACTGTTTTGTGCAGTTTATCAAACGCGCTGTTTTGTGCAGTGCACTGTTTTGTGCAGTTTACACTCGCGCTATTTTGCGCAGCGCACTGTTTTGTGCAGTTTACACTCGCGCTATTTTGCGCATCCCACTATTTTGTGCAGTTTACACCCGCGCTATTTTGCGCAGCGCACTGTTTTGTGCAGTTTACACTCGCGCTATTTTGCGCATCGCACTATTTTGTGCAGTTTACACTCGCGCTATTTTGCGCACCGCACTGTATTGTGCAGTTTACACAAGTGCTATTTTGCGCAGCGCACTGTTTTGTGCAGTTTACACTCGCGCTATTTTGCGCATCGCACTGTTTTCTGCTGTTTACACTCTCGCTATTTTGTGCATCGCACTGTTTTGTGCTGTTTACCAAACGAGCTATTTTGTGCATCGCACTGTTTTGTGCAGTTTACATTCGCTCTATTTTGCGCATCGTACTGTTTTGTGCAGTTGCCACTCTCGCTATTTTGCGCATCGCACTGTTTTGGGCAGTTTATCAAACGCGCTATTTTGCGCATCGCACTGTTTTGTGAAGTTTACACTCGCGCTATTTGGCGCATCACACTGTTTTGTGCAGTTTACACTCGTGCTATTTTGCCCAACGCACAGTCTTGTGCAGTTTACACTCTCACTATTTTGCGCATCGCACTGTTTTGTGCAGTTTATCAAACGCGCTATTTTGCGCATCGCACTGTTTTGTGCAGTTTACACTCTCGCTATTTTTTGCATCGCACTGTTTTGTGCTGTTTACCATACGAGCTATTTTGAGCGTCGCACTGTTTTGTGCAGTTTACACTCGCGCTATTTTGCGCATCGCACTGTTTTGTGCAGTTTATCAAACGCGCTATTTTGCGGATCGCACTGTTTTGTGCAGTTTACAAGCGCGCTATTTTGCGCATCGCACTATTTTGTGCTGTTTACACTCTCGCTATTTTGCGCAGCGCACTGTTTTGTGCAGTTTACACACGCGCTATTTTGCGCATCGCACTATTTTGTGCAGTTTACACTCGCGCTATTTTGCGCAGCGCATTGTATTGGGCAGTTTACACAAGCGCTATTTTGCGCAGCGCACTGTTTTGTGCAGTTTACACTCGCGCTGTTTTGCGCATCGCGCTGTTTTGTGCTGTTTACACTCTCGCTATTTTGCGCATCGCACTGTTTTGTACAGTTTACACTCGTACTATTTTGCTCATCGCACTGTTTTGTGCTGTTAGCACTCTCGCTATTTTGTGCATCGCACTGTTTTGTGCTATTTACCAAATGAGCTATTTTGAGCATCGCACTGTTTTGTGCAGTTTACAGTCGCGCAATTTTGCGCATCGCACTGTTTTGTGCAGTTTACACTCTCGCTATTTTGCGCATCGCACTGTTATGTGCAGTTTATCAAACGCGCTATTTTGCGCATCGCACTGTTTTGTGAAGTTTACACTGGCGCTATTTGGCGCATCGCACTGTTTTGTGCAGTTTACACTCTCGCTATTTTTTGCATCGCACTGTTTTGTGCTGTTTACCAAACGAGCTATTTTGAGCGTCGCACTGTTTAGTGCAGTTTACACTCGCGCTATTTTGCGCATCCCACTGTTTTGTGCAGTTTACACTCGCGCTATTTTGCGCATCGCACTATTTTGTGCAGTTTACACTCCCGCTATTTTGCGCAGCGCACTGTTTTGTGCAGTTTACACACGCGCTATTTTGTGCATCGCACTATTTTGTGCAGTTTACACTCGCGTTATTTTGCGCATCGCACTGTTTTGTGAAGTTTACACTGGCGCTATTTGGCGCATCGCACTGTTTTGTGCAGTTTACACTCTCGCTGTTTTTTGCATCGCACTGTTTTGTGCTGTTTACGAAACGAGCTATTTTGAGCGTCGCACTGTTTTGTGCAGTTTACACTCGCGCTATTTTGCGCATCGCACTGTTTTGTGCAGTTTATCAAACGCGCTATTTTGCGCATCGCACTGTTTTGTGCAGTTTACACTCGCGTTATTTTGCGCATCGCACTATTTTGTGCAGTTTACGCTCCCGCTATTTTGCGCAGCGCACAGTTTTGTGCAGTTTACACACGCGCTATTTTGTGCATCGCACTATTTGGTGCAGTTTACACTCGCGCTATTTTGCGCAGCGCACTGTATTGTGCAGTTTACACAAGCGCTATTTTGCGCAGCGCACTGTTTTGTGCAGTTTACACTCGCGCTATTTTGCGCATCGCACTGTTTTGTGCTGTTTACACTCTCGCTATTTTGCGCATCGCACTGTTTTGTGCAGTTTACACTCGTACTATTTTGCGCATCGCACTGTTTTGTGCTGTTTACAATCTCGCTATTTTGTGCATCGCACTGTTTTGTGCTGTTTACCAAACGAGCTATTTTGAGCATCGCACTGTTTTGTGCAGTTTACATTCGCGCTATTTTGCGCATCGCACTGTTTTATGCAGTTTACACTCTCGCCATTTTGCGCATCGCACTGTTTTGTGCAGTTTATCAAACGCGCTATTTTGCGCATCGCACTGTTTTGTGAAGTTTACACTCGCGCTATTTGGCGCATCGCTCTGTTTTGTGCAGTTTACACTCGTGCTATTTTGCCCAACGCACAGTCCTGTGCAGTTTACACACGCGCTATTTTGCGCATCGCACTGTTTTGTACTGTTTACACTCTCGCTATTTTGCGCATCGCACTGTTTTGGGCAGTTTATCAAACGCGCTATTTTGCGCATCGCACTGTTTTGTGCAGTTTATCAAACGCGCTGTTTTGTGTAGTGCACTGTTTTGTGCAGTGCACTGTTTTGTGCAGTTTACACTCGCGCTATTTTGCGCAGCGCACTGTTTTGTGCAGTTAAAACTCGCGCTATTTTGCGCATCCCACTATTTTGTGCAGTTTACACCCGCGCTATTTTGCGCAGCGCACTGTTTTGTGCAGTTTACACTCGCGCTATTTTGCGCATCGCACTATTTTGTGCAGTTTACACTCGCGCTATTTTGCGCACCGCACTGTATTGTGCAGTTTACACAAGTGCTATTTTGCGCAGCGCACTGTTTTGTGCAGTTTACACTCGCGCTATTTTGCGCATCGCACTGTTTTCTGCTGTTTACACTCTCGCTATTTTGTGCATCGCACTGTTTTGTGCTGTTTACCAAACGAGCTATTTTGTGCATCGCACTGTTTTGTGCAGTTTACATTCGCTCTATTTTGCGCATCGCACTGTTTTGTGCAGTTGCCACTCTCGCTATTTTGCGCATCGCACTGTTTTGGGCAGTTTATCAAACGCGCTATTTTGCGCATCGCACTGTTTTGTGAAGTTTACACTCGCGCTATTTGGCGCATCACACTGTTTTGTGCAGTTTACACTCGTGCTATTTTGCCCAACGCACAGTCTTGTGCAGTTTACACTCTCACTATTTTGCGCATCGCACTGTTTTGTGCAGTTTATCAAACGCGCTATTTTGCGCATCGCACTGTTTTGTGCAGTTTACACTCTCGCTATTTTTTGCATCGCACTGTTTTGTGCTGTTTACCATACGAGCTATTTTGAGCGTCGCACTGTTTTGTGCAGTTTACACTCGCGCTATTTTGCGCATCGCACTGTTTTGTGCAGTTTATCAAACGCGCTATTTTGCGGATCGCACTGTTTTGTGCAGTTTACAAGCGCGCTATTTTGCGCATCGCACTATTTTGTGCTGTTTACACTCTCGCTATTTTGCGCAGCGCACTGTTTTGTGCAGTTTACACACGCGCTATTTTGCGCATCGCACTATTTTGTGCAGTTTACACTCGCGCTATTTTGCGCAGCGCATTGTATTGGGCAGTTTACACAAGCGCTATTTTGCGCAGCGCACTGTTTTGTGCAGTTTACACTCGCGCTGTTTTGCGCATCGCGCTGTTTTGTGCTGTTTACACTCTCGCTATTTTGCGCATCGCACTGTTTTGTACAGTTTACACTCGTACTATTTTGCTCATCGCACTGTTTTGTGCTGTTAGCACTCTCGCTATTTTGTGCATCGCACTGTTTTGTGCTATTTACCAAATGAGCTATTTTGAGCATCGCACTGTTTTGTGCAGTTTACAGTCGCGCAATTTTGCGCATCGCACTGTTTTGTGCAGTTTACACTCTCGCTATTTTGCGTATCGCACTGTTATGTGCAGTTTATCAAACGCGCTATTTTGCGCATCGCACTGTTTTGTGAAGTTTACACTGGCGCTATTTGGCGCATCGCACTGTTTTGTGCAGTTTACACTCCCGCTATTTTTTGCATCGCACTGTTTTGTGCTGTTTACCAAACGAGCTATTTTGAGCGTCGCACTGTTTAGTGCAGTTTACACTCGCGCTATTTTGCGCATCCCACTGTTTTGTGCAGTTTACACTCGCGCTATTTTGCGCATCGCACTATTTTGTGCAGTTTACACTCCCGCTATTTTGCGCAGCGCACTGTTTTGTGCAGTTTACACACGCGCTATTTTGTGCATCGCACTATTTTGTGCAGTTTACACTCGCGTTATTTTGCGCATCGCACTGTTTTGTGAAGTTTACACTCGCGCTATTTGGCGCATCGCTCTGTTTTGTGCAGTTTACACTCGTGCTATTTTGCCCAACGCACAGTCCTGTGCAGTTTACACTCGCGCTATTTTGCGCATCGCACTGTTTTGTACGGTTTACACTCTCGCTATTTTGCGCATCGCACTGTTTTCGGCAGTTTATCAAACGCGCTATTTTGCGCATCGCACTGTTTTGTGCAGTTTATCAAATGCGCTATTTTGTGCATCGCACTGTTTGGTACAGTTTACACTCGCGCTATTTTGCGCCTCGCACTGTTTTGTGCTGTTTACACTATCGCTATTATGCGCATCGCACTGTTTTGTGCAGTTTACACTCTCGCTATCTTTTGCATCGCACTGGTTTGTGCTGTTTACCAAACGAGCTATTTTGAGCGTCGCACTGTTTTGTGCAGTTTACACTCGCGCTATTTTGCGCATCGCACTATTTTGTGCAGTTTATCAAACGCGCTATTTTGCGCATTGCACTGTTTTGTGCAGTTTACACTCGTGCTATTTTGCGCATCGCACTATTTTGTGCTGTTTACACTCCCGCTATTTTGCGCAGCGCACTGTTTTGTGCAGTTTACACACGCGCTATTTTGTGCATCGCACTATTTTGTGCAGTTTACACTCGCGCTATTTTGCGCAGCGCACTGTATTGTGCAGTTTACACAAGCGCTATTTTGCGCAGCGCACTGTTTTGTGCAGTTTACACTCGCGCTATTTTGCGCATCGCACTGTTTTCTGCTGTTTACACTCTCGCTATTTTGCGCATCGCACTGTTTTGTGCAGTTTACACTCGTACTATTTTGCGCATCGCACTGTTTTGTGCTGTTTGCACTCTTGCTATTTTGTGCATCGCACTGTTTTGTGCTGTCTACCAAATGAGCTTTTTTGAGCATCGCACTATTTTGTGCAGTTTACAGTCGCGCAATTTTGCGCATCGCACTGTTTTGTGCAGTTTACACTCTCGCTATTTTGCGCATCGCACTGTTATGTGCAGTTTATCAAACGCGCTATTTGGCGCATCGCACTGTTTTGTGAAGTTTACACTGGCGCTATTTGGCGCATCGCACTATTTTGTGCAGTTTACACTCTCGCTATTTTTTGCATCGCACTGTTTTGTGCTGTTTACCAAACAAGCTATTTTGAGCGTCGCACTGTTTTGTGCACTTTACACTCACGCTATTTTGCGCATCGCACTGTTTTGTGCAGTTTATCAAACGCGCTATTTTGCGCATCGCACTGTTTTGTGCAGTTTACACTCGCGCTATTTTGCGCATCGCACTATTTTGGGCAGGTTACACTCCCGCTATTTTGCGCAGCGCACTGTTTTGTGCAGTTTACACACGCGCTATTTTGTGCATCGCACTATTTTGTGCAGTTTACACTCGCGCTATTTTGCGCAGCGCACTGTATTGTGCAGTTTACACAAGCACTATTTTGCGCAGCGCACTGTTTTGTGCAGTTTACACTCGCGCTATTTTGCGCATCGCACTGTTTTGTGCTGTTTACACTCCCGCTATTTTGCGCATCGCACTGTTTTGTGCTGTTTACCAAATGCGCTATTTTGTGCATCGCACTGTTTGGTACAGTTTACACTCGCGCTATTTTGCGCATCGCACTGTTTTGTGCTGTTTACACTATCGCTATTTTGCGCATCGCACTATTTTGTGCAGTTTACACTCGTACTATTTTGCGCATCGCACTGTTTTGTGCTGTTTACCAAACGAGCTATTTTGAGCATCGCACTGTTTTGCGCAGTTTACATTCGCGCTATTTTGCGCATCGCACTGTTTTATGCAGTTTACACTCTCGCTATTTTGCGCATCGCACTGTTTTGTGAAGTTTACACTCGCGCTATTTGGCGCATCGCTCTGTTTTGTGCAGTTTACACTCGTGCTATTTTGCCCAACGCACAGTCCTGTGCAGTTTACACTCGCGCTATTTTGCGCATCGCACTGTTTTGTACGGTTTACACTCTCGCTATTTTGCGCATCACACTGTTTTGGGCAGTTTATCAAACGCGCTATTTTGCGCATCGCACTGTTTTGTGCAGTTTACACTCGCGCTATTTTGCGCCTCGCACTGTTTTGTACGGTTTACACTCTCGCTATTTTGCGCATCGCACTGTTTTGGGTAGTTTATCAAACGCTCTATTCTGCGCATCACACTGTTTTGTACAGTTTATACTCGCGCTATTTTGTGCATCGCACTGTTTTGTGCTGTTTACACTCTCGCTATTTTGCGCATCGCACTGTTTTGTGCTGTTTACCAAACGAGCTATTTTGAGCGTCGCACTGTTTTGTGCAGTTTACATTGCGCTATTTTGCGCATCGCACTGTTTTGTGCAGTTTACACTCTCGCTATTTTGCGCATCGCACTGTTTTGTCCAGTTTATCAAACGCGCTATTTTGCGCATCGCACTGTTTTGTGAAGTTTACATTCGCGCTATTTGGCGCATCGCTCTGTTTTGTGCAGTTTACACTCGTGCTATTTTGCGCATCGCACTGTTTTGTACTGTTTATCAAACGCGCTATTTTGCGCATCGCACTATTTTGTGAAGTTTACACTCGCGCTATTGGGCGCATCGCTCTGTTTTGTGCAGTTTACACTCGTGCTATTTTGCCCAACGCATAGTCCTGTGCAGTTTACACTCGCGCTATTTTGCGCATCGCACTATTTTGTACTGTTTACACTCTCGCTATTTTGCGCATCGCATTGTTTTGGGCAGTTTATCAAACGCGCTATTTTGCGCATCGCACTGTTTTGTGCAGTTTATCAAACGTGCTATTTTGCGCATTGCACTGTTTTGTGCAGTTTACAATCGCGCTATTTTCCGCCTCGCACTGTTTTGTACGGTTTACACTCTCGCTATTTTGCGCATCACACTGTTTTGGGCAGTTTATCAAACGCGCTATTTTGCGCATCGCACTGTTTTGTGAAGTTTACATTCGCGCTATTTGGCGCATCGCTCTGTTTTGTGCAGTTTACACTCGTGCTATTTTGCGCATCGCACTGTTTTGTACTGTTTATCAAACGCGCTATTTTGCGCATCGCACTGTTTTGTGAAGTTTACACTCGCGCTATTGGGCGCATCGCTCTGTTTTGTGCAGTTTACACTCGTGCTATTTTGCCCAACGCATAGTCCTGTGCAGTTTACACTCGCGCTATTTTGCGCATCGCACTGTTTTGTACTGTTTACACTCTCGCTATTTTGCGCATCGCATTGTTTTGGGCAGTTTATCAAACGCGCTATTTTGCGCATCGCACTGTTTTGTGCAGTTTATCAAACGTGCTATTTTGCGCATTGCACTGTTTTGTGCAGTTTACAATCGCGCTATTTTCCGCCTCGCACTGTTTTGTACGGTTTACACTCTCGCTATTTTGCGCATCACACTGTTTTGGGCAGTTTATCAAACGCGCTATTTTGCGCATCGCACTGTTTTGTGCAGTTTATCAAATGCGCTATTTTGTGCATCGCACTATTTGGTACAGTTTACACTCGCGCTATTTTGCGCATCGCACTGTTTTGTGCTGTTTACACTATCGCTATTTTGCGCATCGCACTATTTTGTGCAGTTTACACTCGTACTATTTTGCGCATCGCACTATTTTGTGCTGTTTACCAAACGAGCTATTTTGAGCATCGCACTGTTTTGTGCAGTTTACATTCGCGCTATTTTGCGCATCGCACTGTTTTATGCAGTTTACACTCTCGCTATTTTGCGCATCGCACTGTTTTGTGCAGTTTATCAAACGCGCTATTTTGCGCATCGCACTGTTTTGTGAAGTTTACACTCGCGCTATTTGGCGCATCGCTCTGTTTTGTGCAGTTTACACTCGTGCTATTTTGCCCAACGCACAGTCCTGTGCAGTTTACACTCGCGCTATTTTGCGCATCGCACTGTTTTGTACGGTTTACACTCTCGCTATTTTGCGCATCACACTGTTTTGGGCAGTTTATCAAACGCGCTATTTTGCGCATCTCGCTGTTTTGTGCAGTTTATCAAATGCGCTATTTTGTGCATCGCACTGTTTGGTACAGTTTACACTCGCGCTATTTTGCGCATCGCACTGTTTTGTGTTGTTTACACTATCGCTATTTTGCGCATCGCACTGCTTTGTGCAGTTTACACTCGTACTATTTTGCGCTTCGCACTGTTTTGTGCTGTTTACACTCTCGCTGTTTTGTGCATCGTACTGTTTTATGCTGTTTACCAAACGAGCTATTTTGAGCATCGCACTGTTTTGTGCAGCTTACACTCGCGCTATTTTGCGCAGCGCACTGTTTTGTGCAGTTTACACTCGCGCTATTTTGCGCAGCGCATTGTATTGGGCAGTTTACACAAGCGCTATTTTGCGCAGCGCACTGTTTTGTGCAGTTTACACTCGCGCTGTTTTGCGCATCGCGCTGTTTTGTGCTGTTTACACTCTCGCTATTTTGCGCATCGCACTGTTTTGTACAGTTTACACTCGTACTATTTTGCTCATCGCACTGTTTTGTGCTGTTAGCACTCTCGCTATTTTGTGCATCGCACTGTTTTGTGCTATTTACCAAATGAGCTATTTTGAGCATCGCACTGTTTTGTGCAGTTTACAGTCGCGCAATTTTGCGCATCGCACTGTTTTGTGCAGTTTACACTCTCGCTATTTTGCGCATCGCACTGTTATGTGCAGTTTATCAAACGCGCTATTTTGCGCATCGCACTGTTTTGTGAAGTTTACACTGGCGCTATTTGGCGCATCGCACTGTTTTGTGCAGTTTACACTCTCGCTATTTTTTGCATCGCACTGTTTTGTGCTGTCTACCAAACGAGCTATTTTGAGCGTCGCACTGTTTAGTGCAGTTTACACTCGCGCTATTTTGCGCATCCCACTGTTTTGTGCAGTTTACACTCGCGCTATTTTGCGCATCGCACTATTTTGTGCAGTTTACACTCCCGCTATTTTGCGCAGCGCACTGTTTTGTGCAGTTTACACACGCGCTATTTTGTGCATCGCACTATTTTGTGCAGTTTACACTCGCGTTATTTTGCGCATCGCACTGTTTTGTGAAGTTTACACTCGCGCTATTTGGCGCATCGCTCTGTTTTGTGCAGTTTACACTCGTGCTATTTTGCCCAACGCACAGTCCTGTGCAGTTTACACTCGCGCTATTTTGCGCATCGCACTGTTTTGTACGGTTTACACTCTCGCTATTTTGCGCATCGCACTGTTTTCGGCAGTTTATCAAACGCGCTATTTTGCGCATCGCACTGTTTTGTGCAGTTTATCAAATGCGCTATTTTGTGCATCGCACTGTTTGGTACAGTTTACACTCGCGCTATTTTGCGCCTCGCACTGTTTTGTGCTGTTTACACTATCGCTATTATGCGCATCGCACTGTTTTGTGAAGTTTACACTCTCGCTATCTTTTGCATCGCACTGGTTTGTGCTGTTTACCAAACGAGCTATTTTGAGCGTCGCACTGTTTTGTGCAGTTTACACTCGCGCTATTTTGCGCATCGCACTATTTTGTGCAGTTTATCAAACGCGCTATTTTGCGCATTGCACTGTTTTGTGCAGTTTACACTCGTGCTATTTTGCGCATCGCACTATTTTGTGCTGTTTACACTCCCGCTATTTTGCGCAGCGCACTGTTTTGTGCAGTTTACACACGCGCTATTTTGTGCATCGCACTATTTTGTGCAGTTTACACTCGCGCTATTTTGCGCAGCGCACTGTATTGTGCAGTTTACACAAGCGCTATTTTGCGCAGCGCACTGTTTTGTGCAGTTTACACTCGCGCTATTTTGCGCATCGCACTGTTTTCTGCTGTTTACACTCTCGCTATTTTGCGCATCGCACTGTTTTGTGCAGTTTACACTCGTACTATTTTGCGCATCGCACTGTTTTGTGCTGTTTGCACTCTTGCTATTTTGTGCATCGCACTGTTTTGTGCTGTCTACCAAACGAGCTTTTTTGAGCATCGCACTATTTTGTGCAGTTTACAGTCGCGCAATTTTGCGCATCGCACTGTTTTGTGCAGTTTACACTCTCGCTATTTTGCGCATCGCACTGTTATGTGCAGTTTATCAAACGCGCTATTTGGCGCATCGCACTGTTTTGTGAAGTTTACACTGGCGCTATTTGGCGCATCGCACTATTTTGTGCAGTTTACACTCTCGCTATTTTTTGCATCGCACTGTTTTGTGCTGTTTACCAAACAAGCTATTTTGAGCGTCGCACTGTTTTGTGCACTTTACACTCACGCTATTTTGCGCATCGCACAGTTTTGTGCAGTTTACACTCGCGCTATTTTGCGCATCGCACTATTTTGGGCAGGTTACACTCCCGCTATTTTGCGCAGCGCACTGTTTTGTGCAGTTTACACACGCGCTATTTTGTGCATCGCACTATTTTGTGCAGTTTACACTCGCGCTATTTTGCGCAGCGCACTGTATTGTGCAGTTTACACAAGCGCTATTTTGCGCAGCGCACTGTTTTGTGCAGTTTACACTCGCGCTATTTTGCGCATCGCACTGTTTTGTGCTGTTTACACTCCCGCTATTTTGCGCATCGCACTGTTTTGTGCTGTTTACCAAATGCGCTATTTTGTGCATCGCACTGTTTGGTACAGTTTATCAAACGCGCTATTTTGCGCATCGCGCTGTTTTGTGCAGTTTATCAAATGCGCTATTTTGTGCATCGCACTGTTTGGTACAGTTTACACTCGCGCTATTTTGCGCATCGCACTGTTTTGTGTTGTTTACACTATCGCTATTTTGCGCATCGCACTGCTTTGTGCAGTTTACACTCGTACTATTTTGCGCTTCGCACTGTTTTGTGCTGTTTACACTCTCGCTGTTTTGTGCATCGTACTGTTTTATGCTGTTTACCAAACGAGCTATTTTGAGCATCGCACTGTTTTGTGCAGTTTACACTCGCGCTATTTTGCGCATCGCACTGTTTTGTGCAGTTTACACTCGCGCTATTTTGCGCATCGCACTATTTTGTGCAGTTTACACTCGCGCTATTTTGCGCCTCGCACTGTTTTGTACGGTTTACACTCTCGCTATTTTGCGCATCGCACTGTTTTGGGCAGTTTATCAAACGCTCTATTCTGCGCATCACACTGTTTTGTGCAGTTTATCAAATGTGCTATTTTGCGCATCGCATTGTTTTGTACAGTTTATACTCGCGCTATTTTGTGCATCGCACTGTTTCGTGCTGTTTACACTCTCGCTATTTTGCGCATCGCACTGTTTTGTGCTGTTTACCAAACGAGCTATTTTGAGCGTCGCACTGTTTTGTGCAGTTTACATTGCGCTATTTTGCGCATCGCACTGTTTTGTGCAGTTTACACTCTCGCTATTTTGCGCATCGCACTGTTTTGTGCAGTTTATCAAACGCGCTATTTTGCGCATCACACTGTTTTGTGAAGTTTACATTCGCGCTATTTGGCGCATCGCTCTGTTTTGTGCAGTTTACGCTCGTGCTATTTTGCGCATCGCACTGTTTTGTACTGTTTATCAAACGCGCTATTTTGCGCATCGCACTGTTTTGTGAAGTTTACACTCGCGCTATTGGGCGCATCGCTCTGTTTTGTGCAGTTTACACTCGTGCTATTTTGCCCAACGCATAGTCCTGTGCAGTTTACACTCGCGCTATTTTGCGCATCGCACTGTTTTGTACTGTTTACACTCTCGCTATTTTGCGCATCGCATTGTTTTGGGCAGTTTATCAAACGCGCTATTTTGCGCATCGCACTGTTTTGTGCAGTTTATCAAACGTGCTATTTTGCGCATTGCACTGTTTTGTGCAGTTTACAATCGCGCTATTTTCCGCCTCGCACTGTTTTGTACGGTTTACACTCTCGCTATTTTGCGCATCACACTGTTTTGGGCAGTTTATCAAACGCGCTATTTTGCGCATCGCACTGTTTTGTGCAGTTTATCAAATGTGCTATTTTGTGCATCGCACTGTTTGGTACAGTTTACACTCGCGCTATTTTGCGCATCGCACTGTTTTGTGCTGTTTACACTATCGCTATTTTGCGCATCGCACTATTTTGTGCAGTTTACACTCGTACTATTTTGCGCATCGCACTGTTTTGTGCTGTTTACCAAACGAGCTATTTTGAGCATCGCACTGTTTTGTGCAGTTTACATTCGCGCTATTTTGCGCATCGCACTGTTTTATGCAGTTTACACTCTCGCTATTTTGCGCATCGCACTGTTTTGTGCAGTTTATCAAACGCGCTATTTTGCGCATCGCACTGTTTTGTGAAGTTTACACTCGCGCTATTTGGTGCATCGCTCTGTTTTGTGCAGTTTACACTCGTGCTATTTTGCCCAACGCACAGTCCTGTGCAGTTTACACTCGCGCTATTTTGCGCATCGCACTGTTCTGTACGGTTTACACTCTCGCGATTTTGCGCATCACACTGTTTTGGGCAGTTTATCAAACGTGCTATTTTGCGCATCGCGCTGTTTTGTGCAGTTTATCAAATGCGCTATTTTGTGCATCGCACTGTTTGGTACAGTTTACACTCGCGCTATTTTGCGCATCGCACTGTTTTGTGCTGTTTACACTATCGCTATTTTGCGCATCGCACTGTTTTGTGCAGTTTACACTCGTACTATTTTGCGCATCGCACTGTTTTGTGCTGTTTACACTCTCGCTATTTTGTGCATCGTACTGTTTTATGTTGTTTACCAAACGAGCTATTTTGAGCATCGCACTGTTTTGTGCAGTTTACACTCGCGCTATTTTGTGCATCGCACTGTTTTGTGCAGTTCACAATCGTGCTATTTTGCGCATCGCACTGTTTTGTGCAGTTTACGCTCGCGCTATTTTGCGCATCGCACTGTTTTGTGCAGTTTACACTCGCGCTATTTTGCGCCTCGCACTGTTTTGTACGGTTTACACTCTCGCTATTTTGCGCATCGCACTGTTTTGGGCAGTTTATCAAACGCTCTATTCTGCGCATCACACTGTTTTGTGCAGTTTATCAAATGTGCTATTTTGCGCATCGCACTGTTTTGTACAGTTTATACTCGCGCTATTTTGTGCATCGCACTGTTTTGTGCTGTTTACACTCTCGCTATTTTGCGCATCGCACTGTTTTGTGCTGTTTACCAAACGAGCTATTTTGAGCGTCGCACTGTTTTGTGCAGTTTACATTGCGCTATTTTGCGCATCGCACTGTTTTGTGCAGTTTACACTCTCGCTATTTTGCGCATCGCACTGTTTTGTGCAGTTTATCAAACGCGCTATTTTGCGCATCGCACTGTTTTGTGAAGTTTACATTCGCGCTATTTGGCGCATCGCTCTGTTTTGTGCAGTTTACGCTCGTGCTATTTTGCGCATCGCACTGTTTTGTACTGTTTATCAAACGCGCTATTTTGCGCATCACACTGTTTTGTGAAGTTTACACTCGCGCTATTGGGCGCATCGCTCTGTTTTGTGCAGTTTACACTCGTGCTATTTTGCCCAACGCATAGTCCTGTGCAGTTTACACTCGCGCTATTTTGCGCATCGCACTGTTTTGTACTGTTTACACTCTCGCTATTTTGCGCATCGCATTGTTTTGGGCAGTTTATCAAACGCGCTATTTTGCGCATCGCACTGTTTTGTGCAGTTTATCAAACCTGCTATTTTGCGCATTGCACTGTTTTGTGCAGTTTACAATCGCGCTATTTTCCGCCTCGCACTGTTTTGTACGGTTTACACTCTCGCTATTTTGCGCATCACACTGTTTTGGGCAGTTTATCAAACGCGCTATTTTGCGCATCGCACTGTTTTGTGCAGTTTATCAAATGTGCTATTTTGTGCATCGCACTGTTTGGTACAGTTTACACTCGCGCTATTTTGCGCATCGCACTGTTTTGTGCTGTTTACACTATCGCTATTTTGCGCATCGCACTATTTTGTGCAGTTTACACTCGTACTATTTTGCGCATCGCACTGTTTTGTGCTGTTTACCAAACGAGCTATTTTGAGCATCGCACTGTTTTGTGCAGTTTACATTCGCGCTATTTTGCGCATCGCACTGTTTTATGCAGTTTACACTCTCGCTATTTTGCGCATCGCACTGTTTTGTGCAGTTTATCAAACGCGCTATTTTGCGCATCGCACTGTTTTGTGAAGTTTACACTCGCGCTATTTGGTGCATCGCTCTGTTTTGTGCAGTTTACACTCGTGCTATTTTGCCCAACGCACAGTCCTGTGCAGTTTACACTCGCGCTATTTTGCGCATCGCACTGTTTTGTACGGTTTACACTCTCGCGATTTTGCGCATCACACTGTTTTGGGCAGTTTATCAAACGTGCTATTTTGCGCATCGCGCTGTTTTGTGCAGTTTATCAAATGCGCTATTTTGTGCATCGCACTGTTTGGTACAGTTTACACTCGCGCTATTTTGCGCATCGCACTGTTTTGTGCTGTTTACACTATCGCTATTTTGCGCATCGCACTGTTTTGTGCAGTTTACACTCGTACTATTTTGCGCATCGCACTGTTTTGTGCTGTTTACACTCTCGCTATTTTGTGCATCGTACTGTTTTATGCTGTTTACCAAACGATCTATTTTGAGCATCGCACTGTTTTGTGCAGTTTACACTCGCGCTATTTTGCGCATCGCACTGTTTTGTGCAGTTCACAATCGTGCTATTTTGCGCATCGCACTGTTTTGTGCAGTTTACGCTCGCGCTATTTTGCGCATCGCACTGTTTTGTGCAGTTTACACTCGCGCTATTTTGCGCCTCGCACTGTTTTGTACGGTTTACACTCTCGCTATTTTGCGCATCGCACTGTTTTGGGCAGTTTATCAAACGCTCTATTCTGCGCATCACACTGTTTTGTGCAGTTTATCAAATGTGCTATTTTGCGCATCGCACTGTTTTGTACAGTTTATACTCGCGCTATTTTGTGCATCGCACTGTTTTGTGCTGTTTACACTCTCGCTATTTTGCGCATCGCACTGTTTTGTGCTGTTTACCAAACGAGCTATTTTGAGCGTCGCACTGTTTTGTGCAGTTTACATTGCGCTATTTTGCGCATCGCACTGTTTTGTGCAGTTTACACTCTCGCTATTTTGCGCATCGCACTGTTTTGTGCAGTTTATCAAACGCGCTATTTTGCGCATCGCACTGTTTTGTGAAGTTTACATTCGCGCTATTTGGCGCATCGCTCTGTTTTGTGCAGTTTACGCTCGTGCTATTTTGCGCATCGCACTGTTTTGTACTGTTTATCAAACGCGCTATTTTGCGCATCGCACTGTTTTGTGAAGTTTACACTCGCGCTATTGGGCGCATCGCTCTGTTTTGTGCAGTTTACACTCGTGCTATTTTGCCCAACGCATAGTCCTGTGCAGTTTACACTCGCGCTATTTTGCGCATCGCACTGTTTTGTACTGTTTACACTCTCGCTATTTTGCGCATCGCATTGTTTTGGGCAGTTTATCAAACGCGCTATTTTGCGCATCGCACTGTTTTGTGCAGTTTATCAAACGTGCTATTTTGCGCATTGCACTGTTTTGTGCAGTTTACAATCGCGCTATTTTCCGCCTCGCACTGTTTTGTACGGTTTACACTCTCGCTATTTTGCGCATCACACTGTTTTGGGCAGTTTATCAAACGCGCTATTTTGCGCATCGCACTGTTTTGTGCAGTTTATCAAATGTGCTATTTTGTGCATCGCACTGTTTGGTACAGTTTACACTCGCGCTATTTTGCGCATCGCACTGTTTTGTGCTGTTTACACTATCGCTATTTTGCGCATCGCACTATTTTGTGCAGTTTACACTCGTACTATTTTGCGCATCGCACTGTTTTGTGCTGTTTACCAAACGAGCTATTTTGAGCATCGCACTGTTTTGTGCAGTTTACATTCGCGCTATTTTGCGCATCGCACTGTTTTATGCAGTTTACACTCTCGCTATTTTGCGCAACGCACTGTTTTGTGCAGTTTATCAAACGCGCTATTTTGCGCATCGCACTGTTTTGTGAAGTTTACACTCGCGCTATTTGGTGCATCGCTCTGTTTTGTGCAGTTTACACTCGTGCTATTTTGCCCAACGCACAGTCCTGTGCAGTTTACACTCGCGCTATTTTGCGCATCGCACTGTTTTGTACGGTTTACACTCTCGCGATTTTGCGCATCACACTGGTTTGGGCAGTTTATCAAACGCGCTATTTTGCGCATCGCGCTGTTTTGTGCAGTTTATCAAATGCGCTATTTTGTGCATCGCACTGTTTGGTACAGTTTACACTCGCGCTATTTTGCGCATCGCACTGTTTTGTGCTGTTTACACTATCGCTATTTTGCGCATCGCACTGTTTTGTGCAGTTTACACTCGTACTATTTTGCGCATCGCACTGTTTTGTGCTGTTTACACTCTCGCTATTTTGTGCATCGTACTGTTTTATGCTGTTTACCAAACGAGCTATTTTGAGCATCGCACTGTTTTGTGCAGTTTACACTCGCGCTATTTTGCGCATCGCACTGTTTTGTGCAGTTCACAATCGTGCTATTTTGCGCATCGCACTGTTTTGTGCAGTTTACGCTCGCGCTATTTTGCGCATCGCACTGTTTTGTGCAGTTTACACTCGCGCTATTTTGCGCCTCGCACTGTTTTGTACGGTTTACACTCTCGCTATTTTGCGCATCGCACTGTTTTGGGCAGTTTATCAAACGCTCTATTCTGCGCATCACACTGTTTTGTGCAGTTTATCAAATGTGCTATTTTGCGCATCGCACTGTTTTGTACAGTTTATACTCGCGCTATTTTGTGCATCGCACTGTTTTGTGCTGTTTACACTCTCGCTATTTTGCGCATCGCACTGTTTTGTGCTGTTTACCAAACGAGCTATTTTGAGCGTCGCACTGTTTTGTGCAGTTTACATTGCGCTATTTTGCGCATCGCACTGTTTTGTGCAGTTTACACTCTCGCTATTTTGCGCATCGCACTGTTTTGTGCAGTTTATCAAACGCGCTATTTTGCGCATCGCACTGTTTTGTGAAGTTTACATTCGCGCTATTTGGCGCATCGCTCTGTTTTGTGCAGTTTACGCTCGTGCTATTTTGCGCATCGCACTGTTTTGTACTGTTTATCAAACGCGCTATTTTGCGCATCGCACTGTTTTGTGAAGTTTACACTCGCGCTATTGGGCGCATCGCTCTGTTTTGTGCAGTTTACACTCGTGCTATTTTGCCCAACGCATAGTCCTGTGCAGTTTACACTCGCGCTATTTTGCGCATCGCACTGTTTTGTACTGTTTACACTCTCGCTATTTTGCGCATCGCATTGTTTTGGGCAGTTTATCAAACGCGCTATTTTGCGCATCGCACTGTTTTGTGCAGTTTATCAAACGTGCTATTTTGCGCATTGCACTGTTTTGTGCAGTTTACAATCGCGCTATTTTCCGCCTCGCACTGTTTTGTACGGTTTACACTCTCGCTATTTTGCGCATCACACTGTTTTGGGCAGTTTATCAAACGCGCTATTTTGCGCATCGCACTGTTTTGTGCAGTTTATCAAATGTGCTATTTTGTGCATCGCACTGTTTGGTACAGTTTACACTCGCGCTATTTTGCGCATCGCACTGTTTTGTGCTGTTTACACTGTCGCTATTTTGCGCATCGCACTATTTTGTGCAGTTTACACTCGTACTATTTTGCGCATCGCACTGTTTTGTGCTGTTTACCAAACGAGCTATTTTGAGCATCGCACTGTTTTGTGCAGTTTACATTCGCGCTATTTTGCGCATCGCACTGTTTTATGCAGTTTACACTCTCGCTATTTTGCGCATCGCACTGTTTTGTGCAGTTTATCAAACGCGCTATTTTGCGCATCGCACTGTTTTGTGAAGTTTACACTCGCGCTATTTGGTGCATCGCTCTGTTTTGTGCAGTTTACACTCGTGCTATTTTGCCCAACGCACAGTCCTGTGCAGTTTACACTCGCGCTATTTTGCGCATCGCACTGTTTTGTACGGTTTACACTCTCGCTATTTTGCGCATCACACTGTTTTGGGCAGTTTATCAAACGCGCTATTTTGCGCATCGCGCTGTTTTGTGCAGTTTATCAAATGCGCTATTTTGTGCATCGCACTGTTTGGTACAGTTTACACTCGCGCTATTTTGCGCATCGCACTGTTTTGTGCTGTTTACACTATCGCTATTTTGCGCATCGCACTGTTTTGTGCAGTTTACACTCGTACTATTTTGCGCATCGCACTGTTTTGTGCTGTTTACACTCTCGCTATTTTGTGCATCGTACTGTTTTATGCTGTTTACCAAACGAGCTATTTTGAGCATCGCACTGTTTTGTGCAGTTTACACTCGCGCTATTTTGCGCATCGCACTGTTTTGTGCAGTTCACAATCGTGCTATTTTGCGCATCGCACTGTTTTGTGCAGTTTACGCTCGCGCTATTTTGCGCATCGCACTGTTTTGTGCAGTTTACACTCGCGCTATTTTGCGCCTCGCACTGTTTTGTACGGTTTACACTCTCGCTATTTTGCGCATCGCACTGTTTTGGGCAGTTTATCAAACGCTCTATTCTGCGCATCACACTGTTTTGTGCAGTTTATCAAATGTGCTATTTTGCGCATCGCACTGTTTTGTACAGTTTATACTCGCGCTATTTTGTGCATCGCACTGTTTTGTGCTGTTTACACTCTCGCTATTTTGCGCATCGCACTGTTTTGTGCTGTTTACCAAACGAGCTATTTTGAGCGTCGCACTGTTTTGTGCAGTTTACATTGCGCTATTTTGCGCATCGCACTGTTTTGTGCAGTTTACACTCTCGCTATTTTGCGCATCGCACTGTTTTGTGCAGTTTATCAAACGCGCTATTTTGCGCATCGCACTGTTTTGTGAAGTTTACATTCGCGCTATTTGGCGCATCGCTCTGTTTTGTGCAGTTTACGCTCGTGCTATTTTGCGCATCGCACTGTTTTGTACTGTTTATCAAACGCGCTATTTTGCGCATCGCACTGTTTTGTGAAGTTTACACTCGCGCTATTGGGCGCATCGCTCTGTTTTGTGCAGTTTACACTCGTGCTATTTTGCCCAACGCATAGTCCTGTGCAGTTTACACTCGCGCTATTTTGCGCATCGCACTGTTTTGTACTGTTTACACTCTCGCTATTTTGCGCATCGCATTGTTTTGGGCAGTTTATCAAACGCGCTATTTTGCGCATCGCACTGTTTTGTGCAGTTTATCAAACGTGCTATTTTGCGCATTGCACTGTTTTGTGCAGTTTACAATCGCGCTATTTTCCGCCTCGCACTGTTTTGTACGGTTTACACTCTCGCTATTTTGCGCATCACACTGTTTTGGGCAGTTTATCAAACGCGCTATTTTGCGCATCGCACTGTTTTGTGCAGTTTATCAAATGTGCTATTTTGTGCATCGCACTGTTTGGTACAGTTTACACTCGCGCTATTTTGCGCATCGCACTGTTTTGTGCTGTTTACACTATCGCTATTTTGCGCATCGCACTATTTTGTGCAGTTTACACTCGTACTATTTTGCGCATCGCACTGTTTTGTGCTGTTTACCAAACGAGCTATTTTGAGCATCGCACTGTTTTGTGCAGTTTACATTCGCGCTATTTTGCGCATCGCACTGTTTTATGCAGTTTACACTCTCGCTATTTTGCGCATCGCACTGTTTTGTGCAGTTTATCAAACGCGCTATTTTGCGCATCGCACTGTTTTGTGAAGTTTACACTCGCGCTATTTGGTGCATCGCTCTGTTTTGTGCAGTTTACACTCGTGCTATTTTGCCCAACGCACAGTCCTGTGCAATTTACACTCGCGCTATTTTGCGCATCGCACTGTTTTGTACGGTTTACACTCTCGCTATTTTGCGCATCACACTGTTTTGGGCAGTTTATCAAACGCGCTATTTTGCGCATCGCGCTGTTTTGTGCAGTTTATCAAATGCGCTATTTTGTGCATCGCACTGTTTGGTACAGTTTACACTCGCGCTATTTTGCGCATCGCACTGTTTTGTGTTGTTTACACTATCGCTATTTTGCGCATCGCACTGTTTTGTGCAGTTTACACTCGTACTATTTTGCGCATCGCACTGTTTTGTGCTGTTTACACTCTCGCTATTTTGTGCATCGTACTGTTTTATGCTGTTTACCAAACGAGCTATTTTGAGCATCGCACTGTTTTGTGCAGTTTACACTCGCGCTATTTTGCGCATCGCACTGTTTTGTGCAGTTCACAATCGTGCTATTTTGCGCATCGCACTGTTTTGTGCAGTTTACACTCGCGCTATTTTGCGCATCGCACTGTTTTGTGCAGTTTACACTCGCGCTATTTTGCGCCTCGCACTGTTTTGTACGGTTTACACTCTCGCTATTTTGCGCATCGCACTGTTTTGGGCAGTTTATCAAACGCTCTATTCTGCGCATCACACTGTTTTTTGTGCAGTTTATCAAATGTGCTATTTTGCGCATCGCACTGTTTTGTACAGTTTATACTCGCGCTATTTTGTGCATCGCACTGTTTTGTGCTGTTTACACTCTCGCTATTTTGCACATCGCACTGTTTTGTGCTGTTTACCAAAGAGCTATTTTGAGCGTCGCACTGTTTTGTGCAGTTTACATTGCGCTATTTTGCGCATCGCACTGTTTTGTGCAGTTTACACTCTCGCTATTTTGCGCATCGCACTGTTTTGTGCAGTTTATCAAACGCGCTATTTTGCGCATCGCACTGTTTTGTGAAGTTTACACTCGCGCTATTTGGCGCATCGCTCTGTTTTGCGCAGTTTACACTCGTGCTATTTTGCGCATCGCACTGTTTTGTACTGTTTATCAAACGCGCTATTTTGCGCATCGCACTGTTTTGTGAAGTTTACACTCGCGCTATTTGGCGCATCGCTCTGTTTTGTGCAGTTTACACTCGTGCTATTTTGCCCAACGCAGAGTCCTGTGCAGTTTACACTCGCGCTATTTTGCGCATCGCACTGTTTTGTACTGTTTACACTCTCGCTATTTTGCTCATCGCATTGTTTTGGGCAGTTTATCAAACGCGCTATTTTGCGCATCGCACTGTTTTGTGCAGTTTATCAAACGTGCTATTTTGCGCATTGCACTGTTTTGTGCAGTTTACAATCGCGCTATTTTCCGCCTCGCACTGTTTTGTACGGTTTACACTCTCGCTATTTTGCGCATCGCACTGTTTTGGGCAGTTTATCAAACGCTCTATTCTACGCATCACACTGTTTTGTGCAGTTTATCAAATGTGCTATTTTGCGCATCGCACTGTTTTGTACAGTTTATACTCGCGCTATTTTGTGCATCGCACTGTTTTGTGCTGTTTACACTCTCGCTATTTTGCGCATCGCACTGTTTTGTGCATTTTACACTCGTACTATTTTGCGCATCTTACTGTTTTGTGCTGTTTACCAAACGAGCTATTTTGAGCATCGCACTGTTTTGTGCAGTTTACATTCGCGCTATTTTGCGCATCGCACTGTTTTATGCAGTTTACACTCTCGCTATTTTGCGCATCGCACTGTTTTGTGCAGTTTATCAAACGCGCTATTTTGCGCATCGCACTGTTTTGTGAAGTTTACACTCGCGCTATTTGGCGCATCGCTCTGTTTTGTGCAGTTTACACTCGTGCTATTTTGCCCAACGCACAGTCCTGTGCAGTTTACACTCGCGCTATTTTGCGCATCGCACTGTTTTGTACTGTTTACACTCTCGCTATTTTGCGCATCACACTGTTTTGGGCAGTTTATCAAACGCGCTATTTTGCGCATCGCGCTGTTTTGTGCAGTTTATCAAATGCGCTATTTTGTGCATCGCACTGTTTGGTACAGTTTACACTCGCGCTATTTTGCGCATCGCACTGTTTTGTGCAGTTTACACTCGCGCTATTTTGCGCCTCGCACTGTTTTGTACGGTTTACACTCTCGCTATTTTGCGCATCGCACTGTTTTGGGCAGTTTATCAAACGCTCTATTCTGCGCATCACACTGTTTTTTGTGCAGTTTATCAAATGTGCTATTTTGCGCATCGCACTGTTTTGTACAGTTTATACTCGCGCTATTTTGTGCATCGCACTGTTTTGTGCTGTTTACACTCTCGCTATTTTGCGCATCGCACTGTTTTGTGCTATTTACCAAACGAGCTATTTTGAGCGTCGCACTGTTTTGTGCAGTTTACATTGCGCTATTTTGCGCATCGCACTGTTTTGTGCAGTTTACACTCTCGCTATTTTGCGCATCGCACTGTTTTGTGCAGTTTATCAAACGCGCTATTTTGCGCATCGCACTGTTTTGTGAAGTTTACACTCGCGCTATTTGGCGCATCGCTCTGTTTTGCGCAGTTTACACTCGTGCTATTTTGCGCATCGCACTGTTTTGTACTGTTTATCAAACGCGCTATTTTGCGCATCGCACTGTTTTGTGAAGTTTACACTCGCGCTATTTGGCGCATCGCTCTGTTTTGTGCAGTTTACACTCGTGCTATTTTGCCCAACGCAGAGTCCTGTGCAGTTTACACTCGCGCTATTTTGCGCATCGCACTGTTTTGTACTGTTTACGCTCTCGCTATTTTGCTCATCGCATTGTTTTGGGCAGTTTATCAAACGCGCTATTTTGCGCATCGCACTATTTTGTGCAGTTTATCAAACGTGCTATTTTGCGCATTGCACTGTTTTGTGCAGTTTACAATCGCGCTATTTTCCGCCTAGCACTGTTTTGTACGGTTTACACTCTCGCTATTTTGCGCATCGCACTGTTTTGGGTAGTTTATCAAACGCTCTATTCTACGCATCACACTGTTTTGTGTAGTTTATCAAATGTGCTATTTTGCGCATCGCACTGTTTTGTACAGTTTATACTCGCGCTATTTTGTGCATCGCACTGTTTTGTGCTGTTTACACTCTCGCTATTTTGCGCATCGCACTGTTTTGTGCATTTTACACTCGTACTATTTTGCGCATCTTACTGTTTTGTGCTGTTTACCAAACGAGCTATTTTGAGCATCGCACTGTTTTGTGCAGTTTACATTCGCGCTATTTTGCGCATCGCACTGTTTTATGCAGTTTACACTCTCGCTATTTTGCGCATCGCACTGTTTTGTGCAGTTTATCAAACGCGCTATTTTGCGCATCGCACTGTTTTGTGAAGTTTACACTCGCGCTATTTGGCGCATCGCTCTGTTTTGTGCAGTTTACACTCGTGCTATTTTGCCCAACGCACAGTCCTGTGCAGTTTACACTCGCGCTATTTTGCGCATCGCACTGTTTTGTACGGTTTACACTCTCGCTATTTTGCGCATCACACTGTTTTGGGCAGTTTATCAAACGCGCTATTTTGCGCATCGCGCTGTTTTGTGCAGTTTATCAAATGCGCTATTTTGTGCATCGCACTGTTTGGTACAGTTTACACTCGCGCTATTTTGCGCATCGCACTGTTTTGTGCTGTTTACACTATCGCTATTTTGCGCATCGCACTGTTTTGTGCAGTTTACACTCGTACTATTTTGCGCATCGCACTGTTTTGTGCTGTTTACACTCTCGCTATTTTGTGCATCGTACTGTTTTATGCTGTTTACCAAACGAGCTATTTTGAGCATCGCACTGTTTTGTGCAGTTTACACTCGCGCTATTTTGCGCATCGCACTGTTTTGTGCAGTTCACAATCGTGCTATTTTGCGCATCGCACTGTTTTGTGCAGTTTACACTCGCGCTATTTTGCGCATCGCACTGTTTTGTGCAGTTTACACACGCGCTATTTTGCGCCTCGCACTGTTTTGTACGGTTTACACTCTCGCTATTTTGCGCATCGCACTGTTTTGGGCAGTTTATCAAACGCTCTATTCTGCGCATCACACTGTTTTTTGTGCAGTTTATCAAATGTGCTATTTTGCGCATCGCACTGTTTTGTACAGTTTATACTCGCGCTATTTTGTGCATCGCACTGTTTTGTGCTGTTTACACTCTCGCTATTTTGCGCATCGCACTGTTTTGTGCTGTTTACCAAACGAGCTATTTTGAGCGTCGCACTGTTTTGTGCAGTTTACATTGCGCTATTTTGCGCATCGCACTGTTTTGTGCAGTTTATCAAACGCGCTATTTTGCGCATCGCACTGTTTTGTGAAGTTTACACTCGCGCTATTTGGCGCATCGCTCTGTTTTGCGCAGTTTACACTCGTGCTATTTTGCGCATCGCACTGTTTTGTACTGTTTATCAAACGCGCTATTTTGCGCATCGCACTGTTTTGTGAAGTTTACACTCGCGCTATTTGGCGCATCGCTCTGTTTTGTGTAGTTTACACTCGTGCTATTTTGCCCAACGCAGAGTCCTGTGCAGTTTACACTCGCGCTATTTTGCGCATCGCACTGTTTTGTACTGTTTACACTCTCGCTATTTTGCTCATCGCATTGTTTTGGGCAGTTTATCAAACGCGCTATTTTGCGCATCGCACTGTTTTGTGCAGTTTATCAAACGTGCTATTTTGCGCATTGCACTGTTTTGTGCAGTTTACAATCGCGCTATTTTCCGCCTCGCACTGTTTTGTACGGTTTACACTCTCGCTATTTTGCGCATCGCACTGTTTTGGGCAGTTTATCAAACGCTCTATTCTACGCATCACACTGTTTTGTGCAGTTTATCAAATGTGCTATTTTGCGCATCGCACTGTTTTGTACAGTTTATACTCGCGCTATTTTGTGCATCGCACTGTTTTGTGCTGTTTCCACTCTCGCTATTTTGCGCATCGCATTGTTTTGTGCTGTTTACCAAACGAGCTATTTTGAGCGTCGCACTGTTTTGTGCAGTTTACATTGCGCTATTTTGCGCATCGCACTGTTTTGTGCAGTTTACACTCTCGCTATTTTGCGCAGCGCACTGTTTTGTGCAGTTTATCAAACGCGCTATTTTGCGCATCGCACTGTTTTGTGAAGTTTACACTCGCGCTATTTGGCGCATCGCTCTGTTTTGTGCAGTTTAAACTCGTGCTATTTTGCCCAACGCACAGTCCTGTGCAGTTTACACTCGCGCTATTTTGCGCATCGCACTGTTTTGTACTGTTTACACTCTCGCTATTTTGCGCATCGCACTGTTTTGGGCAGTTTATCAAACGCGCTATTTTGCGCATCGCACTGTTTTGTGCAGTTTGTCAAACGTGCTATTTTGCGCATCGCACTGTTTTGTGCAGTTTACACTCGCGCTATTTTGCGCATCCCACTATTTTGTGCAGTTTACACCCGCGCTATTTTGCGCAGCGCACTGTTTTGTGCAGTTTACACTCGCGCTATTTTGCGCATCGCACTATTTTGTGCAGTTGACACTCGCGCTATTTTGCGCAGCGCACTGTATTGTGCAGTTTACACAAGCGCTATTTTGCGCAGCGCACTGTTTTGTGCAGTTTACACTCGCGCTATTTTGCGCATCGCACTGTTTTGTGCTGTTTACACTCCCGCTATTTTGCGCATCGCACTGTTTTGTGCTGTTTACCAAACGAGCTATTTTGAGCATCGCACTGTTTTGTGCAGTTTACATTCGCGGTATTTTGCGCATCGCACTGTTTTGTGCAGTTGACACTCTCGCTATTTTGCGCATCGCACTGTTTTGTGCAGTTTATCAAATGCGCTATTTTGCGCATCGCACTGTTTTGTGAAGTTTACACTCGCGCTATTTGGCGCATCGCACTGTTTTGTGCAGTTTACGCTCGAGCTATTTTGCCCAACGCACAGTCTTGTGCAGTTTACACTCGCGCTATTTTGCGCCTCGCACTGTTTTGTACGGTTTACACTCTCGCTATTTTGCGCATCGCACTCTTTTGGGCAGTTTATCAAACGCTCTATTCTACGCATCACACTATTTTGTGCAGTTTATCAAATGTGCTATTTTGCGCATCGCACTGTTTTGTACAGTTTATACTCGCGCTATTTTGTGCATCGCACTGTTTTGTGCTGTTTACACTCGCGCTATTTTGCGCATCGCACTGTTTTGTGCTGTTTACACTCCCACTATTTTGCGCATCGCACTGTTTTGTGCTGTTTACCAAACGAGCTATTTTGAGCATCGCACTGTTTTGTGCAGTTTACATTCGCGGTATTTTGCGCATCGCACTGTTTTGTGCAGTTGACACTCTCGCTATTTTGCGCATCGCACTGTTTTGTGCAGTTTATCAAATGCGCTATTTTTCGCATCGCACTGTTTTGTGCAGTTTACGCTCGTGCTATTTTGCCCAACGCACAGTCTTGTGCAGTTTACACTCGCGCTATTTTGCGCCTCGCACTGTTTTGTACGGTTTACACTCTCGCTATTTTGCGCATCGCACTGTTTTGGGCAGTTTATCAAACGCTCTATTCTGCGCATCACACTGTTTTGTGCAGTTTATCAAATGTGTTATTTTGCGCATCGCACTGTTTTGTACAGTTTATACTCGCGCTATTTTGGGCATCGCACTGTTTTGTGTTGTTTACACTCTCGCTATTTTGCTCATCGCACTGTTTTGTGCTGTTTACACTCTCGCTATTTTGTGCATCGCACTGTTTTGTGCTGTTTACCAAACGAGCTATTTTGAGCGTCGCACTGTTTTGTGCAGTTTACATTGCGCTATTTTGCGCATCGCACTGTTTTGTGCAGTTTACACTCTCGCTATTTTGCGCATCGCACTGTTTTGTGCAGTTTATCAAACGCGCTATTTTGCGCATCGCACTGTTTTGTGAAGTTTACACTCGCGCTATTTGGCACATCGCACTGTTTTGTGCAGTTTACACTCTCGCTATTTTGCGCATCGCACTGTTATGTGCAGTTTATCAAACGCGCTATTTTGCGCATTGCACTGTTTTGTGAAGTTTACACTGGCGCTATTTGGCGCATCGCACTGTTTTGTGCAGTTTACACTCTCGCTGTTTTTTGCATCGCACTGTTTTGTGCTGTTTACCAAACGAGCTATTTTGAGCGTCGCACTGTTTTGTGCAGTTTACACTCGCGCTATTTTGTGCATCGCACTGTTTTGTGCAGTTTATCAAACGCGCTATTTTGCGCACCGCACTGTTTTGTGCAGTTTACACTCGCGTTATTTTGCGCATCGCACTATTTTGTGCATTTTACACTCCCGCTATTTTGCGCAGCGCACAGTTTTGTGCAGTTTACACACGCGCTATTTTGTGCATCGCACTATTTGGTGCAGTTTACACTCGCGCTATTTTGCGCAGCGCACTGTATTGTGCAGTTTACACAAGCGCTATTTTGTGCAGCGCACTGTTTTGTGCAGTTTACACTCGCGCTATTTTGCGCATCGCACTGTTTTGTGCTGTTTACACTCTCGCTATTTTGCGCATCGCACTATTTTGTGCAGTTTACACTCGCGCTATTTTGCGCATCGCACTGTTTTGTGCAGTTCACAATCGTGCTATTTTGCGCATCGCACTGTTTTGTGCAGTTTACACTCGCGCTATTTTGCGCATCGCACTGCTTTGTGCAGTTTACACACGCGCTATTTTGCGCCTCGCACTGTTTTGTACGGTTTACACTCTCGCTATTTTGCGCATCGCACTGTTTTGGGCAGTTTATCAAACGCTCTATTCTGCGCATCACACTGTTTTTTGTGCAGTTTATCAAATGTGCTATTTTGCGCATCGCACTGTTTTGTACAGTTTATACTCGCGCTATTTTGTGCATCGCACTGTTTTGTGCTGTTTACACTCTCGCTATTTTGCGCATCGCACTGTTTTGTGCTGTTTACCAAACGAGCTATTTTGAGCGTCGCACTGTTTTGTGCAGTTTACATTGCGCTATTTTGCGCATCGCACTGTTTTGTGCAGTTTACACTCTCGCTATTTTGCGCATCACACTGTTTTGTGCAGTTTATCAAACGCGCTATTTTGCGCATCGCACTGTTTTGTGAAGTTTACACTCGCGCTATTTGGCGCATCGCTCTGTTTTGCGCAGTTTACACTCGTGCTATTTTGCGCATCGCACTGTTTTGTACTGTTTATCAAACGCGCTATTTTGCGCATCGCACTGTTTTGTGAAGTTTACACTCGCGCTATTTGGCGCATCGCTCTGTTTTGTGCAGTTTACACTCGTGCTATTTTGCCCAACGCAGAGTCCTGTGCAGTTTACACTCGCGCTATTTTGCGCATCGCACTGTTTTGTACTGTTTACACTCTCGCTATTTTGCTCATCGCATTGTTTTGGGCAGTTTATCAAACGCGCTATTTTGCGCATCGCACTATTTTGTGCAGTTTATCAAACGTGCTATTTTGCGCATTGCACTGTTTTGTGCAGTTTACAATCGCGCTATTTTCCGCCTCGCACTGTTTTGTACGGTTTACACTCTCGCTATTTTGCGCATCGCACTGTTTTGGGCAGTTTATCAAACGCTCTATTCTACGCATCACACTGTTTTGTGCAGTTTATCAAATGTGCTATTTTGAGCGTCGCACTGTTTTGTGCAGTTTACACTCGCGCTATTTTGCGCATCGCACTGTTTTGTGCTGTTTACACTCCCGCTATTTTGCGCATCGCACTGTTTTGTGCTGTTTACCAAACGAGCTATTTTGAGCATCGCACTGTTTTGTGCAGTTTACATTCGCGGTATTTTGCGCATCGCACTGTTTTGTGCAGTTGACACTCTCGCTATTTTGCGCATCGCACTGTTTTGTGCAGTTTATCAAATGCGCTATTTTTCGCATCGCACTGTTTTGTGCAGTTTACGCTCGTGCTATTTTGCCCAACGCACAGTCTTGTGCAGTTTACACTCGCGCTATTTTGCGCCTCGCACTGTTTTGTACGGTTTACACTCTCGCTATTTTGCGCATCGCACTGTTTTGGGCAGTTTATCAAACGCTCTATTCTGCGCATCACACTGTTTTGTGCAGTTTATCAAATGTGTTATTTTGCGCATCGCACTGTTTTGTACAGTTTATACTCGCGCTATTTTGGGCATCGCACTGTTTTGTGTTGTTTACACTCTCGCTATTTTGCGCATCGCACTGTTTTGTGCTGTTTACACTCTCGCTATTTTGTGCATCGCACTGTTTTGTGCTGTTTACCAAACGAGCTATTTTGAGCGTCGCACTGTTTTGTGCAGTTTACATTGCGCTATTTTGCGCATCGCACTGTTTTGTGCAGTTTACACTCTCGCTATTTTGCGCATCGCACTGTTTTGTGCAGTTTATCAAACGCGCTATTTTGCGCATCGCACTGTTTTGTGAAGTTTACACTCGCGCTATTTGGCACATCGCACTGTTTTGTGCAGTTTACACTCTCGCTATTTTGCGCATCGCACTGTTATGTGCAGTTTATCAAACGCGCTATTTTGCGCATTGCACTGTTTTGTGAAGTTTACACTGGCGCTATTTGGCGCATCGCACTGTTTTGTGCAGTTTACACTCTCGCTGTTTTTTGCATCGCACTGTTTTGTGCTGTTTACCAAACGAGCTATTTTGAGCGTCGCACTGTTTTGTGCAGTTTACACTCGCGCTATTTTGTGCATCGCACTGTTTTGTGCAGTTTATCAAACGCGCTATTTTGCGCACCGCACTGTTTTGTGCAGTTTACACTCGCGTTATTTTGCGCATCGCACTATTTTGTGCATTTTACACTCCCGCTATTTTGCGCAGCGCACAGTTTTGTGCAGTTTACACACGCGCTATTTTGTGCATCGCACTATTTGGTGCAGTTTACACTCGCGCTATTTTGCGCAGCGCACTGTATTGTGCAGTTTACACAAGCGCTATTTTGTGCAGCGCACTGTTTTGTGCAGTTTACACTCGCGCTATTTTGCGCATCGCACTGTTTTGTGCTGTTTACACTCTCGCTATTTTGCGCATCGCACTATTTTGTGCAGTTTACACTCGCGCTATTTTGCGCATCGCACTGTTTTGTGCAGTTCACAATCGTGCTATTTTGCGCATCGCACTGTTTTGTGCAGTTTACACTCGCGCTATTTTGCGCATCGCACTGTTTTGTGCAGTTTACACACGCGCTATTTTGCGCCTCGCACTGTTTTGTACGGTTTACACTCTCGCTATTTTGCGCATCGCACTGTTTTGGGCAGTTTATCAAACGCTCTATTCTGCGCATCACACTGTTTTTTGTGCAGTTTATCAAATGTGCTATTTTGCGCATCGCACTGTTTTGTACAGTTTATACTCGCGCTATTTTGTGCATCGCACTGTTTTGTGCTGTTTACACTCTCGCTATTTTGCGCATCGCACTGTTTTGTGCTGTTTACCAAACGAGCTATTTTGAGCGTCGCACTGTTTTGTGCAGTTTACATTGCGCTATTTTGCGCATCGCACTGTTTTGTGCAGTTTACACTCTCGCTATTTTGCGCATCACACTGTTTTGTGCAGTTTATCAAACGCGCTATTTTGCGCATCGCACTGTTTTGTGAAGTTTACACTCGCGCTATTTGGCGCATCGCTCTGTTTTGCGCAGTTTACACTCGTGCTATTTTGCGCATCGCACTGTTTTGTACTGTTTATCAAACGCGCTATTTTGCGCATCGCACTGTTTTGTGAAGTTTACACTCGCGCTATTTGGCGCATCGCTCTGTTTTGTGCAGTTTACACTCGTGCTATTTTGCCCAACGCAGAGTCCTGTGCAGTTTACACTCGCGCTATTTTGCGCATCGCACTGTTTTGTACTGTTTACACTCTCGCTATTTTGCTCATCGCATTGTTTTGGGCAGTTTATCAAACGCGCTATTTTGCGCATCGCACTATTTTGTGCAGTTTATCAAACGTGCTATTTTGCGCATTGCACTGTTTTGTGCAGTTTACAATCGCGCTATTTTCCGCCTCGCACTGTTTTGTACGGTTTACACTCTCGCTATTTTGCGCATCGCACTGTTTTGGGCAGTTTATCAAACGCTCTATTCTACGCATCACACTGTTTTGTGCAGTTTATCAAATGTGCTATTTTGAGCGTCGCACTGTTTTGTGCAGTTTACACTCGCGCTATTTTGCGCATCGCACTGTTTTGTGCTGTTTACACTCCCGCTATTTTGCGCATCGCACTGTTTTGTGCTGTTTACCAAACGAGCTATTTTGAGCATCGCACTGTTTTGTGCAGTTTACATTCGCGGTATTTTGCGCATCGCACTGTTTTGTGCAGTTGACACTCTCGCTATTTTGCGCATCGCACTGTTTTGTGCAGTTTATCAAATGCGCTATTTTTCGCATCGCACTGTTTTGTGCAGTTTACGCTCGTGCTATTTTGCCCAACGCACAGTCTTGTGCAGTTTACACTCGCGCTATTTTGCGCCTCGCACTGTTTTGTACGGTTTACACTCTCGCTATTTTGCGCATCGCACTGTTTTGGGCAGTTTATCAAACGCTCTATTCTGCGCATCACACTGTTTTGTGCAGTTTATCAAATGTGTTATTTTGCGCATCGCACTGTTTTGTACAGTTTATACTCGCGCTATTTTGGGCATCGCACTGTTTTGTGTTGTTTACACTCTCGCTATTTTGCGCATCGCACTGTTTTGTGCTGTTTACACTCTCGCTATTTTGTGCATCGCACTGTTTTGTGCTGTTTACCAAACGAGCTATTTTGAGCGTCGCACTGTTTTGTGCAGTTTACATTGCGCTATTTTGCGCATCGCACTGTTTTGTGCAGTTTACACTCTCGCTATTTTGCGCATCGCACTGTTTTGTGCAGTTTATCAAACGCGCTATTTTGCGCATCGCACTGTTTTGTGAAGTTTACACTCGCGCTATTTGGCACATCGCACTGTTTTGTGCAGTTTACACTCTCGCTATTTTGCGCATCGCACTGTTATGTGCAGTTTATCAAACGCGCTATTTTGCGCATTGCACTGTTTTGTGAAGTTTACACTGGCGCTATTTGGCGCATCGCACTGTTTTGTGCAGTTTACACTCTCGCTGTTTTTTGCATCGCACTGTTTTGTGCTGTTTACCAAACGAGCTATTTTGAGCGTCGCACTGTTTTGTGCAGTTTACACTCGCGCTATTTTGTGCATCGCACTGTTTTGTGCAGTTTATCAAACGCGCTATTTTGCGCACCGCACTGTTTTGTGCAGTTTACACTCGCGTTATTTTGCGCATCGCACTATTTTGTGCATTTTACACTCCCGCTATTTTGCGCAGCGCACAGTTTTGTGCAGTTTACACACGCGCTATTTTGTGCATCGCACTATTTGGTGCAGTTTACACTCGCGCTATTTTGCGCAGCGCACTGTATTGTGCAGTTTACACAAGCGCTATTTTGTGCAGCGCACTGTTTTGTGCAGTTTACACTCGCGCTATTTTGCGCATCGCACTGTTTTGTGCTGTTTACACTCTCGCTATTTTGCGCATCGCACTATTTTGTGCAGTTTACACTCGCGCTATTTTGCGCATCGCACTGTTTTGTGCAGTTCACAATCGTGCTATTTTGCGCATCGCACTGTTTTGTGCAGTTTACACTCGCGCTATTTTGCGCATCGCACTGTTTTGTGCAGTTTACACACGCGCTATTTTGCGCCTCGCACTGTTTTGTACGGTTTACACTCTCGCTATTTTGCGCATCGCACTGTTTTGGGCAGTTTATCAAACGCTCTATTCTGCGCATCACACTGTTTTTTGTGCAGTTTATCAAATGTGCTATTTTGCGCATCGCACTGTTTTGTACAGTTTATACTCGCGCTATTTTGTGCATCGCACTGTTTTGTGCTGTTTACACTCTCGCTATTTTGCGCATCGCACTGTTTTGTGCTGTTTACCAAACGAGCTATTTTGAGCGTCGCACTGTTTTGTGCAGTTTACATTGCGCTATTTTGCGCATCGCACTGTTTTGTGCAGTTTACACTCTCGCTATTTTGCGCATCACACTGTTTTGTGCAGTTTATCAAACGCGCTATTTTGCGCATCGCACTGTTTTGTGAAGTTTACACTCGCGCTATTTGGCGCATCGCTCTGTTTTGCGCAGTTTACACTCGTGCTATTTTGCGCATCGCACTGTTTTGTACTGTTTATCAAACGCGCTATTTTGCGCATCGCACTGTTTTGTGAAGTTTACACTCGCGCTATTTGGCGCATCGCTCTGTTTTGTGCAGTTTACACTCGTGCTATTTTGCCCAACGCAGAGTCCTGTGCAGTTTACACTCGCGCTATTTTGCGCATCGCACTGTTTTGTACTGTTTACACTCTCGCTATTTTGCTCATCGCATTGTTTTGGGCAGTTTATCAAACGCGCTATTTTGCGCATCGCACTATTTTGTGCAGTTTATCAAACGTGCTATTTTGCGCATTGCACTGTTTTGTGCAGTTTACAATCGCGCTATTTTCCGCCTCGCACTGTTTTGTACGGTTTACACTCTCGCTATTTTGCGCATCGCACTGTTTTGGGCAGTTTATCAAACGCTCTATTCTACGCATCACACTGTTTTGTGCAGTTTATCAAATGTGCTATTTTGCGCATCGCACTGTTTTGTACAGTTTATACTCGCGCTATTTTGTGCATCGCACTGTTTTGTGCTGTTTCCACTCTCGCTATTTTGCGCATCGCATTGTTTTGTGCTGTTTACCAAACGAGCTATTTTGAGCGTCGCACTGTTTTGTGCAGTTTACATTGCGCTATTTTGCGCATCGCACTGTTTTGTGCAGTTTACACTCTCGCTATTTTGCGCAGCGCACTGTTTTGTGCAGTTTATCAAACGCGCTATTTTGCGCATCGCACTGTTTTGTGAAGTTTACACTCGCGCTATTTGGCGCATCGCTCTGTTTTGTGCAGTTTAAACTCGTGCTATTTTGCCCAACGCACAGTCCTGTGCAGTTTACACTCGCGCTATTTTGCGCATCGCACTGTTTTGTACTGTTTACACTCTCGCTATTTTGCGCATCGCACTGTTTTGGGCAGTTTATCAAACGCGCTATTTTGCGCATCGCACTGTTTTGTGCAGTTTGTCAAACGTGCTATTTTGCGCATCGCACTGTTTTGTGCAGTTTACACTCGCGCTATTTTGCGCATCCCACTATTTTGTGCAGTTTACACCCGCGCTATTTTGCGCAGCGCACTGTTTTGTGCAGTTTACACTCGCGCTATTTTGCGCATCGCACTATTTTGTGCAGTTGACACTCGCGCTATTTTGCGCAGCGCACTGTATTGTGCAGTTTACACAAGCGCTATTTTGCGCAGCGCACTGTTTTGTGCAGTTTACACTCGCGCTATTTTGCGCATCGCACTGTTTTGTGCTGTTTACACTCCCGCTATTTTGCGCATCGCACTGTTTTGTGCTGTTTACCAAACGAGCTATTTTGAGCATCGCACTGTTTTGTGCAGTTTACATTCGCGGTATTTTGCGCATCGCACTGTTTTGTGCAGTTGACACTCTCGCTATTTTGCGCATCGCACTGTTTTGTGCAGTTTATCAAATGCGCTATTTTGCGCATCGCACTGTTTTGTGAAGTTTACACTCGCGCTATTTGGCGCATCGCACTGTTTTGTGCAGTTTACGCTCGAGCTATTTTGCCCAACGCACAGTCTTGTGCAGTTTACACTCGCGCTATTTTGCGCCTCGCACTGTTTTGTACGGTTTACACTCTCGCTATTTTGCGCATCGCACTCTTTTGGGCAGTTTATCAAACGCTCTATTCTACGCATCACACTATTTTGTGCAGTTTATCAGATGTGCTATTTTGCGCATCGCACTGTTTTGTACAGTTTATACTCGCGCTATTTTGTGCATCGCACTGTTTTGTGCTGTTTACACTCGCGCTATTTTGCGCATCGCACTGTTTTGTGCTGTTTACACTCCCGCTATTTTGCGCATCGCACTGTTTTGTGCTGTTTACCAAACGAGCTATTTTGAGCATCGCACTGTTTTGTGCAGTTTACATTCGCGGTATTTTGCGCATCGCACTGTTTTGTGCAGTTGACACTCTCGCTATTTTGCGCATCGCACTGTTTTGTGCAGTTTATCAAATGCGCTATTTTTCGCATCGCACTGTTTTGTGCAGTTTACGCTCGTGCTATTTTGCCCAACGCACAGTCTTGTGCAGTTTACACTCGCGCTATTTTGCGCCTCGCACTGTTTTGTACGGTTTACACTCTCGCTATTTTGCGCATCGCACTGTTTTGGGCAGTTTATCAAATGCTCTATTCTGCGCATCACACTGTTTTGTGCAGTTTATCAAATGTGTTATTTTGCGCATCGCACTGTTTTGTACAGTTTATACTCGCGCTATTTTGGGCATCGCACTGTTTTGTGTTGTTTACACTCTCGCTATTTTGCGCATCGCACTGTTTTGTGCTGTTTACACTCTCGCTATTTTGTGCATCGCACTGTTTTGTGCTGTTTACCAAACGAGCTATTTTGAGCGTCGCACTGTTTTGTGCAGTTTACATTGCGCTATTTTGCGCATCGCACTGTTTTGTGCAGTTTACACTCTCGCTATTTTGCGCATCGCACTGTTTTGTGCAGTTTATCAAACGCGCTATTTTGCGCATCGCACTGTTTTGTGAAGTTTACACTCGCGCTATTTGGCACATCGCACTGTTTTGTGCAGTTTACACTCTCGCTATTTTGCGCATCGCACTGTTATGTGCAGTTTATCAAACGCGCTATTTTGCGCATTGCACTGTTTTGTGAAGTTTACACTGGCGCTATTTGGCGCATCGCACTGTTTTGTGCAGTTTACACTCTCGCTGTTTTTTGCATCGCACTGTTTTGTGCTGTTTACCAAACGAGCTATTTTGAGCGTCGCACTGTTTTGTGCAGTTTACACTCGCGCTATTTTGTGCATCGCACTGTTTTGTGCAGTTTATCAAACGCGCTATTTTGCGCACCGCACTGTTTTGTGCAGTTTACACTCGCGTTATTTTGCGCATCGCACTATTTTGTGCATTTTACACTCCCGCTATTTTGCGCAGCGCACAGTTTTGTGCAGTTTACACACGCGCTATTTTGTGCATCGCACTATTTGGTGCAGTTTACACTCGCGCTATTTTGCGCAGCGCACTGTATTGTGCAGTTTACACAAGCGCTATTTTGTGCAGCGCACTGTTTTGTGCAGTTTACACTCGCGCTATTTTGCGCATCGCACTGTTTTGTGCTGTTTACACTCTCGCTATTTTGCGCATCGCACTATTTTGTGCAGTTTACACTCGTACTATTTTGCGCATCGCACTGTTTTGTGCTGTTTACACTCTCGCTATTTTGTGCATCGCACTGTTTTGTGCTGTTTACCAAACGAGCTATTTTGGGCATCGCACTGTTTTGTGCAGTTTACACTCGCGCTATTTGGAGCATCGCTCTGTTTTGTGCAGTTTACACTCGTGCTATTTTGCCCAACGCACAGTCCTGTGCAGTTTACACACGCGCTATTTTGCGCATCGCACTGTTTTGTACTGTTTACACTCTCGCTATTTTGCGCATCGCACTGTTTTGGGCAGTTTATCAAACGCGCTATTTTGCGCATCGCACTGTTTTGTGCAGTTTATCAAACGCGCTGTGTGTTCTATTTCCCATTCCGTATTCTACGCCAGTTTGGCCATGATCAAATTTGCCCACCGGAGGGGATAGAGTATCCGGCTACATTCGCAGTTCGAGGCGCACAGCTGGCTCGGCAGACCGCAGCATGGAGAGTTAGAGAGCTTCTGGCCCCTGCCCTTACTTTTAGTTGCACTTTATCTGACGAGTGCTGGGATTGGCTCAACGAGGAAGCACAGGTTGGGCCTAGGCTGGCATCAGAGGCTTCAACAAGCTCTGGAAGGAGGGGCAGGGACACCTGACTTGACTATGCCTCAGATTTATTGCTTTATTAGTACTTTCAAGTTTTCGTTATGAATGTAATAAAAAGGCAACTTCAATTGTATGCAAGAGCAGGAGAACTCTGTTTTGAAATCAATGAAATTGAAGGTTGTGGTACTGAAAATTTTCCGCTTTGGTCCAAAAATGGTCTTAGTTGTGAAAAGATTAATTTGAACAAAGTCAACTTTTATTAAAACTTTTCAAAACTATTTTCGATATGGATCAAAACTGGACATGCCTGAGATCTGTCACTGAGGTGCACAACCCCGAATCCTAGCAACTGGAAAGTTGCCCCTAGTTTGAAATGGTACCGCAGCACTCCATTGCAACGGAAAGTTGCCCCTAGTTTGAATAGCACTATACCAGAGATTGCGATAAATGCTGATGAATAGAGATGACTGAGACGATCAAATGGACAAAGTTGATCGGGGAAATGATTATGGCTGAACTTCAGGATGAAGCTGCCTACGTATCCCGAAGATGGGAATCAAGCCTTACGTAGTTCAGGCTAAGGTTCGCTCGGGTATTTTTACTCTCCTTTTGCGCTCTAACTTTTGCCAAGGCCGCCCTTTGCAGGTTTTCAACCTTGCGAGCTCAGTTTTTATAATTTCAAATTTTTTGTGCTCTGAGTTTTGCCTAGGTCGCCCTTTCGGGTTTTCGGCCTAGCGAGCCTCTCAGGGGTAGTATTTCTTCAACTTGTCCATGTTGATCGGTTGTGAGAACTCCAAGCCATCTAGATCCATCAGAACCACAGCCCCACCTGACCAGATTGACTTGATGATGTAGGGACCAGTCCAATTGGGTCTGAACTTGCCCCTTGGGTCGTGGATGGGAGCTCGGTTGTCCTTGAGCACCAAATCTCCTTCTTTCAAATTCCTGGACTTAACCTTCTTGTTAAAAGCCCGGGCGATTCTGCGTTGATAACCCTGAACATGGTATAGTGCCTTCAACCTTCTTTCATCGAAAAGCATGAGTTCCTCGAATCTATTCTGCTGCCAATCTGCCTCGGCTATTTGGCACTCGGCCAATACTCTCAACGACGGAACCTCAATCTCAATCGGTAGAACGGCCTCCATCCCATAGACTAATGAATACGGAGTCGCCCCTGTAGAAGTTCTGATTGAAGTCCGGTAGCCCCATAGAGCAAACGGCAGCTTATCCGGCCAGTCCCGGTAGGTTTCCACCATCTTCTGTAATATGCGCTTGATATTCTTGTTGGCGGCCTCAACCGCTCCATTGGTCTGCGCCCGGTATGTGGATGACTTATGAAAAGCCACATTGTATTTCTCCAACAAGTCAATTACCTCCTTCTTGAAGTGGGAACCGTTGTCCGAAACTATTTCATTTGGGACCCCGTAGCGACAGATGATGTTGTTCCTGATGAATTTTGCAACATGCGAAGCCTTCAACACCGCATAAGACTGGGCCTCAACCCATTTTGTAAAGTAATCTATCGCTACGAGGATAAACTCATGCCCATTCGACCCTTTTGGCGTAACAGCCCCGATTACATCAATCCCCCAAACTGAAAAAGGCCATGGTGAAGTCATGTTGTACAGCTTCGACGGCGGGATGTTCATGCGGTTTGCATGGATCTGACATTTGTGGCATCGCCGAACAAAACCAATACAATCCTCCTCCATGGTGGACCAGTAATAACCCTGTCTGAGAATCTTCCGTGCCAGCATGACCCCATTCATGTGTGCTCCACATTCTCCTCCGTGGATGGCTTCCATCAGCCGCTTTGACTCTTCTGCATCAACACACAGTTTATGCATTCCCAGATGACCCCTTTTATACAGTTTACCCCCGCAGATGATGAACTAAACGGCCAACCTTCTTATTGCCCTTTTGTCTTTGGCATTTACCCCTGGCGGGTACGCTTCTTTCTCCAAGAAATTCCAAATGTCGTAATACCAAGGGTGTTCGTCCTGAACTTCATCTATGGCTGCAATCGACTCATAGGCAGGTGCAAATTTCTGATCAATAATGACTGGACGCATTCGGACTCCACACGGGATGTCTATCATAGATGATAGAGTTGCTAAAGCGTCTGCGAACTTGTTGTTCTCTCTCAGTAGATGAGTAAAACTTAACTTTTCAAACCGAGGAATCAGCAAGTCCAAGGTCTGGTGATACATCATCATATTTTCCTCTTTTACTTTCCAGTCTCCTTTAGCTTGAGACACAACAAGGTTCGAATCCCCAATGACGTCCAGCCGTCTTGCCCCTAGTTCTAGGGCTGCTTCTAATCCAGCAATGCACGCCTCGTATTCAGCTTCGTTGTTCGAGACTTTGAACCGAAGTTTGAAGGCTAGAGGGATACGGGAATTGTCGGGTGCTATCAGCAACACTCCTATCCCATACCCATGTTGATTTGATGCTCCGTCAAAGTACATCGTCCAGGCTTCTTCGTCGATATGCAGAATTGATTCATCCGGGAATAGGTACTCAACTGCTTCATCCCCCTCAGCCGGATGGTCGGCAAGGAACTCTGCCACTGCTCTTCCTTTCACTGACTTGCGTGTGACGTATGTGAGATCAAATTCGGAGAGCAACAGCAACCAACGAGCTAGCCTACCCGTAAGCGCTGGTTTCTCGAAGAGATATTTGATGGGATCAAGTCGTGAAACCAACATTACAGAGTGAGCTAACAAGTAGTGCCGCAGCTTCCTGGTAGCCCATACCAGAGCTAAGCAAGCCTTTTCTAACGGTGTATACCGGGTTTCATATTCTAGCATTTTCTTGCTCAAATAATAGATGGCTCTTTCCACCTTATCTTCTGATTCTTGTGCAAGCATGCAGCCCATTGTAGTTTCAGTCACTGACAGATACAAAATCAACGGTTTCCCCGGTTCTGGTGGTGATAAAACGGGTGGGTTCTGCAGATATTCTTTAATCTGTTCAAATGCAGCTTGACATCGGCCGTCCCATTGGAACTTCTTTCCTTTCTTCAGGAGGCCAAAAAGTGGTTCACAAGTCAAGGTTAGTTTTGAAATAAACCGTCTTATGAATTGCACTTTACCCAGAAAGCCTCGCACCTCCTTTTCAGTCCTTGGTGGTGGCATTTCTAAGATGGCCTTGATTTTGGAAGGGTCGACCTCGATGCCCCTTTGCGTAATCAGAAACCCCAGCATTTTTCCCGCTGTAACACCAAATGTGCACTTCTGAGGGTTTAGCCGCAACCTGAATTCCCTGATCCTTTGGAAAAACTTGTGCAAGGCGGTGTAATGGCCCTCTCTTTCTTTGGACTTGACAATCATGTCGTCCACGTACACCTCAACCTCTTTGTGGATCATATCGTGTAATATTGTGGTCGCGGCCCGTTGATAAGTAGCTCCAGCGTTCTTTAACCCAAACGGCATTACCCGGTAGCAGTATGTCCCCCACGGGGTGGTGAATGCAGTCTTTTCCCGGTCTTCGGGTGCCATCACTATCTGATTATACCCTGAGAAGCCATCCATGAATGAGAGCAAAGCGTGCCTTGCCGTGAAGTCCACTAACTCATCGATGTGCGGCAAGGGAAAGTCGTCCTTCGGACTAGCTCTGTTCAGATCTCTGAAGTCCACACACACCCGGATCCTGCCATCTTTCTTCGGCACTGGCACAATGTTGGCCAACCAAGTCAGATATTCAGATACTAGCAGGAAGCCTGCGTCAATTTGCTTGGTGACCTCTTCCTTAATCTTAAGAGCCCAATCCAGGCAGATCCTTCTGAGCTTCTGCTTGACAGGTCGGGCCTCGGGGTCAAGGGGGATCCGATGCTGTACAATCTCAGGATCGATTCCAGGCATGTCTTCGTAGGACCACGCGAAAACATCTTTGAAATCTTTTAATAAAGCGACTAAGCGCTCGCGTTCCTCTGAAGACAACGTGGACCCGATCTGGACCAGTCGCGGGTCCTCCTCAGTACCAATGTTCACGGTAGTGATTTCGTCCACTAGGGGTTTAACAAACCTCTCCTGCTCCTGTTCAATTAAACGTTGTAAAACCGGAGGAACTTCGTCCTCTTCGTTTTTATCAAAATTTTGAAAGTCCGAATTGATGCAATAAATTAGGGGCACGAAAAAGTACTCGGAAACCACAGTTGCCTGATTCTCATTAAGTTCATCCAAATCGTCCTCGGTTACAATAGACTCAAATGAGAAAGAAAAAGACGACCTGGACAGGACTGTGGCATCCGGGTTGACACCCCCAGGAGTACCAGACTCAGACTCAGTCGAGCTGGAACCTGATTCCGACTCACAAGACTCGGTGGAATCAGATTCCGGCTCACTACCTGACCCGGTGCTGCTGGACAGAAATCCCTCCTCGTATTGCCAAGTGAGGGAGGGTGCGATTGATGCATCCAAGATAGCTGCTGGTCGGCTCGCAGCCGTTTCATTCCCAATCATGGAAACCACAAAGTTATTCCCCAAGCAATCTTGGTCGATCGGAGGATCAGAGAGGAGACATGCCAGTGCTACCCCCACTTCAAATTCAATGCCCTCAGGATCCACCACTTTATTCTTCTTATCCTCAGTTGTTGGGTCTGTCTGCTCTGTGGCAACGTCATCCCCGGATAGTTGCAGGTCGAAAAAGATCTCGAAGCCTGGCACGCGCTTCTTCTCCACGTTCAGCCACGGCTCTGGGAAGCCGCAAAATGGAAAGTCTTCCCCCTCCCGGACAAAGCGTCCGTTCAGGGTACCCTGGATGGGCCTGTGCATCAGATCAAAAGGCTTCCCAGCCTGCTTCGCTCTGGCTCTGCCGGCCATTTCCTTCCCTTTCCTTGCCCAATCTTCTTTGGTGGGCAGATAACCCAGTCCAAAGGTATGTGGATTGTGTGGCACTTCGGCCAACGCTGCGACTCCTTTCCTGCCGCTTCTTCCCAATCCCATCCCGGGTATATGTTGTAGCTTGTTCATGAGGTAGACGGCTTGAGCGCTGACATACACACCCTCATTCACAGCCATAATGTTTTGAACCACCCGGGCCTCAGCCAAAGTAAATCCCGATATAAACACGTCCTCCATGCCGTGTTCAATCTCTAAGACTGGCGTAGATATCTCCGGAGGGGGATGGATTGATGAATTCCCAAACACAATGGCTACTCCCTTTCCATAGGGGTATTTCACCATTTGATGTAGAGTGGAGGAAACGGCCTTTACCTGATGCAACCAGGGTCGCCCCAAAAGCATGTTAAAGGATGCAGGGACCTCCAAGACATGAAAATCTACCTCGTGTTGTCCAGGCCCAATCTTGGTTTGGATTCTTACTGTCCCTAGGACATCCCTACTTGTATTGTCGTAAGCTCTGATTACCTGAGTGGTCGGTGTGAAGTCTGCAGGCTTCAGCCCGATTGTATACGCCGTTCTGGCTGGGCAGACATTGATAGCGGACCCGGTATCAACTAGTACCACCGGAATCCATTTGTCCCTGCATTCTACAGAGATGTAGAGGGGTCTGTTATGATCCACGCCCTCAGGCGGCAGCTCCTTGTCTGAAAAAGTCAATGCCAGGGAACCTCCTCCCGGAAAAACTAGCCCAACCAGCTGCTCTGGTGTAGTTTCGATGGAGAGTTTGGCCTTGTCCATGGCAGATAGGACAGCCTGTCTGTGTACCCGCGAGGCCATAAGCAGTCCCCAGATGGAGATGTCTGCTTGTATCTTTTTTAACTGCTTCAGTACAGCCTCTTCTTCAACTTGCTTCTCTCTCTGTTTTTCCGCCTCTTTGTCTTTCCCTGATACCTCGGGTTGATCAAGGTGTGGGGGCTTGAAATACCGCCCACTTCTAGTCATATGGTCTACCTCTTCGAGATACCAGCTGCTGTCTGGTTGGCCACCCGCCCAATCTTCGTCTGTGTGGGCGAGATACAAGTCATCATCTTCCCACCACATCCCATTAGCGTCTAACAGGCACCTGTCTGGTTCGGGCTTGTTTACGCTCTCAGCATTTTCCTCCCACATGCTCACAGCATGTTCAGCCCTCGTGCTTGCAGCACTTTCAACTTCCTCATGGTTCTTTGCTTTTCGGATCCTCTCAGAATCCCATTTCTTTTCTTGTTCCTCCAGCGTTAATTGTTCGGTTTTCAAAATGTCTTGCTCCTGAGCGAAATTCTTCGTACCGGCGCTCTCCGGCAATTCGATCTGACTCTCGGCCCTTCCGGCCACAAATGGTACTTTTGCCCCTGCCGGGCCTTGCTCTGATTGAAATTCCACGATGTCTGGCTGATCATCTAACCACCCAACGACTTCTGCTGATTCCTCGTATTCGAACCAGTTGATTGATGCATCCCCTGATTCTTGATCGCTGAAAAATTGGAGGTTGGCGAAGTCCTGTTCCATTGTAGTCAGATCATCTGCCCCTTGTTCAGGTCTGTCCCCCCGGATCATGCACAGTTCAGTCTTCTCTGGCAACCCCACACTCAGCTTAGGCTGGATCATTGACAAGATATATCCACTCGGATCATAAGCTCTGCCAGCTAAATCCTCGGACTGCTCCACCCCAGACTCAACAGTTTTGCTCTCCTCGGAAGCCTGCCCCGTTCCATTTTCGGTGGTCACCACCTTTGGCTCAGGTTGGGTTGTGGAGGTGTCCATCATGCACAAGTCAGTGCTATCAGGAAGGATCACCTTTGGCTTGGGTAGGTGGGAGGGAGTAATGTAGATACTAGGGTCGTAAGACACGTCCCCAGTTTGGATGAGATTGATTCTTTTGGGTGGATCTTGGTTATGTGCTGGGAGTGGGTTAGTTGTGACGTTGGGTCTCTCGGGAGGTAGAATGATGTTTTTGTCAATGAGGTCTTGAATCTCATGACGCAGCCTGTAACATTGGTCGGTATCATGACCATGCTGCTGGTGGTATTTGCAATATTTGGCTGGGTTGTGGGAAGGGGGGAGTGGATTTGGAGGGGGCCTCGGTTCCAAGGGTTTCAGATGCCCCTTTCTGACTAGAACCCCGAGGACTTTGGACAAAGGCATATGTAGTGGGGAGAAGGTTCGTTGACCCCTGGATTGGTATCTTGAAGCTTGGTTACTGCTCCCAGATGCATCAGAAAAAGGTGTGGCCGCTGCGGGCCTTGGTTGGGGAGGGGGAGTGGTGGTGACCAAACCGACCTCTGAAGTCCTTGTATTGGCGGAGCCACTCGGGCCCGCATTGTTATTACGGTTGAATGTTCTTCGGGGCTGCTCCCGATCTTGATCGATCAATCCTTGCTTCATCGCATCTTCGATCTGTACCCCCATCTCGTGTAAATCTGAGAAGGTGGGGAAAGGGAGTACGATCATTTTCTGCATTAACTTAGGTTGGAGATTGCGCACAATCATCCGGATTTGATCTTTATCTGTTGGCCTCAAGGTCATCATCGATGCCTTTGCTCTCCACCGAGTTACAAAATCAGAGAAAGTCTCTTTTTGTTCCTGCCTCGTCGTTTCGAGATCACGTGTTGTAATCTCGATCTGAGTATTATATGAATATTGTGCAACGAAGGCCTCAGCTAGCTCATCCCAATTTCTCTTCACATCATCTTCCAATTTTGCGTACCAGATGGCCGCAACCCCTGACAAAGTTCTGCCAAATAAAGAAAGCTTTTGCGGTCGGGTTAGGCCCATCGGCCTCAAGACGTCTGAAAATAGCCGGAGATGGACCATAGGATCCCCTGATCCGTCAAAACGATCAATCTGCGGCATCTTAAATCTGTCCGGCAGTGTCACGGCCACGTCAGTGTAGCCGTCTTCAATATCTGGGATAGCCTTCACTCCCTGTGATTTCTTGAAGAGCTTTTCCAATTTGCTCAATTTCAGAGCTGTCTGGTCTACCTCGAACTCAAATGGAGAGTCCGGGTGATTAGGTGTAAGGTTCTTGGACAGTTGCGGTGGAAGCGGGGGCGGAGCCAGCCCCGTTGGAAGACTCGTGTCCTCTTGAGTGTTTTGGAAGTTTGGCGGTGCGTTCTGTGGATTTGGGAGGGTATTCTGGGTGTTCTGAGTATTCTGAGGATTTGGAGGGGTATTCTGAGGATTTAGCAGGGTATTCTGGCCAGTGGGTGCCTGCTCAGGCAGTGGAGCCGCTGGTGGAGGGGGAATCTGATGCGCCCCTAGTGGAGGAGGGACCTGGTGTGAAGCAGATGCTGCATTCTGCTGTTGTAATCTGGTGATCAGCTCAGACTGCTGGGCCATGACAGCGGCCTGTTGTTTAGAAAATTCCGCTTGGCGGATAGCATCATCTTGCAGTTGTTTCATGCTCTCATTCATCTGGCGCATCATCGCCTCCATCCCTGATGTATCCTGATGTTCCATCTGAATGGCTGGCAAGTGTATCTCTATAGCGGACACAGAAATCTCAGTTCGACTGTCTGTTGCTAAAGTAGACTGCTGTACCAGTAATCTCTGCTCTGATGGACTGTGTTTCCTCGGCCTCCTTCTGATAACCGGGGGTAGTGAATGGAACACCGGATGTCCGTCAACTAGATCCTCGGATCGAGTAAGTCGGCGACCTCGTGTCCAAAATGCTTGGGGAATATCTGATGGTTCGGAAGCAATTGTGCCACAAACTGCCCTAACAAAAGATAAATAAAGCGAAAAGGAAATAAATAACCAGAAAAACGGGCAGCATAACAGCTTAAATTAAATATACACAACACACAGTCGGGCATACAACACGCAGTTGATAAGCTGGAAATACACTGTCCTCAACCACGGATCACTGTTCCTGTATCACTGTTCCCCTAAACTGAATCCGATATCCGCAGACAACTGATTCTCAGATATTGAATGATGCCCGCAGGCCTGATGCCCAAACTCAACTGATACATGCATTCCCTGTAGAGACGCACTCTAGCAAGCATATAACAGATAAGTGAGAGCCAAAACACCCCTATGTTGGGGTAGGGTTTCCCTGTCCTATTTTGTCAGGAACTAGGGTTTCACTACGCACGCAGCGGCTTCAAACAACCTATAAACGGGTAAGCAACCTGTCCTAGTTTGGAATGGTCACTATGGATCCGAATATGCACTAGGTCGAATGGTCAAAAGGGGTGCCCCGGTAAAACCGGGGTTTGTGTTCCCATGCTGTCAGAGCCCAGAGCCGATCAGCCTTACGGACATGACTTGACAAGACAAGCCTCCGGCAAATCGTTCGGGAATGGCATATGGCAAACACGGTGTCCTAGGCGCACCAATGCAAATGCAATGCAAAGAAACACACAGGTGTAGTCAAAAACAGATATCATGAGTTCGAGTCAAGTTCTCTAAATCCCCAGCAGAGTCGCCAGAAACTGTAACATGGCCCGCGAGGGACCTCGCTACAGTTCGGACTCGATTTGTGCCGCGGTTCTAAATCTTGAACCAAAGAGTCCAAATCCGGCAAATCGTTTTGAAAACAGATTTTCTTTTTAAAGAAGTGCCAAACATGGACTGCTTTGCCAGATACAGAGTCGCCACCTAAATATTTTTTAAATGGAAAATTTAGGAAACCCTAACTCGGTGCCAAAGGCCACGTGTCCGTCATCACCAAAGTTGGCTCGGGAACTTGGGTACGATTGGAGAAGGTCACATCGTGAGCACCCCCGCTCGCCCGGTCAAAGACCGGCCTCTACTAACCATGATATCTGCTGTTGAAAACATTGTATGCTCTTATTCCGGTTATTAGCCTAGGTTACTATGTGATGCTCGCAGCAAACAAGTATAGACTGGGTTGTCTGAATTGGAACGAAACACTTCGTGTTTGTTTGTTTGAAAATGGTGTGATGGTGCTACCCGCAGGTAGGCTAAAATGCGGATTTGCCACCCTCAAGGTGGGCTTAGAAAATAGTGATGTTGCCACTATCTAGTGGGCTTAAAACAAACAGTCAATGAATTATTCCAATTCAGATAACTCAACCTTCACCCACAGGCATTCAAGGCAGTTATATCACATAAGCACATAGCCTCATGGCAAGCATGCTATTTATGGCGGTCACTCACACGCATGGAAGGATGCTAAAGCATAAGACTTACCGAGTACTCCAAGCCAAAACAGAAACCGGTTAGAAATCATGCATGAATCCTAAATATGCTAAAATGCCTAATGCAACACATGCAAAATGCAACTATAGCAGGCTCGGCTATTCTAAACATGGTATGTGAAATGTTACAACTAACATGTATTCAACTTGGAATTGAAATACAGATGCAGTTTGTATGATGCGCCGAGCCCGGTGCGTGCAAAACAGATGAATGATGCAAACATGCTGTCATGCTGTATGCTAATTGAAATATGCCCTATATCTAACCATTGCAAGCGGATAAATAAAAGGGAGAAAGAAATGGGGGTTGGAAGACATACATCACACTCACACACGCTTATTACAGCATTGCCCTCGCGCAGAGGGTCCGAATAAATAATACAGTCCGAATAATATACAAATTCCTAATTAATTAACAGATTAACTAAGAAAAACTGTAAACTGGCATGCAAGCCAGGGACTGCTTTGCTTCTGCTCCGGATGATGAAATGATGCATGCCCGGATGCCTTTGCACGGAAATCCATGGCGGTGCCCCGATTAGCCTCTGTTTGCATTTTTCTCGAAATGCGTGCCAGACTCCGAAAAGTTGTTGGTTCTTGATTTTGCTGCAACAGAGAGCAGGAAAGGGGCATAGCAATGTATTTCACAAATATATGCATGCCTCGATCCTCGTGCCACCAATCACGCATCTCGATGCATGATGGCCGAGGAGCCGAATTGCACAACTCAATATAGGATGAATGCATATGAATGCTACAACAAAACCTAGCTCCATCATGGGTAATCCGGAGTGTCGGTGACTGGGGAATTGAGACACGTTCCGTCACTCGGAGTGCGAAACGTACCTCGTTTCCCGTGCAATATGCATGATATGCATGAAATGCAACTAATATACAATCCTAGCATGCACGATGCTATGAAAATGAGGTGAGGATGAGATGCCTCGAAAAGCGTGCACACGGGCACGCAAACCGAGGCCATGATGTGAGATGCAAATCGGATAAAACCGAAATGCCTCGAAATGCGTGTACACAGGCACGCAAACCGAGGCGATGATGTGAGATGCAAATCGGATAAAACCGAAGTGCCTCGAAATGCGTGCACATGGGCACGCAAACCGAGGCATGGTAAAATGAGATGGAAATGCCAAATTGGGCTTATACTAACATGAGTGGACCTCAGCCGCACTCACATAAGATGCCGACAGATAAAAAAAAAAAGATGCCTCGAAATGCGTGCCCACGGACACGCAAACCGAGGAATGCATAAAATGGCATGCGGAATGCAAATTGGGCTTACGCTAACATGAGAGGGCCTCAGCCGTACTCACATAAGCTGCCGACAGGTAAAAATGAGATGCCTCGAAATGCGTGGCCGCGGACACGCAAACCGAGGCATGGATAAACAAGCATGAAATGACATGGGAAATGATATGCAAGCGTGCAAAATAAATTTCAGCGGCTAAATGAAGGGGAAAACAGCCCCGAAATGATACGAAACGACAATCCATACATGAAATCATCCCGAAATGTGATTTTAAGTACCCGAAATGGCCTACGGCTATGCTAAACATGCAAAATTGGCACATGACAGAAAAAAAAGTAGCAAGGCAGCCCTAAAAAAAGCATCTTTTCAGTACAAAACATGACCAAATTGTGAGCATAGATATGGCAACAATGGCATGCAAAAATGGGGGAAAAGAGGGGATTTATTAAGCAAGTAGTATATAGAAAATTCAAACCACAAAATTTCCTTCTACAACTTTGAAGAGGAGCCCTAAATATGCATATTTACAGTGAATGACAACTCCAAAATCAGTATGTAGATAGGCTCAAAATAGCATGCAATATAATGAGCTAACAAGGGCTATAAAGAGAGGTACCATAAGCAATGACCAAACAACTTAAGGCCTTTAATAAAACTTGAAGAATAGAGCAAAACAAGACACTTTCTAAGCCTGATGAAGGCTGAAATCCGAAGCTAAGCAAGCCTAACAAAGCATGCAATTTTACGGAAAATATGAAGGATTACAAAACAAGTACCAAAACCAATCATCAAATGGCCTAAGACCCTTAACAAAGCATGAAGAATGGACCAAAATAAGGCACTCTCTAGGCCTGATGAAGGCTGAAATCCGAAGCATGGTGAGCTTAAAAAAGCATGCAAAATGGGAGTGGAACAAGAATTCAAAGAAAGTGACATGTAGAGTAAGAAAACCAGGTTGAGCCCTTCTTCAATGTTGAAGAGGAGCTCAAAATAAGCACAATATCAGTATGTTTCATGCTCCAACTCAGATTACAAATAGGCCAAAACAATCATGCAATTTTACGGTAAAATGGAGGAATTACAAAGGAAGTGCATGATAGAGAAGCCAAACATAATGGATCCCTTCTTCAATGTTGAAGAGAGGCTCAATATAAGCCCACTAACAGTTTACGTCAGTCCCGAAATCAGGTTACTCATAAGGCAAATAAAGCATGCAAAACAATGGCCTAAAGAGTGATATTGAAGGAAGTATATCATGGAGACACCAAATGAGGTTGAGCCCTCCTACAGTGTGGTAGAGGGGCTCAAAATAAGCACAAAACCAGTAGGGGTCGGAGCCCAAAACAAAAAGGAAATAGGGTAAAGAATTGATGCAAGAAAATGCTAGAAAAAGGGATTTAGTGACTTACCCTTGGAGACAAGTCTTTTGCTACCTCTTGGCTTCAATTTGTTGCTTCTTGGCCTCTGGAAAACACCCCTTTGCTGCTGGAATGGAGGTGGTGATGGTGGAGCTTAGGGTTGATGAAGGAATTAGCTAGGAAGCTTGAAGGTTTTTGAGCTTTTGGCTATGAAAATGGAGGTTAGGGAAGATGAAGTCTTGAGGTCAATTGTTCCAACCCTAGCAAAGGAGGAGTTGGACCCTTTAAATAGGCAAGAAAATGGTGTAAAAGGGGAGGGAAAAGCACCCAAGCTTTCCCTCCCAAAATATCCCCCGGATGCCCGGGATATTTTGAAAAATATCTGGACAGCTGGAAAGGGCTGGAAAGCAGAAAGCTGGCCGGCCAGGTAACTTTCTGGGAGGTGGCCGGCCGGCCACCCCACCTGGTCGGCCAGCCACTCACCCTGGCCGGCCGGCCATGGACCAAAAATGAAGGGCAAAAATTCTGGCCGACCACCATGCAATGGTGTCCTCCCATGTGTGTAGAATAAGGCCCTAAGGTCGGAAATTGGCAACACTGAAGCAGGAGCCACAACATAGAGCTTGAAGGAGGGGCTCAAAAATGAAATCCACAGTTTCTGGCCGACCACCAACTTTTAAGGTCCTCCCAGATGTGTGGAACAAGGTGCAAGGTTGGAAATTGGCAACACTAAAACAGGAGTCACAACATAGGACTTGAAGGAGAGGCTCAAAAATGAAATCCACAATTGCTGGATGACCAGTAGTTTTTAGGGTCCCCCCATGTCCCCTGATCACAGATATGTAGCTTTGGTCGGAATAAAATATCCCCAGGGTGTTCAACATTGGCCCGGAAGTGAGCAAAACAGGCGCCGGAAGAGCGAAACTGGTTATCTGGGATAATTGCTGGCCTCCCACCACCCAGTGATCTTCCTGGTGTTGAAACAGAGATACCTGCCAAATTTGAACAAAAACTAATGAGAAATGAACGCTCGGAGCCAAAACCGGGCAATTTGGGATCCCGAAAATGGGCTGCAGGTGCCGGAAGTGGTGTTCAGCAGCGAAGTGGGCATTTGCGACCCCAGTGTCCCTCGGAATGACAAAATAGAGGTTCCTGCCAAAAATCGGAGAAAACCGATGCAAAATGAATGCTTGGGACCCAAATCACGCAGTTCGGGGTCCCGAAAACTGGCTACAGGCACCGAAAGTGGCGTTCGGCCACGAAGTGGGCACCAGAGGCCCCAGTGTCCCTCGGTATGATAAAACAGAGGCACTTGCCAAAAACCGGAGAAATCGGAGATGGTTGGGCGGTCCCGAACCGAGGCACACGGCCTGACGGTCCCGAAAACCGGGAACTGGGCTCCGAAATGGGCGAAATGGCCTACGGCCATAAAAAGTAGCTCACGGCCACTGGGAGATAGTCTACGGGACCATTCCCTCCCCTCAGGAAAGAAAATAGAGAAAACCGAGTCTAGTTCAAAAACCGAGACAAGGCACGAAAGAGAGTTCGGAAGTCCGGAGGCAGGGCGCACGTCCGCGACTCTGAGACTTCTGAACGAGCACAGTATGCAACATCACCAAGCGCTCAATCGGTGACGTCTGAGTCTTGAGGACAGTCAAAAATGGGGTGTCTACAAGCACAAAACAGTCCGATGCGCAAAATAGCGAGAGTGTAAACAGCACAAAACAGTGCGATGCGCAAAATAGTACGAGTGTAAACTGCTCAAAATAGTGCGATGCGGAAAATAGCGAGAGTGTAAACAGCACAAAACAGTGCGATGCGCAAAATAGCGCGAGTGTAAACTGCACAAAACAGTGCGCTGCGCAAAATAGCGCGAGTGCAAACTGCACAAAATAGTGCGATGCGCAAAATAGCGCGAGTGTAAACAGCACAAAACAGTGCGATGCGCAAAATAGCGAGAGTGTAAACAGCACAAAACAGTGCGATGCGCAAAATAGCACGAGTGTAAACTGCAAAAAACGATGCGTTGCGCAAAATAGCGCGTTTGATAAACTGCACAAAACATTGCAATGCGCAAAATACCGCGTTTGATAAACTGCACAAAACAGTGCGATGCGCAAAATATCGAGAGTGTAAACTGCACAAAACAGTGGGATGCGCAAAATAGCGCGAGTGTAAACTGCACAAAACAGTGCGATGCACAAAACAGCGAGAGTGTAAACAGCACAAAACAGTGCGATACGCAAAATAGCGCGAGTGTAAACTGCACAAAACAGTGCACTGCGCAAAATAGCGCGAGTGCAAACTGCACAAAACAGTGCGATGCGCAAAATAGTGCGAGTGTAAACTGCACAAAACAGTGCGCTGCGCAAAATAGCAAGAGTGTAAACAGCACAAAACAGTGCGATGTGCAAAATAGCGTGATTGTAAACTGTACAAAACAGTGCGATGCGTAAAATAGCGCATTTGATAAACTGCACAAAACAGTGCGATGCGCAAAATAGCGCGAGTGTGAACTGCACAAAACAGTGCGCTGCGCAAAATAGCGCAAGTGTAAACTGCGCAAAACAGTGCGATGCGCAAAATAGCGAGAGTGTAAACAGCACAAAACAGTGCGATGCGCAAAATAGCCCGAGTGTAAACTGCAAAAAACGGTGCGTTGCGCAAAATAGCGCGTTTGATAAACTGCACAAAACATTGCATTGCGCAAAATACCGCGTTTGATAAACTGCGCAAAATACCGCGTTTGGTAAACTGCACAAAACAGTGCGATGCGCAAAATATCGAGAGTGTAAACTGCACAAAACAGTGGGATGCGCAAAATAGCGCGAGTGTAAACAACACAAAACAGTGCGATGCGCAAAATAGCGAGAGTGTAAACAGCACAAAACAGTGCGATGCGTAAAATAGCACGAGTGTAAACTGCAAAAAACGGTGCGTTGCGCAAAATAGCGCGTTTGATAAACTGCACAAAACATTGCAATGCGCAAAATACCGCGTTTGATAAACTGCACAAAACAGTGCGATGCACAAAATATCGAGAGTGTAAACTGCAAAAAACAGTGGGATGCGCAAAATAGCGCGAGTGTAAATTGCACAAAACAGTGCGATGCGCAAAATATCGAGAGTGTAAACTGCACAAAATGGTGGGATGCGCAAAATAGCGCGAGTGTAAACTGCGTAAAACAGTGCGATGCGCAAAATAGCTCCTTTGGTAAATAGCACAAAATAGTGCGCTGCGCAAAATAGCGTGAGTGTAAATTGCACAAAATAGTGCGATGCGTAAAATAGCGCGATTGTAAACTGCACAAAATAGTGCGAGGCGCAAAATAGCACGTTTGATAAACTGCACAAAACAGTGCGATGCGCAAAATAGAGCGAGTGTAAAATGCACAAAACAGAGCGCTGCGCAAAATAGCGCGAGTGTAAACTGCACAAAATAGTGCGATGCGCAAAATAACGCGAGTGTAAACAGCACAACACAGTGCGATGCGCAAAATAGCGCGAGTGTAAACTGCACAAAGCAGTGCGCTGCGCAAAATAGCGCGAGTGTGAACTGCACAAAACAGTGCGTTGGGCTAAATAGCGCGAGTGTAATCTGCACAAAACAGTGCAATGCGCAAAATAGCGCGTTTAATAAACAGCACAAAACAGTGTAATGCGCAAAATAGCGAGAGTGTAAACAGCACAAAACAGTGCGATGCGCAAAATAGCACGAGTGTAAACTGCAAAAAACGGTGCGATGCGCAAAATAGCGCGTTTGATAAACTGCACAAAACAGTGCGATGCGCAAAATATCGAGAGTGTAAACTGCACAAAACAGTGCGATGCGCAAAACAGCGCGAGTGTAAACTGCACAAAACGGTGCGATGCGCAAAATAGCGAGAGTGTAAACAGCACAAAACAGTGCGATGCGCAAAATAGCACGAGTGTAAACTGCAAAAAACGGTGCGTTGCGCAAAATAGCGCGTTTGATAAACTGCACAAAACATTGCAATGCGCAAAATACCGCGTTTGATAAACTGCACAAAACAGTGCGATGCACAAAATATCGAGAGTGTAAACTGCACAAAACAGTGGGATGCGCAAAATAGCGCGAGTGTAAATTGCACAAAACAGTGCGATGCGCAAAATATCGAGAGTGCAAACTGCACAAAATGGTGGGATGCGCAAAATAGCGCGTGTGTAAACTGCGTAAAACAGTGCGATGCGCAAAATAGCTCCTTTGGTAAATAGCACAAAATAGTGCGCTGCGCAAAATAGCGTGAGTGTAAATTGCACAAAATACTGCGATGCGTAAAATAGCGCGATTGTAAACTGCACAAAATAGTGCGATGCGCAAAATAGCACGTTTGATAAACTGCACAAAACAGTGCGATGCGCAAAATAGAGCGAGTGTAAAATGCACAAAACAGAGCGCTGCGCAAAATAGCGCGAGTGTAAACTGCACAAAATAGTGCGATGCGCAAAATAACGCGAGTGTAAACAGCACAACACAGTGCGATGCGCAAAATAGCGCGAGTGTAAACTGCACAAAGCAGTGCGCTGCGCAAAATAGCGCGAGTGTGAACTGCACAAAACAGTGCGTTGGGCTAAATAGCGCGAGTGTAATCTGCACAAAACAGTGCAATGCGCAAAATAGCGCGTTTAATAAACAGCACAAAACAGTGTAATGCACAAAATAGCGAGAGTGTAAATAGCACAAAACAGTGCGATGCGCAAAATAGCACGAGTGTAAACTGCAAAAAACGGTGCGATGCGCAAAATAGCGCGTTTGATAAACTGCACAAAACATTGCAATGCGCAAAATACTGCGTTTGATAAACTACACAAAACAGTGCGATGCGCAAAATATCGAGAGTGTAAACTGCACAAAACAGTGCGATGCGCAAAACAGCGCGAGTGTAAACTGCACAAAACAGTGCGATGCGCAAAATAGCGAGAGTGTAAACAGCACAAAACAGTGCGATACGCAAAATAGCGCGAGTGTAAACTGCACAAAACAGTGCACTGCGCAAAATAGCGCGAGTGTAAACTGCAAAAAATGGTCCGATGCGCAAAATAGCGCGTCTGATAAACTACACAAAACAGTGCGATGCGCAAAATAACGCGTTTGGTAAACTGCACAAAACAGTGCGATGCGCAAAATAGCGAGAGTGTAAACTGCGCAAAACAGTGCGATGCGTAAAATAGCGCGAGTGTAAACTGCGTTAAACAGTGCGATGCGCAAAATAGCTCCTTTGGTAAATAGCACAAAATAGTGCGCTGCGCAAAATAGCGTGAGTGTAAATTGCACAAAATAGTGCGATGCGTAAAATAGCGCGATTGTAAACTGCACAAAATAGTGCGATGCCCAAAATAGCACGTTTGATAAACTGCACAAAACAGTGCGATGCGCAAAATAGAGCGAGTGTAAAATGCACAAAACAGAGCGCTGCGCAAAATAGCGCGAGTGTAAACTGCACAAAATAGTGCGATGCGCAAAATAACGCGTGTGTAAACAGCACAACACAGTGCGATGCACAAAATGGCGCGAGTGTAAACTGCACAAAGCAGTGCGCTGCGCAAAATAGCACGAGTGTCAACTGCACAAAACAGTGCGTTGGGCTAAATAGCGCGAGTGTAATCTGCACAAAACAGTGCAATGCGCAAAATAGCGCGTTTAATAAACAGCACAAAACAGTGTAATGCGCAAAATAGCGAGAGTGTAAACAGCACAAAACAGGGCGATGCGGAAAATAGCACGAGTGTAAACTGCAAAAAACGGTGCGATGCGCAAAATAGCGCGTTTGATAAACTACACAAAACATTGCAATGCGCAAAATACCGCGTTTGATAAACTGCACAAAACAGTGCGATGCGCAAAATATCGAGAGTGTAAACTGCACAAAACAGTGCGATGCGCAAAATAGCGAGAGTGTAAACAGCACAAAACAGTGCGATACGCAAAATAGCGCGAGTGTAAACTGCACAAAACAGTGCACTGCGCAAAATAGCGCGAGTGTAAACTGCAAAAAATGGTGCGATGCGCAAAATAGCGCGTCTGATAAACTGCACAAAACAGTGCGATGCGCAAAATAACGCGTTTGGTAAACTGCACAAAACAGTGCGATGCGCAAAATAGCGAGAGTGTAAACTGCACAAAACAGTGCGATGCGCAAAATAGCGCGAGTGTAAACTGCGTTAAACAGTGCGATGCGCAAAATAGCTCCTTTGGTAAATAGCACAAAATAGTGCGCTGCGCAAAATAGCGTGAGTGTAAATTGCACAAAATAGTGCGATGCGTAATATAGCGCGATTGTAAACTGCACAAAACAGTGCGATGCGCACGTTTGATAAACTGCACAAAACAGTGCGATGCGCAAAATAGAGCGAGTGTAAAATGCACAAAACAGAGCGCTGCGCAAAATAGCGCGAGTGTAAACTGCACAAAATAGTGCAATGCGCAAAATAACGCGAGTGTAAACAGCACAAAATAGTGCGATGCGCAAAATAGCGCGAGTGTAAACTGCACAAAGCAGTGCGCTGCGCAAAATAGCGCGAGTGTGAACTGCCCAAAACAGTGCGCTGGGCTAAATAGCGCGAGTGTAATCTGCACAAAACAGTGCAATGCGCAAAATAGCGCGTTTAATAAACCGCACAAAACAGTGTAATGCGCAAAATAGCGAGAGTGTAAACAGCACAAAACAGTGCGATGCGCAAAATAGCACGAGTGTAAACTGCAAAAAACGGTGCGTTGCGCAAAATAGCGCGTTTGATAAACTGCACAAAACATTGCATTGCGCAAAATACCGCGTTTGATAAACTGCGCAAAATACCGCGTTTGGTAAACTGCACAAAACAGTGCGATGCGCAAAATATCGAGAGTGTAAACTGCACAAAACAGTGGGATGCGCAAAATAGCGCGAGTGTAAACAACACAAAACAGTGCGATGCGCAAAATAGCGAGAGTGTAAACAGCACAAAACAGTGCGATGCGCAAAATAGCCCGAGTGTAAACTGCAAAAAACGGTGCGTTGCGCAAAATAGCGCGTTTGATAAACTGCACAAAACATTGCATTGCGCAAAATACCGCGTTTGATAAACTGCGCAAAATACCGCGTTTGGTAAACTGCACAAAACAGTGCGATGCGCAAAATATCGAGAGTGTAAACTGCACAAAACAGTGGGATGCGCAAAATAGCGCGAGTGTAAACAACACAAAACAGTGCGATGCGCAAAATAGCGAGAGTGTAAACAGCACAAAACAGTGCGATGCGCAAAATAGCACGAGTGTAAACTGCAAAAAACGGTGCGTTGCGCAAAATAGCGCGTTTGATAAACTGCACAAAACATTGCAATGCGCAAAATACCGCGTTTGATAAACTGCACAAAACAGTGCGATGCACAAAATATCGAGAGTGTAAACTGCACAAAACAGTGGGATGCGCAAAATAGCGCGAGTGTAAATTGCACAAAACAGTGCGATGCGCAAAATATCGAGAGTGTAAACTGCACAAAATGGTGGGATGCGCAAAATAGCGCGAGTGTAAACTGCGTAAAACAGTGCGATGCGCAAAATAGCTCCTTTGGTAAATAGCACAAAATAGTGCGCTGCGCAAAATAGCGTGAGTGTAAATTGCACAAAATAGTGCGATGCGTAAAATAGCGCGATTGTAAACTGCACAAAATAGTGCGAGGCGCAAAATAGCACGTTTGATAAACTGCACAAAACAGTGCGATGCGCAAAATAGAGCGAGTGTAAAATGCACAAAACAGAGCGCTGCGCAAAATAGCGCGAGTGTAAACTGCACAAAATAGTGCGATGCGCAAAATAACGCGAGTGTAAACAGCACAACACAGTGCGATGCGCAAAATAGCGCGAGTGTAAACTGCACAAAGCAGTGCGCTGCGCAAAATAGTGCGAGTGTGAACTGCACAAAACAGTGCGTTGGGCTAAATAGCGCGAGTGTAATCTGCACAAAACAGTGCAATGCGCAAAATAGCGCGTTTAATAAACAGCACAAAACAGTGTAATGCGCAAAATAGCGAGAGTGTAAACAGCACAAAACAGTGCGATGCGCAAAATAGCACGAGTGTAAACTGCAAAAAACGGTGCGATGCGCAAAATAGCGCGTTTGATAAACTGTACAAAACATTGCAATGCGCAAAATACCGCGTTTGATAAACTGCACAAAACAGTGCGATGCGCAAAATATCGAGAGTGTAAACTGCACAAAACAGTGCGATGCGCAAAATAGCGAGAGTGTAAACAGCACAAAACAGTGCGATACGCAAAATAGCGCGAGTGTAAACTGCACAAAACAGTGCACTGCGCAAAATAGCGCGAGTGTAAACTGCAAAAAATGGTGCGATGCGCAAAATAGCGCGTCTGATAAACTGCACAAAACAGTGCGATGCGCAAAATAACGCGTTTGGTAAACTGCACAAAACAGTGCGATGCGCAAAATAGCGCGAGTGTAAACTGCGTTAAACAGTGCGATGCGCAAAATACCTCCTTTGGTAAATAGCACAAAATAGTGCGCTGCGCAAAATAGCGTGAGTGTAAATTGCACAAAATAGTGCGATGCGTAAAATAGCGCGATTGTAAACTGCACAAAACAGTGCTATGCGCAAAATAGCACGTTTGATAAACTGCACAAAACAGTGCGATGCGCAAAATAGAGCGAGTGTAAAATGCACAAAACAGAGCGCTGCGCAAAATAGCGCGAGTGTAAACTGCACAAAATAGTGCAATGCGCAAAATAACGCGAGTTTAAACAGCACAAAATAGTGCGATGCGCAAAATAGCGCGAGTGTAAACTGCACAAAGCAGTGCGCTGCGCAAAATAGCGCGAGTGTGAACTGCACAAAACAGTGCGCTGGGCTAAATAGCGCGAGTGTAATCTGCACAAAACAGTGCAATGCGCAAAATAGCGCGTTTAATAAACCGCACAAAACAGTGTAATGCGCAAAATAGCGAGAGTGTAAACAGCACAAAACAGTGCGATGCGCAAAATAGCACGAGTGTAAACTGCAAAAAACGGTGCGATGCGCAAAATAGCGCGTTTGATAAACTGCACAAAACATTGCAATGCGCAAAATACCGCGTTTGATAAACTGCACAAAACAGTGCGATGCGCAAAATATCGAGAGTGTAAACTGCACAAAACAGTGCGATGCGCAAAACAGCGCGAGTGTAAACTGCACAAAACAGTGCGATGCGCAAAATAGGGAGAGTGTAAACAGCACAAAACAGTGCGATACGCAAAATAGCGCGAGTGTAAACTGCACAAAACAGTGCACTGCGCAAAATAGCGCGAGTGTAAACTGCAAAAAATGGTGCGATGCGCAAAATAGCGCGTCTGATAAACTGCACAAAACAGTGCGATGCGCAAAATAACGCGTTTGGTAAACTGCACAAAACAGTGCGATGCGCAAAATAGCGAGAGTGTAAACTGCGCAAAACAGTGCGATGCGCAAAATAGCGCGAGTGTAAACTGCGTTAAACAGTGCAATGCGCAAAATAGCTCCTTTGGTAAATAGCACCAAATAGTGCGCTGCGCAAAATAGCGTGAGTGTAAATTGCACAAAATAGTGCGATGCGTAAAATAGCGCGATTGTAAACTGCACAAAACAGTGCGATGCGCAAAATAGCACGTTTGATAAACTGCACAAAACAGTGCGATGCGCAAAATAGAGCGAGTGTAAAATGCACAAAACAGGGCGCTGCGCAAAATAGCGCGAGTGTAAACTGCACAAAAGAGTGCGATGCGCAAAATAACGCGAGTGTAAACAGCACAACACAGTGCGATGCGCAAAATAGCGCGAGTGTAAACTGCACAAAGCAGTGCGCTGCGCAAAATAGCGCGAGTGGGAACTGCACAAAACAGTGCGCTGGGCTAAATAGCGCGAGTGTAATCTGCACAAAACAGTGCAATGCGCAAAATAGCGCGTTTAATAAACAGCACAAAACAGTGTAATGCGCAAAATAGCGAGAGTGTAAACAGCACAAAACAGTGCGATGCGCAAAATAGCACGAGTGTAAACTGCAAAAAACGGTGCGACGCGCAAAATAGCGCGTTTGATAAACTGCACAAAACATTGCAATGCGCAAAATACCGCGTTTGATAAACTGCACAAAACAGTGCGATGCGCAAAATATCGAGAGTGTAAACTGCACAAAACAGTGCGATGCGCAAAACAGCGCGAGTGTAAACTGCACAAAACAGTGCGATGCGCAAAATAGCGAGAGTGTAAACAGCACAAAACAGTGCGATACGCAAAATAGCGCGAGTGTAAACTGCACAAAACAGTGCACTGCGCAAAATAGCGCGAGTGTAAACTGCAAAAAATGGTGCGATGCGCAAAATAGCGCGTCTGATAAACTGCACAAAACAGTGCGATGCGCAAAATAACGCGTTTGGTAAACTGCACAAAACAGTGCGATGCGCAAAATAGCGAGAGTGTAAACTGCGCAAAACAGTGCGATGCGCAAAATAGCGCGAGTGTAAACTGCGTTAAACAGTGCGATGCGCAAAATAGCTCCTTTGGTAAATAGCACAAAATAGTGCGCTGCGCAAAATAGCGTGAGTGTAAATTGCACAAAATAGTGCGATGCGTAAAATAGCGCGATTGTAAACTGCACAAAACAGTGCGATGCGCAAAATAGCACGTTTGATAAACTGCACAAAACAGTGCGATGCGCAAAATAGAGCGAGTGTAAAATGCACAAAACAGAGCGCTGCGCAAAATAGCGCGAGTGTAAACTGCACAAAATAGTGCGATGCGCAAAATAACGCGAGTGTAAACAGCACAACACAGTGCGATGCGCAAAATAGCGCGAGTGTAAACTTCAAAAAGCAGTGCGCTGCGCAAAATAGCGCGAGTGTGAACTGCACAAAACAGTGCGCTGGGCTAAATAGCGCGAGTGTAATCTGCACAAAACAGTGCAATGCGCAAAATAGCGCGTTTAATAAACAGCACAAAACAGTGTAATGCGCAAAATAGCGAGAGTGTAAACAGCACAAAACAGTGCGATGCGCAAAATAGCACGAGTGTAAACTGCAAAAAACGGTGCGATGCGCAAAATAGCGCGTTTGATAAACTGCACAAAACATTGCAATGCGCAAAATACCGCGTTTGATAAACTGCACAAAACAGTGCGATGCGCAAAATATCGAGAGTGTAAACTGCCCAAAACAGTGCGATGCCCAAAACAGCGCGAGTGTAAACTTGCACAAAACAGTGCGATGCGCAAAATAGCGAGAGTGTAAACTGCACAAAACAGTGCGATGTGCAAAACAGCGCGAGTGTAAGCTGCACAAAACAGTGCGACGCGCAAAATAGCGAGAGTGTAAACAGCACAAAACAGTGCGATACGCAAAATAGCGCGAGTGTAAACTGCACAAAACAGTGCACTGCGCAAAATAGCGCGAGTGTAAACTGCAAAAAATGGTGCGATGCGCAAAATAGCGCGTCTGATAAACTGCACAAAACAGTGCGATGCGCAAAATAACGCGTTTGGTAAACTGCACAAAACAGTGCGATGCGCAAAATAGCGAGAGTGTAAACTGCGCAAAACAGTGCGATGCGCAAAATAGCGCGAGTGTAAACTGCGTTAAACAGTGCGATGCGCAAAATAGCTCCTTTGGTAAATAGCACCAAATAGTGCGCTGCGCAAAATAGCGTGAGTGTAAATTGCACAAAATAGTGCGATGCGTAAAATAGCGCGATTGTAAACTGCACAAAACAGTGCGATGCGCAAAATAGCACGTTTGATAAACTGCACAAAACAGTGCGATGCGCAAAATAGAGCGAGTGTAAAATGCACAAAACAGGGCGCTGCGCAAAATAGCGCGAGTGTAAACTGCACAAAATAGTGCGATGCGCAAAATAACGCGAGTGTAAACAGCACAACACAGTGCGATGCGCAAAATAGCGCGAGTGTAAACTGCACAAAGCAGTGCGCTGCGCAAAATAGCGCGAGTGGGAACTGCACAAAACAGTGCGCTGGGCTAAATAGCGCGAGTGTAATCTGCACAAAACAGTGCAATGCGCAAAATAGCACGTTTAATAAACAGCACAAAACAGTGTAATGCGCAAAATAGCGAGAGTGTAAACAGCACAAAACAGTGCGATGCGCAAAATAGCACGAGTGTAAACTGCAAAAAACGGTGCGATGCGCAAAATAGCGCGTTTGATAAACTGCACAAAACATTGCAATGCGCAAAATACCGCATTTGATAAACTGCACAAAACAGTGCGATGCGCAAAATATCGAGAGTGTAAACTGCACAAAACAGTGCGATGCGCAAAACAGCGCGAGTGTAAACTGCACAAAACAGTGCGATGCGCAAAATAGCGAGAGTGTAAACAGCACAAAACAGTGCGATACGCAAAATAGCGCGAGTGTAAACTGCACAAAACTGTGCACTGCGCAAAATAGCGCGAGTGTAAACTGCAAAAAATGGTGCGATGCGCAAAATAGCGCGTCTGATAAACTGCACAAAACAGTGCGATGCGCAAAATAACGCGTTTGGTAAACTGCACAAAACAGTGCGATGCGCAAAATAGCGAGAGTGTAAACTGCGCAAAACAGTGCGATGCGCAAAATAGCGCGAGTGTAAACTGCGTTAAACAGTGCGATGCGCAAAATAGCTCCTTTGGTAAATAGCACAAAATAGTGCGCTGCGCAAAATAGCGTGAGTGTAAATTGCACAAAATAGTGCGATGCATAAAATAGCGCGATTGTAAACTGCACAAAACAGTGCGATGCGCAAAATAGCACGTTTGATAAACTGCACAAAACAGTGCGATGCGCAAAATAGAGCGAGTGTAAAATGCACAAAACAGAGCGCTGCGCAAAATAGCGCGAGTGTAAACTGCACAAAATAGTGCGATGCGCAAAATAACGCGAGTGTAAACAGCACAACACAGTGCGATGCGCAAAATAGCGCGAGTGTAAACTGCAAAAAGCAGTGCGCTGCGCAAAATAGCGCGAGTGTGAACTGCACAAAACAGTGCGCTGGGCTAAATAGCGCGAGTGTAATCTGCACAAAACAGTGCAATGCGCAAAATAGCGCGTTTAATAAACAGCACAAAACAGTGTAATGCGCAAAATAGCGAGAGTGTAAACAGCACAAAACAGTGCGATGCGCAAAATAGCACGAGTGTAAACTGCAAAAAACGGTGCGATGCGCAAAATAGCGCGTTTGATAAACTGCACAAAACATTGCAATGCGCAAAATACCGCGTTTGATAAACTGCACAAAACAGTGCGATGCGCAAAATATCGAGAGTGTAAACTGCACAAAACAGTGCGATGCGCAAAACAGCGCGAGTGTAAACTGCACAAAACAGTGCGATGCGCAAAATAGCGAGAGTGTAAACAGCACAAAACAGTGCGATACGCAAAATAGCGCGATTGTAAACTGCACAAAACAGTGCACTGCGCAAAATAGCGCGAGTGTAAACTGCAAAAAATGGTGCGATGCGCAAAATAGCGCGTCTGATAAACTGCACAAAACAGTGCGATGCGCAAAATAACGCGTTTGGTAAACTGCACAAAACAGTGCGATGCGCAAAATAGCGAGAGTGTAAACTGCGCAAAACAGTGCGATGCGCAAAATAGCGCGAGTGTAAACTGCGTTAAACAGTGCGATGCGCAAAATAGCTCCTTTGGTAAATAGCACCAAATAGTGCGCTGCGCAAAATAGCGTGAGTGTAAATTGCACAAAATAGTGCGATGCGTAAAATAGCGCGATTGTAAACTGCACAAAACAGTGCGATGCGCAAAATAGCACGTTTGATAAACTGCACAAAACAGTGCGATGCGCAAAATAGAGCGAGTGTAAAATGCACAAAACAGAGCGCTGCGCAAAATAGCGCGAGTGTAAACTGCACAAAAGAGTGCGATGCGCAAAATAACGCGAGTGTAAACAGCACAACACAGTGCGATGCGCAAAATAGCGCGAGTGTAAACTGCACAAAGCAGTGCGCTGCGCAAAATAGCGCGAGTGTGAACTGCACAAAACAGTGCGCTGGGCTAAATAGCGCGAGTGTAATCTGCACAAAACAGTGCAATGCGCAAAATAGCGCGTTTAATAAACAGCACAAAACAGTGTAATGCGCAAAATAGCGAGAGTGTAAACAGCACAAAACAGTGCGATGCGCAAAATAGCACGAGTGTAAACTGCAAAAAACGGTGCGATGCGCAAAATAGCGCGTTTGATAAACTGCACAAAACATTGCAATGCGCAAAATACCGCGTTTGATAAACTGCACAAAACAGTGCGATGCGCAAAATATCGAGAGTGTAAACTGCACAAAACAGCGCGATGCCCAAAACAGCGCGAGTGTAAATTGCACAAAACAGTGCGATGCGCAAAATAGCGAGAGTGTAAACTGCACAAAACAGTGCAATGCGTAAAACAGCGCGAGTGTAAACTGCACAAAACAGTGCGATGCGCAAAATAGCGAGAGTGTAAACAGCACAAAACAGTGCGATACGCAAAATAGCGCGATTGTAAACTGCACAAAACAGTGCACTGCGCAAAATAGCGCGAGTGTAAACTGCAAAAAATGGTGCGATGCGCAAAATAGCGCGTCTGATAAACTGCACAAAACAGTGCGATGCGCAAAATAACGCGTTTGGTAAACTGCACAAAACAGTGCGATGCGCAAAATAGCGAGAGTGTAAACTGCGCAAAACAGTGCGATGCGCAAAATAGCGCGAGTGTAAACTGCGTTAAACAGTGCGATGCGCAAAATAGCTCCTTTGGTAAATAGCACCAAATAGTGCGCTGCGCAAAATAGCGTGAGTGTAAATTGCACAAAATAGAGCGATGCGTAAAATAGCGCGATTGTAAACAGCACAAAACAGTGCGATGCGCAAAATAGCACGTTTGATAAACTGCACAAAACAGTGCGATGCGCAAAATAGAGCGAGTGTAAAATGCACAAAACAGAGCGCTGCGCAAAATAGCGCGAGTGTAAACTGCACAAAATAGTACGATGCGCAAAATAACGCGAGTGTAAACAGCACAACACAGTGCGATGCGCAAAATAGCGCGAGTGTAAACTGCACAAAGCAGTGCGCTGCGCAAAATAGCGCGAGTGGGAACTGCACAAAACAGTGCGCTGGGCTAAATAGCGCGAGTGTATTCTGCACAAAACAGTGCAATGCGCAAAATAGCGCGTTTAATAAACAGCACAAAACAGTGTAATGCGCAAAATAGCGAGAGTGTAAACAGCACAAAACAGTGCGATGCGCAAAATAGCACGAGTGTAAACTGCAAAAAACGGTGCGATGCGCAAAATAGCGCGTTTGATAAACTGCACAAAACATTGCAATGCGCAAAATACCGCGTTTGATAAACTGCACAAAACAGTGCGATGCGCAAAATATCGAGAGTGTAAACTGCACAAAACAGTGCGATGCGCAAAACAGCGCGAGTGTAAACTGCACAAAACAGTGCGATGCGCAAAATAGCGAGAGTGTAAACAGCACAAAACAGTGCGATACGCAAAATAGCGCGAGTGTAAACTGCACAAAACAGTGCACTGCGCAAAATAGCGCGAGTGTAAACTGCAAAAAATGGTGCGATGCGCAAAATAGCGCGTTTGATAAACTGCACAAAACAGTGCGATGCGCAAAATAACGCGTTTGGTAAACTGCACAAAACAGTGCGATGCGCAAAATAGCGAGAGTGTAAACTGCGCAAAACAGTGCGATGCGCAAAATAGCGCGAGTGTAAACTGCGTTAAACAGTGCGATGCGCAAAATAGCTCCTTTGGTAAATAGCACAAAATAGTGCGCTGCGCAAAATAGCGTGAGTGTAAATTGCACAAAATAGTGCGATGCATAAAATAGCGCGATTGTAAACTGCACAAAACAGTGCGATGCGCAAAATAGCACGTTTGATAAACTGCACAAAACAGTGCGATGCGCAAAATAGAGCGAGTGTAAAATGCACAAAACAGAGCGCTGCGCAAAATAGCGCGAGTGTAAACTGCACAAAATAGTGCGATGCGCAAAATAACGCGAGTGTAAACAGCACAACACAGTGCGATGCGCAAAATAGCGCGAGTGTAAACTGCAAAAAGCAGTGCGCTGCGCAAAATAGCGCGAGTGTGAACTGCACAAAACAGTGCGCTGGGCTAAATAGCGCGAGTGTAATCTGCACAAAACAGTGCAATGCGCAAAATAGCGCGTTTAATAAACAGCACAAAACAGTGTAATGCGCAAAATAGCGAGAGTGTAAACAGCACAAAACAGTGCGATGCGCAAAATAGCACGAGTGTAAACTGCAAAAAACGGTGCGATGCGCAAAATAGCGCGTTTGATAAACTGCACAAAACATTGCAATGCGCAAAATACCGCGTTTGATAAACTGCACAAAACAGTGCGATGCGCAAAATATCGAGAGTGTAAACTGCACAAAACAGTGCGATGCGCAAAACAGCGCGAGTGTAAACTGCACAAAACAGTGCGATGCGCAAAATAGCGAGAGTGTAAACAGCACAAAACAGTGCGATACGCAAAATAGCGCGATTGTAAACTGCACAAAACAGTGCACTGCGCAAAATAGCGCGAGTGTAAACTGCAAAAAATGGTGCGATGCGCAAAATAGCGCGTCTGATAAACTGCACAAAACAGTGCGATGCGCAAAATAACGCGTTTGGTAAACTGCACAAAACAGTGCGATGCGCAAAATAGCGAGAGTGTAAACTGCGCAAAACAGTGCGATGCGCAAAATAGCGCGAGTGTAAACTGCGTTAAACAGTGCGATGCGCAAAATAGCTCCTTTGGTAAATAGCACCAAATAGTGCGCTGCGCAAAATAGCGTGAGTGTAAATTGCACAAAATAGTGCGATGCGTAAAATAGCGCGATTGTAAACTGCACAAAACAGTGCGATGCGCAAAATAGCACGTTTGATAAACTGCACAAAACAGTGCGATGCGCAAAATAGAGCGAGTGTAAAATGCACAAAACAGAGCGCTGCGCAAAATAGCGCGAGTGTAAACTGCACAAAATAGTGCGATGCGCAAAATAACGCGAGTGTAAACAGCACAACACAGTGCGATGCGCAAAATAGCGCGAGTGTAAACTGCACAAAGCAGTGCGCTGCGCAAAATAGCGCGAGTGTGAACTGCACAAAACAGTGCGCTGGGCTAAATAGCGCGAGTGTAATCTGCACAAAACAGTGCAATGCGCAAAATAGCGCGTTTAATAAACAGCACAAAACAGTGTAATGCGCAAAATAGCGAGAGTGTAAACAGCACAAAACAGTGCGATGCGCAAAATAGCACGAGTGTAAACTGCAAAAAACGGTGCGATGCGCAAAATAGCGCGTTTGATAAACTGCACAAAACATTGCAATGCGCAAAATACCGCATTTGATAAACTGCACAAAACAGTGCGATGCGCAAAATATCGAGAGTGTAAACTGCACAAAACAGTGCGATGCGCAAAACAGCGCGAGTGTAAACTGCACAAAACAGTGCGATGCGCAAAATAGCGAGAGTGTAAACAGCACAAAACAGTGCGATACGCAAAATAGCGCGAGTGTAAACTGCACAAAACTGTGCACTGCGCAAAATAGCGCGAGTGTAAACTGCAAAAAATGGTGCGATGCGCAAAATAGCGCGTCTGATAAACTGCACAAAACAGTGCGATGCGCAAAATAACGCGTTTGGTAAACTGCACAAAACAGTGCGATGCGCAAAATAGCGAGAGTGTAAACTGCGCAAAACAGTGCGATGCGCAAAATAGCGCGAGTGTAAACTGCGTTAAACAGTGCGATGCGCAAAATAGCTCCTTTGGTAAATAGCACAAAATAGTGCGCTGCGCAAAATAGCGTGAGTGTAAATTGCACAAAATAGTGCGATGCATAAAATAGCGCGATTGTAAACTGCACAAAACAGTGCGATGCGCAAAATAGCACGTTTGATAAACTGCACAAAACAGTGCGATGCGCAAAATAGAGCGAGTGTAAAATGCACAAAACAGAGCGCTGCGCAAAATAGCGCGAGTGTAAACTGCACAAAATAGTGCGATGCGCAAAATAACGCGAGTGTAAACAGCACAACACAGTGCGATGCGCAAAATAGCGCGAGTGTAAACTGCAAAAAGCAGTGCGCTGCGCAAAATAGCGCGAGTGTGAACTGCACAAAACAGTGCGCTGGGCTAAATAGCGCGAGTGTAATCTGCACAAAACAGTGCAATGCGCAAAATAGCGCGTTTAATAAACAGCACAAAACAGTGTAATGCGCAAAATAGCGAGAGTGTAAACAGCACAAAACAGTGCGATGCGCAAAATAGCACGAGTGTAAACTGCAAAAAACGGTGCGATGCGCAAAATAGCGCGTTTGATAAACTGCACAAAACATTGCAATGCGCAAAATACCGCGTTTGATAAACTGCACAAAACAGTGCGATGCGCAAAATATCGAGAGTGTAAACTGCACAAAACAGTGCGATGCGCAAAACAGCGCGAGTGTAAACTGCACAAAACAGTGCGATGCGCAAAATAGCGAGAGTGTAAACAGCACAAAACAGTGCGATACGCAAAATAGCGCGATTGTAAACTGCACAAAACAGTGCACTGCGCAAAATAGCGCGAGTGTAAACTGCAAAAAATGGTGCGATGCGCAAAATAGCGCGTCTGATAAACTGCACAAAACAGTGCGATGCGCAAAATAACGCGTTTGGTAAACTGCACAAAACAGTGCGATGCGCAAAATAGCGAGAGTGTAAACTGCGCAAAACAGTGCGATGCGCAAAATAGCGCGAGTGTAAACTGCGTTAAACAGTGCGATGCGCAAAATAGCTCCTTTGGTAAATAGCACCAAATAGTGCGCTGCGCAAAATAGCGTGAGTGTAAATTGCACAAAATAGTGCGATGCGTAAAATAGCGCGATTGTAAACTGCACAAAACAGTGCGATGCGCAAAATAGCACGTTTGATAAACTGCACAAAACAGTGCGATGCGCAAAATAGAGCGAGTGTAAAATGCACAAAACAGAGCGCTGCGCAAAATAGCGCGAGTGTAAACTGCACAAAAGAGTGCGATGCGCAAAATAACGCGAGTGTAAACAGCACAACACAGTGCGATGCGCAAAATAGCGCGAGTGTAAACTGCACAAAGCAGTGCGCTGCGCAAAATAGCGCGAGTGTGAACTGCACAAAACAGTGCGCTGGGCTAAATAGCGCGAGTGTAATCTGCACAAAACAGTGCAATGCGCAAAATAGCGCGTTTAATAAACAGCACAAAACAGTGTAATGCGCAAAATAGCGAGAGTGTAAACAGCACAAAACAGTGCGATGCGCAAAATAGCACGAGTGTAAACTGCAAAAAACGGTGCGATGCGCAAAATAGCGCGTTTGATAAACTGCACAAAACATTGCAATGCGCAAAATACCGCGTTTGATAAACTGCACAAAACAGTGCGATGCGCAAAATATCGAGAGTGTAAACTGCACAAAACAGCGCGATGCCCAAAACAGCGCGAGTGTAAATTGCACAAAACAGTGCGATGCGCAAAATAGCGAGAGTGTAAACTGCACAAAACAGTGCAATGCGTAAAACAGCGCGAGTGTAAACTGCACAAAACAGTGCGATGCGCAAAATAGCGAGAGTGTAAACAGCACAAAACAGTGCGATACGCAAAATAGCGCGATTGTAAACTGCACAAAACAGTGCACTGCGCAAAATAGCGCGAGTGTAAACTGCAAAAAATGGTGCGATGCGCAAAATAGCGCGTCTGATAAACTGCACAAAACAGTGCGATGCGCAAAATAACGCGTTTGGTAAACTGCACAAAACAGTGCGATGCGCAAAATAGCGAGAGTGTAAACTGCGCAAAACAGTGCGATGCGCAAAATAGCGCGAGTGTAAACTGCGTTAAACAGTGCGATGCGCAAAATAGCTCCTTTGGTAAATAGCACCAAATAGTGCGCTGCGCAAAATAGCGTGAGTGTAAATTGCACAAAATAGAGCGATGCGTAAAATAGCGCGATTGTAAACAGCACAAAACAGTGCGATGCGCAAAATAGCACGTTTGATAAACTGCACAAAACAGTGCGATGCGCAAAATAGAGCGAGTGTAAAATGCACAAAACAGAGCGCTGCGCAAAATAGCGCGAGTGTAAACTGCACAAAATAGTACGATGCGCAAAATAACGCGAGTGTAAACAGCACAACACAGTGCGATGCGCAAAATAGCGCGAGTGTAAACTGCACAAAGCAGTGCGCTGCGCAAAATAGCGCGAGTGGGAACTGCACAAAACAGTGCGCTGGGCTAAATAGCGCGAGTGTATTCTGCACAAAACAGTGCAATGCGCAAAATAGCGCGTTTAATAAACAGCACAAAACAGTGTAATGCGCAAAATAGCGAGAGTGTAAACAGCACAAAACAGTGCGATGCGCAAAATAGCACGAGTGTAAACTGCAAAAAACGGTGCGATGCGCAAAATAGCGCGTTTGATAAACTGCACAAAACATTGCAATGCGCAAAATACCGCGTTTGATAAACTGCACAAAACAGTGCGATGCGCAAAATATCGAGAGTGTAAACTGCACAAAACAGTGCGATGCGCAAAACAGCGCGAGTGTAAACTGCACAAAACAGTGCGATGCGCAAAATAGCGAGAGTGTAAACAGCACAAAACAGTGCGATACGCAAAATAGCGCGATTGTAAACTGCACAAAACAGTGCACTGCGCAAAATAGCGCGAGTGTAAACTGCAAATAATGGTGCGATGCGCAAAATAGCGCGTCTGATAAACTGCACAAAACAGTGCGATGCGCAAAATAACGCGTTTGGTAAACTGCACAAAACAGTGCGATGCGCAAAATAGCGAGAGTGTAAACTGCGCAAAACAGTGCGATGCGCAAAATAGCGCGAGTGTAAACTGCGTTAAACAGTGCGATGCGCAAAATAGCTCCTTTGGTAAATAGCACCAAATAGTGCGCTGCGCAAAATAGCGTGAGTGTAAATTGCACAAAATAGTGCGATGCGTAAAATAGCGCGATTGTAAACTGCACAAAACAGTGCGATGCGCAAAATAGCACGTTTGATAAACTGCACAAAACAGTGCGATGCGCAAAATAGAGCGAGTGTAAAATGCACAAAACAGAGCGCTGCGCAAAATAGCGCGAGTGTAAACTGCACAAAATAGTGCGATGCGCAAAATAACGCGAGTGTAAACAGCACAACACAGTGCGATGCGCAAAATAGCGCGAGTGTAAACTGCACAAAGCAGTGCGCTGCGCAAAATAGCGCGAGTGTGAACTGCACAAAACAGTGCGCTGGGCTAAATAGCGCGAGTGTAATCTGCACAAAACAGTGCAATGCGCAAAATAGCGCGTTTAATAAACAGCACAAAACAGTGTAATGCGCAAAATAGCGAGAGTGTAAACAGCACAAAACAGTGCGATGCGCAAAATAGCACGAGTGTAAACTGCAAAAAACGGTGCGATGCGCAAAATAGCGCGTTTGATAAACTGCACAAAACATTGCAATGCGCAAAATACCGTGTTTGATAAACTGCACAAAACAGTGCGATGCGCAAAATATCGAGAGTGTAAACTGCACAAAACAGCGCGATGCCCAAAACAGCGCGAGTGTAAATTGCACAAAACAGTGCGATGCGCAAAATAGCGAGAGTGTAAACTGCACAAAACAGTGCGATGCGTAAAACAGCGCGAGTGTAAACTGCACAAAACAGTGCGATGCGCAAAATAGCGAGAGTGTAAACAGCACAAAACAGTGCGATACGCAAAATAGCGCGATTGTAAACTGCACAAAACAGTGCACTGCGCAAAATAGCGCGAGTGTAAACTGCAAAAAATGGTGCGATGCGCAAAATAGCGCGTCTGATAAACTGCACAAAACAGTGCGATGCGCAAAATAACGCGTTTGGTAAACTGCACAAAACAGTGCGATGCGCAAAATAGCGAGAGTGTAAACTGCGCAAAACAGTGCGATGCGCAAAATAGCGCGAGTGTAAACTGCGTTAAACAGTGCGATGCGCAAAATAGCTCCTTTGGTAAATAGCACCAAATAGTGCGCTGCGCAAAATAGCGTGAGTGTAAATTGCACAAAATAGTGCGATGCGTAAAATAGCGCGATTGTAAACAGCACAAAACAGTGCGATGCGCAAAATAGCACGTTTGATAAACTGCACAAAACAGTGCGATGCGCAAAATAGAGCGAGTGTAAAATGCACAAAACAGAGCGCTGCGCAAAATAGCGCGAGTGTAAACTGCACAAAATAGTGCGATGCGCAAAATAACGCGAGTGTAAACAGCACAACACAGTGCGATGCGCAAAATAGCGCGAGTGTAAACTGCACAAAGCAGTGCGCTGCGCAAAATAGCGCGAGTGGGAACTGCACAAAACAGTGCGCTGGGCTAAATAGCGCGAGTGTATTCTGCACAAAACAGTGCAATGCGCAAAATAGCGCGTTTAATAAACAGCACAAAACAGTGTAATGCGCAAAATAGCGAGAGTGTAAACAGCACAAAACAGTGCGATGCGCAAAATAGCACGAGTGTAAACTGCAAAAAACGGTGCGATGCGCAAAATAGCGCGTTTGATAAACTGCACAAAACATTGCAATGCGCAAAATACCGCGTTTGATAAACTGCACAAAACAGTGCGATGCGCAAAATATCGAGAGTGTAAGCTGCACAAAACAGTGCGATGCGCAAAACAGCGCGAGTGTAAACTGCACAAAACAGTGCGATGCGCAAAATAGCGAGAGTGTAAACAGCACAAAACAGTGCGATACGCAAAATAGCGCGAGTGTAAACTGCACAAAACAGTGCACTGCGCAAAATAGCGCGAGTGTAAACTGCAAAAAATGGTGCGATGCGCAAAATAGCGCGTCTGATAAACTGCACAAAACAGTGCGATGCGCAAAATAACGCGTTTGGTAAACTGCACAAAACAGTGCGATGCGCAAAATAGCGAGAGTGTAAACTGCGCAAAACAGTGCGATGCGCAAAATAGCGCGAGTGTAAACTGCGTTAAACAGTGCGATGCGCAAAATAGCTCCTTTGGTAAATAGCACAAAATAGTGCGGTGCGCAAAATAGCGTGAGTGTAAATTGCACAAAATAGTGCGATGCGTAAAATAGCGCGATTGTAAACTGCACAAAACAGTGCGATGCGCAAAATAGCACGTTTGATAAACTGCACAAAACAGTGCGATGCGCAAAATAGAGCGAGTGTAAAATGCACAAAACAGAGCGCTGCGCAAAATAGCGCGAGTGTAAACTGCACAAAATAGTGCGATGCGCAAAATAACGCGAGTGTAAACAGCACAACACAGTGCGATGCGCAAAATAGCGCGAGTGTAAACTTCAAAAAGCAGTGCGCTGCGCAAAATAGCGCGAGTGTGAACTGCACAAAACAGTGCGCTGGGCTAAATAGCGCGAGTGTAATCTGCACAAAACAGTGCAATGCGCAAAATAGCGCGTTTAATAAACAGCACAAAACGGTGTAATGCGCAAAATAGCGAGAGTGTAAACAGCACAAAACAGTGCGATGCGCAAAATAGCACGAGTGTAAACTGCAAAAAACGGTGCGATGCGCAAAATAGCGCGTTTGATAAACTGCACAAAACATTGCAATGCGCAAAATACCGCGTTTGATAAACTGCACAAAACAGTGCGATGCGCAAAATATCGAGAGTGTAAACTGCCCAAAACAGTGCGATGCCCAAAACAGCGCGAGTGTAAACTTGCACAAAACAGTGCGATGCGCAAAATAGCGAGAGTGTAAACTGCACAAAACAGTGCGATGTGCAAAACAGCGCGAGTGTAAGCTGCACAAAACAGTGCGACGCGCAAAATAGCGAGAGTGTAAACAGCACAAAACAGTGCGATACGCAAAATAGCGCGAGTGTAAACTGCACAAAACAGTGCACTGCGCAAAATAGCGCGAGTGTAAACTGCAAAAAATGGTGCGATGCGCAAAATAGCGCGTCTGATAAACTGCACAAAACAGTGCGATGCGCAAAATAACGCGTTTGGTAAACTGCACAAAACAGTGCGATGCGCAAAATAGCGAGAGTGTAAACTGCGCAAAACAGTGCGATGCGCAAAATAGCGCGAGTGTAAACTGCGTTAAACAGTGCGATGCGCAAAATAGCTCCTTTGGTAAATAGCACCAAATAGTGCGCTGCGCAAAATAGCGTGAGTGTAAATTGCACAAAATAGTGCGATGCGTAAAATAGCGCGATTGTAAACTGCACAAAACAGTGCGATGCGCAAAATAGAGCGACTGTAAAATGCACAAAACAGGGCGCTGCGCAAAATAGCGCGAGTGTAAACTGCACAAAATAGTGCGATGCGCAAAATAACGCGAGTGTAAACAGCACAACACAGTGCGATGCGCAAAATAGCGCGAGTGTAAACTGCACAAAGCAGTGCGCTGCGCAAAATAGCGCGAGTGGGAACTGCACAAAACAGTGCGCTGGGCTAAATAGCGCGAGTGTAATCTGCACAAAACAGTGCAATGCGCAAAATAGCACGTTTAATAAACAGCACAAAACAGTGTAATGCGCAAAATAGCGAGAGTGTAAACAGCACAAAACAGTGCGATGCGCAAAATAGCACGAGTGTAAACTGCAAAAAACGGTGCGATGCGCAAAATAGCGCGTTTGATAAACTGCACAAAACATTGCAATGCGCAAAATACCGCATTTGATAAACTGCACAAAACAGTGCGATGCGCAAAATATCGAGAGTGTAAACTGCACAAAACAGTGCGATGCGCAAAACAGCGCGAGTGTAAACTGCACAAAACAGTGCGATGCGCAAAATAGCGAGAGTGTAAACAGCACAAAACAGTGCGATACGCAAAATAGCGCGAGTGTAAACTGCACAAAACTGTGCACTGCGCAAAATAGCGCGAGTGTAAACTGCAAAAAATGGTGCGATGCGCAAAATAGCGCGTCTGATAAACTGCACAAAACAGTGCGATGCGCAAAATAACGCGTTTGGTAAACTGCACAAAACAGTGCGATGCGCAAAATAGCGAGAGTGTAAACTGCGCAAAACAGTGCGATGCGCAAAATAGCGCGAGTGTAAACTGCGTTAAACAGTGCGATGCGCAAAATAGCTCCTTTGGTAAATAGCACAAAATAGTGCGCTGCGCAAAATAGCGTGAGTGTAAATTGCACAAAATAGTGCGATGCATAAAATAGCGCGATTGTAAACTGCACAAAACAGTGCGATGCGCAAAATAGCACGTTTGATAAACTGCACAAAACAGTGCGATGCGCAAAATAGAGCGAGTGTAAAATGCACAAAACAGAGCGCTGCGCAAAATAGCGCGAGTGTAAACTGCACAAAATAGTGCGATGCGCAAAATAACGCGAGTGTAAACAGCACAACACAGTGCGATGCGCAAAATAGCGCGAGTGTAAACTGCAAAAAGCAGTGCGCTGCGCAAAATAGCGCGAGTGTGAACTGCACAAAACAGTGCGCTGGGCTAAATAGCGCGAGTGTAATCTGCACAAAACAGTGCAATGCGCAAAATAGCGCGTTTAATAAACAGCACAAAACAGTGTAATGCGCAAAATAGCGAGAGTGTAAACAGCACAAAACAGTGCGATGCGCAAAATAGCACGAGTGTAAACTGCAAAAAACGGTGCGATGCGCAAAATAGCGCGTTTGATAAACTGCACAAAACATTGCAATGCGCAAAATACCGCGTTTGATAAACTGCACAAAACAGTGCGATGCGCAAAATATCGAGAGTGTAAACTGCACAAAACAGTGCGATGCGCAAAACAGCGCGAGTGTAAACTGCACAAAACAGCGCGATGCGCAAAATAGCGAGAGTGTAAACAGCACAAAACAGTGCGATACGCAAAATAGCGCGAGTGTAAACTGCACAAAACTGTGCACTGCGCAAAATAGCGCGAGTGTAAACTGCAAAAAATGGTGCGATGCGCAAAATAGCGCGTCTGATAAACTGCACAAAACAGTGCGATGCGCAAAATAACGCGTTTGGTAAACTGCACAAAACAGTGCGATGCGCAAAATAGCGAGAGTGTAAACTGCGCAAAACAGTGCGATGCGCAAAATAGCGCGAGTGTAAACTGCGTTAAACAGTGCGATGCGCAAAATAGCTCCTTTGGTAAATAGCACCAAATAGTGCGCTGCGCAAAATAGCGTGAGTGTAAATTGCACAAAATAGTGCGATGCGTAAAATAGCGCGATTGTAAACTGCACAAAACAGTGCGATGCGCAAAATAGCACGTTTGATAAACTGCACAAAACAGTGCGATGCGCAAAATAGAGCGAGTGTAAAATGCACAAAACAGAGCGCTGCGCAAAATAGCGCGAGTGTAAACTGCACAAAATAGTGCGATGCGCAAAATAACGCGAGTGTAAACAGCACAACACAGTGCGATGCGCAAAATAGCGCGAGTGTAAACTGCACAAAGCAGTGCGCTGCGCAAAATAGCGCGAGTGTGAACTGCACAAAACAGTGCGCTGGGCTAAATAGCGCGAGTGTAATCTGCACAAAACAGTGCAATGCGCAAAATAGCGCGTTTAATAAACAGCACAAAACAGTGTAATGCGCAAAATAGCGAGAGTGTAAACAGCACAAAACAGTGCGATGCGCAAAATAGCACGAGTGTAAACTGCAAAAAACGGTGCGATGCGCAAAATAGCACGTTTGATAAACTGCACAAAACATTGCAATGCGCAAAATACCGCGTTTGATAAACTGCACAAAACAGTGCGATGCGCAAAATATCGAGAGTGTAAACTGCACAAAACAGCGCGATGCCCAAAACAGCGCGAGTGTAAATTGCACAAAACAGTGCGATGCGCAAAATAGCGAGAGTGTAAACTGCACAAAACAGTGCGATGCGTAAAACAGCGCGAGTGTAAACTGCACAAAACAGTGCGATGCGCAAAATAGCGAGAATGTAAACAGCACAAAACAGTGCGATACGAAAAATAGCGCGAGTGTAAACTGCACAAAACAGTGCACTGCGCAAAATAGCGCGAGTGTAAACTGCAAAAAATGGTGCGATGCGCAAAATAGCGCGTCTGAAAAACTGCACAAAACAGTGCGATGCGCAAAATAACGCGTTTGGTAAACTGCACAAAACAGTGCGATGCGCAAAATAGCGAGAGTGTAAACTGCGCAAAACAGTGCGATGCGCAAAATAGCGCGAGTGTAAACTGCGTTAAACGGTGCGATGCGCAAAATAGCTCCTTTGGTAAATAGCACCAAATAGTGCGCTGCGCAAAATAGCGTGAGTGTAAATTGCACAAAATAGTGCGATGCGTAAAATAGCGCGATTGTAAACTGTACAAAACAGTGCGATGCGCAAAATAGCACGTTTGATAAACTGCACAAAACAGTGCGATGCGCAAAATAGAGCGAGTGTAAAATGCACAAAACAGGGCACTGCGCAAAATAGCGCGAGTGTAAACTGCACAAAATAGTGCGATGCGCAAAATAACGCGAGTGTAAACAGCACAACACAGTGCGATGCGCAAAATAGCGCGAGTGTAAACTGCACAAAACAGTGCGCTGCGCAAAATAGCGCGAGTGGGAACTGCACAAAACAGTGCGCTGGGCTAAATAGCGCGAGTGTAATCTGCACAAAACAGTGCAATGCGCAAAATAGCGCGTTTAATAAACAGCACAAAATAGTGTAATGCGCAAAATAGCGAGAGTGTAAACAGCACAAAACAGTGCGATGCGCAAAATAGCACGAGTGTAAACTGCAAAAAACGGTGCGATGCGCAAAATAGCGCGTTTGATAAACTGCACAAAACAGTGCGATGCGCAAAATAGCACGTTTGATAAACTGCACAAAACAGTGCGATGCGCAAAATAGAGCGAGTGTAAAATGCACAAAACAGAGCGCTGCGCAAAATAGCGCGAGTGTAACCTGCACAAAATAGTGCGATGCGCAAAATAACGCGAGTGTAAACAGCACAACACAGTGCGATGCGCAAAATAGCGCGAGTGTAAACTGCACAAAGCAGTGCGCTGCGCAAAATAGCGCGAGTGGGAACTGCACAAAACAGTGCGCTGGGCTAAATAGCGCGAGTGTAATCTGCACAAAACAGTGCAATGCGCAAAATAGCGCGTTTAATAAACAGCACAAAACAGTGTAATGCGCAAAATAGCGAGAGTGTAAACAGCACAAAACAGTGCGATGCGCAAAATAGCACGAGTGTAAACTGCAAAAAACGGTGTGATGCGCAAAATACCGCGTTTGATAAACTGCACAAAACATTGCAATGCGCAAAATACCGCGTTTGATAAACTGCACAAAACAGTGCGATGCGCAAAATATCGAGAGTGTAAACTGCACAAAACAGTGCGATGCCCAAAACAGCGCGAGTGTAAACTGCACAAAACAGTGCGATGCGCAAAATAGCGAGAGTGTAAACTGCACAAAACAGTGCGATGCGCAAAACAGCGCGAGTGTAAGCTGCACAAAACAGTGCGACGCGCAAAATAGCGAGAGTGTAAACAGCACAAAACAGTGCGATACGCAAAATAGCGCGAGTGTAAACTGCACAAAACAGTGCACTGCGCAAAATAGCGCGAGTGTAAACTGCAAAAAATGGTGCGATGCGCAAAATAGCGCGTCTGATAAACTGCAGAAAACAGTGCGATGCGCAAAATAACACGTTTGGTAAACTGCACAAAACAGTGCGATGCGCAAAATAGCGAGAGTGTAAACTGCGCAAAACAGTGCGATGCGCAAAATACCGCGAGTGTAAACTGCGTTAAACAGTGCGATGCGCAAAATAGCTCCTTTGGTAAATAGCACCAAATAGTGCGCTGCGCAAAATAGCGTGAGTGTAAATTGCACAAAATAGTGCGATGCGTAAAATAGCGCGATTGTAAACGGCACAAAACAGTGCGATGCGCAAAATAGCACGTTTGATAAACTGCACAAAACAGTGCGATGCGCAAAATAGAGCGACTGTAAAATGCACAAAACAGAGTGCTGCGCAAAATAGCGCGAGTGTAAACTGCACAAAATAGTGCGATGCGCAAAATAACGCGAGTGTAAACAGCACAACACAGTGCGATGCGCAAAATAGCGCGAGTGTAAACTGCACAAAGCAGTGCGCTGCGCAAAATAGCGCGAGTGGGAACTGCACAAAATAGTGCGCTGGGCTAAATAGCGCGAGTGTATTCTGCACAAAACAGTGCAATGCGCAAAATAGCGCGTTTAATAAACAGCACAAAACAGTGTAATGCGCAAAATAGCGAGAGTGTAAACAGCACAAAACAGTGCGATGCGCAAAATAGCACGAGTGTAAACTGCAAAAAACGGTGCGATGCGCAAAATAGCGCGTTTGATAAACTGCACAAAACATTGCAATGCGCAAAATACCGCGTTTGATAAACTGCACAAAACAGTGCGATGCGCAAAATATCGAGAGTGTAAACTGCACAAAACAGTGCGATGCGCAAAACAGCGCGAGTGTAAACTGCACAAAACAGTGCGATGCGCAAAATAGCGAGAGTGTAAACAGCACAAAACAGTGCGATACGCAAAATAGCGCGATTGTAAACTGCACAAAACAGTGCACTGCGCAAAATAGCGCGAGTGTAAACTGCAAAAAATGGTGCGATGCGCAAAATAGCGCGTCTGATAAACTGCACAAAACAGTGCGATGCGCAAAATAACGCGTTTGGTAAACTGCACAAAACAGTGCGATGCGCAAAATAGCGAGAGTGTAAACTGCGCAAAACAGTGCGATGCGCAAAATAGCGCGAGTGTAAACTGCGTTAAACAGTGCGATGCGCAAAATAGCTCCTTTGGTAAATAGCACCAAATAGTGCGCTGCGCAAAATAGCGTGAGTGTAAATTGCACAAAATAGTGCGATGCGTAAAATAGCGCCGTTGTAAACTGCACAAAATAGTGCGATGCGCAAAATAGCACGTTTGATAAACTGCACAAAACAGTGCGATGCGCAAAATAGAGCGAGTGTAAAATGCACAAAACAGAGCGCTGCGCAAAATAGCGCGAGTGTAAACTGCACAAAATAGTGCGATGCGCAAAATAACGCGAGTGTAAACAGCACAACACAGTGCGATGCGCAAAATAGCGCGAGTGTAAACTGCACAAAGCAGTGCGCTGCGCAAAATAGCGCGAGTGTGAACTGCACAAAACAGTGCGCTGGGCTAAATAGCGCGAGTGTAATCTGCACAAAACAGTGCAATGCGCAAAATAGCGCGTTTAATAAACAGCACAAAACAGTGTAATGCGCAAAATAGCGAGAGTGTAAACAGCACAAAACAGTGCGATGCGCAAAATAGCACGAGTGTAAACTGCAAAAAACGGTGCGATGCGCAAAATAGCGCGTTTGATAAACTGCACAAAACATTACAATGCGCAAAATACCGCGTTTGATAAACTGCACAAAACAGTGCGATGCGCAAAATATCGAGAGTGTAAACTGCACAAAACAGTGCGACGCCCAAAACAGCGCGAGTGTAAATTGCACAAAACAGTGCGATGCGCAAAATAGCGAGAGTGTAAACTGCACAAAACAGTGCGATGCGCAAAACAGCGCGAGTGTAAACTGCACAAAACAGTGCGATGCGCAAAATAGCGAGAGTGTAAACAGCACAAAACAGTGCGATACGAAAAATAGCGCGAGTGTAAACTGCACAAAACAGTGCACTGCCAAAATAGCGCGAGTGTAAACTGCAAAAAATGGTGCGATGCGCAAAATAGCGCGTCTGATAAACTGCACAAAACAGTGCGATGCGCAAAATAACGCGTTTGGTAAACTGCACAAAACAGTGCGATGCGCAAAATAGCGAGAGTGTAAACTGCGCAAAACAGTGCGATGCGCAAAATAGCGCGAGTGTAAACTGCGTTAAACAGTGCGATGCGCAAAATAGCTCCTTTGGTAAATAGCACAAAATAGTGCGCTGTGCAAAATAGCGTGAGTGTAAATTGCACAAAATAGTGCGATGCGTAAAATAGCGCGATTGTAAACTGCACAAAACAGTGCGATGCGCAAAATAGCACGTTTGATAAACTGCACAAAACAGTGCGATGCGCAAAATAGAGCGAGTGTAAAATGCACAAAACAGGGCGCTGCGCAAAATAGCGCGAGTGTAAACTGCACAAAATAGTGCGATGCGCAAAATAACGCGAGTGTAAACAGCACAACACAGTGCGATGCGCAAAATAGCGCGAGTGTAAACTGCACAAAGCAGTGCGCTGCGCAAAATAGCGCGTGTGGGAACTGCACAAAACAGTGCGCTGGGCTAAATAGCGCGAGTGTAATCTGCACAAAACAGTGCAATGCGCAAAATAGCGCGTTTAATAAACAGCACAAAACAGTGTAATGCGCAAAATAGCGAGAGTGTAAACAGCACAAAACAGTGCGATGCGCAAAATAGCACGAGTGTAAACTGCAAAAAACGGTGCGATGCGCAAAATAGCGCGTTTGATAAACTGCACAAAACATTGCAATGCGCAAAATACCGCGTTTGATAAACTGCACAAAACAGTGCGATGCGCAAAATATCGAGAGTGTAAACTGCACAAAACAGTGCGATGCGCAAAACAGCGCGAGTGTAAACTGCACAAAACAGTGCGATGCGCAAAATAGCGAGAGTGTAAACAGCACAAAACAGTGCGATACGCAAAATAGCGCGATTGTAAACTGCACAAAACAGTGCACTGCGCAAAATAGCGCGAGTGTAAACTGCAAAAAATGGTGCGATGCGCAAAATAGCGCGTCTGATAAACTGCACAAAACAGTGCGATGCGCAAAATAACGCGTTTGGTAAACTGCACAAAACAGTGCGATGCGCAAAATAGCGAGAGTGTAAACTGCGCAAAACAGTGCGATGCGCAAAATAGCGCGAGTGTAAACTGCGTTAAACAGTGCGATGCGCAAAATAGCTCCTTTGGTAAATAGCACCAAATAGTGCGCTGCGCAAAATAGCGTGAGTGTAAATTGCACAAAATAGTGCGATGCGTAAAATAGCGCGATTGTAAACTGCACAAAACAGTGCGATGCGCAAAATAGCACGTTTGATAAACTGCACAAAACAGTGCGATGCGCAAAATAGAGCGAGTGTAAAATGCACAAAACAGAGCGCTGCGCAAAATAGCGCGAGTGTAAACTGCACAAAATAGTGCGATGCGCAAAATAACGCGAGTGTAAACAGCACAACGCAGTGCGATGCGCAAAATAGCGCGAGTGTAAACTGCACAAAGCAGTGCGCTGCGCAAAATAGCGCGAGTGTGAACTGCACAAAACAGTGCGCTGGGCTAAATAGCGCGAGTGTAATCTGCACAAAACAGTGCAATGCGCAAAATAGCGCGTTTAATAAACAGCACAAAACAGTGTAATGCGCAAAATAGCGAGAGTGTAAACAGCACAAAACAGTGCGATGCGCAAAATAGCACGAGTGTAAACTGCAAAAAACGGTGCGATGCGCAAAATAGCGCGTTTGATAAACTGCACAAAACATTGCAATGCGCAAAATACCGCGTTTGATAAACTGCACAAAACAGTGCGATGCGCAAAATATCGAGAGTGTAAACTGCACAAAACAGTGCGATGCGCAAAACAGCGCGAGTGTAAACTGCACAAAACAGTGCGATGCGCAAAATAGCGAGAGTGTAAACTGCACAAAACAGTACGATGCGTAAAACAGCGCGAGTGTAAACTACACAAAACAGTGCGATGCGCAAAATAGCGAGAGTGTAAACAGCACAAAACAGTGCGATACGCAAAATAGCGCGAGTGTAAACTGCACAAAACAGTGCACTGCGCAAAATAGCGCGAGTGTAAACTGCAAAAAATGGTGCGATGCGCAAAATAGCGCGTCTGATAAACTGCACAAAACAGTGCGATGCGCAAAATAACGCGTTTGGTAAACTGCACAAAACAGTGCGATGCGTAAAATAGCGAGAGTGTAAACTGCGCAAAACAGTGCGATGCGCAAAATAGCGCGAGTGTAAACTGCGTTAAACAGTGCGATGCGCAAAATAGCTCCTTTGGTAAATGGCACAAAATAGTGCGCTGCGCAAAATAGCGTGAGTGTAAATTGCACAAAATAGTGCGATGCGTAAAATAGCGCGATTGTAAACTGCACAAAACAGTGCGATGCGCAAAATAGCACGTTTGATAAACTGCACAAAACAGTGCGATGCGCAAAATAGCACGTTTGATAAACTGCACAAAACAGTGCGATGCGCAAAATAGCACGTTTGATAAACTGCACAAAACAGTGCGATGCGCAAAATAGAGCGAGTGTAAAATGCACAAAACAGAGCGCTGCGCAAAATAGCGCGAGTGTAAACTGCACAAAATAGTGCGATGCGCAAAATAACGCGAGTGTAAACAGCACAACACCGCGCGATGCGCAAAATAGCGCGAGTGTAAACTGCACAAAGCTGTGCGCTGCGCAAAATAGCGCGAGTGTGAACTGCACAAAACAGTGCGTTGGGCTAAATAGCGCGAGTGTAATCTGCACAAAACAGTGCAATGCGCAAAATAGCGCGTTTAATACACAGCACAAAACAGTGTAATGCGCAAAATAGCGAGAGTGTAAACAGCACAAAACAGTGCGATGCGCAAAATAGCACGTGTGTAAACTGCAAAAAACGGTGCGATGCGCAAAATAGCGCGTTTGATAAACTGCACAAAACATTGCAATGCGCAAAATACCGCGTTTGATAAACTGCACAAAACAGTGCGATGCGCAAAATATCGAGAGTCTAAACTGCACAAAACAGTGCGATGCGCAAAACAGCGCGAGTGTAAACTGCACAAAACAGTGCGATGCGCAAAATAGCGAGAGTGTAAACAGCACAAAACAGTGCGATACGCAAAATAGCGCGAGTGTAAACTGCACAAAACAGTGCACTGCGCAAAATAGCGCGAGTGTAAACTGCAAAAAATGGTGCGATGCGCAAAATAGCGCGTCTGATAAACTGCACAAAACAGTGCGATGCGCAAAATAACGCGTTTGGTAAACTGCACAAAACAGTGCGATGCGTAAAATAGCGAGAGTGTAAACTGCGCAAAACAGTGCGATGCGCAAAATAGCGCGAGTGTAAACTGCGTTAAACAGTGCGATGCGCAAAATAGCTCCTTTGGTAAATAGCACAAAATAGTGCGCTGCGCAAAATAGCGTGAGTGTAAATTGCACAAAATAGTGCGATGCGTAAAATAGCGCGATTGTAAACTGCACAAAACAGTGCGATGCGCAAAATAGCACGTTTGATAAACTGCACAAAACAGTGCGATGCGCAAAATAGCACGTTTGATAAACTGCACAAAACAGTGCGATGCGCAAAATAGAGCGAGTGTAAAATGCACAAAACAGAGCGCTGCGCAAAATAGCGCGAGTGTAAACTGCACAAAATAGTGCGATGCACAAAATAACGCGAGTGTAAACAGCACAACACAGTGCGATGCGCAAAATAGCGCGAGTGTAAACTGCACAAAGCAGTGCGCTGCGCAAAATAGCGCGAGTGTGAACTGCACAAAACAGTGCGTTGGGCTAAATAGCGCGAGTGTAATCTGCACAAAACAGTGCAATGCGCAAAATAGCGCGTTTAATAAACAGCACAAAACAGTGTAATGCGCAAAATAGCGAGAGTGTAAACAGCACAAAACAGTGCGATGCGCAAAATAGCACGAGTGTAAACTGCAAAAAACGGTGCGATGCGCAAAATAGCGCGTTTGATAAACTGCACAAAACATTGCAATGCGCAAAATACCGCGTTTGATAAACTGCACAAAACAGTGCGATGCACAAAATATCGAGAGTGCAAACTGCACAAAACAGTGCGATGCCCAAAACAGCGCGAGTGTAAACTGCACAAAACAGTGCGATGCGCAAAATAGCGAGAGTGTAAACTGCACAAAACAGTGCGATGCGTAAAACAGCGCGAGTGTAAACTGCACAAAACAGTGCGATGCGCAAAATAGCGAGAGTGTAAACAGCACAAAACAGTGCGATACGCAAAATAGCGCGAGTGTAAACTGCACAAAACAGTGCACTGCGCAAAATAGCGCGAGTGTAAACTGCAAAAAATGGTGCGATGCGCAAAATAGCGCGTCTGATAAACTGCACAAAACAGTGCGATGCGCAAAATAACGCGTTTGGTAAACTGCACAAAACAGTGCGATGCGCAAAATAGCGAGAGTGTAAACTGCGCAAAACAGTGCGATGCGCAAAATAGCGCGAGTGTAAACTGCGTTAAACAGTGCGATGCGCAAAATAGCTCCTTTGGTAAACAGCACAAAATAGTGCGCTGCGCAAAATAGCGTGAGTGTAAATTGCACAAAATAGTGCGATGCGTAAAATAGCGCGATTGTAAACTGCACAAAACAGTGCGACGCGCAAAATAGCACGTTTGATAAACTGCACAAAACAGTGCGATGCGCAAAATAGCACGTTTGATAAACTGCACAAAACAGTGCGATGCGCAAAATAGAGCGAGTGTAAAATGCACAAAACAGAGCGCTGCGCAAAATAGCACGCGAGTGTAAACTGCACAAAATAGTGCGATGCGCAATATAACGCGAGTGTAAACAGCACAACACCGCGCGATGCGCAAAATAGCGCGAGTGTAAACTGCACAAAGCAGTGTGCTGCGCAAAATAGCGCGAGTGTGAACTGCACAAAACAGTGCGTTGGGTAAATAGCGCGAGTGTAATCTGCACAAAACAGTGCAATGCGCAAAATAGCGCGTTTAATAAACAGCACAAAACAGTGTAATGCGCAAAATAGCGAGAGTGTAAACAGCACAAAACAGTGCGATGCGCAAAATAGCACGAGTGTAAACTGCAAAAAACGGTGCGATGCGCAAAATAGCGCGTTTGATAAACTGCACAAAACATTGCAATGCGCAAAATACCGCGTTTGATAAACTGCACAAAACAGTGCGATGAGCAAAATATCGAGAGTGTAAACTGCACAAAACAGTGCGATGCGCAAAACAGCGCGAGTGTAAACTGCACAAAACAGTGCGATGCGCAAAATAGCGAGAGTGTAAACAGCACAAAACAGTGCGATACGCAAAATAGCGCGAGTGTAAACTGCACAAAACAGTGCACTGCGCAAAATAGCACGAGTGTAAACTGCAAAAAATGGTGCGATGCGCAAAATAGCGCGTCTGATAAACTGCACAAAACAGTGCGATGCGCAAAATAACGCGTTTGGTAAACTGCACAAAACAGTGCGATGCGCAAAATAGCGAAAGTGTAAACTGCGCAAAACAGTGCGATGCGCAAAATAGCGCGAGTGTAAACTGCGTTAAACAGTGCGATGCGCAAAATAGCTCCTTTGGTAAATAGCACAAAATAGTGCGCTGCGCAAAATAGCGTGAGTGTAAATTGCACAAAATAGTGCGATGCGTAAAATAGCGCGATTGTAAACTGCACAAAACAGTGCGATGCGCAAAATAGCACGTTTGATAAATTGCACAAAACAGTGCGATGCGCAAAATAGCACGTTTGATAAACTGCACAAAACAGTGCGATGCGCAAAATAGCACGTTTGATAAACTGCACAAAACAGTGCGATGCGCAAAATAGAGCGAGTGTAAAATGCACAAAACAGAGCGCTGCGCAAAATAGCGCGAGTGTAAACTGCACAAAATAGTGCGATGCGCAAAATAACGCGAGTGTAAACAGCACAACACCGCGCGATGCGCAAAATAGCGCGAGTGTAAACTGCACAAAGCAGTGCGCTGCGCAAAATAGCGCGAGTGTGAACTGCACAAAACAGTGCGTTGGGCTAAATAGCGCGAGTGTAATCTGCACAAAACAGTGCAATGCGCAAAATAGCGCGTTTAATAAACAGCACAAAACAGTGTAATGCGCAAAATAGCGAGAGTGTAAACAGCAAAAAACAGTGCGATGCGCAAAATAGCACGAGTGTAAACTGCAAAAAACGGTGCGATGCGCAAAATAGCGCGTTTGATAAACTGCACAAAACATTGCAATGCGCAAAATACCGCGTTAGATAAACTGTACAAAATAGTGCGATGCGCAAAATATCGAGAGTGTAAACTGCACAAAACAGTGCGATGCGCAAAACAGCGCGAGTGTAAACTGCACAAAACAGTGCGATGCGCAAAATAGCGAGAGTGTAAACAGCACAAAACAGTGCGATACGCAAAATAGCGCGAGTGTAAACTGCACAAAACAGTGCACTGCGCAAAATAGCGCGAGTGTAAACTGCAGAAAATGGTGCGATGCGCAAAATAGCGCGTCTGATAAACTGCACAAAACAGTGCGATGCGCAAAATAACGCGTTTGGTAAACTGCACAAAACAGTGCGATGCGCAAAATAGCGAGAGTGTAAACTGCGCAAAACAGTGCGATGCGCAAAATAGCGCGAGTGTAAACTGCGTTAAACAGTGCGATGCGCAAAATAGCTCCTTTGGTAAATATCACAAAATAGTGCGCTGCGCAAAATAGCGTGAGTGTAAATTGCACAAAATAGTGCGATGCGTAAAATAGCGCGATTGTAAACTGCACAAAACAGTGCGATGCGCAAAATAGCACGTTTGATAAACTGCACAAAACAGTGCGATGCGCAAAATAGCACGTTTTATAAACTGCACAAAACAGTGCGATGCGCAAAATAGAGCGAGTGTAAAATGCACAAAACAGAGCGCAGCGCAAAATAGCGCGAGTGTAAACTGCACAAAATAGTGCGATGCGCAAAATAACGCGAGTGTAAACAGCACAACACAGTGCGATGCGCAAAATAGCGCGAGTGTAAACTGCACAAAGCAGTGCGCTGCGCAAAATAGCGCGAGTGTGAACTGCACAAAACAGTGCGTTGGGCTAAATAGCGCGAGTGTAATCTGCACAAAACAGTGCAATGCGCAAAATAGCGCGTTTAATAAACAGCACAAAACAGTGTAATGCGCAAAATAGCGAGAGTGTAAACAGCACAAAACAGTGCGATGCGCAAAATAGCACGAGTGTAAACTGCAAAAAACGGTGCGATGCGCAAAATAGCGCGTTTGATAAACTGCACAAAACATTGCAATGCGCAAAATACCGCGTTTGATAAACTGCACAAAACAGTGCGATGCACAAAATATCGAGAGTGCAAACTGCACAAAACAGTGCGATGTCCAAAACAGCGCGAGTGTAAACTGCACAAAACAGTGCGATGCGCAAAATAGCGAGAGTGTAAACTGCACAAAACAGTGCGATGCGTAAAACAGCGCGAGTGTAAACTGCACAAAACAGTGCGATGCGCAAAATAGCGAGAGTGTAAACAGCACAAAACAGTGCGATACGCAAAATAGCGCGAGTGTAAACTGCACAAAACAGTGCACTGCGCAAAATAGCGCGAGTGTAAACTGCAAAAAATGGTGCGATGCGCAAAATAGCGCGTCTGATAAACTGCACAAAACAGTGCGATGCGCAAAATAACGCGTTTGGTAAACTGCACAAAACAGTGCGATGCGCAAAATAGCGAGAGTGTAAACTGCGCAAAACAGTGCGATGCGCAAAATAGCGCGAGTGTAAACTGCGTTAAACAGTGCGATGCGCAAAATAGCTCCTTTGGTAAATAGCACAAAATAGTGCGCTGCGCAAAATAGCGTGAGTGTAAATTGCACAAAATAGTGCGATGCGTAAAATAGCGCGATTGTAAACTGCACAAAACAGTGCGATGCGCAAAATAGCACGTTTGATAAACTGCACAAAACAGTGCGATGCGCAAAATAGCACGTTTGATAAACTGCACAAAACAGTGCGATGCGCAAAATAGAGCGAGTGTAAAATGCACAAAACAGAGCGCTGCGCAAAATAGCGCGAGTGTAAACTGCACAAAATAGTGCGATGCGCAAAATAACGCGAGTGTAAACAGCACAACACCGCGCGATGCGCAAAATAGCGCGAGTGTAAACAGCACAAAGCAGTGCGCTGCGCAAAATAGCGCGAGTGTGAACTGCACAAAACAGTGCGTTGGGCTAAATAGCGCGAGTGTAATCTGCACAAAACAGTGCAATGCGCAAAATAGCGCGTTTAATAAACAGCACAAAACAGTGTAATGCGCAAAATAGCGAGAGTGTAAACAGCACAAAACAGTGCGATGCGCAAAATAGCACGAGTGTAAACTGCAAAAAACGGTGCGATGCGCAAAATAGCGCGTTTGATAAACTGCACAAAACATTGCAATGCGCAAAATACCGCGTTTGATAAACTGCACAAAACAGTGCGATGCACAAAATATCGAGAGTGCAAACTGCACAAAACAGTGCGATGTCCAAAACAGCGCGAGTGTAAACTGCACAAAACAGTGCGATGCGCAAAATAGCGAGAGTGTAAACTGCACAAAACAGTGCGATGCGTAAAACAGCGCGAGTGTAAACTGCACAAAACAGTGCGATGCGCAAAATAGCGAGAGTGTAAACAGCACAAAACAGTGCGATACGCAAAATAGCGCGAGTGTAAACTGCACAAAACAGTGCACTGCGCAAAATAGCGCGAGTGTAAACTGCAAAAAATGGTGCGATGCGCAAAATAGCGCGTCTGATAAACTGCACAAAACAGTGCGATGCGCAAAATAACGCGTTTGGTAAACTGCACAAAACAGTGCGATGCGCAAAATAGCGAGAGTGTAAACTGCGCAAAACAGTGCGATGCGCAAAATAGCGCGAGTGTAAACTGCGTTAAACAGTGCGATGCGCAAAATAGCTCCTTTGGTAAATAGCACAAAATAGTGCGCTGCGCAAAATAGCGTGAGTGTAAATTGCACAAAATAGTGCGATGCGTAAAATAGCGCGATTGTAAACTGCACAAAACAGTGCGATGCGCAAAATAGCACGTTTGATAAACTGCACAAAACAGTGCGATGCGCAAAATAGCACGTTTGATAAACTGCACAAAACAGTGCGATGCGCAAAATAGAGCGAGTGTAAAATGCACAAAACAGAGCGCTGCGCAAAATAGCGCGAGTGTAAACTGCACAAAATAGTGCGATGCGCAAAATAACGCGAGTGTAAACAGCACAACACCGCGCGATGCGCAAAATAGCGCGAGTGTAAACAGCACAAAGCAGTGCGCTGCGCAAAATAGCGCGAGTGTGAACTGCACAAAACAGTGCGTTGGGCTAAATAGCGCGAGTGTAATCTGCACAAAACAGTGCAATGCGCAAAATAGCGCGTTTAATAAACAGCACAAAACAGTGTAATGCGCAAAATAGCGAGAGTGTAAACAGCACAAAACAGTGCGATGCGCAAAATAGCACGAGTGTAAACTGCAAAAAACGGTGCGATGCGCAAAATAGCGCGTTTGATAAACTGCACAAAACATTGCAATGCGCAAAATACCGCGTTTGATAAACTGCACAAAACAGTGCGATGCGCAAAATATCGAGAGTGTAAACTGCACAAAACAGTGCGATGCACAAAACAGCGCGAGTGTAAACTGCACAAAACAGTGCGATGCGCAAAATAGCGAGGGTGTAAACAGCACAAAACAGTGCGATACGCAAAATAGCGCGAGTGTAAACTGCACAAAACAGTGCACTGCGCAAAATAGCGCGAGTGTAAACTGCAAAAAATGGTGCGATGCGCAAAATAGCGCGTCTAATAAACTGCACAAAACAGTGCGATGCGCAAAATAACGCGTTTGGTAAACTGCACAAAACAGTGCGATGCGCAAAATAGCGAGAGTGTAAACTGCGCAAAACAGTGCGATGCGCAAAATAGCGCGAGTGTAAACTGCGTTAAACAGTGCGATGCGAAAAATAGCTCCTTTGGTAAATAGCATAAAATAGTGCGCTGCGCAAAATAGCGTGAGTGTAAATTGCACAAAATAGTGCGATGCGTAAAATAGCGCGATTGTAAACTGCACAAAACAGTGCGATGCGCAAAATAGCACGTTTGATAAATTGCACAAAACAGTGCGATGCGCAAAATAGCACGTTTGATAAACTGCCCAAAACAGTGCGATGCGCAAAATAGCACGTTTGATAAACTGCACAAAACAGTGCGATGCGCAAAATAGAGCGAGTGTAAAATGCACAAAACAGAGCGCTGCGCAAAATAGCGCGAGTGTAAACTGCACAAAATAGTGCGATGCGCAAAATAACGCGAGTGTAAACAGCACAACACCGCGCGATGCGCAAAATAGCGCGAGTGTAAACTGCACAAAGCAGTGCGCTGCGCAAAATAGCGCGAGTGTGAACTGCACAAAACAGTGCGTTGGGCTAAATAGCGCGAGTGTAATCTGCACAAAACAGTGCAATGCGCAAAATAGCGCGTTTAATAAACAGCACAAAATAGTGTAATGCGCAAAATAGCGAGAGTGTAAACAGCAAAAAACAGTGCGATGCGCAAAATAGCACGAGTGTAAACTGCAAAAAACGGTGCGATGCGCAAAATAGCGCGTTTGATAAACTGCACAAAACATTGCAATGCGCAAAATACCGCGTTTGATAAACTGCACAAAACAGTGCGATGCGCAAAATAGCGAGAGTGTAAACTGCACAAAACAGTGCGATGCGTAAAACAGCGCGAGTGTAAACTGCACAAAACAGTGCGATGCGCAAAATAGCGAGAGTGTAAACAGCACAAAACAGTGCGATACGCAAAATAGCGCGAGTGTAAACTGCACAAAACAGTGCACTGCGCAAAATAGCGCGAGTGTAAACTGCAAAAAATGGTGCGATGCGCAAAATAGCGCGTCTAATAAACTGCACAAAATAGGGCGATGCGCAAAATAACGCGTTTGGTAAACTGCACAAAACAGTGCGATGCGCAAAATAGCGAGAGTGTAAACTGCGCAAAACAGTGCGATGCGCAAAATAGCGCGAGTGTAAACTGCGTTAAACAGTGCGATGCGCAAAATAGCTCCTTTGGTAAATAGCACAAAATAGTGCGCTGCGCAAAATAGCGTGAGTGTAAATTGCACAAAATAGTGCGATGCGTAAAATAGCGCGATTGTAAACTGCACAAAACAGTGCGATGCGCAAAATAGCACGTTTGATAAACTGCACAAAACAGTGCGATGCGCAAAATAGCACGTTTGATAAACTGCACAAAACAGTGCGATGCGCAAAATAGAGCGAGTGTAAAATGCAAAAAACAGAGCGCTGCGCAAAATAGCGCGAGTGTAAACTGCACAAAATAGTGCGATGCACAAAATAACGCGAGTGTAAACAGCACAACACAGTGCGATGCGCAAAATAGCGCGAGTGTAAACTGCACAAAGCAGTGCGCTGCGCAAAATAGCGCGAGTGTGAACTGCACAAAACAGTGCGTTGGGCTAAATAGCGCGAGTGTAATCTGCACAAAACAGTGCAATGCGCAAAATAGCGCGTTTAATAAACAGCACAAAACAGTGTAATGCGCAAAATAGCGAGAGTGTAAACAGCACAAAACAGTGCGATGTGCAAAATAGCACGAGTGTAAACTGCAAAAAACGGTGCGATTCGCAAAATAGCGCGTTTGATAAACTGCACAAAACATTGCAATGCGCAAAATACCGCGTTTGATAAACTGCACAAAACAGTGCGATGCGCAAAATATCGAGAGTGTAAACTGCACAAAACAGTGCGATGCGCAAAACAGCGCGAGTGTAAACTGCACAAAACAGTGCGATGCGCAAAATAGCGAGAGTGTAAACAGCACAAAACAGTGCGATACGCAAAATAGCGCGAGTGTAAACTGCACAAAACAGTGCACTGCGCAAAATAGCGCGAGTGTAAACTGCAAAAAATGGTGCGATGCGCAAAATAGCGCGTCTGATAAACTGCACAAAACAGTGCGATGCGCAAAATAACGCGTTTGGTAAACTGCACAAAACAGTGCGATGCGCAAAATAGCGAGAGTGTAAACTGCGCAAAACAGTGCGATGCGCAAAATAGCGCGAGTGTAAACTGCGTTAAACAGTGCGATGCGCAAAATAGCTCCTTTGGTAAATATCACAAAATAGTGCGCTGCGCAAAATAGCGTTAGTGTAAATTGCACAAAATAGTGCGATGCGTAAAATAGCGCGATTGTAAACTGCACAAAACAGTGCGATGCGCAAAATAGCACGTTTGATAAACTGCACAAAACAGTGCGATGCGCAAAATAGCACGTTTGATAAACTGCACAAAACAGTGCGATGCGCAAAATAGAGCGAGTGTAAAATGCACAAAACAGAGCGCTGCGCAAAATAGCGCGAGTGTAAACTGCACAAAATAGTGCGATGCGCAAAATAACGCGAGTGTAAACAGCACAACACCGCGCGATGCGCAAAATAGCGCGAGTGTAAACTGCACAAAGCAGTGCGCTGCGCAAAATAGCGCGAGTGTGAACTGCACAAAACAGTGCGTTGGGCTAAATAGCGCGAGTGTAATCTGCACAAAACAGTGCAATGCGCAAAATAGCGCGTTTAATAAACAGCACAAAATAGTGTAATGCGCAAAATAGCGAGAGTGTAAACAGCAAAAAACAGTGCGATGCGCAAAATAGCACGAGTGTAAACTGCAAAAAACGGTGCGATGCGCAAAATAGCGCGTTTGATAAACTGCACAAAACATTGCAATGCGCAAAATACCGCGTTTGATAAACTGCACAAAACAGTGCGATGCGCAAAATAGCGAGAGTGTAAACTGCACAAAACAGTGCGATGCGTAAAACAGCGCGAGTGTAAACTGCACAAAACAGTGCGATGCGCAAAATAGCGAGAGTGTAAACAGCACAAAACAGTGCGATACGCAAAATAGCGCGAGTGTAAACTGCACAAAACAGTGCACTGCGCAAAATAGCGCGAGTGTAAACTGCAAAAAATGGTGCGATGCGCAAAATAGCGCGTCTAATAAACTGCACAAAATAGGGCGATGCGCAAAATAACGCGTTTGGTAAACTGCACAAAACAGTGCGATGCGCAAAATAGCGAGAGTGTAAACTGCGCAAAACAGTGCGATGCGCAAAATAGCGCGAGTGTAAACTGCGTTAAACAGTGCGATGCGCAAAATAGCTCCTTTGGTAAATAGCACAAAATAGTGCGCTGCGCAAAATAGCGTGAGTGTAAATTGCACAAAATAGTGCGATGCGTAAAATAGCGCGATTGTAAACTGCACAAAACAGTGCGATGCGCAAAATAGCACGTTTGATAAACTGCACAAAACAGTGCGATGCGCAAAATAGCACGTTTGATAAACTGCACAAAACAGTGCGATGCGCAAAATAGAGCGAGTGTAAAATGCAAAAAACAGAGCGCTGCGCAAAATAGCGCGAGTGTAAACTGCACAAAATAGTGCGATGCACAAAATAACGCGAGTGTAAACAGCACAACACAGTGCGATGCGCAAAATAGCGCGAGTGTAAACTGCACAAAGCAGTGCGCTGCGCAAAATAGCGCGAGTGTGAACTGCACAAAACAGTGCGTTGGGCTAAATAGCGCGAGTGTAATCTGCACAAAACAGTGCAATGCGCAAAATAGCGCGTTTAATAAACAGCACAAAACAGTGTAATGCGCAAAATAGCGAGAGTGTAAACAGCACAAAACAGTGCGATGTGCAAAATAGCACGAGTGTAAACTGCAAAAAACGGTGCGATTCGCAAAATAGCGCGTTTGATAAACTGCACAAAACATTGCAATGCGCAAAATACCGCGTTTGATAAACTGCACAAAACAGTGCGATGCGCAAAATATCGAGAGTGTAAACTGCACAAAACAGTGCGATGCGCAAAACAGCGCGAGTGTAAACTGCACAAAACAGTGCGATGCGCAAAATAGCGAGAGTGTAAACAGCACAAAACAGTGCGATACGCAAAATAGCGCGAGTGTAAACTGCACAAAACAGTGCACTGCGCAAAATAGCGCGAGTGTAAACTGCAAAAAATGGTGCGATGCGCAAAATAGCGCGTCTGATAAACTGCACAAAACAGTGCGATGCGCAAAATAACGCGTTTGGTAAACTGCACAAAACAGTGCGATGCGCAAAATAGCGAGAGTGTAAACTGCGCAAAACAGTGCGATGCGCAAAATAGCGCGAGTGTAAACTGCGTTAAACAGTGCGATGCGCAAAATAGCTCCTTTGGTAAATATCACAAAATAGTGCGCTGCGCAAAATAGCGTGAGTGTAAATTGCACAAAATAGTGCGATGCGTAAAATAGCGCGATTGTAAACTGCACAAAACAGTGCGATGCGCAAAATAGCACGTTTGATAAACTGCACAAAACATTGCGATGCGCAAAATAGCACGTTTGATAAACTGCACAAAACAGTGCGATGCGCAAAATAGAGCGAGTGTAAAATGCACAAAACAGAGCGCTGCGCAAAATAGCGCGAGTGTAAACTGCACAAAATAGTGCGATGCGCAAAATAACGCGAGTGTAAACAGCACAACACCGCGCGATGCGCAAAATAGCGCGAGTGTAAACTGCACAAAGCAGTGCGCTGCGCAAAATAGCGCGAGTGTGAACTGCACAAAACAGTGCGTTGGGCTAAATAGCGCGAGTGTAATCTGCACAAAACAGTGCAATGCGCAAAATAGCGCGTTTAATAAACAGCACAAAATAGTGTAATGCGCAAAATAGCGAGAGTGTAAACAGCAAAAAACAGTGCGATGCGCAAAATAGCACGAGTGTAAACTGCAAAAAACGGTGCGATGCGCAAAATAGCGCGTTTGATAAACTGCACAAAACATTGCAATGCGCAAAATACCGCGTTTGATAAACTGCACAAAACAGTGCGATGCGCAAAATAGCGAGAGTGTAAACTGCACAAAACAGTGCGATGCGTAAAACAGCGCGAGTGTAAACTGCACAAAACAGTGCGATGCGCAAAATAGCGAGAGTGTAAACAGCACAAAACAGTGCGATACGCAAAATAGCGCGAGTGTAAACTGCACAAAACAGTGCACTGCGCAAAATAGCGCGAGTGTAAACTGCAAAAAATGGTGCGATGCGCAAAATAGCGCGTCTAATAAACTGCACAAAATAGGGCGATGCGCAAAATAACGCGTTTGGTAAACTGCACAAAACAGTGCGATGCGCAAAATAGCGAGAGTGTAAACTGCGCAAAACAGTGCGATGCGCAAAATAGCGCGAGTGTAAACTGCGTTAAACAGTGCGATGCGCAAAATAGCTCCTTTGGTAAATAGCACAAAATAGTGCGCTGCGCAAAATAGCGTGAGTGTAAATTGCACAAAATAGTGCGATGCGTAAAATAGCGCGATTGTAAACTGCACAAAACAGTGCGATGCGCAAAATAGCACGTTTGATAAACTGCACAAAACAGTGCGATGCGCAAAATAGCACGTTTGATAAACTGCACAAAACAGTGCGATGCGCAAAATAGAGCGAGTGTAAAATGCAAAAAACAGAGCGCTGCGCAAAATAGCGCGAGTGTAAACTGCACAAAATAGTGCGATGCACAAAATAACGCGAGTGTAAACAGCACAACACAGTGCGATGCGCAAAATAGCGCGAGTGTAAACTGCACAAAGCAGTGCGCTGCGCAAAATAGCGCGAGTGTGAACTGCACAAAACAGTGCGTTGGGCTAAATAGCGCGAGTGTAATCTGCACAAAACAGTGCAATGCGCAAAATAGCGCGTTTAATAAACAGCACAAAACAGTGTAATGCGCAAAATAGCGAGAGTGTAAACAGCACAAAACAGTGCGATGTGCAAAATAGCACGAGTGTAAACTGCAAAAAACGGTGCGATTCGCAAAATAGCGCGTTTGATAAACTGCACAAAACATTGCAATGCGCAAAATACCGCGTTTGATAAACTGCACAAAACAGTGCGATGCGCAAAATATCGAGAGTGTAAACTGCACAAAACAGTGCGATGCGCAAAACAGCGCGAGTGTAAACTGCACAAAACAGTGCGATGCGCAAAATAGCGAGAGTGTAAACAGCACAAAACAGTGCGATACGCAAAATAGCGCGAGTGTAAACCGCACAAAACAGTGCACTGCGCAAAATAGCGCGAGTGTAAACTGCAAAAAATGGTGCGATGCGCAAAATAGCGCGTCTGATAAACTGCACAAAACAGTGCGATGCGCAAAATAACGCGTTTGGTAAACTGCACAAAACAGTGCGATGCGCAAAATAGCGAGAGTGTAAACTGCGCAAAACAGTGCGATGCGCAAAATAGCGCGAGTGTAAACTGCGTTAAACAGTGCGATGCGCAAAATAGCTCCTTTGGTAAATATCACAAAATAGTGCGCTGCGCAAAATAGCGTGAGTGTAAATTGCACAAAATAGTGCGATGCGTAAAATAGCGCGATTGTAAACTGCACAAAACAGTGCGATGCGCAAAATAGCACGTTTGATAAACTGCACAAAACAGTGCGATGCGCAAAATAGCACGTTTGATAAACTGCACAAAACAGTGCGATGCGCAAAATAGAGCGAGTGTAAAATGCACAAAACAGAGCGCTGCGCAAAATAGCGCGAGTGTAAACTGCACAAAATAGTGCGATGCGCAAAATAACGCGAGTGTAAACTGCACAACACAGTGCGATGCGCAAAATAGCGCGAGTGTAAACTGCACAAAGCAGTGCGCTGCGCAAAATAGCGCGAGTGTGAACTGCACAAAACAGTGCGTTGGGCTAAATAGCGCGAGTGTAATCTACACAAAACAGTGCAATGCGCAAAATAGCGCGTTTAATAAACAGCACAAAACAGTGTAATGCGCAAAATAGCGAGAGTGTAAACAGCACAAAACAGTGCGATGCGCAAAATAGCACGAGTGTAAACTGCAAAAAACGATGCGATGCGCAAAATAGCGCGTTTGATAAACTGCACAAAACATTGCAATGCGCAAAATACCGCGTTTGATAAACTGCACAAAACAGTGCGATGCGCAAAATATCGAGAGTGTAAACTGCACAAAACAGTGCGATGCGCAAAACAGCGCGAGTGTAAACTGCACAAAACAGTGCGATGCGCAAAATAGCGAGAGTGTAAATAGCACAAAACAGTGCGATACGCAAAATAGCGCGAGTGTAAACTGCACAAAACAGTGCACTGCGCAAAATAGCGCGAGTGTAAACTGCAAAAAATGGTGCGATGCGCAAAATAGCGCGTCTGATAAACTGCACAAAACAGTGCGATGCGCAAAATAACGCGTTTGGTAAATTGCACAAAACAGTGCGATGCGCAAAATAGCGAGAGTGTAAACTGCGCAAAATAGTGCGATGCGCAAAATAGCGCGAGTGTAAACTGCGTTAAACAGTGCGATGCGTAAAATAGCTCCTTTGGTAAATAGCACAAAATAGTGCGCTGCGCAAAATTGCGTGAGTGTAAATTGCACAAAATAGTGCGATGCGTAAAATAGCGCGATTGTAAACTGCACAAAACAGTGCGATGCGCAAAATAGCACGTTTGATAAACTGCACAAAACAGTGCGATGCGCAAAATAGCACGTTTGATAAACTGCACAAAACAGTGCGATGCGCAAAATAGAGCGAGTGTAAAATGCACAAAACAGAGCGCTGCGCAAAATAGCGCGAGTGTAAACTGCACAAAATAGTGCGATGCACAAAATAATGCGAGTGTAAACAGCACAACACAGTGCGATGCGCAAAATAGCGCGAGTGTAAACTGCACAAAGCAGTGCGCTGCGCAAAATAGCGCGAGTGTGAACTGCACAAAACAGTGCGTTGGGCTAAATAGCGCGAGTGTAATCTGCACAAAACAGTGCAATGCGCAAAATAGCGCGTTTAATAAACAGCACAAAACAGTGTAATGCGCAAAATAGCGAGAGTGTAAACAGCACAAAACAGTGCGATGCGCAAAATAGCACGAGTGTAAACTGCAAAAAACGGTGCGATTCGCAAAATAGCGCGTTTGATAAACTGCACAAAACATTGCAATGCGCAAAATACCGCGTTTGATAAACTGGACAAAAAGTGCGATGTGCAAAATATCGAGAGTGTAAACTGCACAAAACAGTGCGATGCGCAAAACAGCTCGAGTGTAAACTGCACAAAACAGTGCGATGCGCAAAATAGCGAGAGTGTAAACAGCACAAAACAGTGCGATACGCAAAATAGCGCGAGTGTAAACTGCACAAAACAGTGCACTGCGCAAAATACCGCGAGTGTAAACTGCAAAAAATGGTGCGATGCGCAAAATAGCGCGTCTGATAAACTGCACAAAACAGTGCGATGCGCAAAATAACGCGTTTGGTAAACTGCACAAAACAGTGCGATGCGCAAAATAGCGAGAGTGTAAACTGCGCAAAACAGTGCGATGCGCAAAATAGCGCGAGTGTAAACTGCGTTAAACAGTGCGATGCGCAAAATAGCTCCTTTGGTAAATATCACAAAATAGTGCGCTGCGCAAAATAGCGTGAGTGTAAATTGCACAAAATAGTGCGATGCGTAAAATAGCGCGATTGTAAACTGCACAAAACAGTGCGATGCGCAAAATAGCACGTTTGATAAACTGCACAAAACAGTGCGATGCGCAAAATAGCACGTTTGATAAACTGCACAAAACAGTGCGATGCGCAAAATAGAGCGAGTGTAAAATGCACAAAACAGAGCGCTGCGCAAAATAGCGCGAGTGTAAACTGCACAAAATAGTGCGATGCGCAAAATAACGCGAGTGTAAACTGCACAACACAGTGCGATGCGCAAAATAGCGCGAGTGTAAACTGCACAAAGCAGTGCGCTGCGCAAAATAGCGCGAGTGTGAACTGCACAAAACAGTGCGTTGGGCTAAATAGCGCGAGTGTAATCTACACAAAACAGTGCAATGCGCAAAATAGCGCGTTTAATAAACAGCACAAAACAGTGTAATGCGCAAAATAGCGAGAGTGTAAACAGCACAAAACAGTGCGATACGCAAAATAGCGCGAGTGTAAACTGCACAAAACAGTGCACTGCGCAAAATAGCGCGAGTGTAAACTGCAAAAAATGGTGCGATGCGCAAAATAGCGCGTCTGATAAACTGCACAAAACAGTGCGATGCGCAAAATAACGCGTTTGGTAAACTGCACAAAACAGTGCGATGCGCAAAATAGCGAGAGTGTAAACTGCGCAAAACAGTGCGATGCGCAAAATAGCGCGAGTGTAAACTGCGTTAAACAGTGCGATGCGCAAAATAGCTCCTTTGGTAAATATCACAAAATAGTGCGCTGCGCAAAATAGCGTGAGTGTAAATTGCACAAAATAGTGCGATGCGTAAAATAGCGCGATTGTAAACTGCACAAAACAGTGCGATGCGCAAAATAGCACGTTTGATAAACTGCACAAAACAGTGCGATGCGCAAAATAGCACGTTTGATAAACTGCACAAAACAGTGCGATGCGCAAAATAGAGCGAGTGTAAAATGCACAAAACAGAGCGCTGCGCAAAATAGCGCGAGTGTAAACTGCACAAAATAGTGCGATGCGCAAAATAACGCGAGTGTAAACAGCACAACACCGCGCGATGCGCAAAATAGCGCGAGTGTAAACTGCACAAAGCAGTGCGCTGCGCAAAATAGCGCGAGTGTGAACTGCACAAAACAGTGCGTTGCGCTAAATAGCGCGAGTGTAATCTACACAAAACAGTGCAATGCGCAAAATAGCGCGTTTAATAAACAGCACAAAACAGTGTAATGCGCAAAATAGCGAGAGTGTAAACAGCACAAAACAGTGCGATGCGCAAAATAGCACGAGTGTAAACTGCAAAAAACGATGCGATGCGCAAAATAGCGCGTTTGATAAACTGCACAAAACATTGCAATGCGCAAAATACCGCGTTTGATAAACTGCACAAAACAGTGCGATGCGCAAAATATCGAGAGTGTAAACTGCACAAAACAGTGCGATGCGCAAAGCAGCGCGAGTGTAAACTGCACAAAACAGTGCGATGCGCAAAATAGCGAGAGTGTAAACAGCACAAAACAGTGCGATACGCAAAATAGCGCGAGTGTAAACTGCACAAAACAGTGCACTGCGCAAAATAGCGCGAGTGTAAACTGCAAAAAATGGTGCGATGCGCAAAATAGCGCGTCTGATAAACTGCACAAAACAGTGCGATGCGCAAAATAACGCGTTTGGTAAACTGCACAAAACAGTGCGATGCGCAAAATAGCGAGAGTGTAAACTGCGCAAAACAGTGCGATGCGCAAAATAGCGCGAGTGTAAACTGCGTTAAACAGTGCGATGCGCAAAATAGCTCCTTTGGTAAATATCACAAAATAGTGCGCTGCGCAAAATAGCGTGAGTGTAAATTGCACAAAATAGTGCGATGCGTAAAATAGCGCGATTGTAAACTGCACAAAACAGTGCGATGCGCAAAATAGCACGTTTGATAAACTGCACAAAACAGTGCGATGCGCAAAATAGCACGTTTGATAAACTGCACAAAACAGTGCGATGCGCAAAATAGAGCGAGTGTAAAATGCACAAAACAGAGCGCTGCGCAAAATAGCGCGAGTGTAAACTGCACAAAATAGTGCGATGCGCAAAATAACGCGAGTGTAAACTGCACAACACAGTGCGATGCGCAAAATAGCGCGAGTGTAAACTGCACAAAGCAGTGCGCTGCGCAAAATAGCGCGAGTGTGAACTGCACAAAACAGTGCGTTGGGCTAAATAGCGCGAGTGTAATCTACACAAAACAGTGCAATGCGCAAAATAGCGCGTTTAATAAACAGCACAAAACAGTGTAATGCGCAAAATAGCGAAAGTGTAAACAGCACAAAACAGTGCGATGCGCAAAATAGCACGAGTGTAAACTGCAAAAAACGATGCGATGCGCAAAATAGCGCGTTTGATAAACTGCACAAAACATTGCAATGCGCAAAATACCGCGTTTGATAAACTGCACAAAACAGTGCGATGCGCAAAATATCGAGAGTGTAAACTGCACAAAACAGTGCGATGCGCAAAACAGCGCGAGTGTAAACTGCACAAAACAGTGCGATGCGCAAAATAGCGAGAGTGTAAATAGCACAAAACAGTGCGATACGCAAAATAGCGCGAGTGTAAACTGCACAAAACAGTGCACTGCGCAAAATAGCGCGAGTGTAAACTGCAAAAAATGGTGCGATGCGCAAAATAGCGCGTCTGATAAACTGCACAAAACAGTGCGATGCGCAAAATAACGCGTTTGGTAAATTGCACAAAACAGTGCGATGCGCAAAATAGCGAGAGTGTAAACTGCGCAAAATAGTGCGATGCGCAAAATAGCGCGAGTGTAAACTGCGTTAAACAGTGCGATGCGTAAAATAGCTCCTTTGGTAAATAGCACAAAATAGTGCGCTGCGCAAAATTGCGTGAGTGTAAATTGCACAAAATAGTGCGATGCGTAAAATAGCGCGATTGTAAACTGCACAAAACAGTGCGATGCGCAAAATAGCACGTTTGATAAACTGCACAAAACAGTGCGATGCGCAAAATAGCACGTTTGATAAACTGCACAAAACAGTGCGATGCGCAAAATAGAGCGAGTGTAAAATGCACAAAACAGAGCGCTGCGCAAAATAGCGCGAGTGTAAACTGCACAAAATAGTGCGATGCACAAAATAACGCGAGTGTAAACAGCACAACACAGTGCGATGCGCAAAATAGCGCGAGTGTAACCTGCACAAAGCAGTGCGCTGCGCAAAATAGCGCGAGTGTGAACTGCACAAAACAGTGCGTTGGGCTAAATAGCGCGAGTGTAATCTGCACAAAACAGTGCAATGCGCAAAATAGCGCGTTTAATAAACAGCACAAAACAGTGTAATGCGCAAAATAGCGAGAGTGTAAACAGCACAAAACAGTGCGATGCGCAAAATAGCACGAGTGTAAACTGCAAAAAACGGTGCGATTCGCAAAATAGCGCGTTTGATAAACTGCACAAAACATTGCAATGCGCAAAATACCGCGTTTGATAAACTGGACAAAAAGTGCGATGTGCAAAATATCGAGAGTGTAAACTGCACAAAACAGTGCGATGCGCAAAACAGCTCGAGTGTAAACTGCACAAAACAGTGCGATGCGCAAAATAGCGAGAGTGTAAACAGCACAAAACAGTGCGATACGCAAAATAGCGCGAGTGTAAACTGCACAAAACAGTGCACTGCGCAAAATACCGCGAGTGTAAACTGCAAAAAATGGTGCGATGCGCAAAATAGCGCGTCTGATAAACTGCACAAAACAGTGCGATGCGCAAAATAACGCGTTTGGTAAACTGCACAAAACAGTGCGATGCGCAAAATAGCGAGAGTGTAAACTGCGCAAAACAGTGCGATGCGCAAAATAGCGCGAGTGTAAACTGCGTTAAACAGTGCGATGCGCAAAATAGCTCCTTTGGTAAATATCACAAAATAGTGCGCTGCGCAAAATAGCGTGAGTGTAAATTGCACAAAATAGTGCGATGCGTAAAATAGCGCGATTGTAAACTGCACAAAACAGTGCGATGCGCAAAATAGCACGTTTGATAAACTGCACAAAACAGTGCGATGCGCAAAATAGCACGTTTGATAAACTGCACAAAACAGTGCGATGCGCAAAATAGAGCGAGTGTAAAATGCACAAAACAGAGCGCTGCGCAAAATAGCGCGAGTGTAAACTGCACAAAATAGTGCGATGCGCAAAATAACGCGAGTGTAAACTGCACAACACAGTGCGATGCGCAAAATAGCGCGAGTGTAAACTGCACAAAGCAGTGCGCTGCGCAAAATAGCGCGAGTGTGAACTGCACAAAACAGTGCGTTGGGCTAAATAGCGCGAGTGTAATCTACACAAAACAGTGCAATGCGCAAAATAGCGCGTTTAATAAACAGCACAAAACAGTGTAATGCGCAAAATAGCGAGAGTGTAAACAGCACAAAACAGTGCGATACGCAAAATAGCGCGAGTGTAAACTGCACAAAACAGTGCACTGCGCAAAATAGCGCGAGTGTAAACTGCAAAAAATGGTGCGATGCGCAAAATAGCGCGTCTGATAAACTGCACAAAACAGTGCGATGCGCAAAATAACGCGTTTGGTAAACTGCACAAAACAGTGCGATGCGCAAAATAGCGAGAGTGTAAACTGCGCAAAACAGTGCGATGCGCAAAATAGCGCGAGTGTAAACTGCGTTAAACAGTGCGATGCGCAAAATAGCTCCTTTGGTAAATATCACAAAATAGTGCGCTGCGCAAAATAGCGTGAGTGTAAATTGCACAAAATAGTGCGATGCGTAAAATAGCGCGATTGTAAACTGCACAAAACAGTGCGATGCGCAAAATAGCACGTTTGATAAACTGCACAAAACAGTGCGATGCGCAAAATAGCACGTTTGATAAACTGCACAAAACAGTGCGATGCGCAAAATAGAGCGAGTGTAAAATGCACAAAACAGAGCGCTGCGCAAAATAGCGCGAGTGTAAACTGCACAAAATAGTGCGATGCGCAAAATAACGCGAGTGTAAACTGCACAACACAGTGCGATGCGCAAAATAGCGCGAGTGTAAACTGCACAAAGCAGTGCGCTGCGCAAAATAGCGCGAGTGTGAACTGCACAAAACAGTGCGTTGCGCTAAATAGCGCGAGTGTAATCTACACAAAACAGTGCAATGCGCAAAATAGCGCGTTTAATAAACAGCACAAAACAGTGTAATGCGCAAAATAGCGAGAGTGTAAACAGCACAAAACAGTGCGATGCGCAAAATAGCACGAGTGTAAACTGCAAAAAACGATGCGATGCGCAAAATAGCGCGTTTGATAAACTGCACAAAACATTGCAATGCGCAAAATACCGCGTTTGATAAACTGCACAAAACAGTGCGATGCGCAAAATATCGAGAGTGTAAACTGCACAAAACAGTGCGATGCGCAAAACAGCGCGAGTGTAAACTGCACAAAACAGTGCGATGCGCAAAATAGCGAGAGTGTAAATAGCACAAAACAGTGCGATACGCAAAATAGCGCGAGTGTAAACTGCACAAAACAGTGCACTGCGCAAAATAGCGCGAGTGTAAACTGCAAAAAATGGTGCGATGCGCAAAATAGCGCGTCTGATAAACTGCACAAAACAGTGCGATGCGCAAAATAACGCGTTTGGTAAACTGCACAAAACAGTGCGATGCGCAAAATAGCGAGAGTGTAAACTGCGCAAAACAGTGCGATGCGCAAAATAGCGCGAGTGTAAACTGCGTTAAACAGTGCGATGCGCAAAATAGCTCCTTTGGTAAATATCACAAAATAGTGCGCTGCGCAAAATAGCGTGAGTGTAAATTGCACAAAATAGTGCGATGCGTAAAATAGCGCGATTGTAAACTGCACAAAACAGTGCGATGCGCAAAATAGCACGTTTGATAAACTGCACAAAACAGTGCGATGCGCAAAATAGCACGTTTGATAAACTGCACAAAACAGTGCGATGCGCAAAATAGAGCGAGTGTAAAATGCACAAAACAGAGCGCTGCGCAAAATAGCGCGAGTGTAAACTGCACAAAATAGTGCGATGCGCAAAATAACGCGAGTGTAAACTGCACAACACAGTGCGATGCGCAAAATAGCGCGAGTGTAAACTGCACAAAGCAGTGCGCTGCGCAAAATAGCGCGAGTGTGAACTGCACAAAACAGTGCGTTGGGCTAAATAGCGCGAGTGTAATCTACACAAAACAGTGCAATGCGCAAAATAGCGCGTTTAATAAACAGCACAAAACAGTGTAATGCGCAAAATAGCGAGAGTGTAAACAGCACAAAACAGTGCGATGCGCAAAATAGCACGAGTGTAAACTGCAAAAAACGATGCGATGCGCAAAATAGCGCGTTTGATAAACTGCACAAAACATTGCAATGCGCAAAATACCGCGTTTGATAAACTGCACAAAACAGTGCGATGCGCAAAATATCGAGAGTGTAAACTGCACAAAACAGTGCGATGCGCAAAACAGCGCGAGTGTAAACTGCACAAAACAGTGCGATGCGCAAAATAGCGAGAGTGTAAATAGCACAAAACAGTGCGATACGCAAAATAGCGCGAGTGTAAACTGCACAAAACAGTGCACTGCGCAAAATAGCGCGAGTGTAAACTGCAAAAAATGGTGCGATGCGCAAAATAGCGCGTCTGATAAACTGCACAAAACAGTGCGATGCGCAAAATAACGCGTTTGGTAAACTGCACAAAACAGTGCGATGCGCAAAATAGCGAGAGTGTAAACTGCGCAAAACAGTGCGATGCGCAAAATAGCGCGAGTGTAAACTGCGTTAAACAGTGCGATGCGCAAAATAGCTCCTTTGGTAAATATCACAAAATAGTGCGCTGCGCAAAATAGCGTGAGTGTAAATTGCACAAAATAGTGCGATGCGTAAAATAGCGCGATTGTAAACTGCACAAAACAGTGCGATGCGCAAAATAGCACGTTTGATAAACTGCACAAAACAGTGCGATGCGCAAAATAGCACGTTTGATAAACTGCACAAAACAGTGCGATGCGCAAAATAGAGCGAGTGTAAAATGCACAAAACAGAGCGCTGCGCAAAATAGCGCGAGTGTAAACTGCACAAAATAGTGCGATGCGCAAAATAACGCGAGTGTAAACTGCACAACACAGTGCGATGCGCAAAATAGCGCGAGTGTAAACTGCACAAAGCAGTGCGCTGCGCAAAATAGCGCGAGTGTGAACTGCACAAAACAGTGCGTTGGGCTAAATAGCGCGAGTGTAATCTACACAAAACAGTGCAATGCGCAAAATAGCGCGTTTAATAAACAGCACAAAACAGTGTAATGCGCAAAATAGCGAGAGTGTAAACAGCACAAAACAGTGCGATGCGCAAAATAGCACGAGTGTAAACTGCAAAAAACGATGCGATGCGCAAAATAGCGCGTTTGATAAACTGCACAAAACATTGCAATGCGCAAAATACCGCGTTTGATAAACTGCACAAAACAGTGCGATGCGCAAAATATCGAGAGTGTAAACTGCACAAAACAGTGCGATGCGCAAAACAGCGCGAGTGTAAACTGCACAAAACAGTGCGATGCGCAAAATAGCGAGAGTGTAAATAGCACAAAACAGTGCGATACGCAAAATAGCGCGAGTGTAAACTGCACAAAACAGTGCACTGCGCAAAATAGCCCGAGTGTAAACTGCAAAAAATGGTGCGATGCGCAAAATAGCGCGTCTGATAAACTGCACAAAACAGTGCGATGCGCAAAATAACGCGTTTGGTAAATTGCACAAAACAGTGCGATGCGCAAAATAGCGAGAGTGTAAACTGCGCAAAATAGTGCGATGCGCAAAATAGCGCGAGTGTAAACTGCGTTAAACAGTGCGATGCGTAAAATAGCTCCTTTGGTAAATAGCACAAAATAGTGCGCTGCGCAAAATTGCGTGAGTGTAAATTGCACAAAATAGTGCGATGCGTAAAATAGCGCGATTGTAAACTGCACAAAACAGTGCGATGCGCAAAATAGCACGTTTGATAAACTGCACAAAACAGTGCGATGCGCAAAATAGCACGTTTGATAAACTGCACAAAACAGTGCGATGCGCAAAATAGAGCGAGTGTAAAATGCACAAAACAGAGCGCTGCGCAAAATAGCGCGAGTGTAAACTGCACAAAATAGTGCGATGCACAAAATAACGCGAGTGTAAACAGCACAACACAGTGCGATGCGCAAAATAGCGCGAGTGTAAACTGCACAAAGCAGTGCGCTGCGCAAAATAGCGCGAGTGTGAACTGCACAAAACAGTGCGTTGGGCTAAATAGCGCGAGTGTAATCTGCACAAAACAGTGCAATGCGCAAAATAGCGCGTTTAATAAACAGCACAAAACAGTGTAATGCGCAAAATAGCGAGAGTGTAAACAGCACAAAACAGTGCGATGCGCAAAATAGCACGATTGTAAACTGCAAAAAACGGTGCGATTCGCAAAATAGCGCGTTTGATAAACTGCACAAAACATTGCAATGCGCAAAATACCGCGTTTGATAAACTGCACAAAACAGTGCGATGCGCAAAATATCGAGAGTGTAAACTGCACAAAACAGTGAGATGCGCAAAACAGCGCGAGTGTAAACTGCACAAAACAGTGCGATGCGCAAAATAGCGAGAGTGTAAACAGCACAAAACAGTGCGATACGCAAAATAGCGCGAGTGTAAACTGCACAAAACAGTGCACTGCGCAAAATAGCGCGAGTGTAAACTGCAAAAAATGGTGCGATGCGCAAAATAGCGCGTCTGATAAACTGCACAAAACAGTGCGATGCGCAAAATAACGCGTTTGGTAAACTGCACAAAACAGTGCGATGCGCAAAATAGCGAGAGTGTAAACTGCGCAAAACAGTGCGATGCGCAAAATAGCGCGAGTGTAAACTGCGTTAAACAGTGCGATGCGCAAAATAGCTCCTTTGGTAAATATCACAAAATAGTGCGCTGCGCAAAATAGCGGGAGTGTAAATTGCACAAAATAGTGCGATGCGTAAAATAGCGCGATTGTAAACTGCACAAAACAGTGCGATGCGCAAAATAGCACGTTTGATAAACTGCACAAAACAGTGCGATGCGCAAAATAGCACGTTTGATAAACTGCACAAAACAGTGCGATGCGCAAAATAGAGCGAGTGTAAAATGCACAAAACAGAGCGCTGCGCAAAATAGCGCGAGTGTAAACTGCACAAAATAGTGCGATGCGCAAAATAACGCGAGTGTAAACTGCACAACACAGTGCGATGCGCAAAATAGCGCGAGTGTAAACTGCACAAAGCAGTGCGCTGCGCAAAATAGCGCGAGTGTGAACTGCACAAAACAGTGCGTTGGGCTAAATAGCGCGAGTGTAATCTACACAAAACAGTGCAATGCGCAAAATAGCGCGTTTAATAAACAGCACAAAACAGTGTAATGCGCAAAATAGCGAGAGTGTAAACAGCACAAAACAGTGCGATGCGCAAAGTAGCACGAGTGTAAACTGCAAAAAACGATGCGATGCGCAAAATAGCGCGTTTGATAAACTGCACAAAACATTGCAATGCGCAAAGTACCGCGTTTGATAAACTGCACAAAACAGTGCGATGCGCAAAATATCGAGAGTGTAAACTGCACAAAACAGTGCGATGCGCAAAACAGCGCGAGTGTAAACTGCACAAAACAGTGCGATGCGCAAAATAGCGAGAGTGTAAATAGCACAAAACAGTGCGATACGCAAAATAGCGCGAGTGTAAACTGCAAAAAATGGTGCGATGCGCAAAATAGCGCGTCTGATAAACTGCACAAAACAGTGCGATGCGCAAAATAACGCGTTTGGTAAACTGCACAAAACAGTGCGATGCGCAAAATAGCGAGAGTGTAAACTGCGCAAAACAGTGCGATGCGCAAAATAGCGCGAGTGTAAACTGCGTTAAACAGTGCGATGCGCAAAATAGCTCCTTTGGTAAATAGCACAAAATAGTGCGCTGCGCAAAATAGCGTGAGTGTAAATTGCAGAAAATAGTGCGATGCGTAAAATAGCGCGATTGTAAACTGCACAAAACAGTGCGATGCGCAAAATAGCACGTTTGATAAACTGCACAAAACAGTGCGATGCGCAAAATAGAGCGAGTGTAAAATACACAAAACAGAGCACTGCGCAAAATAGCGCGAGTGTAAACTGCACAAAATAGTGCGATGCGCAAAATAACGCGAGTGTAAACAGCGCAAAACAGTGCGATGCGCAAAATAGCGCGAGTGTAAACTGCACAAAGCAGTGCGCTGCGCAAAATAGCGCGAGTGTGAACTGCACAAAACAGTGCGCTGGGCTAAATAGCGCGAGTGTATTCTGCACAAAACAGTGCAATGCGCAAAATAGCGCGTTTAATAAACAGCACAAAACAGTGTAATGCACAAAATAGCGAGAGTGTAAACAGCACAAAACAGTGCGATGCGCAAAATAGCACGAGTGTAAACTGCAAAAAACGGTGCGATGCGCAAAATAGCGCGTTTGATAAACTGCACAAAACATTGCAATGCGCAAAATACCGCGTTTGATAAACTGCACAAAACAGTGCGATGCGCAAAATATCGAGAGTGTAAACTGCACAAAACAGTGCGATGCGCAAAACAGCGCGAGTGTAAACTGCACAAAACAGTGCGATGCGCAAAATAGCGAGAGTGTAAACAGCACAAAACAGTGCGATACGCAAAATAGCGCGAGTGTAAACTGCACAAAACAGTGCACTGCGCAAAATAGCGCGAGTGTAAACTGCAAAAAATGGTGCGATGCGCAAAATAGCGCGTCTGATAAACTGCACAAAATAGTGCGATGCGCAAAATAACGCGTTTGGTAAACTGCACAAAACAGTGCGATGCGCAAAATAGCGAGAGTGTAAACTGCGCAAAACAGTGCGATGCGCAAAATAGCGCGAGTGTAAACTGCGTTAAACAGTGCGATGCGCAAAATAGCTCCTTTGGTAAATAGCACAAAATAGTGCGCTGCGCAAAATAGCGTGAGTGTAAATTGCACAAAATAGTGCGATGCGTAAAATAGCGCGATTGTAAACTGCACAAAACAGTGCGATGCGCAAAATAGCACGTTTGATAAACTGCACAAAACAGTGCGATGCGCAAAATAGCACGTTTGATAAACTGCACAAAACAGTGCGATGCGCAAAATAGAGCGAGTGTAAAATGCACAAAACAGAGCGCTGCGCAAAATAGCGCGAGTGTAAACTGCACAAAATAGTGCGATGCACAAAATAACGCGAGTGTAAACAGCACAACACAGTGCGATGCGCAAAATAGCGCGAGTGTAAACTGCACAAAGCAGTGCGCTGCGCAAAATAGCGCGACTGTGAACTGCACAAAACAGTGCGTTGGGCTAAATTGCGCGAGTGTAATCTGCACAAAACAGTGCAATGCGCAAAATAGCGCGTTTAATAAACAGCACAAAATAGTGTAATGGGCAAAATAGCGAGAGTGTAAACAGCACAAAATAGTGCGATGCGCAAAATAGCACGAGTGTAAACTGCAAAAAACGGTGCGATGCGCAAAATAGCGCGTTTGATAAACTGCACAAAACATTGCAATGCGCAAAATACCGCGTTTGATAAACTGCACAAAACAGTGCGAGGCGCAAAATATCGAGATTGTAAACTGCACAAAACAGTGCGATGCGCAAAACAGCGCGAGTGTAAACTGCACAAAACAGTGCGATGCGCAAAATAGCGAGAGTGTAAACAGCACAAAACAGTGCGATATGCAAAATAGCGCGAGTGTAAACTGCACAAAACAGTGCACTGCGCAAAATAGCGCGAGTGTAAACTGCAAAAAATGGTGCGATGCGCAAAATAGCGCGTCTGATAAACTGCACAAAACAGTGCGATGCGCAAAATAACGCGTTTGGTAAACTGCGCAAAATAACGCGTTTGGTAAACTTCACAAAATAGCTCCTTTGGTAAACTGCACAAAACAGTGCGATACGCAAAATAGCGAGAGTGTAAACTGCGCAAAATAGTGCGATGCGCAAAATAGCGCGAGTGTAAACTGCGTTAAACAGTGCGATGCGCAAAATAGCTCCTTTGGTAAATAGCACAAAATAGTGCGCTGCGCAAAATAGCGTGAGTGTAAATTGCACAAAATAGTGCGATGCGTAAAATAGCGCGATTGTAAACTGCACAAAATAGTGCGATGCGCAAAATAGCACGTTTGATAAACTGCACAAAACAGTGCGATGCGCAAAATAGCACGTTTGATAAACTGCACAAAACAGTGCGATGCGCAAAATAGAGCGAGTGTAAAATGCACAAAACAGAGCGCTGCGCAAAATAGCGCGAGTGTAAACTGCACAAAATAGTGCGATGCACAAAATAACGCGAGTGTAAACAGCACAACACAGTGCGATGCGCAAAATAGCGCGAGTGTAAACTGCACAAAGCAGTGCGCTGCGCAAAATAGCGCGAGTGTGAACTGCACAAAACAGTGCGTTGGGCTAAATAGCGCGAGTGTAATCTGCACAAAACAGTGCAATGCGCAAAATAGCGCGTTTAATAAACAGCACAAAACAGTGTAATGCGCAAAATAGCGAGAGTGTAAACAGCACAAAACAGTGCGATGCGCAAAATAGCACGAGTGTAAACTGCAAAAAACGGTGCGATGCGCAAAATAGCGCGTTTGATAAACTGCACAAAACATTGCAATGCGCAAAATACCGCGTTTGATAAACTGCACAAAACAGTGCGATGCGCAAAATATCGAGAGTGTAAACTGCACAAAACAGTGCGATGCGCAAAACAGCGCGAGTGTAAACTGCACAAAACAGTGCGATGCGCAAAATAGCGAGAGTGTAAACAGCACAAAACAGTGCGATACACAAAATAGCGCGAGTGTAAACTGCACAAAACAGTGCACTGCGCAAAATAGCGCGAGTGTAAACTGCAAAAAATGGTGCGATGCGCAAAATAGCGCGTCTGATAAACTGCACAAAACAGTGCGATGCGCAAAATAACGCGTTTGGTAAACTGCACAAAACTGTGCGATGCGCAAAATAACGCGTTTGGTAAACTGCACAAAACAGTGCGATGCGCAAAATAGCGAGAGTGTAAACTGCGCAAAACAGTGCGATGCGCAAAATAGCGCGAGTGTAAACTGCGTTAAACAGTGCGATGCGCAAAATAGCTCCTTTGGTAAATATCACAAAATAGTGCGCTGCGCAAAATAGCGTGAGTGTAAATTGCACAAAATAGTGCGATGCGTAAAATAGCGCGATTGTAAACTGCACAAAACAGTGCGATGCGCAAAATAGCACGTTTGATAAACTGCACAAAACAGTGCGATGCGCAAAATAGCACGTTTGATAAACTGCACAAAACAGTGCGATGCGCAAAATAGAGCGAGTGTAAAATGCACAAAACAGAGCGCTGCGCAAAATAGCGCGAGTGTAAACTGCACAAAATAGTGCGATCGCAAAATAACGCGAGTGTAAACTGCACAACACAGTGCGATGCGCAAAATAGCGCGAGTGTAAACTGCACAAAGCAGTGCGCTGCGCAAAATAGCGCGAGTGTGAACTGCACAAAACAGTGCGTTGGGCTAAATAGCGCGAGTGTAATCTACACAAAACAGTGCAATGCGCAAAATAGCGCGTTTAATAAACAGCACAAAACAGTGTAATGCGCAAAATAGCGAGAGTGTAAACAGCACAAAACAGTGCGATGCGCAAAATAGCACGAGTGTAAACTGCAAAAAACGATGCGATGCGCAAAATAGCGCGTTTGATAAACTGCACAAAACATTGCAATGCGCAAAATACCGTGTTTGATAAACTGCACAAAACAGTGCGATGCGCAAAATATCGAGAGTGTAAACTGCACAAAACAGTGCGATGCGCAAAACAGCGCGAGTGTAAACTGCACAAAACAGTGCGATGCGCAAAATAGCGAGAGTGTAAATAGCACAAAACAGTGCGATACGCAAAATAGCGCGAGTGTAAACTGCACAAAACAGTGCACTGCGCAAAATAGCGCGAGTGTAAACTGCAAAAAATGGTGCGATGCGCAAAATAGCGCGTCTGATAAACTGCACAAAACAGTGCGATGCGCAAAATAACGCGTTTGGTAAACTGCACAAAACAGTGCGATGCGCAAAATAGCGAGAGTGTAAACTGCGCAAAACAGTGCGATGCGCAAAATAGCGCGAGTGTAAACTGCGTTAAACAGTGCGATGCGCAAAATAGCTCCTTTGGTAAATAGCACAAAATAGTGCGCTGCGCAAAATAGAGTGAGTGTAAATTGCACAAAATAGTGCGATGCGTAAAATAGCGCGATTGTAAACTGCACAAAACAGTGCGATGCGCAAAATAGCACGTTTGATAAACTGCACAAAACAGTGCGATGCGCAAAATAGCACGTTTGATAAACTGCACAAAACAGTGCGATGCGCAAAATAGAGCGAGTGTAAAATGCACAAAACAGAGCGCTGCGCAAAATAGCGCGAGTGTAAACTGCACAAAATAGTGCGATGCACAAAATAACGCGAGTGTAAACAGCACAACACAGTGCGATGCGCAAAATAGCGCGAGTGTAAACTGCACAAAGCAGTGCGCTGCGCAAAATAGCGCGAGTGTGAACTGCACAAAACAGTGCGTTGGGCTAAATAGCGCGAGTGTAATCTGCACAAAACAGTGCAATGCGCAAAATAGCGCGTTTAATAAACAGCACAAAATAGTGTAATGGGCAAAATAGCGAGAGTGTAAACAGCACAAAATAGTGCGATGCGCAAAATAGCACGAGTGTAAACTGCAAAAAACGGTGCGATGCGCAAAATAGCGCGTTTGATAAACTGCACAAAACATTGCAATGCGCAAAATACCGCGTTTGATAAACTGCACAAAACAGTGCGATGCGCAAAATATCGAGATTGTAAACTGCACAAAACAGTGCGATGCGCAAAACAGCGCGAGTGTAAACTGCACAAAACAGTGCGATGCGCAAAATAGCGAGAGTGTAAACAGCACAAAACAGTGCGATATGCAAAATAGCGCGAGTGTAAACTGCACAAAACAGTGCACTGCGCAAAATAGCGCGAGTGTAAACTGCAAAAAATGGTGCGATGCGCAAAATAGCGCGTCTGATAAACTGCACAAAACAGTGCGATGCGCAAAATAACGCGTTTGGTAAACTGCGCAAAATAACGCGTTTGGTAAACTTCACAAAATAGCTCCTTTGGTAAACTGCACAAAACAGTGCGATGCGCAAAATAGCGAGAGTGTAAACTGCGCAAAATAGTGCGATGCGCAAAATAGCGCGAGTGTAAACTGCGTTAAACAGTGCGATGCGCAAAATAGCTCCTTTGGTAAATAGCACAAAATAGTGCGCTGCGCAAAATAGCGTGAGTGTAAATTGCATAAAATAGTGCGATGCGTAAAATAGCGCGATTGTAAACTGCACAAAATAGTGCGATGCGCAAAATAGCACGTTTGATAAACTGCACAAAACAGTGCGATGCGCAAAATAGCACGTTTGATAAACTGCACAAAACAGTGCGATGCGCAAAATAGAGCGAGTGTAAAATGCACAAAACAGAGCGCTGCGCAAAATAGCGCGAGTGTAAACTGCACAAAATAGTGCGATGCACAAAATAACGCGAGTGTAAACAGCACAACACAGTGCGATGCGCAAAATAGCGCGAGTGTAAACTGCACAAAGCAGTGCGCTGCGCAAAATAGCGCGAGTGTGAACTGCACAAAACAGTGCGTTGGGCTAAATAGCGCGAGTGTAATCTGCACAAAACAGTGCAATGCGCAAAATAGCGCGTTTAATAAACAGCACAAAACAGTGTAATGCGCAAAATAGCGAGAGTGTAAACAGCACAAAACAGTGCGATGCGCAAAATAGCACGAGTGTAAACTGCAAAAAACGGTGCGATGCGCAAAATAGCGCGTTTGATAAACTGCACAAAACATTGCAATGCGCAAAATACCGCGTTTGATAAACTGCACAAAACAGTGCGATGCGCAAAATATCGAGAGTGTAAACTGCACAAAACAGTGCGATGCGCAAAACAGCGCGAGTGTAAACTGCACAAAACAGTGCGATGCGCAAAATAGCGAGAGTGTAAACAGCACAAAACAGTGCGATACACAAAATAGCGCGAGTGTAAACTGCACAAAACAGTGCACTGCGCAAAATAGCGCGAGTGTAAACTGCAAAAAATGGTGCGATGCGCAAAATAGCGCGTCTGATAAACTGCACAAAACAGTGCGATGCGCAAAATAACGCGTTTGGTAAACTGCACAAAACTGTGCGATGCGCAAAATAACGCGTTTGGTAAACTGCACAAAACAGTGCGATGCGCAAAATAGCGAGAGTGTAAACTGCGCAAAACAGTGCGATGCGCAAAATAGCGCGAGTGTAAACTGCGTTAAACAGTGCGATGCGCAAAATAGCTCCTTTGGTAAATATCACAAAATAGTGCGCTGCGCAAAATAGCGTGAGTGTAAATTGCACAAAATAGTGCGATGCGTAAAATAGCGCGATTGTAAACTGCACAAAACAGTGCGATGCGCAAAATAGCACGTTTGATAAACTGCACAAAACAGTGCGATGCGCAAAATAGCACGTTTGATAAACTGCACAAAACAGTGCGATGCGCAAAATAGAGCGAGTGTAAAATGCACAAAACAGAGCGCTGCGCAAAATAGCGCGAGTGTAAACTGCACAAAATAGTGCGATCGCAAAATAACGCGAGTGTAAACTGCACAACACAGTGCGATGCGCAAAATAGCGCGAGTGTAAACTGCACAAAGCAGTGCGCTGCGCAAAATAGCGCGAGTGTGAACTGCACAAAACAGTGCGTTGGGCTAAATAGCGCGAGTGTAATCTACACAAAACAGTGCAATGCGCAAAATAGCGCGTTTAATAAACAGCACAAAACAGTGTAATGCGCAAAATAGCGAGAGTGTAAACAGCACAAAACAGTGCGATGCGCAAAATAGCACGAGTGTAAACTGCAAAAAACGATGCGATGCGCAAAATAGCGCGTTTGATAAACTGCACAAAACATTGCAATGCGCAAAATACCGCGTTTGATAAACTGCACAAAACAGTGCGATGCGCAAAATATCGAGAGTGTAAACTGCACAAAACAGTGCGATGCGCAAAACAGCGCGAGTGTAAACTGCACAAAACAGTGCGATGCGCAAAATAGCGAGAGTGTAAATAGCACAAAACAGTGCGATACGCAAAATAGCGCGAGTGTAAACTGCACAAAACAGTGCACTGCGCAAAATAGCGCGAGTGTAAACTGCAAAAAATGGTGCGATGCGCAAAATAGCGCGTCTGATAAACTGCACAAAACAGTGCGATGCGCAAAATAACGCGTTTGGTAAACTGCACAAAACAGTGCGATGCGCAAAATAGCGAGAGTGTAAACTGCGCAAAACAGTGCGATGCGCAAAATAGCGCGAGTGTAAACTGCGTTAAACAGTGCGATGCGCAAAATAGCTCCTTTGGTAAATAGCACAAAATAGTGCGCTGCGCAAAATAGAGTGAGTGTAAATTGCACAAAATAGTGCGATGCGTAAAATATCGCGATTGTAAACTGCACAAAACAGTGCGATGCGCAAAATAGCACGTTTGATAAACTGCACAAAACAGTGCGATGCGCAAAATAGAGCGAGTGTAAAATACACAAAACAGAGCACTGCGCAAAATGGCGCGAGTGTAAACTGCACAAAATAGTGCGATGCGCAAAATAACGCGAGTGTAAACAGCGCAAAACAGTGCGATGCGCAAAATAGCGCGAGTGTAAACTGCACAAAGCAGTGCGCTGCGCAAAATAGCGCGAGTGTGAACTGCACAAAACAGTGCGCTGGGCTAAATAGCGCGAGTGTATTCTGCACAAAACAGTGCAATGCGCAAAATAGCGCGTTTAATAAATAGCACAAAACAGTGTAATGCGCAAAATAGCGAGAGTGTAAACAGCACAAAACAGTGCGATGCGCAAAATAGCACGAGTGTAAACTGCAAAAAACGGTGCGATGCGCAAAATAGCGCGTTTGATAAACTGCACAAAACATTGCAATGCGCAAAATACCGCGTTTGATAAACTGCACAAAACAGTGCGATGCGCAAAATATCGAGAGTGTAAACTGCACAAAACAGTGCGATGCGCAAAACAGCGCGAGTGTAAACTGCACAAAACAGTGCGATGCGCAAAATAGCGAGAGTGTAAACAGCACAAAACAGTGCGATACGCAAAATAGCGCGAGTGTAAACTGCACAAAACAGTGCACTGCGCAAAATAGCGCGAGTGTAAACTGCAAAAAATGGTACGATGCGCAAAATAGCGCGTCTGATAAACTGCACAAAATAGTGCGATGCGCAAAATACCGCGTTTGGTAAACTGCACAAAACAGTGCGATGCGCAAAATAGCGAGAGTGTAAACTGCGCAAAACAGTGCGATGCGCAAAATAGCGCGAGTGTAAACTGCGTTAAACAGTGCGATGCGCAAAATAGCTCCTTTGGTAAATAGCACAAAATAGTGCGCTGCGCAAAATAGCGTGAGTGTAAATTGCACAAAATAGTGCGATGCGTAAGATAGCGCGATTATAAACTGCACAAAACAGTGCGATGCGCAAAATAGCACGTTTGATAAACTGCACAAAACAGTGCGATGCGCAAAATAGCACGTTTGATAAACTGCACAAAACAGTGCGATACGCAAAATAGAGCGAGTGTAAAATGCACAAAACAGAGCGCTGCGCAAAATAGCGCGAGTGTAAACTGCACAAAATAGTGCGATGCACAAAATAACGCGATTGTAAACAGCACAACACAGTGCGATGCGCAAAATAGCGCGAGTGTAAACTGCACAAAGCAGTGCGCTGCGCAAAATAGCGCGAGTGTGAACTGCACAAAACAGTGCGTTGGGCTAAATAGCGCGAGTGTAATCTGCACAAAACAGTGCAATGCGCAAAATAGCGCGTTTAATAAACAGCACAAAACAGTGTAATGGGCAAAATAGCGAGAGTGTAAACAGCACAAAACAGTGTGATGCGCAAAATAGCACGAGTGTAAACTGCAAAAAACGGTGCGATGCGCAAAATAGCGCGTTTGATAAACTGCACAAAACATTGCAATGCGCAAAATACCGCGTTTGATAAACTGCACAAAACAGTGCGATGCGCAAAATATCGAGAGTGTAAACTGCACAAAACAGTGCGATGCGCAAAACAGCGCGAGTGTAAACTGCACAAAACAGTGCGATGCGCAAAATAGCGAGAGTGTAAATAGCACAAAACAGTGCGATACGCAAAATAGCGCGAGTGTAAACTGCACAAAACAGTGCGATACGCAAAATAGCGCGAGTGTAAACTGCAAAAAATGGTGCGATGCGCAAAATAGCGCGTCTGATAAACTGCACAAAACAGTGCGATGCGCAAAATAACGCGTTTGGTAAACTGCGCAAAATAACGCGTTTGGTAAACTGCACAAAATAGCTCCTTTGGTAAACTGCACAAAACAGTGCGATGCGCAAAATAGCGAGAGTGTAAACTGCGCAAAATAGTGCGATGCGCAAAATAGCGCGAGTGTAAACTGCGTTAAACAGTGCGATGCGCAAAATAGCTCCTTTGGTAAATAGCACAAAATAGTGCGCTGCGCAAAATAGCGTGAGTGTAAATTGCACAAAATAGTGCGATGCGTAAAATAGCGCGATTGTAAACTGCACAAAACAGTGCGATGCGCAAAATAGCACGTTTGATAAACTGCACAAAACAGTGCGATGCGCAAAATAGCACGTTTGATAAACTGCACAAAACAGTGCGATGCGCAAAATAGAGCGAGTGTAAAATGCACAAAACAGAGCGCTGCGCAAAATAGCGCGAGAGTAAACTGCACAAAATAGTGCGATGCACAAAATAACGCGAGTGTAAACAGCACAACACAGTGCGATGCGCAAAATAGCGCGAGTGTAAACTGCACAAAGCAGTGCGCTGCGCAAAATAGCGCGAGTGTGAACTGCACAAAACAGTGCGTTGGGCTAAATAGCGCGAGTGTAATCTGCACAAAATAGTGCAATGCGCAAAATAGCGCGTTTAATAAACAGCACAAAACAGTGTAATGCGCAAAATAGCGAGAGTGTAAACAGCACAAAACAGTGCGATGCGCAAAATAGCACGATTGTAAACTGCAAAAAACGGTGCGATGCGCAAAATAGCGCGTTTGATAAACTGCACAAAACATTGCAATGCGCAAAATACCGCGTTTGATAAACTGCACAAAACAGTGCGATGCGCAAAATATCGAGAGTGTAAACTGCACAAAACAGTGCGATGCGCAAAACAGCGCGAGTGTAAACTGCACAAAACAGTGCGATGCGCAAAATAGCGAGAGTGTAAACAGCACAAAACAGTGCGATACGCAAAATAGCGGGAGTGTAAACTGTACAAAACAGTGCACTGCGCAAAATAGCGCGACTGTAAACTGCAAAAAATGGTGCGATGCGCAAAATAGCGCGTCTGATAAACTGCACAAAACAGTGCGATGCGCAAAATAACCCGTTTGGTAAACTGCACAAAATAGTGCGATGCGCAAAATAGCGAGAGTGTAATCTGCGCAAAACAGTGCGATGCGCAAAATAGCGCGAGTGTAAACTGCGTTAAACAGTGCGATGCGCAAAATAGCTCCTTTGGTAAATAGCACAAAATAGTGCGCTGCGCAAAATAGCGTGAGTGTAAATTGCACAAAATAGTGCGATGCGTAAAATAGCGCGATTGTAAACTGCACAAAACAGTGCGATGCGCAAAACAGCACGTTTGATAAACTGCACAAAACAGTGCGATGCGCAAAATAGAGCGAGTGTAAAATGCACAAAACAGAGCGCTGCGCAAAATAGCGCGAGTGTAAACTGCACAAAATAGTGCGATGCACAAAATAACGCGAGTGTAAACAGCACAACACAGTGCGATGCGCAAAATAGCGCGAGTGTAAACTGGACAAAGCAGTGCGCTGCGCAAAATAGCGCGAGTGTGAACTGCACAAAACAGTGCGTTGGGCTAAATAGCGCGAGTGTAATCTCCACAAAACAGTGCAATGCGCAAAATAGCGCGTTTAATAAACAGCACAAAACAGTGTAATGCGCAAAATAGCGAGAGTGTAAACAGCACAAAACAGTGCGATGCGCAAAATAGCACGAGTGTAAACTGCAAAAAACGGTGCGATGCGCAAAATAGCGCGTTTGATAAACTGCACAAAACATTGCAATGCGCAAAATACCGCGTTTGATAAACTGCACAAAACAGTGCGATGCGCAAAATATCGAGAGTGTAAACTGCACAAAACAGTGCGATGCGCAAAACAGCGCGAGTGTAAACTGCACAAAACAGTGCGATGCGCAAAATAGCGAGAGTGTAAACAGCACAAAACAGTGCGATACGCAAAATAGCGCGAGTGTAAACTGCACAAAACAGTGCACTGCGCAAAATAGCGCGAGTGTAAACTGCACAAAACAGTGCGATGCGCAAAATAACGCGTTTGGTAAACTGCACAAAACAGTGCGATGCGCAAAATAACGCGTTTGGTAAACTGCACAAAACAGTGCGATGCGCAAAATAGCGAGAGTGTAAACTGCGCAAAACAGTGCGATGCGCAAAATAGCGCGAGTGTAAACTGCACAAAACAGTGCGATGCGCAAAATAGCGCGTCTGATAAACTGCACAAAACAGTGCGATGCGCAAAATAACGCGTTTGGTAAACTGCACAAAACAGTGCGATGCGCAAAATAGCGAGAGTGTAAACTGCGCAAAACAGTGCGATGCGCAAAATAGCGCGAGTGTAAACTGCGTTAAACAGTGCGATGCGCAAAATAGCTCGTTTGGTAAATAGCACAAAATAGTGCGCTGCGCAAAATAGCGTGAGTGTAAATTGCACAAAATAGTGCGATGCGTAAAATAGCGCGATTGTAAACTGCACAAAACAGTGCGATGCGCAAAATAGCACGTTTGATAAACTGCACAAAACAGTGCGATGCGCAAAATAGCACGTTTGATAAACTGCACAAAACAGTGCGATGCGCAAAATAGAGCGAGTGTAAAATGCACAAAACAGAGCGCTGCGCAAAATAGCGCGAGTGTAAACTGCACAAAATAGTGCGATGCGCAAAATAACGCGAGTGTAAACAGCACAACAAAGTGCGATGCGCAAAATAGCGCGAGTGTAAACTGCACAAAGCAGTGCGCTGCGCAAAATAGCGCGAGTGTGAACTGCACAAAACAGTGCGTTGGGCTAAATAGCGCGAGTGTAATCTACACCAAACAGTGCAATGCGCAAAATAGCGCGTTTAATAAACAGCACAAAACAGTGTAATGCGCAAAATAGCGAGAGTGTAAACAGCACAAAACAGTGCGATGCGCAAAATAGCACGAGTGTAAACTGCAAAAAACGATGCGATGCGCAAAATAGCGCGTTTGATAAACTGCACAAAACATTGCAATGCGCAAAATACCGCGTTTGATAAACTGCACAAAACAGTGCGATGCGCAAAATATCGAGAGTGTAAACTGCACAAAACAGTGCGATGCGCAAAACAGCGCGAGTGTAAACTGCACAAAACAGTGCGATGCGCAAAATAGCGAGAGTGTAAATAGCACAAAACAGTGCGATACGCAAAATAGCGTGAGTGTAAACTGCACAAAACAGTGCACTGCGCAAAATAGCGCGAGTGTAAACTGCAAAAAATGGTGCGATGCGCAAAATAGCGCGTCTGATAAACTGCACAAAACAGTGTGATGCGCAAAATAACGCGTTTGGTAAACTGCACAAAACAGTGCGATGCGCAAAATAGCGAGAGTGTAAACTGCGCAAAACAGTGCGATGCGCAAAATAGCGCGAGTGTAAACTGCGTTAAACAGTGCGATGCGCAAAATAGCTCCTTTGGTAAATAGCACAAAATAGTGCGCTGTGCAAAATAGCGTGAGTGTAAATTGCACAAAATAGTGCGATGCGTAAAATAGCGCGATTGTAAACTGCACAAAACAGTGCGATGCGAAAAATAGCACGTTTGATAAACTGCACAAAACAGTGCGATGCGCAAAATAGAGCGAGTGTAAAATACACAAAACAGAGCACTGCGCAAAATAGCGCGAGTGTAAACTGCACAAAATAGTGCGATGCGCAAAATAACGCGAGTGTAAACAGCGCAAAACAGTGCGATGCGCAAAATAGTGCGAGTGTAAACTGCACAAAGCAGTGCGCTGCGCAAAATAGCGCGAGTGTGAACTGCACAAAACAGTGCGCTGGGCTAAATAGCGCGAGTGTATTCTGCACAAAACAGTGCAATGCGCATAATAGCGCGTTTAATAAACAGCACAAAACAGTGTAATGCGCAAAATAGCGAGAGTGTAAACAGCACAAAACAGTGCGATGCGCAAAATAGCACGAGTGTAAACTGCAAAAAACGGTGCGATGCGCAAAATAGCGCGTTTGATAAACTGCACAAAACATTGCAATGCGCAAAATACCGCGTTTGATAAACTGCACAAAACAGTGCGATGCGCAAAATATCGAGAGTGTAAACTGCACAAAACTGTGCGATGCGCAAAACAGCGCGAGTGTAAACTGCACAAAACAGTGCGATGCGCAAAATAGCGAGAGTGTAAACAGCACAAAACAGTGCGATACGCAAAATAGCGCGAGTGTAAACTGCACAAAACAGTGCACTGCGCAAAATAGCGCGAGTGTGAACTGCAAAAAATGGTGCGATGCGCAAAATAGCGCGTCTGATAAACTGCACAAAATAGTGCGATGCGCAAAATAACGCGTTTGGTAAACTGCACAAAACAGTGCGATGCGCAAAATAGCGAGAGTCTAAACTGCGCAAAACAGTGCGATGCGCAAAATAGCGCGAGTGTAAACTGCGTTAAACAGTGCGATGCGCAAAATAGCTCCTTTAGTAAATAGCACAAAATAGTGCGCTGCGCAAAATAGCGTGAGTGTAAATTGCACAAAATAGTGCGATGCGTAAAATAGCGCGATTGTAAACTGCACAAAACAGTGCGATGCGCAAAATAGCACGTTTGATAAACTGCACAAAACAGTGCGATGCGCAAAATAGCACGTTTGATAAACTGCACAAAACAGTGCGATGCGCAAAATAGAGCGAGTGTAAAATGCACAAAATAGAGCGCTGCGCAAAATAGCGCGAGTGTAAACTGCACAAAATAGTGCGATGCACAAAATAACGCGAGTGTAAACAGCACAACACAGTGCGATGCGCAAAATAGCGCGAGTGTAAACTGCACAAAGCAGTGCGCTGCGCAAAATAGCGCGAGTGTGAACTGCACAAAACAGTGCGTTGGGCTAAATAGCGCGAGTGTAATCTGCACAAAACAGTGCGATGCGCAAAATAGCGAGAGTGTAAACAGCACAAAACAGTGCGATACGCAAAATAGCGCGAGTGTAAACTGCACAAAACAGTGCACTGCGCAAAATAGCGCGAGTGTAAACTGCAAAAAATGGTGCGATGCGCAAAATAGCGCGTCTGATAAACTGCACAAAATAGTGCGATGCGCAAAATAACGCGTTTGGTAAACTGCACAAAACAGTGCGATGCGCAAAATAGCGAGAGTGTAAACTGCGCAAAACAGTGCGATGCGCAAAATAGCGCGAGTGTAAACTGCGTTAAACAGTGCGATGCGCAAAATAGCTCCTTTGGTAAATAGCACAAAATAGTGTGCTGCGCAAAATAGCGTGAGTGTAAATTGCACAAAATGGTGCGATGCGTAAAATAGCGCGATTGTAAACTGCACAAAACAGTGCGATGGGCAAAATAGCACGTTTGATAAACTGCACAAAGCAGTGCGATGCGCAAAATAGCACGTTTGATAAACTGCACAAAACAGTGCGATGCGCAAAATAGAGCGAGTGTAAAATGCACAAAACAGAGCGCTGCGCAAAATAGCGCGAGTGTAAACTGCACAAAATAGTGCGATGCACAAAATAACGCGAGTGTAAACAGCACAACACAGTGCGATGCGCAAAATAGCGCGAGTGTAAACTGCACAAAGCAGTGCGCTGCCCAAAATAGCGCGAGTGTGAACTGCACAAAACAGTGCGTTGGGCTAAATAGTGCGAGTGTAATCTGCACAAAACAGTGCAATGCGCAAAATAGCGCGTTTAATAAACAGCACAAAACAGTGTAATGGGCAAAATAGCGAGAGTGTAAACAGCACAAAATAGTGCGATGCGCAAAATAGCACGAGTGTAAACTGCAAAAAACGGTGCGATGCGCAAAATAGCGCGTTTGATAAACTGCACAAAACATTGCAATGCGCAAAATACCGCGTTTGATAAACTGCACAAAACAGTGCGAGGCGCAAAATATCGAGAGTGTAAACTGCACAAAACAGTGCGATGCGCAAAACAGCGCGAGTGTAAACTGCACAAAACAGTGCGATGCGCAAAATAGCGAGAGTGTAAACAGCACAAAACAGTGCGATACGCAAAATAGCGCGAGTGTAAACTGCACAAAACAGTGCACTGCGCAAAATAGCGCGAGTGTAAACTGCAAAAAATGGTGCGATGCGCAAAATAGCGCGTCTGATAAACTGCACAAAACAGTGCGATGCGCAAAATAACGCGTTTGGTAAACTGCGCAAAATAACGCGTTTGGTAAACTGCACAAAATAGCTCCTTTGGTAAACTGCACAAAACAGTGCGATGCGCAAAATAGCGAGAGTGTAAACTGCGCAAAATAGTGCGATGCGCAAAATAGCGCGAGTGTAAACTGCGTTAAACAGTGCGATGCGCAAAATAGCTCGTTTGGTAAATAGCACAAAATAGTGCGCTGCGCAAAATAGCGTGAGTGTAAATTGCACAAAATAGTGCGATGCGTAAAATAGCGCGATTGTAAACTGCACAAAACAGTGCGATGCGCAAAATAGCACGTTTGATAAACTGCACAAAACAGTGCGATGCGCAAAATAGCACGTTTGATAAACTGCACAAAACAGTGCGATGCGCAAAATAGAGCGAGTGTAAAATGCACAAAACAGAGCGCTGCGCAAAATAGCGCGAGTGTAAACTGCACAAAATAGTGCGATGCACAAAATAACGCGAGTGTAAACAGCACAACACAGTGCGATGCGCAAAATAGCGCGAGTGTAAACTGCACAAAGCAGTGCGCTGCGCAAAATAGCGCGAGTGTGAACTGCACAAAACAGTGCGTTGGGCTAAATAGCGCGAGTGTAATCTGCACAAAACAGTGCAATGCGCAAAATAGCGCGTTTAATAAACAGCACAAAACAGTGTAATGCGCAAAATAGCGAGAGTGTAAACAGCACAAAACAGTGCGATGCGCAAAATAGCACGAGTGTAAACTGCAAAAAACGGTGCGATGCGCAAAATAGCGCGTTTGATAAACTGCACAAAACATTGCAATGCGCAAGATACCGCGTTTGATAAACTGCACAAAACAGTGCGATGCGCAAAATATCGAGAGTGTAAACTGCACAAAACAGTGCGATGCGCAAAACAGCGCGAGTGTAAACTGCACAAAACAGTGCGATGCGCAAAATAGCGAGAGTGTAAACAGCACAAAACAGTGCGATACGCAAAATAGCGCGAGTGTAAACTGCACAAAACAGTGCACTGCGCAAAATAGCGCGAGTGTAAACTGCAAAAAATGGTGCGATGCGCAAAATAGCGCGTCTGATAAACTGCACAAAACAGTGCGATGCGCAAAATAACGCGTTTGGTAAACTGCACAAAACAGTGCGATGCGCAAAATAACGCGTTTGGTAAACTGCACAAAACAGTGCGATGCGCAAAATAGCGAGAGTGTAAACTGCGCAAAACAGTGCGATGCGCAAAATAGCGCGAGTGTAAACTGCGTTAAACAGTGCGATGCGCAAAATAGCTCCTTTGGTAAATATCACAAAATAGTGCGCTGCGCAAAATAGCGTGAGTGTAAATTGCACAAAATAGTGCGATGCGTAAAATAGCGCGATTGTAAACTGCACAAAACAGTGCGATGCGCAAAATAGCACGTTTGATAAACTGCACAAAACAGTGCGATGCGCAAAATAGCACGTTTGATAAACTGCACAAAACAGTGCGATGCGCAAAATAGAGCGAGTGTAAAATGCACAAAACAGAGCGCTGCGCAAAATAGCGCGAGTGTAAACTGCACAAAATAGTGCGATGCGCAAAATAACGCGAGTGTAAACAGCACAACAAAGTGCGATGCGCAAAATAGCGCGAGTGTAAACTGCACAAAGCAGTGCGCTGCGCAAAATAGCGCGAGTGTGAACTGCACAAAACAGTGCGTTGGGCTAAATAGCGCGAGTGTAATCTACACAAAACAGTGCAATGCGCAAAATAGCGCGTTTAATAAACAGCACAAAACAGTGTAATGCGCAAAATAGCGAGAGTGTAAACAGCACAAAACAGTGCGATGCGCAAAATAGCACGAGTGTAAACTGCAAAAAACGATGCGATGCGCAAAATAGCGCGTTTGATAAACTGCACAAAACATTGCAATGCGCAAAATACCGCGTTTGATAAACTGCACAAAACAGTGCGATGCGCAAAATATCGAGAGTGTAAACTGCACAAAACAGTGCGATGCGCAAAACAGCGCGAGTGTAAACTGCACAAAACAGTGCGATGCGCAAAATAGCGAGAGTGTAAATAGCACAAAACAGTGCGATACGCAAAATAGCGCGAGTGTAAACTGCACAAAACAGTGCACTGCGCAAAATAGCGCGAGTGTAAACTGCAAAAAATGGTGCGATGCGCAAAATAGCGCGTCTGATAAACTGCACAAAACAGTGCGATGCGCAAAATAACGCGTTTGGTAAACTGCACAAAACAGTGCGATGCGCAAAATAGCGAGAGTGTAAACTGCGCAAAACAGTGCGATGCGCAAAATAGCGCGAGTGTAAACTGCGTTAAACAGTGCGATGCGCAAAATAGCTCCTTTGGTAAATAGCACAAAATAGTGCGCTGCGCAAAATAGCGTGAGTGTAAATTGCACAAAATAGTGCGATGCGTAAAATAGCGCGATTGTAAACTGCACAAAACAGTGCGATGCGCAAAATAGCACGTTTGATAAACTGCACAAAACAGTGCGATGCGCAAAATAGAGCGAGTGTAAAATACACAAAACAGAGCACTGCGCAAAATGGCGCGAGTGTAAACTGCACAAAATAGTGCGATGCGCAAAATAACGCGAGTGTAAACAGCGCAAAACAGTGCGATGCGCAAAATAGCGCGAGTGTAAACTGCACAAAGCAGTGCGCTGCGCAAAATAGCGCGAGTGTGAACTGCACAAAACAGTGCGCTGGGCTAAATAGCGCGAGTGTATTCTGCACAAAACAGTGCAACGCGCAAAATAGCGCGTTTAATAAACAGCACAAAACAGTGTAATGCGCAAAATAGCGAGAGTGTAAACAGCACAAAACAGTGCGATGCGCAAAATAGCACGAGTGTAAACTGCAAAAAACGGTGCGATGCGCAAAATAGCGCGTTTGATAAACTGCACAAAACATTGCAATGCGCAAAATACCGCGTTTGATAAACTGCACAAAACAGTGCGATGCGCAAAATATCAAGAGTGTAAACTGCACAAAACAGTGCGATGCGCAAAACAGCGCGAGTGTAAACTGCACAAAACAGTGCGATGCGCAAAATAGCGAGAGTGTAAACAGCACAAAACAGTGCGATACGCAAAATAGCGCGAGTGTAAACTGCACAAAACAGTGCACTGCGCAAAATAGCGCGAGTGTAAACTGCAAAAAATGGTGCGATGCGCAAAATAGCGCGTCTGATAAACTGCACAAAATAGTGCGATGCGCAAAATAACGCGTTTGGTAAACTGCACAAAACAGTGCGATGCGCAAAATAGCGAGAGTGTAAACTGCGCAAAACAGTGCGATGCGCAAAATAGCGCGAGTGTAAACTGCGTTAAACAGTGCGATGCGCAAAATAGCTCCTTTGGTAAATAGCACAAAATAGTGCGCTGCGCAAAATAGCGTGAGTGTAAATTGCACAAAATAGTGCGATGCGTAAAATAGCGCGATTGTAAACTGCACAAAACAGTGCGATGCGCAAAATAGCACGTTTGATAAACTGCACAAAACAGTGCGATGCGCAAAATAGCACGTTTAATAAACTGCACAAAACAGTGCGATGCGCAAAATAGAGCGAGTGTAAAATGCACAAAACAGAGCGCTGCGCAAAATAGCGCGAGTGTAAACTGCACAAAATAGTGCGATGCACAAAATAACGCGAGTGTAAACAGCACAACACAGTGCGATGCGCAAAATAGCGCGAGTATAAACTGCACAAAGCAGTGCGCTGCGCAAAATAGCGCGAGTGTGAACTGCACAAAACAGTGCGTTGGGCTAAATAGCGCGAGTGTAATCTACACAAAACAGTGCAATGCGCAAAATAGCGCGTTTAATAAACAGCACAAAACAGTGTAATGCGCAAAATAGCGAGAGTGTAAACAGCACAAAACAGTGCGATGCGCAAAATAGCACGAGTGTAAACTGCAAAAAACGATGCGATGCGCAAAATAGCGCGTTTGATAAACTGCACAAAACATTGCAATGCGCAAAATACCGCGTTTGATAAACTGCACAAAACAGTGCGATGCGCAAAATATCGAGAGTGTAAACTGCACAAAACAGTGCGATGCGCAAAACAGCGCGAGTGTAAACTGCACAAAACAGTGCGATGCGCAAAATAGCGAGAGTGTAAATAGCACAAAACAGTGCGATACGCAAAATAGCGCGAGTGTAAACTGCACAAAACAGTGCACTGCGCAAAATAGCGCGAGTGTAAACTGCAAAAAATGGTGCGATGCGCAAAATAGCGCGTCTGATAAACTGCACAAAACAGTGCGATGCGCAAAATAACGCGTTTGGTAAACTGCACAAAACAGTGCGATGCGCAAAATAGCGAGAGTGTAAACTGCGCAAAACAGTGCGATGCGCAAAATAGCGCGAGTGTAAACTGCGTTAAACAGTGCGATGCGCAAAATAGCTCCTTTGGTAAATAGCACAAAATAGTGCGCTGCGCAAAATAGCGTGAGTGTAAATTGCACAAAATAGTGCGATGCGTAAAATAGCGCGATTGTAAACTGCACAAAACAGTGCGATGCGCAAAATAGCACGTTTGATAAACTGCACAAAACAGTGCGATGCGCAAAATAGAGCGAGTGTAAAATACACAAAACAGAGCACTGCGCAAAATGGCGCGAGTGTAAACTGCACAAAATAGTGCGATGCGCAAAATAACGCGAGTGTAAACAGCGCAAAACAGTGCGATGCGCAAAATAGCGCGAGTGTAAACTGCACAAAGCAGTGCGCTGCGCAAAATAGCGCGAGTGTGAACTGCACAAAACAGTGCGCTGGGCTAAATAGCGCGAGTGTATTCTGCACAAAACAGTGCAATGCGCAAAATAGCGCGTTTAATAAACAGCACAAAACAGTGTAATTCGCACAATAGCGAGAGTGTAAACAGCACAAAACAGTGCGATGCGCAAAATAGCACGAGTGTAAACTGCAAAAAACGGTGCGATGCGCAAAATAGCGCGTTTGATAAACTGCACAAAACATTGCAATGCGCAAAATACCGCGTTTGATAAACTGCACAAAACAGTGCGATGCGCAAAATATCAAGAGTGTAAACTGCACAAAACAGTGCGATGCGCAAAACAGCGCGAGTGTAAACTGCACAAAACAGTGCGATGCGCAAAATAGCGGGAGTGTAAACAGCACAAAACAGTGCGATACGCAAAATAGCGCGAGTGTAAACTGCACAAAACAGTGCACTGCGCAAAATAGCGCGAGTGTAAACTGCAAAAAATGGTGCGATGCGCAAAATAGCGCGTCTGATAAACTGCACAAAATAGTGCGATGCGCAAAATAACGCGTTTGGTAAACTGCACAAAACAGTGCGATGCGCAAAATAGCGAGAGTGTAAACTGCGCAAAACAGTGCGATGCGCAAAATAGCGCGAGTGTAAACTGCGTTAAACAGTGCGATGCGCAAAATAGCTCCTTTGGTAAATAGCACAAAATAGTGCGCTGCGCAAAATAGCGTGAGTGTAAATTGCACAAAATAGTGCGATGCGTAAAATAGCGCGATTGTAACTGCACAAAACAGTGCGATGCGCAAAATAGCACGTTTGATAAACTGCACAAAACAGTGCGATGCGCAAAATAGCACGTTTGATAAACTGCACAAAACAGTGCGATGCGCAAAATAGAGCGAGTGTAAAATGCACAAAACAGAGCGCTGCGCAAAATAGCGCGAGTGTAAACTGCACAAAATAGTGCGATGCACAAAATAACGCGAGTGTAAACAGCACAACACAGTGCGATGCGCAAAATAGCACGAGTGTAAACTGCACAAAGCAGTGCGCTGCGCAAAATAGCGCGAGTGTGAACTGCACAAAACAGTGCGTTGGGCTAAATAGCGCGAGTGTAATCTGCACAAAACAGTGCGATGCGCAAAATAGCGAGAGTGTAAACAGCACAAAACAGTGCGATACGCAAAATAGCGCGAGTGTAAACTGCACAAAACAGTGCACTGCGCAAAATAGCGCGAGTGTAAACTGCAAAAAATGGTGCGATGCGCAAAATAGCGCGTCTGATAAACTGCACAAAATAGTGCGATGCGCAAAATAACGCGTTTGGTAAACTGCACAAAACAGTGCGATGCGCAAAATAGCGAGAGTGTAAACTGCGCAAAACAGTGCGATGCGCAAAATAGCGCGAGTGTAAACTGCGTTAAACAGTGCGATGCGCAAAATAGCTCCTTTGGTAAATAGCACAAAATAGTGCGCTGCGCAAAATAGCGTGAGTGTAAATTGCACAAAATGGTGCGATGCGTAAAATAGCGCGATTGTAAACTGCACAAAACAGTGCGATGGGCAAAATAGCACGTTTGATAAACTGCACAAAGCAGTGCGATGCGCAAAATAGCACGTTTGATAAACTGCACAAAACAGTGCGATGCGCAAAATAGAGCGAGTGTAAAATGCACAAAACAGAGCGCTGCGCAAAATAGCGCGAGTGTAAACTGCACAAAATAGTGCGATGCACAAAATAACGCGAGTGTAAACAGCACAACACAGTGCGATGCGCAAAATAGCGCGAGTGTAAACTGCACAAAGCAGTGCGCTGCGCAAAATAGCGCGAGTGTGAACTGCACAAAACAGGGCGTTGGGCTAAATAGTCCGAGTGTAATCTGCACAAAACAGTGCAATGCGCAAAATAGCGCGTTTAATAAACAGCACAAAACAGTGTAATGGGCAAAATAGCGAGAGTGTAAACAGCACAAAATAGTGCGATGCGCAAAATAGCACGAGTGTAAACTGCAAAAAACGGTGCGATGCGCAAAATAGCGCGTTTGATAAACTGCACAAAACATTGCAATGCGCTAAATACCGCGTTTGATAAACTGCACAAAACAGTGCGAGGCGCAAAATATCGAGAGTGTAAACTGCACAAAACAGTGCGATGCGCAAAACAGCGCGAGTGTAAACTGCACAAAACAGTGCGATGCGCAAAATAACGAGAGTGTAAACAGCACAAAACAGTGCGATACGCAAAATAGCGCGAGTGTAAACTGCACAAAACAGTGCACTGCGCAAAATAGCGCGAGTGTAAACTGCAAAAAATGGTGCGATGCGCAAAATAGCGCGTCTGATAAACTGCACAAAACAGTGCGATGCGCAAAATAACGCGTTTGGTAAACGGCGCAAAATAACGCGTTTGGTAAACTGCACAAAATAGCTCCTTTGGTAAACTGCACAAAACAGTGCGATGCGCAAAATAGCGAGAGTGTAAACTGCGCAAAATAGTGCGATGCGCAAAATAGCGCGAGTGTAAACTGCGTTAAACAGTGCGATGCGCAAAATAGCTCCTTTGGTAAATAGCACAAAATAGTGCGCTGCGCAAAATAGCGTGAGTGTAAATTGCACAAAATAGTGCGATGCGTAAAATAGCGCGATTGTAAACTGCACAAAACAGTGCGATGCGCAAAATAGCACGTTTGATAAACTGCACAAAACAGTGCGATGCGCAAAATAGCACGTTTGATAAACTGCACAAAACAGTGCGATGCGCAAAATAGAGCGAGTGTAAAATGCACAAAACAGAGTGCTGCGCAAAATAGCGCGAGTGTAAACTGCACAAAATAGTGCGATGCACAAAATAACGCGAGTGTAAACAGCACAACACAGTGCGATGCGCAAAATAGCGCGAGTGTAAACTGCACAAAGCAGTGCGCTGCGCAAAATAGCGCGAGTGTGAACTGCACAAAACAGTGCGTTGGGCTAAATAGCGCGAGTGTAATCTGCACAAAACAGTGCAATGCGCAAAATAGCGCGTTTAATAAACAGCACAAAACAGTGTAATGCGCAAAATAGCGAGAGTGTAAACAGCACAAAACAGTGCGATGCGCAAAATAGCACGAGTGTAAACTGCAAAAAACGGTGCGATGCGCAAAATAGCGCGTTTGATAAACTGCACAAAACATTGCAATGCGCAAAATACCGCGTTTGATAAACTGCACAAAACAGTGCGATGCGCAAAATATCGAGAGTGTAAACTGCACAAAACAGTGCGATGCGCAAAACAGCGCGAGTGTAAACTGCACAAAACAGTGCGATGCGCAAAATAGCGAGAGTGTAAACAGCACAAAACAGTGCGATACGCAAAATAGCGCGAGTGTAAACTGCACAAAACAGTGCACTGCGCAAAATAGCGCGAGTGTAAACTGCAAAAAATGGTGCGATGCGCAAAATAGCGCGTCTGATAAACTGCACAAAACAGTGCGATGCGCAAAATAACGTGTTTGGTAAACTGCACAAAACAGTGCGATGCGCAAAATAACGCGTTTGGTAAACTGCACAAAACAGTGCGATGCGCAAAATAGCGAGAGTGTAAACTGCGCAAAACAGTGCGATGCGCAAAATAGCGCGAGTGTAAACTGCGTTAAACAGTGCGATGCGCAAAATAGCTCCTTTGGTAAATATCACAAAATAGTGCGCTGCGCAAAATAGCGTGAGTGTAAATTGCACAAAATAGTGCGATGCGTAAAATAGCGCGATTGTAAACTGCACAAAACAGTGCGATGCGCAAAATAGCACGTTTGATAAACTGCACAAAACAGTGCGATGCGCAAAATAGCACGTTTGATAAACTGCACAAAACAGTGCGATGCGCAAAATAGAGCGAGTGTAAAATGCACAAAACAGAGCGCTGCGCAAAATAGCGCGAGTGTAAACTGCACAAAATAGTGCGATGCGCAAAATAACGCGAGTGTAAACAGCACAACAAAGTGCGATGCACAAAATAGCGCGAGTGTAAACTGCACAAAGCAGTGCGCTGCGCAAAATAGCGCGAGTGTGAACTGCACAAAACAGTGCGTTGGGCTAAATAGCGCGAGTGTAATCTACACAAAACAGTGCAATGCGCAAAATAGCGCGTTTAATAAACAGCACAAAACAGTGTAATGCGCAAAATAGCGAGAGTGTAAACAGCACAAAACAGTGCGATGCGCAAAATAGCACGAGTGTAAACTGCAAAAAACGATGCGATGCGCAAAATAGCGCGTTTGATAAACTGCACAAAACATTGCAATGCGCAAAATACTGCGTTTGATAAACTGCACAAAACAGTGCGATGCGCAAAATATCGAGAGTGTAAACTGCACAAAACAGTGCGATGCGCAAAACAGCGCGAGTGTAAACTGCACAAAACAGTGCGATGCGCAAAATAGCGAGAGTGTAAACAGCACAAAACAGTGCGATACGCAAAATAGCGCGAGTGTAAACTGCACAAAACAGTGCACTGCGCAAAATAGCGCGAGTGTAAACTGCAAAAAATGGTGCGATGCGCAAAATAGCGCGTCTGATAAACTGCACAAAACAGTGCGATGCGCAAAATAACGCGTTTGGTAAACTGCACAAAACAGTGCGATGCGCAAAATAGCGAGAGTGTAAACTGCGCAAAACAGTGCAATGCGCAAAATAGCGCGAGTGTAAACTGCGTTAAACAGTGCGATGCGCAAAATGGCTCCTTTGGTAAATAGCACAAAATAGTGCGCTGCGCAAAATAGCGTGAGTGTAAATTGCACAAAATAGTGCGATGCGTAAAATAGCGCGATTGTAAACTGCACAAAACAGTGCGATGCGCAAAATAGCACGTTTGATAAACTGCACAAAACAGTGCGATGCGCAAAATAGCACGTTTGATAAACTGCACAAAACAGTGCGATGCGCAAAATAGAGCGAGTGTAAAATGCACAAAACAGAGCGCTGCGCAAAATAGCGCGAGTGTAAACTGCACAAAATAGTGCGATGCGCAAAATAACGCGAGTGTAAACAGCACAACAAAGTGCGATGCGCAAAATAGCGCGAGTGTAAACTGCACAAAGCAGTGCGCTGCGCAAAATAGCGCGAGTGTGAACTGCACAAAACAGTGCGTTGGGCTAAATAGCGCGAGTGTAATCTACACAAAACAGTGCAATGCGCAAAATAGCGCGTTTAATAAACAGCACAAAACAGTGTAATGCGCAAAATAGCGAGAGTGTAAACAGCACAAAACAGTGCGATGCGCAAAATAGCACGAGTGTAAACTGCAAAAAACGATGCGATGCGCAAAATAGCGCGTTTGATAAACTGCACAAAACATTGCAATGCGCAAAATACCGCGTTTGATAAACTGCATAAAACAGTGCGATGCGCAAAATATCGAGAGTGTAAACTGCACAAAACAGTGCGATGCGCAAAACAGCGCGAGTGTAAACTGCACAAAACAGTGCGATGCGCAAAATAGCGAGAGTGTAAATAGCACAAAACAGTGCGATACGCAAAATAGCGCGAGTGTAAACTGCACAAAATAGTGCACTGCGCAAAATAGCGCGAGTGTAAACTGCAAAAAATGGTGCGATGCGCAAAATAGCGCGTCTGATAAACTGCACAAAACAGTGCGATGCGCAAAATAACGCGTTTGGTAAACTGCACAAAACAGTGCGATGCGCAAAATAGCGAGAGTGTAAACTGCGCAAAACAGTGCGATGCGCAAAATAGCGCGAGTGTAAACTGCGTTAAACAGTGCGATGCGCAAAATAGCTCCTTTGGTAAATAGCACAAAATAGTGCGCTGCGCAAAATAGCGTGAGTGTAAATTGCACAAAATAGTGCGATGCGTAAAATAGCGCGATTGTAAACTGCACAAAACAGTGCGATGCGCAAAATAGCACGTTTGATAAACTGCACAAAACAGTGCGATGCGCAAAATAGAGCGAGTGTAAAATACACAAAACAGAGCACTGCGCAAAATGGCGCGAGTGTAAACTGCACAAAATAGTGCGATGCGCAAAATAACGCGAGTGTAAACAGCGCAAAACAGTGCGATGCGCAAAATAGCGCGAGTGTAAACTGCACAAAGCAGTGCGCTGCGCAAAATAGCGCGAGTGTGAACTGCACAAAACAGTGCGCTGGGCTAAATAGCGCGAGTGTATTCTGCACAAAACAGTGCAATGCGCAAAATAGCGCGTTTAATAAACAGCACAAAACAGTGTAATGCGCAAAATAGCGAGAGTGTAAACAGCACAAAACAGTGCGATGCGCAAAATAGCACGAGTGTAAACTGCAAAAAACGGTGCGATGCGCAAAATAGCGCGTTTGATAAACTGCACAAAACATTGCAATGCGCAAAATACCGCGTTTGATAAACTGCACAAAACAGTGCGATGCGCAAAATATCAAGAGTGTAAACTGCACAAAACAGTGCGATGCGCAAAACAGCGCGAGTGTAAACTGCACAAAACAGTGCGATGCGCAAAATAGCGAGAGTGTAAACAGCACAAAACAGTGCGATACGCAAAATAGCGCGAGTGTAAACTGCACAAAACAGTGCACTGCGCAAAATAGCGCGAGTGTAAACTGCAAAAAATGGTGCGATGCGCAAAATAGCGCGTCTGATAAACTGCACAAAATAGTGCGATGCGCAAAATAACGCGTTTGGTAAACTGCACAAAACAGTGCGATGCGCAAAATAGCGAGAGTGTAAACTGCGCAAAACAGTGCGATGCGCAAAATAGCGCGAGTGTAAACTGCGTTAAACAGTGCGATGCGCAAAATAGCTCCTTTGGTAAATAGCACAAAATAGTGCGCTGCGCAAAATAGCGTGAGTGTAAATTGCACAAAATAGTGCGATGCGTAAAATAGCGCGATTGTAAACTGCACAAAACAGTGCGATGCGCAAAATAGCACGTTTGATAAACTGCACAAAACAGTGCGATGCGCAAAATAGCACGTTTGATAAACTGCACAAAACAGTGCGATGCGCAAAATAGAGCGAGTGTAAAATGCACAAAACAGAGCGCTGCGCAAAATAGCGCGAGTGTAAACTGCACAAAATAGTGCGATGCGCAAAATAACGCGAGTGTAAACAGCACAACAAAGTGCGATGCGCAAAATAGCGCGAGTGTAAACTGCACAAAGCAGTGCGCTGCGCAAAATAGCGCGAGTGTGAACTGCACAAAACAGTGCGTTGGGCTAAATAGCGCGAGTGTAATCTACACAAAACCGTGCAATGCGCAAAATAGCGCGTTTAATAAACAGCACAAAACAGTGTAATGCGCAAAATAGCGAGAGTGTAAACAGCACAAAACAGTGCGATGCGCAAAATAGCACGAGTGTAAACTGCAAAAAACGATGCGATGCGCAAAATAGCGCGTTTGATAAACTGCACAAAACATTGCAATGCGCAAAATACCGCGTTTGATAAACTGCATAAAACAGTGCGATGCGCAAAATATCGAGAGTGTAAACTGCACAAAACAGTGCGATGCGCAAAACAGCGCGAGTGTAAACTGCACAAAACAGTGCGATGCGCAAAATAGAGAGAGTGTAAATAGCACAAAACAGTGCGATACGCAAAATAGCGCGAGTGTAAACTGCACAAAACAGTGCACTGCGCAAAATAGCGCGACTGTAAACTGCAAAAAATGGTGCGATGCGCAAAATAGCGCGTCTGATAAACTGCACAAAACAGTGCGATGCGCAAAATAACGCGTTTGGTAAACTGCACAAAACAGTGCGATGCGCAAAATAGCGAGAGTGTAAACTGCGCAAAACAGTGCGATGCGCAAAATAGCGCGAGTGTAAACTGCGTTAAACAGTGCGATGCGCAAAATAGCTCCTTTGGTAAATAGCACAAAATAGTGCGCTGCGCAAAATAGCGTGAGTGTAAATTGCACAAAATAGTGCGATGCGTAAAATAGCGCGATTGTAAACTGCACAAAACAGTGCGATGCGCAAAATAGCACGTTTGATAAACTGCACAAAACAGTGCGATGCGCAAAATAGAGCGAGTGTAAAATACACAAAACAGAGCACTGCGCAAAATGGCGCGAGTGTAAACTGCACAAAATAGTGCGATGCGCAAAATAACGCGAGTGTAAACAGCGCAAAACAGTGCGATGCGCAAAATAGCGCGAGTGTAAACTCCACAAAGCAGTGCGCTGCGCAAAATAGCGCGAGTGTGAACTGCACAAAACAGTGCGCTGGGCTAAATAGCGCGAGTGTATTCTGCACAAAACAGTGCAATGCGCAAAATAGCGCGTTTAATAAACAGCACAAAACAGTGTAATGCGCAAAATAGCGAGAGTGTAAACAGCACAAAACAGTGCGATGCGCAAAATAGCACGAGTGTAAACTGCAAAAAACGGTGCGATGCGCAAAATAGCGCGTTTGATAAACTGCACAAAACATTGCAATGCGCAAAATACCGCGTTTGATAAACTGCACAAAACAGTGCGATGCGCAAAATATCAAGAGTGTAAACTGCACAAAACAGTGCGATGCGCAAAACAGCGCGAGTGTAAACTGCACAAAACAGTGCGATGCGCAAAATAGCGAGAGTGTAAACAGCACAAAACAGTGCGATACGCAAAATAGCGCGAGTGTAAACTGCACAAAACAGTGCACTGCGCAAAATAGCGCGAGTGTAAACTGCAAAAAATGGTGCGATGCGCAAAATAGCGCGTCTGATAAACTGCACAAAATAGTGCGATGCGCAAAATAACGCGTTTGGTAAACTGCACAAAACAGTGCGATGCGCAAAATAGCGAGAGTGTAAACTGCGCAAAACAGTGCGATGCGCAAAATAGCGCGAGTGTAAACTGCGTTAAACAGTGCGATGCGCAAAATAGCTCCTTTGGTAAATAGCACAAAATAGTGCGCTGCGCAAAATAGCGTGAGTGTAAATTGCACAAAATAGTGCGATGCGTAAAATAGCGCGATTGTAAACTGCACAAAACAGTGCGATGCGCAAAATAGCACGTTTGATAAACTGCACAAAACAGTGCGATGCGCAAAATAGCACGTTTGATAAACTGCACAAAACAGTGCGATGCGCAAAATAGAGCGAGTGTAAAATGCACAAAACAGAGCGCTGCGCAAAATAGCGCGAGTGTAAACTGCACAAAATAGTGCGATGCGCAAAATAACGCGAGTGTAAACAGCACAACAAAGTGCGATGCGCAAAATAGCGCGAGTGTAAACTGCACAAAGCAGTGCGCTGCGCAAAATAGCGCGAGTGTGAACTGCACAAAACAGTGCGTTGGGCTAAATAGCGCGAGTGTAATCTACACAAAACCGTGCAATGCGCAAAATAGCGCGTTTAATAAACAGCACAAAACAGTGTAATGCGCAAAATAGCGAGAGTGTAAACAGCACAAAACAGTGCGATGCGCAAAATAGCACGAGTGTAAACTGCAAAAAACGATGCGATGCGCAAAATAGCGCGTTTGATAAACTGCACAAAACATTGCAATGCGCAAAATACCGCGTTTGATAAACTGCACAAAACAGTGCGATGCGCAAAATATCGAGAGTGTAAACTGCACAAAACAGTGCGATGCGCAAAACAGCGCGAGTGTAAACTGCACAAAACAGTGCGATGCGCAAAATAGAGAGAGTGTAAATAGCACAAAACAGTGCGATACGCAAAATAGCGCGAGTGTAAACTGCACAAAACAGTGCACTGCGCAAAATAGCGCGAGTGTAAACTGCAAAAAATGGTGCGATGCGCAAAATAGCGCGTCTGATAAACTGCACAAAACAGTGCGATGCGCAAAATAACGCGTTTGGTAAACTGCACAAAACAGTGCGATGCGCAAAATAGCGAGAGTGTAAACTGCGCAAAACAGTGCGATGCGCAAAATAGCGCGAGTGTAAACTGCGTTAAACAGTGCGATGCGCAAAATAGCTCCTTTGGTAAATAGCACAAAATAGTGCGCTGCGCAAAATAGCGTGAGTGTAAATTGCACAAAATAGTGCGATGCGTAAAATAGCGCGATTGTAAACTGCACAAAACAGTGCGATGCGCAAAATAGCACGTTTGATAAACTGCACAAAACAGTGCGATGCGCAAAATAGAGCGAGTGTAAAATACACAAAACAGAGCACTGCGCAAAATGGCGCGAGTGTAAACTGCACAAAATAGTGCGATGCGCAAAATAACGCGAGTGTAAACAGCGCAAAACAGTGCGATGCGCAAAATAGCGCGAGTGTAAACTGCACAAAGCAGTGCGCTGCGCAAAATAGCGCGAGTGTGAACTGCACAAAACAGTGCGCTGGGCTAAATAGCGCGAGTGTATTCTGCACAAAACAGTGCAATGCGCAAAATAGCGCGTTTAATAAACAGCACAAAACAGTGTAATGCGCAAAATAGCGAGAGTGTAAACAGCACAAAACAGTGCGATGCGCAAAATAGCACGAGTGTAAACTGCAAAAAACGGTGCGATGCGCAAAATAGCGCGTTTGATAAACTGCACAAAACATTGCAATGCGCAAAATACCGCGTTTGATAAACTGCACAAAACAGTGCGATGCGCAAAATATCAAGAGTGTAAACTGCACAAAACAGTGCGATGCGCAAAACAGCGCGAGTGTAAACTGCACAAAACAGTGCGATGCGCAAAATAGCGAGAGTGTAAACAGCACAAAACAGTGCGATACGCAAAATAGCGCGAGTGTAAACTGCACAAAACAGTGCACTGCGCAAAATAGCGCGAGTGTAAACTGCAAAAAATGGTGCGATGCGCAAAATAGCGCGTCTGATAAACTGCACAAAATAGTGCGATGCGCAAAATAACGCGTTTGGTAAACTGCACAAAACAGTGCGATGCGCAAAATAGCGAGAGTGTAAACTGCGCAAAACAGTGCGATGCGCAAAATAGCGCGAGTGTAAACTGCGTTAAACAGTGCGATGCGCAAAATAGCTCCTTTGGTAAATAGCACAAAATAGTGCGCTGCGCAAAATAGCGTGAGTGTAAATTGCACAAAATAGTGCGATGCGTAAAATAGCGCGATTGTAAACTGCACAAAACAGTGCGATGCGCAAAATAGCACGTTTGATAAACTGCACAAAACAGTGCGATGCGCAAAATAGCACGTTTGATAAACTGCACAAAACAGTGCGATGCGCAAAATAGAGCGAGTGTAAAATGCACAAAACAGAGCGCTGCGCAAAATAGCGCGAGTGTAAACTGCACAAAATAGTGCGATGCGCAAAATAACGCGAGTGTAAACAGCACAACAAAGTGCGATGCGCAAAATAGCGCGAGTGTAAACTGCACAAAGCAGTGCGCTGCGCAAAATAGCGCGAGTGTGAACTGCACAAAACAGTGCGTTGGGCTAAATAGCGCGAGTGTAATCTACACAAAACCGTGCAATGCGCAAAATAGCGCGTTTAATAAACAGCACAAAACAGTGTAATGCGCAAAATAGCGAGAGTGTAAACAGCACAAAACAGTGCGATGCGCAAAATAGCACGAGTGTAAACTGCAAAAAACGATGCGATGCGCAAAATAGCGCGTTTGATAAACTGCACAAAACATTGCAATGCGCAAAATACCGCGTTTGATAAACTGCACAAAACAGTGCGATGCGCAAAATATCGAGAGTGTAAACTGCACAAAACAGTGCGATGCGCAAAACAGCGCGAGTGTAAACTGCACAAAACAGTGCGATGCGCAAAATAGAGAGAGTGTAAACTGCACAAAACAGTTTACACTCGCGCTGTTTTGCGCATCGCACTGTTTTGTGCAGTTTACACTCTTGATATTTTGCGCATCGCACTGTTTTGTGCAGTTTATCAAACGCGGTATTTTGCGCATTGCAATGTTTTGTGCAGTTTATCAAACGCGCTATTTTGCGCATCGCACCGTTTTTTGCAGTTTACACTCGTGCTATTTTGCGCATCGCACTGTTTTGTGCTGTTTACACTCTCGCTATTTTGCGCATTACACTGTTTTGTGCTGTTTATTAAACGCGCTATTTTGCGCATTGCACTGTTTTGTGCAGAATACACTCGCGCTATTTAGCCCAGCGCACTGTTTTGTGCAGTTCACACTCGCGCTATTTTGCGCAGCGCACTGCTTTGTGCAGTTTACACTCGCGCTATTTTGCGCATCGCACTGTTTTGCGCTGTTTACACTCGCGTTATTTTGCGCATCGCACTATTTTGTGCAGTTTACACTCGCGCCATTTTGCGCAGTGCTCTGTTTTGTGTATTTTACACTCGCTCTATTTTGCGCATCGCACTGTTTTGTGCAGTTTATCAAACGTGCTATTTTGCGCATCGCACTGTTTTGTGCAGTTTACAATCGCGCTATTTTACGCATCGCACTATTTTGTGCAATTTACACTCACGCTATTTTGCGCAGCGCACTATTTTGTGCTATTTACCAAAGGAGCTATTTTGCGCATCGCACTGTTTAACGCAGTTTACACTCGCGCTATTTTGCGCATCGCACTGTTTTGCGCAGTTTACACTCTCGCTATTTTGCGCATCGCACTGTTTTGTGCAGTTTACCAAACGCGTTATTTTGCGCATCGCACTGTTTTGTGCAGTTTATCAGACGCGCTATTTTGCGCATCGCACCATTTTTTGCAGTTTACACTCGCGCTATTTTGCGCAGTGCACTGTTTTGTGCAGTTTACACTCGCGCTATTTTGCGTATCGCAAAATAGCGAGAGTGTAAACAGCACAAAACAGTGCGATACGCAAAATAGCGCGAGTGTAAACTGCACAAAACAGTGCACTGCGCAAAATAGCGCGAGTGTAAACTGCAAAAAATGGTGCGATGCGCAAAATAGCGCGTCTGATAAACTGCACAAAATAGTGCGATGCGCAAAATAACGCGTTTGGTAAACTGCACAAAACAGTGCGATGCGCAAAATAGCGAGAGTGTAAACTGCGCAAAACAGTGCGATGCGCAAAATAGCGCGAGTGTAAACTGCGTTAAACAGTGCGATGCGCAAAATAGCTCCTTTGGTAAATAGCACAAAATAGTGCGCTGCGCAAAATAGCGTGAGTGTAAATTGCACAAAATAGTGCGATGCGTAAAATAGCGCGATTGTAAACTGCACAAAACAGTGCGATGCGCAAAATAGCACGTTTGATAAACTGCACAAAACAGTGCGATGCGCAAAATAGCACGTTTGATAAACTGCACAAAACAGTGCGATGCGCAAAATAGAGCGAGTGTAAAATGCACAAAACAGAGCGCTGCGCAAAATAGCGCGAGTGTAAACTGCACAAAATAGTGCGATGCGCAAAATAACGCGAGTGTAAACAGCACAACAAAGTGCGATGCGCAAAATAGCGCGAGTGTAAACTGCACAAAGCAGTGCGCTGCGCAAAATAGCGCGAGTGTGAACTGCACAAAACAGTGCGTTGGGCTAAATAGCGCGAGTGTAATCTACACAAAACCGTGCAATGCGCAAAATAGCGCGTTTAATAAACAGCACAAAACAGTGTAATGCGCAAAATAGCGAGAGTGTAAACAGCACAAAACAGTGCGATGCGCAAAATAGCACGATTGTAAACTGCAAAAAACGATGCGATGCGCAAAATAGCGCGTTTGATAAACTGCACAAAACATTGCAATGCGCAAAATACCGCGTTTGATAAACTGCACAAAACAGTGCGATGCGCAAAATATCGAGAGTGTAAACTGCACAAAACAGTGCGATGCGCAAAACAGCGCGAGTGTAAACTGCACAAAACAGTGCGATGCGCAAAATAGCGAGAGTGTAAATAGCACAAAACAGTGCGATACGCAAAATAGCGCGAGTGTAAACTGCACAAAACAGTGCACTGCGCAAAATAGCGCGACTGTAAACTGCAAAAAATGGTGCGATGCGCAAAATAGCGCGGCTGATAAACTGCACAAAACAGTGCGATGCGCAAAATAACGCGTTTGGTAAACTGCACAAAACAGTGCGATGCGCAAAATAGCGAGAGTGTAAACTGCGCAAAACAGTGCGATGCGCAAAATAGCGCGAGTGTAAACTGCGTTAAACAGTGCGATGCGCAAAATAGCTCCTTTGGTAAATAGCACAAAATAGTGCGCTGCGCAAAATAGCGTGAGTGTAAATTGCACAAAATAGTGCGATGCGTAAAATAGCGCGATTGTAAACTGCACAAAACAGTGCGATGCGCAAAATAGCACGTTTGATAAACTGCACAAAACAGTGCGATGCGCAAAATAGCACGTTTGATAAACTGCACAAAACAGTGCGATGCGCAAAATAGAGCGAATGTAAAATGCACAAAACAGAGCGCTGCGCAAAATAGCGCGAGTGTAAACTGCACAAAATAGTGCGATGCACAAAATAACGCGAGTGTAAACAGCACAACACAGTGCGATGCGCAAAATAGCGCGAGTGTAAACTGCACAAAGCAGTGCGCTGCGCAAAATAGCGCGAGTGTGAACTGCACAAAACAGTGCGTTGGGCTAAATAGCGCGAGTGTAATCTGCACAAAACAGTGCGATGCGCAAAATAGCGAGAGTGTAAACAGCACAAAACAGTGCGATACGCAAAATAGCGCGAGTGTAAACTGCACAAAACAGTGCACTGCGCAAAATAGCGCGAGTGTAAACTGCAAAAAATGGTGCGATGCGCAAAATAGCGCGTCTGATAAACTGCACAAAATAGTGCGATGCGCAAAATAACGCGTTTGGTAAACTGCACAAAACAGTGCGATGCGCAAAATAGCGAGAGTCTAAACTGCGCAAAACAGTGCGATGCGCAAAATAGCGCGAGTGTAAACTGCGTTAAACAGTGCGATGCGCAAAATAGCTCCTTTGGTAAATAGCACAAAATAGTGCGCTGCGCAAAATAGCGTGAGTGTAAATTGCACAAAATGGTGCGATGCGTAAAATAGCGCGATTGTAAACTGCACAAAACAGTGCGATGGGCAAAATAGCACGTTTGATAAACTGCACAAAACAGTGCGATGCGCAAAATAGCACGTTTGATAAACTGCACAAAACAGTGCGATGCGCAAAATAGAGCGAGTGTAAAATGCACAAAACAGAGCGCTGCGCAAAATAGCGCGAGTGTAAACTGCACAAAATAGTGCGATGCACAAAATATCGCGAGTGTAAACAGCACAACACAGTGCGATGCGCAAAATAGCGCGAGTGTGAACTGCACAAAACAGTGCGTTGGGCTAAATAGCGCGAGTGTAATCTGCACAAAACAGTGCAATGCGCAAAATAGCGCGTTTAATAAACAGCACAAAACAGTGTAATGGGCAAAATAGCGAGAGTGTAAACAGCACAAAATAGTGCGATGCGCAAAATAGCACGAGTGTAAACTGCAAAAAACGGTGCGATGCGCAAAATAGCGCGTTTGATAAACTGCACAAAACATTGCAATGCGCAAAATACCGCGTTTGATAAACTGCACAAAACAGTGCGAGGCGCAAAATATCGACAGTGTAAACTGCACAAAACAGTGCGATGCGCAAAACAGCGCGAGTGTAAACTGCACAAAACAGTGCGATGCGCAAAATAGCGAGAGTGTAAACAGCACAAAACAGTGCGATACGCAAAATAGCGCGAGTGTAAACTGCACAAAACAGTGCACTGCGCAAAATAGCGCGAGTGTAAACTGCAAAAAATGGTGCGATGCGCAAAATAGCGCGTCTGATAAACTGCACAAAACAGTGCGATGCGCAAAATAACGCGTTTGGTAAACTGCGCAAAATAACGCGTTTGGTAAACTGCACAAAATAGCTCCTTTGGTAAACTGCACAAAACAGTGCGATGCGCAAAATAGCGAGAGTGTAAACTGCGCAAAATAGTGCGATGCGCAAAATAGCGCGAGTGTAAACTGCGTTAAACAGTGCGATGCGCAAAATAGCTCCTTTGGTAAATAGCACAAAATAGTGCGCTGCGCAAAATAGCGTGAGTGTAAATTGCACAAAATAGTGCGATGCGTAAAATAGCGCGATTGTAAACTGCACAAAACAGTGCGATGCGCAAAATAGCACGTTTGATAAACTGCACAAAACAGTGCGATGCGCAAAATAGCACGTTTGATAAACTGCACAAAACAGTGCGATGCGCAAAATAGAGCGAGTGTAAAATGCACAAAACAGAGCGCTGCGCAAAATAGCGCGAGTGTAAACTGCACAAAATAGTGCGATGCACAAAATAACGCGAGTGTAAACAGCACAACACAGTGCGATGCGCAAAATAGCGCGAGTGTAAACTGCACAAAGCAGTGCGCTGCGCAAAATAGCGCGAGTGTGAACTGCACAAAACAGTGCGTTGGGCTAAATAGCGCGAGTGTAATCTGCACAAAACAGTGCAATGCGCAAAATAGCGCGTTTAATAAACAGCACAAAACAGTGTAATGCGCAAAATAGCGAGAGTGTAAACAGCACAAAACAGTGCGATGCGCAAAATAGCACGAGTGTAAACTGCAAAAAACGGTGCGATGCGCAAAATAGCGCGTTTGATAAACTGCACAAAACATTGCAATGCGCTAAATACCGCGTTTGATAAACTGCACAAAACAGTGCGATGCGCAAAATATCGAGAGCGTAAACTGCACAAAACAGTGCGATGCGCAAAACAGCGCGAGTGTAAACTGCACAAAACAGTGCGATGCGCAAAATAGCGAGAGTGTAAACAGCACAAAACAGTGCGATACGCAAAATAGCGCGAGTGTAAACTGCACAAAACAGTGCACTGCGCAAAATAGCGCGAGTGTAAACTGCAAAAAATGGTGCGATGCGCAAAATAGCGCGTCTGATAAACTGCACAAAACAGTGCGATGCGCAAAATAACGCGTTTGGTAAACTGCACAAAACAGTGCGATGCGCAAAATAACGCGTTTGGTAAACTGCACAAAACAGTGCGATGCGCAAAATAGCGAGAGTGTAAACTGCGCAAAACAGTGCGATGCGCAAAATAGCGCGAGTGTAAACTGCGTTAAACAGTGCGATGCGCAAAATAGCTCCTTTGGTAAATATCACAAAATAGTGCGCTGCGCAAAATAGCGTGAGTGTAAATTGCACAAAATAGTGCGATGCGTAAAATAGCGCGATTGTAAACTGCACAAAACAGTGCGATGCGCAAAATAGCACGTTTGATAAACTGCACAAAACAGTGCGATGCGCAAAATAGAGCGAGTGTAAAATGCACAAAACAGAGCGCTGCGCAAAATAGCGCGAGTGTAAACTGCACAAAATAGTGCGATGCGCAAAATAACGCGAGTGTAAACAGCACAACAAAGTGCGATGCGCAAAATAGCGCGAGTGTAAACTGCACAAAGCAGTGCGCTGCGCAAAATAGCGCGAGTGTGAACTGCACAAAACAGTGCGTTGGGCTAAATAGCGCGAGTGTAATCTACACAAAACAGTGCAATGCGCAAAATAGCGCGTTTAATAAACAGCACAAAACAGTGTAATGCGCAAAATAGCGAGAGTGTAAACAGCACAAAACAGTGCGATGCGCAAAATAGCACGAGTGTAAACTGCAAAAAACGATGCGATGAGCAAAATAGCGCGTTTGATAAACTGCACAAAACATTGCAATGCGCAAAATACTGCGTTTGATAAACTGCACAAAACAGTGCGATGCGCAAAATATCGAGAGTGTAAACTGCACAAAACAGTGCGATGCGCAAAACAGCGGGAGTGTAAACTGCACAAAACAGTGCGATGCGCAAAATAGCGAGAGTGTAAATAGCACAAAACAGTGCGATACGCAAAATAGCGCGAGTGTAAACTGCACAAAACAGTGCACTGCGCAAAATAGCGCGAGTGTAAACTGCAAAAAATGGTGCGATGCGCAAAATAGCGCGTCTGATAAACTGCACAAAACAGTGCGATGCGCAAAATAACGCGTTTGGTAAACTGCACAAAACAGTGCGATGCGCAAAATAGCGAGAGTGTAAACTGCGCAAAACAGTGCGATGCGCAAAATAGCGCGAGTGTAAACTGCGTTAAACAGTGCGATGCGCAAAATAGCTCCTTTGGTAAATAGCACAAAATAGTGCGCTGCGCAAAATAGAGTGAGTGTAAATTGCACAAAATAGTGCGATGCGTAAAATAGCGCGATTGTAAACTGCACAAAACAGTGCGATGCGCAAAATAGCACGTTTGATAAACTGCACAAAACAGTGCGATGCGCAAAATAGAGCGAGTGTAAAATACACAAAACAGAGCACTGCGCAAAATGGCGCGAGTGTAAACTGCACAAAATAGTGCGATGCGCAAAATAACGCGAGTGTAAACAGCGCAAAACAGTGCGATGCGCAAAATAGCGCGAGTGTAAACTGCACAAAGCAGTGCGCTGCGCAAAATAGCGCGAGTGTGAACTGCACAAAACAGTGCGCTGGGCTAAATAGCGCGAGTGTATTCTGCACAAAACAGTGCAATGCGCAAAATAGCGCGTTTAATAAACAGCACAAAATAGTGTAATGCGCAAAATAGCGAGAGTGTAAACAGCACAAAACAGTGCGATGCGCAAAATAGCACGAGTGTAAACTGCAAAAAATGGTGCGATGCGCAAAATAGCGCGTTTGATAAACTGCACAAAACATTGCAATGCGCAAAATACCGCGTTTGATAAACTGCACAAAACAGTGCGATGCGCAAAATATCGAGAGTGTAAACTGCACAAAACAGTGCGATGCGCAAAACAGCGCGAGTGTAAACCGCACAAAACAGTGCGATGCGCAAAATAGCGAGAGTGTAAACAGCACAAAACAGTGCGATACGCAAAATAGCACGAGTGTAAACTGCACAAAACAGTGCACTGCGCAAAATAGCGCGAGTGTAAACTGCAAAAAATGGTGCGATGCGCAAAATAGCGCGTCTGATAAACTGCACAAAATAGTGCGATGCGCAAAATAACGCGTTTGGTAAACTGCACAAAACAGTGCGATGCGCAAAATAGCGAGAGTGTAAACTGCGCAAAACAGTGCGATGCGCAAAATAGCGCGAGTGTAAACTGCGTTAAACAGTGCGATGCTCCTTTGGTAAATAGCACAAAATAGTGCGCTGCGCAAAATAGCGTGAGTGTAAATTGCACAAAATAGTGCGATGCGTAAAATAGCGCGATTGTAAACTGCACAAAAGAGTGCGATGCGCAAAATAGCACGTTTGATAAACTGCACAAAACAGTGCGATGCGCAAAATAGCACGTTTGATAAACTGCACAAAACAGTGCGATGCGCAAAATAGAGCGAGTGTAAAATGCACAAAACAGAGCGCTGCGCAAAATAGCGCGAGTGTAAACTGCACAAAATAGTGCGATGCACAAAATAACGCGAGTGTAAACAGCACAACACAGTGCGATGCGCAAAATAGCGCGAGTGTAAACTGCACAAAGCAGTGCGCTGCGCAAAATAGCGCGAGTGTGAACTGCACAAAACAGTGCGTTGGGCTAAATAGCGCGAGTGTAATCTGCACAAAACAGTGCAATGCGCAAAATAGCGCGTTTAATAAACAGCACAAAACAGTGTAATGCGCAAAATAGCGAGAGTGTAAACAGCACAAAACAGTGCGATGCGCAAAATAGCACGAGTGTAAACTGCAAAAAACGGTGCGATGCGCAAAATAGCGCGTTTGATAAACTGCACAAAACATTGCAATGCGCTAAATACCGCGTTTGATAAACTGCACAAAACAGTGCGATGCGCAAAATATCGAGAGTGTAAACTGCACAAAACAGTGCGATGCGCAAAACAGCGCGAGTGTAAACTGCACAAAACAGTGCGATGCGCAAAATAGCGAGAGTGTAAACAGCACAAAACAGTGCGATACGCAAAATAGCACGAGTGTAAACTGCACAAAACAGTGCACTGCGCAAAATAGCGCGAGTGTAAACTGCAAAAAATGGTGCGATGCGCAAAATAGCGCGTCTGATAAACTGCACAAAATAGTGCGATGCGCAAAATAACGCGTTTGGTAAACTGCACAAAACAGTGCGATGCGCAAAATAGCGAGAGTGTAAACTGCGCAAAACAGTGCGATGCGCAAAATAGCGCGAGTGTAAACTGCGTTAAACAGTGCGATGCTCCTTTGGTAAATAGCACAAAATAGTGCGCTGCGCAAAATAGCGTGAGTGTAAATTGCACAAAATAGTGCGATGCGTAAAATAGCGCGATTGTAAACTGCACAAAACAGTGCGATGCGCAAAATAGCACGTTTGATAAACTGCACAAAACAGTGCGATGCGCAAAATAGCACGTTTGATAAACTGCACAAAACAGTGCGATGCGCAAAATAGAGCGAGTGTAAAATGCACAAAACAGAGCGCTGCGCAAAATAGCGCGAGTGTAAACTGCACAAAATAGTGCGATGCACAAAATAACGCGAGTGTAAACAGCACAACACAGTGCGATGCGCAAAATAGCGCGAGTGTAAACTGCACAAAGCAGTGCGCTGCGCAAAATAGCGCGAGTGTGAACTGCACAAAACAGTGCGTTGGGCTAAATAGCGCGAGTGTAATCTGCACAAAACAGTGCAATGCGCAAAATAGCGCGTTTAATAAACAGCACAAAACAGTGTAATGCGCAAAATAGCGAGAGTGTAAACAGCACAAAACAGTGCGATGCGCAAAATAGCACGAGTGTAAACTGCAAAAAACGGTGCGATGCGCAAAATAGCGCGTTTGATAAACTGCACAAAACATTGCAATGCGCTAAATACCGCGTTTGATAAACTGCACAAAACAGTGCGATGCGCAAAATATCGAGAGCGTAAACTGCACAAAACAGTGCGATGCGCAAAACAGCGCGAGTGTAAACTGCACAAAACAGTGCGATGCGCAAAATAGCGAGAGTGTAAACAGCACAAAACAGTGCGATACGCAAAATAGCGCGAGTGTAAACTGCACAAAACAGTGCACTGCGCAAAATAGCGCGAGTGTAAACTGCAAAAAATGGTGCGATGCGCAAAATAGCGCGTCTGATAAACTGCACAAAACAGTGCGATGCGCAAAATAACGCGTTTGGTAAACTGCACAAAACAGTGCGATGCGCAAAATAACGCGTTTGGTAAACTGCGCAAAACAGTGCGATGCGCAAAATAGCGCGAGTGTAAACTGCGTTAAACAGTGCGATGCGCAAAATAGCTCCTTTGGTAAATAGCACAAAATAGTGCGCTGCGCAAAATAGAGTGAGTGTAAATTGCACAAAATAGTGCGATGCGTAAAATAGCGCGATTGTAAACTGCACAAAACAGTGCGATGTGCAAAATAGCACGTTTGATAAACTGCACAAAACAGTGCGATGCGCAAAATAGAGCGAGTGTAAAATACACAAAACAGAGCACTGCGCAAAATGGCGCGAGTGTAAACTGCACAAAATAGTGCGATGCGCAAAATAACACGAGTGTAAACAGCGCAAAACAGTGCGATGCGCAAAATAGCGCGAGTGTAAACTGCACAAAGCAGTGCGCTGCGCAAAATAGCGCGAGTGTGAACTGCACAAAACAGTGCGCTGGGCTAAATAGCGCGAGTGTATTCTGCACAAAACAGTGCAATGCGCAAAATAGCGCGTTTAATAAACAGCACAAAACAGTGTAATGCGCAAAATAGCGAGAGTGTAAACAGCACAAAACAGTGCGATGCGCAAAATAGCACGAGTGTAAACTGCAAAAAACGGTGCGATGCGCAAAATAGCGCGTTTGATAAACTGCACAAAACATTGCAATGCGCAAAATACCGCGTTTGATAAACTGCACAAAACAGTGCGATGCGCAAAATATCGAGAGTGTAAACTGCACAAAACAGTGCGATGCGCAAAACAGCGCGAGTGTAAACTGCACAAAACAGTGCGATGCGCAAAATAGCGAGAGTGTAAACAGCACAAAACAGTGCGATACGCAAAATAGCGCGAGTGTAAACTGCACAAAACAGTGCACTGCGCAAAATAGCGCGAGTGTAAACTGCAAAAAATGGTGCGATGCGCAAAATAGCGCGTCTGATAAACTGCACAAAATAGTGCGATGCGCAAAATAACGCGTTTGGTAAACTGCACAAAATAGTGCGATGCGCAAAATAGCGAGAGTGTAAACTGCGCAAAACAGTGCGATGCGCAAAATAGCGCGAGTGTAAACTGCGTTAAACAGTGCGATGCGCAAAATAGCTCCTTTGGTAAATAGCACAAAATAGTGCGCTGCGCAAAATAGCGTGAGTGTAAATTGCACAAAATAGTGCGATGCGTAAAATAGCGCGATTGTAAACTGCACAAAACAGTGCGATGCGCAAAATAGCACGTTTGATAAACTGCACAAAACAGTGCGATGCGCAAAATAGCACGTTTGATAAACTGCACAAAACAGTGCGATGCGCAAAATAGAGCGAGTGTAAAATGCACAAAACAGAGCGCTGCGCAAAATAGCGCGAGTGTAAACTGCACAAAATAGTGCGATGCACAAAATAACGCGAGTGTAAACAGTACAACACAGTGCGATGCGCAAAATAGCGCGAGTGTAAACTGCACAAAGCAGTGCGCTGCGCAAAATAGCGCGAGTGTGAACTGCACAAAACAGTGCGTTGGGCTAAATAGCGCGAGTGTAATCTGCACAAAACAGTGCAATGCGCAAAATAGCGCGTTTAATAAACAGCACAAAACAGTGTAATGGGCAAAATAGCGAGAGTGTAAACAGCACAAAACAGTGCGATGCGCAAAATAGCACGAGTGTAAACTGCAAAAAACGGTGCGATGCGCAAAATAGCGCGTTTGATAAACTGCACAAAACATTGCAATGCGCAAAATACCGCGTTTGATAAACTGCACAAAACAGTGCGAGGCGCAAAATATCGAGAGTGTAAACTGCACAAAGCAGTGCGATGCGCAAAACAGCGCGAGTGTAAACTGCACAAAACAGTGCGATGCGCAAAATAGCGAGAGTGTAAACAGCACAAAACAGTGCGATATGCAAAATAGCGCGAGTGTAAACTGCACAAAACAGTGCACTGCGCAAAATAGCGCGAGTGTAAACTGCAAAAAATGGTGCGATGCGCAAAATAGCGCGTCTGATAAACTGCACAAAACAGTGCGATGCGCAAAATAACGCGTTTGGTAAACTGCGCAAAATAACGCGTTTGGTAAACTGCACAAAATAGCTCCTTTGGTAAACTGCACAAAACAGTGCGATGCGCAAAATAGCGAGAGTGTAAACTGCGCAAAATAGTGCGATGCGCAAAATAGCGCGAGTGTAAACTGCGTTAAACAGTGCGATGCGCAAAATAGCTCCTTTGGTAAATAGCACAAAATAGTGCGCTGCGCAAAATAGCGTGAGTGTAAATTGCACAAAATAGTGCGATGCGTAAAATAGCGCGATTGTAAACTGCACAAAACAGTGCGATGCGCAAAATAGCACGTTTGATAAACTGCACAAAACAGTGCGATGCGCAAAATAGCACGTTTGATAAACTGCACAAAACAGTGCGATGCGCAAAATAGAGCGAGTGTAAAATGCACAAAACAGAGCGCTGCGCAAAATAGCGCGAGTGTAAACTACACAAAATAGTGCGATGCACAAAATAACGCGAGTGTAAACAGCACAACACAGTGCGATGCGCAAAATAGCGCGAGTGTAAACTGCACAAAGCAGTGCGCTGCGCAAAATAGCGCGAGTGTGAACTGCACAAAACAGTGCGTTGGGCTAAATAGCGCGAGTGTAATCTGCACAAAACAGTGCAATGCGCAAAATAGCGCGTTTAATAAACAGCACAAAACAGTGTAATGCGCAAAATAGCGAGAGTGTAAACAGTACAAAACAGTGCGATGCGCAAAATAGCACGATTGTAAACTGCAAAAAACGGTGCGATGCGCAAAATAGCGCGTTTGATAAACTGCACAAAACATTGCAATGCGCAAAATACCGCGTTTGATAAACTGCACAAAACAGTGCGATGCGCAAAATATCGAGAGTGTAAACTGCACAAAACAGTGCGATGCGCAAAACAGCGCGAGTGTAAACTGCACAAAACAGTGCGATGCGCAAAATAGCGAGAGTGTAAACAGCACAAAACAGTGCGATACGCAAAATAGCGCGAGTGTAAACTGCACAAAACAGTGCACTGCGCAAAATAGCGCGAGTGTAAACTGCAAAAAATGGTGCGATGCGCAAAATAGCGCGTCTGATAAACTGCACAAAACAGTGCGATGCGCAAAATAACGCGTTTGGTAAACTGCACAAAACAGTGCGATGCGCAAAATAGCGAGAGTGTAAACTGCGCAAAACAGTGCGATGCGCAAAATAGCGCGAGTGTAAACTGCGTTAAACAGTGCGGTGCGCAAAATAGCTCCTTTGGTAAATAGCACAAAATAGTGCGCTGCGCAAAATAGCGTGAGTGTAAATTGCACAAAATAGTGCGATGCGTAAAATAGCGCGATTGTAAACTGCACAAAACAGTGCGATGCGCAAAATAGCACGTTTGATAAACTGCACAAAACAGTGCGATGCGCAAAATAGAGCGAGTGTAAAATGCACAAAACAGAGCGCTGCGCAAAATAGCGCGAGTGTAAACTGCACAAAATAGTGCGATGCACAAAATAACGCGAGTGTAAACAGCACAACACAGTGCGATGCGCAAAATAGCGCGAGTGTAAACTGCACAAAGCAGTGCGCTGCGCAAAATAGCGCGAGTGTGAACTGCACAAAACAGTGCGTTGGGCTAAATAGCGCGAGTGTAATCTGCACAAAACAGTGCAATGCGCAAAATAGCGCGTTTAATAAACAGCACAAAACAGTGTAATGCGCAAAATAGCGAGAGTGTAAACAGCACAAAACAGTGCGATGCGCAAAATAGCACGAGTGTAAACTGCAAAAAACGGTGCGATGCGCAAAATAGCGCGTTTGATAAACTGCACAAAACATTGCAATGCGCAAAATACCGCGTTTGATAAACTGCACAAAACAGTGCGATATGCAAAATAGCGCGAGTGTAAACTGCACAAAACAGTGCACTGCGCAAAATAGCGCGAGTGTAAACTGCAAAAAATGGTGCGATGCGCAAAATAGCGCGTCTGATAAACTGCACAAAACAGTGCGATGCGCAAAATAACGCGTTTGGTAAACTGCACAAAACAGTGCGATGCGCAAAATAGCGAGAGTGTAAACTGCGCAAAACAGTGCGATGCGCAAAATAGCGCGAGTGTAAACTGCGTTAAACAGTGCGGTGCGCAAAATAGCTCCTTTGGTAAATAGCACAAAATAGTGCGCTGCGCAAAATAGCGTGAGTGTAAATTGCACAAAATAGTGCGATGCGTAAAATAGCGCGATTGTAAACTGCACAAAACAGTGCGATGCGCAAAATAGCACGTTTGATAAACTGCACAAAACAGTGCGATGCGCAAAATAGAGCGAGTGTAAAATGCACAAAACAGAGCGCTGCGCAAAATAGCGCGAGTGTAAACTGCACAAAATAGTGCGATGCACAAAATAACGCGAGTGTAAACAGCACAACACAGTGCGATGCGCAAAATAGCGCGAGTGTAAACTGCACAAAGCAGTGCGCTGCGCAAAATAGCGCGAGTGTGAACTGCACAAAACAGTGCGTTGGGCTAAATAGCGCGAGTGTAATCTGCACAAAACAGTGCAATGCGCAAAATAGCGCGTTTAATAAACAGCACAAAACAGTGTAATGCGCAAAATAGCGAGAGTGTAAACAGCACAAAACAGTGCGATGCGCAAAATAGCACGAGTGTAAACTGCAAAAAACGGTGCGATGCGCAAAATAGCGCGTTTGATAAACTGCACAAAACATTGCAATGCGCAAAATACCGCGTTTGATAAACTGCACAAAACAGTGCGATATGCAAAATAGCGCGAGTGTAAACTGCACAAAACAGTGCACTGCGCAAAATAGCGCGAGTGTAAACTGCAAAAAATGGTGCGATGCGCAAAATAGCGCGTCTGATAAACTGCACAAAACAGTGCGATGCGCAAAATAACGCGTTTGGAAAACTGCACAAAACAGTGCGATGCGCAAAATAGCGAGAGTGTAAACTGCGCAAAACAGTGCGATGCGCAAAATAGCGCGAGTGTAAACTGCGTTAAACAGTGCGATGCGCAAAATAGCTCCTTTGGTAAATAGCACAAAATAGTGCGCTGCGCAAAATAGCGTGAGTGTAAATTGCACAAAATAGTGCGATGCGTAAAATAGCGCGATTGTAAACTGCACAAAACAGTGCGATGCGCAAAATAGCACGTTTGATAAACTGCACAAAACAGTGCGATGCGCAAAATAGCACGTTTGATAAACTGCACAAAACAGTGCGATGCGCAAAATAGAGCGAGTGTAAAATGCACAAAACAGAGCGCTGCGCAAAATAGCGCGAGTGTAAACTGCACAAAATAGTGCGATGCGCAAAATAACGCGAGTGTAAACAGCACAACAAAGTGCGATGCGCAAAATAGCGCGAGTGTAAACTGCACAAAGCAGTGCGCTGCGCAAAATAGCGCGAGTGTGAACTGCACAAAACAGTGCGTTGGGCTAAATAGCGCGAGTGTAATCTACACAAAACAGTGCAATGCGCAAAATAGCGCGTTTAATAAACAGCACAAAACAGTGTAATGCGCAAAATAGCGAGAGTGTAAACAGCACAAAACAGTGCGATGCGCAAAATAGCACGAGTGTAAACTGCAAAAAACGATGCGATGCGCAAAATAGCGCGTTTGATAAACTGCACAAAACATTGCAATGCGCAAAATACCGCGTTTGATAAACTGCACAAAACAGTGCGATGCGCAAAATATCGAGAGTGTAAACTGCACAAAACAGTGCGATGCGCAAAACAGCGCGAGTGTAAACTGCACAAAACAGTGCACTGCGCAAAATAGCGCGAGTGTAAACTGCAAAAAATGGTGCGATGCGCAAAATAGCGCGTCTGATAAACTGCACAAAACAGTGCGATGCGCAAAATAACGCGTTTGGTAAACTGCACAAAACAGTGCGATGCGCAAAATAGCGAGAGTGTAAACTGCGCAAAACAGTGCGATGCGCAAAATAGCGCGAGTGTAAACTGCGTTAAACAGTGCGATGCGCAAAATAGCTCTTTTGGTAAATAGCACAAAATAGTGCGCTGCGCAAAATAGCGTGAGTGTAAATTGCACAAAATAGTGCGATGCGTAAAATAGCGCGATTGTAAACTGCACAAAACAGTGCGATGCGCAAAATAGCACGTTTGATAAACTGCACAAAACAGTGCGATGCGCAAAATAGAGCGAGTGTAAAATACACAAAACAGAGCACTGCGCAAAATAGCGCGAGTGTAAACTGCACAAAATAGTGCGATGCGCAAAATAACGCGAGTGTAAACAGCGCAAAACAGTGCGATGCGCAAAATAGCGCGAGTGTAAACTGCACAAAGCAGTGCGCTGCGCAAAATAGCGCGAGTGTGAACTGCACAAAACAGTGCGCTGGGCTAAATAGCGCGAGTGTATTCTGCACAAAACAGTGCAATGCGCAAAATAGCGCGTTTAATAAACAGCACAAAACAGTGTAATGCGCAAAATAGCGAGAGTGTAAACAGCACAAAACAGCGCGATGCGCAAAATAGCACGATTGTAAACTGCAAAAAACGGTGCGATGCGCAAAATAGCGCGTTTGATAAACTGCACAAAACGTTGCAATGCGCAAAATACCGCGTTTGATAAACTGCACAAAACAGTGCGATGCGCAAAATATCGAGAGTGTAAACTGCACAAAATAGTGCGATGCGCAAAACAGCGCGAGTGTAAACTGCACAAAACAGTGCGATGCGCAAAATAGCGAGAGTGTAAACAGCACAAAACAGTGCGATACGCAAAATAGCGCGAGTGTAAACTGCACAAAACAGTGCACTGCGCAAAATAGCGCGAGTGTAAACTGCAAAAAATGGTGCGATGCGCAAAATAGCGCGTCTGATAAACTGCACAAAATAGTGCGATGCGCAAAATAATGCGTTTGGTAAACTGCACAAAACAGTGCGATGCGCAAAATAGCGAGAGTGTAAACTGCGCAAAACAGTGCGATGCGCAAAATAGCGCGAGTGTAAACTGCGTTAAACAGTGCGATGCGCAAAATAGCTCCTTTGGTAAATAGCACAAAATAGTGCGCTGCGCAAAATAGCGTGAGTGTAAATTGCACAAAATAGTGCGATGCGTAAAATAGCGCGATTGTAAACTGCACAAAACAGTGCGATGCGCAAAATAGCACGTTTGATAAACTGCACAAAACAGTGCGATGCGCAAAATAGCACGTTTGATAAACTGCACAAAACAGTGCGATGCGCAAAATAGAGCGAGTGTAAAATGCACAAAACAGAGCGCTGCGCAAAATAGCGCGAGTGTAAACTGCACAAAATAGTGCGATGCACAAAATAACGCGAGTGTAAACAGCACAACACAGTGCGATGCGCAAAATAGCGCGAGTGTAAACTGCACAAAGCAGTGCGCTGCGCAAAATAGCGCGAGTGTGAACTGCACAAAATAGTGCGTTGGGCTAAATAGCGCGAGTGTAATCTGCACAAAACAGTGCAATGCGCAAAATAGCGCGTTCAATAAACAGCACAAAACAGTGTAATGGGCAAAATAGCGAGAGTGTAAACAGCACAAAACAGTGCGATGCGCAAAATAGCACGAGTGTAAACTGCAAAAAACGGTGCGATGCGCAAAATAGCGCGTTTGATAAACTGCACAAAACATTGCAATGCGCAAAATACCGCGTTTGATAAACTGCACAAAACAGTGCGAGGCGCAAAATATCGAGAGTGTAAACCGCACAAAACAGTGCGATGCGCAAAACAGCGCGAGTGTAAACTGCACAAAACAGTGCGATGCGCAAAATAGCGAGAGTGTAAACAGCACAAAACAGTGCGATATGCAAAATAGCGCGAGTGTAAACTGCACAAAACAGTGCACTGCGCAAAATAGCGCGAGTGTAAACTGCAAAAAATGGTGCGATGCGCAAAATAGCGCGTCTGATAAACTGCACAAAACAGTGCGATGCGCAAAATAACGCGTTTGGTAAACTGCGCAAAATAACGCGTTTGGAAAACTGCACAAAATAGCTCCTTTGGTAAACTGCACAAAACAGTGCGATGCGCAAAATAGCGAGAGTGTAAACTGCGCAAAATAGTGCGATGCGCAAAATAGCGCGAGTGTAAACTGCGTTAAACAGTGCGATGCGCAAAATAGCTCCTTTGGTAAATAGCACAAAATAGTGCGCTGCGCAAAATAGCGTGAGTGTAAATTGCACAAAATAGTGCGATGCGTAAAATAGCGCGATTGTAAACTGCACAAAACAGTGCGATGCGCAAAATAGCACGTTTGATAAACTGCACAAAACAGTGCGATGCGCAAAATAGAGCGAGTGTAAAATGCACAAAACAGAGCGCTGCGCAAAATAGCGCGAGTGTAAACTGCACAAAATAGTGCGATGCACAAAATAACGCGAGTGTAAACAGCACAACACAGTGCGATGCGCAAAATAGCGCGAGTGTAAACTGCACAAAGCAGTGCGCTGCGCAAAATAGCGCGAGTGTGAACTGCACAAAACAGTGCAATGCGCAAAATAGCGCGTTTAATAAACAGCACAAAACAGTGTAATGCGCAAAATAGCGAGAGTGTAAACAGCACAAAACAGTGCGATGCGCAAAATAGCACGAGTGTAAACTGCAAAAAACGGTGCGATGCGCAAAATAGCGCGTTTGATAAACTGCACAAAACATTGCAATGCGCAAAATACCGCGTTTGATAAACTGCACAAAACAGTGCGATGCGCAAAATATCGAGAGTGTAAACTGCACAAAACAGTGCGATGCGCAAAACAGCGCGAGTGTAAACTGCACAAAACAGTGCGATGCGCAAAATAGCGAGAGTGTAAACAGCACAAAACAGTGCGATACGCAAAATAGCGCGAGTGTAAACTGCACAAAACAGTGCACTGCGCAAAATAGCGCGAGTGTAAACTGCAAAAAATGGTGCGATGCGCAAAATAGCGCGTCTGATAAACTGCACAAAACAGTGCGATGCGCAAAATAACGCGTTTGGTAAACTGCACAAAACAGTGCGATGCGCAAAATAGCGAGAGTGTAAACTGCGCAAAACAGTGCGATGCGCAAAATAGCGCGAGTGTAAACTGCGTTAAACAGTGCGATGCGCAAAATAGCTCCTTTGGTAAATAGCACAAAATAGTGCGCTGCGCAAAATAGCGTGAGTGTAAATTGCACAAAATAGTGCGATGCGTAAAATAGCGCGATTGTAAACTGCACAAAACAGTGCGATGCGCAAAATAGCACGTTTGATAAACTGCACAAAACAGTGCGATGCGCAAAATAGCACGTTTGATAAACTGCACAAAACAGTGCGATGCGCAAAATAGAGCGAGTGTAAAATGCACAAAACAGAGCGCTGCGCAAAATAGCGCGCGTGTAAACTGCACAAAATAGTGCGATGCACAAAATAACGCGAGTGTAAACAGCACAACACAGTGCGATGCGCAAAATAGCGCGAGTGTAAACTGCACAAAGCAGTGCGCTGCGCAAAATAGCGCGAGTGTGAACTGCACAAAACAGTGCGTTGGGCTAAATAGCGCGAGTGTAATCTGCACAAAACAGTGCAATGCGCAAAATAGCGCGTTTAATAAACAGCACAAAACAGTGTAATGCGCAAAATAGCGAGAGTGTAAACAGCACAAAACAGTGCGATGCGCAAAATAGCACGAGTGTAAACTGCAAAAAACGGTGCGATGCGCAAAATAGCGCGTTTGATAAACTGCACAAAACATTGCAATGCGCAAAATACCGCGTTTGATAAACTGCACAAAACAGTGCGATGCGCAAAATATCGAGAGTGTAAACTGCACAAAACAGTGCGATGCGCAAAACAGCGCGAGTGTAAACTGCACAAAACAGTGCGATGGGCAAAATAGCGAGAGTGTAAACAGCACAAAACAGTGCGATACGCAAAATAGCGCGAGTGTAAACTGCACAAAACAGTGCCCTGCGCAAAATAGCGCGAGTGTAAACTGCAAAAAATGGTGCGATGCGCAAAATAGCGCGTCTGATAAACTGCACAAAACAGTGCGATGCGCAAAATAACGCGTTTGGTAAACTGCACAAAACAGTGCGATGCGCAAAATAGCGAGAGTGTAAACTGCGCAAAACAGTGCGATGCGCAAAATAGCGCGAGTGTAAACTGCGTTAAACAGTGCGATGCGCAAAATAGCACCTTTGGTAAATAGCACAAAATAGTGCGCTGCGCAAAATAGCGTGAGTGTAAATTGCACAAAACAGTGCGATGTGCAAAATAGCACGTTTGATAAACTGCACAAAACAGTGCGATGCGCAAAATAGCACGTTTGATAAACTGCACAAAACAGTGCGATGCGCAAAATAGAGCGAGTGTAAAATGCACAAAACAGAGCGCTGCGCAAAATAGCGCGAGTGTAAACTGCACAAAATAGTGCGATGCGCAAAATAACGCGAGTGTAAACAGCACAACACAGTGCGATGCGCAAAATAGCGCGAGTGTAAACTGCACAAAGCAGTGCGCTGCGCAAAATAGCGCGAGTGTGAACTGCACAAAACAGTGCGTTGGGCTAAATAGCGCGAGTGTAATCTGCACAAAACAGTGCAATGCGCAAAATAGCGCGTTTAATAAACAGCACAAAACAGTGTAATGCGCAAAATAGCGAGAGTGTAAACATCACAAAACAGTGCGATGCGCAAAATAGCACGAGTGTTAACTTCAAAAAACGGTGCGATGCGCAAAATAGCGCGTTTGATAAACTGCACAAAACATTGCAATGCGCAAAATACCGCGTTTGATAAACTGCACAAAACAGTGCGATGCGCAAAATATCGAGAGTGTAAACTGCACAAAACAGTGCGATGCGCAAAACAGCGCGAGTGTAAACTGCACAAAACAGTGCGATGCGCAAAATAGCGAGAGTGTAAACAGCACAAAACAGTGCGATACGCAAAATAGCGCGAGTGTAAACTGCACAAAACAGTGCACTGCGCAAAATAGCGCGAGTGTAAACTGCAAAAAATGGTGCGATGCGCAAAATAGCGCGTCTGATAAACTGCACAAAACAGTGCGATGCGCAAAATAACGCGTTTGGTAAACTGCACAAAACAGTGCGATGCGCAAAATAGCGAGAGTGTAAACTGCGCAAAACAGTGCGATGCGCAAAATAGCGCGAGTGTAAACTGCGTCAAACAGTGCGATGCGCAAAATAGCTCCTTTGGTAAATAGCACAAAATAGTGCGCTGCGCAAAATAGCGTGAGTGTAAATTGCACAAAATAGTGCGATGCGTAAAATAGCGCGATTGTAAACTGCACAAAACAGTGCGATGCGCAAAATAGCACGTTTGATAAACTGCACAAAACAGTGCGATGCGCAAAATAGCACGTTTGATAAACTGCACAAAACAGTGCGATGCGCAAAATAGAGCGAGTGTAAAATGCACAAAACAGAGCGCTGCGCAAAATAGCGCGAGTGTAAACTGCACAAAATAGTGCGATGCACAAAATAACGCGAGTGTAAACAGCACAACACAGTGCGATGCGCAAAATAGCGCGAGTGTAAACTGCACAAAGCAGTGCGCTGCGCAAAATAGCGCGAGTGTGAACTGCACAAAACAGTGCGTTGGGCTAAATAGCGCGAGTGTAATCTGCACAAAACAGTGCAATGCGCAAAATAGCGCGTTTAATAAACAGCACAAAACAGTGTAATGGGCAAAATAGCGAGAGTGTAAACAGCACAAAACAGTGCGATGCGCAAAATAGCACGAGTGTAAACTGCAAAAAACGGTGCGATGCGCAAAATAGCGCGTTTGATAAACTGCACAAAACATTGCAATGCGCAAAATACCGCGTTTGATAAACTGCACAAAACAGTGCGAGGCGCAAAATATCGAGAGTGTAAACTGCACAAAACAGTGCGATGCGCAAAACAGCGCGAGTGTAAACTGCACAAAACAGTGCGATGCGCAAAATAGCGAGAGTGTAAACAGCACAAAACAGTGCGATATGCAAAATAGCGCGAGTGTAAACTGCACAAAACAGTGCACTGCGCAAAATAGCGCGAGTGTAAACTGCAAAAAATGGTGCGATGCGCAAAATAGCGCGTCTGATAAACTGCACAAAACAGTGCGATGCGCAAAATAACGCGTTTGGTAAACTGCGCAAAATAACGCGTTTGGTAAACTGCACAAAATAGCTCCTTTGGTAAACTGCACAAAACAGTGCGATGCGCAAAATAGCGAGAGTGTAAACTGCGCAAAATAGTGCGATGCGCAAAATAGCGCGAGTGTAAACTGCGTTAAACAGTGCGATGCGCAAAATAGCTCCTTTGGTAAATAGCACAAAATAGTGCGCTGCGCAAAATAGCGTGAGTGTAAATTGCACAAAATAGTGCGATGCGTAAAATAGCGCGATTGTAAACTGCACAAAACAGTGCGATGCGCAAAATAGCACGTTTGATAAACTGCACAAAACAGTGCGATGCGCAAAATAGCACGTTTGATAAACTGCACAAAACAGTGCGATGCGCAAAATAGAGCGAGTGTAAAATGCACAAAACAGAGCGCTGCGCAAAATAGCGCGAGTGTAAACTGCACAAAATAGTGCGATGCACAAAATAACGCGAGTGTAAACAGCACAACACAGTGCGATGCGCAAAATAGCGCGAGTGTAAACTGCACAAAGCAGTGCGCTGCGCAAAATAGCGCGAGTGTGAACTGCACAAAACAGTGCGTTGGGCTAAATAGCGCGAGTGTAATCTGCACAAAACAGTGCAATGCGCAAAATAGCGCGTTTAATAAACAGCACAAAACAGTGTAATGCGCAAAATAGCGAGAGTGTAAACAGCACAAAACAGTGCGATGCGCAAAATAGCACGAGTGTAAACTGCAAAAAACGGTGCGATGCGCAAAATAGCGCGTTTGATAAACTGCACAAAACATTGCAATGCGCAAAATACCGCGTTTGATAAACTGCACAAAACAGTGCGATGCGCAAAATATCGAGAGTGTAAACTGCACAAAACAGTGCGATGCGCAAAACAGCGCGAGTGTAAACTGCACAAAACAGTGCGATGCGCAAAATAGCGAGAGTGTAAACAGCACAAAACAGTGCGATACGCAAAATAGCGCGAGTGTAAACTGCACAAAACAGTGCACTGCGCAAAATAGCGCGAGTGTAAACTGCAAAAAATGGTGCGATGCGCAAAATAGCGCGTCTGATAAACTGCACAAAACAGTGCGATGCGCAAAATAACGCGTTTGGTAAACTGCACAAAACAGTGCGATGCGCAAAATAGCGAGAGTGTAAACTGCGCAAAACAGTGCGATGCGCAAAATAGCTCCTTTGGTAAATAGCACAAAATAGTGCGCTGCGCAAAATAGCGTGAGTGTAAATTGCACAAAATAGTGCGATGCGTAAAATAGCGCGATTGTAAACTGCACAAAACAGTGCGATGCGCAAAATAGCACGTTTGATAAACTGCACAAAACAGTGCGATGCGCAAAATAGCACGTTTGATAAACTGCACAAAACAGTGCGATGCGCAAAATAGAGCGAGTGTAAAATGCACAAAACAGAGCGCTGCGCAAAATATCGCGAGTGTAAACTGCACAAAATAGTGCGATGCGCAAAATAACGCGAGTGTAAACAGCACAACACAGTGCGATGCGCAAAATAGCGCGAGTGTAAACTGCACAAAGCAGTGCGCTGCGCAAAATAGCGCGAGTGTGAACTGCACAAAACAGTGCGTTGGGCTAAATAGCGCGAGTGTAATCTGCACAAAACAGTGCAATGCGCAAAATAGCGCGTTTAATAAACAGCACAAAACAGTGTAATGCGCAAAATAGCGAGAGTGTAAACAGCACAAAACAGTGCGATGCGCAAAATAGCACGAGTGTAAACTTCAAAAAACGGTGCGATGCGCAAAATAGCGCGTTTGATAAACTGCACAAAACATTGCAATGCGCAAAATACCGCGTTTGATAAACTGCACAAAACAGTGCGATGCGCAAAAGATCGAGAGTGTAAACTACACAAAACAGTGCGATGCGCAAAACAGCGCGAGTGTAAACTGCACAAAACAGTGCGATGCGCAAAATAGCGAGAGTGTAAACAGCACAAAACAGTGCGATACGCAAAATAGCGCGAGTGTAAACTGCACAAAACAGTGCACTGCGCAAAATAGCGCGAGTGTAAACTGCAAAAAATGGTGCGATGCGCAAAATAGCGCGTCTGATAAACTGCACAAAACAGTGCGATGCGCAAAATAACGCGTTTGGTAAACTGCACAAAACAGTGCGATGCGCAAAATAGCGAGAGTGTAAACTGCGCAAAACAGTGCGATGTGCAAAATAGCGCGAGTGTAAACTGCGTTAAACAGTGCGATGCGCAAAATAGCTCCTTTGGTAAATAGCACAAAATAGTGCGCTGCGCAAAATAGCATGAGTGTAAATTGCACAAAATAGTGCGATGCGTAAAATAGCGCGATTGTAAACTGCACAAAACAGTGCGATGCGCAAAATAGCACGTTTGATAAACTGCACAAAACAGTGCGATGCGCAAAATAGAGCGAGTGTAAAATGCACAAAACAGAGCGCTGCGCAAAATAGCGCGAGTGTAAACTGCACAAAATAGTGCGATGCGCAAAATAACGCGAGTGTAAACAGCACAACACAGTGCGATGCGCAAAATAGCGCGAGTGTAAACTGCACAAAGCAGTGCGCTGCGCAAAATAGCGCGAGTGTGAACTGCACAAAACAGTGCGTTGGGCTAAATAGCGCGAGTGTAATCTGCACAAAACAGTGCAATGCGCAAAATAGCGCGTTTAATAAACAGCACAAAACAGTGTAATGCGCAAAATAGCGAGAGTGTAAACAGCACAAAACAGTGCGATGCGCGAAATAGCACGATTGTAAACTGCAAAAAACGGTGCGATGCGCAAAATAGCGCGTTTGATAAACTGCACAAAACATTGCAATGCGCAAAATACCGCGTTTGATAAACTGCACAAAACAGTGCGATGCGCAAAATATCGAGAGTGTAAACTGCACAAAACTGTGCGATGCGCAAAACAGCGCGAGTGTAAACTGCACAAAACAGTGCGATGCGCAAAATAGCGAGAGTGTAAACAGCACAAAACAGTGCGATACGCAAAATAGCGCGAGTGTAAACTGCACAAAACAGTGCACTGCGCAAAATAGCGCGAGTGTAAACTGCAAAAAATGGTGCGATGCGCAAAATAACGCGTTTGGTAAACTGCACAAAACAGTGCGATGCGCAAAATAGCGAGAGTGTAAACTGCGCAAAACAGTGCGATGCGCAAAATAGCGCGAGTGTAAACTGCGTTAAACAGTGCGATGCGCAAAATAGCTCCTTTGGTAAATAGCACAAAATAGTGCGCTGCGCAAAATAGCGTGAGTGTAAATTGCACAAAATAGTGCGATGCGTAAAATAGCGCGATTGTAAACTGCACAAAACAGTGCGATGCGCAAAATAGCACGTTTGATAAACTGCACAAAACAGTGCGATGCGCAAAATAGCACGTTTGATAAACTGCACAAAACAGTGCGATGCGCAAAATAGAGCGAGTGTAAAATGCACAAAACAGAGCGCTGCGCAAAATAGCGCGAGTGTAAACTGCACAAAATAGTGCGATGCACAAAATAACGCGAGTGTAAACAGCACAACACAGTGCGATGCGCAAAATAGCGCGAGTGTAAACTGCACAAAGCAGTGCGCTGCGCAAAATAGCGCGAGTGTGAACTGCACAAAACAGTGCGTTGGGCTAAATAGCGCGAGTGTAATCTGCACAAAACAGTGCAATGCGCAAAATAGCGCGTTTAATAAACAGCACAAAACAGTGTAATGCGCAAAATAGCGAGAGTGTAAACAGCACAAAACAGTGCGATGCGCAAAATAGCACGAGTGTAAACTTCAAAAAACGGTGCGATGCGCAAAATAGCGCGTTTGATAAACTGCACAAAACATTGCAATGCGCAAAATACCGCGTTTGATAAACTGCACAAAACAGTGCGATGCGCAAAATATCGAGAGTGTAAACTGCACAAAACAGTGCGATGCGCAAAACAGCGCGAGTGTAAACTGCACAAAACAGTGCGATGCGCAAAATAGCGAGAGTGTAAACAGCACAAAACAGTGCGATACGCAAAATAGCGCGAGTGTAAACTGCACAAAACAGTGCACTGCGCAAAATAGCGCGAGTGTGAACTGCAAAAAATGGTGCGATGCGCAAAATAGCGCGTCTGATAAACTGCACAAAACAGTGCGATGCGCAAAATAACGCGTTTGGTAAACTGCACAAAACAGTGCGATGCGCAAAATAGCGAGAGTGTAAACTGCGCAAAACAGTGCGATGCGCAAAATAGCGCGAGTGTAAACTGCGTTAAACAGTGCGATGCGCAAAATAGCTCCTTTGGTAAATAGCACAAAATAGTGCGCTGCGCAAAATAGCGTGAGTGTAAATTGCACAAAATAGTGCGATGCGTAAAATAGCGCGATTGTAAACTGCACAAAACAGTGCGATGCGCAAAATAGCACGTTTGATAAACTGCACAAAACAGTGCGATGCGCAAAATAGCACGTTTGATAAACTGCACAAAACAGTGCGATGCGCAAAATAGAGCGAGTGTAAAATGCACAAAACAGAGCGCTGCGCAAAATAGCGCGAGTGTAAACTGCACAAAATAGTGCGATGCGCAAAATAACGCGAGTGTAAACAGCACAACAAAGTGCGATGCGCAAAATAGCGCGAGTGTAAACTGCACAAAGCAGTGCGCTGCGCAAAATAGCGCGAGTGTGAACTGCACAAAACAGTGCGTTGGGCTAAATAGCGCGAGTGTAATCTGCACAAAACAGCGCAATGCGCAAAATAGCGCGTTTAATAAACAGCACAAAACAGTGTAATGCGCAAAATAGCGAGAGTGTAAACAGCACAAAACAGTGCGATGCGCAAAATAGCACGAGTGTAAACTTCAAAAAACGGTGCGATGCGCAAAATAGCGCGTTTGATAAACTGCACAAAACATTGCAATGCGCAAAATACCGCGTTTGATAAACTGCACAAAACAGTGCGATGCGCAAAATATCGAGAGTGTAAACTGCACAAAACAGTGCGATGCGCAAAACAGCGCGAGTGTAAACTGCACAAAACAGTGCGATGCGCAAAATAGCGAGAGTGTAAACAGCACAAAACAGTGCGATACGCAAAATAGCGCGAGTGTAAACTGCACAAAACAGTGCACTGCGCAAAATAGCGCGAGTGTAAACTGCAAAAAATGGTGCGATGCGCAAAATAGCGCGTCTGATAAACTGCACAAAACAGTGCGATGCGCAAAATAACGCGTTTGGTAAACTGCACAAAACAGTGCGATGCGCAAAATAGCGAGAGTGTAAACTGCGCAAAACAGTGCGATGCGCAAAATAGCGCGAGTGTAAACTGCGTTAAACAGTGCGATGCGCAAAATAGCTCCTTTGGTAAATAGCACAAAATAGTGCGCTGCGCAAAATAGCGTGAGTGTAAATTGCACAAAATAGTGCGATGCGTAAAATAGCGCGATTGTAACCTGCACAAAACAGTGCGATGCGCAAAATAGCACGTTTGATAAACTGCACAAAACAGTGCGATGCGCAAAATAGCACGTTTGATAAACTGCACAAAACAGTGCGATGCGCAAAATAGAGCGAGTGTAAAATGCACAAAACAGAGCGCTGCGCAAAATAGCGCGAGTGTAAACTGCACAAAATAGTGCGATGCGCAAAATAACGCGAGTGTAAACAGCACAACACAGTGCGATGCGCAAAATAGCGCGAGTGTAAACTGCACAAAGCAGTGCGCTGCGCAAAATAGCGCGAGTGTGAACTGCACAAAACAGTGCGTTGGGCTAAATAGCGCGAGTGTAATCTGCACAAAACAGTCCAATGCGCAAAATAGCGCGTTTAATAAACAGCACAAAACAGTGTAATGTGCAAAATAGCGAGAGTGTAAACAGCACAAAACAGTGCGATGCGCAAAATAGCAGGAGTGTAAACTGCAAAAAACGGTGCGATGCGCAAAATAGCGCGTTTGATAAACTGCACAAAACATTGCAATGCGCAAAATACCGCGTTTGATAAACTGCACAAAACAGTGCGAGGCGCAAAATATCGAGAGTGTAAACTGCACAAAACAGTGCGATGCGCAAAACAGCGCGAGTGTAAACTGCACAAAACAGTGCGATGCGCAAAATAGCGAGAGTGTAAACAGCACAAAACAGTGCGATATGCAAAATAGCGCGAGTGTAAACTGCACAAAACAGTGCACTGCGCAAAATAGCGCGAGTGTAAACTGCAAAAAATGGTGCGATGCGCAAAATAGCGCGTCTGATAAACTGCACAAAACAGTGCGATGCGCAAAATAACGCGTTTGGTAAACTGCGCAAAATAACGCGTTTGGTAAACTGCACAAAATAGCTCCTTTGGTAAACTGCACAAAACAGTGCGATGCGCAAAATAGCGCGAGTGTAAACTGCGTTAAACAGTGCGATGCGCAAAATAGCTCCTTTGGTAAATAGCACAAAATAGTGCGCTGCGCAAAATAGCGTGAGTGTAAATTGCACAAAATAGTGCGATGCGTAAAATAGCGCGATTGTAAACTGCACAAAACAGTGCGATGCGCAAAATAGCACGTTTGACAAACTGCACAAAACAGTGCGATGCGCAAAATAGCACGTTTGATAAACTGCACAAAACAGTGCGATGCGCAAAATAGAGCGAGTGTAAAATGCACAAAACAGAGCGCTGCGCAAAATAGCGCGAGTGTAAACTGCACAAAATCGTGCGATGCACAAAATAACGCGAGTGTAAACAGCACAACACAGTGCGATGCGCAAAATAGCGCGAGTGTAAACTGCACAAAGCAGTGCGCTGCGCAAAATAGCGCGAGTGTCAACGGCACAAAACAGTGCGTTGGGCTAAATAGCGCGAGTGTAATCTGCACAAAACAGTGCAATGCGCAAAATAGCGCGTTTAATAAACAGCACAAAACAGTGTAATGCGCAAAATAGCGAGAGTGTAAACAGCACAAAACAGTGCGATGCGCAAAATAGCACGAGTGTAAACTGCAAAAAACGGTGCGATGCGCAAAATAGCGCGTTTGATAAACTGCACAAAACATTGCAATGCGCAAAATACCGCGTTTGATAAACTGCACAAAACAGTGCGATGCGCAAAATATCGAGAGTGTAAACTGCACAAAACAGTGCGATGCGCAAAACAGCGCGAGTGTAAACTGCACAAAACAGTGCGATGCGCAAAATAGCGAGAGTGTAAACAGCACAAAACAGTGCGATGCGCAAAATAGCACGAGTGTAAACTGCAAAAAACGGTGCGATGCGCAAAATAGCGCGTTTGATAAACTGCACAAAACATTGCAATGCGCAAAATACCGCGTTTGATAAACTGCACAAAACAGTGCGATGCGCAAAATATCGAGAGTGTAAACTGCACAAAACAGTGCGATGCGCAAAACAGCGCGAGTGTAAACTGCACAAAACAGTGCGATGCGCAAAATAGCGAGAGTGTAAACAGCACAAAACAGTGCGATACGCAAAATAGCGCGAGTGTAAACTGCACAAAACAGTGCACTGCGCAAAATAGCGCGAGTGTAAACTGCAAAAAATGGTGCGATGCGCAAAATAGCGCGTCTGATAAACTGCACAAAACAGTGCGATGCGCAAAATAACGCGTTTGGTAAACTGCACAAAACAGTGCGATGCGCAAAATAGCGAGAGTGTAAACTGCGCAAAACAGTGCGATGCGCAAAATAGCGCGAGTGTAAACTGCGTTAAACAGTGCGATGCGCAAAATAGCTCCTTTGGTAAATAGCACAAAATAGTGCGCTGCGCAAAATAGCGTGAGTGTAAATTGCACAAAATAGTGCGATGCGTAAAAAAGCGCGATTGTAAACTGCACAAAACAGTGCGATGCGCAAAATAGCACGTTTGATAAACTGCACAAAACAGTGCGATGCGCAAAATAGCACGTTTGATAAACTGCACAAAACAGTGCGATGCGCAAAATAGAGCGAGTGTAAAATGCACAAAACAGAGCGCTGCGCAAAATAGCGCGAGTGTAAACTGCACAAAATAGTGCGATGCGCAAAATAACGCGAGTGTAAACAGCACAACACAGTGCGATGCGCAAAATAGCGCGAGTGTAAACTGCACAAAGCAGTGCGCTGCGCAAAATAGCGCGAGTGTGAACTGCACAAAACAGTGCGTTGGGCTAAATAGCGCGAGTGTAATCTGCACAAAACAGTGCAATGCGGAAAATAGCGCGTTTAATAAACAGCACAAAACAGTGTAATGCGCAAAATAGCGAGAGTGTAAACAGCACAAAACAGTGCGATGCGCAAAATAGCACGAGTGTAAACTTCAAAAAACGGTGCGATGCGCAAAATAGCGCGTTTGATAAACTGCACAAAACATTGCAATGCGCAAAATACCGCGTTTGATAAACTGCACAAAACAGTGCGATGCGCAAAATATCGAGAGTGTAAACTGCACAAAACAGTGCGATGCGCAAAACAGCGCGAGTGTAAACTGCACAAAACAGTGCGATGCGCAAAATAGCGAGAGTGTAAACAGCACAAAACAGTGCGATAAGTAAAATAGCGCGAGTGTAAACTACACAAAACAGTGCACTGCGCAAAATAGCGCGAGTGTAAACTGCAAAAAATGGTGCGATGCGCAAAATAGCGCGTCTGATAAACTGCACAAAACAGTGCGATGCGCAAAATAACGCGTTTGGTAAACTGCACAAAACAGTGCGATGCGCAAAATAGCGAGAGTGTAAACTGCGCAAAACAGTGCGATGCGCAAAATAGCGCGAGTGTAAACTGCGTTAAACAGTGCGATGCGCAAAATAGCTCCTTTGGTAAATAGCACAAAATAGTGCGCTGCGCAAAATAGCGTGAGTGTAAATTGCACAAAATAGTGCGATGCGTAAAAAAGCGCGATTGTAAACTGCACAAAACAGTGCGATGCGCAAAATAGCACGTTTGATAAACTGCACAAAACAGTGCGATGCGCAAAATAGCACGTTTGATAAACTGCACAAAACAGTGCGATGCGCAAAATAGAGCGAGTGTAAAATGCACAAAACAGAGCGCTGCGCAAAATAGCGCGAGTGTAAACTGCACAAAATAGTGCGATGCGCAAAATAACGCGAGTGTAAACAGCACAACACAGTGCGATGCGCAAAATAGCGCGAGTGTAAACTGCACAAAGCAGTGCGCTGCGCAAAATAGCGCGAGTGTGAACTGCACAAAACAGTGCGTTGGGCTAAATAGCGCGAGTGTAATCTGCACAAAACAGTGCAATGCGCAAAATAGCGCGTTTAATAAACAGCGCAAAACAGTGTAATGCGCAAAATAGCGAGAGTGTAAACAGCACAAAACAGTGCGATGCGCAAAATAGCACGAGTGTAAACTGCAAAAAACGGTGCGATGCGCAAAATAGCGCGTTTGATAAACTGCACAAAACATTGCAATGCGCAAAATACCGCGTTTGATAAACTGCACAAAACAGTGCGATGCGCAAAATATCGAGAGTGTAAACTGCACAAAACAGTGCGATGCGCAAAACAGCGCGAGTGTAAACTGCACAAAACAGTGCGATGCGCAAAATAGCGAGAGTGTAAACAGCACAAAACAGTGCGATACGCAAAATAGCGCGAGTGTAAACTGCACAAAACAGTGCACTGCGCAAAATAGCGCGAGTGTAAACTGCAAAAAATGGTGCGATGCGCAAAATAGCGCGTCTGATAAACTGCACAAAACAGTGCGATGCGCAAAATAACGCGTTTGGTAAACTGCACAAAACAGTGCGATGCGCAAAATAGCGAGAGTGTAAACTGCGCAAAACAGTGCGATGCGCAAAATAGCGCGAGTGTAAACTGCGTTAAACAGTGCGATGCGCAAAATAGCTCCTTTGGTAAATAGCACAAAATAGTGCGCTGCGCAAAATAGCGTGAGTGTAAATTGCACAAAATAGTGCGATGCGTAAAAAAGCGCGATTGTAAACTGCACAAAACAGTGCGATGCGCAAAATAGCACGTTTGATAAACTGCACAAAACAGTGCGATGCGCAAAATAGCACGTTTGATAAACTGCACAAAACAGTGCGATGCGCAAAATAGAGCGAGTGTAAAATGCACAAAACAGAGCGCTGCGCAAAATAGCGCGAGTGTAAACTGCACAAAATAGTGCGATGCGCAAAATAACGCGAGTGTAAACAGCACAACACAGTGCGATGCGCAAAATAGCGCGAGTGTAAACTGCACAAAGCAGTGCGCTGCGCAAAATAGCGCGAGTGTGAACTGCACAAAACAGTGCGTTGGGCTAAATAGCGCGAGTGTAATCTGCACAAAACAGTGCAATGCGCAAAATAGCGCGTTTAATAAACAGCACAAAACAGTGTAATGCGCAAAATAGCGAGAGTGTAAACAGCACAAAACAGTGCGATGCGCAAAATAGCACGATTGTAAACTGCAAAAAACGGTGCGATGCGCAAAATAGCGCGTTTGATAAACTGCACAAAACATTGCAATGCGCAAAATACCGCGTTTGATAAACTGCACAAAACAGTGCGATGCGCAAAATATCGAGAGTGTAAACTGCACAAAACAGTGCGATGCGCAAAACAGCGCGAGTGTAAACTGCACAAAACAGTGCGATGCGCAAAATAGCGAGAGTGTAAACAGCACAAAACAGTGCGATACGCAAAATAGCGCGAGTGTAAACTGCACAAAACAGTGCACTGCGCAAAATAGCGCGAGTGTAAACTGGAAAAAATGGTGCGATGCGCAAAATAGCGCGTCTGATAAACTGCACAAAACAGTGCGATGCGCAAAATAACGCGTTTGGTAAACTGCACAAAACAGTGCGATGCGCAAAATAGCGAGAGTGTAAACTGCGCAAAACAGTGCGATGTGCAAAATAGCGCGAGTGTAAACTGCGTTAAACAGTGCGATGCGCAAAATAGCTCCTTTGGTAAATAGCACAAAATAGTGCGCTGCGCAAAATAGCATGAGTGTAAATTGCACAAAATAGTGCGATGCGTAAAATAGCGCGATTGTAAACTGCACAAAACAGTGCGATGCGCAAAATAGCACGTTTGATAAACTGCACAAAACAGTGCGATGCGCAAAATAGAGCGAGTGTAAAATGCACAAAACAGAGCGCTGCGCAAAATAGCGCGAGTGTAAACTGCACAAAATAGTGCGATGCGCAAAATAACGCGAGTGTAAACAGCACAACACAGTGCGATGCGCAAAATAGCGCGAGTGTAAACTGCACAAAGCAGTGCGCTGCGCAAAATAGCGCGAGTGTGAACTGCACAAAACAGTGCGTTGGGCTAAATAGCGCGAGTGTAATCTGCACAAAACAGTGCAATGCGCAAAATAGCGCGTTTAATAAACAGCGCAAAACAGTGTAATGCGCAAAATAGCGAGAGTGTAAACAGCACAAAACAGTGCGATGCGCAAAATAGCACGAGTGTAAACTGCAAAAAACGGTGCGATGCGCAAAATAGCGCGTTTGATAAACTGCACAAAACATTGCAATGCGCAAAATACCGCGTTTGATAAACTGCACAAAACAGTGCGATGCGCAAAATATCGAGAGTGTAAACTGCACAAAACAGTGCGATGCGCAAAACAGCGCGAGTGTAAACTGCACAAAACAGTGCGATGCGCAAAATAGCGAGAGTGTAAACAGCACAAAACAATGCGATCCGCAAAATAGCGCGAGTGTAAACTGCACAAAACAGTGCACTTCGCAAAATAGCGCGAGTGTAAACTGCAAAAAATGGTGCGATGCGCAAAATAGCGCGTCTGATAAACTGCACAAAACAGTGCGATGCGCAAAATAACGCGTTTGGTAAACTGCACAAAACAGTGCGATGCGCAAAATAGCGAGAGTGTAAACTGCGCAAAACAGTGCGATGCGCAAAATAGTGCGAGTGTAAACTGCGTTAAACAGTGCGATGCGCAAAATAGCTCCTTTGGTAAATAGCACAAAATAGTGCGCTGCGCAAAATAGCGTGAGTGTAAATTGCACAAAATAGTGCGATGCGTAAAATAGCGCGATTGTAAATTGCACAAAACAGTGCGATGCGCAAAATAGCACGTTTGATAAACTGCACAAAACAGTGCGATGCGCAAAATAGCACGTTTGATAAACTGCACAAAACAGTGCTGTCATGACCCCATTCCGCCCCTAGTAGAATGGTGCCATGATGGCCAGTAATTTGGGATTACCAAAGGCCACTTACAAGAATCCACACACAAATCAGAGTATACATATGGGGCTTACAAATGCGGAAGCAATAAATCAAGGCTAAGTAATCCATAAGAGCAGTGCATAAGTTGAATGAAATGTCATACATCATTACATAGCTTTTAATACAACAAATGAAGTATAAAAATACATCTTGACCAAAAGGCTTCTCAGCCATCAAATACAAAATACAATGAAAATAACCAAGAAGCATGATCTTCAAGATGTTGCCAAAAATACAATCCAAAACATCGGCAAGATACATCAGCAAAACACATCGGCAAAAGAATACATCGGCTAATACATCTAGGCGTCGCCGCCGCCCTGCTCATCACCTACATATATATAGAGAGGGTGAGCTTGGATACTCAGTGAATGGCATAAATAATAAAGGGGTTTACATGAATGACATTCGAGATCTTTAACAAAACAGTACAAATCTTTCAAGCTTCAAGGGATGTTTACTAACATCAATATAATACAAGAGGTGACATTCCGGACAAACAAACCCACGCGGTAAAACCGTCAGTGGCAAGGCAAGACAAGACAAGAGAGATCTCTAACAAGGGTGTCGTTGCATTATAGTCCCCGAACACTAAGGACTTGTGCTACAAATGCTTATAGTCCCCTAGCACGTACGGACTTCCAAACTTTGTGCTACAAATGCTTATAGTCCCCTAGCACGTACGGACTTCCAAACTTTGTGCTACAAATGCTTATAGTCCCCTAGTACGTACGGACTTCCAAACTTTGTCATCAAGGCAAGGTACAATGTTTGATACACAAAATAGGAATAATCATTCATGCTTGTAAGCAATATTCAAATCAAAGCAAAACAGGGTTTTATCAAAGCTTTACAACATATCTTTATTAAAATACCACTCACATAGCTCTTCAAACGTCGGGGTCAAGGCAAGTCCAAGTCCTACAAACACATGGCAAAAGTCTGTTGAATGCACTTTCAAACAAGCTTCACATGCATACAAAATGACCTCGGCGTTCTACAAAACTAAGTCAAACCAAAACAAACACTGTTCCTCATCTCGGGGAACATGCTGGGCACTAACCAGGTCTTGGCCGAGGTCCCACACCTCCTCGCCGAGGTGTGGTCCCGAGGCCCACATTCGAGGACAAATGAGGTCGGGAAAAATCTGGGTTTCCCTCAGCTCAAGAACATCAAGAACATGAACATGAAGATCATGAAGAAGATGAATGCAAGAATCACAACTTATGATTATAAAACCTGAGATTTCATGCTATGAGTTTGAAAACATGGACCTGGGTACCCGTGATAGAAGATCTTACGGAAACAAACACAAAAACATGAGACTTGTTGCAAACTTTCGGATCAAACGAGGCTTTTCTTCAAGAACACATGAACATTAACTTTCTCTTTCTAAAACCAACTTTGAATCAATGCATGACATGCAAGACAGATCCGATCGTGCAATGCAGCTAGGTGATCAATAAGAACAACAAGAGTAAATCAAGATTCTAACCTCAAATCAAGGATCTAACGGTTGAACTCTAAGGATCAAGCTTGCAAATCTACTTTCTCACTCTAAACTCCTCCTAGAGCTCCTCTCTCCTCAAGAACAAGGATTTGAGACAAAAATGATACATCTCTCTCTCTGCCGGCTGATATAGCACTCAGCTCGGACACGTGGCAATGGTTGGTTGGTTCAGCTCAAAAAGGTGATTGATTGAAAAGACAACACTCTGACAAGGTGTGTTCAACAAGCTACTCAGCAAAACACTCCGGCAAGAATGACATCGGCAAATGCCAATGACTTCGGCTAAGGGTAAAACTTCGGCAAGTCAAGGAATAATGATCTCGGCTAGGAAGAACAACACTTGGCCTAGCTGTGCCACACCTTGGCCTAGATGTGCCACACCTCGGCCTAGGTCATACCATTCCAGGACAAGATCACTTGGGTTCAAGATAACATCTCGGCCTAGATAACACACACCTCGGCCTCGGCGATACACACCTCGGCCCAGATGATAATCATCTCGGCCAACATGTCAGGGCAAGGGTGGAGGTCAGCCAAAGAAATCTCAAGATGGTCCTAAGTGTAAGAGCATCAAAGGGGCGACCTAGGCTCAGGACAACCTCGGCAAAACACAAACGTACCAAACAAGGAGCAGAGCATGCAATAACACTCAAGCAATCAAAAGACAAGATCTAAAATGCAAGCTTGTCAGAACAAAATTATATAAATGCATATGATTATGGTTAGGACAATGTGAGGGTTATTACATCCTTCCCCCCTTAAAGAAGTTTGGTCCCCAAACTTGAGTTACCTTGATTCGGGAACAACTCCGGATATCGAACTTTCATTTCTTCTTCCATTTCCCAAGTAGCATCCTTGCCGTAATGCTCCTTCCACTCAATTTTCACCATTGGTATTGCCTTATTTCTCAACTGTTTCACTTGCCTATCAATAACACGTACTGGCCTCTCTTCATAGCTCAATTCTTCATCAACCACAATCCCAAAATGATCAATCACGTGCAAGGGATCCCGAATATACTTCCTCAACATCGAAATATGGAACACATTGTGAACTTGACTCAGTTCAGGTGGTAAAGCAAGTCTGTAGGCAGTCGTATTAATCTTCTCAAGAATTTCAAACGGCCCGATGTAACGAGGTGCTAACTTACCTTTCTTCCCAAATCTGGAGACTCCTTTCGTCGGCGAAATCTTCAGGAATACATGGTCCCCAACTTCAAACTCCAATTCTCTTCTTCTTTGGTCGGCATAGCTCTTCTGTCGACTCTGGGCAGTTCTGATTCTCTGTCGAATAAGTTTAATCTTCTCGGTTGTCGCTTGAATCAGCTCGGGGCCGATCAAAACTTTATCTCCTACGTCAGTCCAACATATCGGCGATCTGCACTTCCTCCCATACAAAGCTTCGTACGGTGCCATGCCAATGCTAGCTTGATAACTGTTGTTGTAAGCGAATTCCACCAATGGTAATCTGTCAATTATGACCCAAATTGAATCCATTCCCTTCTGCGTCTTCGGCAAACCAATCACAAAGTCCATAGAGATGTGTTCCCATTTCCATTCAGGAATCGGCAAGGGTTGAAGAAGCCCGGCTGGTCTTTGATGTTCTGCTTTCACTTGCTGGCATTGCAGGCATTGGGATACGAACTCGGCTATTTCTCTCTTCATGTTCGGCCACCAAAAGGTCTGCTTAACATCGTGATACATCTTAGTGTTCCCTGGATGAGCAGCAATTCTGGAACCATGAGAGTCTCGCAAAATTTTCCTTTTTAACTCTGGGACGTCGGCTACGCACAATCTTCCTTCAAACTTAAGCACTCTATTCTCAAAGGTGTAACCTGACCTCGGCTTGGCGATGATCTCGTCGGCTACCTTCTTCAGGAATTCATCCTCCATTTGCCTTGCTTTTACTTCCTCAATGATAGTCGGTTCTACTGAAATCATGGTCAAGCATGCCAAACTCCCCACTGACTTCCTACTCAATGCGTCGGCTACTGAGTTTGCTTTACCTGGGTGATACTGGATCTGCATGTCGTAGTCCTTCAATAGTTCCAGCCATCTTCTCTGCCTCAAATTAAGTTCCTTCTGAGTAAATAAGTACTTCAAACTCTTGTGATCCGTGAAAACTTGGCAAGAAGCTCCATACAAGTAATGACGCCAAATCTTCAAAGCAAATACCACGGCTGCTAGCTCCAAGTCATGGGTAGGATAATTCTTTTCATGAGGTTTCAACTGACGAGATGCATATGCTATGACCTTGCCCCCTTGCATTAATACGCAACCCAAACCTTTATGTGAAGCATCACTGAAAATCTGAAATTCCTCGCTGCCTGATGGAAGCACAAGAACTGGTGCTGTAACTAACCTCGTCTTCAACTCTTGAAAGGCTGATTCTCTAACCTTGGTCCATTCGTAGGTCACTCCCTTCTGAGTCAACTGTGTCAATGGTACTGCAATCCTTGAGAAGTCCTTTACAAACTTTCTGTAGTAACCTGCTAAACCCAGAAAACTACGAACCTCGGACACGTTGGTCGGCGTCGGCCAATTTACCACGGCTTCAATCTTGCTGGGATCAACAGAGATACCCTCTTCATTAATCACATGCCCCAAAAATGAAATGCTGGAAAGCCAAAACTCACACTTACTCAACTTAGCATACAATTTCTTGTCCCTCAAGGTCTGTAAGGCAAGTCTCAGATGATTCTCATGCTCCACTGTACTCTTTGAGTAGATCAATATGTCGTCAATAAAAACAACTACAAATTCGTCCAAGTACGGCTTGAAGACTCTGTTCATCAAGTCCATGAATGCTGCCGGTGCATTAGTCACTCCAAAAGGCATCACCAGAAATTCGTAGTGGCCATACCTCGTCCGAAAAGCAGTCTTCTCAACATCCTCGGCTTTAACCTTCAGCTGATGGTAGCCCGACCTAAGGTCAATCTTGGAAAAGACTCGTGCTCCTTGTAGTTGGTCTAACAAATCGTCAATCCTAGGCAACGGGTATTTATTCTTAATGGTTACCTTGTTGAGTTCTCTGTAATCAATGCAAAGACGAAGTGTGCCATCCTTTTTCTTAACAAACAGGACTGGTGCTCCCCACGGTGAAGTGCTCGGCCTAACAAAACCCTTGTTTAACAATTCCTGTAGCTGCACTTTCAATTCCTTAAGCTCGGCTGGGGCCATTCTATAAGGTGTTTTGGAGATCGGCTGTGTTCCTGACACAATGTCCACGGTAAACTCTATTTCTCTATCGATTAAGTGGCCAGGCAGTTCATTTGGAAAGACGTCGGGGAATTCATTAACAACTGGAACATCGGCTAAACTGACGCTTCCACTCTGATCACTCAGTATACTACACAAGTAGCCATGACAACCTTTCCGAATTAGCTTATAGGCTTTAATGGACGAAATCAAGTATGGTGGGGGTACTACTCCTTTACCTTGGAAAATAACCTCGGCCTGGTTTGGGGGTTTCAATGTGACATTCTTCGAAACACAATTTATAGATGCATGATTCATTGCTAACCAATCCATTCCTAATATGACGTCAAAGTGGGTCATGTTTAACGGCATCAAATCAACTAACAGTTCTACACCCTCAATCACAACAACACACGCCTTATAAATAGATGCAACAATCATAGTTCTCCCAGATGGAGCAGACACATATAACACATAATCAAGGGGTTCTTGTTCTCTATTTAACTTCTCGGCAAACTTAGCAGATACAAATGAATGCGTAGAACCCGAATCAATCAATATGTATGCATCTTGAGAGCAGATTGGGAGTATACCTGACACTACTGTCTCAGCATTTTGGGTGTCTCCTGGCACTAGCGCAAAAACTCTGCCCTGCCTCATCTGTGTCCTTCCGACGTTGCTTCCCTGTGCAGAGCCCGAGGTGCTCCCATTTTTCTTACCATCATCAGTCCTTGACTTCGGACAGTCCTTCACACGATGACCCATTTCTCCACATTCAAAACAGGCGCCTGACGCCCAACGACAAACCCCGGAATGCGGCTTCCCACAACTCGTACACATCGGCCTAGTATTTCCTTCCTGGTTCGAGTTGCTGGAGCTGCCCACATTTGTTCTCTTCTTGGCGTTAAACGGAACTCGGCGATTATCATAGTTCTGTCTCTTCCTCTGATTCTCTCCTGTATTCTGATATCGGTTCAAGTTGGCCTCTGCAAGAATAGCCTTGTCTAAAACTCCAGCATAAGTCGGCATGTTGAGCATGTTGACTCTGTCCTGTATCGGTCCACGCAATCCGCTTTCAAATTTCCTAGCTTTCCTATATTCATCACTGATCATATGAGGCGCGTACCTCGCTAATTCGGTGAAAACACGGTCGTATTCTGCCACTGTCTTGTTTCCTTGTGTCAAGGTCTGGAACTCCGTGGTCTTGCGATCTCGAACACTAAGGGGAAAATGCTTGTTGTAAAACAGTTCCAAAAATTTGGCCCAAGTTAAATCAGGATTTTCTTCTCGGGTCAACATCCACCATCTTCGGGCGTCGTCGTCCAACGTAAATGCGGCCAATGCCACTTTCTGTGCATCGGTGCTGGGAAAGATCTCAAACAGCTTCTCCATTCCCAAAACCCACGCTTCGGCTTTCATCGGCTCTATGCCCCCTTGGAATCTCGGCGGGTTCATCTTCTTAAACTCCTTAATCAAAGTCAAGGTTCCCTCCCCATACAAGGCTGGCTGTGGAGGCGCTTGAGGCACTGGAGGGGGTGGAGGCGGAACTACATGTCGGCCATTAGTCTGTTCGGCCTGGGTAGTTGTAGCACTAGCATTTTGTTGTCTCACTTGTCTCAATTCCCGAGTTAACCCTTCCATTAGTCTTTCTAATCGGTCCAACCTGTCTTCTGATTGATCTCGGCCAACTGGTGGTCTTCCTCTCCTCATAGTGCTATGAGTATGCAAAATGTGACTTTAAAACAAAATGCGCAATAAAGTATGTATGCAAGCAACAAACAGTTATGCCGAGATAATGCACATATTGTCAAGTAGCAAGCAACATGGTGCAATCCTAACATCTTTCTAAGGGAAATCCTATGCTCTTTAGGACTCAAAGTGTGTGAATAACGTACTACGAGGAACTTGTGCTCTGATACCAATCTGTCACGACCCCATTCCGCCCCTAGTAGAATGGTGCCATGATGGCCAGTAATTTGGGATTACCAAAGGCCACTTACAAGAATCCACACACAAATCAGAGTATACATATGGGGCTTACAAATGCGGAAGCAATAAATCAAGGCTAAGTAATCCATAAGAGCAGTGCATAAGTTGAATGAAATGTCATACATCATTACATAGCTTTTAATACAACAAATGAAGTATAAAAATACATCTTGACCAAAAGGCTTCTCAGCCATCAAATACAAAATACAAAGAAAATAACCAAGAAGCATGATCTTCAAGATGTTGCCAAAAATACAATCCAAAACATCGGCAAGATACATCAGCAAAACACATCGGCAAAAGAATACATCGGCTAATACATCTAGGCGTCGCCGCCGCCCTGCTCATCACCTACATATATATAGAGAGGGTGAGCTTGGATACTCAGTGAATGGCATAAATAATAAAGGGGTTTACATGAATGACATCCGAGATCTTTAACAAAACAGTACAAATCTTTCAAGCTTCAAGGGATGTTTACTAACATCAATATAATACAAGAGGTGACATTCCGGACAAACAAACCCACGCGGTAAAACCGTCAGTGGCAAGGCAAGACAAGACAAGAGAGATCTCTAACAAGGGTGTCGTTGCATTATAGTCCCCGAACACTAAGGACTTGTGCTACAAATGCTTATAGTCCCCTAGCACGTACGGACTTCCAAACTTTGTGCTACAAATGCTTATAGTCCCCTAGCACGTACGGACTTCCAAACTTGTGCTACAAATGCTTATAGTCCCCTAGCACGTACGGACTTCCAAACTTTGTCATCAAGGCAAGGTACAATGTTTGATACACAAAATAGGAATAATCATTCATGCTTGTAAGCAATATTCAAATCAAAGCAAAACAGGGTTTTATCAAAGCTTTACAACATATCTTTATTAAAATACCACTCACATAGCTCTTCAAACGTCGGGGTCAAGGCAAGTCCAAGTCCTACAAACACATGGCAAAAGTCTGTTGAATGCACTTTCAAACAAGCTTCACATGCATACAAAATGACCTCGGCGTTCTACAAAACTAAGTCAAACCAAAACAAACACTGTTCCTCATCTCGGGGAACATGCTGGGCACTAACCAGGTCTTGGCCGAGGTCCCACACCTCCTCGCCGAGGTGTGGTCCCGAGGCCCACATTCGAGGACAAATGAGGTCGGGAAAAATCTGGGTTTCCCTCAGCTCAAGAACATCAAGAACATGAACATGAAGATCATGAAGAAGATGAATGCAAGAATCACAACTTATGATTATAAAACCTGAGATTTCATGCTATGAGTTTGAAAACATGGACCTGGGTACCCGTGATAGAAGATCTTACGGAAACAAACACAAAAACATGAGACTTGTTGCAAACTTTCGGATCAAACGAGGCTTTTCTTCAAGAACACATGAACATTAACTTTCTCTTTCTAAAACCAACTTTGAATCAATGCATGACATGCAAGACAGATCCGATCGTGCAATGCAGCTAGGTGATCAATAAGAACAACAAGAGTAAATCAAGATTCTAACCTCAAATCAAGGATCTAACGGTTGAACTCTAAGGATCAAGCTTGCAAATCTACTTTCTCACTCTAAACTCCTCCTAGAGCTCCTCTCTCCTCAAGAACAAGGATTTGAGACAAAAATGATACATCTCTCTCTCTGCCGGCTGATATAGCACTCAGCTCGGACACGTGGCAATGGTTGGTTGGTTCAGCTCAAAAAGGTGATTGATTGAAAAGACAACACTCTGACAAGGTGTGTTCAACAAGCTACTCAGCAAAACACTCCGGCAAGAATGACATCGGCAAATGCCAATGACTTCGGCTAAGGGTAAAACTTCGGCAAGTCAAGGAATAATGATCTCGGCTAGGAAGAACAACACTTGGCCTAGCTGTGCCACACCTTGGCCTAGATGTGCCACACCTCGGCCTAGGTCATACCATTCCAGGACAAGATCACTTGGGTTCAAGATAACATCTCGGCCTAGATAACACACACCTCGGCCTCGGCGATACACACCTCGGCCCAGATGATAATCATCTCGGCCAACATGTCAGGGCAAGGGTGGAGGTCAGCCAAAGAAATCTCAAGATGGTCCTAAGTGTAAGAGCATCAAAGGGGCGACCTAGGCTCAGGACAACCTCGGCAAAACACAAACGTACCAAACAAGGAGCAGAGCATGCAATAACACTCAAGCAATCAAAAGACAAGATCTAAAATGCAAGCTTGTCAGAACAAAATTATATAAATGCATATGATTATGGTTAGGACAATGTGAGGGTTATTACATCCTTCCCCCCTTAAAGAAGTTTGGTCCCCAAACTTGAGTTACCTTGATTCGGGAACAACTCCGGATATCGAACTTTCATTTCTTCTTCCATTTCCCAAGTAGCATCCTTGCCGTAATGCTCCTTCCACTCAATTTTCACCATTGGTATTGCCTTATTTCTCAACTGTTTCACTTGCCTATCAATAACACGTACTGGCCTCTCTTCATAGCTCAATTCTTCATCAACCACAATCCCAAAATGATCAATCACGTGCAAGGGATCCCGAATATACTTCCTCAACATCGAAATATGGAACACATTGTGAACTTGACTCAGTTCAGGTGGTAAAGCAAGTCTGTAGGCAGTCGTATTAATCTTCTCAAGAATTTCAAACGGCCCGATGTAACGAGGTGCTAACTTACCTTTCTTCCCAAATCTGGAGACTCCTTTCGTCGGCGAAATCTTCAGGAATACATGGTCCCCAACTTCAAACTCCAATTCTCTTCTTCTTTGGTCGGCATAGCTCTTCTGTCGACTCTGGGCAGTTCTGATTCTCTGTCGAATAAGTTTAATCTTCTCGGTTGTCGCTTGAATCAGCTCGGGGCCGATCAAAACTTTATCTCCTACGTCAGTCCAACATATCGGGGATCTGCACTTCCTCCCATACAAAGCTTCGTACGGTGCCATGCCAATGCTAGCTTGATAACTGTTGTTGTAAGCGAATTCCACCAATGGTAAATGTACTCCCCAACTTCCCTTGAAATCTAACACACATAGTCGGAGCATATCTTCTAGTGTCTGAATCGTTCTTTCTGTTTGCCCATCAGTTTGGGGGTGAAAAGCTGTGCTAAACTTCAACTCAGTTCCCAAGGCTCTTTGCAAACTTTGCCAAAATCTACAAACAAACTTCGGATCTCGGTCTGAAACAATAGACATCGGCACTCCATGAAGTCTCACAATCTCATTCATATACAGTACAGCTAGTCGGTCAGCATTAAATGTAGTCTGAACAGGCAAGAAGTGTGCTGACTTAGTTAAACAGTGCGATGCGCAAAATAGCGCGAGTGTAAACTGCGTTAAACAGTGCGATGCGCAAAATAGCTCCTTTGGTAAATAGCACAAAATAGTGCGCTGCGCAAAATAGCGTGAGTGTAAATTACACAAAATAGTGCGATGCGTAAAATAGCGCGATTGTAAACTGCACAAAACAGTGCGATGCGCAAAATAGCACGTTTGATAAACTGCACAAAACAGTGCGATGCACAAAATAGCACGTTTGATAAACTGCACAAAACAGTGCGATGCGCAAAATAGAGTGAGTGTAAAATGCACAAAACAGAGCGCTGCGCAAAATAGCGCGAGTGTAAACTGCACAAAATAGTGCGATGCGCAAAATAACGCGAGTGTAAACAGCACAACACAGTGCGATGCGCAAAATAGCGCGAGTGTAAACTGCACAAAGCAGTGCGCTGCGCAAAATAGCGCGAGTGTGAACTGCACAAAACAGTGCGTTGGGCTAAATAGCGCGAGTGTAATCTGCACAAAACAGTGCAATGCGCAAAATAGCGCGTTTAATAAACAGCACAAAACAGTGTAATGCGCAAAATAGCGAGAGTGTAAACAGCACAAAACAGTGCGATGCGCAAAATAGCACGAGTGTAAACTGCAAAAAACGGTGCGATGCGCAAAATAGCGCATTTGATAAACTGCACAAAACATTGCAATGCGCAAAATACCGCGTTTGATAAACTGCACAAAACAGTGCGATGCGCAAAATATCGAGAGTGTAAACTGCACAAAACAGTGCGATGCGCAAAACAGCGCGAGTGTAAACTGCACAAAACAGTGCGATGCGCAAAATAGCGAGAGTGTAAACAGCACAAAACAGTGCGATACGCAAAATAGCGCGAGTGTAAACTGCACAAAACAGTGCACTGCGCAAAATAGCGCGAGTGTAAACTGCAAAAAATGGTGCGATGCGCAAAATAGCGCGTCTGATAAACTGCACAAAACAGTGCGATGCGCAAAATAACGCATTTGGTAAACTGCACAAAACAGTGCGATGCGCAAAATAGAGAGAGTGTAAACTGCGCAAAACAGTGCGATGCGCAAAATAGCGCGAGTGTAAACTGCGTTAAACAGTGCGATGCGCAAAATAGCTCCTTTGGTAAATAGCACAAAATAGTGCGCTGCGCAAAATAGCGTGAGTGTAAATTGCACAAAATAGTGCGATGCGTAAAATAGCGCGATTGTAAACTGCACAAAACAGTGCGATGCGCAAAATAGAGCGAGTGTAAAATGCACAAAACAGAGCGCTGCGCAAAATAGCGCGAGTGTAAACTGCACAAAATAGTGCGATGCGCAAAATAACGCGAGTGTAAACAGCACAACACAGTGCGATGCGCAAAATAGCGCGAGTGTAAACTGCACAAAGCAGTGCGCTGCGCAAAATAGCGCGAGTGTGAACTGCACAAAACAGTGCGTTGCGCTAAATAGCGCGAGTGTAATCTGCACAAAACAGTGCAATGCGCAAAATAGCGCGTTTAATAAACAGCACAAAACAGTGTAATGCGCAAAATAGCGAGAGTGTAAACAGCACAAAACAGTGCGATGCGCAAAATAGCACGAGTGTAAACTGTAAAAAACGGTGCGATGCGCAAAATAGCGCGTTTGATAAACTGCACAAAACATTGCAATGCGCAAAATACCGCGTTTGATAAACTGCGCAAAACAGTGCGATGCGCAAAATATCGAGAGTGTAAACTGCACAAAACAGTGCGATGCGCAAAACAGCGCGAGTGTAAACTGCACAAAACAGTGCGATGCGCAAAGTAGCGCGAGTGTAAACTGCACAAAACAGTGCGATACGCAAAATAGCGCGAGTGTAAACTGCACAAAACAGTGCACTGCGCAAAATAGCTCGAGTGTAAACTGCAAAAAATGGTGCGATGCGCAAAATAGCGCGTCTGATAAACTGCACAAAACAGTGCGATGCGCAAAATAACGCGTTTGGTAAACTACACAAAACAGTGCGATGCGCAAAATAGCGAGAGTGTAAACTGCGCAAAACAGTGCGATGCGCAAAATAGCGCGAGTGTAAACTGCGTTAAACAATGCGATGCGCAAAATAGCTCCTTTGGTAAATAGCACAAAATAGTGCGCTGCGCAAAATAGCGTGAGTGTAAATTGCACAAAATAGTGCGATGCGTAAAAAAGCGCGATTATAAACTGCACAAAACAGTGCGATGCGCAAAATATCACGTTTGATAAACTGCACAAAACAGTGCGATGCGCAAAATAGCACGTTTGATAAACTGCACAAAACAGTGCGATGCGCAAAATAGAGCGAGGGTAAAATGCACAAAACAGAGCGCTGCGCAAAATAGCGCGAGTGTAAACTGCACAAAATAGTGCGATGCGCAAAATAACGCGAGTGTAAACAGCACAACACAGTGCGATGCGCAAAATAGCGCGAGTGTAAACTGCACAAAGCAGTGCGCTGCGCAAAATAGCGCGAGTGTGAACTGCACAAAACAGTGCGTTGCGCTAAATAGCGCGAGTGTAATCTGCACAAAACAGTGCAATGCGCAAAATAGCGCGTTTAATAAACAGCACAAAACAGTGTAATGCGCAAAATAGCGAGAGTGTAAACAGCACAAAACAGTGCGATGCGCAAAATAGCACGAGTGTAAACTGCAAAAAACGGTGCGATGCGCAAAATAGCGCGTTTGATAAACTGCACAAAACATTGCAATGCGCAAAATACCGCGTTTGATAAACTGCGCAAAACAGTGCGATGCGCAAAATATCGAGAGTGTAAACTGCACAAAACAGTGCGATGCGCAAAACAGCGCGAGTGTAAACTGCACAAAACAGTGCGATGCGCAAAGTAGCGCGAGTGTAAACTGCACAAAACAGTGCGATACGCAAAATAGCGCGAGTCTAAACTGCACAAAACAGTGCACTGCGCAAAATAGCTCGAGTGTAAACTGCAAAAAATGGTGCGATGCGCAAAATAGCGCGTCTGATAAACTGCACAAAATAGTGCGATGCGCAAAATAACGCGTTTGGTAAACTACACAAAACAGTGCGATGCGCAAAATAGCGAGAGTGTAAACTGCGCAAAACAGTGCGATGCGCAAAATAGCGCGAGTGTAAACTGCGTTAAACAATGCGATGCGCAAAATAGCTCCTTTGGTAAATAGCACAAAATAGTGCGCTGCGCAAAATAGCGTGAGTGTAAATTGCACAAAATAGTGCGATGCGTAAAATAGCGCGATTGTAAACTGCACAAAACAGTGCGATGCGCAAAATAGCACGTTTGATAAACTGCACAAAACAGTGCGATGCGCAAAATAGCACGTTTGATAAACTGCACAAAACAGTGCGATGCGCAAAATAGAGCGAGTGTAAAATGCACAAAACAGAGCGCTGCGCAAAATAGCACGAGTGTAAACTGCACAAAATAGTGCGATGCGCAAAATAACGCGAGTGTAAACAGCACAACACAGTGCGATGCGCAAAATAGCGCGAGTGTAAACTGCACAAAGCAGTGCGCTGCGCAAAATAGCGCGAGTGTGAACTGCACAAAACAGTGCGGTGGGCTAAATAGCGCGAGTGTAATCTGCACAAAACAGTGCAATGCGCAAAATAGCGCGTTTAATAAACAGCACAAAACAGTGTAATGCGCAAAATAGCGAGAGTGTAAACAGCACAAAACCGTGCGATGCGCAAAATAGAACGAGTGTAAACTGCAAAAAACGGTGCGATGCGCAAAATAGCGCGTTTGATAAACTGCACAAAACATTGCAATGCGCAAAATACCGCGTTTGATAAACTGCACAAAACAGTGCGATGCGCAAAATATCGAGAGTGTAAACTGCACAAAACAGTGCGATGCGCAAAACAGCGCGAGTGTAAACTGCACAAAACAGTGCGATGCGCAAAATAGCGAGAGTGTAAACAGCACAAAACAGTGCGATACGCAAAATAGCGCGAGTGTAAACTGCACAAAACAGTGCACTGCGCAAAATAGCGCGAGTGTAAACTGCAAAAAATGGTGCGATGCGCAAAATAGCGCGTCTGATAAACTGCACAAAACAGTGCGATGCGCAAAAGAACGCGTTTGGTAAACTGCACAAAACAGTGCGATGCGCAAAATAGCGAGAGTGTAAACAGCGCAAAACAGTGCGATGCGCAAAATAGCGCGAGTGTAAACTGCGTTAAACAGTGCGATGCGCAAAATAGCTCCTTTGGTAAATAGCACAAAATAGTGCGCTGCGCAAAATAGCGTGAGTGTAAATTGCACAAAATAGTGCGATGCGTAAAATAGCGCGATTGTAAACTGCACAAAACAGTGCGATGCGCAAAATAACACGTTTGATAAACTGCACAAAACAGTGCGATGCGCAAAATAGAGCGAGTGTAAAATGCACAAAACAGAGCGCTGCGCAAAATAGCGCGAGTGTAAACTGCACAAAATAGTGCGATGCGCAAAATAACGCGAGTGTAAACAGCACAAAACAGTGCGATGCGCAAAATAGCGCGAGTGTAAACTGCACAAAGCAGTGCGCTGCGCAAAATAGCGCGAGTGTGAACTGCACAAAACAGTGCGCTGGGCTAAATAGCGCGAGTGTAATCTCCACAAAACAGTGCAATGCGCAAAATAGCGCGTTTAATAAACAGCACAAAACAGTGTAATGCGCAAAATAGCGAGAGTGTAAACAGCACAAAACAGTGCGATGCGCAAAATAGCACGAGTGTAAACTGCAAAAAACGGTGCGATGCGCAAAATAGCGCGTTTGATAAACTGCACAAAACATTGCAATGCGCAAAATACCGCGTTTGATAAACTGCACAAAACAGTGCGATGCGCAAAATATCGAGAGTGTAAACTGCACAAAACAGTGCGATGCGCAAAACAGCGCGAGTGTAAACTGCACAAAACAGTGCGATGCGCAAAATAGCGAGAGTGTAAACAGCACAAAACAGTGCGATACGCAAAATAGCGCGAGTGTAAACTGCACAAAACAGTGCACTGCGCAAAATAGCGCGAGTGTAAACTGCAAAAAATGGTGCGATGCGCAAAATAGCGCGTCTGATAAACTGCACAAAACAGTGCGATGCGCAAAATAACGCGTTTGGTAAACTGCACAAAACAGTGCGATGCGCAAAATAGCGAGAGTGTAAACTGCGCAAAACAGTGCGATGCGCAAAATAGCGCGAGTGTAAACTGCGTTAAACAGTGCGATGCGCAAAATAGCTCCTTTGGTAAATAGCACAAAATAGTGCGCTGCGCAAAATAGCGTGAGTGTAAATTGCACAAAATAGTGCGATGCGTAAAATAGCGCGATTGTAAACTGCACAAAACAGTGCGATGCGCAAAATAGCACGTTTGATAAACTGCACAAAACAGTGCGATGCGCAAAATAGAGCGAGTGTAAAATGCACAAAACAGAGCGCTGCGCAAAATAGCGCGAGTGTAAACTGCACAAAATAGTGCGATGCGCAAAATAACGCGAGTGTAAACAGCACAACACAGTGCGATGCGCAAAATAGCGAGAGTGTAAACAGCACAAAACAGTGCGATGCGCAAAATAGCACGAGTGTAAACTGCAAAAAACGGTGCGATGCGCAAAATAGCGCGTTTGATAAACTGCACAAAACATTGCAATGCGCAAAATACCGCGTTTGATAAACTGCACAAAACAGTGCGATGCGCAAAATATCGAGAGTGTAAACTGCACAAAACAGTGCGATGCGCAAAACAGCGCGAGTGTAAACTGCACAAAACAGTGCGATGCGCAAAATAGCGAGAGTGTAAACAGCACAAAACAGTGCGATACGCAAAATAGCGCGAGTGTAAACTGCACAAAACAGTGCACTGCGCAAAATAGCGCGAGTGTAAACTGCAAAAAATGGTGCGATGCGCAAAATAGCGCGTCTGATAAACTGCACAAAACAGTGCGATGCGCAAAATAACGCGTTTGGTAAACTGCACAAAACAGTGCGATGCGCAAAATAGCGAGAGTGTAAACTGCGCAAAACAGTGCGATGCGCAAAATAGCGCGAGTGTAAACTGCGTTAAACAGTGCGATGCGCAAAATAGCTCCTTTGGTAAATAGCACAAAATAGTGCGCTGCGCAAAATAGCGTGAGTGTAAATTGCACAAAATAGTGCGATGCGTAAAATAGCGCGATTGTAAACTGCACAAAACAGTGCGATGCGCAAAATAGCACGTTTGATAAACTGCACAAAACAGTGCGATGCGAAAAATAGCACGTTTGATAAACTGCACAAAACAGTGCGATGCGCAAAATAGAGCGAGTGTAAAATGCACAAAACAGAGCGCTGCGCAAAATAGCGCGAGTGTAAACTGCACAAAATAGTGCGATGCGCAAAATAACGCGAGTGTAAACAGCACAACACAGTGCGATGCGCAAAATAGCGAGAGTGTAAACAGCACAAAACAGTGCGATGCGCAAAATAGCACGAGTGTAAACTGCAAAAAACGGTGCGATGCGCAAAATAGCGCGTTTGATAAACTGCACAAAACATTGCAATGCGCAAAATACCGCGTTTGATAAACTGCACAAAACAGTGCGATGCGCAAAATATCGAGAGTGTAAACTGCACAAAACAGTGCGATGCGCAAAACAGCGCGAGTGTAAACTGCACAAAACAGTGCGATGCGCAAAATAGCGAGAGTGTAAACAGCACAAAACAGTGCGATACGCAAAATAGCGCGAGTGTAAACTGCACAAAACAGTGCACTGCGCAAAATAGCGCAAGTGTAAACTGCAAAAAATGGTGCGATGCGCAAAATAGCGCGTCTGATAAACTGCACAAAACAGTGCGATGCGCAAAATAACGCGTTTGGTAAACTGCACAAAACAGTGCGATGCGCAAAATAGCGAGAGTGTAAACTGCGCAAAACAGTGCGATGCGCAAAATAGCGCGAGTGTAAACTGCGTTAAACAGTGCGATGCGCAAAATAGCTCCTTTGGTAAATAGCACAAAATAGTGCGCTGCGCAAAATAGCGTGAGTGTAAATTGCACAAAATAGTGCGATGCGTAAAATAGCGCGATTGTAAACTGCACAAAACAGTGCGATGCGCAAAATAGCACGTTTGATAAACTGCACAAAACAGTGCGATGCGAAAAATAGCACGTTTGATAAACTGCACAAAACAGTGCGATGCGCAAAATAGAGCGAGTGTAAAATGCACAAAACAGAGCGCTGCGCAAAATAGCGCGAGTGTAAACTGCACAAAATAGTGCGATGCGCAAAATAACGCGAGTGTAAACAGCACAACACAGTGCGATGCGCAAAATAGCGACAGTGTAAACAGCACAAAACAGTGCGATGCGCAAAATAGCACGAGTGTAAACTGCAAAAAACGGTGCGATGCGCAAAATAGCGCGTTTGATAAACTGCACAAAACATTGCAATGCGCAAAATACCGCGTTTGATAAACTGCACAAAACAGTGCGATGCGCAAAATATCGAGAGTGTAAACTGCACAAAACAGTGCGATGCGCAAAACAGCGCGAGTGTAAACTGCACAAAACAGTGCGATGCGCAAAATAGCGAGAGTGTAAACAGCACAAAACAGTGCGATACGCAAAATAGCGCGAGTGTAAACTGCACAAAACAGTGCACTGCGCAAAATAGCGCAAGTGTAAACTGCAAAAAATGGTGCGATGCGCAAAATAGCGCGTCTGATAAACTGCACAAAACAGTGCGATGCGCAAAATAACGCGTTTGGTAAACTGCACAAAACAGTGCGATGCGCAAAATAGCGAGAGTGTAAACTGCGCAAAACAGTGCGATGCGCAAAATAGCGCGAGTGTAAACTGCGTTAAACAGTGCGATGCGCAAAATAGCTCCTTTGGTAAATAGCACAAAATAGTGCGCTGCGCAAAATAGCGTGAGTGTAAATTGCACAAAATAGTGCGATGCGTAAAATAGCGCGATTGTAAACTGCACAAAACAGTGCGATGCGCAAAATAGCACGTTTGATAAACTGCACAAAACAGTGCGATGCGCAAAATAGCACGTTTGATAAACTGCACAAAACAGTGCGATGCGCAAAATAGAGCGAGTGTAAAATGCACAAAACAGAGCGCTGCGCAAAATAGCGCGAGTGTAAACTGCACAAAATAGTGCGATGCGCAAAATAACGCGAGTGTAAACAGCACAACAAAGTGCGATGCGCAAAATAGCGCGAGTGTAAACTGCACAAAGCAGTGCGCTGCGCAAAATAGCGCGAGTGTGAACTGCACAAAACAGTGCGTTGGGCTAAATAGCGCGAGTGTAATCTGCACAAAACAGTGCAATGCGCAAAATAGCGCGTTTAATAAACAGCACAAAACAGTGTAATGCGCAAAATAGCGAGAGTGTAAACAGCACAAAACAGTGCGATGCGCAAAATAGCACGAGTGTAAACTGCAAAAAACGGTGCGATGCGCAAAATAGCGCATTTGATAAACTGCACAAAACATTGCAATGCGCAAAATACCGCGTTTGATAAACTGCACAAAACAGTGCGATGCGCAAAATATCGAGAGTGTAAACTGCACAAAACAGTGCGATGCGCAAAACAGCGCGAGTGTAAACTGCACAAAACAGTGCGATGCGCAAAATAGCGAGAGTGTAAACAGCACAAAACAGTGCGATACGCAAAATAGCGCGAGTGTAAACTGCACAAAACAGTGCACTGCGCAAAATAGCGCGAGTGTAAACTGCAAAAAATGGTGCGATGCGCAAAATAGCGCGTCTGATAAACTGCACAAAACAGTGCGATGCGCAAAATAACGCATTTGGTAAACTGCACAAAACAGTGCGATGCGCAAAATAGCGAGAGTGTAAACTGCGCAAAACAGTGCGATGCGCAAAATAGCGCGAGTGTAAACTGCGTTAAACAGTGCGATGCGCAAAATAGCTCCTTTGGTAAATAGCACAAAATAGTGCGCTGCGCAAAATAGCGTGAGTGTAAATTGCACAAAATAGTGCGATGCGTAAAATAGCGCGATTGTAAACTGCACAAAACAGTGCGATGCGCAAAATAGCACGTTTGATAAACTGCACAAAACAGTGCGATGCGCAAAATAGAGCGAGTGTAAAATGCACAAAACAGAGCGCTGCGCAAAATAGCGCGAGTGTAAACTGCACAAAATAGTGCGATGCGCAAAATAACGCGAGTGTAAACAGCACAACACAGTGCGATGCGCAAAATAGCGCGAGTGTAAACTGCACAAAGCAGTGCGCTGCGCAAAATAGCGCGAGTGTGAACTGCACAAAACAGTGCGTTGCGCTAAATAGAGCGAGTGTAATCTGCACAAAACAGTGCAATGCGCAAAATAGCGCGTTTAATAAACAGCACAAAACAGTGTAATGCGCAAAATAGCGAGAGTGTAAACAGCACAAAACAGTGCGATGCGCAAAATAGCACGAGTGCAAACTGCAAAAAACGGTGCGATGCGCAAAATAGCGCGTTTGATAAACTGCACAAAACATTGCAATGCGCAAAATACCGCGTTTGATAAACTGCGCAAAACAGTGCGATGCGCAAAATATCGAGAGTGTAAACTGCACAAAACAGTGCGATGCGCAAAACAGCGCGAGTGTAAACTGCACAAAACAGTGCGATGCGCAAAGTAGCGCGAGTGTAAACTGCACAAAACAGTGCGATACGCAAAATAGCGCGAGTGTAAACTGCACAAAACAGTGCACTGCGCAAAATAGCTCGCGTGTAAACTGCAAAAAATGGTGCGATGCGCAAAATAGGGCGTCTGATATACTGCACAAAACAGTGCGATGCGCAAAATAACGCGTTTGGTAAACTACACAAAACAGTGCGATGCGCAAAATAGCGAGAGTGTAAACTGCGCAAAACAGTGCGATGCGCAAAATAGCGCGAGTGTAAACTGCGTTAAACAGTGCGATGCGCAAAATAGCTCCTTTGGTAAATAGCACAAAATAGTGCGCTGCGCAAAATAGCGTGAGTGTAAATTGCACAAAATAGTGCGATGCGTAAAATAGCGCGATTGTAAACTGCACAAAACAGTGCGATGCGCAAAATAGCACGTTTGATAAACTGCACAAAACAGTGCGATGCGCAAAATAGCACGTTTGATAAACTGCACAAAACAGTGCGATGCGCAAAATAGAGCGAGTGTAAAATGCACAAAACAGAGCGCTGCGCAAAATCGCGCGAGTGTAAACTGCACAAAATAGTGCGATGCGCAAAATAACGCGAGTGTAAACAGCACAACACAGTGCGATGCGCAAAATAGCGCGAGTGTAAACTGCACAAAGCAGTGCGCTGCGCAAAATAGCGCGAGTGTGAACTGCACAAAACAGTGCGTTGCGCTAAATAGCGCGAGTGTAATCTGCACAAAACAGTGCAATGCGCAAAATAGCGCGTTTAATAAACAGCACAAAACAGTGTAATGCGCAAAATAGCGAGAGTGTAAACAGCACAAAACAGTGCGATGCGCAAAAATAGCACGAGTGTAAACTGCAAAAAACGGTGCGATGCGCAAAATAGCGCGTTTGATAAACTGCACAAAACATTGCAATGCGCAAAATACCGCGTTTGATAAACTGCGCAAAACAGTGCGATGCGCAAAATATCGAGAGTGTAAACTGCACAAAACAGTGCGATGCGCAAAACAGCGCGAGTGTAAACTGCACAAAACAGTGCGATGCGCAAAGTAGCGCGAGTGTAAACTGCACAAAACAGTGCGATACGCAAAATAGCGCGAGTCTAAACTGCACAAAACAGTGCACTGCGCAAAATAGCTCGAGTGTAAACTGCAAAAAATGGTGCGATGCGCAAAATAGCGCGTCTGATAAACTGCACAAAATAGTGCGATGCGCAAAATAACGCGTTTGGTAAACTACACAAAACAGTGCGATGCGCAAAATAGCGAGAGTGTAAACTGCGCAAAACAGTGCGATGCGCAAAATAGCGCGAGTGTAAACTGCGTTAAACAATGAGATGCGCAAAATAGCTCCTTTGGTAAATAGCACAAAATAGTGCGCTGCGCAAAATAGCGTGAGTGTAAATTGCACAAAATAGTGCGATGCGTAAAATAGCGCGATTGTAAACTGCACAAAACAGTGCGATGCGCAAAATAGCACGTTTGATAAACTGCACAAAACAGTGCGATGCGCAAAATAGCACGTTTGATAAACTGCACAAAACAGTGCGATGCGCAAAATAGAGCGAGTGTAAAATGCACAAAACAGAGCGCTGCGCAAAATAGCACGAGTGTAAACTGCACAAAATAGTGCGATGCGCAAAATAACGTGAGTGTAAACAGCACAACACAGTGCGATGCGCAAAATAGCGCGAGTGTAAACTGCACAAAGCAGTGCGCTGCGCAAAATAGCGCGAGTGTGAACTGCACAAAACAGTGCGGTGGGCTAAATAGCGCGAGTGTAATCTGCACAAAACAGTGCAATGCGCAAAATAGCGCGTTTAATAAACAGCACAAAACAGTGTAATGCGCAAAATAGCGAGAGTGTAAACAGCACAAAACCGTGCGATGCGCAAAATAGAACGAGTGTAAACTGCAAAAAACGGTGCGATGCGCAAAATAGCGCGTTTGATAAACTGCACAAAACATTGCAATGCGCAAAATACCGCGTTTGATAAACTGCACAAAACAGTGCGATGCGCAAAATATCGAGAGTGTAAACTGCACAAAACAGTGCGATGCGCAAAACAGCGCGAGTGTAAACTGCACAAAACAGTGCGATGCGCAAAATAGCGAGAGTGTAAACAGCACAAAACAGTGCGATACGCAAAATAGCGCGAGTGTAAACTGCACAAAACAGTGCACTGCGCAAAATAGCGCGAGTGTAAACTGCAAAAAATGGTGCGATGCGCAAAATAGAGCGTCTGATAAACTGCACAAAACAGTGCGATGCGCAAAAGAACGCGTTTGGTAAACTGCACAAAACAGTGCGATGCGCAAAATAGCGAGAGTGTAAACAGCGCAAAACAGTGCGATGCGCAAAATAGCGCGAGTGTAAACTGCGTTAAACAGTGCGATGCGCAAAATAGCTCCTTTGGTAAATAGCACAAAATAGTGCGCTGCGCAAAATAGCGTGAGTGTAAATTGCACAAAATAGTGCGATGCGTAAAATAGCGCGATTGTAAACTGCACAAAACAGTGCGATGCGCAAAATAGCACGTTTGATAAACTGCACAAAACAGTGCGATGCGCAAAATAGAGCGAGTGTAAAATGCACAAAACAGAGCGCTGCGCAAAATAGCGCGAGTGTAAACTGCACAAAATAGTGCGATGCGCAAAATAACGCGAGTGTAAACAGCACAAAACAGTGCGATGCGCAAAATAGCGCGAGTGTAAACTGCACAAAGCAGTGCGCTGCGCAAAATAGCGCGAGTGTGAACTGCACAAAACAGTGCGCTGGGCTAAATAGCGCGAGTGTAATCTCCACAAAACAGTGCAATGCGCAAAATAGCGCGTTTAATAAACAGCACAAAACAGTGTAATGCGCAAAATAGCGAGAGTGTAAACTGCACAAAACAGTGCGATGCGCAAAATAGCACGAGTGTAAACTGCAAAAAACGGTGCGATGCGCAAAATAGCGCGTTTGATAAACTGCACAAAACATTGCAATGCGCAAAATACCGCGTTTGATAAACTGCACAAAACAGTGCGATGCGCAAAATATCGAGAGTGTAAACTGCACAAAACAGTGCGATGCGCAAAACAGCGCGAGTGTAAACTGCACAAAACAGTGCGATGCGCAAAATAGCGAGAGTGTAAACAGCACAAAACAGTGCGATACGCAAAATAGCGCGAGTGTAAACTGCACAAAACAGTGCACTGCGCAAAATAGCGCGAGTGTAAACTGCAAAAAATGGTGCGATGCGCAAAATAGCGCGTCTGATAAACTGCACAAAACAGTGCGATGCGCAAAATAACGCGTTTGGTAAACTGCACAAAACAGTGCGATGCGCAAAATAGCGAGAGTGTAAACTGCGCAAAACAGTGCGATGCGCAAAATAGCGCGAGTGTAAACTGCGTTAAACAGTGCGATGCGCAAAATAGCTCCTTTGGTAAATAGCACAAAATAGTGCGCTGCGCAAAATAGCGTGAGTGTAAATTGCACAAAATAGTGCGATGCGTAAAATAGCGCGATTGTAAACTGCACAAAACAGTGCGATGCGCAAAATAGCACGTTTGATAAACTGCACAAAACAGTGCGATGCGCAAAATAGCACGTTTGATAAACTGCACAAAACAGTGCGATGCGCAAAATAGAGCGAGTGTAAAATGCACAAAACAGAGCGCTGCGCAAAATAGCGCGAGTGTAAACTGCACAAAATAGTGCGATGCGCAAAATAACGCGAGTGTAAACAGCACAACACAGTGCGATGCGCAAAATAGCGCGAGTGTAAACTGCACAAAGCAGTGCGCTGCGCAAAATAGCGCGAGTGTGAACTGCACAAAACAGTGCGTTGGGCTAAATAGCGCGAGTGTAATCTGCACAAAACAGTGCAATGCGCAAAATAGCGCGTTTAATAAACAGCACAAAACAGTGTAATGCGCAAAATAGCGAGAGTGTAAACAGCACAAAACAGTGCGATGCGCAAAATAGCACGAGTGTAAACTGCAAAAAACGGTGCGATGCGCAAAATAGCGCGTTTGATAAACTGCACAAAACATTGCAATGCGCAAAATACCGCGTTTGATAAACTGCACAAAACAGTGCGATGCGCAAAATATCGAGAGTGTAAACTGCACAAAACAGTGCGATGCGCAAAACAGCGCGAGTGTAAACTGCACAAAACAGTGCGATGCGCAAAATAGCGAGAGTGTAAACAGCACAAAACAGTGCGATACGCAAAATAGCGCGAGTGTAAACTGCACAAAACAGTGCACTGCGCAAAATAGCGCGAGTGTAAACTGCAAAAAATGGTGCGATGCGCAAAATAGCGCGTCTGATAAACTGCACAAAACAGTGCGATGCGCAAAAGAACGCGTTTGGTAAACTGCACAAAACAGTGCGATGCGCAAAATAGCGAGAGTGTAAACTGCGCAAAACAGTGCGATGCGCAAAATAGCGCGAGTGTAAACTGCGTTGAAGAGTGCGATGCGCAAAATAGCTCCTTTGGTAAATAGCACAAAATAGTGCGCTGCGCAAAATAGCGTGAGTGTAAATTGCACAAAATAGTGCGATGCGTAAAATAGCGCGATTGTAAACTGCACAAAACAGTGCGATGCGCAAAATAGCACGTTTGATAAACTGCACAAAACAGTGCGATGCGCAAAATAGAGCGAGTGTAAAATGCACAAAACAGAGCGCTGCGCAAAATAGCGCGAGTGTAAACTGCACAAAATAGTGCGATGCGCAAAATAACGCGAGTGTAAACAGCACAACACAGTGCGATGCGCAAAATAGCGCGAGTGTAAACTGCACAAAGCAGTGCGCTGCGCAAAATAGCGCGAGTGTGAACTGCACAAAACAGTGCGTTGCGCTAAATAGCGCGAGTGTAATCTGCACAAAACAGTGCAATGCGCAAAATAGCGCGTTTAATAAACAGCACAAAACAGTGTAATGCGCAAAATAGCGAGAGTGTAAACAGCACAAAACAGTGCGATGCGCAAAATAGCACGAGTGTAAACTGCAAAAAACGGTGCGATGCGCAAAATAGCGCGTTTGATAAACTGCACAAAACATTGCAATGCGCAAAATACCGCGTTTGATAAACTGCGCAAAACAGTGCGATGCGCAAAATATCGAGAGTGTAAACTGCACAAAACAGTGCGATGCGCAAAACAGCGCGAGTGTAAACTGCACAAAACAGTGCGATGCGCAAAGTAGCGCGAGTGTAAACTGCACAAAACAGTGCGATACGCAAAATAGCGCGAGTGTAAACTGCACAAAACAGTGCACTGCGCAAAATAGCTCGAGTGTAAACTGCAAAAAATGGTGCGATGCGCAAAATAGCGCGTCTGATAAACTGCACAAAACAGTGCGATGCGCAAAATAACGCGTTTGGTAAACTACACAAAACAGTGCGATGCGCAAAATAGCGAGAGTGTAAACTGCGCAAAACAGTGCGATGCGCAAAATAGCCCGAGTGTAAACTGCGTTAAACAATGCGATGCGCAAAATAGCTCCTTTGGTAAATAGCACAAAATAGTGCGCTGCGCAAAATAGCGTGAGTGTAAATTGCACAAAATAGTGCGATGCGTAAAATAGCGCGATTGTAAACTGCACAAAACAGTGCGATGCGCAAAATAGCACGTTTGATAAACTACACAAAACAGTGCGATGCGCAAAATAGCACGTTTGATAAACTGCACAAAACAGTGCGATGCGCAAAATAGAGCGAGTGTAAAATGCACAAAACAGAGCGCTGCGCAAAATAGCGCGAGTGTAAACTGCACAAAATAGTGCGATGCGCAAAATAACGCGAGTGTAAACAGCACAACACAGTGCGATGCGCAAAATAGCGCGAGTGTAAACTGCACAAAGCAGTGCGCTGCGCAAAATAGCGCGAGTGTGAACTGCACAAAACAGTGCGTTGCGCTAAATAGCGCGAGTGTAATCTGCACAAAACAGTGCAATGCGCAAAATAGCGCGTTTAATAAACAGCACAAAACAGTGTAATGCGCAAAATAGCGAGAGTGTAAACAGCACAAAACAGTGCGATGCGCAAAATAGCACGAGTGTAAACTGCAAAAAACGGTGCGATGCGCAAAATAGCGCGTTTGATAAACTGCACAAAACATTGCAATGCGCAAAATACCGCGTTTGATAAACTGCGCAAAACAGTGCGATGCGCAAAATATCGAGAGTGTAAACTGCACAAAACAGTGCGATGCGCAAAACAGCGCGAGTGTAAACTGCACAAAACAGTGCGATGCGCAAAGTAGCGCGAGTGTAAACTGCACAAAACAGTGCGATACGCAAAATAGCGCGAGTGTAAACTGCACAAAACAGTGCACTGCGCAAAATAGCTCGAGTGTAAACTGCAAAAAATGGTGCGATGCGCAAAATAGCGCGTCTGATAAACTGCACAAAACAGTGCGATGCGCAAAATAACGCGTTTGGTAAACTACACAAAACAGTGCGATGCGCAAAATAGCGAGAGTGTAAACTGCGCAAAACAGTGCGATGCGCAAAATAGCGCGAGTGTAAACTGCGTTAAACAATGCGATGCGCAAAATAGCTCCTTTGGTAAATAGCACAAAATAGTGCGCTGCGCAAAATAGCGTGAGTGTAAACAGCACAAAACCGTGCGATGCGCAAAATAGAACGAGTGTAAACTGCAAAAAACGGTGCGATGCGCAAAATAGCGCGTTTGATAAACTGCACAAAACATTGCAATGCGCAAAATACCGCGTTTGATAAACTGCACAAAACAGTGCGATGCGCAAAATATCGAGAGTGTAAACTGCACAAAACAGTGCGATGCGCAAAACAGCGCGAGTGTAAACTGCACAAAACAGTGCGATGCGCAAAATAGCGAGAGTGTAAACAGCACAAAACAGTGCGATACGCAAAATAGCGCGAGTGTAAACTGCACAAAACAGTGCACTGCGCAAAATAGCGCGAGTGTAAACTGCAAAAAATGGTGCGATGCGCAAAATAGCGCGTCTGATAAACTGCACAAAACAGTGCGATGCGCAAAAGAACGCGTTTGGTAAACTGCACAAAACAGTGCGATGCGCAAAATAGCGAGAGTGTAAACTGCGCAAAACAGTGCGATGCGCAAAATAGCGCGAGTGTAAACTGCGTTGAAGAGTGCGATGCGCAAAATAGCTCCTTTGGTAAATAGCACAAAATAGTGCGCTGCGCAAAATAGCGTGAGTGTAAATTGCACAAAATAGTGCGATGCGTAAAATAGCGCGATTGTAAACTGCACAAAACAGTGCGATGCGCAAAATAGCACGTTTGATAAACTGCACAAAACAGTGCGATGCGCAAAATAGAGCGAGTGTAAAATGCACAAAACAGAGCGCTGCGCAAAATAGCGCGAGTGTAAACTGCACAAAATAGTGCGATGCACAAAATAACGCGAGTGTAAACAGCACAAAACAGTGCGATGCGCAAAATAGCGCGAGTGTAAACTGCACAAAGCAGTGCGCTGCGCAAAATAGCGCGAGTGTGAACTGCACAAAACCGTGCGCTGGGCTAAATAGCGCGAATGTAATCTACACAAAATAGTGCAATGCGCAAAATAGCGCGTTTAATAAACAGCACAAAACAGTGTAATGCGCAAAATAGCGAGAGTGTAAACAGCACAAAACAGTGCGATGCGCAAAATAGCACGAGTCTAAACTGCAAAAAACGGTGCGATGCGCAAAATAGCGCGTTTGATAAACTGCACAAAACATTGCAATCCGCAAAATACCGCGTTTGATAAACTGCACAAAACAGTGCGATGCGCAAAATATCGAGAGTGTAAACTGCACAAAACAGTGCGATGCGCAAAACAGCGCGAGTGTAAACTGCACAAAACAGTGCGATGCGCAAAATAGCGAGAGTGTAAACAGCACAAAACAGTGCGATACGCAAAATAGCGCGAGTGTAAACTGCACAAAACAGTGCACTGCGCAAAATAGCGCGAGTGTAAACTGCAAAAAATGGTGCGATGCGCAAAATAGCGCGTCTGATAAACTGCACAAAACAGTGCGATGCGCAAAATAACGCGTTTGGTAAACTGCACAAAACAGTGCGATGCGCAAAATAGCGAGAGTGTAAACTGCGCAAAACAGTGCGATGCGCAAAATAGCTCCTTTGGTAAATAGCACAAAATAGTGCGCTGCGCAAAATAGCGTGAGTGTAAATTGCACAAAATAGTGCGATGCGTAAAATAGCGCGATTGTAAACTGCACAAAACAGTGCGATGCGCAAAATAGCACGTTTGATAAACTGCACAAAACAGTGCGATGCGCAAAATAGCACGTTTGATAAACTGCACAAAACAGTGCGATGCGCAAAATAGAGCGAGTGTAAAATGCACAAAACAGAGCGCTGCGCAAAATAGCGCGAGTGTAAACTGCACAAAATAGTGCGATGCGCAAAATAACGCGAGTGTAAACAGCACAACACAGTGCGATGCGCAAAATAGCGCGAGTGTAAACTGCACAAAGCAGTGCGCTGCGCAAAATAGCGCGAGTGTGAACTGCACAAAACAGTGCGTTGCGCTAAATAGCGCGAGTGTAATCTGCACAAAACAGTGCAATGCGCAAAATAGCGCGTTTAATAAACAGCACAAAACAGTGTAATGCGCAAAATAGCGAGAGTGTAAACAGCACAAAACAGTGCGATGCGCAAAATAGCACGAGTGTAAACTGCAAAAAACGGTGCGATGCGCAAAATAGCGCGTTTGATAAACTGCACAAAACATTGAAATGCGCAAAATACCGCGTTTGATAAACTGCGCAAAACAGTGCGATGCGCAAAATATCGAGAGTGTAAACTGCACAAAACAGTGCGATGCGCAAAACAGCGCGAGTGTAAACTGCACAAAACAGTGCGATGCGCAAAGTAGCGCGAGTGTAAACTGCACAAAACAGTGCGATACGCAAAATAGCGCGAGTCTAAACTGCACAAAACAGTGCACTGCGCAAAATAGCTCGAGTGTAAACTGCAAAAAATGGTGCGATGCGCAAAATAGCGCGTCTGATAAACTGCACAAAACAGTGCGATGCGCAAAATAACGCGTTTGGTAAACTACACAAAACAGTGCGATGCGCAAAATAGCGAGAGTGTAAACTGCGCAAAACAGTGCGATGCGCAAAATAGCGCGAGTGTAAACTGCGTTAAACAATGCGATGCGCAAAATAGCTCCTTTGGTAAATAGCACAAAATAGTGCGCTGCGCAAAATAGCGTGAGTGTAAATTGCACAAAATAGTGCGATGCGTAAAATAGCGCGATTGTAAACTGCACAAAACAGTGCGATGCGCAAAATAGCACGTTTGATAAACTGCACAAAACAGTGCGATGCGCAAAATAGCACGTTTGATAAACTGCACAAAACAGTGCGATGCGCAAAATAGAGCGAGTGTAAAATGCACAAAACAGAGCGCTGCGCAAAATAGCACGAGTGTAAACTGCACAAAATAGTGCGATGCGCAAAATAACGCGAGTGTAAACAGCACAACACAGTGCGATGCGCAAAATAGCGCGAGTGTAAACTGCACAAAGCAGTGCGCTGCGCAAAATAGCGCGAGTGTGAACTGCACAAAACAGTGCGCTGGGCTAAATAGCGCGAGTGTAATCTGCACAAAACAGTGCAATGCGCAAAATAGCGCGTTTAATAAACAGCACAAAACAGTGTAATGCGCAAAATAGCGAGAGTGTAAACAGCACAAAACCGTGCGATGCGCAAAATAAAACGAGTGTAAACTGCAAAAAACGGTGCGATGCGCAAAATAGCGCGTTTGATAAACTGCACAAAACATTGCAATGCGCAAAATACCGCGTTTGATAAACTGCACAAAACAGTGCGATGCGCAAAATATCGAGAGTGTAAACTGCACAAAACAGTGCGATGCGCAAAACAGCGCGAGTGTAAACTGCACAAAACAGTGCGATGCGCAAAATAGCGAGAGTGTAAACAACACAAAACAGTGCGATACGCAAAATAGCGCGAGTGTAAACTGCACAAAACAGTGCACTGCGCAAAATAGCGCGAGTGTAAACTGCAAAAAATGGTGCGATGCGCAAAATAGCGCGTCTGATAAACTGCACAAAACAGTGCGATGCGCAAAATAACGCGTTTGGTAAACTGCACAAAACAGTGCGATGCGCAAAATAGCGAGAGTGTAAACTGCGGAAAACAGTGCGATGCGCAAAATAGCGCGAGTGTAAACTGCGTTAAACAGTGCGATGCGCAAAATAGCTCCTTTGGTAAATAGCACAAAATAGTGCGCTGCGCAAAATAGCGTGAGTGTAAATTGCACAAAATAGTGCGATGCGTAAAATAGCGCGATTGTAAACTGCACAAAACAGTGCGATGCGCAAAATAGCACGTTTGATAAACTGCACAAAACAGTGCGATGCGCAAAATAGAGCGAGTGTAAAATGCACAAAACAGAGCACTGCGCAAAATAGCGCGAGTGTAAACTGCACAAAATAGTGCGATGCACAAAATAACGCGAGTGTAAACAGCACAAAACAGTGCGATGCGCAAAATAGCGCGAGTGTAAACTGCACAAAGCAGTGCGCTGGGCTAAATAGCGCGAATGTAATCTACACAAAATAGTGCAATGCGCAAAATAGCGCGTTTAATAAACAGCACAAAACAGTGTAATGCGCAAAATAGCGAGAGTGTAAACAGCACAAAACAGTGCGATGCGCAAAATAGCACGAGTGTAAACTGCAAAAAACGGTGCGATGCGCAAAATAGCGCGTTTGATAAACTGCACAAAACATTGCAATCCGCAAAATACCGCGTTTGATAAACTGCACAAAACAGTGCGATGTGCAAAATATCGAGAGTGTAAACTGCACAAAACAGTGCGATGCGCAAAACAGCGCGAGTGTAAACTGCACAAAACAGTGCGATGCGCAAAATAGCGAGAGTGTAAACAGCACAAAACAGTGCGATACGCAAAATAGCGCGAGTGTAAACTGCACAAAACAGTGCACTGCGCAAAATAGCGCGAGTGTAAACTGCAAAAAATGGTGCGATGCGCAAAATAGCGCGTCTGATAAACTGCACAAAACAGTGCGATGCGCAAAATAACGCGTTTGGTAAACTGCACAAAACAGTGCGATGCGCAAAATAGCGAGAGTGTAAACTGCGCAAAACAGTGCGATGCGCAAAATAGCGCGAGTGTAAACTGCGTTAAACAGTGCGATGCGCAAAATAGCTCCTTTGGTAAATAGCACAAAATAGTGCGCTGCGCAAAATAGCGTGAGTGTAAATTGCACAAAATAGTGCGATGCGTAAAATAGCGCGATTGTAAACTGCACAAAACAGTGCGATGCGCAAAATAGCACGTTTGATAAACTGCACAAAACAGTGCGATGCGCAAAATAGCACGTTTGATAAACTGCACAAAACAGTGCGATGCGCAAAATAGAGCGAGTGTAAAATGCACAAAACAGAGCGCTGCGCAAAATAGCGCGAGTGTAAACTGCACAAAATAGTGCGATGCGCAAAATAACGCGAGTGTAAACAGCACAACACAGTGCGATGCGCAAAATAGCGCGAGTGTAAACTGCACAAAGCAGTGCGCTGCGCAAAATAGCGCGAGTGTGAACTGCACAAAACAGTGCGTTGGGCTAAATAGCGCGAGTGTAATCTGCACAAAACAGTGCAATGCGCAAAATAGCGCGTTTAATAAACAGCACAAAACAGTGTAATGCGCAAAATAATGAGAGTGTAAACAGCACAAAACAGTGCGATGCGCAAAATAGCACGAGTGTAAACTGCAAAAAACGGTGCGATGCGCAAAATAGCGCGTTTGATAAACTGCACAAAACATTGCAATGCGCAAAATACCGCGTTTGATAAACTGCACAAAACAGTGCGATGCGCAAAATATCGAGAGTGTAAACTGCACAAAACAGTGCGATGCGCAAAACAGCGCGAGTGTAAACTGCACAAAACAGTGCGATGCGCAAAATAGCGAGAGTGTAAACAGCACAAAACAGTGCGATACGCAAAATAGCGCGAGTGTAAACTGCACAAAACAGTGCACTGCGCAAAATAGCGCGAGTGTAAACTGCAAAAAATGGTCCGATGCGCAAAATAGCGCGTCTGATAAACTGCACAAAACAGTGCGATGCGCAAAATAACGCGTTTGGTAAACTGCACAAAACAGTGCAATGCGCAAAATAGCGAGAGTGTAAACTGCGCAAAACAGTGCGATGCGCAAAATAGCGCGAGTGTAAACTGCGTTAAACAGTGCGATGCGCAAAATAGCTCCTTTGGTAAATAGCACAAAATAGTGCGCTGCGCAAAATAGCGTGAGTGTAAATTGCACAAAATAGTGCGATGCGTAAAATAGCGCGATTGTAAACTGCACAAAACAGTGCGATGCGCAAAATAGCACGTTTGATAAACTGCACAAAACAGTGCGATGCGCAAAATAGAACGTTTGATAAACTGCACAAAACAGTGCGATGCGCAAAATAGAGCGAGTGTAAAATGCACAAAACAGAGCGCTGCGCAAAATAGCGCGAGTGTAAACTGCACAAAATAGTGCGATGCGCAAAATAACGCGAGTGTAAACAGCACAACACAGTGCGATGCGCAAAATAGCGCGAGTGTAAACTGCACAAAGCAGTGCGCTGCGCAAAATAGCGCGTGTGTGAACTGCACAAAACAGTGCGTTGGGCTAAATACCGCGAGTGTAATCTGCCCAAAACAGTGCAATGCGCAAAATAGCGCGTTTAATAAACAGCACAAAACAGTGTAATGCGCAAAATAGCGAGAGTGTAAACAGCACAAAACAGTGCGATGCGCAAAATAGCACGAGTGTAAACTGCAAAAAACGGTGCGATGCGCAAAATAGCGCGTTTGATAAACTGCACAAAACATTGCAATGCGCAAAATACCGCGTTTGATAAACTGCACAAAACAGTGCGATGCGCAAAATATCGAGAGTGTAAACTGCACAAAACAGTGCGATGCGCAAAACAGCGCGAGTGTAAACTGCACAAAACAGTGCGATGCGCAAAATAGCGAGAGTGTAAACAGCACAAAACAGTGCGATACGCAAAATAGCGCGAGTGTAAACTGCACAAAACAGTGCACTGCGCAAAATAGCGCGAGTGTAAACTGCAAAAAATGGTGCGATGCGCAAAATAGCGCGTCTGATAAACTGCACAAAACAGTGCGATGCGCAAAATAACGCGTTTGGTAAACTGCACAAAACAGTGCGATGCGCAAAATAGCGAGAGTGTAAACTGCACAAAACAGTGCGATGCGCAAAACAGCGCGAGTGTAAACTGCACAAAACAGTGCGATGCGCAAAATAGCGCGAGTGTAAACTGCACAAAACAGTGCGATACGCAAAATAGCGCGAGTGTAAACTGCACAAAACAGTGCACTGCGCAAAATAGCTCGAGTGTAAACTGCAAAAAATGGTGCGATGCGCAAAATAGCGCGTCTGATAAACTGCACAAAACAGTGCGATGCGCAAAATAACGCGTTTGGTAAACTACACAAAACTGTGCGATGCGTAAAATAGCGAGAGTGTAAACTGCGCAAAACAGTGCGATGCGCAAAATAGCGCGAGTGTAAACTGCGTTAAACAATGCGATGCGCAAAATAGCTCCTTTGGTAAATAGCACAAAATAGTGCGCTGCGCAAAATAGCGTGAGTGTAAATTGCACAAAATAGTGCGATGCGTAAAATAGCGCGATTGTAAACTGCACAAACAGTGCGATGCGCAAAATAGCACGTTTGATAAACTGCACAAAACAGTGCGATGCGCAAAATAGCACGTTTGATAAACTGCACAAAATAGTGCGATGCGCAAAATAGAGCGAGTGTAAAATGCACAAAACCGAGCGCTGCGCGAAATAGCGCGAGTGTAAACTGCACGAAAGAGTGCGATGCGCAAAATAACGCGAGTGTAAACAGCACAACACAGTGCGATGCGCAAAATAGCGCAAGTGTAAACTGCACAAAGCAGTGCGCTGCGCAAAATAGCGCGAGTGTGAACTGCACAAAACAGTGCGGTGGGCTAAATAGCGCGAGTGTAATCTGCACAAAACAGTGCAATGCGCAAAATAGCGCGTTTAATAAACAGCACAAAACAGTGTAATGCGCAAAATAGCGAGAGTGTAAACAGCACAAAACAGTGCGATGCGCAAAATAGAACGAGTGTAAACTGCAAAAAACGGTGCGATGCGCAAAATAGCGCGTTTGATAAGCTGCACAAAACATTGCAATGCGCAAAATACCGCGTTTGATAAACTGCACAAAACAGTGCGATGCGCAAAAGATCGAGAGTGTAAACTGCACAAAACAGTGCGATGCGCAAAACCGCGCGAGTGTAAACTGCACAAAACAGTGCGATGCGCAAAATAGCGAGAGTGTAAACAGCACAAAACAGTGCGATACGCAAAATAGCGCGAGTGTAAACTGCACAAAACAGTGCACTGCGCAAAATAGCGCGAGTGTAAACTGCAAAAAATGGTGCGATGCGCAAAATAGCGCGTCTGATAAACTGCACAAAATAGTGCGATGCGCAAAATAACGCGTTTGGTAAACTGCACAAAACAGTGCGATGCGCAAAATAGCGAGAGTGTAAACTGCGCAAAACAGTGCGATGCGCAAAATAGCGCGAGTGTAAACTGCGTTAAACAGTGCGATGCGCAAAATAGCTCCTTTGGTAAATAGCACAAAATAGTGCGCTGCGCAAAATAGCGTGAGTGTAAATTGCACAAAATAGTGCGATGCGTAAAATAGCGCGATTGTAAACTGCACAAAACAGTGCGATGCGCAAAATAGCACGTTTGATAAACTGCACAAAACAGTGCGATGCGCAAAATAGCACGTTTGATAAACTGCACAAAACAGTGCGATGCGCAAAATAGAGCGAGTGTAAAATGCACAAAACAGAGCGCTGCGCAAAATAGCGCGAGTGTAAACTGCACAAAATAGTGCGATGCGCAAAATAACGCGAGTGTAAACAGCACAACACAGTGCGATGCGCAAAATAGCGCGAGTGTAAACTGCACAAAGCAGTGCGCTGCGCAAAATAGCGCGAGTGTGAACTGCACAAAACAGTGCGTTGGGCTAAATAGCGCGAGTGTAATCTGCACAAAACAGTGCAATGCGCAAAATAGCGCGTTTAATAAACAGCACAAAACAGTGTAATGCGCAAAATAATGAGAGTGTAAACAGCACAAAACAGTGCGATGCGCAAAATAGCACGAGTGTAAACTGCAAAAAACGGTGCGATGCGCAAAATAGCGCGTTTGATAAACTGCACAAAACATTGCAATGCGCAAAATACCGCGTTTGATAAACTGCACAAAACAGTGCGATGCGCAAAATATCGAGAGTGTAAACTGCACAAAACAGTGCGATGCGCAAAACAGCGCGAGTGTAAACTGCACAAAATAGTGCGATGCGCAAAATAGCGAGAGTGTAAACAGCACAAAACAGTGCGATACGCAAAATAGCGCGAGTGTAAACTGCACAAAACAGTGCACTGCGCAAAATAGCGCGAGTGTAAACTGCAAAAAATGGTGCGATGCGCAAAATAGCGCGTCTGATAAACTGCACAAAACAGTGCGATGCGCAAAATAACGCGTTTGGTAAACTGCACAAAACAGTGCGATGCGCAAAATAGCGAGAGTGTAAACTGCGCAAAACAGTGCGATGCGCAAAATAGCGCGAGTGTAAACTGCGTTAAACAGTGCGATGCGCAAAATAGCTCCTTTGGTAAATAGCACAAAATAGTGCGCTGCGCAAAATAGCGTGAGTGTAAATTGCACAAAATAGTGCGATGCGTAAAATAGCGCGATTGTAAACTGCACAAAACAGTGCGATGCGCAAAATAGCACGTTTGATAAACTGCACAAAACAGTGCGATGCGCAAAATAGAGCGAGTGTAAAATGCACAAAACAGAGCGCTGCGCAAAATAGCGCGAGTGTAAACTGCACAAAATAGTGCGATGCGCAAAATAACGCGAGTGTAAACAGCACAACACAGTGCGATGCGCAAAATAGCGCGAGTGTAAACTGCACAAAGCAGTGCGCTGCGCAAAATAGCGCGAGTGTGAACTGCACAAAACAGTGCGTTGGGCTAAATAGCGCGAGTGTAATCTGCACAAAACAGTGCAATGCGGAAAATAGCGCGTTTAATAAACAGCACAAAACAGTGTAATGCGCAAAATAATGAGAGTGTAAACAGCACAAAACAGTGCGATGCGCAAAATAGCACGAGTGTAAACTGCAAAAAACGGTGCGATGCGCAAAATAGCGCGTTTGATAAACTGCACAAAACATTGCAATGCGCAAAATACCGCGTTTGATAAACTGCACAAAACAGTGCGATGCGCAAAATATCGAGAGTGTAAACTGCACAAAACAGTGCGATGCGCAAAACAGCGCGAGTGTAAACTGCACAAAACAGTGCGATGCGCAAAATAGCGAGAGTGTGAACAGCACAAAACAGTGCGATACGCAAAATAGCGCGAGTGTAAACTGCACAAAACAGTGCACTGCGCAAAATAGCGCGAGTGTAAACTGCAAAAAATGGTGCGATGCGCAAAATAGCGCGTCTGATAAACTGCACAAAACAGTGCGATGCGCAAAATAACGCGTTTGGTAAACTGCACAAAACAGTGCGATGCGCAAAATAGCGAGAGTGTAAACTGTGCAAAACAGTGCGATGCGCAAAATAGCGCGAGTGTAAACTGCGTTAAACAGTGCGATGCGCAAAATAGCTCCTTTGGTAAATAGCACAAAATAGTGCGCTGCGCAAAATAGCGTGAGTGTAAATTGCACAAAATAGTGCGATGCGTAAAATAGCGCGATTGTAAACTGCACAAAACAGTGCGATGCGCAAAATAGCACGTTTGATAAACTGCACAAAACAGTGCGATGCGCAAAATAGCACGTTTGATAAACTGCACAAAACAGTGCGATGCGCAAAATAGAGCGAGTGTAAAATGCACAAAACAGAGCGCTGCGCAAAATAGCGCGAGTGTAAACTGCACAAAATAGTGCGATGCGCAAAATAACGCGAGTGTAAACAGCACAACACAGTGCGATGCGCAAAATAGCGCGAGTGTAAACTGCACAAAGCAGTGCGCTGCGCAAAATAGCGCGTGTGTGAACTGCACAAAACAGTGCGTTGGGATAAATACCGCGAGTGTAATCTGCACAAAACAGTGCAATGCGCAAAATAGCGCGTTTAATAAACAGCACAAAACAGTGTAATGCGCAAAATAGCGAGAGTGTAAACAGCACAAAACAGTGCGATGCGCAAAATAGCACGAGTGTAAACTGCAAAAAACGGTGCGATGCGCAAAATAGCGCGTTTGATAAACTGCACAAAACATTGCAATGCGCAAAATACCGCGTTTGATAAACTGCACAAAACAGTGCGATGCGCAAAATATCGAGAGTGTAAACTGCACAAAACAGTGCGATGCGCAAAACAGCGCGAGTGTAAACTGCACAAAACAGTGCGATGCGCAAAATAGCGAGAGTGTAAACAGCACAAAACAGTGCGATACGCAAAATAGCGCGAGTGTAAACTGCACAAAACAGTGCACTGCGCAAAATAGCGCGAGTGTAAACTGCAAAAAATGGTGCGATGCACAAAATAGCGCGTCTGATAAACTGCACAAAACAGTGCGATGCGCAAAAATAACGCGTTTGGTAAACTGCACAAAACAGTGCGATGCGCAAAATAGCGAGAGTGTAAACTGCGCAAAACAGTGCGATGCGCAAAATAGCGCGAGTGTAAACTGCGTTAAACAGTGCGATGCGCAAAATAGCTCCTTTGGTAAATAGCACAAAATAGTGCGCTGCGCAAAATAGCGTGAGTGTAAATTGCACAAAATAGTGCGATGCGTAAAATAGCGCGATTGTAAACTGCACAAAACAGTGCGATGCGCAAAATAGCACGTTTGATAAACTGCACAAAACAGTGCGATGCGCAAAATAGCACGTTTGATAAACTGCACAAAACAGTGCGATGCGCAAAATAGAGCGAGTGTAAAATGCACAAAACAGAGCGCTGCGCAAAATAGCGCGAGTGTAAACTGCACAAAATAGTGCGATGCGCAAAATAACGCGAGTGTAAACAGCACAACACAGTGCGATGCGCAAAATAGCGCGAGTGTAAACTGCACAAAGCAGTGCGCTGCGCAAAATAGCGCGAGTGTGAACTGCACAAAACAGTGCGTTGGGCTAAATAGCGCGAGTGTAATCTGCACAAAACAGTGCAATGCGCAAAATAGCGCGTTTAATAAACAGCACAAAACAGTGTAATGCGCAAAATAGCGAGAGTGTAAACAGCACAAAACAGTGCGATGCGCAAAATAGCACGAGTGTAAACTGCAAAAAACGGTGCGATGCGCAAAATAGCGCGTTTGATAAACTGCACAAAACATTGCAATGCGCAAAATACCGCGTTTGATAAACTGCACAAAACAGTGCGATGCGCAAAATATCGAGAGTGTAAACTGCACAAAACAGTGCGATTCGCAAAACAGCGCGTGTGTAAACTGCACAAAACAGTGCGATGCGCAAAATAGCGAGAGTGTAAACAGCACAAAACAGTGCGATACGCAAAATAGCGCGAGTGTAAACTGCACAAAACAGTGCACTGCGCAAAATAGCGCGAGTGTAAACTGCAAAAAATGGTGCGATGCGCAAAATAGCGCGTCTGATAAACTGCACAAAACAGTGCGATGCGCAAAATAACGCGTTTGGTAAACTGCACAAAACAGTGCGATGCGCAAAATAGCGAGAGTGTAAACTGCGCAAAACAGTGCGATGCGCAAAATAGCGCGAGTGTAAACTGCGTTAAACAGTGCGATGCGCAAAATAGCTCCTTTGGTAAATAGCACAAAATAGTGCGCTGCGCAAAATAGCGTGAGTGTAAATTGCACAAAATAGTGCGATGCGTAAAATAGCGCGATTGTAAACTGCGCAAAACAGTGCGATGCGCAAAATAGCACGTTTGATAAACTGCACAAAACAGTGCGATGCGCAAAATAGCACGTTTGATAAACTGCACAAAACAGTGCGATGCGCAAAATAGAGCGAGTGTAAAATGCACAAAACAGAGCGCTGCGCAAAATAGCGCGAGTGTAAACTGCACAAAATAGTGCGATGCGCAAAATAACGCGAGTGTAAACAGCACAACACAGTGCGATGCGCAAAATAGCGCGAGTGTAAACTGCACAAAGCAGTGCGCTGCGCAAAATAGCGCGAGTGTGAACTGGACAAAACAGTGCGTTGGGCTAAATAGCGCGAGTGTAATCTGCACAAAACAGTGCAATGCGCAAAATATCGCGTTTAATAAACAGCACAAAACAGTGTAATGCGCAAAATAATGAGAGTGTAAACAGCACAAAACAGTGCGATGCGCAAAATAGCACGAATGTAAACTGCAAAAAACGGTGCGATGCGCAAAATAGCGCGTTTGATAAACTGCACAAAACATTGCAATGCACAAAATACCGCGTTTGATAAACTGCACAAAACAGTGCGATGCGCAAAATATCGAGAGTGTAAACTGCACAAAACAGTGCGATGCGCAAAACAGCGCGAGTGTAAACTGCACAAAACAGTGCGATGCGCAAAATAGCGAGAGTGTAAACAGCACAAAACAGTGCGATACGCAAAATAGCGCGAGTGTAAACTGCACAAAACAGTGCACTGCGCAAAATAGCGCGAGTGTAAACTGCAAAAAATGGTGCGATGCGCAAAATAGCGCGTCTGATAAACTGCACAAAACAGTTCGATGCGCAAAATAACGCGTTTGGTAAACTGCACAAAACAGTGCGATGCGCAAAATAGCGAGAGTGTAAACTGCGCAAAACAGTGCGATGCGCAAAATAGCGCGAGTGTAAACTGCGTTAAACAGTGCGATGCGCAAAATAGCTCTTTTGGTAAATAGCACAAAATAGTGCGCTGCGCAAAATAGCGTGAGTGTAAATTGCACAAAATAGTGCGATGCGTAAAATAGCGCGATTGTAAACTGCACAAAACAGTGCGATGCGCAAAATAGCACGTTTGATAAACTGCACAAAACAGTGCGATGCGCAAAATAGCACGTTTGATAAACTGCACAAAACAGTGCGATGCGCAAAATAGAGCGAGTGTAAAATGCACAAAACAGAGCGCTGCGCAAAATAGCGCGAGTGTAAACTGCACAAAATAGTGCGATGCGCAAAATAACGCGAGTGTAAACAGCACAACACAGTGCGATGCGCAAAATAGCGCGAGTGTAAACTGCACAAAGCAGTGCGCTGCGCAAAATAGCGCGAGTGTGAACTGCACAAAACAGTGCGGTGGGCTAAATAGCGCGAGTGTAATCTGCACAAAACAGTGCAATGCGCAAAATAGCGCGTTTAATAAACAGCACAAAACAGTGTAATGCGCAAAATAGCGAGAGTGTAAACAGCACAAAACAGTGCGATGCGCAAAATAGAACGAGTGTAAACTGCAAAAAACGGTGCGATGCGCAAAATAGCGCGTTTGATAAGCTGCACAAAACATTGCAATGCGCAAAATACCGCGTTTGATAAACTGCACAAAACAGTGCGATGCGCAAAATATCGAGAGTGTAAACTGCACAAAACAGTGCGATGCGCAAAACAGCGCGAGTGTAAACTGCACAAAACAGTGCGATGCAAAAAAATAGCGAGAGTCTAAACAGCACAAAACAGTGCGATACGCAAAATAGCGCGAGTGTAAACTGCACAAAACAGTGCACTGCGCAAAATAGCGCGAGTGTAAACTGCAAAAAATGGTGCGATGCGCAAAATAGCGCGTCTGATAAACTGCACAAGACAGTGCGATGCGCAAAATAACGCGTTTGGTAAACTGCACAAAACAGTGCGATGCGCAAAATAGCGAGAGTGTAAACTGCACAAAACAGTGCGATGCGCAAAACAGCGCGAGTGTAAACTGCACAAAACAGTGCGATGCGCAAAATAGCGAGAGTGTAAACAGCACAAAACAGTGCGATAAGCAAAATAGCGCGAGTGTAAACTGCACAAAACAGTGCACTGCGCAAAATAGCGCGAGTGTAAACTGCAAAAAATGGTGCGATGCGCAAAATAGCGCGTCTGATAAACTGCACAAAACAGTGCGATGCGCAAAATAACGCGTTTGGTAAACTGCACAAAACAGTGCGATGCGCAAAATAGCGAGAGTGTAAACTGCGCAAAACAGTGCGATGCGCAAAATAGCGCGAGTGTAAACTGCGTTAAACAGTGCGATGCGCAAAATAGCTCCTTTGGTAAATAGCACAAAATAGTGCGCTGCGCAAAATAGCGTGAGTGTAAATTGCACAAAATAGTGCGATGCGTAAAATAGCGCGATTGTAAACTGCACAAAACAGTGCGATGCGCAAAATAGCACGTTTGATAAACTGCACAAAACAGTGCGATGCGCAAAATAGCACGTTTGATAAACTGCACAAAACAGTGCGATGCGCAAAATAGAGCGAGTGTAAAATGCACAAAACAGAGCGCTGCGCAAAATAGCGCGAGTGTAAACTGCACAAAATAGTGCGATGCGCAAAATAACGCGAGTGTAAACAGCACAACACAGTGCGATGCGCAACAGAGCGCGAGTGTAAACTGCACAAAGCAGTGCGCTGCGCAAAATAGCGCGAGTGTGAACTGCACAAAACAGTGCGGTGGGCTAAATAGCGCGAGTGTAATCTGCACAAAACAGTGCAATGCGCAAAATAGCGCGTTTAATAAACAGCACAAAACAGTGTAATGCGCAAAATAGCGAGAGTGTAAACAGCACAAAACAGTGCGATGCGCAAAATAGAACGAGTGTAAACTGCAAAAAACGGTGCGATGCGCAAAATAGCGCGTTTGATAAGCTGCACAAAACATTGCAATGCGCAAAATACCGCGTTTGATAAACTGCACAAAACAGTGCGATGCGCAAAATATCGAGAGTGTAAACTGCACAAAACAGTGCGATGCGCAAAACAGCGCGAGTGTAAACTGCACAAAACAGTGCGATGCAAAAAAATAGCGAGAGTGTAAACAACACAAAACAGTGCGATACGCAAAATAGCGCGAGTGTAAACTGCACAAAATAGTGCACTGCGCAAAATAGCGCGAGTGTAAACTGCAAAAAATGGTGCGATGCGCAAAATAGCGCGTCTGATAAACTGCACAAGACAGTGCGATGCGCAAAATAACGCGTTTGGTAAACTGCACAAAACAGTGCGATGCGCAAAATAGCGAGAGTGTAAACTGCACAAAACAGTGCGATGCGCAAAACAGCGGGAGTGTAAACTGCACAAAACAGTGCGATGCGCAAAATAGCGAGAGTGTAAACAGCACAAAACAGTGCGATACGCAAAATAGCGCGATTGTAAACTGCACAAAACAGTGCACTGCGCAAAATAGCGCGAGTGTAAACTGCAAAAAATGGTGCGATGCGCAAAATAGCGCGTCTGATAAACTGCACAAAACAGTGCGATGCGCAAAATAACGCGTTTGGTAAACTGCACAAAACAGGTCGATGCGCAAAATAGCGAGAGTGTAAACTGCGCAAAACAGTGCGATGCGCAAAATAGCGCGAGTGTAAACTGCGTTAAACAGTGCGATGCGCAAAATAGCTCCTTTGGTAAATAGCACAAAATAGTGCGCTGCGCAAAATAGCGTGAGTGTAAATTGCACAAAATAGTGCGATGCGTAAAATAGCGCGATTGTAAACTGCACAATACAGTGCGATGCGCAAAATAGCACGTTTGATAAACTGCACAAAACAGTGCGATGCGCAAAATAGCACGTTTGATAAACTGCACAAAACAGTGCGATGCGCAAAATAGAGCGAGTGTAAAATGCACAAAACAGAGCGCTGCGCAAAATAGCGCGAGTGTAAACTGCACAAAATAGTGCGATGCGCAAAATAACGCGAGTGTAAACAGCACAACACAGTGCGATGCGCAAAATAGCGCGAGTGTAAACTGCACAAAGCAGTGCGCTGCGCAAAATAGCGCGAGTGTGAACTGCACAAAACAGTGCGGTGGGCTAAATAGCGCGAGTGTAATCTGCACAAAACAGTGCAATGCGCAAAATAGCGCGTTTAATAAACAGCACAAAACAGTGTAATGCGCAAAATAGCGAGAGTGTAAACAGCACAAAACAGTGCGATGCGCAAAATAGAACGAGTGTAAACTGCAAAAAACGGTGCGATGCGCAAAATAGCGCGTTTGATAAGCTGCACAAAACATTGCAATGCGCAAAATACCGCGTTTGATAAACTGCACAAAACAGTGCGATGCGCAAAATATCGAGAGTGTAAACTGCACAAAACAGTGCGATGCGCAAAACAGCGCGAGTGTAAACTGCACAAAACAGTGCGATGCGCAAAATAGCGAGAGTGTAAACAGCACAAAACAGTGCGATACGCAAAATAGCGCGAGTGTAAACTGCACAAAACAGTGCACTGCGCAAAATAGCGCGAGTGTAAACTGCAAAAAATGGTGCGATGCGCAAAATAGCGCGTCTGATAAACTGCACAAAATAGTGCGATGCGCAAAATAACGCGTTTGGTAAACTGCACAAAACAGTGCGATGCGCAAAATAGCGAGAGTGTAAACTGCGCAAAACAGTGCGATGCGCAAAATAGCGCGAGTGTAAACTGCGTTAAACAGTGCGATGCGCAAAATAGCTCCTTTGGTAAATAGCACAAAATAGTGCGCTGCGCAAAATAGCGTGAGTGTAAATTGCACAAAATAGTGCGATGCGTAAAATAGCGCGATTGTAAACTGCACAAAACAGTGCGATGCGCAAAATAGCACGTTTGATAAACTGCACAAAACAGTGCGATGCGCAAAATAGCACGTTTGATAAACTGCACAAAACAGTGCGATGCGCAAAATAGAGCGAGTGTAAAATGCACAAAACAGAGCGCTGCGCAAAATAGCGCGAGTGTAAACTGCACAAAATAGTGCGATGCGCAAAATAACGCGAGTGTAAACAGCACAACACAGTGCGATGCGCAAAATAGCGCGAGTGTAAACTGCACAAAGCAGTGCGCTGCGCAAAATAGCGCGAGTGTGAACTGCACAAAACAGTGCGGTGGGCTAAATAGCGCGAGTGTAATCTGCACAAAACAGTGCAATGCGCAAAATAGCGCGTTTAATAAACAGCACAAAACAGTGTAATGCGCAAAATAGCGAGAGTGTAAACAGCACAAAACAGTGCGATGCGCAAAATAGAACGAGTGTAAACTGCAAAAAACGGTGCGATGCGCAAAATAGCGCGTTTGATAAGCTGCACAAAACATTGCAATGCGCAAAATACCGCGTTTGATAAACTGCACAAAACAGTGCGATGCGCAAAATATCGAGAGTGTAAACTGCACAAAACAGTGCGATGCGCAAAACAGCGCGAGTGTAAACTGCACAAAACAGTGCGATGCGCAAAATAGCGAGAGTGTAAACAGCACAAAACAGTGCGATACGCAAAATAGCGCGAGTGTAAACTGCACAAAACAGTGCACTGCGCAAAATAGCGCGAGTGTAAACTGCAAAAAATGGTGCGATGCGCAAAATAGCGCGTCTGATAAACTGCACAAAATAGTGCGATGCGCAAAATAACGCGTTTGGTAAACTGCACAAAACAGTGCGATGCGCAAAATAGCGAGAGTGTAAACTGCGCAAAACAGTGCGATGCGCAAAATAGCGCGAGTGTAAACTGCGTTAAACAGTGCGATGCGCAAAATAGCTCCTTTGGTAAATAGCACAAAATAGTGCGCTGCGCAAAATAGCGTGAGTGTAAATTGCACAAAATAGTGCGATGCGTAAAATAGCGCGATTGTAAACTGCACAAAACAGTGCGATGCGCAAAATAGCACGTTTGATAAACTGCACAAAACAGTGCGATGCGCAAAAAGAGCGAGTGTAAAATGCACAAAACAGAGCACTGCGCAAAATAGCGCGAGTGTAAACTGCACAAAATAGTGCGATGCGCAAAATAACGCGAGTGTAAACAGCACAAAACAGTGCGATGCGCAAAATAGCGCGAGTGTAAACTGCACAAAGCAGTGCGCTGCGCAAAATAGCGCGAGTGTGAACTGCACAAAACCGTGCGCTGGGCTAAATAGCGCGAATGTAATCTACACAAAATAGTGCAATGCGCAAAATAGCGCATTTAATAAACAGCACAAAACAGTGTAATGAGCAAAATAGCGAGAGTGTAAACAGCACAAAACAGTGCGATGCACAAAATAGCGCGAGTGTAAACTGCAAAAAACGGTGCGATGCGCAAAATAGCGCGTTTGATAAACTGCACAAAACATTGCAATGCGCAAAATACCGCGTTTGATAAACTGCACAAAACAGTGCGATGCGCAAAATATCGAGAGTGTAAACTGCACAAAACAGTGCGATGCGCAAAACAGCGCGAGTGTAAACTGCACAAAACAGTGCGATGCGCAAAATAGCGAGAGTGTAAACAGCACAAAACAGTGCGATACGCAAAATAGCGCGAGTGTAAACTGCACAAAACAGTGCACTGCGCAAAATAGCGCGAGTGTAAACTGCAAAAAATGGTGCGATGCGCAAAATAGCGCGTCTGATAAACTGCACAAAACAGTGCGATGCGCAAAATAACGCGTTTGGTAAACTGCACAAAACTGTGCGATGCGCAAAATAGCGAGAGTGTAAACTGCGCAAAACAGTGCGATGCGCAAAATAGCGCGAGTGTAAACTGCGTTAAACAGTGCGATGCGCAAAATAGCTCCTTTGGTAAATAGCACAAAATAGTGCGCTGCGCAAAATAGTTTACACTCGCGCTATTTTGCGCATCGCACTATTTTGTGCTGTTTACGCTCTCGCTATTTTGCGCTTCGCTCTGTTTTGTGGAATTTATCAAACGTGCTATTTTGTGGAGTTTATCAAACGCGCCATTTTGCGCATCGCACTGTTTTGTGGTGTTTATCTAACGCGCTATTTTGCGCATCGCACCGTTTCGTGCAGTTTACACTGGTGCTATTTTGCGCATCGCACTGTTTTGTGCTGTATACACTCTCGCTATTTTGCGCATCGCACTCTTTTGTGCTGTTTACACTCTCGTTATTTTGCGCATCGCACTGTTTTGTGCAGTTTATCAAACGCGCTATTTTGCGCATCGCATTGTTTTGTGCAGATTACACTTGTGCTATTTAGCGCAGCGTACTGTTTTGTACAGTTCACGCTCGCGCTATTTTGCGCATCGCACTGTTTTGTGCAGTTTACACTGGCTCTATTTTTCCCAGCGCACTGTTTTGTGCAGTTTACACTCGCGCTATTTTGCGCGTTGCACTGTTTTGTGCTGTTTACACTCTCGCTATTTTGCGCATCACACTGTTTTCTGCAGTTTATCAAACTTTTTATTTTGCGCATCGGACTGTTTTGTACAGATGACACTCGCGCTATTTTCCGCATCGCACTGTTTTGTGCAGTTCACACTCGCGCTATTTTGCGCATCGCACTGTTTTGTACTGTTTACACTCTCGCTATTTTGCGCAGCGCACTGTTTTGTGCAGTTTACACTCGCGCTATTTTGCGCATCGCACTGTTTTGTGCAGTTTACACTCTCGCTATTTTGCGCATTGCACTGTTTTGTCCAATTTATCAAACACGCTATTTTGCGTATCGCACTACTTTGTGCAGTTTATCAAACGCACTATTTTGCGCATCGCACCGTTTTGTGCAGTTTACACTCGTGCTATTTTGAGCATTGGACTGTCTTGTGCTGTTTACACTCTCGCTATTTTGCGCCTCGCACGGTTTTGTGCTGTTTAGCAAACGCGCTATTTTGCGCATCGCACCGTTTCGTGCAGTTTACACTCGCGCTATTTTGCGCATCGCACTGCCTTGTGCAGTTTACACTCGTGCTGTTTTGCCTACCGCACTGTTTTGTACAGTTTGCACTCGCGCTATTTTGCGCATCGCACTGTTTTGTGCTGTTTACACTCGCGCTATTTTGCGCATCGTACTGCTTTGTGCAGTTTACACTCGTGCTATTTTGCCCAGCACACTATTTCGTGCAGTTTGCACTCACGCTATTTTTCGCATCGCACTGTTTTGTGCTGTTTACACTCTCGCTGTTTTGTGCATCGCACTGTTTTGTGCAGTTTATCAAAAACGCTATTTTGCGTATCGCACTGTTTTGTGCAGTTTACACTCGCGCTATTTTTAGCATTGGACTATTTTGTGCAATTTACACTCGCGCTACTTTTGCACAGCGCACTGTTTTGTGCAGTTTACACTCATGCTATTTTGCGCAGTGCACTATTTTGTGCAGTTTGCACTCGCGCTATTTTGCCTGGCGCACTGTTTTGTACAGTTTGCACTCGCGCTATTTTGCGCATCGCACTATTTTGTGCAGTTTATACTCGTACTATTTTGCGCATCGCACTGTTTTGTGCTGTTTACACTCTCGCTATTTTTGCGCATCGCACTGTTTTGTGGTGTTTACCAAATGAGCTATTTTGCGCATCGCACAGTTTTCTGCAGTTTACACTCGCGCTATTTTGCGCATCGCACTATTTTGTGCAGTTTACGCTCTCGCTATTTTGCGCTTCGCTCTGTTTTGTGGAATTTATCAAACGTGCTATTTTGTGGAGTTTATCAAACGCGCCATTTTGCGCATCGCACTGTTTTGTGGTGTTTATCTAACGCGCTATTTTGCGCATCGCACCGTTTCGTGCAGTTTACACTGGTGCTATTTTGCGCATCGCACTGTTTTGTGCTGTATACACTCTCGCTATTTTGCGCATCGCACTGTTTTGTGTTGTTTACACTCTCGTTATTTTGCGCATCGCACTGTTTTGTGCAGTTTATCAAACGCGCTATTTTGCGCATCGCATTGTTTTGTGCAGATTACACTTGCGCTATTTAGCGCAGCGTACTGTTTTGTGCAGTTCACGCTCGCGCTATTTTGCGCATCGCACTGTTTTGTGCAGTTTACACTGGCTATATTTTTCCCAGCGCACTGTTTTGTGCAGTTTACACTCGCGCTATTTTGAGCATTGGACTGTCTTGTGCTGTTTACATTCTCGCTATTTTGCGCATCGCACTGTTTTGTGCTGTTTAGCAAACGCGCTATTTTGCGCGTCGCACCGTTTTGTGCTGTTTACACTCGCGCTATTTTGCGCATCGCACTGCCTTGCGCAGTTTACACTCGTGATGTTTTGCCTAGCGCACTGTTTTGTACAGTTTGCACTCGCGCTATTTTGCGCATCGCACTGTTTTGTGCTGTTTACACTCGCGCTATTTTGCGCATCGTACTGCTTTGTGCAGTTTACACTCGTGCTATTTTGCCCAGCACACTATTTTGTGCAGTTTGCACTCATGCTATTTTTCGCATCGCACTGTTTTGTGCTGTTTATACTCTCGCTGTTTTGTGCATCGCACTGTTTTGTGCTTTTTATCAAAAACGCTATTTCGCGTATCGCACTGTTTTGTGAAGTTTACACTCGCGCTATTTTGCGCAGCGCACTATTTTGTGCAGTTTACACTCGCGCTATTTTTGCACAGCGCACTGTTTTTTGCAGTTTACACTCGTGCTATTTTGCGCAGTGCACTATTTTGTGCAGTTTACACTCGCGCTATTTTGCGCATCGCACTGTTTTGTGCTGTTTACACTATCGCTATTTTGTGCATCGCACTATTTTGTGCAGTTTACACTCGTACTATTTTGCGCATCGCACTGTTTTGTGCTGTTTACACTCTCGCTATTTTTGCGCATCGCACTGTTTTGTGGTGTTTACCAAATGAGCTATTTTGCGCATCGCTCAGTTTTCTGCAGTTTACACTCGCGCTATTTTGCGCATCGCACTGTTTTGTGCTGTTTACACTCTCGCTATTTTGCGCATCGCACTGTTTTGTGCTGTTTACACTCTCGTTATTTTGCGCATCGCACTGTTTTGTGCAGTTTATCAAACGCGCTATTTTGCGCATCGCACTGTTTTGTGCAGATTACACTTGCGCTATTTAGCGCAGCGCACTGTTTTGTGCAGTTCACGCTCGCGCTATTTTGCGCATCGCACTGTTTTGTGCAGTTTATCAAATGCGCTATTTTGCGCATCGCATTGTTTTGTGCTGTTTACACTATCGCTATTTTGCGCATCGCACTGTTTTTTGCTGTTTAGCAAACGCGCTATTTTGCGCATCGCGCTGTTTTGTGCAGTTTACACTCGCGCTATTTTGCGCATTGCACTGTTTGGTGCAGTTTACACTCGCGCTATTTTTCCCAGCGCACTGTTTTGTGCAGTTTACACTCGGGCTATTTTGCGCGTCGCACTGTTTTGTGTTGTTTACACTCTCGCTATTTTGCGCATCACACTGTTTTCTGCAGTTTATCAAACTTTTTATTTTGCGCATCGGACTGTTTTCTACAGATGACACTCGCGCTATTTTGCGCATCGCACTGTTTTGTGCAGTTCACACTCGCGCTATTTTGCGCATCGCACTGTTTTGTACTGTTTACACTCTCGCTATTTTGCGCAGCGCACTGTTTTGTGCAGTTTACACTCGCGCTATTTTGCGCATCGCACTGTTTTGTGCAGTTTACACTCTCGCTATTTTGCGCATCGCACTGTTTTGTCCAATTTATCAAACACGCTATTTTGCGTATCGCACTATTTTGTGCAGTTTATCAAACGCACTATTTTGCGCATCGCACCGTTTTGTGCAGTTTACACTCGTGCTATTTTGAGCATTGGACTGTCTTGTGCTGTTTACACTATCGCTATTTTGCGCATCGCACTGTTTTGTGCTGTTTGGCAAACGCGCTATTTTGCGCGTCGCACCGTTTTGTGCAGTTTACACTCGCGCTATTTTGCGCATCGCACTGCCTTGTGCAGTTTACACTCGTGCTGTTTTGCCTAGCGCACTGTTTTGTACAGTTTGCACTCGCGCTATTTTGCGCATCGCACTGTTTTGTGCTGTTTACAGTCACGCTATTTTGCGCATCGTACAGCTTTGTGCAGTTTACACTCGTGCTATTTTGCCCAGCACACTATTTTGTGCAGTTTGCACTCACGCTATTTTTCGCATCGCACTGTTTTGTGGTGTTTATACTCTCGATGTTTTGTGCATCGCACTGTTTTGTGCTGTTTATCAAAAACGCTATTTTGCGTATCGCACTGTTCTGTGAAGTTTACACTCGCATGATTTTGCGCAGCGCACTATTTTGTGCAGTTTACACTCGCGCTATTTTTGCACAGCGCACTGTTTTTTGCAGTTTACACTCGTGCTATTTTGCGCAGTGCACTATTTTGTGCAGTTTACACTCGCGCTATTTTGCGCATCGCACTGTTTTGTGCTGTTTACACTCTCGCTATTTTGTGCATCGCACTATTTTGTGCAGTTTACACTCGTACTATTTTGCGCATCGCACTGTTTTGTGCTGTTTACAGTCTCGCTATTTTTGCGCATCGCACTGTTTTTGGTGTTTACCAAATGAGCTATTTTGCGCATCGCACAGTTTTCTGCAGTTTACACTCGCGCTATTTTGCGCATCGCACTATTTTGTGCAGTTTACGCTCTCGCTATTTTGCGCTTCGCTCTGTTTTGTGGAATTTATCAAACGTGCTATTTTGTGGAGTTTATCAAACGCGCTATTTTGCGCATCGCACTGTTTTGTGGTGTTTATCTAACGCGCTATTTTGCGCATCGCACCGTTTCGTGCAGTTTACACTGGTGCTATTTTGCGCATCGCACTGTTTTGTGCTGTTTACACTCTCGCTATTTTGCGCATCGCACTGTTTTGTGCTGTTTACACTCTCGTTATTTTGCGCATCGCACTATTTTGTGCAGTTTATCAAACGCGCTATTTTGCGCATCGCACTGTTTTGTGCAGATTACACTTGCGCTATTCAGCGCAGCGCACTGTTTTGTGCAGTTCACGCTCGCGCTATTTTGCGCCTCGCACTGTTTTGTGCAGTTTATCAAATGCGCTATTTTGCGCATCGCACTGTTTTGTGCTGTTTACACTATCGCTATTTTGCGCATCGCACTGTTTTTTTTTTGTTGTTTAGCAAACGCGCTATTTTGCGCATCGCACTGTTTTGTGCAGTTTACACTCGCGCTATTTTGCGCATTGCACTGTTTGGTGCAGTTTACACTCGCGCTATTTTTCCCAGCGCACTGTTTTGTGCAGTTTACACTCGCGCTATTTTGCGCGTCGCACTGTTTTGTGCTGTTTACCCTCTCGCTATTTTGCGCATCACACCGTTTTCTGCAGTTTATCAAACTTTTTATTTTGCGCATCGGACTGTTTTGTACAGATGACACTCGCGCTATTTTGCGCATCGCACTGTTTTGTGCAGTTCACACTCGCGCTATTTTGCGCATCGCACTGTTTTGTACTGTTTACACTCTCGCTATTTTGCGCAGCGCACTGTTTTGTGCAGTTTACACTCGCGCCATTTTGCGCATCGCACTGTTTTGTCCAATTTATCAAACACGCTATTTTGCGTATCGCACTACTTTGTGCAGTTTATCAAACGCACTATTTTGCGCATCGCACCGTTTTGTGCAGTTTACACTCGTGCTATTTTGAGCATTGGACTGTCTTGTGCTGTTTCCACTCTCGCTATTTTGCGCCTCGCACTGTTTTGTGCTGTTTAGCAAACGCGCTATTTTGCGCATCGCACCGTTTTGTGCAGTTTACACTCGCGCTATTTTGCGCATCGCACTGCCTTGTGCAGTTTACACTCGTGCTGTTTTGCCTAGCGCACTGTTTTGTACAGTTTGCACTCGCGCTATTTTGCGCATCGCACTGTTTTGTGCTGTTTACACTCGCGCTATTTTGTGCATCGTACTGCTTTGTGCAGTTTACACTCGTGCTATTTTGCCCAGCACACTATTTTGTGCAGTTTGCACTCACGCTATTTTTCGCATCGCATTGTTTTGTGCTGTTTACACTCTCGCTGTTTTGTGCATCGCACTGTTTTGTGCAGTTTATCAAAAACGCTATTTTGCGCAGCGCACTATTTTGTGCAGTTTACACTCGCGCTATTTTTGCACAGCGCACTGTTTTGTGCAGTTTACACTCGTGCTATTTTGCGCAGTGCACTATTTTGTGCAGTTTACACTCGCGCTATTTTGCGCATCGCACTGTTTTGTGCTGTTTACACTCTCGCTATTTTGTGCATCGCACTATTTTGTGCAGTTTACACTCGTACTATTTTGCGCATCGCACTGTTTTCTGCTGTTTATACTCTCGCTATTTTTGCGCATCGCACTGTTTTGTGGTGTTTACCAAATGAGCTATTTTGCGCATCGCACAGTTTTCTGCAGTTTACACTCGCGCTATTTTGCGCATCTCACTATTTTGTGCAGTTTACGCTCTCGCTATTTTGCGCTTCGCTCTGTTTTCTGAAATTTATCAAACGTGCTATTTTGTGGAGTTTATCAAACGCGCTATTTGCGCATCGCACTGTTTTGTGGTGTTTATCTAACGCGCTATTTTGCGCATCGCACCGTTTCGTGCAGTTTACACTGGTGCTATTTTGCGCATCGCACCGTTTTGTGCTGTTTACACTCTCGCTATTTTGCGCTGTTTACACTCTCGCTATTTTGCGCATCGCACTGTTTTGTGCTGTTTACACTCTCGTTATTTTGCGCATCACACTGTTTTGTGCAGTTTCTCAAACGCGCTATTTTGCGCATCGCACTGTTTTGTGCAGATTACACTTGCGCTATTTAGCGCAGCGCACTGTTTTGTGCAGTTCACGCTCGCGCTATTTTGCGCATCGCACTGTTTTGTGCAGTTTATCAAATGCGCTATTTTGCGCATCGCACTGGTTTGTACAGTTTACAATCGCGCTATTTTGCGCATCGCACTGTTTTGTGCAGTTTATCAAATGCGCTATTTTGCGCATCGCACTGGTTTGTACAGTTTACAATCGCGCTATTTTGCGTATCGCACCGTTTTGTGCTGTTTACACTATCGCTATTTTGCGCATCGCACTGTTTTTTGCTGTTTAGCAAACGCGCTATTTTGCGCATCGCACTGTTTTGTGCAGTTTACACTTGCGCTATTTTGCGCATTGCACTGTTTGGTGCAGTTTACACTCACGCTATTTTTCCCAGCGCACTGTTTTGTGCAGTTTACACTCGCGCTATTTTGCGCGTCGCACTGTTTTGTGCTGTTTACACTCTCGCTATTTTGCGCATCACACTGTTTTCTGCAGTTTATCAAACTTTTTATTTTGCGCATCGGACTGTTTTCTACAGATGACAGTCGCGCTATTTTGCGCATCGCACTGTTTTGTGCAGTTCACACTCGCGCTATTTTGCACATCGCACTGTTTTGTACTATTTGCACTCTCGCTATTTTGCGCAGCGCACTGTTTTGTGCAGTTTACACTCACGCTATTTTGCGCATCGCACTATTTTGTGCTGTTTACACTCTCGCTATTTTGCGCATCGCCCTGTTTTGTGCAGTTTATCAAATGCGCTATTTTGCGCATCGCACTGTTTTGTACAGTTTACAATCGCGCTATTTTGCACATCGCACTGTTTTGTGCTGTTTACACTATCGCTATTTTGCGCAGCGCACTGTTTTGTGCAGTTTACACTCGCGCTATTTTGCGCATGGCACTGTTTTGTGCTGTTTACACTCTCGATATTTTGCGCATCGAACTGTTTTGTGCAGTTTACACTCGCGCTATTTTGCGCATCGCACTGTCTTGTGCAGTTTACACTCATGCTATTTTGCCCAGCGCACTGTTTTGTGCAGTTTACACTCTCGCTATTTTGCGCAGCGCACTGTTTTGTGCAGTTTGCACTCTCGCTATTTTGCGCAGCGCACTGTTTTGTCCAGTTTACACTCGCGCTATTTTGCGCATCGCACTATTTTGTGCTGTTTACACTCTCGCTATTTTGCGCATCGCCCTGTTTTGTGCAGTTTATCAAATGCGCTATTTTGCGCATCGCACTGTTTTGTACAGTTTACAATCGCGCTATTTTGCACATCGCACTGTTTTGTGCTGTTTACACTCTCGCTATTTTGCGCAGCGCACTGTTTTGTGCAGTTTACACTCGCGCTATTTTGCGCATGGCACTGTTTTGTGCTGTTTACACTCTCGATATTTTGCGCATCGCACTGTTTTGTGCAGTTTACACTCGCGCTATTTTGCGCATCGCACTGTCTTGTGCAGTTTACACTCATGCTATTTTGCCCAGCGCACTGTTTTGTGCAGTTTACACTCTCGCTATTTTGCGCAGCGCACTGTTTTGTGCAGTTTGCACTCTCGCTATTTTGCGCAGCGCACTGTTTTGTGCAGTTTACACTCGCGCTATTTTGCGCATCGCACTATTTTGTGCTGTTTACACTCTCGCTATTTTGCGCATCGCCCTGTTTTGTGCAGTTTATCAAATGCGCTATTTTGCGCATCGCACTGTTTTGTACAGTTTACAATCGCGCTATTTTGCACATCGCACTGTTTTGTGCTGTTTACACTCTCGCTATTTTGCGCAGCGCACTGTTTTCTGCAGTTTACACTCGCGCTATTTTGCGCATGGCACTGTTTTGTGCTGTTTACACTCTCGATATTTTGCGCATCGCACTGTTTTGTGCAGTTTACACTCGCGCTATTTTGCGCATCGCACTGTCTTGTGCAGTTTACACTCATGCTATTTTGCCCAGCGCACTGTTTTGTGCAGTTTACACTCTCGCTATGTTGCGCAGCGCACTGTTTTGTGCAGTTTACACTCTCGCTATTTTGCCCAGCGCACTGTTTTGTGCAGTTTACACTCTCGCTATTTTGCGCATCGCACTATTTTGTGCAGTTTATCTAATGCGCTATTTTGCACATCGCACTGTTTTGTGCAGTTTACACTCGCGCTATTTCGCGCATCCCACTGTTTTGTGCAGATTGCACTCGCACTATTTAGCGCAGCGCAATGTGTTGTGCAGTTCACACTCGCGCTATTTTGCGCATCGCACTGTTTTGTGCAGTTTATCAAATGCGCTATTTTCCACATCGCACTGTTTTGTACAATTTACAGTCGCGCTATTTTGCGCATCGCACTGTTTTGTGCTGTTTACACTCTCGCTATTTTGCGCATCGCACTGTTTTGTGCAGTTTACACTCGTACTATTTTGTGCATCGCACTGCATTGTGCTGTTTACACTCTCGCTATTTTACGCATCGCACTGTTTTGTGCAGTTTACACTCGCGCTATTTTGCGCATCGCACTGTTTTGTGCAGTTTACACTCTCGCTATTTTCCACATCGCACTGTTTTGTCCAATTTATCAAACACGCTATTTTGCCTATCGCACTACTTTGTGCAGTTTATCAAACGCGCTATTTTGAGCATTGGACTGTCTTGTGCTGTTTACACTCTCACTATTTTGCGCATCGCACTGTTTTGTGCTGTTTAGCAAACGCGCTATTTTGCGCATCGCACCGTTTTGTGCAGTTTACACTCGCGCTATTTTGCGCATCGCACTGCCTTGTGCAGTTTACACTCGTGCTGTTTTGCCTAGCGCACTGTTTTGTACAGTTTGCACTCGCGCTATTTTGCGCATCGCACTGTTTTGTGCTGTTTACACTCGCGCTATTTTGCGCATCGCACTGTTTTGTGCTGTTTACACTCGCGCTATTTTGCGCATCGTACTGCTTTGTGCAGTATACACTCGTGCTATTTTGCCCAGCACACTATTTTGTGCAGTTTGCACTCACGCTATTTTTTGCATCGCACTATTTTGTGCTGTTTACACTCTCGCTGTTTTGTGCATCGCACTGTTTTCTGCAGTTTATCAAAAACGCTATTTTGCGTATCGCACTGTTTTGTGCAGTTTACACTCGCGCTATTTTGCGCAGCACACTATTTTGTGCAGTTTACACTCGTGCTATTTTGCGCAGTGCACTATTTTGTGCAGTTTACACTCGCGCTATTTTGCGCATCGCACTGTTTTGTGCTGTTTACACTCTCGCTATTTTGTGCATCGCACTATTTTGTGCAGTTTACACTCGTACTATTTTGCGCATCGCACTGTTTTGTGCTGTTTACACTCTCGCTATTTTTGCGCATCGCACTGTTTTGTGGTGTTTACCAAATGAGCTATTTTGCGCATCGCACAGTTTTCTGCAGTTTACACTCGCGCTATTTTGCGCATCGCACTATTTTGTGCAGTTTACGCTCTCGCTATTTTGCGCTTCGCTCTGTTTTGTGGAATTTATCAAACGTGCTATTTTGTGGAGTTTATCAAACGCGCTATTTTGCGCATCGCACTGTTTTGTGGTGTTTATCTAACGCGCTATTTTGCGCATCGCACCGTTTCGTGCAGTTTACACTGGTGCTATTTTGCGCATCGCACTGTTTTGTGCTGTTTACACTCTCGCTATTTTGCGCATCGCACTGTTTTGTGCTGTTTACACTCGTTATTTTGCGCATCGCACTGTTTTGTGCAGTTTATCAAACGCGCTATTTTGCGCATCGCACTGTTTTGTGCAGATTACACTTGCGCTATTTAGCGCAGCGCACTGTTTTGTGCAGTTCACGCTCGCGCTATTTTGCGCATCGCACTGTTTTGTGCAGTTTATCAAATGCGCTATTTTGCGCATCGCACTGTTTTGTATAGTTTACAATCGCGCTATTTTGCGCATCGCACCGTTTTGTGCTGTTTACACTATCGCTATTTTGCGCATCGCACTGTTTTTTGCTGTTTAGCAAACGCGCTATTTTGCGCATCGCACTGTTTTGTGCAGTTTACACTCGCGCTATTTTGCGCATTGCACTGTTTGGTGCAGTTTACAGTCGCGCTATTTTTCCCAGCGCACTGTTTTGTGCAGTTTACACTCGCGCTATTTTGCGCGTCGCACTATTTTGTGCTGTTTACACTCTCGCTATTTTGCGCATCACACTGTTTTCTGCAGTTTATCAAACTTCTTATTTTGCGCATCGGACTATTTTGTACAGATGACACTCGCGCTATTTTGCGCATCGCACTGTTTTGTGCAGTTCACACTCGCGCTATTTTGCGCATCGCACTGTTTTGTACTGTTTACACTCTCGCTATTTTGCGCAGCGCACTGTTTTGTGCAGTTTACACTCGCGCTATTTTGCACATCGCACTGTTTTGTGCTGTTTACACTCTCGCTATTTTGCGCATCGCCCTGTTTTGTGCAGTTTACACTTGCGCTAATTTGCGCAGCGCACTGTTTTGTGCAGTTCACACTCGCGCTATTTTGCGCATCGCACTGTTTTGTGCAGTTTATCAAATGCGCCATTTTGCGCATCGCACTGTTTTGTACAGTTTACAATCGCGCTATTTTGCACATCGCACTGTTTTGTGCTCTGTACACTGCTACTATTTTGCGCAGCGCACTGTTTTGTGCAGTTTACACTCGCGCTACTTTGCGCATCGCACTGTTTTGTGCTGTTTACACTCTCGATATTTTGCGCATCGCACTTTACACTCGCGCTATATTTCGCATCGCACTGTTTTGTGCAGTTTACGCTCTCGCTATTTTGCGCATCGCACTGTTTTGTGCAGTTTATCAAAAACGCTATTTTGCGTATCGCACTGTTTTGTGCAGTTTACACTCGCGCTATTTTGCGCATCGCACTGTTTTGTGCAGATTACACTCGCGCTATTTAGCGCAGCGCACTGTGTTGTGCAGTTCACACTCGCGCTATTTTGCGCATCGCACTGTTTTGTGCAGTTTATCAAAGCGCTATTTTCCGCATCGCACTGTTTTGTACAGTTTACAGTCGCGCTATTTTGCGCATCGCACTGTTTCGTGCTGTTTACACTCTCGCTATTTTGCGCATCGCACTGTTTTGTGCAGTTTACACTCGTACTATTTTGCGCATCGCACTGTATTGTGCTGTTTACACTCTCGCTATTTTGTGCATCGCACTGTTTTGTGCTGTTTACCAAACGAGCTATTTTGAGCATCGCACTATTTTTTGCAGTTTACACTCGCCCTATTTTGCGCATCGCACTGTTTTGTGCAGTTTACACTCTCGCTATTTTGCGCATCGCACTGTTTTGTGCAGTTTATTAAACACGCTATTTTGCGTATCGCACTACTTTGTGCAGTTTATCAAACGCGCTATTTTGCGCATCGCACCGTTTTGTGCAGTTTACACTCATGCTATTTTGAGCATTGGACTGTCTTCTGCGGTTTACACTCTCGCTATTTTGCGCATCGCACTGTTTTGTGCTGTTTAGCAAACGCGCTATTTTGCGCATCGCACCGTTTTGTGCAGCTTACACTCGTGCTATTTTGCGCATCACACTGCTTTCTGCAGTTTACACTCGCGCTATTTTGCGCATCGCACTGTTTTGTGCTGTTTACACTTTCGCTATTTTGCGCATTGCACTGTTTTGTGCAGTTTACACTCGTACTATTTTGCGCGTCGCACTGTTTTGTGCAGTTTACACTCGCGCTATTTTGCGCATGGCACTGTTTTGTGCTGTTTACACTCTCGATATTTTGTGCATCGCACTGTTTTGTGCAGTTTACACTCGCGCTATTTTGCGCATCGCACTGTCTTGTGCAGTTTACACTCGTGCTATTTTGCCCAGCGCACTGTGTAAACACCCCATTTTTGACCGACCTTAAGACTCAGACGCCACCGATTGAGCGCTTGGTGATGTTGCATACTGTGCTCGTTCAGAAGTCTCAGAGTCGCGGCCGTGCGCCCTGCCTCCGGACTTCCGAACTCTCTTCTGTGCCTTGCCTCGGTTTGCGAACCAGACTCGGTTTTCTCTGTTTTCTTTCCTGAGGGAAGGGAGTGGTCCTGTAGGTTATCTCTCGGTGGCCGTGGGCTACATTTCGTGGCCGTAGGCCATTTTGCCCATTTCGGAGCCCGGTTCCCGATTTTCGGAGCCGTCAGGCCGTGTGCCTCGGCTCGGGACCGCCTAACCATCTCCGATTTCTCCGGTTTTTGGCATGCACCTCTGTTTTATCATACCGAGGGACACTGGGGTCTCAGATACCCACTTCGTGGTCGAACGCCACTTTCGGTGCTTACAGCCCATTTTCGGGACCCCGAACTGCGTGATTTGGGCCCCGAGCATTCATTTTGCATTAGTTTTTGTTCAATTTTGGCAGGTACCTCTGTTTTAGCACCAGAAAGATCACTGGAGGGTGGGAGGACAGCAATTGTCTCAGAAAACCAGTTTCGCTCCTCCCGCGTCCGTTTTGCTCACTTCCGGGCTAATGTTGAACACCCTAGGGATATTTTCTTCGAGCCGAGACTACATATTTGTGATGAGGGGACATGGGAGGACCCTAAAAAGTGGTGGTCGGCCAGTAATTGTTATTTTCAATTTTGAGCCTCTCTTTCAAGTTGAATGTTGTGCCTCCTGTTTCAGAGTTGCCAAATTCCAACCATGGGGTCTTGTTCTACACACATGGGAGGACACCAAAATATGGTGGCCGGCCATTAATTCTTCACTTCATTTTTGGCCATGGCCGGCCGGCCATGGGGAGTGGCTGGCCGACCAGTGGGGTGACCGGCCGGCCATCTTCAAGAAAAGTACCTGGCCGGCCTGCTTCCTGCTTTTGACCACTTTACAGCTGTCCAGCTGTTTTTCCCAAATATCCTATCCTCCAGGGGATATTTTGGGAGGGAAAGCTTGGGTGCATTTCCCTCCCCTTTTACACCCCTTTCTTGCCCATTTAAGGGGCTGACCTCCTTCTTTGCTAGGGTTAGAGAATTTCTTCTGAAGACTTCATCTCCATTTGGTTCCATCTCCATCTCCAAAAACCTCAAAAACCTTCAAGTCTCTAGCTCATTCCTTCATCAACACCAAGCCTCACTATCACTACTTCCATTTCAGAAGCAAAGGAAGGTTTTTCAGAGGCTAAGGATCAGCAAATTCAAGCCAAGAAGCATCAAAAGACTTGTCTTCAAGGGTAAGTCTTCATTTCCCTTTTTCTAGCACATTTTTGCTTCAATTCTTTACCCTACTTGCTCTCTGTTTTGGGCTCTGAACCCTACTGATTTTAGGCTTATTTTGAGCACCTCTACAACATTGTAGAAGGGCTCAACCTTGTTTGGCACCTCTATGATGCACCTCTTTCAATATCACTCTTTGTGTCAATATTTTGCATGCTTTGTTTGGATTATGAGTGATCCATTTTCGAGCCTGATATAAACTGTAAGTTGGCTTATTTTGAGCCCCTCCTCAACATTGAAGAAGGGCTCGACCATGTTTGGTGGTTCTATCATGCACTTGTTTTGTAATTCTTCCAATTTACCGTAAAATTGCATGGTTTCTTTAGCCTATTTGAAGTCTGATTTTGAGCATGCCATTAACTGAGATTGAGCTTATTTTAGGTCCCTCTACAACATTGTAGAAGGGATCAATCTTGTTTGGGGCCTCCATGCATGGCCTCTCTTTGTACCTCTCTTTGCCCTCATTTTGCATGCCTTTTTAAGCTTATTTGGCTTCTGATTTCAGCCTTCATCAGGCCTGAAAAGAGCCTTATTTTTGCCTTCTTGTCATGTTTTGTTAAGGGTCTTATGCTATTTGGTGAATACTTTTGGTACTTCATGTTATACCCTCTTATACCCCCTTATTTTTGCATGCCTTGCTAGCTCATCATGCTTCTGTTTTTGAGCCTTCATCAGGCTTGGAAAGAGTCTTAAAATGACCCATTCTTCATGTTTTGTTAAGGGTCTTTGGCTGTTTGGTGAATGCTTGGTGTACTTCTCTTTATAGCCCTCTTTTGGCTCATATTTTGCATGCTGTGTTTGCCATATTTGTACACTGTTTTGAGGGCTTCCATAAGCTGTAAATGTTCATATTTTTGGACCCTCTTCACTGTTGTAGAACTGTGTTTTTCAGTTTGGGCATTGTATATACCACTTGCTTCATAATCCTCCACTTTTTCCCCATTTTTGCATGCTGTTTTTTCCATACTTGTGATTGTTATTTGGCCATTCTTTGTACTGGAAAAATGCTAGTTTAGGGACTTCCTAGCATCTGTCTTTACACTTCATGTCCATATTCTGCATATTTGGCATAGCTGCAAGTCATTTTGGGCGCATAGCATAGCATTTCGGGCATCGGGTGTGATTTTGCTATAATTCGGGGGCTGTTTCGCATCATTTTAGCTGCTGAAATTTGCATTTTCCATGTGTCATTTGCCACGTCTCATTTCGTACATCATTACATGCCTTCGGGCCATGCCTCGGTTTGCGTGCCCGTGTGCACGCATTTCGAGGCACTTCATTTTCATCCATCGGCGGCTTATGTGAGTGCGGTTGAGGCCCTCTCATGTTAGCGTAAAGCCCAATTCGCATTCCGTATGCCATTGCCTCGGTTTGCGTGCCCGTGTGCACGCATTTCGAGGCACTTCATTTTCATCTCTCGGCTTCTTATGTGAGTGTGGCTGAGGCTCTCTCATGTTAGTGTAAGTCCATTTTGCATTCTGTATGTCATTTTAGTCTCATTGCATCGTGTATGCCATTGCCTCGGTTTGCGTGCCCGTGTGCACGCATTTCGAGGCACTTCATTTTCATCTCACGGCATCCTGTGTGAATGTGGCTGAGGCCCTCTCATGTTGCTATAAGCCCATTCTGCATTTTCCATGTCATTCTGTGCCTTAAGGCCATTGCCTCGGTTTGCGTGCCCGTGGGCACGCATTTCGAGGCATCTCTTTTTTACATTCCGGCATCCTATGTGAGTGCGGCTGAGGCTCTCTCATGTTGGTATAAGCCCATCATTGCATTTCGCATGTCATTCTGTGTTTCTCGATTTGCGTGCCCGTGGGCACGCATTTCGAGGTATCTCATTTTCATGGCATTTTGCATGCTAGGATGTATATTAGCTGCATTTCATGCATATCATGCATATTGCACGGGAAACGAGGTATGTTTCGCACTCCGAGTGACGGAACAGGTCTCAATTCCCAAGTCACCGACACTCCGGATTACCCATGATGGAGTTAGGTTTTGTTGTAGAATTCATCTGCAGTCATCCTATATTGAATTGTGCAATTCGGTCCCTCGGCCATCATGCATCGAGATGCGTGATTGGTGGCACGAGGATCGAGACATGCATATATTTGTGAAATACATTGCTATGCCCTTTTCCTGCTCTCTGTTGCAGCAAAATGAAGAATCAGCAGCTTTTCGGAGTCTGGCACGCATTTCGAGAAACATTGCAAACAGAGGCTAATTGGGGCATCTCAGTGGATTTCCGCACAAGGCAGCCCAACATACATCATATATCAGAAGCAAGGCAGTCCCTGGCTTGCATGCCAGTTTACAGTTTTTCGTAGTTAATTTGTTAATTAATTAGAAATTTGTATTCATTCGGACTGTATTATTCTTTCATTTGGGACTGTATTATTTATTCGGACCCTCCGCGCGAGGGCAATGATGTAATAAGTGTGGGTGTGTGTGATGTATGTCTTCCAACCCCCATTTTTTTCTCCCTTTTATTTATCTGCTTATGATGATTAGCTTAGGGCATATTTCAATTAGCATACAGTATGACAGCATGTTTGCATCATTCATCTGTTTTGCATGCACCGGGCTCGGCGCATCATACAAACTGCATCGTATTTCAATTCCAAGTTGAATACATGTTAGCTGTCGCATTTCACATACTATGTTTAGAATAGCCGAGCCTGCTATAGTTGCATTTTGCATGTGTTGCATTAGGCATTTTAGCATATTTAGGATTCATGCATGATTTCTAACCGGTTTCTATTTTGGCTTGGAGTACTCGGTGAGTTTTACGCTTTAGCATCCTCGCATGCGTGTGAGTGTTGCCATGATAGCATGCTTGCCATGAGGCTATTTGTTTATGTGATATAACTGCCTTGAATGCCTGTGGGTGGAGGTTGAGTTATTTGAATTGGGACAATGCATTGACTGTTTGTTTTAAGCCCACTAGATAGTGGCAACATCGCTGTTTTCTAAGCCCACCTGAGGGTGGCATATCTGCATTTTAGCCTACCTGCGGGTAGCACCATCACACCATTTTCAAACAAACAAACATGAAATGTTTTGTTCCAATTCAGACGGCCCAGTCTATACTTGTTTGCTGCGAGCATCACATAGTAACCTAGGCTAATAACCGGAATTAGAGCATACAATGTTTTCAAAAGCAGATATCATGGTTAGTAGAGGCCGGTCTTTGACCGGGCGAGCGGGGGTGCTCACGATGTGACCTTCCCCAATCGTACCCAAGTTCCCGAGCCAACTTTGGTGATGACGGACACGTGGCCTTTTGGCACCGAGTCAGGGTTTCCTAAATTTCCCATTTAAAAAACATTTAGGTGGCGACTCTGTATCTGGCAAAGCAGTCCATGTTTGGCACTTCTTTCAAAAAAATCTGTTTTCAAAACGATTTGCCGGATTTGGACTCTTTGGTTCAAGATTTAGAACCGTGACATTTGAGTCCTTGAACTGTAGTAGACCCAATATCGAACCAGAACGGGGGGGGGGGAGTCGCTCCCTTTCCCCGGGATGCGTTCGGGGACGTCTACAGTTTTTGGCGACTCTGCTGGGGACTTAGAGAACTTGACTCGAACTCATGATATCTGGTTTTGACTACGCTTGTGTGTTTCTTTGCATTGCATTTGCATTGGTGCGCCTAGGACACCGTGTTTGCCATATGCCATTCCCGAACGATTTGCCGGAGGCTTGTCTTGTCAAGTCATGTCCATAAGGCTGATCGGCTCTGGGCTCTGACAGCATGGGAACACAAACCCCGGTTTTACCGGGGCACCCTTTTTGACCATTTGACCTAGTGCATATTCGGATCCATAGTGACCATTTCAAACTAGGACAGGTTGCTTACCCGTTTGTAGGTTGTTTAAAGCCGCTGCGTGCGTAGTGAAACCCTAGTTCCTGACAAAATAGGACAGGGAAACCCTACCCCAACATAGGGGTGTTTTCAGCTCTCACTTATCTGCTATGTGCTTGTTAGAGTGCGTCTCTACAGGGAATGCATGTATCAGGTTATGAGTTTCGGCATCAGGCCTGCGGGCATCAGTTTATGAGTTTGGATATCAGGCCTGCGGGCGTCAGTCAGTTATCTGAGAATCAGTTGTCTGCGGATATCCGATTCAGTTTTGGGGAGCAGTGAAACAGGAATAGTGATCAGTGGTTGAGGACAGTGTATTTCCAGCTTATTAACTGCGTGTTGTATGCCCGACTATGTGTTGTGTGTATTTAAATTAAGCCGTTATGCTGTCCGTTTTTCTGGTCATTTATTTCTTTTTGCTTTATTATCTTTTTGCTAGGGCAGTTTGTGGCACAATTGCTTCCGAACCATCAGATATTCCCCAAGCACTTTGGACACGAGGTCGCCGACTTACTCGATCTGAGGATCTAGTTGACGGACATCCGGTGTTCCATTCACTACCCCCGGTTATCAGAAGGAGGCCGAGGAAACGCAGTCCATCAGAGCAGAGATTACTGGTACAGCAGTCTACTTTAGCAACAGACAGTCGAACTGAGATTTCTGTGTCCGCTATAGAGATACACTTGCCAGCTATTCAGATGGAACCACAGACTACACCAGCAATGGAGGCGATGATGCGCCAGATGCATGAGAGCATGAAACAGATGCAAGAAGATGCTATCCGCCAAACGGAATTCTCCAAACAGCAGGCCGCTGTCATGGCACAGCAGTCTGAGCTGATCAACAGATTACAACAGCAGAATGCAGCATCTGCTTCATGTCAGGTTCCTCCTCCACCAGGGGCACATCAGGTCCCTCCTCCGCCAGGGGCTCCACTACCTGAGCAGATATCTACTGGTCAGAATCCCCCGCCAAATCCCCAGAATACCCTACCGAATCCACAGAACACTCTGCCAAACTTCCAAAACACTCAAGAGGACATGGGTCTTCCAACGGGGCTGGCTCCGCCCCCGCTTCTCTCGCAACTGTCCAAGAATCTTACACCCAATCACCCGGACTCTCCATTTGAGTTCGAGGTAGACCAGACAGCTCTGAAATTGAGTAAGCTGGAGAAGCTCTTCAAGAAGTCACAGGGGGTGAAGGTCATCCCAGACATCGAAGATGGGTACACTGATGTGGCTGTAACATTACCAGACAGATTTAAGATGCCACAGATTGACCGTTTTGATGGGTCCGAGGATCCTATGGTCCACCTCCGGTTATTCTCAAACATCCTGCGGCCAATGGGCCTAACCCGACCACAAAAGCTTTCCCTGTTTGGCCGAACCTTGTCAGGTGTGGCATCCACTTGGTATGCAAAGCTGGAAGATGATGTGAAAACAAACTGGGATGAGATGGCTGAGGCCTTCCTTGCACAATATTCGTACAACACACAGATCGAGATCACAACTCGTGATCTCGAGACAATGAGGCAGGAACCGAAGGAGTCTTTCTCTGACTTCGTAACTCGGTGGAGGGCAAAGGCATCGATGATGACCTTGAGGCCTACAGACAGAGATCAAATCCGGATGATTGTGCGCAATCTCCAACCGGGATTAATGAAGAAGATGATCGTAGTTCCTTTCCCCAGCTTCGCAGATATACATGATATGGGGATGCAGATCGAGGACGCGATGAAGCAAGGTCTGTTTGACCAGGACCGGGAGCAACCCTGGAGAACATTTAACCGCAATAACAACGCGGGCCCGAGTGGCTCTGCCAACACAAAGACTTCAGAGGTCGGTATGGTCACCACCACTCCCCCTCCCCAACCAAGGTCCGCAGCGGCCGCACCCTTTTCTAATGCCTCCGGAAGCAGTAACCAAGCCCCGAGATATCAATCAAGAGGCCAAAGGACCTTCACCCCACTCTATATGCCTTTGTCCAAGGTTCTGGGGGTCTTGATCAGGAAGGGGCATCTGAAAGCCCTGGAGCCGAGGCCGCCACCAAATCCACTTCCCCCCTCTCACAACCCAGCCAAATATTGTGCCTACCATCAGCAGCATGGTCACAACACCGACTATTGCTATAGGTTGCGTCATGAGATTCAGGACCTCATTGACAAGAACATCATTATACCTCCCGAAAGACCCAACGTCACAACCAACCCCCTCCCCGCACATAACCAAGATCCACCCAAAAGAGTCAACCTCATCCAAACTGGGGTCGTGTCCTACGATCCTAGTATCTATATTACTCCCTCTCGCCTACCCAAGCCGGAGGTGATCCTTCCTGATTGCACTGACTTGTGCATGTTGGACGCCTTCACAACCCAATCCGAGCCAGAGGTGGTGACCACCGAAGAGACAACGGGGCAGGCTTCAGAGGAGAGCAGGATTGTTGAGTCTGGAATGGAACAGTCTGGGAATCTCGCTGGAGGAGCTTATGATCCGAGCAAGTACATCTTATCAGTGGGTCAGTCTGAGCCGAGTATGGGACTGCCAGAAAAGGCTGAATTGTGTATGATCCGGGGGGACAGACTTGAACAAGGGGCAGATGATCTGACTACAATGGAAGAGGACTTCGCCAACCTCCAGTTCTTTAACGATCAAGAATCAGGGGATGCAACAATCAACTGGTTTGAATACGGGGAGTCGGCGGAAATTACTGGGTGGTTAGATGATCAGCCGGACATCGTGGAATTTCAGCCAGAGCAAGGCCCAGCAGGGGCAAAAGTACCATTTGTGGCCGGACGGGCCGAAAGTCAGAATGAATTGCCGGAGAGCGCCGGTACAAAGAATTTCGCTCAGGACCAAGACATTGTGAAAACCGAACAATTAACACTGGAGGAGCAAGAGAAGAGGTGGGATTCTGAGAGAATCCGGAAAGCCAAGAACCATGAAGAGGTTGAAAGTGCTGCGAGCACAAGAGTAGGACATGCTGTGAGCATGTGAGATGAAAGTACCGAGAGTACGAACTTGCCGGAACCAGATAGGTGTTTGTTGAACGTCAGTGGGATGTGGTGGGAAGACGATGACTTATGTCTTGCCCACACAGACGAAGATTGGGGAGTAAATCAACCAGACAGCACTTGGTACCTCGATGAGGTGGACCACATGACCAGGAGCGGGCGGTACTTCAAGCCCCCGCACCTCGACCCACCTCAAGCGTCTGGGAAAGACAAAGAAGCTGAGAAACAGCGAGAGAAACAAATTGAAGAAGAAGCTGTACTGAAACAGTTAAAGAAAATACAGGCAGACATCTCCATTTGGGGACTGCTTATGGCTTCAAGGGTGCACAGACAGGCTGTCCTATCTGCCATGGACAAGGCCAAACTCTCCATTGACACTACGCCAGAACAGCTAGTTGGGTTGGTCTTTCCGGGAGGAGGTTCCCCGGCATTGACCTTTTCGGACAAGGAATTGCCGCCTGAGGGCACGAATCATAACAAACCCCTCTACATTTCTGTGGAATATAAAGAAAAGTGGATACCGGTGGTACTTGTTGATACCGGGTCTGCTATCAATGTCTGCCCAGCCAGAACAGCGTATGCAATCGGGTTGAAGCCTGCGGACTTCATACCAACGACTCAGGTGATCAAAGCTTACGACAACACCAGCAGAGAGGTAATGGGGACCGTCAAGATTCAGACGAAGGTCGGACCTGGACAACACGAGATAGATTTCCATGTCTTGGAGGTTCCTGCCACTTTCAACTTGCTCTTGGGGCGACCGTGGTTGCATCAGGTGAAGGCCGTCTCGTCCACTCTGCATCAAATGGTGAAATACCCCTGTGGAAAGGGAGTAGCCATTGTGTTCGGAAATTCATCGATCCATCCACCTCCGGAGGTATCTACACCGGTCTTAGAGATTGAACACGGCATGGAGGACGTGTTTATATCAGGGTTTACTTTGGCCGAGGCCCGGGTTGTGCAAAACATTATGGCTGTGAATGAGGGTGTGTACGTCAGTGCTCAATCTGTCTACCTCATGAACAAGCTAAAGCATGTCCCCGGGATGGGACTAGGAAGGAGCAGCAGGAAAGGAGTCGCAACATTGGCCGAAGTGCCACATAACCCGCATGCCTTTGGACTGGGCTATCTGCCCACCAAAGAGGACTGGGTGAGAAAGGGTAAGGAAATGGCCGGCAGAGCCAGAGCAAAACAGGCTGGGAAGCCTTTTGATTTAATGCATAGGCCCATTCAGGGTACCCTGAACGGACGTTTTGTCCGAGAGGGGGAAGATTTTCCATTTTGCGGCTTCCCAGAGCCGTGGCTGAGCGCGGAGAAGAAGCACGTGCCAGGCTTCGAGATCTTTTTTGACCTGCAACTATCCGGGGATGACGTTGCCGCAGAGCAGACAGACCCACCAACTGAGGTTGAGCAGAATAAGGCAGTGGATTCTGAGGGCATTGAATTTGACATGGGGGTGGCACTGGCATGTCTCCTCTCTGATCCTCCGATCGACCAAGAGTGCTTGGGGGATAACTTCGTGGTTTCCATGATTGGGAATGAAACGGCTGCGAGCCGACCAGCAGCTATCTTGGATGCATCAATCGCACCCTCTCTCACTTGGCAGTACGAGGAGGGATTTTTTGTCCAGCAGCACCGGGTCAGGTAGTGAGCCGGAATCTGATTCCACCGAGTCTTATGAGTCGGAATCAGATTCCAGCTCGACTGAGTCTGAGTCTGGTACTCCTGGGGAAGTTAACCCGGATGCCACAGTCCTGTCTAGGTCGTCTTTTTCCTTTTCATTTGAGTCTGTTGTAACCAATGAATCGGACGATTTGGATTTGCCTAATGAGAATGAACTATCTGTGGTTTCCGAGTACTTTTCTGTGCCCCTAATTTATTGCATTAATTCAGACTTTCAAAATTTTGATGAAAACGAAGAGGACGAAGTTCCTCCGGTTTTACAACGTTTAATTGAACAGGAGCAGGAGAGGTTTCTTAAACCCCTAGTGGACGAAATCACTACCATGAACATTGGTACTGAGGAGGACCCGCGGCTGGTCCAGATCGGGTCCACGTTGTCTTCGGAGGAACGCGAGCGCTTAGTCGCTTTATTAAAAGATTTCAAAGAGGTTTTCGCGTGGTCCTACGAAGACATGCTTGGAATCGATCCTGAGATTGTACAGCATCGGATCCCCCTTGACCCCGAGGCCCGACCTGTCAAGCAGAAGCTCAGAAGGATCCGCCCGGACTGGGCTCTCAAGATCAAAGAAGAGGTCACCAAGCAAATCGACGCAGGCTTCCTGCTGGTATCCGAATACCCGACTTGGTTGGCCAACATTGTGCCGGTGCCGAAGAAAGATGGCAGGATCCGGGTGTGTGTGGACTTCAGAGATCTGAACAGAGCTAGTCCGAAGGACGACTTTCCCTTGCCGCACATCGATGAGCTAGTAGATTTCACAGCAGGGCATGCTTTGCTCTCATTTATGGATGGCTTCTCAAGATACAATCAGATAGTGATGGCACCCGAAGACCGGGAAAAGACTGCATTCACCACCCCGTGGGGGACATACTGCTACCGGGTAATGCCGTTTGGGTTGAAGAACGCTGGAGCTACTTATCAACGGGCCGCGACCACAATACTACATGATATGATCCACAAAGAGGTTGAGGTGTATGTGGACGACATGATTGTCAAGTCTAAAGAAAAAGAGGGCCACTACACCGCCTTGCATAAGTTTTTCCAAAGGATCAAAGAATTCCGGTTGCGGCTGAACCCTCAAAAATGTACATTTGGTGTTACAGCGGGAAAAATGCTGGGGTTCCTGATTACACAAAGGGGCATCGAGGTCGACCCTTCCCAAATCAAGGCCATCTCAGAAATGCCACCACCAAGGACTGAAAAGGAGGTGCGAGGCTTTCTGGGTAAAGTGCAATTCATAAGACGGTTTATTTCAAAACTAACCTTGACTTGTGAACCACTTTTTGGCCTCCTGAAGAAAGGAAAGAAGTTCCAATGGGACGGCCGATGCCAAGCTGCATTCGAACAGATTAAAGAATATCTACAGAACCCACCCGTTTTATCACCGCCAGAATCGGGGAAACCGTTGATTTTGTATCTGTCAGTGACTGAGACTACAATGGGCTGCATGCTTGCACAAGAATCAGAAGACAAGGTGGAGAGAGCCATCTACTATTTGAGCAAGAAGATGCTGGAATATGAGACCCGGTATACACCACTGGAGAAGGCTTGCTTAGCTCTGGTATGGGCTACCAGGAAGTTGCGGCACTACCTGTTAGCTTACTCTGTAATGTTGGTTTCACGACTTGATCCCATCAAATATCTCTTCGAGAAACCAGCGCTTATGGGTAGGCTAGCTCGTTGGTTGTTGTTGCTCTCCGAATTTGATCTCACATACGTAACGCGCAAGTCAGTGAAAGGAAGAGCAGTGGCAGAGTTCCTTGCCGACCACCCGGTTGAGGGGGATGAAGCAGTTGAGTACCTGTTCCCAGATGAAGCAATTCTGTATATCGACGATGAAATTTGGACGATGTACTTTGACGGAGCGTCAAATCAACATGGATATGGGATAGGAGTGTTGCTGATAGCACCCGACAATTCCCGTATCCCTCTAGCCTTCAAACTCTGGTTCAAAGTCTCGAACAACGAAGCAGAATATGAGGCGTGCATTGCTGGTTTAGAAGCAGCCTTAGAACTAGGGGCAAAACGTTTGGACGTCATTGGGGATTCTAACCTTGTTGTGTCTCAAGCTAAAGGAGACTGGAAAGTAAAAGAGGAAAATATGATGATGTATCACCAGACCTTGGACTTGCTGATTCCTCGGTTTGAAAAGTTAAGTTTTACTCATCTACTGAGAGAGAACAACAGGTTCGCAGATTCTTTAGCAACTCTATCATCTATGATAGACATCCCGAGTGGAATCCGGATGCGTCCAGTCATCATTGATCAGAAATTTGCACCAGCCTATGAGTCGATTGCAGCTATAGATGAAGTTCAGGACGAAAACCCCTGGTACCATGACATCTGGAATTTCCTAGAAAAAGAAGCGTACCCGCCAGGGGTAAATGCCAAGGACAAAAGGGCAATTAGAAGATTGGCCGTTCAGTTCATCATCTGCGGGGTAAACTATATAAACGGGGTCATCTGGGAATGCATAAACTGTGTGTTGATGCAGAGGAGTCAAAGCGTCTAATGGAAGCCATCCATGGGGGAGAATGTGGAGCACATATGAATGGGGTAATGCTGGCAAGGAAGATCCTCAGACAGGGTTATTATTGGTCCACCATGGAGGAGGATTGTATCGGTTTTGTTCGGCGATGCCACAAATGTCAGATCCATGCAAACCGCATGAACATCCCGTCGTCGAAGCTGTACAACATGACTTCACCGTGGCCTTTTTCAGTCTGGGGGATTGATGTAATCGGGGCTGTTACGCCAAAGGGGTCGAATGGGCATGAGTTCATCCTTGTAGCGATAGATTACTTTACGAAGTGGGTTGAGGCCCAATCTTATGCGGTGTTGAAGGCTTCGCACGTGGCAAAATTTATCAGAAACAACATCATCTGTCGCTACGGGGTCCCAAATGAAATAGTTTCAGACAACGGTTCCCACTTCAAGAAGGAGGTGATTGACTTGTTGGAGAAATACAACGTGGCTTTTCATAAGTCATCTACCTACCGGCCGCAGACTAACGAAGCGGTTGAGGCTGCCAACAAGAATATCAAGCGCATACTACAGAAGATGGTGGAAACCTACCGGGACTGGCCAGATAAGTTGCCGTTTGCTCTGTGGGGCTACCGGACTTCAATCAGGACTTCAACTGGGGCGACTCCGTACTCTCTGGTTTATGGGATGGAGGCCGTTCTACCAATTGAGATTGAGGTTCCGTCTTTGCGGGTATTGGCTGAGTGTCAAATAGCCGAGGCAGATTGGCAGCAGAGCAGATTCGAGGAACTCATGCTTTTTGATGAAAGAAGACTGAAAGCACTGTACCATGTCCAAGGCTATCAACGCAGAATCGCCCGGGCTTTTAACAAGAAGGTTAAGTCCAGGAATTTAAAGGAATGAGATTTGGTACTCAAGGACAACCGAGCTCCCATCCACGACCCAAGGGGCAAGTTCAGACCCAATTGGACTGGTCCTTACATCATCAAGTCAATCTAGTCAGGTGGAGCTGTGGTTCTGATGGATCTAGATGGCTTGGAGTTCTCACAACCGATCAACATGGACAAGTTGAAGAAATACTACCCTTGAGAGGCTCGCTAGGCCGAAAACCCGAAAGGGCGACCTAGGCAAAACTCAGAGCATAGAAAATTTGAAAATATAAAAACTGAGCTCGCAAGGTTGCAAACCCGCAAAGGGCGGCCTTGGCAAAAGTTAGAGCGCAAAAGGAGAGTAAAAATACCCGAACGAATCTAAGTCTGAACTACGTAAGGCTTGATTCCCATCTTTGGGATACGTAGGCAGCTTCATCCCGAAGTTCAGCCACAATCTTTTCCCCGATCGACTTTGTCCATTTTGATCATCTCAGTCATCTCTATCCATCAGCATTTATCGTGATCTCCGGTACAGTGCTATTCAGACTAGGGGCAACTTTCCGTTGCAATGAAGTGCTGAGGTACCATTCAAACTAGGGGCAACTTTCCAGTTGCTAGGATTCGGGATTGTGCATCTCAGTGACAGATCTCAGGCGTGTCCAGTTCTGATCCATATCGAAAATAGTTTTGAAAAGTTTTAATAAAAGTTGACTTTGTTCAAATTAATCTTTTCACAACTAAGACCATTTTTGGACCAAAGCGGAAAATTTTCAGTACCACAACCTTCAATTTCATTGATTTCAAAACAGAGTTCTCCTGCTCTTGCATACAATTGAAGTTGCTTTTTTATTACACTCATAAAGAAAACTTGAAAGTACTAATAAAGCAATAAATCTGGGGCATAGTCCAGTCAGGTGTCCCTGCGCCCCCTTCCAGAGCTAGTTGAAGCCTCTGATGCCAGCCTAGGCCCAACCTGTGCTTCCTCGTTGAGCCAATCCCAGCACTCGTCAGACAAAGTGCAACTGAAAGTAAGGGCGGGGGCCAGAAGCTCTCTAACTCTCCATGCTGCGGCTTGCCGAGCCAGCTATGCGCCTCGAACTGGAAATGTAGCCGGATACTCTATCCCCTCTGGTGGGCAAGTTTGATCATGGCCAAACTGGCGCAGAATACGGAATGGGAAATAGAACACACAGTGAGTCAAGCCGATCAGTCGAATCCCGACCTGCCGTGACATGCTATAGCTCATTACAGAGAGATTGAGCCAGCGACAACGCCATGCAATGCGATCTGCCGACAGGTTGCACATTCATTCAAACCACCATCCCTCATCAGGAGCATTGACTAGGCGTTGCCGAAAGAAGTAGCCGCGAGCTGAGTAAGCAGGGCAATAGTCTACAACTTGCAATTTATCCATCAACCATATCTGGGGAGGGATGAAAAATGAGAGAATAAAGAATAGAGAGATGTGCAATGAGAGAAAAGTAAGATAAGGGTTTTGTGAGAAAAACCGAGCCCGAGGGCCGAGTGATGTGAGCAAATATACATGCGAGCTTGGGTGGGAAACATTACCTGCAGCAGTAGTGGACTCCCTGCAAACCTGGTTGTCTCCCGGCAGTGGAAAGCATCCAAGCCCATCAGTGTCTCGGCCAGAGTCATGGCGATGCAACTCTTTCCTTCTCTCAAACCTTGGGCGACTTCAATCAAAAGGATGCTAGCTCCTCCGGAGCCGGAGACAAATAGAAAATGAGATAGTAGGCACAAGCAGAGGGCATGCTGCCGGAAACCTTGCCAATAGTGGTCGCTACGGTCACCAGCATCAGAGAATCGGTAAATCAGGCTCGGAATGTCCAACATTCCGTCACAAATTAGGGATCGAGCATCATGCGCATTGAGTCCGCACATCCGCCCTAAGGTCTGGGCATAGCCAAAATTGAGCTGGGGCAAGATCTCCTCACCTCGCTCGGATTCCATCAAGGCTTGAAAATCTTCAAAAGTAGGACATACCTCTTGCCCTCCGAAGCTGAAGACGTGCGTCACCGGGTTCCAAAACCTTGCCGCGGCATAGAGGAAAGGAAGATGCAGTGGAGTCCGGCCCAGCGTGAACAGTGCATTCAAGCCAAAACCCTGGAAGTTCAACTTCTCCGAGCCATCAAAAGAAGAAATCCAAGATGTGAGATTTTCTGCGAGAAAGGCCTCCATTTTTGTGAGGAAAGGTGATGAAATGAATAAGGTCCAAGGGTGGGGCTTTTATAGAGGGTGAAACACTATTCAAAGGACACGTGTCAAATTTCTGGAGGTTACGGGGGAGGTGGCCGGCCGGCCATCTATTCTAGTAGGCCGGCCACCCTCTAGTCTCCAAATGCAAAATATTTTCGGCCGCGCGTTGGTCCTGTTTTGCCCGCCGGAAGGAAGTTTGAGGCACTTTCATGCATCGGGAATGTCGAAGGCCTCCATTTCTCTCAGTTACGGGTGCGTTCCATCATCCGGATTGTCCGTCCGAAGTATGTTCTGTTGTATTTTGCTTATCGAGTTGTTGTTTTGTTTATCGAGTTGTAAGTTTTGTCGAGCTGTCGCATTTTGTGTTTTGAATTGTTACTTTTTGGTTACACAATTTTGTTAAGTCTTGTCTATTGAGTCGTTAACATTGTTGTACTTTGCTTATCGAGTTGTAAACTTGCTAAGATTCTGTTATTTCTTAGTGAGTCGAGTTGTTTTGATTTGTTGCGTCGGTTCATTACCTGACCCGGTAAATACACAAGGCACATTTCCATTCAATTCCATTTTTGTGCAAAATGATGCGATGCGATGCTAAGAATTTCAAATACAAACGTCTTTTCAAAAAGCTGTTTCATTCCATCATGTTTTACAACAAAAGAAAGGTACAAGTTTTACAAGAAATAAAACTGCCTAATAATATGCAAGGTGCTACAAACTACTAGCCAAAAAGTAAAATAAAGCAGGAAATAACATCAGTATCCTCGGGAACGGGAATGAGGAGGCCCTCTCATCCTCTTCTGCGGGATAACCTCTGCACCATCATCACCATCCGGATCAGAGCTGTCATCCTCCGGATCTCCCTCAGCCTCACCCCCACTTCCGGAACCAAGACCGGAGCCTCCCTCCCCAGGAGATGTCTCTGACTCACGGTCTGCGACCTCCTCCTCCTCATCCTCGATAATGGGTGCCCTGCGTCTGCGAGACGACCCCGCTCCTCGAGCTCCTCGGTAAGGCCTGGATGGCCCAGCTCCTCGAGGCCCAGTACCTCGAGCAGGTCTAGTACCTCGACCTCCCTGAGAAGGCCCGGATGGCTCGGCCCGCGGCGGAGCATATATAGGAGGCATCTGAAAATGAAGAGTTCAATACATCAGTTTAAATAGGAAAAGCAGATGCAAATACAGTATGCGAGAGGGGTGTGTGTCAGATGTGCTCTCCACAGCCTATCAATACAGCAGAATGTTCAAAACCAGTATGTCATCAGAAATATGCTAAGTACAGAAAAGATGAACAATACCTGCACACCCACAATGGCCATCTGTCCCTCCCTCCGTAGGATCATGCCCTCGAATGTGGCCAGCATCCCGAGCAGCTCGTCCGTGTACTCAACCGGAGGCTGCAAATACAAATGCAAAACTATCAGTAAAGGAATGAATGTCCAAACATCTAACTGATAAATCAAAGTTGAAAAACATACCGGGGGTGAATCAGGGTCTCTGACATATCTATGGTCAGGAAGAGGAGGCTCTAGCGGAACCTGGTAAGGAGTCCCGAACCGCCAACTCGTCAACTCGGTCGGCATGTCTGGCCACCCAGGATGATAAAGAGACGGAGGGATCGGAGGAATCGAGCTACCTCTACCCCTAGATGCACCAGCCCTGCTAGAAGAAGGGATGTCTGCAGTACGAGCGCGACTCGAAGATGGTGCGCCAGTGGGCCTCCGTGACGGAGCCCGCACTCCCGTCAAGGGGGGCATCAGATATATACAGCGATAGGTGGCGTAGTCCCCCTCAATGAGATATAGCAAAGCATCGGCGCCCTGCATATCCCTAATGACCTCCTCAGTAGATTGCCTATCGGCAGTCCGCATAGTGGCTGGAGGCACAGCGGGAGGGTCCTGAGAATCATACCCCCACACCTGGCGCAGGAAGCGTTCCCCCAGGAACCACGCCCTACCAACTGGTCCCTCGAGCAGGTACCTATACTGGGAATTGCCCGACCCTCCGGGGTACTGATTTTGTAGATCATCGCCGAAGACTGCCCAGGGCTGCCAAGTAATATGCAGATAACCAGTGTACAAATCAATCAGAAATCAAGAATACACAAAGCAGATCAAAGATGAAAATGAATGGAACTGAGAGTTCTGAAATACCTCTGTCGTCCGCACAGTATCAAAATACTGTCGCAGAGAAAAGAGAGTCTCTCGAGGCCTCGGTAGGTGCTCGCCCTCAAACATCAATGAAAACGGAGTCATAAGAGGTCCTACCACCTCCATCTCCGAAACTAATGTGGGAAAATACACATACACCCATAGCTGAGAAAAGCAGTGCGGAATGTGAATACAAGGTGCTAAAGGCAGAATATAGAATGCAAAGTGCGCCGTGTGTGCAGTGAACAAGTAATGAGGAGCAAAAATGTAAATCAAGAGGACAGAATGTACCTCCCAGGCTCTCCAGTAGCCGCCGAGTAAGTCCCCCCGCGTGCGAGAGACTGCGCTCATGTAACAATAAAGGGTAGCCAGGCCAGCGCCGCCCCAATCATACTGAATGACCTGTGATAGGTCTACTAGGGCACTCAAGAGATATAGCCCCACAGTGTTTCCCCTATCAGCAAACAGGGTAGTGCCGAAGAGGAACATGAGGAAACCTCGGGTGTACTGCTCGACCTCCTCGGGAGACTCAGGCTCCATCTCCGGCCGCCGGAAATGAGAAGAGAACCAAGTATACCGGACCCTCTCGGAAGCTCTGTCTACAGGGGGGCGGGCCCCCAATAGATGCATCCAAGCAGCCTCCCACTCACCCATATCCTCGTCATAGGGAATGGGCCCACCGCCTACGTCTAGGCCGGTGAGTACAGCAAAGTCTAGTGGGGTCATGGTCATATCCCCGGTGGCAGAAAAATGGAAAGAATTGGTGGTGTCCCACCATCTCTCCGCCAAAGCAGCAAATAATGTCCTGCTGATATGACAGTGTGATAACCCCCTGCAGAATGCCCCGAATCCTGCTGAGTCAACCAAATCCCGGACAGCTTCCGGAAGCTCAGCATACCACTCCCTCGCGGCGGTGGAGCCATACCCTCGCACGGTGCGAGAACCAACCTGCATTCAGAACGAATACATGTGTTCAGTACACAATAAAAACGAGTTGTGTGCAAATGAAATGAAGAAGCTGTGTGCAACTGAAATGAATGAGCTATGTACAAATCAGTGGGCTGTGTGTTCAATAAATCAGAGTTTTGGGCTGCGTGTTCAATCCTTAATCAGTGGGCTGTGTGTTCAGTAAATCAGAGTTTTGGGCTGCGTGTTCAAGTCTCAATTAGTGGGCTGTGTGTTCACTTCAAATCTGGGCTGTGTGTTCAGTAAATCAGAGTTTTGAGCTGCGTGTTCAACTCTCAATCAGTGGGCTGTGTGTTCACCATCAAATCTGGGCTGTGTGTTCAGAAAAATCTGAGTTAGGGCTGTGTGTTCTACTCTCAATCAGTGGGCTGTGTGTTCACCATCAAATCTGGGCTGTGTGTTCAGAAAATCTGAGTTAGGGCTGTGTGTTCTACTCTCAATCAGTGGGCTGTGTGTTCACCATCAAATCTGGGCTGTGTGTTCAGAAAAATCTGAGTTAGGGCTGTGTGTTCTACTCTCAATCAGTGGGCTGTGTGTTCACCATCAAATCTGGGCTGTGTGTTCAGAAAAATCTGAGTTAGGGCTGTGTGTTCTACTCTCAATCAGTGGGCTGTGTGTTCACCATCAAATCTGGGCTGTGTGTTCAGAAAAATCTGAGTTAGGGCTGTGTGTTCTACTCTCAATCAGTGGGATGTGTGTTCACCATCAAATCTAGGCTGTGTGTTCAGAAAAATCAGAGTTTTGGGCTGCGTGTTCTACTCTCAATCAGTGGGCTGTGTGTTCACCATCAAATCTGGGCTGTGTGTTCAGTAAATCAGAGTTTTGGGCTGCGTGTTCAACTCTCAATTAGTGGGCTGTGTGTTCACTTCAAATCTGGGCTGTGTGTTCAGTAAATCAGAGTTTTGGGCTGCGTGTTCAACTCTCAATTAGTGGGCTGTGTGTTCACTTCAAATTTGGGCTGTGTGTTCAGTAAATCAGAGTTTTGGGCTGCGTGTTCAACTCTCAATCAGTGGGCTGTGTGTTCTCCTTCAATTTTGGGCTGTGTGTTCGACAAATCAGTGTTTGAGCTGTGTGTTCAATTCCTAACTAATGTGTGCCGTGTGTTCACGATCAATCAATGAGCCTAGTGTTCAAGAAATTCAAGTGTTTAAGTCACATGTTCAAGTTGCAAGCAAAGTTCTATGTCATAAGCTAAAACTGTGTGTCTAAGCATGGGAAAGGAATGAAATGCAAAAATAAAATAGCAAATGAAGTAAAATACCTCTCGTGCCTCGTGAGAGAGGTGCTGCTCCGGCTCTCGCAAAAGAAGATCCCCGGGTACTCGATCGTTGAACTCGGTGAAATGACGGAAAACTGCCCGCGGAAGCCTATGTACCGGTGGGGCATATCGATCGGGGATAAAAGGGCGAGCCCTCGGGGGCAATGTCATGATGTCAAAATCATCTCCGGCACCCGGAAAACCTCCACCGTGAGGAAAATGACCCGCCATTTCGAGAAATCTGTAAAAAGAGCAAAAATGAGCAAAAATGAGCCAAAATTGGAAAAAGTCAACAAAAGTCAACTCTCGGGAAATTAAAAAGTCAACAAAAGTCAACTCCCGGGAAAATTTTCCAAATATTGAGACAAAATTACCTCAAGTGGTGAAAATGAGAAGAGAAGCCCCGAAATCAAAATTTAGTCGGCTCAAAGTGCTTAAAACTGGAAGATTTCGCGAAAACAACTTGTGTGGAAGGCCGGAGGGCGCGTATAAAATGCAGATCTGAAGGAGAAAATGGTTTGGGGAGCAAGAGGAGAGAATTTCACACTTGGGGGAGTGATTTCGGAGGCATTGGATGAGCCTATATATAGAAATAACCAAAATGACCAAAATGCCCCTGCTTTTGGGCAGTGGCCGGCCGGCCACCTTTTCTGGTTGGCCGGCCATTTACTTTTTCGCCCTTGGCCGGTGGCTTCTCCAAGGGTAACCACCTGGCCGGTGGTGGTCCCCACCCCCTCCCTTACCTCTCTGCAAATTTTGAGGAAAATCGGAGTTCCCGGGACCCGAAAAAGTTCAAGAAAAGTGCGCTTTCTGGCACCGAATTGCTCCACCGGAACTTCAACTGTAGTTTCTGACATGTGTCTCATCATCATTCGTCAAAATCAGAGTGTATCCTTTTTGAGCATGTTGTAACCTCTCTGAGAGGTGAACCAGAGGCTGCGATCGAGTCGCCTTCGCCGAAATGCGCGTTTTCCAGCCCGTTGTTTCGCAACAAACGGGCGCCCTGATTTATGCTCGTTTTGTATTGTCGTGCACATAACTTGCATTCTCATGCGCATTTTGCATTGTCATGCATGTTTTCTTGGTGTACCATACCTCTGTGCTCGAGTATACGTTGTCACGCACGTTCCTTTCTTGCATTGTGATGCATTCACTCGCCGACACTGTGTGTGTCAAACTTTTCGAATCATAGGAATCGCATTGAATATATGTTGTTAGCATATTGTTCTTGTTGAATTTCTTTCTTTTGCAGGCACGATATTGTATGTACGGTTCATTTGAGGCTGGTGCGACTAGACGAATCGCACAGGTATCGTATCTTCTCTGTGTGAGACGCGACGAGAATTGAATGATTCTCCGCATTCCTAACTACATGAAATGTAGTTGTTGCTTTGCATTCTTGCTTAAAACTGTTGCATCTATTTGTCAATACTTGCTTCATTACAGCTTGCTGCATTTACATGGTTACCTGGCTCTGCGCATGTCATTTTGCATTTTTGCCCCCTCGCCTGCGGGCATGCCTGCGGGCACATATCTGTTCATCTTGTATGATTGTCTAAGTCTTCGGCCTTGTCAAAAATGGGTCGTCTCTAGGCTTTGACATTCACTCCCGTCACTTCTTGACTTCCGAGTTCTGTCAAAGAGGGGCAACTGTAGACACCCCATTTTGACCGACCTTAAGACTCAGACGTCACCGATTGAGCGCTTGGTGATGTTGCATACTGTGCTCGTTCAGAAGTCTCAGAGTTGCGGCCGTGCGCCCTGCCTCCGGACTTCCGAACTCTCTTCTGTGCCTTGCCTCGATTTGCGAACCAGACTCAGTTTTCTCTGTTTTCTTTCCTGAGGAAAGGGAGTGGTCCTGTAGGTTATCTCTCGGTGGCCGTGGGCTACATTTCGTGGCCGTAGGCCATTTTGCCCATTTCGGAGCCCGGTTCCCAATTTTCGGAGCCGTCAGGCCGTGTGCCTCGGCTCGGGACTGCCTAACCATCTCCGATTTCTCTGGTTTTTGGCATGCACCTCTGTTTTATCATACCGAGGGACACTGGGGTCTCAGATACCCACTTCGTGGCCGAACGCCACTTTCGGTGCTTACAGCCCATTTTCGGGACCCCGAACTGCGTGATTTGGGCCCCGAGCATTCATTTTGCATTAGTTTTTGTTCAATTTTGGCAGGTACCTCTGTTTTAGCACCAGAAAGATCACTGGAGGGTGGGAGGACAGCAATTGTCTCAGAAAACCAGTTTCGCTCCTCCGGCGTCCGTTTTGCTCACTTCCGGGCTAATGTTGAACACCCTAGGGATATTTTCTTCGAGCCGAGACTACATATTTGTGATGAGGGGACATGGGAGGACCCTAAAAAGTGGTGGTCGGCCAGTAATTGTTATTTTCATTTTTGAGCCTCTCTTTCAAGTTGAATGTTGTGCCTCCTGTTTCAGAGTTGCCAAATTCTAACCATGGGGTCTTGTTCTACACACATGGGAGGACACCAAAATATGGTGGCCGGCCATTAATTCTTCACTTCATTTTTGGCCATGGCCGGCCGGCCATGGGGAGTGGCTGGCCGACCAGTGGGGTGGCCGGCCGGCCATCTTCAAGAAAAGTACCTGGCCGGCCTGCTTCCTGCTTTTGACCACTTTACAGCTGTCCAGCTGTTTTTCCCAAATATCCTATCCTCCAGGGGATATTTTGGGAGGGAAAGCTTGGGTGCATTTCCCTCCCCTTTTACACCCCTTTCTTGCCCATTTAAGGGGCTGACCTCCTTCTTTGCTAGGGTTAGAGAATTTCTTCTCAAGACTTCATCTCCATTTGGTTCCATCTCCATCTCCAAAAACCTCAAAAACCTTCAAGTCTCTAGCTCATTCCTTCATCAACACCAAGCCTCACTATCACTACTTCCATTTCAGAAGCAAAGGAAGGTTTTTCAGAGGCTAAGGATCAGCAAATTCAAGCCAAGAAGCATCAAAAGACTTGTCTTCAAGGGTAAGTCTTCATTTCCCTTTTTCTAGCAGATTTTTGCTTCAATTCTTTACCCTACTTGCTCTCTGTTTTGGGCTCCGAACCCTACTAATTTTAGGCTTATTTTGAGCCCCTCTACAACATTGTAGAAGGGCTCAACCTTGTTTGGCACCTCTATGATGCACCTCTTTCAATATCACTCTGTGTCAATATTTTGCATGCTTTGTTTGGATTATGAGTGATCCATTTTCGAGCCTGATATAAACTGTAAGTGGGCTTATTTTGAGCCCCTCTTCAACATGAAGAAGGGCTCAACCATGTTTGGTGGTTCTATCATGCACTTGTTTTTGTAATTCTTCCAATTTACCGTAAAATTGCATGGTTTCTTTAGCCTATTTGAAGTCTGATTTTGAGCATGCCATTAACTGATATTGAGCTTATTTTAGGTCCCTCTACAACATTGTAGAAGGGATCAATCTTGTTTGGGGCCTCCATGCATGGCCTCTCTTTGTACCTCTCTTTGCCCCCATTTTGCATGCCTTTTTAAGCTTATTTGGCTTCTGATTTCAGCCTTCATCAGGCCTGAAAAGAGCCTTATTTTTGCCTTCTTGTCATGTTTTGTTAAGGGTCTTATGCTATTTGGTGAATACTTTTGGTACTTCATGTTATACCCTCTTATAACCCCTTATTTTTGCATGCCTTGCTAGCTCATCATGCTTCTGTTTTTGAGCCTTCATCAGGCTTGGAAAGAGTCTTAAAATGACCCATTCTTCATGTTTTGTTAAGGGTCTTTGGCTGTTTGGTGAATGCTTGGTGTACTTCTCTTTATAGCCCTCTTTTGGCTCATATTTTGCATGCTATGTTTTCCATATTTGTACACTGTTTTGAGGGCTTCCATAAGCTGTAAATGTTCATATTTTTGGACCCTCTTCACTGTTGTAGAATTGTGTTTTTCAGTTTGGGCATTGTATATACCACTTGCTTCATAATCCTCCACTTTTTCCCCATTTTTGCATGCTGTTTTTTCCATACTTGTGATTGTTATTTGGCCATTCTTTGTACTAGAAAAATGCTAGTTTAGGGACTGCCTAGCATCTGTCTTTACACTTCATGTCCATATTCTGCATATTTGGCATAGCTGCAAGTCATTTTGGGCGCATAGCATAGCATTTCGGGCATCGGGTGTGATTTTGCTATAATTCGGGGGCTGTTTCGCATCATTTTAGCTGCTGAAATTTGCATTTTCCATGTGTCATTTGCCACGTCTCATTTCGTACATCATTACATGCCTTCGGGCCATGCCTCGGTTTGCGTGCCCGTGTGCACGCATTTCGAGGCACTTCATTTTCATCCATCGGCGGCTTATGTGAGTGCGGTTGAGGCCCTCTCATGTTAGCGTAAGCCCAATTCGCATTCCGTATGCCATTGCCTCGGTTTGCGTGCCCGTGTGCACGCATTTCGAGGCACTTCATTTTCATCTCTCGGCTTCTTATGTGAGTGTGGCTGAGGCTCTCTCATGTTAGTGTAAGTCCATTTTGCATTCTGTATGTCATTTTAGTCTCATTGCATCGTGTATGCCATTGCCTCGGTTTGCGTGCCCGTGTGCACGCATTTCGAGGCACTTTATTTTCATCTCACGGCATCCTGTGTGAATGTGGCTGAGGCCCTCTCATGTTGCTATAAGCCCATTCTGCATTTTCTATGTCATTCTGTGCCTTAAGGCCATTGCCTCGGTTTGCGTGCCCGTGGGCACGCATTTCGAGGCATCTCTTTTTTACATTCCGGCATCCTATGTGAGTGCGGCTGAGGCTCTCTCATGTTGGTATAAGCCCATCATTGCATTTTGCATGTCATTCCGTGTTTCTCGGTTTGCGTGCCCGTGGGCACGCATTTCGAGGTATCTCATTTTCATGGCATTTTGCATGCTAGGATGTATATTAGCTGCATTTCATGCATATCATGCATATTGCACGGGAAACGAGGTATGTTTCGCACTCCGAGTGACGGAACAGGTCTCAATTCCCAAGTCACCGACACTCCGGATTACCCATGATGGAGTTAGGTTTTGTTGTAGAATTCATCTGCATTCATCCTATATTGAATTGTGCAATTCGGTCCATCGGCCATCATGCATCGAGATGCGTGATTGGTGGCACGAGGATCGAGGCATGTATATATTTGTGAAATACATTGCTATGCCCTTTTCCTGCTCTCTGTTGCAGCAAAATGAAGAATCAGCAGCTTTTCGGAGTCTGGCACGCATTTCGAGAAACATTGCAAACAGAGGCTAATTGGGGCATCTCGGTGGATTTCCGCGCAAGGCAGCCCAACATACATCATATATCAGAAGCAAGGCAGTCCCTGGCTTGCATGCCAGTTTACAGTTTTTCGTAGTTAATTTGTTAATTAATTAGAAATTTGTATTCATTCGGACTGTATTATTCTTTCATTTGGGACTGTATTATTTATTCGGACCCTCCGCGCGAGGGCAATGATGTAATAAGTGTGGGTGTGTGTGATGTATGTCTTCCAACCCCCATTTCTTTCTCCCTTTTATTTATCTGCTTATGATGATTAGCTTAGGGCATATTTCAATTAGCATACAGTATGACAGCATGTTTGCAACATTCATCTGTTTTGCATGCACCGGGCTCGGCGCATCATACAAACTGCATCGTATTTCAATTCCAAGTTGAATACATGTTAGCTGTCGCATTTCACATACTATGTTTAGAATAGCCGAGCCTGCTATAGTTGCATTTTGCATGTGTTGCATTAGGCATTTTAGCATATTTAGGATTCATGCATGATTTCTAACCGGTTTCTATTTTGGCTTGGAGTACTCGGTGAGTTTTACGCTTTAGCATCCTCGCATGCGTGTGAGTGTTGCCATGATAGCATGCTTGCCATGAGGCTATTTGTTTATGTGATATAACTGCCTTGAATGCCTGTGGGTGGAGGTTGAGTTATTTGAATTGGGACAATGCATTGACTGTTTGTTTTAAGCCCATTAGATAGTGGCAACATCACTGTTTTCTAAGCCCACCTGAGGGTGGCAAATCCGCATTTTAGCCTACCTGCGGGTAGCACCATCACACCATTTTCAAACAAACAAACATGAAATGTTTTGTTCCAATTCAGACGGCCCAGTCTATACTTGTTTGCTGCGAGCATCACATAGTAACCTAGGCTAATAACCGGAATTAGAGCATACAATGTTTTCAAAAGCAGATATCATGGTTAGTAGAGGCCGGTCTTTGACCGGGCGAGCGGGGGTGCTCACGATGTGACCTTCCCCAATCGTACCCAAGTTCCCGAGCCAACTTTGGTGATGACGGACACGTGGCCTTTTGGCACCGAGTCAGGGTTTCCTAAATTTTCCATTTAAAAAACATTTAGGTGGCGACTCTGTATCTGGCAAAGCAGTCCATGTTTGGCACTTCTTTCAAAAAAATCTGTTTTCAAAACGATTTGCCGGATTTGGACTCTTTGGTTCAAGATTTAGAACCGTGACATTTGAGTCCTTGAACTGTAGTAGACCCAATATCGAACCAGAACGGGGGCGGGGGGAGTCGCTCCCTTTCCCCGGGATGCGTTTGGGGACGTCTACACACTGTTTTGTGCAGTTTACACTCTCGCTATTTTGCACAGCGCACTGTTTTGTGCAGTTCACACTCTCGCTATTTTGCCCAGCACACTGTTTTGTGCAGTTTACACTCTCGCTATTTTGCGCATCGCACTATTTTGTGCAGTTTATCTAACGCGCTATTTTGCACATTGCACCGTTTTGTGCAGTTTACACCCGCGCTATTTTGCGCATCACACTGTTTTGTGCAGATTGCACTCGCGCTATTTAGCGCAGCGCAATGTGTTGTGCAGTTCACACTCGCGCTATTTTGCGCATCGCACTGTTTTGTGTAGTTTATCAAATGCGCTATTTTTCACATCGCACTGTTTTGTACAGTTTACAGTCGCGCTATTTTGCGCATCGCACTGTTTTGTGCTGTTTACACTCTTGCTATTTTGCGCATCGCACTGTGTTGTGCAGTTTACACTCGTACTATTTTGTGCATCGCACTGCATTGTGCTGTTTACACTCTCGCTATTTTGCGCATCGCACTGTTTTGTGCTGTTTACCCAACGAGCTATTTTACGCATCGCATTGTTTTGTGCAGTTTACACTCGCGCTATTTTGCGCATCGCACTGTTTTGTGCAGTTTACACTCTCGCTATTTTGCGCATCGCACTGTTTTGTCCAATTTATCAAACACGCTATTTTGCGTATCGCACTACTTTGTGCAGTTTATCAAACGCGCTATTTTGAGCATTGGACTGTCTTGTGCTGTTTGCACTCTCGCTATTTTGCGCATCGCACTGTTTTGTGCTGTTTAGCAAACGCGCTATTTTGCGCATCGCACTGTTTTGTGCAGTTTACACTCGCGCTATTTTGCGCATCGCACTGCCTTGTGCAGTTTACACTCGTGCTGTTTTGCCTAGCGCACTGTTTTGAGCAGTTTGCACCCACGCTATTTTTCGCATCGCACTGTTTTGTGCGGTTTACACTCTCGCTGTTTTGTGCATCGCACTGTTTTGTGCAGTTTATCAAAAACGCTATTTTGCGTATCGCACTGTTTTGTGCAGTTTACACTCGCGCTATTTTGCGCAGCGCACTATTTTGTGCAGTTTACACTCGCGCTATTTTTCCACAGCGCACTGTTTTGTGCAGTTTACACTCGTGCTATTTTGCCCAGTGCACTATTTTGTGCAGTTTACACTCGCGAAATTTTGCGCATCGCACTGTTTTGTGCTGTTTACACTCTCGCTATTTTGTGCATCGCACTATTTTGTGCAGTTTACACTCGTACTATTTTGCGCATCGCACTGTTTTGTGCTGTTTACACTCTCGCTATTTTTGCGCATCGCACTGTTTTGTGGTGTTTACCAAATGAGCTATTTTGCGCATCGCACAGTTTTCTGCATGTTTACACTCCCGCTATTTTGCGCATCGCACTATTTTGTGCAGTTTACGCTCTCGCTATTTTGCGCTTCGCTCTGTTTTGTGGAATTTATCAAACGTGCTATTTTGTGGAGTTTATCAAACGCGCTATTTTGCGCATCGCACTGTTTTGTGGTATTTATCTAACGTGCTATTTTGAGCATCGCACCGTTTCGTGCAGTTTACACTGGTGCAATTTTGCGCATCGCACTGTTTTGTGCTGTTTACACTCTCGCTATTTTGCGCATCGCACTGTTTTGTGCTGTTTACACTCTCGTTATTTTGCACATCGCACTGTTTTGTGCAGTTTATCAAACGCGCTATTTTGCGCATCGCACTGTTTTGTGCAGATTACACTTGCGCTATTTAGCGCAGCGCACTGTTTTGTGCAGTTCACGCTCGCGCTATTTTGGCGCATCGCACTGTTTTGTGCAGTTTATCAAATGCGCTATTTTGCGCATCGCACGGTTTTGTACAGTTTACAATCGCGCCATTTTGCGCATCGCACCGTTTTGCGCTGTTTACACTCTCGCTATTTTGCGCATCGCACTGTTTTTTCCTATTTAGCAAACGCGCTATTTTACGCATCGCCCTGTTTTGTGCAGTTTGCACTCGCGCTATTTTGCGCATTGCACTGTTTGGTGCAGTTTACACTCGCGCTATTTTTCCCAGCGCACTGTTTTGTGCAGTTTACACTCGCGCTATTTTGCGCGTCGCACTGTTTTGTGCTGTTTACACTCTCGCTATTTTGCGCATCACACTGTTTTCTGCAGTTTATCAAACTTTTTATTTTGCGCATCGGACTGTTTTGAACAGATGACACTCGCGCTATTTTGCGCATCGCACTGTTTTGTGTAGTTCACACTCGCGCTATTTTACGCATCGCACTGTTTTGTACAGTTTACACTCTCGCTATTTTGCGCAGCGCACTGTTTTGTGCAGTTTACACTCACGCTATTTTGCGCATCGCACTGTTTTGTGCTGTTTACACTCTCGCTATTTTGCGCATCGCCCTGTTTTGTGCAGTTTACACTTGCGCTAATTTGCGCAGCGCACTGTTTTGTGCAGTTCACACTCGCGCTATTTTGCGCATCGCACTGTTTTGTGCAGTTTATCAAATGCGCTATTTTGCGCATCGCACTGTTTTGTACAGTTTACAATCGCGCTATTTTGCACATCGCACTGTTTTGTGCTGTTTACACTGTCGCTATTTTGCGCAGCGCACTGTTTTGTGCAGTTTACACTCGCGCTACTTTGCGCATCGCACTGTTTTGTGCTGTTTACACTCTTGCTTTTTTGCGCATCGCACTATTTTGTGCAGTTTACACTCGTGCTATTTTCCGCATCGCACTGTTTTGTGCAGTTTACGCCCTCGCTATTTTGCGCATCGCACTGTTTTGTGCAGTTTATCAAACGCGCTATTTTGCGCATCGCACTGTTTTGTGCAGATTACACTCGCGCTATTTAGCGCAGCGCACTGTGTTGTGCAGTTCACACTCGCGCTATTTTGCGCATCGCACTGTTTTGTGCAGTTTATCAAATGCGCTATTTTGCGCATCGCACTGTTTTGTACTGTTTACAGTCACGCTATTTGGCGCATCGCACTGTTTTGTGCTGTTTACACTCTCGCTATTTTGCGCATCGCACTGTTTTGTGCAGCTTACACTCGTACTATTTTGCGCATCGCACTGCATTGTGCTGTTTACATTCTCGCTATTTTGTACATCGCACTGTTTTGTGCTGTATACCAAACGAGCTATTTTGCGCATCGCACTATTTTGTGCAGTTTACACTCGCCCTATTTTGCGCATCGCACTGTTTTGTGCAGTTTACACTCTCGCTATTTTACGCATCGCACTGTTTTGTGCAGTTTATCAAACACGCTATTTTGCGTATCGCACTACTTTGTGCAGTTTATCAAACGCGCTATTTTGCGCATCGCACCATTTTGTGCAGTTTACACTCATGCTATTTTGAGCATTGGACTGTCTTCTACAGTTTACACTCTCGCTATTTTGCGCATCGCACTGTTTTGTGCTGTTTAGCAAACGCGCTATTTTGCGCATCGCACCGTTTTGTGCAGTTTACACTCGCGCTATTTTGCGCATCGCACTGCTTTGTGCAGTTTACACTCGTGCTATTTTGCCCAGGGCACTGTTTTGTGCAGTTTGCACTCGCGCTATTTTGCGCATCGCACTGTTTTGTGCTGTTTACACTATCGCTATTTTGCGCATCGCACTATTTTGTGCAGTTTATCGTACGCGCTATTTTGCGCATCGCACTGTTTTGTGCAGTTTACACTCGCGCTATTTTGGGCATCGTACGGCTTTTTGCAGTTTACAGTCGTGCTATTTTGCCCAGCGCACTATTTTGTGCAGTTTGCACTCACTCTATTTTTCGCCTCGCACTGTTTTGTGCTGTTTACACTCTCGCTGTTTTGTGCATCGCACTGTTTTGTGTAGTTTATCAAACGCGCCATTTTGCGTATCGCACTGTTTTGTGCAGTTTACACTCGCGCTATTTTGCGCAGCACACTATTTTGTGCAGTTTCCACTCGCGCTACTTTTGCGCAGCGCACTGTTTTGTGCAGTTTACACTCGCGCTATTTTGCGTCGTGCACTGTTTTGTGCAGTTTACACTCGCGCTATTTTGCGCATCGCACTATTTTGTGCTGTTTACACTCTCGCTATTTTGTGCATCGCACTGTTTTGTGCTGTTTACACTCTTGCTATTTTTGCGTATCGCACTGTTTTGTGGTGTTTACCAAATGAGCTATTTTGCGCATCGCACTGTTTTTTGCAGTTTACACTCGCGCTATTTTGCGCGTCGCACTATTTTGTGCAGTTTACGTTGTCGCTATTTTGCGCTTCGCTCTGTTTTGTGGAATTTATCAAACGTGCTATTTTATGGAGTTTATCAAACGCTCTATTTTGCGCATCGCACTGTTTTGTGCTGTTTATCTAACGCGCTATTTTGCGCATCGCACCGTTTCGTGCAGTTTACACTGGTGCTATTTTGAGCATCGCACTGTTTTGTGCTGTTTACACTCTCGCTATTTTGCGCATCGCACTGTTTTGTGCTGTTTACACTCTCGTTATTTTGCGCATCGCACTGTTTTGTGCAGTTTTTCAAATGCGCTATTTTGCGCATCGCACTGTTTTGTACAGTTTACACTCGCGCTATTTTGCGCATCGCACAGTTTTGTGCTGTTTACAGTCTCGCTATTTTGCGCAGCGCACTGTTTTGTGCAGTTTACACTCGCGCTATTTTGCGCATCGCACTGTTTTGCGCAGTTTATCAAACGCGCTATTTCGCGCATCGCACTGTTTTGTGCAGTTTATCGAACGCGCTATTTAGCGTAGCGCACTGTTTTGTGCAGTTCACACTCGCGCTATTTTGCGCATCGCACTGTTTTGTGCAGTTTTTCAAATGCGCTATTTTGCGCATCGCACTGTTTTGTACAGTTTACACTCGCGCTATTTTGCGCATCGCACAGTTTTGTGCTGTTTACACTCTCGCTATTTTGCGCAGCGCACTGTTTTGTGCTGTTTACACTCGCGCTATTTTGCGCATCGCACTGTTTTGTGCAGTTTATCAAACGCGCTATTTCGCGCATCGCACTGTTTTGTGCAGATTACACTTGCGCTATTTAGCGCAGCGCACTGTTTTGTGCAGTTCACGCTCGCGCTATTTTGCGCATCACACTGTTTTGTGCAGTTTATCAACTGCGCTATTTTGCGCATCGCACTGTTTTGTACAGTTTACAATCGCGCTATTTTTCGCATCGCACCGTTTTGTGCTGTTTACACTCTCGCTATTTTGCGCATCGCATTGTTTTTTGCTGTTTAGCAAACGCGCTATTTTGCGCATCGCACTGTTTTGTGCAGTTTACACTCGCGCTATTTTGCGCATTGCACTGTTTGGTGCAGTTTACACTCGCGCTATTTTTCCCAGCGCACTGTTTTGTGCAGTTTACGCTCGCGCTATTTTGCGCGTCGCACTGTTTTGTGTAGTTTACACTCTCGCTATTTTGCGCCTCACACTGTTTTGTGCAGTTTATCAAACGCGCTATTTTGCGCATCGCACTGTTTTATGCAGATTACACTCGCGCTATTTTGCGCATCGCACTGTTTTGTGCAGTTCACACTCGCGTTATTTTGCGCATCGCACTGTTTTGTGCTGTTTACAATCTCGCTATTTTGCGCAGCGCACTGGTTTGTTCAGTTTACAGTTGCGCTATTTTGCGCATCGCACTGTTTTGTGCAGTTTATCAAACATGTTATTTTGCGCATCGCACTGTTTTGTGGAGTTTACACTCGCGCTATTTTGCGCATCGCACTATTTTGTGCCGTTTGCACTCGCCCTATTTTGCGCAGCGCACTGTTTTGGGCAGTTTACACTCGCGCTATTTTGCGCAGCACACTGTTTTGTGCAGTTTACACTCTTGCTATTTTGCGCATCGCACTGTTTTGTGCAGCTTACACTCGTACTATTTTGCGCATCGCACTGTTTTGTGCAGTTTAAACTCGCGCTATTTTGCGCATCGCACTATTTTGTGCAGTTTACACTCTCGATATTTTGCGCATCGCACTGTTTTGTGCAGTTTATCAAACGCGGTATTTTGCGCATCGCACTATTTTGTGCAGTTTATCAAACGCACTATTTTGCGCGTCGCACCGTTTTTTGCAGTTTACACTCGTGCTATTTTGCGCATCGCACTGTTTTGTGCCATTTACACTCTCGCTATTTTCCGCATCATACTGTTTTGTGCAGTTTATCAAACGCGCTATTTTGCGCATCGCACTGTTTTGTGCAGATTGCACTCGCGCTATTTTGCGCATCGCACAGTTTTGTGCAGTTCACACTCGCGTTATTTTGCGCATCGCACTATTTTGTGCTGTTTACACTCTCGCTATTTTGCGCATCACACTGTTTTGTGCTGTTTATTAAACGCGCTATTTTGCGCATCGCACTGTTTTGTGCAGATTACACTCGCGCTATTTAGCCCAGCGCACTGTTTTGTGCAGTTCACACTCGCGCTATTTTGCGCAGCGCACTATTTTGTGCAGTTTACACTCGCGATATTTTGCGCATCGCACTGTTTTGTGCTGTTTACACTCGCGTTATTTTGCGCATCGCACTATTTTGTGCTGTTTACACTCGCGTTATTTTGCGCATCGCACTGTTTTGTGCAATTTACACTCACGCTATTTTGTGCAGCGCTCTGTTTTGTGCATTTTACACTCGTTCTATTTTGCGTATCGCACTATTTTGTGTACTTTACACTCGCGCCATTTTGCGCAGTGCACAGTTTTGTGCAGTTTACACTCGCGCTATTTTGCGCAGCGCACTGTTTTGTGCTATTTAGACTCGCGATAATTAGCGCAGCGCACTGTTTTGTGCAGTTTACACTCGCGCTATTTTGCGCATCGCACTGTTTTGTGTTGTTTACACTCTCGCTATTTTGCGCATCGCACTGTTTTGTGTTGTTTACACTCTCCCTATTTTGCGCATCGCACAGTTTTGTGCTGTTTACCAAACGAGCTATTTTACGCATCGCACTATTTTGTACAGTTTACACTCGCGCTATTTTGCGCATCGCACTGTTTTGTGTTGTTTACACTCTCGCTATTTTGCGCATCGAACTGTTTTGTGCTGTTTACCAAACGAGCTATTTTATGCATCGCACTGTTTTGTGCAGTTTACACTCGCGCTATTTTGCGCAGCGCACTATTTTGTGCAATTCACACTCGCGCTATTTTGCGCATCCATTGTTTTGTGCAGTTTATCAAATGTGCTATTTTGCGCATCGCACTATTTTGTCCAGTTTACAATCACGCTATTTTGCCCATCGCACTGTTTTGTGCTGTTTACACTCTCGCTATTTTGAGCAGCGAACTGTTTTGTGCAGTTTACACTCGCGCTATTTTGCGCATCGCACTATTTTGTGATGTTTACACTCGCGCTATTTTGCGCAGCGCACTGTTTTGTGCATTTTACACTCGCACTATTTTGCGCAGCGCACTGTTTTGTGCAGTTTACACTCGCGCTATTTTCCGCATCGCACTGTTTTGTGCAGTTTACACTCTGGCTATTTTGCGCATCGCACTGTTTTGTGCTGTTTATACTCTCGCTATTTTGCGCATCGCACTGTTTTGTGCTGTTTACCAAACGAGCTATTTTGCGCATCGCACTGTTTTGTGCAGCTTACACTCGCGCTATTTTGCGCATCGCACTGTTTTGTGCTGTTTACACTCTCGCTATTTTGCGAATCACACTGTTTTGTGCTGTTTATTAAACGCGCTATTTTGCGCATCGCACTGTTTTGTGCAGATTACACTCGCGCTATTTAGCCCAGCGCACTGTTTTGTGCTGTTCACACTCGCGCTATTTTGCGCCGCGCACTGGTTTGTCCACTTTACACTCGCGCTATTTTGCGCATTGTACTGTTTTGTGCTGTTTACACTCGCGCTATTTTGCGCATCGCACTATTTTGTGCAGTTTACACTCGCGCTATTTTGCGCAGCGCTCTGTTTTGTGCATTTTACACTCGCGCTATTTTGCGCATCGCACTGTTTTGTGCAGTTTATCAAACGTGCTATTTTGCGCATCGCACTGTTTTGTGCAGTTTCCAATCGCTCTATTTTGCACATCGCACTATTTTGTGCAGTTTACACTCGCGCTATTTTGCGCAGCGCACAGTTTTGTGCAGTTTACACTCGCGCTATTTTGCGCAGCGCACTGTTTTGTGCAGTTTACACTCGCGCTATTTTGCGCATCGCAGTGTTTTGTGCTGTTTACACTCGCGCTATTTTGCGCAGCGCACTGTTTTGTGCTATTTAGACTCGCGCTATTTAGCGCAGCGCACTGTTTTGTGCAGTTTACACTCGCGCTATTTTGCGCATCGCACTGTTTTGTGCTGTTTACAGTCTCGCTATTTTGCGCATCGCACTATTTTGTGCAGATTACACTCATACTATTTTGCGCATCGCACTGTTTTGTGCAGTTTACAATCTCGCTATTTTGCGCATCGCACTGTTTTGTGCAGTTTACACTCGCGCTATTTTGCGCAGTGGACTATTTTGTGCAATTCACACTCGCGCTATTTTGCGCATCGCACTGTTTTGTGCAGTTTATCAAATGTGCTATTTTGCGTATCGCACTATTTTGTACAGTTTACAATCACGCTATTTTGCCAATCGCACTGTTTTGTGCTGTTTACACTCTCGCTATTTTGAGCAGCGAACTGTTTTGTGCAGTTTACACTCGCGCTATTTTGCGCATCGCACTGTTTTGTACAGTTTATCAAACGTGCTATTTTGCGCATCACACTGTTTGGTGCAGTTTACACTCGCGCTATTTTACGCATCGCACTATTTTGTGATGTTTACACTCGCGTTATTTTGCGCAGCGCACTGTTTTGTGCAGTTTACACTCGCGCTATTTTGCGCAGCGCACTGTTTTGTGCAGTATACACTCGCGCTATTTTGCGTATCGCACTGTTTTGTGCAGTTTACACTCTCGCTATTTTGCGCATCGCACTATTTTGTGCAGTTTACACTCATACTATTTTGCGCATCGCACTGTTTTGTGCAGTTTACACTCGTACTATTTTGCGCATCGCACTGTTTTGTGCTGTTTACACTCGCGCTATTTTGCGCATCGCACGGTTTTGTGCTGTTTACACTCTCGCTATTTTCTACATCGCACTGTTTTGTGCAGTTTAACAAACGCGCTATTTTGCGCATCGCACCGTTTTTTGCAGTTTACACTCGTGCTATTTTGCGCATCGCACGGTTTTGTGCTGTTTACACTCTCGCTATTTTCTACATCGCACTGTTTTGTGCAGTTTAACAAACGCGCTATTTTGCGCATCGCACTGTTTTGTGCTGTTTACACTCTCGCTATTTTGCGCATCACACTGTTTTGTGCTGTTTGTTAAACGCGCTCTTTTGCGGATCGCACTGTTTTGTGCAGATTACACTCGCGCTATTTAGGCCAGCGCACTATTTTCTGCAGTTCACACTCGCGCTATTTTGCGCCACGCACTGTTTTGTCGACTTTACACTCGCGCTATTTTGCGCAATGTACTGTTTTGTGCTGTTTACACTCGTGCTATTTTGCGCATCGCACTATTTTGTGCAGTTTACACTCGCGCTATTTTGCGCAGCGCTCTGTTTTGTGGATTTTACACTCGCGCTATTTTGCGCATCGCACTGTTTTGTGCAGTTTATCAAACGTGCTATTTTGCGCATCGCACTGTTTTGTGCAGTTTGCAATCGCTCTATTTTGCGCATCGCACTGTTTTGTGCAGTTTACACTCGCGCTATTTTGCGCAGCGCACTGTTCTGTGCAGTTTACACTCGCGCTATTTTGCGCATCGCACTATTTTGCGCAGCGCACAGTTTTGGGCAGTTTACACTCGCGCTATTTTGCGCAGCGCACTGTTCTGTGCAGTTTACACTCGCGCTATTTTGCGCAGCGCACTGTTTTGTGCTGTTTACACTCGCGCTAGTTTGCGCAGCGCACTGTTTTGTGCAGTTGACACTCGCGCTACTTTGCGCAGCGCACTGTTTTGTGCAGTTTACACTCGCGTTATTTTTCGCATCGCACTATTTTGTGCTGTTTACACTCTCGCTATTTTGCGCAGCGCACTGTTTGTGCAGTTTACACTCGAGCTATTTTGCTCATCGCACTGTTTTGTGCAGTTTATCGAACGTGCTATTTTGCGCATCGCACTGTTTTGAGCAGTTTACACTCGCACTATTTTCTGCAGTTTACACTCGCGCTATTTTACGCAGTGCACTGTTTTGTACAGTTTACACTCGCACTATTTTGCGCAGCACACTGTTTTGTGCAGTTTACACTCGCGCAATTTCGGGCATCGCACTGTTTTGTGCAGTTTACACTCGTACTATTTTGCGCATCGCACTGTTTTGTGCTGTTTACACCCTCGCTACTTTGCGCATCGCACTATTTTGTGCTGTTTACCAAATGAGCTATTTTGCGCATCGCACTGCTTTGTGCAGTTTACCCTCACGCTATTTTACGCATCGCACTGTTTTGTGCAGTTTACACTCTCGCTATTTTGCGCATTGCACTGTTTTGTGCAGTTTATCAAACGCGCTATTTTGCGCATCGCATTGTTTTGTGCAGTTTATCAAACGCCCTATTTTGCGCATCGCACCGTTTTTTGCAGTTTACACTCGTTCTATTTTGCGCATCACACTATTTTGTGCTGTTTACACTCCCGCTATTTTGCGCATCACACTATTTTGTGCTGTTTATTAAACGCGCTATTTTGCGCATCGCACTATTTTGTGCAGTTTACACTCGCGCTATTTTGCGCATCGCACTGTTTTGTGCAGTTTATCAAATGTGCTATTTTGCGCATCGCACTATTTTGTACAGTTTACAATCACGCTATTTTGCCAATCGCACTGTTTTGTGTTGTTTACACTCTCGCTATTTTGAGCAGTGAACTGTTTTGTGCAGTTTAAACTCGCGCTATTTTGCGCATCGCACTGTTTTGTGCAGTTTATCAAACGTGCTATTTTGCGCATCACACTGTTTGGTGCAGTTTACACTCGCGCTATTTTACGCATCGCACTATTTTGTGATGTTTACACTCGCGTTATTTTGCGCAGCGCACTGTTTTGTGCAGTTTACACTCGCGCTATTTTGCGCAGCGCACTGTTTTGTGCAGTATACACTCGCGCTATTTTGCGCATCGCACTGTTTTGTGCAGTTTACACTCTCGCTATTTTGCGCATCGCACTATTTTGTGCAGTTTACACTCATACTATTTTGCGCATCGCACTGTTTTGTGTAGTTTACACTCGTACTATTTTGCGCATCGCACTGTTTTGTGCTGTTTACACTCGCGCTATTTTGCGCATCGCACGGTTTTGTGCTGTTTACACTCTCGCTATTTTCTACATCGCACTGTTTTGTGCAGTTTAACAAACGCGCTATTTTGCGCATCGCACCGTTTTTTGCAGTTTACACTCGTGCTATTTTGCGCATCGCACTGTTTTGTGCTATTTACACTCTCGCTATTTTGCGCATCACACTGTTTTGTGCTGTTTGTTAAACGCGCTCTTTTGCGGATCGCACTGTTTTGTGCAGATTACACTTGCGCTATTTAGGCCAGCGCACTATTTTGTGCAGTTCACACTCGCGCTATTTTGCGCCGCGCACTGTTTTGTCCACTTTACACTCGCGCTATTTTGCGCAATGTACTGTTTTGTGCTGTTTACACTCGCGCTATTTTGCGCATCGCACTATTTTGTGCAGTTTACACTCGCGCTATTTTGTGCAGCGCTCTGTTTTGTGGATTTTACACTCGCGCTATTTTGCGCATCGCACTGTTTTGTGCAGTTTATCAAACGTGCTATTTTGCGCATCGCACTGTTTTGTGCAGTTTGCAATCGCTCTATTTTGCGCATCGCACTATTTTGTGCAGTTTACACTCGCGCTATTTTGCGCAGCGCAGTGTTTTGGGCAGTTTACACTCGCGCTATTTTGCGCAGCGCAGTGTTTTGGGCAGTTTACACTCGCGCTATTTTGCGCAGCGCACGGTTTTGGGCAGTTTACACTCGCGCTATTTTGCGCAGCGCACTGTTTTGTGCAGTTGACACTCGCGCTATTTTGCGCAGCGCACTGTTTTGTGCAGTTCACACTCGCGCTATTTTGCGCATTGCACTGTTTTGTACAGTTTATCAAATGTGTTATTTTGCGCATCGCACTGGTTTGTACAGTTTACACTCGCGTTATTTTTCGCATCGCACTATTTTGTGCTGTTTACACTCTCGCTATTTTGCGCAGCGCACTATTTGTGCAGTTTACACTCGAGCTATTTTGCTCATCGCACTGTTTTGTGCAGTTTATTGAACGTGCTATTTTGCGCATCGCACTGTTTTGAGCAGTTTACACTCGCACTATTTTCTGCAGTTTACACTCGCGCTATTTTGCGCAGTGCACTATTTTGTACAGTTTACACTCGCACTATTTTGCGCAGCACACTGTTTTGTGCAGTTTACACTCGCGCAATTTCGTGCATCGCACTGTTTTGTGCAGTTTACACTCGTACTATTTTGCGCATCGCACTGTTTTATGCTATTTACACCCTCGCTACTTTGCGCATCGCACTATTTTGTGCTGTTTACCAAACGAGCTATTTTGCGCATCGCACTGCTTTGTGCAGTTTACACTCACGCTATTTTGCGCATCGCACTGTTTTGTGCAGTTTACACTCTCGCTATTTTGCGCATTGCACTGTTTTGTGCAGTTTATCAAACGCGCTATTTTGCGCATCGCATTGTTTTGTGCAGTTTATCAAACGCCCTATTATGCGCATCGCACCGTTTTTTGCAGTTTACACTCGTGCTATTTTGCGCATCACACTATTTTGTGCTGTTTACACTCCCGCTATTTTGCGCATCACACTGGTTTGTGCTGTTTATTAAACGCGCTATTTTGCGCATCGCACTGTTTTGTGCAGTTTACACTCGCGCTATTTTGCGTATCGCACTATTTTGTGCAGTTTACACTGGCGCTATTTTGCGCAGCGCACTGTTTTGTGCAGTTTGCACTCGCGCTATTTTGCGCAGCGCACTGTTTTGTGCAGTTTACACTCGCGCTATTTTGCGCATCGCACTGTTTTGTGCAGTTTACACTCGTACTATTTTGCGCATCGCACTGTTTTGTGCTGTTTACACTCTCGCTATTTTGCGCATCGCACTATTTTGTGCTATTTACCAAAGGAGATATTTTGCGCATCGCACTGTTTTGTGCAGTTTACACTCTCGTTATTTTGCGCAACGCACTGTTTTGTGCAGTTTACCAAACGCGTTATTTTGCGCATCGCACTGTTTTGTGCAGTTTATCAAACGCGCTATTTTGCGCATCGCACCATTTTTTGCAGTTTACACTCGTGCTATTTGGCGCATCGCACTGTTTTGTGTTGTTTACACTCTCGCTATTTTGCGCATCGCACTGTTTTGTGCTGTTTAGCAAATGCGCTATTTTGCGCATCGCACTGTTTTGTGCAGTTTACACTCGCGCTATTTTGCACATCGCACTGTTTTGTGCAGTTTACACTCGTGCTATTTTGCCCAGCGCACTGTTTTGTGTAGTTTACACTCACGCTATTTTGCGCATCGCACTGTTTTGTGCTGTTTACACTCTCGCAATTTTCCGCATCGCACTGTTTTGTGTAGTTTATCAAACGCGCTATTTAGCGCAGCGCACTATTTTGTGCAGTTCACACTCACGCTATTTTGCGCATCGCACTGTTTTATGCAGTTTATCAAATGCGCTATTTTGCGCATCGCACTGGTTTGTACAGTTTACACTCGCGCTATTTTGCGCATCGCACTATTTTGTGCTGTTTACACTCTCGCTATTTTGCGCAGCGCACTGTTTTCTGCAGTTTACACTCGCGCTATTTCGCGCATCGCACTGTTTTGTATAGTTTACATTCGCGCTATTTTGCGCATCGCACTGTTTTGTGCAGTTTACAATCGCGCTATTTTGCGCATCGCACTATTTTGTGCAGTTTACACTCGCGCTATTTTGCGCAGCGCACAGTTTTGTGTAGTTTACACTCGCGCTATTTTGCGCAGTTTACACTCGCGCTATTTTGCGCATCGCACTGTTTTGTGCTGTTTACACTAGCGCTATTTTGCGCATCGCACTATTTTGTGCAGTTTACACTCACGCTATTTTGCGCAGCGCACGGTTTTGTGTAGTTTACACTCGCGCTATTTTGCGCATCGCACTGTTTTGTGCAGTTTATCAAACGTGCTATTTTGCGCATCACACTGTTTTGTGCAGTTTACACTCGCGCTATTTTGCGCATCGCACTATTTTGTGATGTTTACACTCCCGCTATTTTGCGCAGCGCACTGTTTTGTGCAGTTTACACTCGCACTATTTTGCGCAGCGCACTGTTTTGTGCAGTTTACACTCGTGCTATTTTGCGCATCACACTGTTTTGTGCAGTTTACACTCGCGCTATTTTGCGCATCGCACTGTTTTGTGCTGTTTACACTCTCGCTATTTTGCGCATCACACTGTTTTGTGCTGTTTATTAAACGCGCTATTTTGCGCATCGCACTATTTTGTGCAGATTACACTCGCGCTATTTAGCCCAGCGCACTGTTTTGTGCAGTTCACACTCGCGCTATTTTGCGCCGCGCACTGTTTTGTCCACTTTACACTCGCGCTATTTTGCGCATTGTACTGTTTTGTGCTGTTTACACACGCGCTATTTTGCGCATCGCACTATTTTGTGCAGTTTACACTCGCGCTATTTTGCGCAGCGCTCTGTTTTGTGCATTTTACACTCGCGCTATTATGGGTCACCTAATAAGAAATCTACAACTTGTTTCTTGAATTACCATGTTGGCACTTGTGTAAATATATGGCTATATGTGTATGTATGTGTGTGTAAGAGAAATAGATTATGGTGGTGAATAATTGAAGCAGATCAAATCCATGTTCAAGTGGTTGTGTTTGTATTCTTATTTACATGATTTTTGAACCATGTTTTAGTATGTAAAGAATCTATTTTGGACCTTATGGATGATCACCAAACATGGGGTTTTGTATGAACTTTGGACTGCCAAACAGGGGCCAGGCCGCACGTGCGGAGGTCGTGGCCGCACGTGCGGATAAGAGAAAAAAAAAACTGAGAAGCATACTATTTTTGGCCGCTCGAGCGGAGGAGGGGCACCGCACGTATGGTCCATGGCCGCACGAGCGGAAGGGATGGCCGCACGTGCAGCCCAAGTCCGAAAAAATGTTTGCTCCGTTTTACGTGTTTAACCCTCAGATATTTTTAGAATTTACGTTTGATGCCTTTTTGATGGTTGTAAATTCATTTGAAATGTAATGACACAAGAAATGGTTTAAAAGGAAAAAGGAACTAATGTGTGTTATATATGTGTGTAGGTGTAACACCCTCAAAATAAACCCATAATATATAACATTAACATGCATCGATATAAGAAAAACAAAGCATTATTCCATTCATCAGAGTAATCTTAATAAAAGCCATTACATGTAATAACGAAAGTAAATGCTCTACGGGCTAAAATCTTTCCAAGCCAAGAAATGGTAAGTAAATGCCGTATTTACATATCTGCCACTGTGTAGGAGAATCCGTATAGGTGTTTGAGTGATCGAACCCTACTGCGTGAGGAATGGTGAGGAAACGTTGTATTTACATATCTGCCACTGTGCAGGAGAATCCGTATAGGTGTTCGAGTGTTCGAACCCTAATGCGTGAGAAATGGTAAGAAAAAATTGTATTTACATATCTGCCACTGTGTAGGAGAATCCGTATAGGTGTTCGAGTGTTCGAACCCTAATGCGTGAGAAATGGTAAGGAAACGTTGTATTTACATATCTGCCACTATGCAGCAGAATCCGTATAGGTGTTCGAGTGTTCGACCCCTAATGCGTGAGAAATAGTATGGAAACGTTGTATTTACATATCTGCCACTGTGCAGGAAAATCCGTATAGGTGTTCGAGTGTTCGAACCCTAATGCGTGAGAAATGGTAATGAAACGCTGTATTCACATATCTGCCACTGTGCAGGAGAATCCGTATAGGTGTTCGGGTGTTCGAACCCCAATGCGTGAGAAATGGTAAGGAAACGTTGTATTTACATATCTACCATTGTGCAGGAGAATCCGTATAGGTGTTCGAGTGTTCGAACCCTAACGGGTGAGAAATGGAAAGGAAACGTTATATTTACATATCTGCCACTGTGCAAGAGAATCCGTCTAGGTGTTCTAGTGTTCAAAACCTAATGCGTGAGAAATGGTAAGTAAATACCGTATTAACATATCTGCCACTGTGTAGGAGAATCCGTATAGGTGTTTGAGTGATCGAACCCTAATGCATGAGGAATGGTGAGGAAACGTTGTATTTACATATCTGCCACTGTGCAGGAGAATCCGTATAGGTGTTAGAGTGTTCGAACCCTAATGCGTGAGAAATGGTAAGAAAACTTTGTATTTACATATCTGCCACTGTGCAGGAGAATCCGTATAGGTGTTCGAGTGTTCAAACCCTAATGCGTGAGAACTGGTAAGGAAACGTTGTATTTACATATCTGCCACTGTGCAGCAGAATCCGTATAGGTGTTCGAGTGTTCGAACCCTAATGAGTGTGAAATGGTAATGAAACGTTGTATTTACATATCTGCCACTGTGCAGCAGAATCCGTATAGGTGTTCGAGTGTTCGAACCCTAATGGGTGAGAAATGGTATGGAAACGTTGTATTTACATATCAGCCACTGTGCAGGATAATCCGTAAAGGTGCATGACTGTTCGAACCCTAATGCATGAGAAATGGTAATGAAACGCTGTATTTACATATCTGCCACTGTGCAGGAGAATCCGTATAGGTGTTCGGGTGCTCGAACCCTAATGCGTGAGAAATGGTAACGAAACGTTGTATTTACATATCTGCCACTGTGCAGGAGAATCCGTATAGGTGTTCGAGTGTTCGGACCCTAACGGGTGAGAAATGGAAAGGAAACGTTGTATTTACATATCTGCCACTGTGCAAGAGAATCCGTATAGGTGTTCGAGTGTTCGAAACCTAATGCGTGAGAAATGGTAAGTAATGCCGTATTTACATATCTGCCACTGCGTAGGAGAATCCGTATAGGTATTTGAGTGATCGAACCCTAATGCGTGAGGAATGGTGAAGAAACGTTGTATTTACATATCTGCCACTGTGCAGGAGAATCCGTATAGGTGTTCGAGTGTTCGAACCCCAATGCGTGAGAAATGGTAAGGAAACAGGGTATTTACATAACTGCCACTGTGCAGGAGAATCCGTATAGCTGTTCGAGTGTTCGAACCCTAACGGGTGAGAAATGGAAAAGAAACGTTGCATTTACATATCTGCCACTGTGCAAGAGAATCCGTATAGGTGTTCGAGTGTTCGAAACCTAATGCGTGAGAAATGGCAAGTAAATGCCGTATTTACATATCTGCCACTGTGTAGGAGAATCCGTATAGGTGTTTGAGTGATCGAACCCTAATGCGTGAGGAATGGTGAGGAAATGTTGTATTTACATATCTGCCACTGTGCAGGAGAATCCGTATAGGTGTTCGAGTGTTCGAACCCTAATGCGTGAGAAATGGTAAGAAAACGTTGTATTTACATATCTGCCACTGTACAGGAGAATCCGTATAGGTGTTCGAGTGTTCGAACCCTAATGCGTGAGAATTGGTAAGGAAACGTTGTATTTACATATCTGCCACTGCGCAGGAGAATCCGTATAGGTGTTCGAGTGTTCGAACCCTAATGCGTTAGAAATGGTAAGGAACCGTTGTATTTACATATCTGCCACTGTGCAGCAGAATCCGTATAGGTGTTCGAGTGTTCGAACCGTAATGCTTGAGAAATAATATGGAAACGTTGTATTTACATATCTGCGACTGTGCAGGATAATCCGTAAAGGTGCATGAGTGTTCGAACCCTAATGCGTGAGAAATGGTAATGAAACGTTGTATTTACATATCTGCCACTGTGCAGGAGAATCCGCATAGGTGTTCGGGTGTTCGAACCCTAATGCGTGAGAAATGGTAAGGAAATGTTGTATTTACATATCTGCCACTGTGCAGGAGAATCCGTATTGGTGTTCGAGTGTTCGAACCCTAACGGGTGAGAAATGGAAAGGAAACGTTGTATTTATATATCTGCCACTGTGCAAGAGAATCCGTATAGGTGTTCGAGTGTTCGAAACCTAATGCGTGAGAAATGGTATGTAAATGCCGTATTTACATATCTGCCACTGCACAGGAGAATCCGTATAGGTGTTCGATTGTTCGAACCCTAATGCGTGAGAAATGGTAAAGAAACGTTGTATTTACATATCTGCCACTGTGCAGGAGAATCCGTATAGGAGTTCGAGTGTTCGAACCCTAATGCGTGAGAAATGGTAAGGAAACGTTGTATTTACATATCTGCCACTGTGCAACAGAATCCGTATAGGTGTTCCAGTGTTCGAACCCTAACGGGTGAGAGATGGAAAGGAAACGTTGTATTTAAATATCTACCACTGTGCAAGAGAATCCGTATAGGTGTTCGAGTGTTCGAAACCTAATGCATGAGAAATGGTAAGTAAATGCCGTACTTACATATCTGCCACTGTGTAGGAGAATCGGTATAGGTGTTTGAGTGATCGAACCGTAATGCGTGAGGAATGGTGTGGAAACGTTGTATTTACATATATGCCACTTTGCAGGAGAAACCGTATAGGTGTTCGACTGTTCGAACCCTAATGCGTGAGAAATGGTAAGAAAACGTTGTATTTACGTATCCGCCACTGTGCAGGAGAATCCGTATAGGTGTTCGAGTGTTCGAACCCTAATGCGTGAGAAACGGTAAGGAAACGTTGTTTTTACATATCTGCCACTGTGCGGCAGAATCCGTATAGGTGTTCGAGTGTTCGAACCCTAATGCGTGAGAAATGGTAAGGAAACGTTGTATTTACATATCTGCCACTGTGCAGGACAATCCGTATAGGTGTTCGAGTGTTCGAACCCTAATGCGTGAGAAATGGTATGGAAACGTTGTATTTACATATCTGCGATTGTGCAGGATAATCCGTAAAGGTGCTTGAGTGTTCGAACCCTAATGCGTGAGAAATGGTAATGAAACGTTGTATTTACATAACTGCCACCGTGCAGGAAAATCCGTATAGGTGTTCGGGTGTTCGAACCCTAATGCGTGAGAAATGGTAAGGAAATGTTATATTTACGTATCTGCCACTGTGCAGGAGAATCCGTATAGGTGTTCGAGTGTTCGAACCCTAACGGGTGAGAAATGGAAAGGAAACGTTGTATTTACATATCTGCCACTGTGCAAGAGAATCCGTATAGGTGTTCGAGTGTTCGAAACCTAATGCGTGAGAAATGGTATGTAAATGCCGTATTTACATATCTGCCACTGCACAGGAGAATCCGTATAGGTGTTCGATTGTTCGAACCCTAATGCGTGAGAAATGGTAAGGAAACGTTGTATTTACATATCTGCCACTGTGCAGGAGAATCCGTATAGGTGTTCGAGTGTTCGAACCCTAATGCGTGAGAAATGGTAAGGAAACGTTGTATTTACATATCTGCCACTGTGCAGCAGAATCCGTATAGGTGTTCGAGTGTTCTACCGTAATGCGTGTCAAATGGTAAGGAAACGATGTATTTACATAACTGCCACTGTGCAGGAGAATCCGTATAGGTGTTCGAGTGTTCGAACCCTAATGCGTGAGAAATGGTAAGAAAACGTTGTATTTACATATCCGCCACTGTGCAGGAGAATCCGTATAGGTGTTCGAGTGTTCGAACCCTAATGCGTGAGAAATGGTAAGGAAACGTTGTTTTTACATATCTGCCACTGTGCGGCAGAATCCGTATAGGTGTTCGAGTGTTCGAACCCTAATGCGTGAGAAATGGTAAGGAAACGTTGTATTTACATATCTGCCACTGTGCAGGACAATCCGTATAGGTGTTCGAGTGTTCGAACCCTAATGCGTGAGAATGGTATGGAAACGTTGTATTTACATATCTGCGACTGTGCAGGATAATCCGTAAAGGTGCATGAGTGTTCGAACCCTAATGCGTGAGAAATGGTAATGAAACGTTGTATTTACATAACTGCCACCGTGCAGGAAAATCCGTATAGGTGTTCGGGTGTTCGAACCCTAATGCGTGAGAAATGGTAAGGAAATGTTATATTTGCGTATCTGCCACTGTGCAGGAGAATCCGTATAGGTGTTCGAGTGTTCGAACCCTAACGGGTGAGAAATGGAAAGGAAACGTCTTATTTACATATCTGCCACTGTGCAAGAGAATCCGTATAGGTGTTCGAGTGTTCGAAACCTAATGCGTGAGAAATGGTAAGTAAATGCCGTATTTACATATCTGCCACTGTGAAGGAGAATCCGTATAGGTGTTCGAGTGTTCGAACCCTAATGCGTGAGAAATGGTAAGAAAACGTTGTATTTATATATCTGCCACTGTGCAGGAGAATTCGTATAGGTGTTCGAGTGTTCGAACTCTAATGCGTGAGAAATGGTAAGAAAACGTTGTATTTACATAACTGTCACCGTGCAGGAGAATCCGTATAGGTGTTCGAGTGTTCGAACCCTAAGGGTGAGAAATGGAAAGGAAACGTTGTATTTACATATCTGCCACTGTGCAAGAGAATCCGTATAGCTGTTCGAGTGTTCGAAGCCTAATGCGTGAGAAATGGTAAGTAAATACCGTATTTACATATCTGCCACTGTGCAGGAGAATCCGTATAGGTGTTTGAGTGATCGAACCCTAATGCGTGAGGAATGGTGAGGAAACGTTGTATTTACATATCTGCCACTGTGCAGGAGAATCCGTATAGGTGTTCGAGTGTTCGAACCCTAATGCGTGAGAAATGGTAAGAAAACGTTGTATTTACATATCTGCCACTGTGCAGGAGAATCCGTATAGGTGTTCGAGTGTTCGAACCCAAATGCGTGAGAACTGGTAAGGAAACGTTGTATTTACAAATCTGCCACTGTGCAGCACAATCCGTATAGGTGTTCGAGTGTTCGAACCCTAATGAGTGAGAAATGGTAAGGAAACGTTGTATTTAAATATCTGCCACTGTGCGGCAGAATCCGTATAGGTGTTCGAGTGTTCGAACCCAAATGGGTGAGAAATGGTATGAAAACGTTGTATTTACATATCTGCCACTGTGCAGGAGAATCCGTATAGGTGTTCGAGTGTTCGAACCCTAATGAGTGAGAAATGGTAAGGAAACGTGGTATTTACATATCTGCCACTGCGCAGCAGAATCCGTATAGGTGTTTGAGTGTTCGAACCCTAATGCGTGAGAAATGGTATGGAAATGTTGTATTTACATATCTGCCACTGTGCAGGATAATCCGTAAAGGTGCATGAGTGTTCGAACCCTAATGCGTGAGAAATGGTAATGAAACGTTGTATTTACATAACTGCCACCGTGCAGGAAAATCCGTATAGGTGTTCGGGTGTTCGAACCCTAATGCGTGAGAAATGGTAAGGAAATGTTATATTTACGTATCTGCCACTGTGCAGGAGAATCCGTATAGGTGTTCGAGTGTTCGAACCCTAACGGGTGAGAAATGGAAAGGAAACGTTGTATTTACATATCTGCCACTGCGCAAGAGAATCCGTATAGGTGTTCGAGTGTTCGAAACCTAATGCGTGAGAAATGGTATGTAAATGCCGTATTTACATATCTGCCACTGCACAGGAGAATCCGTATAGGTGTTCGATTGTTCGAACCCTAATGCGTGAGAAATGGTAAGGAAACGTTGTATTTATATATCTGCCACTATGCAGGAGAATTCGTATAGGTGTTCGAGTGTTCGAACTCTAATGCGTGAGAAATGGTAAGAAAACGTTGTATTTACATATCCGCCACTGTGCAGGAGAATCCGTATAGGTGTTCGAGTGTTCGAACCCTAATGCGTGAGAAATGGTAAGGAATCGTTGTTTTTACATATCTGCCACTGTGCGGCAGAATCCGTGTAGGTGTTCGAGTGTTCGAACCCTAATGCGTGAGAAATGGTAAGGAAACGTTGTATTTACATATCTGCCACTGTGCAGGACAATCCGTATAGGTGTTCGAGTGTTCGAACCCTAATGCGTGAGAAATGGTATGGAAACGTTGTATTTACATATCTGCGACTGTGCAGGATAATCCGTAAAGGTGCATGAGTGTTCGAACCCTAATGCGTGAGAAATGGTAATGAAACGTTGTATTTACATAACTGCCACCGTGCAGGAAAATCCGTATAGGTGTTCGGGTGTTCGAACCCTAATGCGTGAGAAATGGTAAGGAAATGTTATATTTACGTATCTGCCACTGTGCAGGAGAATCCGTATAGGTGTTCGAGTGTTCGAACCCTAACGGGTGAGAAATGGAAAGGAAACGTTGTATTTACATATCTGCCACTGTGCAAGAGAATCCGTATAGCTGTTCGAGTGTTCGAAGCCTAATGCGTGAGAAATGGTAAGTAAATACCGTATTTACATATCTGCCACTGTGCAGGAGAATCCGTATAGGTGTTTGAGTGATCGAACCCTAATGCGTGAGGAATGGTGAGGAAACGTTGTATTTACATATCTGCCACTGTGCAGGACAATCCGTATAGGTGTTCGAGTGTTCGAACCCTAATGCGTGAGAAATGGTAAGAAAACGTTGTATTTACATATCTGCCACTGTGCAGGAGAATCCGTATAGGTGTTCGAGTGTTCGAACCCAAATGCGTGAGAACTGGTAAGGAAACGTTGTATTTACAAATCTGCCACTGTGCAGCAGAATCCGTATAGGTGTTCGAGTGTTCGAACCCTCATGAGTGAGAAATGGTAAGGAAACGTTGTATTTAAATATCTGCCACTGTGCGGCAGAATCCGTATAGGTGTTCGAGTGTTCGAACCCAAATGGGTGAGAAATGGTATGAAACCGTTGTATTTACATATCTGCCACTGTGCAGGACAATCCGTATAGGTGTTCGAGTGTTCGAACCCTAATGCGTGAAAAATGGTATGGAAACGTTGTATTTACATATCTGCGACTGTGCAGGATAATCCGTAAAGGTGCATGAGTGTTCGAACCCTAATGCGTGAGAAATGGTAATGAAACGTTGTATTTACATAACTGCCACCGTGCAGGAAAATCCGTATAGGTGTTCGGGTGTTCGAACCCTAATGCGTGAGAAATGGTAAGGAAATGTTATATTTACGTATCTGCCACTGTGCAGGAGAATCCGTATAGGTGTTCGAGTGTTCGAACCCTAACGGGTGAGAAATGGAAAGGAAACGTTGTATTTACATATCTGCCACTGTGCAAGAGAATCCGTATAGCTGTTCGAGTGTTCGAAGCCTAATGTGTGAGAAATGGTAAGTAAATACCGTATTTACATATCTGCCACTGTGCAGGAGAATCCGTATAGGTGTTTGAGTGATCGAACCCTAATGCGTGAGGAATGGTGAGGAAACGTTGTATTTACATATCTGCCACTGTGCAGGACAATCCGTATAGGTGTTCGAGTGTTCGAACCCTAATGCGTGAGAAATGGTAAGAAAACGTTGTATTTACATATCTGCCACTGTGCAGGAGAATCCGTATAGGTGTTCGAGTGTTCGAACCCAAATGCGTGAGAACTGGTAAGGAAACGTTGTATTTACAAATCTGCCACTGTGCAGCAGAATCCGTATAGGTGTTCGAGTGTTCGAACCCTCATGAGTGAGAAATGGTAAGGAAACGTTGTATTTAAATATCTGCCACTGTGCGGCAGAATCCGTATAGGTGTTCGAGTGTTCGAACCCAAATGGGTGAGAAATGGTATGAAAACGTTGTATTTACATATCTGCCACTGTGCAGGAGAATCCGTATAGGTGTTCGAGTGTTCGAACCCTAATGAGTGAGAAATGGTAAGGAAACGTGGTATTTACATATCTGCCACTGCGCAGCAGAATCCGTATAGGTGTTCGAGTGTTCGAACCCTAATGCGTGAGAAATGGTATGGAAATGTTGTATTTACATATCTGCCACTGTGCAGGATAATCCGTAAAGGTGCATGAGTGTTCGAACCCTAATGCGTGAGAAACGGTAATGAAACGTTGTATTTACATAACTGCCACCGTGCAAGAAAATCCGTATAGGTGTTCGGGTGTTCGAACCCTAATGCGTGAGAAATGGTAAGGAAATGTTATATTTACGTATCTGCCACTGTGCCGGAGAATCCGTATAGGTGTTCGAGTGTTCGAACCCTAACGGGTGAGAAATGGAAAGGAAACGTTGTATTTACATATCTGCCACTGTGCAAGAGAATCCGTATAGGTGTTCGAGTGTTCGAAACCTAATGCGTGAGAAATGGTATGTAAATGCCGTATTTACATATCTGCCACTGCACAGGAGAATCCGTATAGGTGTTCGATTGTTCGAACCCTAATGCGTGAGAAATGGTAAGGAAACGTTGTATTTATATATCTGCCACTGTGCAGGAGAATTCGTATAGGTGTTCGAGTGTTCGAACTCTAATGCGTGAGAAATGGTAAGAAAACGTTGTATTTACATATCCGCCACTGTGCAGGAGAATCCGTATAGGTGTTCGAGTGTTCGAACCCTAATGCGTGAGAAATGGTAAGGAATCGTTGTTTTTACATATTTGCCAC